>OY282505.1:12349464-14749464 GCA_958295605.1 Ajuga chamaepitys
CTTTCCATGGACTTTGGAAGAACATTCAACACCACCAAAGCCTTGTCATCCTCCTCCAAGTTCACACCCAGGCCTTCTAGTTCTTCAATCATCTTGACAAATTCATCAAGTTGATCAAAAATGGCCTTATCATCAGTAATCTTGAAAGACATCAATTTCTGCTTCAGAAACAGTTTATTTGATATTAACTTGGATTGATAAAGTTCTTCCAATTTTCCCCATGCCTCTACTGCATTCTTGCACCTTGATACCTCCCTCAAAGGTTTATCACCCAAACACAAAAATATCAGGCTCAGAGCCTTCTTATCCACTTCTGAGAACTTTGGTTTCTCAACATCAGACCACTGATCAACGGGGAGGAGTGCAGAATCTAAACCATTTTGAACCAACATTGCATTCATCTTGATTTTCCAAAGTGAGAAGTCATTCTTACCTGAAAACTTCTCCACATCCATCTTAACTCCAGCCATTCTCCTTAACTCTTTGTGGGTGTGAGCAAGGTTCCCACAGACGGCGCCACTTGTTATGAATCAGTTCTTCTCACACACAATCAATACACAAACAGTAAAGAATGAAAATCAACAAGAAACTCGGCCACAAGAAACCGAACAATGAACAGGAATAGAAAATGATGAACACAGGAATTTTACGTGGTTCAATCAATGTGATCTACATCCACGGAGGTTCTATACACCTCAATTCACTCCACTTATCAATCAATTACAAGAATTAATCCAGAAAACTAGAAACCCCAATTCACAGACCGAATTAAGCTTAAGAACCCTATCTAATTCTATTGATTGAGTAATGTTTACAGAGGGAAAGAAACGTGAATCAACTTGCATCTTCAAGTGGTTTCAATGTATATAAAGGACGGAGCTCGAATCAGGGAGTAGAAGTAGTTGTAACCAATTTTGTCTTCAACTGCACAAAACTGTTTCAGCGAGCTTTCCACAACGGTTTTACATGCAACGGTTTTAATCCGTTGCAAACGGTAGTTATAACCAACTTGACTCTGGTTTCCATTTTAACCTCTTTAACTGATCCGGCTAAAACCCGGTTCTCTAACCCGGTTCTTCCCATTCTAAACCCGGTTCTGGACTCCTCAAATCCCCTACTACATTCCATGATCACTTGATGATATTGAACTGATGTCTACAACCTTGCCGTGTTTGAGGACCTGCTTGCCGAGTTGGCCTTGAAGCACTAGCCCATTCCACAGGATCCCACTCTGCGGGGGCCATCACCTCGATTTCCTCGGCCAATTTTCGCACTACGTCCTCGGCAACCACCACCGGGGCCTCGACAACCACCACCGGGGTCGGCTCACGGATTACGATCCCAGTCGCTTTTTCGCCCATTCCCTTCTTACACCTCCGCAGAGCCTTCAAGGAGTCCTGTCCTCGGCTGGAGCTCGCGATGTTCTCCTCCGCTGTACGACGCCACCTGCTGGGGCCTCTTAAGCCCTCGTACATATTGAGAAGTATTTCTAATACTTCCCGCTTCCTTATCAGCTCAGCGGAGTTAGTGTGACCGGCTGACATCAGCGCGATAATTTCTCCCTGGATTTCAATCGTCCGCTCTTCGACCTCCTCAAAAGTTAGCAGGCCGTACTCCGTCAGTATACGCTCATACTCTTTTTGGTGGACAAAGAGTCGCTCCAGCTCGGCACACTTCGACAAGTATTTCAACTGCTGGTCTCTGGCCCTTTCGACAGCCTTAGCTCTCGTCTCTTCAGCCTCCGTCGCTGTCTTCTCCGCCGAGGCTACCCTTTTCTCCAACCTCGGTACTACCGACATCTTCAGGTCATCTCTTTCTCTTTGCAGCCAGTTCAGGGACTGCATCAGTTTCTTGATCACCTCGTGAAGTTCCGCGGTATTCTCCTGCTACACCCGTCATATGCAAAAGACATTTACAAGATCGCCCATATACCGCACATAATCATCATCAAACTCAATGCATACATTTGAAGTTTAACAACACAACACTAGCAACTTGTCATTTATACATTGGCAAAAAGGCAATTACACTTCAAGATTTTTTACATATGCCACGAGAAACAAAATTTGTTTCCTATTCTATTCTCCGCCTAAGGCAGAGGAGGAACTGACCTCGGTTCCGGCCGAGGTCGTGGCAGTCGGATCCGCCAGCTGCTGAGCTCCGCCCTCCTGAGGAGCTAATACATCTGCCGCGGGCGCTATCCTCGGTGGGGGGGCCCTCTCCCTTAGCTCTGGCACATGCATGCCCATGCGGTATCCCAGGAAGTCCTCATCCTGGTCTACGGAGCAGCCCGCCACATCTTCGGCTGTCAGAATAGTTCCCTTCTAGGACAGTGCCTCCACTAAGGGCCACTCGGGGAGATGGGACAGGGTGTTGTAGTAGGCGGCATCCACATTGCTCACGGACGCATAGTCGTACCCGAAGTCCTTTTTATAGATGTCTACCTCCGAGTACGCGTCCTTTACTACCTCCAACACTTTTGTGCGCGTGGCAACGTCCCCAACTGCCACAATAAATTCACAAACGTCTCCGTTTGAGATAGCTTCTCAACAAAGGCGCTCAGCATTGCCCCTTGGCCCTCAGCCTTTTTCTTTAGCTCTTCCCGAGCTGTGGCTAGTTCTCCCCGGAGAAGAGCCATCTCCGTCATCTCGCCCCTGAGTCGAGCTGCCTCCTTCTCGGCCTTCAGTGTCCGGCCCCGTGCAGTGACCTGGCCACTCTTGGCCTCACTTGCCTCTCTACGGAGCTTATCACACTCCCCGCGCAGAATCCCCAGCTCTTCCTTTAAGGCCTCAGTCTCTTCTCTCTGGCGGCGGCGCCCGAAGTCAATTAACCCTTGACTCAGGGTCCATACTTCCTCCATCTTCAATGCCTCGTGGAAATCCACATTCCTCTGGCCCTGCATAGCACTTTGTGAGATGTTGTGTGCCAACAAAATATATATAGACATAATGGATTATACCTCCGAGGTCGGATCCAATCGCCTTCTCTTCAAGATTGACGGCGGAGTCGGAGCATGCCCCGGCCTCTTCTTCGGTCTTAGGGGGGGAGTCCGTCAGTGGAACAAACTCCTCAGTCCCTTCACCGGGTATTCTCCCCGGGGTTTTCTCCACTTCGGGGGTTGAGTTTCTGTGCAAAGGAACTTTCTCCGGTGTTCGCTGTGCACCTCCCGCGGTCATTTTGTGAAGGCTGGTTTTAAAGCGTCCCACTGCAGAAAACCATCAGCGTGTTAGAAACAAAATTCAGCAGCAGTTACAGACAATTGTAAAAAAGAGTTCCTACCCTCCTCTTCCGCCCCGGTTAAAGACCCCTCACTAGGAGCTAGTGATGTTCTCGCCTCGGGTCCCTTTGTATAATAAAGGGACAGCCCAGCCTCCTCCAGTTCCTCCTCAGAAAATACTTGCTTTAGAGTTCCCGCCTGCTCGAAAACTCCAACCGATTCCGGTACTCCCGTGGGTACCCCATCTGTCACCTCCTCCCTACTCCACCACGGGATTGGTTTAGATTCTTTAATAAATAGGAACTTCATTTTCCAGCCCTCTACCTTGCTTGGGTTCTGCACCCTGAACCCTCTTTGCACCCTCGGGTTTAGAGAGAACCATCATTTTCCCTTCCCAAAAGGTTTCAGTTGGAAAAAGTACCTAAATAACTCTATGGAGGGCTTCACCCCCGCAGTCTTACATACGATCATAAACCCTACAATTTGCCTCACGACATTTGGCGTTAGCTGCGCCAATGCTATACCATAGTATCCCAGCAACTCTACCACAAACTCCCACAGTGGAAATCTCAACCCCACCCTCAATTGATCTATATATACGGTTATATACCCATTCGGTGGACAGCAGGCCCTATCACTAGGTCCGGGTATTATATATTCTAAGTCTATTGGGAAGTAGAAATTGGGCACCATTGCCTCGATTTGGGCCTCCGTCACCCGAGGCATACTTGAGGCCACATCCAAATTTGCCCTCGCTTCTAAACAAGTGGGAAATCTAACCTCCCGTGTCCAGATTTCCCTTAGGTCAGCCCTATACACCTTCCTATTCTCTTTTCCTTTCGGGGTAGATTGTTCGAATGGGCCTTGCATTTACGGGGCTCTCACCAACACCGACTACACCCACACTATTAGTTTCTGAAGATGAAGACATACTTACTTGCTTCTTCAAGGGTGCTGACACGCCGTTGATGTGATTTTCCGATGTTTGTTGCCTTCTCTCTCGCCTTCCCGCTGGCTTACTTTGATCACAATTGCAAATGAGCGAAAGTGCAACTACTGCTTCTTTTTTCCCTCTAATACAACAATTGAACGGCCCAGATCTGGCCTTTTCAAATTCAACATCTGAGATTCGCACGTGGCTCTCACACGCCTCACAGTTACCTAGGCGCGTGGGGAACACGCTTCTTGAGATTTGCAAAAACGTCACTTCACATCCCTTCCTCTCATGATGGCGCCGTCAATCACATCAATTTCACCCTTCCCTAGGAAGCCTCGGGTTTCACTCCGGTGGCCCCTTTACCCCGGGGATGCTTCAGCTCGGCTCCAGTCAATCTCATGACCCCGGGGGTATTTAAGTTCGGTCCAGTTCGGCCCCTGATGAGTTCTCTACCCCGGGGATGCATTGCCTCGGCCCCGGTCGCCCCATGCCTCCGGGGTCCTCCAGATCGGCCCAGTTTGGTCCTTGACAAGTTCTTCACTCCGGGGTCATGCATCAGCTCGGTCCCAGCTACGCCTTTACATCACTCTACATCAACACCCGTTATACCCTGCCTTACTTTTAACCGAAGCTCCTACCTCGCTCCGGCTGGTGGGGGGGTATTTGATAGGTATGGCCCAGTAACTTCGGGTCGGACTATCCCGCCAAGCCGGGTCAACTGGGCCCAGAAGAGCGAAGCCCAACACAGCTAAGCCGGCCCAGTTGCGAGCCTAACACAGCTGGGCCCAGTCGCGGCATATTTGGATATTGAGATCCCCATAATCTTTTCCAAACTGCGATTGAGATTTGGTGGGCAAGATTATAGGGATTTAGTTAGGGCTTTGATTTGTATAGTATAAATAGGAGAATTGAAGACGGATTTAGGGTTCGCACTTTGTATTCTAAAACAGCAATTTGTAAGATTGAAGAGAAAATAGTGAAAAACACCCCGGAAGGTAATTGCCTCCGCCCATGGACGTAGATCTCCGGATCGAACCACGTATATCTTGTGTTCTTTGCCCTCCTTGCGTTTTACAGTGTCATTGAACAGGTTTTACTCCGAATTCCTTTGATAAACGGATTGCGCTTTATCAAGGTTCATCCTAAGAAAGTAAAGGCAATTGTGAATTAGCCGATCCCAACAACTGTTCGAGATGTGCGAAGTTTTCATAGCCTTGCTTCATTTTATCGATGATTCATAAAAAGAATTAGCACTCTTGTGGCCCCGATCACCGAGTGCTTGAAGGGAGGAAAATTTCAATGGTCAAAGGAAGCGCAAAAAAGTTTTGATCTCAACAAGCTGAAGATAACAACAACACCCATTCTTGCACTTCCAGATTTTGACAAATTATTTGAAGTAGATTGTGATTCTTCAAACGTGGGTATCGGTGCAGTGCTTAGCCAAGAGGGTAGGCCCATTGCCTTCTTCAGTGAAAAACTCAATCGAATTTGGGTGAATTATTCTACATATGACAAGGAGTCCTATGCAATTATTAGAGCCTTAGATTATTGGAGTCACTATCTCATATGCGAGGAATCTATCCTATTTTCTGACCATGAGTCCTTGAAATATATCAATGGTCAACATAAGTTCAATTATCGCATGCCAAATGGGTGGAGTTTCTTCAATCTTTTACATTCCACATCAAGCATAAATCAGGAAAGCAAAATCAAGTGGCAGATGCTCTGAGTCGAAGACATTCCCTACTCTCCACATTGGAAGTAGAAGTTTTAGGCTTTGAAAATCTCAAGGAGCAGTACAAAGATGATCCTCACTTCCAAAAGATATGGGAGGATTGGTTGAATGGCCCGTTGAATAATTTCTTATTGCAAGATGGTTTTCTTTTCAAAGATAACCAATTATGTATCCCACAGTGTTCCCTTAGAGAATCTATCATCAAGGAAGCTCATGGAGGAGGGCTTGCTGGGCACTTTGGAAGAACAAGACTCTAGCCCTTATCCAAGAAAATTTCTATTGACCACAGATGGACAGGGATGTTGCTCGATATATGGAGCGATGCCGGATTTGTCACTTGGTAAAATCAAAGGCCTAAAATATTTATTTATACACTCCCTTGCCCACTCCAACAACCCCATGGGAGGATGTTAGTCTCGATTTCATGGTGATATTACCAAGGACTCAGAGGAACAAAGATTCGATTATGGTGGTTGTAGATCGATTCTCCAAGATGGCTCATTTTGTGCCATGCAACAAGACGATGGATGCTTCTAACATAGCCGATCTTTACTTTCAGGAGATTGTGAAACTCCATGGAGTTTCTAAAACTATGACTTCTGATCGAGATCCAAAATTCAGGAGTCATTTTTGGCGTACGCTTTGGCAAAAAATGGGGACGGCTTCGCAATTTAGCACCTCTCATCATCCTCAAACGGATGGTCATACTGAAGTTTTCAATAGGAGTGTCGGAAATCTCTTGGGGAGTTTAGTGCATTCTAACACTCGCCAATGGGATCTCACTCTTGCTCTAGCAGAGTTTGCTTAGAACCGATCACAGAACCAAACTACTGGAAGTCGTTCTTTCGAAGTTGTTTATGGTGGCAATCCATTTAGTCCCCTGGATTTGATTCCTATCACAACCACTCATTCTTTTAGTGGAGATGCAGAAGATAGAGCCAAGTTCATAAAAAAGATGCATCAAGAAATACATGATCGGATTGTCACGCAAAATGAACGGTACAAAAGGAACGCATATAAACATCGCAAGCCCGCTGCATTTAAAGAAGGAGATTTGATTTGGTTTGGATCCACTTGTGAAATAAAAGGTTTCCTGGAGGAAAGCATGGGAAACTAAGTCCGCGAGCTGACGGACCATTTAAAGTTCTTCAACGCATAGGAGAAAATGCTTACAAAATCGAACTTCCCGAAAATTACGGTGTCTCTGCCACTTTTAATGTGGTTTACTTATCTCCTTACCATGATGATTATGTTGATGAAAGTGAAGGTAACTCGAGGAAGAGTATGCACATAGCGGAAGCGAATGATGCGGAAAGAAAATGCCCAATAAAAGAAAATGATATTTTTGCAAAATAGGGCAGCACTTGGGCTAAGTTTGAGGAATAAACTGCTTCTTTTCGTATAGATTTGGGCTGGTTGGCACATATGTATTTTAATCCATTCGAGTCTAGTTTCTAACGGTCTAAATAGCGAAGCAATTGGACTTTTCTAGAAGGAGTTATGGCTGTTTACTAAGGTGTGACAGATGGTGGTGGGAATCTGTCAAGTTCATGAATCTTGAGTTTTATGTCCTTCCAACTATCTTTGGGCATTCATTTTGAAATTCATTGAACATTATCTGATTCTAGAGTCTTATTCATGTATCTATGTTGGTGAAAATGCTAATATTTATGAGTCTTAAGTCTAGTAAGTTGAGAAGTCAAGTCATTACTACATTATCTAGAATCATGTAATGGCTCCTTTAAATTGAGTCTTCTCCTTTGTATTTGCCGTAGTAAAACTATATTTGAGAGTCTCTTGGCTTGTTTAGAAGAAGGAGTTCTTATATTTTAGCTCTTAGCCTTTTTGGTGGATTACTCAAGGTGACGAGTTGCTCCAAACTTTTGGTGGATTCCATTAAGTGAGGAGTTGTATTTGAGCGTTTACTTGTGTTAATCGAACTAGGTGGCCTCTTCTTTTTTCTTTTGGGAGCCACAACTTCAAACACACCTCCACTAAATATGATTGCAACACATTTATTTACGGTGTCGTACCCCTTATTGGGTACTTTAACCGTGCAAGCGCATGTGCAACTAGTATATGAGAACTAGTCACTTTAGCAATATCAGCAAACACATCAGACATCGAATTTTTTATGTTCCGAAGACCAATTATTCGTTTTTACTTCACTTTCACATTATGAAGTTCGGAGATCAAAGTGAGACAGAGTCATGAATAAGTTGAAGGAGTAATTATCTATTCCTTAAATTTATATGGTTGGTCCAACTATCAGCTAAACACTCTATTTCTTCGCAAGACACCTACAACTAAAGGTGATGGTATTATTTATCAAGTTGGAAACAAAATCTCATATTTTTTAAGTATCTCAAAGTTTGTAGAATGATTTACATTTCATTCAATATTTTCTTATACTCCTTAAGTGTATTATTTTATATCATGATAGTGGTATTTTTGAATCATGTATATTGACGTACAATAAGTTCAAATAAATTCAATACTTTAGAATAACATTCAAGTTTATTTATAAACTAACGTCAATAAAAGTAAGGTCGCATACAAAAAATCTAACTAAAAATTATTAGTCTAAATAACTTGAAGACTATAAATAATTGTCCAAATAAAATAATGCAATACGCCTGAACAACATTCTTGGAAAATGAGAATTTGATAAAAACAGATCGGTCAAAACTGGGAGTATCAATTGACTGTGCAATGTCCTTGTTGCCATTGACATATGCAATCGTAAGGATAACTTCTACGGGATTGTCCTCGCCTTCCATGTCTCTTGTTCTTTAGTTTATGTGCCTCTTATATTTGGCCGCTACTTTGTCGCTCGTGATAGTTACTATATCAATGATCAGCATCTCCATGACCACCGTGACCACTATGAGTACCGATACCTTCTTGACGCCCTCTAATGGGAGGGCCACCACGACCCCTACCATGACCTCTACCATGACCCCCAACATTATCCCACGTTGGTAGGTATTAACACGTCAGATCCCCTTTTTTTTTGGGGGGGGGGGGGGGGGGGGGGTTTCTTTCCACTGTTCCTTTAACTAAAGTTAGGCTCTGGAATTTTCTTTGTTCCAGAAGGTTTGGCATTGTTGTTCAGAAGAACTTGGTCATGTCTCTCAACTACTTGCAACATGTTCACACTACAACAATTCTGCTAAACAACAGTGGAAAATAATTGTGATTTGTGATAAATGAGCGTTATCGTAGCTGGCATTGTGGCACACCCAACCTACCAAAACTCTTTTGCACCGTTGTGAAAGATATATACCACAACGGTTTTTCAACGCATATAAACCATTGTGGTTTATGTTTACCACAACGCCCGCTACAATGCAGCGGAACCGTTGTCTTTTGGATCACAACAAATATTGTTAACAACAGTTATTAACCATTGTCTTTTGTGCCTTTACGACAACAGTGATAACAAGGGTTTTTGACCGTTGTCGTTTTAATCTTTACAAGAACAATAAAGACAACGCTTTATGATCGTTGTCGTTTAACCTTTATAACAATGGGTTTATGGTACCTATTATTAGCCCTTTTTTTCTATTTTAATTTTTTTTAATATTTTTAATAATAAATAATTCAATAAAATATATCACAAAAAAGGAGAAAAACCTAGATAAAACAACAATCATTTTGATAGTCAAATCATCCAATTTAACTAAGATAAAAATTAACTAGATGACCAAATTTTGAGTAGCATCAAGCTTGCTAATCGTCTCTTCATCATACTAAAATCCCACAATTTTCACACGCAAAAAACTTCAAAATCCACGTATAGCAGCAACAGTCGCCCACTTGGCATATACTGGTTCTTTCCACATACTCTGCAAGTTGAAAAGGACTTGTTAGTTATGAATCATTGAATCTTAAAGAGCATGTTAGAAAGTAGTTGTAGACCTTGTCGAATTCTTCAACAATTCTTACGGTTCCTGTGTATTTGCATAAGAAATTGCCTTATTCAGCCATTTTTTTTTACCCCCTCAACAAACTTAGGTTCATCAATTATGCCATTGTTACTCGTCAAAATCTTGGAACAACACAATTAGCTCCTCTTTCATCTGAACTTCCCCGAACTGTACTTTGCTTATGAGTTTCTTTAATTCTTCTTCTGATATCGCTTAGTTTTATCAGTGTCGAATTCCTGGAAGAGTCTGTTTTGACAAAATTGTGTCAGTGTTCTGGTATCCAAGAAATTAGAAATTCAAAGGAGGATAAAATAAATAAAACATGTAAAGTTTACCTTTAGATCTGCTCAATATTTGGCTTTCCATCTTGGAAAATCAGGACAAAAACAGAAGCTGAAAAATTGGATGTCTTCGTTTTCATAAATCAATAAGAAAAGATATTATGAACACCTTTGGATTAACATTTCTGCTGTCACAATCCTATGAACTGAGTATACATATGATCTGTAATGTATGGATAATTGTCTTAGCATATGTATGCACAATTTGAGGAATAATTACTCAAGATAGCCTTTAGGTTTATCTAAGTATAAGCCCAAATGAGCAATGCTAGTTAAACAAGAGATGAGTAAACCAGGAGATTACCAACACGTTCAAATTATAAATTTTGGCTGCAACGAGCACCAACAAAAGTGTGAAACAAACATGAGTTGTAGAGAGAGGGGAATATAAATATCCTTAATGACAACAAGAAACACCAAGAATTCAAGAGTATTAAGTTCTCTTGAAACAATAATAAGTGCTTTCATGTAATGACTTCAGATGTTGGACATAATAAGATGATTAAAATTATCATACTTGATAGCTACCATCAGGTCCATACGAATAATTACTCATATCCAGTGAATTCTAGTGCCCCCTCTACGCCAACAAACTTTAATCAATCTTTCTTCATAGCAATGGGCAAAAAAAAAAAAGTAATGATCACATCACCACTATTTAAACCTAACAAAGTGAAAAATAGAATTTTAAAATAAATTTTCCAATCAATAACTGAATAAAAAAACGGAAATATGGTGATTCAAACTAGAAGAAGTGCATCGAGAGGGTACCAATCGAATGAATTCCAAACTGTACATAACTAATAATTCATTCCTTAATTAATTCACAATATTTTGTTTTTCCCAATAATGTTATTGTAATTGAAAAGGCATAGATGATCTGAACTCTTTAAAACACCCTTAGAAAATTTGTATATTTGTGCCCTACATGAATAAACCGGTTTCCATAAGATCATTAATTAAGATATTTTAATAATAATAATAATGATTTAATTTTTTTATGTGTCTGAAAATAATATTACTACAGATATTTATCCTAAAAAATTGCTCAAGTTTATTTTTAGGCTACACATCAGAATGCGATTACTCAATAAGTATCCCTAATTTTATTATGAAATATAATAAATCATTATATAACGTCAATTATAAATCAGATAATTCATAACATAAATCAAATATGTCATTCACATTGAAACTAATTAAGTTAAATAAAAAAATTCCAACTAGAACACCCATGCATATTTAATTAATTGATGCAACTTGTAATTCCTTTTGGTGTTAACTTTGGCATTTATTAGGTTAATTATGAGTACTAATCTCGAATTGATTTTTCTCCTTCTTTTTTCCCTAATTGGAGTGAAGTGAGACCTTAATTAAGAGCTGCACTTCAAAATATTCATCCCCTTTCAAGAAAATGAATTCATCAGTGAAAGAGATGTACACAAAATTAATTAATTACAAGAATGCTACAAGAAATTAAACATGGTACAAATTAAGGTTAGTGCCTTACTGAGTATTGAGATTTCTTCCTATTGAGATTTATATAATAGTAGTACTAACCTTTCCCTTTTTTCCGGTGCAGAGTAGTCCCACCACCTTCCAAGGCTTTCCTTTGTGAAACCAGATCCCCATCCACCATGCTTCAGAGAGAGAGAGAGAGAGAGAGAGAGAGAGGCAGATAGAGAGAGGTTTGCACCCAATTTACAAAAGCTACAACTTCTCAATCTAAAAATATTTTATGTGCAAGAAAATTACCTCATGTTCTGGAATGTATATAACTATCGGCTGGCAACACAACTTTGATAGCACCTTATGTCAAATGAATCATAAACTAACAGAGAGACAGAGGTGGGTAAAAAAGGCTAGAGAAAGATGAAACCATATGGAAGATAACTTTCTGAATCAAGCAAAGCATATAAAGTATTCTAGCCAGAAGTTCACACCCCAAAAATCTAGCCTTGTGATGCGTTGGCAGTAACGACAGAGGAACTTCAGATTACAATTAAGTATTACTGTAGATTACAATTAAATATTACATCTCATGTAGATGTTTGTGTGTGTTGATTGAGTGTATGTAAATCTGGCCTTGTGATGCATTGTGATGTGATGTACGTAATATTAGTATTGAGACTAGATTTAAGCACGCAAATAAATTGAACAACCAGTTTTGGAGTATAAGCTACAACCTAATACTATACAGATCATACGTAAAAAGTGGGAAATAATCAAACACATATACTTCAAAGTTGATAGCAAAGCACACAAATATATTGACCTAAGCATTTGAAGTTTGCAACCAAATTTAAAGAAGGCCTAGTTTATAAGCTAAACTTAACTACACTTCCTATAATAAATATTCGTAGAGAGAATGATTAAGAACTTTTAAGGATCACAATTTCTGAATTCAGAGAATAAAATGGAAACCATATTGCACAATAAAAAAAGAACTATCTCAATTCAAATAATCCATCGGAATCATTGATATAGTTATCCTCTATTGAATCATGCAGTTGTTTCATTTTCATCTAACTTACTTACAAAATATATATAGCTATTTTACCTTTGTACTAGGTAATTTCATTAACTCTGATAAGCATATGCTCATATGTTTTGTTCTACCTAACTTCCCAATTTGTAAGGGAAATTTAGTAATGATTCACTTAGTACTTACTATGAGTTGTCAATGATCTAATTAGTATGTGTCTTATGAGATCCACCGTGGATTCAACAAACAGAGACATAGACATCATCTTGTCACATTTGAGACCAGATCTTATACAATAAAAGCACATCTTAATATTATACACACACACACAGACACACACAAATAATTGATAATCAAACTCCACTGGTGACTAGATTTTTGCTTTGCAAAAGAAAAAAAGAAAAATTAAAACTCCAGGGAACTGCTTCAAACATCATGAAGCACATCTAGTGGAAAGAGCTTCAGATAATTTCAGGCCAGAATACATATGATAGGGTTACATCCAGTACACTTATATTAGTACATAGCAGAATAACAACATTATGAATATAATTTTCTTATGCAAATAAGTGAGCTCCTTCATTTTCAAATATATAGAGCATGCAGCAGGAAGAGAACAAATAAGGAGGTACTTTTTATACTATCTAAGTTTCTTGGAAATGCATCTCATTTTTGTTTTCGTCTCAAGTTGAGATGTTCTTGGAAAACTCTTACGGCCTTACGCCAAAACCCCTAAGCTCCCAAATAGGGGTAAATTCCAATTATGGTTAGCAAATTAAAAAACTTCACTAGTTAACAAAGTCCCCAAGATGACATCTTTCCATTTCTGTGTTTCCTAATATAGTATTTCGTCATCAGCCTATCAACGTCGACGCCAATATGCTTATGCATTCTATATGTATCCTAATATAGCAACATACACGTGATCATCCCATCATATTAATATTGGATGGATAATAGTATATATACATTCTTCAAACTGAGTGAGGATATAAGTTTAATTAAACTAATATTTAGAAAAGAAGAAAAAATGGTGTGAATTCCAGGAAATAAGGTGGGCTGCCTACTCAAGTTAATGTGGTTATCAAGTCAAACACCATGGAAGGTCCTTATCACAGGAAAGAGAAAAGCAAAAGCTAAAAGTAATCTGATAAATTTCAGAATTTTAGGCACTAGTGTTGTAACTAGCTGAGGTAATATGAGTGTGTCCATGTACTGAACCTAGGTAGGGTGGGCTAGGGTGGGGTGGGGCAACTGGATCATACTCGGGCATCAACACACTGACCAATGCATGACCAGCCTCTACAATAGAATTCAGAAATATTAATTAACAAATTTAGACAAGGAAATTGACTATGTAAGGAGCAAGAATTCAAGCATGCTGACTCACCATATATCTATCTCTCAATTAGCTGCTTTGCAAGGCATATGATCACCTCTGTTTCTCAATGTACTGAACCTGGGTAGGGTGGGCTAGGGTGGGGTGGGGCAACTGGATCATACTCGGGCATCAACACACTGACCAATGCATGACCAGCCTCTACAATAGAATTCAGAAATATTAATTAACAAATTTAGACAAGGAAATTGACTATGTAAGGAGCAAGAATTCAAGCATGCTGACTTACCATATATCAATCTCTCAATTAGCTACTTTTCAAGGCATATGATCACCTCTGTTTTTCAATGGGGCCAAAAATGCAAGGCGAGGTATCATCCTTAAGAACATAATAATCAGATTTCTTCAGTTTTAAGAGCAGGAGAATCACAGGCAGCAACAAAAGCAAGCTTCGCAACACTTGAAAATGATTGCCTTTACCCAGTGGTGGAAGGACCAGATGATGCCACAACAACTCCCTAAAGCTAAGGTAGGCAAACAACAACCATAAGCACAAAAATACTTAATTATTAGGGTGAAATGGGAACCAAACACGGTATTCTATAGGATTTTGTGTGGAAAATCAACAAAGTAACATGTTATGAAGAACATAATAGACAACATCCTTATTTATCAAGCTACAAATCTAGCTGGAGCATCGAAAATAAGCTTAGGTCTTGTTAAATGGTTCAATAGTGAACTCTACAACTCATTTGCTAATATTGTCACATAATGAACAAAATATCACCTTCAAAGTCGTCCATGGAAAAACTAGGGGAGGCATTGTACGAGTAATAAGGCATACGTACAAACTGACTTCCTGCAACTTCAACTTTAATTTTGTCCTTAAGTTCCTACATATGGACAAAATCAAATATTCAAATTATAGAGCATGAACTCCTAATTAGTACATAACGTCCATAATTAATACAAAGAAGAGAGCTTCATTAGGCAAAGAAGGATACCAACTAGTTAAACTAGAGCAGAAGACTTGCAGAATCAGTAATAGCTGAAGCAAAATCCAAGTTATCAGCAGCAAAGAAGGCAGTCTAAGATTTGACTCTACGAATCGAAGAGTCGAATCCAAGAGTAAAAGCATAGATGGAAGAGTTGGAGAAGATGAAGATGAGCAAAAGAAAAGAAGCAGAACTGAACATTATGGATTTTGATGGTGAGAATGTGATGAAAGAGCTCGAATCGGTAAAAATGGAACAAAGTAAGTTGAATCAACAAAGAGGATTAGCAAAGAGGTTCGACTTAGAAAGAGGGGAAAAAGAAGCAAAATCAACAGGACCAACAACTACATGGGCATTCAGCATAATCAATTCCATTGTACTTCCAAACTATCAACAAGTTCAACAGAAGATTCTATTCAGAAATTGGAAATGATCTATTACATATATCAGCAATTGAGGCAGTTAAACTCGACATTTCAAATTATGAGTGGTTTTAGTTTATTGTACCTTCGTGTTTTTGAACACTTCACCCGAATGTTCGACCTCATCCAAACTTTGCGAGCAGTAATCGGTACTGGATACTTTAGTCATCGGAGGAGGGTGGCAACGGTGATGCTTGGCGGCAAGGCGATGCTCGGAATCGCGATATGGTTAGGGTTTCTTTGACTTGGGAGAGTAGAAATTTGGAGGACTAGTGATCTCTACAACGCTGGGCGAGGAAGACGATGGCTCGATGGTGAGGGCAATGGCGCGGCGGTGAGGGCAATGGCGCCGCAGCTAGGGTGACGGCGGGGTTTCGGCGGAGAGCGCATTGGATGGGGTTTCTTCAATTTGGGTAAAATTCATTTTTTTTTTTTACTCTTTTAAGTCACGAGATATAATTGTGTGGAAAGAAAAAATTTTAATTAGAATTATGAAGAAAAAAAAATTAGAGACGCTAAACTACAACACAAATGACAACGGTACAGTAACACAGTTGTTGTTCAGCGCACTTATGCACTAAACAACGGGAATATTTACAACAACGGTGTTTCATTAATAGACAACAGTTTATGAATAAAACCGTTATCTTAAAGGCGTTGTTTTTCATTTTTCTTGTGGTGTCATAAGCTTATTGAATGTAGTAATTATTTTGTTATCATGTTCAAGCCTATTGATTTGTTAGTATAAGTGTTGAAGTAGGAAAAGTGGAAAGAGTTTTTTGTATTATGTAATCTTCTGTGGTTTTATTCCACAAAAAGTAAGAAGTACTTTAAGGCGTAACATGACCCTATTGAAATTGTTGACTCTTTTGCAGTCAAGTAAGATGATTTCATTCCATGTATGTTTCCAAAACACTCCTTTGGGGCATCCCGCAGTTCTTTGGGTGTCTCAATTGAAGGTACTCCCAGCAAAAACTAAGATCAATATGTTGCCTCAGAAACATTAGGGGTTTGACTTTGACCTTGTCGAACGGTGCTTCGTCCTCAGGCATTAGTAGATGGTTTAGTTGTGGAAAGATAATTCTTTCTTCAGAAGGCAGTTTTCAAATTCAAAACCAACGATGGTACTCAATTCCTTTCAAGTCTAGAATTTCGAATTCAAATCAAGTTGGTTCAGTCATTTGTTTTGTAACACAATATATATATATATATATATATATATATATATATGTATTTTGCAAGTGTAGTAATATATGATATCTTTCCAAGAATGTGAATTTATGCACAAGTAAAATGTGGAATCTTTAATAATACTTCAAAGAATACTAAATACAAGTATAAAGTGTTAGAAATTTGTGCCTTGAATCTGGTTTGGTTTGAATTGACGTTCGCATCGAGGTGGATGCTTGGACTTGGACTTGGACGTTGTTGGAATTGGTCGCGTTGGAGCCAGACGTGGCCGCGACCAAATGTGACAAGAAATTGAAGATTGGAGCTGGAAGGTTATCTTGGCCGAGACGAGCTAGGCTCGACCAAGACGTCGAATCAATTTTTTGGCTAAATTATTGTTGCAGGAGTGTCTCGACCTGACGAGGTAGACTCGGCCGAGTCTATTTAGGCGGGGCAGTTTTTGGGCCTACGTGATTTTGGACCCAAATTGATTCCTTCTTTGTATAGGATTAAGTTTTGGGGGTTTATAAATAGTCTTATAGCCTTTGGAATTTGGTATTAGTCAATTGATTGAATAGGTTGATTGATCAATCATTGAATTTGATTTGAGAGACAAGAGAGAGGTTGTCTGTTGGTTTGAGATATTCTAGATGGTATTTGTTGAGTACTTGGTACTCTTTTGGTCTAGAATATCTAATTTGGATTTGAGACTCTATTTTCGGGTTTAGAGTCGTTTGGTCATAGAGTGTGGAGAACTTGGTGTTGGTCGAGTATCAATTGTCTCCGTTTGTTAGGATGAAGAGTTGGATAGTTGACCTAGGGTCAAGTTTGTCTTCGTCCTATGTTGTAAGCACTCTTTTGAATTTAATTAGTTCCTCTCGTTTGGTCGTGGACGTAACTAACAAGTTATTAGTGAACCACGTTAAATTTGATATCTTTGTTTTGACTTTGTCGATGCTTCTCGTTTATCTTTTATTATTATTTTTATTGTTCGTAATTTCCCAACATAAATATGTATAACAAACAAATCAATTATCAAGAAGAACTTAACCAACGTACTAATTCAATTTAATAATAATAAAACATATTTATTTTGTTAATAAATCAACAGATGTGTCGGTCAACATACTAAAACACATAACATACATGATAAAGTAAAATCATATACATTATGAAGAAATAAAGTAATTGCACATAACATTCCTTTACATATATACATCCATACAAACGCAAAGACGGGCATACACAAGAAATGGATTTTAAAAAAATTTATATCACCCTAGCGAATTTAATTCAAAACTTAGATGTGACAAATCAGTCAAACTGGGCCAGTCTGCCACTATCAGATCCTTATTCGGTTGGGCCTCCAAGAGGTCCGTCCTCCTAACTACTTAGATCATATGTATAGATGTCAAAACAGGTCCTGCCTCGGTCCTGGTTCGATTCTAAAAATATTAGGATTGGGCCTTAATTTTACAAGTCCATATAGCTTAAGAATTTTTAGCTCGGCCCTTTTCGACCCTCGAGCCTACGAGAACTTGGACCGGGTTAGGATAGGGCCAACCTTGAGGTTCCTTATTTATATATTTTATATAAATATATAATATATATATATATATATATATCTCCTAAAATATTATATATGATATCTCATAAATAAATTTAGAGTTTCATGCAATCAATAAGTTTTCACGTTTCCTTTACTCTTCCGGCTCCAATACTTCAGTTCACATTTTCTTCTATAATATTGCATTTACGTTCTCCAGTATTACAGTTAGCATTTGAATATGTATGTTGGGATTCTTAAATATATCATGTCATATCTTATACAATCTAGTATATTTAGAAACCCCAACATATATAATAGAAGAGAATGAAATACATGTTTTTTTAAAAAAAAAATTAATAAGTTTATCTGTAAAATTTAAACATGTTAATTATGAAATTTGAGAACGTTGCTGGGCCTAAATTTTCAAAGTCCTTATAACATGAGGACTTTTATCCCTGGTCCTTCAGGGTTCGGGCTTTTAAGAGCTTGGACCGGATAGGACCGAACCATCCCCTGACATCTCTAATCATATGTAATATGGCCCATTTATGCTCAATTCAACAAACTATAGCACAACAATTATTAACCTATGACGTAATACTAGCTGCAACAGGTCAAATAAAAAAAAAATATTCCATCCCAATAGAATCGACAACTAATCTACAAAACATAAATCTAATAACGAATAGCAAAAATAACTCTCATATGATGACCTGGAGATCAACTTATTTCATGACTAATTAAATCAGATACGAAGAAGATATGATGATGACCTAGGGGTCAACTAATTTAATATACATAAAACTACTTTTAGGAATTGAGTACCAAAATTCAGTTTTTTGTATACCAATTAAATCAAAATCACTATTTCTTGAACTAATTAATAAAAAATGGATACATCACAAAGCATTATCAATCAGCTGTGCAAAAAAATAGGGTTTTGAATTACCTTTCAATTGTGATATTTTTCAACAGAGTGACACTCATGTGCATAAGATGTATATTAGTGTTAATGTACACCTTGTGGGCCCCACTTATGATTTTCACGCGCGTGATATATATATATTAAGGTGTGTTTTGAATCACAAAATAGGCGCTAGCTTAGTTGGTAAAGGTGCGACATTGTACCTTTCAGTGCGCGGGTTTGAATCTTAATAACACCTTTTTATTTTTCACCAACAGTATATTCAAATTCCGAGCATAGTATATGTTATAAAGTCTGACAGTATATTTAATATTTCGATGTAGTATACTTATTTTTCACCAACAGTATATTCAAATTCCGAGCATAGTATATGTTATAAAGCCTGACAGTATATTTAATATTTCGATGTAGTATACGTTATGTTGCATGACAGTATACGTTGTTCCTTTTTATTTTTCACCAGCAGTATATTCCAATTTCGAGCATAATATGCCTAACAGTATATTTAATATTTCGATGTAGTATACGTTATGTTGCATGAGAGTATACGTTGTTTTAGTTAAGTTTTGTTTTATACTGCGAAATATTTATTTTTTCCAACTTACAATACTCACAATATATTTAATATTTCGATACAATATACGTTATGATGCCTGACAGTATACGTTGTTTAGTTAATTTTTGTTTTATACTGCGAATTTTTTTTTTCCAACTTACAATACTCACAGTATATTTAATATTTCGATACAGTATACGTTGTGATGCCTGACAATATATGTTGTTTTAGTTAATTTTTGTTTCATACTGCGAAATATTTATTTTTTCCAACTTACAATACTCACAGTATATTTAATATTTCGATACGGTGTATATTATGATGTATGACAGTATATGTTTGGTTAGATTAATTTTTCTTGTATATTGTACAATATTTATGTTTCGAACTTACAATATAATTATTGTTGCGTTATAAAAAAACTTAATAATACAATTTATAATTTTTTCCAGACTCACAGGCTAAAAGATAAAAATATTAAAGGGCAAAACAAAAGAAAGAAGAAGGAAAAGGAAAAAAAACTGAGAGAAGAAGGAAAAAAGATGCAAACAGAATTGAACCCTTGACCTCAAGGTTGAGATATTTAAAATTGCATTAAATACCACCAGACCACTTGCTTTTAGTGTTCAACAAATAGGTCATTAAGTATACAACATGCGCGCGCGAAAAAATATTAATATAATAATAATTGGCCGGTTCAGACCGGTCTGAACCGCGCGAATTTGTTGGACTGAACCGGTGGACCCCACAAGGTGTACAATAACACTATAGTGCATCTTATGCACCCAAATTTTTGCCTTCTCAACACAATAAGAGTTTTTACTTTTACCACAGTAGAGCTCATCATGTGATTCTTTTTCGTTCTTCACAGTAACGCAAGACCTTGTTGATAACATAAAAAAGTAAAACAGATAAAATAAGAGAAGAAAAAGAAAAGCAGAAGTAGGCGAAAAGTGACGTATATTATTTTACAAAAGATGTTTCTTACAGTGTTGGATTTTATGTATGCGGAATATAATGAAATGCTTATATTTTCCGTCAACCAACTACTTTTGATTAATACACATTAATGTGTTTTTCCTTCACACACTAAGAAATTTACTGAACTGCTCTAATTTATTTTCTGTTTTCTAAAATTCAATTTCTGCAGGAAGTTAATTCTCTTCCTCCCATAATTTTAGTTCTACAAAAAAATATAGAATCTTAGAAACCTAATTTACCAATTAATTCCACCAAATTCAGTTACATGCTCAAGTGGATCATAGGCACCTAAAATAAATGAACATTGTAAGTTTGCTAATTTCTTTCAGTTTGAATTCAAAATTACAAATAGTTTGTAGTGGGCATACATGTGTCACACACTGGTTCAGTGGTTAATGACTGAACCATTGTAAAAATTTCAACCAGTAATGACCATACTGCATAAAAGGTTATAATTTTAACAATATTTTTGCGAGATAAGATACAAATAGACCTTTAACAATATTCCCAGGTTCAAATAAGTAGTGCAACTAAAACTTTTGTCAAATAAACATTATTATTTTCCTTGGCAATTTGATACCCCAACTTTTAAATCTAAAAAAAAAAATCAACTATTCCAAGAAAATAATACAAACAGATAGCAGCTAACCTGGCCAGTGGCAGGGCCTACTCATCTTCGTCCATGTGCTTAGAGGGTTGAAAGGCAATAATTCTTATTAAAAGCAAGGCAAAATATTGTTCTTGCATGTAACATTTCTCACACATGCCTGCCGTCAACTCATTTTATCAAGCTTTGCCTCTAATACTCAGTCGGCAGCCTTGCCTTCACAACTAATCGTACATATGAACACAAACATACATGCAAACTCATACGAAATGAGAACGAGCTTTTAGCCTTCGCCGCTCTGTCACGCTAGCGCCAGAACCACCATGAGCAAAAAATTTCGGCACCAAGTGGGTATATGTGGCAGCAGCCGAAAGGAAGAAGAAGAAGTCACGATGTTGCTTCAGATCTAAAGCAAACTCAGAGAGTGAAATCGAGCCAAAACTCACCGTGCTCAAGAGCAACCTACACCGTTGCATTGCTGTCGTCCAGACGAGGATAAATGTTGAGATATGCACGTGTTGTGCACATGCAGGAGTATACATTTTTAGTAAATAGCTTCTAGATTTTTCTATTTGCTTTCTATTTTCTGCCCCTCTGTAAATAAGAGGTTGGCCTCATTTTGTAAACAACTTTCTGTGAAATGAAACAAACTATTTCCCCTGCGCAAACTTGACATGGTACTAGAGCATAGGTCTGGTGGAAATGGGGAATTAAGTTGAAGATGACTTCGCCATGGAATAATAAGGAGTGGCCAGCATTGCCTACACGTACACCTACATCCGATTCGGGAAAGCAAACGGAAGGATCGAGAATTCGATCTACAGTAACTGAAGCAATGGAGTTCCAGTTGAATAGTAAGGAAGCTGATCCGTATTTCTTACACAGATCTGATAATCCAGGGTTGATGCTCCTAGCTCATCAATTGACGATGAGCAATTTCATTTCATGGAAGCGTTTGATGACGATAGCTTTGGGAGCGAAGACGAAGCTCGAATTCATCAATGGAAAATTGATAAACCACCTGAGACAGATTCGAAGTATTCTCAGTGGATGAAGGTTCATTGGATGGTGGAATCCTGGATACTCAATACGTAATTTCCAGAGATTAGAGATGCCTTCATTTTTTGCTGAAACAATGAAGGATTTATGGAACGACATTTGCCAGAGGTTTGGTCAGAGCAATGGATCGATGATACTTCATTTACAACAGGAAATTATGTAGTTGAATCAAGGTACTAATACAATTGTGGTTTATTTTACAAAATTAAAGTAGCTTTGGGATGAATTTTCGTCTATCGCACCACTGCCTTCTGGATCTGGCTATAATTGTACGCTTGTGAAGGCGACTTTTTATTTCGATAGGCAATTCAAGCTGGTGAAGTTTCTGATTGGATTGAACAAAAGTTACGATAATGTAAAAAACCAACTTCTGCTGATGGATCTATTACCAGACTTAAATTTGAGCATACTCCATGGTTTTGACTGCTGAAAATAAAGGAGCATTCAGATTGCATATCCTGATCAACCAGAGGGAATGGCTATCGCAAAGTAACTCCAAGCCACATACGAACAATAATTGGAATTCAGGAAAAGGTAAACCACCACAGAAGAAATTTATGACGAAAGAGGAGAGGGCAAAGTTGTATTGTGAACACTGTGAGGAGAATGGATATGAAGTAACATCATGTTTTGAGCTTCATGGATATCTGGATTGGTTTAATAAACTCAAAGATCAAAGGAGAGGTCATTCTAACTTGGCCGAATCTGGTACAACAAAGAGTCAACCTGATGTGGACAAGAGGAATACACAATCGACTGATATCAACGCTTTGGCACAAGAGGTTGCTAGATTGCTAGCAAGGAAAGGAGCTGGTGCAACAGATTGTAAAGATTATCTCAGTTTGTGAACTTTGCAGGTGAGATGTTACCAGAAAACCTTCAGTTTGCACTATCTTCGTTTGAAGAACAGAATAAGGATACTTGGATTATAGACACAGGTGCCAGTAGGCACATGTGTGTCAGCTTACATTTGATGATAGAAATACAACAGATGCATCCATATGTCACTATTTTTTTACTTGATGGAACCACAAAGGAGGTTACACAATGTGGAAAAGTACAATTGAGCAAGGATATTATACTACAGGACGTCCTCTATATACCATCCTTTAAATATAACCTTCTGTATGTCTCTCAGTTATGTTCCAATTCTCATATAAGCTGCATTTTCACTTCTCAACATTATGTTTTTCAGGACCAACAGACTAGCAGAAAAGTGGCAAAGAGAGAGTTGGTTGGCTGACTATACACATTCAAACCACACTCTATTCCTACTGTAAATTTCATTCCTCATTTACCTGATGTGTGTAATTTCTCTTTAAGTGAATGGCACAAGTGTCTTAGCCATGCTTCTATCAGTACTATGAAACATATTAGCTTTCTGAAACCTTTGTTTGTGGACAATTCTATTGATAATCTGAAATTCTGTGAAACATGTTTTAAATCCAAGCAACATAGGCTGTGACTGGTACTCCTTACTTTGTTTTAAATTGGTTCATATTGATATTTGGGGACCCTATAGAGAAGAAACTGTGACTGGTACTCCTTACTTCCTTACAGTAGTCGATGATTTCAGTAGAGCTACTTGGGTTTACTTATTGAGTCACAAGTCTCAAACTACTTCAGTTATGAGAATTTTTTTTTTCCATGATTGAGACTCACTTTAATGGCTATGTTAAGAAGTTGAGAAGTGACAATGGTACTAAGTTTCTTAGCATGGATTTTCAATCTCCTATTTCTGGTTTAGGTATCATTCACCAAAGAAGTTGTACTTATACTTCTCAGAAAAATGGAGTTGTCGAACGGAAACATAGACAACTTCTTGAGATTGATAGAGCCCTCGTGTTTCAGTCTAATCTTCCTCTAAAATTCTTGCCATATTCCATCTTGACTACTTGTTTCCTAATTAATATACTGCCTACTTCTGTACTTTGGTGAAAGACTCCATATGAAATCTTACATAACAAAGCTCCAGCTTATAATATTTTAAATCCGTTTGGGATGTCTTGCCTATGCTACAAACACTTACCCATACAAAACCAAGTTGGGATGTCTTGCCTATGCTACAAACACTCACCCATACAAAACCAAGTTTACTCCTAGATCCTATAATAGGGTTACAGATTGTATGATGTTGATAATGCAAATTTCCTGACTTCTAGAGATGTCATTTTTTTTTAAAAGGTCTTCCCTTATAAAGATTTCATAAGTCCAGAAACGAGCCTAAAAAGTTATTTTCCTAAAATCCTCATTCTACTTCTTCTAAGCCAACTAGTGCCATAGAGCTTTCCAAACAAGATATAGCTTCAGAGTTGTTACCTTCTTCTAGCGCCTCAGATTTTATTCATTCTCCTAAAGCTCTAGATTCTTTGCATTCTGACCTACCACTACAAGTGCTCAAAAGAAGTACTAGACAAAGGTTCCAACCTATTAAGCTTCAATATTATGTTTGTGACCCGGTTTATGATCACAATTTAGCTCTTCCCTTGGCCACTGCCAACTCTGCTAGTCTCAAAGCTCCAGCTGGTAAGGCCTACCCACTGCAGACCCTCCCTTTTACACCAGCTACTGCTTTTACCCCCACTTACCTTGCATTCTTGACTAATGTTGCTCTTGATAGTGAACCTGCCAGTTATGATGAAGCCAAACAGCACCCGGGTTGGGTTGATGCCATGAATAAAGAGTTGGATGCCTTAGACAGGAATAACACTTGGGTTTTGAGTCCATTGCCACCATGAAAGAAGGATATCGGTTCTAAGTGGGTATATAAGGTGAAAAGAAATGCAGATGGGATAGTAGAGAGGCTGAAGGCCCGATTGGTTGCAAAGGGGGTATAGCCAAGTTGATTATTTCGATAATTTCTCTCCTGTAGCTCGACAGGTAACTGTTCATAGGCTCTTTGCTATTGCTACTATTAACCAATGGCCCGTCCATTAATTGGACGTGAACAACATGTTTCTTAATGGATATCTTAATGAAGAGATTTATATGAAGATTCCTCAAGATTATGATAAGGGGAAACAAGGGCAGGTTTACAAGCTTGCGATGAGCTTATATGGTCTCAAGCAAGCTTCCTGTGAGTGGAATAATGAGTTGTGCAAAAAACTTATTGCTTTTGGAATGATCCAATCCAAACATGATCATTGTCTGTTCATCAAATCCACGGAAGATTCCTTCCTTGCCATGCTCGTTTATGTTGACGATGTAATTATAACTGGATCGCATGAAGACCTCATACAACAACTTAAAGAGTTTCTGGATGCTAAATTTACGATTAAAGATCTTGGATATGCTCGGTTCTTTCTTGGCATGGAAATCTCTTAAGGATCTGCAGGCACATACCTCTACCAGAGGATATATATTTTGGATTTGTTAAGCCAAATGGTCATGACATGCTGCAAACCAGCAGCTATCCCTCTGCCATAAGGAGTCAAGCTTACAATACATGATGGGGTTCCTCTTGCAGATCCAAAAATCGACATCGCGGCCTTATTGGCAAGCTACTATATCTCACATTGACTCATCCAGACGTTACTTATGTTGTTCATCAAATGAGTCAGTTTCTTAGTGCCCCTACTACTTCACATTAGGCCACTGCTTTGCATATTGTACGCTATCTCAAAGGAACACCTGCCCCTGGCTAATACTATCTAGTGGGTGGCCCATTGCAAGTCGAAGCATATTGTGATTCTGATGGGGCCACCTGCAAAGACACACAACGTTCTATCACAGGGTATTGTGTATTTTTAGGATCCTGTTTGGTGTCTTGGAAGAACAAAAAATAACATACCGTTTCTCGCTTGTCTACTGAGGCAGAATATCGTGCCTTAAGTACTACGGTTTGTGAACAACAGTGGGTGGACTACATCGCTTCCGATTTCCAGATTTCTCTTCCAAAGCCATTTTCTCTTTGGTGCGACAATAAGGCCGCTTTGCATATTACTGCCAACCCGGTCTTCCACAAGCGGATGAAGCACCTCGAGATTGATTGTCATCTTGTGCGTGATCAATATAAATCTATTTTTGTTTACCTCAGTATGTGCATACTCAGCCTTAGATAGCAGATGTTTTGACTAAGGTTGTTTATGGTGATACTTTTCGCAGCATGGTGGTCAAGTTGGGTATGGCAGATTTCTTCCACACTCCAACTTTGGTTGGGGGGAGGGGTGTTGAGATATGCACGTGTTGTGCACATGCAGGAGTATACATTTTTAGTAAATAGCTTCCAGATTTTTCTATTTTCTGCCCCTCTATAAATAAGAGGTTGGCCTCATTTTGTAAACAACTTTTTGTGAAATGAAACAAACTATTTCCTCTGTGCAAAGTTAACAATAAATCATGGTTCACCATATACGGCCGAAGAAGTTTGGGCCCTGACGTGTCAATAGCTATTAACGTTGTTTGTAATATTTCTGTTTTACAAATTGTTGACTTTTCGAGATTTAAATGTAGAGGTGTCTAATTGCTCTGTTTATAAAAAAAAGTGATTATTCCATGCGAATTAAATTTCCTGACGCAACACACTTCTAAATCCAACTGACTTTTATTTAGAAATGCATCAAACCTTCTCAATACAACCCACTCAATTCCTCTTATACCCTTTTTTATTAAATTGCACCAAAAAAAATTAATAATATAACTAAAACATAAAATTAAACTAACAATTAGATAAAAATCCATGCCCTAAAAGCCCCTAACATCTTTCTCATCACGTCAAAATCAAGGTAGTTCTCCTGTACACTATATGCAGGGATCTTAGATCTGTTAAATTCGGGTCATGAGTAGTTTTTCATGAAAAGGTATTATTGGTATTAATGCCAAAAGGTATTTGTTCTAAAGAAAGGTATGATACATAAGTTGTAAACATGTTTATACTACAAGGTATATTGTAAATAATGACATGGCAAAGGATGAGGGTGCACCAGTGCATGCGAAGCATACGGAATAGATCTCACGTGCTGCATGGGTCACCAATTGTTAACACTGTTCAAGTCCATGAGCTTCTAATGAATGGTCGACACGTTTCTAGAGTCTAGAGGATTCCTAGGGTTTGCTAGGGCTAACTGATAGTGATATATATAGAGATGTTAGCTATAAAAGTTGTATTCTGAATTCATTCAATGAAACAGTGAAACAAGCAAATATGGCTGCTGCCAACTTTATTTCCCTTTCATCATATGTCTCTTTCTTATTTCCTGATATGGTATCAGAGCTAAGCCTATGAGTTGGAGCCTGATCCATTCATTTGTTATCCCTAGCTCTACAAAATGACAGACACAACAGATCCCTCCATAAACACTCCTCCTCCTTCTATACAAATCATTCAACCTCAGGCTTAACTCATCACCATTGAATAAGGGGAATCGAATTTTCTTGTTTGGAAGCAGCAAATTTGGGCTGCTGCCAAAGGGTATGGTTTAGAAGGATATCTCACAGGAGACATCATACCACCAAATCCACAACTGGATGGAGCAGCCACTGCAGAATCGATACCAAGCATGGAGCATAGTCTTTGGGTGAGACAAGACCATCTACTTGTATCATGGCCATTGTCTTCCTTGTCAGAGGAGTTGCTGATCACCATTGTTGGGCTAGAAACTTCTAACGAAATCTGGGATGCCTTGAATGCCAACTTCACCAGCCAATCAATTGCCAAAGTGATGCAATACAAAAAATGCAACTCCAAAACATCAAGAAGAGCAATATTGGAATGAGAGAGTCATGGATACATACGACATTCTATATATTCTTAGTGGTCTTGGATTTGAATATAATCCGGCCATGGTGTCCATTTCTGCCAAAATCGGAGGATGTACTCTAAGGGAGGTATATTCCTTGTTATTGAGTTTTGAAAGCAGAATAGAGAGTTTGGAAAACTCCCAAATCAATTCTAATGGGTCTCTACCAGCATCTAATGTTGCACAAGAAAATAGAGGAGGAGGTAATCCATCATTGAGAGGCGGTAGAGGATCTAGTTTTGGAGGAGGCAAATTTAATGGTGGCGGGAACTATGGAAGAGGTAGTAATAACAGTGCTCGAGGAAGAGGAGGAAGGTTTAATAACCTAAACAAGTGGTGCACTTATTTTAATAGAGATAATCACAATGCTACTACAAGGATAGTCATGAAGGTGGAGGATATAATCAAGGCAGAAACTATGGTGGTAAAGGCAGAGGAAATCCAACTGCCAACGTTGCATCCATGGGAGGAGTATACTACAATGAACATGAATGGTATTTTGATTCAGGTGCATCAAATCATCTCACTTATGATTTAAAAAGCTTGAGCGTTGCTTCTAAATACCAAGGGAATGACAAGGTCGAAATTGGAAACGGTACAGGTTTATCTATCTCTCATTATGGAAATGTTCTATTTAACTCACCTATTCCTAAGAACTCACACACCTTCCTTCTCAAAAATCTTTTAAAAGTTCCTTAAATCACAAAAAATTTACTTAGTGTTTCCCAATTTGCCAAAGATAACTCGATGTTCTTTGAATTTCATCGTAATGTTTGTTTGGTGAAGGATCGGCACACAAAGAGAATTCTACTCAAGGGGAATTCTAGGAAGGGTCTCTACTCATTTGCTTTGAACAGACAACCTTCCACCTCATCTTTTCAGCCTACTAAAGCCTAGCCTACAAGCTCTAAGAAGACTTTGATAGCCTGTGCTACAAAGTTACCAAATAATTATAGTTTAACCTTTTGGCACTCTAGGTTAGTGACAAACGAGGTTTTCAATCATGAAAACACACTTAGAATAGAGATTTTATCGTTATTTGTATATTCTAAGCTCTCGCCTGTCATATAATTCATATTTTCTTTCTCTCATAAAAAAAATTGGTTTTTAAGCATTTTGTAGGTAAATCAAGTGTAAAAAGAGACGTCGAGTAGAAGAGAGTGAAAAAAAAAAATCCTAAGACTGAAGAATCGGGCCAATTTTGGGCCATGCACGGTCATGACTATGCAAGCCTTTAAGACTATGCACGACCCGTGCGTGCAAAAGACGAAAAAATACCTAAAGCTCAATGTACGGTTACAATCGTGCAGCCCTACATGGACCGTGCAAGAGAATAGGAAGTTGGGAATTTCAGGGTCGTACATGGTCACGATCATGCAAGCTTGCACAAACCGTGCACAACTGCCGGAAATGTGGGCTTTTTAGCCCCAAAACTCTATTTTTGGCCCATGAGGAAAAGCCCCAAATATTGTACAGATGCCCTACTTTTCAGTTTTCTTGGAGAGCACACTTTCATTTTTTAGACTTTTAGAAAGAGAAAATAGAGAGCAAAGGAAGGGGATTGAGCTTGGAGATCAAGATCAACATTAAAATAGGTTTTATCTTTCCATTTTTATTTAATATTTGAATGAACATCGTTATATTTATATATTTGTGTTTATCCTTTATTATGATTATGGTTGGCTAAATTTGCTTAATCTAGGTTTAGAAAGTAGATTATGGGTGGTTAGTGATTATTAGCCGATTAATTGAACTCCGTGTTATGCTATTGATTGATTAATTGTTTAAAAATGCGTGTTGAATGATTTGATTTCTTGTTTAACATCTATTGATGATTAAATTGGAACCAAGAGGGGCGATTTGATCCGAGATCACATTAATTGACATGATTAAACAATAGAACCGAGAGGTTTGAGTTAATTGTGCGAACTTTGGTCTTAGGATTGATTAGGAGTTGTATTTGATTAATCGACCGGAGACGGAGATTAATCCTATCCAATCAACGCATAATTCTCTCCGAGAGGGGGTCTTGCATGTATTTGTGATTGTTCCTTGATACATAACATTCGGTTTAAAAGTTAGATTAATTGGATTAATAGTGCTTAAGGCCCATAGTTGAAATCTAAGCCTAGATTACCCTTAATTGATTATTTGATCCCTAGATTTTGTTCTAAATATTGTTAGTTTAATTTTCTTATTTAATTTACTTTTAGTTATAAATTACCAAACCACTTACTCGATCGTCTAGTTAGCGATTTGATGTTTGTTGCAATTCACTCATCCGATATCGATACCAATCCTCGTGGGATTGACCTTGTACTCACCTAGTGCTTTAGCAACACCGTATACTTGCGGTTGTCAAATTGGTATCTAATCTAGTGTGTGTCAGGTTTTGGCACCGGTTTTGGGGATTCAGTAACTATAGCCGGAAAGTGTTGTTCTAGGTATTTTGTGATACTTTAGACATTTTCTTTTTATTCTTAGTTTAATTATTTTGTTTGTTGATTAGTTATCAATTAAAATTACAAGATCTCTTTTTTATTGTTGCGCAATGTGTTGATGCACTTGAGATCACAAGGGTTGGAAGGATTGTTACCTATTGACCTGAAAATCGAGGCAACTTGTAGACACAATCAAGGGAGAAAGAATAGAGAAAGAAGCATGGAAGCTGGATATAATGACCCAAGAGTCGTCAATCAAGTTGAGAGGAATGCACCTTTAATTCTACCCGATCAAGCAAACATCTATCATCAAATGATAGAGATGATGCGGAAACAACAAGAAGAGGTGAATTCTCTCCGGAATTGAAGAGAGCAAGTGCTGAACCCGCCACCCCAAGACACTATTCAAGATTTTCTATGACCAGTAGTAAACCAAAATTACAATGGGGTGGGTAGAGCACCCGTGAATGCAGTGAATTTCAAACTAATGCCAGCGCTCATTAACATTATCCAACAGCCATGCAAGTGAAGACCCGAATTAGCATTTTTTTACGTTCTTGGAAGTATGCGGGATGATTCAAATCAACCAAGTCCCTCACGATCAAATTAAGCTCTGCCTTTTCTCTTTCTGGTTGAGAGACAGGGCAAAGCTATGGTACAACTCCTTCACCAACGAAGATATACGAGCATGGGATGATCTCTATTAGAGGTTCCTTCAGAATTACTTTTTGGCGTGTAAGACTATTAGACTGAGAGGAGAAATCACGCAATTCCGTCAGCTCGATGCTGAACCATAAAGGGTGGCATGTGAGCATTTCAAAGACTTACTTTGGAAGTACCCCCAACACGAGTTGCAAGATAAGGAGCAAATTTGCTACTTCTATGACGGGTTATTCGGGCCTACAAGGAAAATCATAGATGCAGCCGCCGATGGTTTATTGTTTGCAAGAACGGAGAGAGATGTAACTAAAATTATTGAGGACATGTGCACAAATTTGTATCAATGGCCAAACAAAAGGAATAACCCAAAGGTGGTTGCAAGTGTAGTGGAAAATGAGGCAAGCTCCTCACTATTGACTCAAATGGCAGCTTTGTCAAAGCAATTGGAGTCACTATCTAAAGCCGCCACTTCGGTTCAAGCGGAACAAAGTGTGAAAACCATCATTTCACTAGAAGACCCCGAGGATTGTAACTTTATTCATCAAAGGGGTTATGGAAACCAAAGGGGACACCAATATTTACATCCGAGGGCAAGCCAACATTCAAACTACAATCACAACCAACATCAATCGAGTAACTATCAATTGGGATCAAAGGGTCATCAAAACCTTTCTTATGCCAATCTCAACAATTTGATTCAACCACCACTCGGATTCTCTGTTACTAATAGGTAATAAACAACGACAGGGAGCCGAGCTTAAAGGAACACTTGACATTTTTCATTTCAAGAACGGATGGAAGAAGGCCACAATTGCACAACTCTTTTGCAAAGTTCCAAGTTCATGTAAACAAGAGTATTGTGATGAATGGGTGACATCAAAAGCGTGCAATTGCAAATGAGTCTGTTAGCCCAAGCCATAAGCCCCCAACACCACAAAGGACAGTTTCCGAGTGACACGGTAAAGAATCCCAAGGAAAAATGCCAAGCAATTCGGCTAAGGAGCGGATCGAGTATGAAATACCAAAGTTACTAGTGGATAGTGACCGAGTGATCGAGAAAGAACACCTAGAAGAACAAGCAAAACCCAAGGATCTTGGAGAAATGAGTGAAAAATGGGCCGTGAAGCCAAACTTCACTCCTAACTCTACTGTTCCTACTTATGTCCCTCCCCTTCCATTTCCATAAACTTATCAAAAGAAGAAGTTGGAAAACCAATTTGCTAAGTTTTTGGAGATCTTCAAAAAGTTGCATATTAACATTCCTTTTAATGATGCTCTACAACAAATGCCTAATTATGCTAAATTTTTTAAGGAGGTGATATCAAAGAAGCAAAAATTGGAGGCGTATGAGACGGTTAACCTAACCGAGGAGTGTGGTGCCGTTATTCAAAGAAGAATCCCTCAAAAGAGGAAGGATACATGTAGCTTTACAATTTTTTGTATTATTGGGGATCAAACATTCAAAAAATCATGATGTGATCTCGGGGCAAGCATCAATCTCATCCCACTCTCTATATTCAATAAATTAGAAATTGGAATCATAAAACCTACCACTATCACCTTGCAAATGGTAGATAGGCCTTTGACCTATCCGAAAGGGATAGTGGAGGATGTGTTGATCAAACTAGGTGAGTTCATAATCCCGGTGGATTTTGTAGTCTTGGACATGAATGAGGACAAGAAAGTCCCCTTGAGTTTGGGCCGCCCGTTTCTAGCAACGGGTGGAGCCCTCATTGATGTTCAAAAGGGGGAACTCATCCTACGAGTGAATGATGAAAATGTTATTTTTTTCGATTTATAAGGCAATTGGGTTTCACAATGTGGATGAGGTTAATGCTATTGAGGAATGTAATGCTTTAGACTTGCTAGATATCAATGATACAAGAAATATCCTACCTTCTAGTGAAATTGACTCTTTTGAGATTTGTTTGCATGACTCTATATTTGCATGTACTAATAATGAAGCTGACAATGTTGATGTTGTAGATAGTGTTAGTGCATTAAATTCCTTGTAAGAGGTGCACAAAGAGGAAGTTTCGTGGTTGAATTTGGAGGATGAGGATTCAACAGGGCTAAAGGAGCCTAAGGGCAAAGAAGAAGAGGGACCCAACGTTGAGTTGAAGCCTCTTCCCAACCACTTGAGGTATGAGTGCCTCAATGAAGGTAAGAAATTTCCGGTTATCATTTCTGCATATCTTAATGAGAGTGAATGTGCGAAATTGCTTAAAATATTGAAAAAGTACAAGAGTGCTATTAGATGGTCCATCTCGGATCTTAAGGGGATTAGCCCTGCTATTCGAATGCATAAAATTTTAATGGAAGAGGATTATAAACCGAATGTGCAAGATCAGCGTAGGCTAAATCTAATTACGCAAGAGGTGGTGAGGAAAGAAGTTTTGAAATGACTTAATAATGGCATATTTTTTCCTATATCAGATAGTAAGTGGGTGAGTCCTACCCAAGTAGTGCCTAAGAAAGGAGGAATAATGGTGCTTAAGGTGAGTGATTCGGAAGAAGTAGCCACTAGGTTATTAACCGCTTAGAGGGTTTGCATTGACTACCGAAAGTTGAACGTTGCTACTAGGAAAGATTATTTTCCACTTCCATTTCTTGACAAAATGTTGGATAGATTAGCCGGGTATGAGTGTTGTTGTTTTTTGGATGGGTACTCCGGGTACAATCAAATTATGATTGCCTCGGAGGATAAAAAAAAAACAGCATTTGTATGTCCATATGGTATTTTTGCCTTTAGGAGAATGCCCTTTTGTTTACGTAATGCACTGGCTACTTTTCAATGGTGCATGATGGCTATCTTTAGCGGTTTGATTGAAAATGTGATGGAAGTGTTTATGGATGATTTTTTTCGTTTTCGGCTCATCTTTTAATCGTTGCATGTTTGACTTATTTCTAGTCTTGCAGCGTTGTGAAGACACTAACCTTGTCTTAAATTGGGAAAAGTGATATTTCATGGTAAGAGAAGGTATAGTGTTAGAGCACAAGGTTTCAACTGCGGGATTGGAGGCAGACCGAGCCAAAGTGGTTGTCATTGAAAGACTACCACCACCAATCAATGAGAAGGGAGTCCGAAGCTTCTTGGGACATACCGGTTTTTACCGAAGGTTTATTCGTGATTTTTCAAATATTGCTAAACCATTGTTTCATATTTTAGAAAAAGATCTGGCTTATGTTTTTGATGATTCATGTTTATAGGCCTTCTAGGTGTTGAAGAAAGATTTGGTTTCGGCACCAGTCTTGGTATCATCCGACTGGTACCAACCTTTTGAGCTCATGTGTGATGCGAGTGACATAGCAGTCGGGGCAGTCTTGGGACAGAAGAAGGACAAAATTTTTCGAGTAATATATTACAGATGAACGCAAAAATTACCGCTTTTCTTGCACTTTTTACGTTCATATTTTGCGGAGAATTACGCGTAATTATTGTGTTTATGTAAGTATTATGAGCTTTTTTATTGATGATCTTCGGGAAATACATTAATTCCATCTCCTTTGCTACTTGGGCTTGAGAATTTCGCCCAAGTTTGTGGGAAGGATGGAAGGATTTTTACTTTTATGTGCTTGAAGAGGATGTTTCTCATTATTGATTGAATTGCTCGTAGTTATGATTTATACCATTCTACCATATTTTGTTTCTATTTTTTTTTTTTTTTTATTTGATTGAATAATGTTGCTTGGTTGAAATAATTGTTGAGTTGACTTATTGTGTGATTGACGAGGAAGAAGTATTGGAAGTGTCCCGATTTTTGAAATCTAAAAATTAAAATCTCTAATGATTGAGCATAAAACACTAGAGGATTCCTTGCCTAAAAATCAATGAAGTCAATTGGTTGATGCGATTTAAGGGTAGTGGAATATTTGGGCATAGTTTGGAGGATTGCATGTGTAAATGGAATAGCTTAGCCCGAAGTTGTGATGCTTGTGAGCATTACTGTAATTCCAAAACACACACGACACAATTAAGGACGAACTTGTGAAAAATAGAATGAATTGGCTTTAGGTGGTAAAATAATAAAGGATATGTAGGAGGAGCTATAAGGTGGATTAGGTTGCCGGACAAAGTCATTGTTTTTCATTGATTGCAAAATATTCTAGTAACATTTGTGTACTCTAAGTATTGAGATGAGCATAAAAAGAAAATATGTTGTATGAAACGTAGAAAAAAAGAGAGCTCAATAAAAGAATCGAGTGTGAAATAGTTGAAATCTTGTGTAACTCGAAAAGAGTATTGTTGTGTAAAAGAACAAAAACTAGAATATCAATTTCATTTCTTTCGACTAAGCCTGGTGGAAAAAGGAGTAATTGAAAAGAAATAAAAAAAATACATATATTGAAAATCAGTTGGCTCGAGGGAGAAAAGAGCCGCATCGCCCACACCGGGTGAGTGCGTGGCATCTTCCTAAAAAAGAACCCAGTCGAACCGCCTAGAGCCGAGGATTTTGAAAAATAATGAGTCGTCCAAGGTCAATTCACATATGCACATTTTACGGTTGGAGTGAGAGCTCTTAGCTCGTGGCCTAGGGTACTAAGTGAAATAAAAAGACTACGTGCCTTTCCGAATTCCTATGCCTTTATATTCCTCTACTCGTCTATCAAATTCCTTGAAAGAAAATGATTAAGGCAAGTGTGGCGAATCAAAAAGTGGAAAGTGCTCAATAAAAAGAGAAATTCATGTCTAACGGGCTTCCAATAACTTTCCAACCTTGTTTTCTTATATGCTTAAATGTTTAATTTGCTCGGGGACGAGCAAAGCTTAAATTTTTGGGAATGATGAATGCGAAAATTACCGTTTTTCTTGCACTTTTCACGTTCATATTTTGTGGAGAATTACGCGTAATTATTGTGTTTATGTGTGATTTCATGCTTAATTGTATTTTCGGGTTGATTTTCCTTTTTAATATGATTTGATGCGCTTTTGGGTGTTTTTGAGTCGTATTTTGAAGGTTAGGAAACTCGGACGAATTTAGAAGATCGTTCGCATCCATTTTAATACTATGGCCCGCATATGAAGGCCCAAACAGGCCCAAAAAGAGTCGGAGTCAGGCCCGAACTGAAGATCATGAAGTCACGAGTAAAAGTCGTGAAGGAGTCGGGTCGAAAAAATGGATGAAAAGGCCTCAAATTAGAGAAAGAAAGAAGAAGAGGTCGATCGCACATATGCCACGTGCCAGCCTGCAAATCTAGGTCCAAACGAACCCGAATCAATCCCAACAAGAGCTCAAATCAAAGTTCGTCGAGTCACGAACAAAAGTCGTGAAGGATCCGAGTCAAGAAGACGAGAGAAAGGGGTCCGAAACGGTGACGAAAGACGAAGGTGTAAAACAGGAGAAAAGGGGACTACCGGGGTCACTACCGGACTGGCTGGGCCACCAGTAGTCGGTCCAGAACTGAGCCAGGACAACCTGCCGGACCTCCGACCGGAACGGCAGTTGGACCGGCAGTACGCGAGCTGATCCCCTGTTTCGCGCTGTGTTTGTTTTTCAACCGTAACTTCTTCACTCGAGCTCCGATTCAAGTGATTCAAGTTATCACGTGTAGTCGAGACAAAGATCTACAACTTTATAGTTTAAGTCGAAGGCTGATTCCAGATGGATATTTCCCAGAAATCACGAGAGGGACTAGTCGAGCGCGCACCAGGGGCTCGACTGAACAACTTAAAGGACCAAGCACTCTCTTCTGTATTTTTACACTTTTGCCCTTGCTAGGGCTTATTTTCTGCAGATTTTGAGGGTTGGGAGACCTATATATACTCCTTCCCCTCTCTTTTGTAATCATTCAATCAACTATTATCCAACATTTGCCTCCTTTTTAATTTTCCAACACACTTTTCTCCCTTTCTCTTTACATTTTCAGTTTTTAGCTTAGAAAAGTTAGGGTTTCTTCCTCCTCTTCAAGGAGGAAGCCATCTTTGGTGGAGAACTCAGGGATTACTCATAGGCTTGTGACACCCGACTATCATCGAAGGATTTCAAGGATTCATCAAATTATTGAGCATTTCTCTTCCCTTCTCTCTATTTTCAGTTTTTATTGTTTTTATTGCTTGATATTGATGATGCTTATTTATGCCTTGATGATTTGTGAGTAGTTTTCATGTTTCCCGAAGCCCGGGAGTAGCCCAAGCTTCGGGATTGATGATTAGTTGATTGATTATTGGATTGTTGTGGGTTGTGGTAACCTAGGTTAGGATTTGTTGATTTATTATGATTTTCATATGAAATTAAGGCTTGATTATAGGCTTGCTTTGGTAGCTCGGGCTTTCTATAATTTAGCCTTATTTTGTATGATTGTGCATTTGAGACGGGATAATCGAAACCTAGGCTAGGGTTTCCCACCCTTTTGAGGAGATTCGATGTGATCTTAAATGAGTCTAGGATTGGATTTCTATGTCTTAGATTTGTCGGGAAGGAAATTCAATCCGGAATCTGAATCAATCAAAATCCAATTGGTAGGAGGGAGACCTATGAAGGAGAACCCTACCAAACGGGGAAGTAGAGTCTAGAGGGTCTTGGCTAGGATGGACGAAATTAGGGTTAGTCGCGTGTGTAGGAACTACACCTCTACGTCGGTCTCTAGCGTAGGAGAATTCGGGCTATCCTCTTCTAGTCCCGGGGTTGAGTTTGTACATCTCATTCGTGTAGGTAGTCTACATCGAACCCTAATTACTCACCTATCCTAGGGGAATACGGCACCTCAACCGTATTCCGAAATTAATCTCCCAATTAGGATATGTGGAGCTCACACTAGTTTCCTTTAGTCGTCTTCGAATTGTTAATTCCATTTTCGCTTATGTGATACCGAGCTTCGGGAATATCTCCCCATCGATCGGTTCCCTCCTTGCTTTTATTTATTGTTTTTATGTTGTTTAGTTTAGTCAAAACTCTAAATTTCCATTTGACCTAACTAATTTGAAAGTGCTAAAGCCGAGTCTCACAAAAAATCCTCCCTGTGGATACGATATCTTTTATACTACCTCTGTCACAAACCGTACGCTTGCGGTTTGAGAAGGTCGTTCCAATCACATCGATTTGGAGAGATTTTCGTGACAAGTTCAATTACGCGACTAAAAGCTTTTACCCAAAACCAAGAAGGAGATGCTGGCGTGTATATGGATTTGACAAATTACGTGCCTATCTTGTGGGCACAAAAATGATTGTGTACACGGACCATGCAGACATTCGATACCGCTTCGACAAAAAGGATGCCAAGCCAAGGCTCATCAAATGGATCTTGCTCCTACAAGAGTTCAACTTGGAAATCAAGGACCGAAAAGGATGTGAGAATGCGGTAGCAAATCATCTTTCAAGAATTGAGAACGAGGTGAACACAAAAGGTCAACAAGAGGTGATCAAAGAACACGTTATGATGGCCATTGCTCAACTTCGATCGTGTGCTAACATTGTGAACTATTTAGTCTGTAGAGCACCACCACCCGACCTTTCACCACATCAAAAGAAGAAGTTTTACCATGAAGCAAAGTTCTATATGTGGGATGATCCATTCCTTTTTTGGATATGTGCTGATTCAATTATCCGGAGGTATGTATCCGAGGAAGAAGGATGAGAGATTATTGAGCAATGTCATTCTTCCCCGACTAGAGGACATTTTGCGGTCAACAGAACGGCGGCTAAAGTGCTTCAAAGCAGATTCTATTGGCCAATAATCTTTCAAGATTTCCACGACTTCATCAAGCAATGTGATCGATTCCAACGAACTGGTGGAATCTCAAAAAGATATGAAATGCCACGTGCCAATTCTATTGAAGTTAAGTTGTTTGACATTTGGGGAATTGACTTCATGGGAGCATTCCCATCATCTGAAGGCTACCAATACATTTTGTTGGTGGTGGACTATGTCTCCCGATAAGTCGAAGCTATCCCTGCATCTACCAATGACTCTAAGGTGGTGCTAAAATTTCTCGTGAAGAATATCATCACCCGTTATGGAGCACTTAGAGCGTTGCTTGGTGATGGAGGGTCGCATTTCTGCACCCGTTATGGAGCACTTAGAGCGTTGCTTTGTGATGGAGGGTCGCATTTCTGCAACAAATGGTTTAATGCCTTGTTGGCCTGATACGGTGCGAAGCACGGGGTGACTACACCATATCATCCTCAAGCGAATGACCAAGCTGAATTAGCCAACCAGAAAATTAAACAAGTCCTCGAAAAATCAGCAAGCGAAAACCGAAAGGATTAGGCTTTGAAGTTGGATGACGCATTGTGGGCGTACAGAACGGCCTACAAGACACCCCTTGGTATGTCACCTTATCAACTAGTATTTGGGAAATCATGCCATTTTCCCATGAAGCTTGAACATCGTGCATATTGGGCAATAAAGAAGTTGAATTTTGACTTTCAATCGGCTGGGACAAATAGGGTGTTGCAATTGAAAGAACTTAACGAATTCCGAAATCAGGCATTTGAGAATTCAAGAGTGTACAAGGAACGATTCAAGAGGTTTCATTGACAAACTGATCATCAAAAGAGTGTTTTGCCATGGGGATCAAGCCCTTTTGTTCAATTCTCGTCCCCAAATCTTTCCCAGGAAGCTAAGATCGAAATGGTCGGGACCCTTTACAGTTAATAGAGTGCTACCGAGTGGAGTCATTGAACTACCTAATACCGTGGTAGCACATTTATGGTGAATGGACAAAGGGTGAAGAGCTATTTTGGCCACGAACAAGTGAGAGAAGTTCACCAATTATCGTTGGTTGAACCGAATTGAGTCTAAATAGACAGGCGTTTGACTGAAGACGTAAAACTTAGCGCTTATCGGGAGGCAACCCAGCAGTTAATTTCTTTAATTTTGTGTTTTGATTAGTTAGATATTTTCATTAATGTGTTTTTAAATTTTTAGTTGTTGAATAATGGCAGGTTAATGCAAGAAATGGTAGAAAAAGTGATTTGGATGCAAAAGGGATGAGAAGAGCTTCAAAAAAAGGGTAAAACTTTCAGTTTTAGGTGTTGTCATAACCATGCAACGTTGCACGACCAGTGCATGAGAATAGTAAGTTCCCCAATTTCGGGGTCGTGCATGGTCATGACCGTTCAGGGTCGCATGGTCCGTGCAACAGATCAGTAAATAGCCCTTTTTTGGGTCGTGCAAGGTCATGACCATGCAGGCTTGCACGGTCCGTTCACGACCTGGGCAGAACCAGTTTTAAAAATGGAAAACACCTTATTTTAATTCCCCCCCTTCATTCTACTTGCGAATAGCACACATAAATACACATATTACACACAAATTCTGTCATAACACATGGAGCATCAACGCTGAAGGCCTAATCTCCCTAAAATCACAAGGTATGTCCACTAACTTTCAAGTAAATTCTAATTTTTTGGGTAATTTTATCAAATTAGGGATTAGTCATCTATCTCACATATAAATTCGAATTACTTGAAGTTTTGTGGATAGAATGGTTTGATGAGTATACATTGTTGATTGCTGAGTATAGGGAGTATGTAGAACTTGAAATCTTTCAAATCGGACTTAGAAATTCTTTGGGGCATTTCATCAAACACTTTGTGTGCAATTATTTTTTGTGCTTATTTTGTTGATTGAAGGCCAATTGTTGCCTATTCTTATGTTTTGTTCCAATTATATGCTCAAATTAATTGTGGTGATGAATGAACTTGTGTCCATTGATGTGTACATAATGTGTAGGTGCAAGATAAGTTATATTCTTGATGATTTTGATGATTTTTAATCCATTTTTGCACTTCATGTGTTATCATTCATTCAATCTATTGATCGTTGGAATTGAACTCTTATGGCTTAAACTAGTTGGGATTGTAGTGCATTACAATTTGTTTTATCTCAAGCACACAACACCAAACTAGTTTGAGGGCATTTGTTAATTGCTTGGATTTGTTGATTGCAATTGAGTCAAACTAATTTGTAGTATGATATATTGTGCATGTTCTTATCTCAAACACATACTACAAATTATTTTGAGGGAAACATTATTGGAATTTGGTTTAATTGCTCAAGAATGGAAATCATTATTGTAGGAATTGTTCGTTATGTGTGTTATTTGTGTTGTTACTATTGATATATAATCAAACTAGAAATAAGGACATATGTCATTAGGAATGCATTGTTTTTGAACATATGTCTCAATTCTAGTTTGAGGGGGTTTTAATGAGAAATTGTCTCACTTGTTTTGGGTGATCGTAGGTTACGTCTTCTCATATGAAACATGGGGCCTAAAATAAAAGCTACGAGAGGAGCATCAAGCTCACTGAGCACTCAAGAACTTAATGAGCAAGTTGAACCTGAACAGATTCATCCACGTGATGATTATGGCATCGACTTTGGACAAATGTGGGAACTAGAGTGTAGCGCCCCAATCCCATTAGCTCGGGATTAAAGTGCTACTAAATTTTCTTTTCTTTTGATTAAATAATAAATCAGAAAATGTGCGAAAGCGTGACATAAAATACTTATTAGATAAAAGTAGAAATTTTATTGACAATAAGATACTGTCAAAACACATTTACACTAGTGGTGCCAAAGTTTCTAAGAAAATGCAAATCCCGGATTTTGTGACACACAAACTTATTAATATACACAGAAGAGGCAAAAACATCTTTGAGTTGCGGGTAGAAGAAGGAACCCGGTGACCTTTGCCGCAACAGCCCCGCCACCTCGCTCAACTAACCTGAGGATTTGTAATAAATTATGGGCATGAGTATAAACTCAGTGGGAACTTTGTAAGCAGTTATACTAACGAAGGTGCACAATAATAAACACATCTTTGACTTAGGAGTTCATCTTACAACTCAAAAGCCATATTGCTAGACTAGGGGGCCAATCTTACGACTCCCAAGTCCCACTCAAAAGCCAATCTTACGACTTAAGAGGTATCATATCATAAGCCCGAAGGCAAACATATTTATAAAGTACAAGTTCAGTAGCATAATATACTTACAAATAGCCCAGTCACCCACCTTGTTTTGCTTGCTTTAAAATAGTTGAGTCGTGTATGTCCTAGGCCCAACCTGCACTACACCTAGCACATGTTGTTTAATTAATTAGTATTACTTATCGGGTTTAGTATTTTCAAAGTGATTAAGTGTGGTACAATATCTTTGGATTATGTTAATCTTTTACAATTTCTAATATATAAGTCAAATCGTAATAAATTATAGTCCTAAATTAAAAGGCCTAACTATTTTATTAAATATAAATTATTAACTACACTGATAAATATTTTAAACTAACTAACATGCATCTTAAACAACAACTATTTATTACATACCTAAGAAAATAGCTAAATTTATAAATCTACTTAAATCAAGCAAATAATTAAATTCCTGAATCTATATAAACTATAAATGACAATAAGAAAAGAAAACTATTAAAATTACATACCTTAAAAGATTTTAATACTATACGACAACTTTCCGAAACACCGGTCCGAGCGTTGTCGAAAATAAACTGATAAGGACCTCCTAATTAAAGGAAATCCAATATATAATAAAAAGTTTTACTTGTATCCTAGTACTCTGTAACCCATCATATTTATATTGAGGTTCATATGAATTTTTACGAAACGATTTCGATGTGGGATTGCAGACACCATTTACGTTAGTTAGTTTAGTACATTATTATATAATTTCTATTATTTGCTAAATTTGGTATGTGTGTGTAGTTTACTAAATATAGTATGTTATCATTTAGTTAGGTTATATATTTACATAAGTATGTTGTTATTATTTTTATTATTATATTATTATTATTTTATATATACATATTTATATATATATTGTAGTTTAGTTATTATAAGTTAATTTTACTTCTCACTTTTTAAACTCGATGTTAATTTTAAACTTCTGTTTGTAAACTTCTAATTCTTACCCTTTAGGTGCTAGAAGTGCAGTCGACCTGGTACATCGCGGTCACACATATTTTCTAAAATAAAATCATAAATCAAATAACTTTGTAATTTAAAATACAACGGGTAAAAATATTTTAAAATACAAACAATGTATTTTATTGTGTCTCAAAGGTTCGGGGTATCACAGTCTCCCCTACTTTTAAAAATTTCGTCCTCGAAATTATACTTACTTGGTTTAAAATATTCGGATATTTTGCTAAGATCTCATCTTCTCGTTCCCAAGTAGCTTCTTCCTTCCCATGTCTACTCCACTGCACTAGTACTAAGGGAATCTCTTTATTCCTCAAAGTGTGAACTTTTCTTCCTAGGATGGCAATGGGGTTCTCTTCATAAGTGAGGTTTTTATTGACTTCCAGATTCTCATGATGAATAACGTGATTCGTATCTGGGACATATTTTCTAAGTACTGATACATGGAAGACATTATGGATATTAGTAAGTTCTGGCGGTAGAGCTAACTTATAGGCGACGTCTCCAATTCTATCTAGAATCTCAAATGGGCCAATATATCTTGGTTTCAACTTCCCTCTCTTTCCGAAGCGTATTACTCCTTTCATTGGTGCCATTTTGAGAAAAACCTTATCGCCTGTATTGAATTGTAGATCCTTCCTTCGTGTGTCAGCGTATGATTTCTGTCGATCCTGGGCGGCCTTAATTCTTTCTCGAATCTTAGTTACCACTCCAATGGTTCTTTCGATGATTTCAGGGCCTAAGATCTTTCGTTCTCCAACTTCATCCCAGTAAATCGGCGATCTACATCTCCTTCCATAGAGTGCTTCATACGGTGCCATCTTTATGGTAGCTTGGTAACTGTTATTATAAGAAAATTCTACTAATGGCAAATATGTTTCCCAGCTTCCTCCGAAGTCTAGTACACAAGCTCTAAGCATATCTTCAAGTGTCTGTATTGTTCTTTCTGACTGTCCATCAGTTTGTGGATGATATGATGTGCTGAAGTTGAGCTTTGTCCCAAGGGCCGTTTGTAGACTTCTCCAGAACTTAGAGGTGAAACGAGTATCTCTGTCCGAAACTATGGTCACTGGTACTCCGTGTAATCTAACAATCTCGTCTACGTACCGTTGAGCAAGTTGATCCATGTTAAGCGTCATTCTTACCGGTATAAAGTGTGCTGTCTTTGTAAGTCTGTCAATGATCACCCAAATAGCTTCATTCCTTCTTGCTGTTCGTGGCAGTCCAGTAACAAAGTCCATTGCTATGTGTTCCCACTTCCATTCGGGAATCTCTAAAGGGTGTAAGAGTCCTGAAGGCCGTTGGTGCTCTGCTTTAACCTGTTGGCACGTTAAACATTTTTCAACAAATTGCCCTATTGATCGCTTCATATTTCTCCACCAATAGATCTCTTTTAGGTCCTTGAACATTTTCGTCCCTCCTGGATGAGCTGTGTACGGGGTATTGTGAGCTTCTTCAAGAATTTCCTTCCTTACGTCATCATCCTTAGGTACACATAATCTTCCTTCATATGTTAAAGTCCCATCTGGTGTTACAAAGAATCCCTTGATGGTTCCTGCAATTGCCCGGTCTTTCATCTTGAGGAGGAATTGGTCAGTCCTTTGTGCTACCTTTATTCGATCTCTTAAAGTAGGTTGTATGGTTAATGCTGCGATCATAGCTGTAGTATGGCCTGACTTTATAAAATCTAAATTCAACTTAGCAAATTCTATTAATAATAGCTCTTGTTGTGTTGGGAGACTGGCCATATGACTTTCATTTTTCCTACTAAGTGCATCAGCTACGACATTTGCCTTGCCCGGGTGATAGAGGATGGTGCAATCATAATCCTTTACTAGCTGCAGCCATCTTCTTTGGCGCATGTTGAGTTCTTTTTGTGTGAAAAAGTACTTTAAACTCTTATGGTCTGTGTAAATTTCACATTTCCCACCATAGAGGTAATGACGCCATATCTTTAATGCGTGAACAACAGCAGCTAATTCTAGGTCATGTGTAGGGTAGTTTAACTCATGGGGTTTCAATTGTCTTGAGGCATAAGCGACGACTTTTCCATGCTGCATCAAAACACATCCTAGTCCTAACTTTGAGGCATCGGTGTAAATGACAAACCCTTCTGATCCGTCAGGGATAGTTAGAACTGGCGCGGTTATGAGTCTCTGCTTAAGCTCTTGAAAGCTGTTTTCGCATTCGTCAGTCCAGTGGAACTGGTTGCTCTTCTTTGTTAATTGAGTCAAAGGCCTAGCGATCTTCGAGAAATCTTGAATGAATCTTCTGTAGTAACCAGCTAGACCCAGAAAACTTCGGACCTCATTCACATTCTTCGGAGCTTTCCAATTCATTACTGCTTCAACCTTCGCGGGATCCACTTCGATTCCATTAGCCGTGATAATATGGCCTAGAAAAACAACTCGATCTAGCCAAAATTCACATTTGCTAAATTTAGCATAAAGCTTCTCCTGTCGTAAGGTACCTAGTATAGTTCTAAGATGTTCCTCGTGTTGTTCTTTATCTCTTGAGTATACTAGGATATCATCAATGAAGACTATGACAAACTGATCCAGATAAGGGTGGAATACCCTATTCATCAAATCCATGAATACTGCGGGTGCATTTGCTAATCCAAAAGGCATTACTATGAACTCATAATGACCATATCGTGTTCTAAAGACTGTCTTAGAAATATCACATTCTTTGACTTTGAGTTGGTGGTAGCCCGATCTGAGATCGATCTTTGAGAACACGCTAGCTCCCTTCAGTTGGTCAAAAAGATCTTCTATTCTGGGCAAGGGATACTTATTCTTGATTGTTAGGCGGTTGAGTTCCCGATAATCAATGCACATTCTAAGTGATCCGTCTTTCTTCTTTACAAACAATACAGGGGCTCCCCATGGAGAAACACTTGGCCTGATGAACTTCTTGTCCAGCAACTCTTGAAGCTGTATTTTTAATTCTTGTAATTCCTTAGGCGCCATTCGATAAGGTGCTTTAGATACAGGCGCAGCTCCGGGCACCAAATCTATTGTGAATTCAACCTGTCGATCAGGAGGTATTCCTGGCAACTCGTCTGGAAATATATCCACATAATCTCTCACTGTTGGTATATCAGCAGGTGTAACCTTAACAATATTATTTTCCATGACATTCACAAGGTAGCCTTCACTTCCCTTTTTCTGTAACATTCTTACAGCTTTTATTGCTGACACAATACGCGGTCTGGTATTAGTTTTGGCTCCGTAAAAGGTGAATTTGGATCCTATTGGTCTTTCAAAATCTATTTCACGCTCAAAGCATCGGATTGTTGCTTTATTCTTGGTCAACCAATCTATACCCAAAATAACATCGAAACATTTCATCTCTAATACGTACAGATCAGTTTCCATTTCTTGATCACCTATCAAAAGCTTAACACCAAACACGATATCCTTAGTCCTAATGGTCTTTCCTGAGGGAATACTTACTGTCAACTCCTCTCCATTTGTGTTACTTTTCAAACCCAGTTTTCTTTTAAAATCTTCTGACATAAAAGAATGTGATGCACCAGTATCAAACAAAATATATGCTGGAAGATCGTAGACAAATAGTATACCTGCCATGGTTTCATTCTCCTCGGTCACTTTGTCTTGTCCTAGAGCAAAAACGCGTGCCTTCCTTGTCTTCTTGTCTGGTGTATTAACATTTTGTGGTGCCTTGGTCTGTGTGGCAGTGCATTCCCAATACCTATGTCCTGGTTGACGACACTTATAACAAACATTCTTTCCCATCAAACATTCTCCATAGTGGTGCTTATTGCAATTAGGACATATCGGAACAGCATTTGGTCCTGGTCCCCCCCCTTGGGGTTGCCTTCTTTACAAAGTGGTTAGTCTTATTCTTATCTCTAAAATCCCATTTCCTTTTCCCGGGTTGCTCTTGAGGTTTCTGGTTGTATTCTAAATTCTGGCTAAGGGACACAATATGTGCTCGTTCAAACGTTTCATGGTACGTAGGTAGTTTCAAACCCGACACGATACCTCCGATCTCTGGACGCAAACCTCTTTCAAAACGTCTTGCTTTTCTTTCATCTGTATCAACCAAGTGTGGGGCATATTTAGATAATTGATTAAAACGTCTTTCATACTCCATCACTGGAAGAATTCCCTGCTTCAAATTGACAAACTCAATTTCCTTTTGGTCACGGATAGACTGTGGAAAGTAACGATCCATCATCATGTTCTTAAAATCATTCCAGGTCATGTTTTGCTTTTGTTCATTCGTCATCGTTCGCTCGTGTGATTTCCACCAGTGTCCAGCATCTTCCACAAGTTGGAATATTGCGCACGAAACTTTCTGATTTTCAGTTGATTCCATATGGTCAAAGATTCTTTCAAGCTCAAGAATCCATTCCTCAGCGACCATAGGTCCTTCGCTACCTCTGAATCTTGGTGGTGAAAAACGACGAAATTGCTCTATAATGACATTAGTATTGATACCCTGGTTCTGTGGATTTGGTATATTTTGGTTAGCTGGTATTTGTTGTATGAGTCCCTGCAGAGAGTTCAGGAACTCCCGTGCAAAATCCGCTCCTTGTACTTCAACAGCAGGTGGAGGTTGCCTCTCAGCAGCTGGCCCGACAAATGGCTCATTTTCATTTTGCACATGTTTACGTGGCCTTCCTCGCGCTGCCATACTTTTTGGGAGAAAGAGAAATAACACTTAATTATATGCATATATACCTTTGTTTCACATACCGAATAAGTTATAAACAAATCATATACATAAAAGATTTTGGGTTTACAAATCCATATATATATACAAAAAGTACATTGGTTTTAAATACCCTAACCCGTACAAAATGTCTATTAGTTAATCATGCTTATACGAGCAAAAAGATAGCATGATCAAAGGATGACTTATATACTTTCCTATTAGCAAAAGGATATTTACGATCTAGTTATGTACCTAGACATCATTATACAAAAACTATCTACTATTACTATATGTACATCCTCTAGGTTTCTAACTATATCAGAACCAATTACTGGGACCCGCCTGGTTCTCTGCTGGTGGGGTTCGCATACGTCGACCCCTAGATGGTACGCTCTCATCATGGACTGATCCTATGGACTCATTGGGCTCGGTATCTTCTGAGGGGTCCTCCTCCTCTTCTGCTACACCTGCTTCCTCCCTTTGCGACCTTGCGAACTCGAGACAGTATTTCGCCCGATCCCTAGCGCGTTCGGCAAGACGTTCATCAGCAATAGCTTCTGAGCGCTTGTTGGCGGCAACCTTGTCATAATGACTTGCCCTTTGCCTCTGTTCCTCTGCCTCCATTTCCATCTGGTCTGCAATTGTGAGGCACCTTCGACGTTCTCTAATAACCATAGCGAGGCGGACACTAAAACGTTCATAATTAATTGTCAGTCCAGCCGTAGAGTCTATCGTAAGCATTTCGTCCAATAACCGATGGGCAATATCTCTATAATTTGGGAGGACAGTGTCTGCTAAGCGCGTAGCAGCCTCGTACTCGGTAATGTGATGTCCTTCTTGTATGGCGTTGTTCCAACGTCTCCATAATATATTTATATACTCGCCTATATTCTGATATTCACCCTGTCTGGTCCTCCGGTAGACTGACATCGCGGGTGGTAAATCTCTGTTAGCGAGTATTCTTCGTCTATATACTACTGTTTTTCTAGCAGTTTGTTTTCTTCGAACCATCCTATCATAAAGAAGAAATATGGGTCAGTCTCTAATCTGGCTTCTTAATTGGTAGTAAAAGTTTCGAGGACAAAACATTTTTGAACTATATAAAACTCATAATAAAATATTCATACCTTGGAGCGAGTGTCGGTCTGTTGGCAAAGTCACGGTTCCCCCTTGGTTTTATTTTATAAATCGAGTATACAGAAAAGTAGACCCGCTCTGATACCACTCTGTAGCGCCCCAATCCCATTAGCTCGGGATTAAAGTGCTACTAAATTTTCTTTTCTTTTGATTAAATAATAAATCAGAAAATGTGCGAAAGCGTGACATAAAATACTTATTAGATAAAAGTAGAAATTTTATTGACAATAAGATCTGTCAAAACACATTTACACTAGTGGTGCCAAAGTTTCTAAGAAAATGCAAATCCCGGATTTTGTGACACACAAACTTATTAATATACACAGAAGAGGCAAAAACATCTTTGAGTTGCGGGTAGAAGAAGGAACCCGGTGACCTTTGCCGCAACAGCCCCGCCACCTCGCTCAACTAACCTGAAGATTTGTAATAAATTATGGGCATGAGTATAAACTCAGTGGGAACTTTGTAAGCAGTTATACTAACGAAGGTGCACAATAATAAACACATCTTTGACTTAGGAGTTCATCTTACAACTCAAAAGCCATATTGCTAGACTAGGGGGCCAATCTTACGACTCCCAAGTCCCACTCAAAAGCCAATCTTACGACTTAAGAGGTATCATATCATAAGCCCGAAGGCCAACATATTTATAAAGTACAAGTTCAGTAGCATAATATACTTACAAATAGCCCAGTCACCCACCTTGTTTTGCTTGCTTTAAAATAGTTGAGTCGTGTATGTCACTACAAGAAATGTGAGTTTTCGTGACGATAAAATTCGTCATATAAAATTCATATTTCGTCACCATAAGTATTTGGTGACGAAATTTTAGCGTCACAACCATCGTCATCGTATGTCCGTGGTATTAGGTATATGTGACAATATTTGAATTCGTCACCAAAAGTATGACTTTTAATGACGTTAATGTCATCGTCAGTATATATTATAATTTATAGTGACGCCTAATTCGTCACTCTTAGCATCCAAATTTTGTCATATTATATTGTATTTCGTCATTGAAAGTAAACATATAATATGACAAAAACTATTTTTGTCATCAAAACATCAATTTTTGGTGACGAAAATCAATGTATTACTCAACTCATCAAACTTTGGTGACGCTTTCATCGTCACAACTATATTCATTATTTCGTCGTGTTTATAATAAATCGTCACAAAAGAATTACTTTATATTTACAAAATATATATCGTCATTATATCAATATCTATAATGACAATACATTACGTTAGAAAAGATTAAAAAAAAGTGACAAAAATTTCATTGTCACTAAATGGGCACAAGTGGTGACAACATGTTGTGTCACAATAAAATTATATGGAGCGATGAAAATTGTATTTGTCACTAAATACTTGGATATGCCGACAATATATTTTGTCATTGTAGTGATATTGTCACTAAATGAATACAAGTGGTGACGGCATAAATCTGTCACCATACAATTGTATATGTAACGAAAATATAAATAGTCACTAAAGACTTAGATATAGTGACAATATATTTTGTCATTATAGAGTAACATCTAGCGACAAATATTTTTTTTCATATATATATACATATATATATATATAACATAGTGACACACTAGTTGTAAAGGAGGATTAATTTTTAGTGACAACTTTTTTCAAACAATCACCTAATAAACTTTTACAAAATATTAAATAAATTTATATACAACAATATAAGTATAAAACTAAATAGAGCCAAAAGAAATAATGAATAAGCAAGAACACTAAGCACAGTTCAAATATCCAAGTTTGATATCTAAAATAAGAACATTTTTTTAACTTAAAAATTAACTTAGCTAACAATCATCACTTTAGAAAAAACGAAGAGCCAAAATTATTCTCCTAAAACTTATATCCAAACTTCACTCCGTTTCCAACTCCACAGTACTAATGATGAAAATCCTCGTCCTTCATCTTCTCGCACAACTGCATCAAATCTAAAATGGCCAAAAATAATAGAGAAGAAAAGTATATAAAGTTAGTTCAATATAAAAAAATGGATAATTGTTCCAAACGGAAAGTAAACTAACCTTGTAGACATTAAGGAATGTACTTCACTATTAGCCAAATATGTCATAAGTATGTTGATAGCACTACTAAGAAAGATTTCTGTTTAGCTCCTTATCTGACTGGAACAAATAAAAGAAAAATGTACAAAATAATAAATTTGTAAGTAGAATAACTTTAAAGAAATAGAGCTAAGTGAAAGAGAACAAGTACCATCTTGATTATTAAATTATTTTGTAAACATTAATCTAATTAACTATGTCAATGCATGTAACCCAACTTCAGAACTTTCCGAACATCTACATTCAACTAAAATGCAAATCAAGATATAAAACTTGCATGTACGTACAATATATAACACTCACAATTTAATGTCGCTGATTTATACCTAAAATATGTTTGCATCGCAACTTTTTCCTGTTTCTTTTATTCACATCACTTGTATACTGCCAAAAAAGTAAAAAAAATATCTATAAGAGTATTTTCATTTTTCTATAAAAATGACTTTTACTAATAATAGGCCAATCTTGGCCCTAATATTTGTAAACCAAACCTAGACCGCCTAATTTAAATTCTAGGTTGCCCAGCCTATTCTCACCCCTAATGGCACAATATTAAAGAATAATGTGCACTTTTCTCAATTCTTTATATTATCCATAAATAGTTGTGGCACAATATTAATGCATAAAATATTTCGAGTAAAAAAAAATAGTAATATTGATGCTGAAAGAAAAGGCCCAATAAAAGAAAATGATATTTTTGCAAAACAGGACAGCACTTGGGCTAAGTTTGAGGAATAAACTGCTTCTTTTCGAGCAGATTTGGGCTGGTTGGCACATATGGATTCGAAGCCCTTCGAGTCTAGTTTCTAACGGTCCAAACAGCGAAGCAATTGGACTTTTCTAGAAGGAGTTATGGCTGTTTTACTAAGGTGTGACAGATGGTGGCGGGAATCTGTCAAGTTCATGTATCTTGAGTTTTATGTCCTTCCAACTATCTTTGGGCATTCATTTCGAATTCATTGAACTTTAACTGATTCTAGAGTCTTATTCATGTATCTAAATTGGTCAAAATGCTATTATTTATGAGTCTTGAATCTAGTAAGTTGTGAGGTCAAGTCATTACTACATTATCTAGAATCATGTAATGACTCCTATAAATTGAGCCTTCTCCTTTGTATTTGCAACAGAAAATTTGAAATTGAGCCTTCTCCTTTGTATTTGCAACAGAAAATTTGAAATTTATAAAATATATTTGAGAGTCTCTTGACTTGTTTAGAAGAAGGAGTTCTTCTATTTTAGTTCTTAGCCTTTTTGGTGGATTCTTCAAGGCGACAAGTTGCTCCAAACTTGTGGTGGATTCCATTAAGTGAGGGGTTGTATTTGAGCGTACTTGTGTTACCTCCCAAATCTCTCTTTCCCGTATCAAATACTAATCTTATTCACCGTCTTTTATCAATGGTAGGGATATAACGTATAGCGAGAAAGATATATAGTAAAATAAGTGGAACTTCTTTCACGTGAAGTAGCATTTTGTGTGTACTTGTAGAGGCAAACTGTGATATGTTTGTTTAATTAATGTTGTGATATCCCTATACTATGTACCAAAACACTAGGAAGGCTGAAAGCAAGGTGGGTTCAAATATTTACTTTTTAGACAAAATGAAATTTCTATTATAATCCATCACTCACTCTAGTATAGACAAGTGCATGTGTGGTAAAATGAAGTTAAGTAAAAAAGAAAAGAAGTTAAATAAAGTTAAATAAAAAAGAAAAGAAGAAGCTAGTCAATAATTATTCACACCTCATCCCACAACTTATGTAGTTTAATTTGTAAAATTATTAAATCATTCAAACTAATAAAAACCAGCAAAAGAAAGAAAGGGAAGCTGGGAAACCAGCAAAAGAAAGAAAGGGAAACTGGGTATCTTCTTACTTAGCAAGCACTAGTATTTCAATCTTTTGTGCACTAGTATTTCAATCTTTTGTGGCACACAAGCAAATAAATAATACTTCATCGGGAAGCTGGGTATCCTCTTACTTAGCAAGCACTAGTATTCCAATCTTTTGTGGCACACAATCAAATAATAATACTCCCTCCGTCCCGCTCTAATTTGCACACTTTTCTTTTACCGTAGTCCCATCCCATTTTGCTCCACTCCAAAATGAAAAGAAATCTTACAATCTTCATCCATAAAATCTCCACCCCTCAATCTCCACTTTTGAGAAAGTCAATGAGAAAGTCAATTAAAAAGCAAAAAAATATTTTTTTTCTTAATATACGAGTCAGAGCAAGTGTGCAAATTAAGCGGGACAGAAGAACTAAACAGCAAACGAAGACAATTAAACTATAAAATCAATTATAATATATACATATAATAAAAAAGTGAGACAACTTCCCATCAATAGGAGGAAAAATAAAGATCTTACGGCCTCTGTGGAACAAAAGGAACAAAACTAACAACATAAACAAACATAAACAGGTAGAATTAAACATTGACACACTTACCGGAATCATTCGAACAAAATTTACTCAAAATTTGAAAAGGGCGAGATGGATGAACTTCAATGAATGGATTTGTTTGTGGCGAACATGTATTGAATCTTGGTTGCTGAAGATCAATAATGAAAGCAGTGATGTTTGGAGGGAATAGATGTTCTTAACGTATTACAGGAGCGAGTGGTGAGAAAAACCGCCAAAAATTTACGGCCTCTGTGGAACAAAAGGAACAAAACTAACACAATAAACAAACATAAACAGGTAGAATTAAATATTGAAACACTTACCGGAATCATTCGAACAAAATTTACTCAAAATTTGAAAAGGCGAGATGGATGAATTCCAATGAATGGATTTGTTTGTGGCGAACATGTATTGAATCTTGGCTGCTGAAGATCGATAATGAAAGCAGTGATGTTTGGAGGGAATAGATGTTCTTAACGTATTACAGGAGCGAGTGATGAGAAAAACCGCAAAAAATTGACCGCCGGCGAGCATCACAAGCGAGAGAGAGATTAGGGTTTTAAAATTGCGATTTTATCTTTAATCGGGTATTGAAATAAAGGGGAAGCAACAGGTTGGAGAAGGCAATGACGCACGAACAACGGCCATTCAAGTGCAAGGGTGGAAAACAAGGACGAACGATCTTAAGAGAGAGTCAAGGTTCTCTCAATCTTTAGAGTAAAGAGAGAAGAGGGACAAGGTTCTCTAAAGGACTTTTCCCAAATTGACTTTTTTAAATTGTGGTGATATATTCTTATTAGTAATTAATAATTTAATATTAATATTAATTGAAAGAGAAGTTATTATTATCTATTCTATACATAAAACTATATCTTTTTGATTCAATCTTGAAAGAGAAAGTTTTTTAGTATATTTTCCTCATGTTATGGCTTGCACATTATGTATGTTTAATTATATATTAAATGGTACAATATTTTTTAAATATTGAAGTATGATATAAACAATAAAATAAAAATAAAAATAATTAAAATTAGGTCTTCGCCTAGTTGGCAGCGATTATTCAGCCACTTATTTGCTAGGCGATGGCTTGTCAGTTTGATTTGTGTTAAACAGAAGTTTTAGGCATTTTCGGGCTAGTCCAGCGATTAGTCAGCTTAGGAGATCCAAAATATATATGTATATATATTAATAATCTTTATATTTCTTTTATTACTTTTCTCAATTTATGGTTTATACATTATGGTGTTTAATTATACATTAGATGGTACAACATTTTTAAAATATTGAAGGTATGATATAAGTAATAAAATAAAAATGATAAAAAAATATAAATTAAAACTAAGCAATCACCTAGTCGATCACCTAGCGCCACCTATTCATTGGGCAGTGCCTTGCCGACCCGATTTATTGTTTAATGGAAGTTTTAGGCGCTTTCTGAATTTAGACGGGATAGTTGGGCGATTAGTCGGCCTGGCCGGCCGAAATATTATTTTCCTTATTTTTCTTCACCTAACTATGCGATGTTCCGATCAATCCCCTAACTATGCGACTAATAGCTAAGTTCCAATAAGCGGCTCAATGTTTGTTTTTATTTTTATTAGTAAGTTTTTATGTATTCTTTTTATTCTTTTATTCAAGTTATAGTTTAAATATTATGATATCTATAGCTGTACATTAAATTTTTATGATGTGTTTTTGACGAAACTTTTATGAAAAATAGATTATTTGGGTTGTGATTTTAATTTATGACATGAATCCCCTATTTATATATCTTATTACACTATGGTTTAGGACTCCTAATTAGGCTAGGAAATTATTATCTTGTTCCCTAAGTAAAAATAATGGGTTTGGGCTTGACTAATGCATTGGGCTTATATCTAAGTTAAGTATTGAAAAATATAATAACATAAAATATGTTTTTAACTTTAAATAAAATAATAATTGACATAATTACTAATTAATAAAATAGAATAAATATCATAAGACAAAAAAAAAAGGTATATATAATAAATGATTCAATAATTTATGGGCGTTACAACAAATTTCATAAATAGATAAAGAACTATATTGTTCCCGTCTTTACAAATTTCAAAAATCCTAAACGTAGATTAAAAACAATAATTCGCATTAACAATTTTATAAATTAATACGTAATTTGTAGACAACAATTTCAACTAAATTGTCAGGTTAGTTTACTCCATCCAAATAAGACTTTGACCACTTAATTGCACGCATCCAACTCTTGTCCATTATAACACTAACCTAATGTTCAAGAATACATATAACGTGATTCAAACGGGACTACATTACATAATTTAAAAATATAAATATATATAAATTTATTCATTCTTTTAATCAACTGAAAATATATAAATCATCGATAAATTTATGGACAATTCACATCCCACATTTTTACTCAACATTGTCGACTCACTCAAGTTCTAAATTCTTATTATAAAACCGCAATGCAGTTAATGATAATAAAATATAAAAATCAATCAACCCATCTTCCTAATACCTCATAAAATAAACTGAGGAGAAATCTAATATTTTGAATGTATATACTTGACGTATATATGAATACCATATTTAAATTTCATATACTTATAAGAAGTTAAAATATGACTTTTGAATTTTCGAAAATGGAATAGCTCCAGTAGTAAATTCTATGTGGCAATGAGAAAATCTTTATAACTCGAAAAGTAATCAATGGATATCTTTCAAATTATACAATAATATAGAAGACATGTACATGGAATACATATCCAAAAATCGGATTTTTTGAAGTATTTTAAGTACATATTTCGAATTTTATAAAACAGAATATAGAAGATTTCAGATTCTAAACAGCCATGAGAAAATATTTATAATTAAATAATTACTTGATGGAAAATTCTGAAATTCGTACAGAATAAAAAATACATAATGTAGAACAGCTTATCCGAAAATCATAATATTTGAAGATATATAAATATATATTACGAATTTTCTAGTTGGAAAAATAGAATATCTAAAATCTGGATCAGTATAGATAGAAAATTAATATAAAATAAATTAAAACTCAAAAATAATTGAAATTTTTACAGTAACTTGATAACTATTGGTGGAATAACATACTAAAAATTCATCAAAAAATAATAAGTATAGATATGATTTTCGAATTTTATAAATATGATACCTGAGAATAGAGTGAAGGATGAAAACGAGATTCGGACGATGATGTCGGCTTCCCGAAGGCTCCTTATGTGCTTTTGACGAAAACTTTATGAAAAATAGATTATTTGGGTTGTGATTTTAATTTATGACATGAATTCCTTATTTATATATCTTATTACACTATGGTTTAGGACTCCTAATCAGGCTAGGAAATTGTTATCTTGTTCCCTAAGTAAAAATAATGGGTTTGGGTTTGGCTAATGCATTGGACTTATGTCTAAGTTAAGTATTGAAAAATCTAATAACATAAAATATGCTTTTAACTTTAAATAAAATAATAATTGACATAATTACTAATTAATAAAATAGAATAAATATCATAAGACATAAAAAAAAAAGGTATATATAATAAATGATTAAATAATTTATGGGCGTTACAACAAATTTCATAAATAGATAAAGACTATATTGTTCCCGTCTTTACAAATATCAAAAATCCTAAACGTAGATTATAAAAAATAATTCACATTAACAATTTATAAATTAATACGTAATTTGGAGAAGATATTTTTCAGATTAGTTTAGAGGTAATAACTATATAATATTTTCAGTGGAAACTATCCTTGAATGAGTAATAGTTGAGTTGGTAGAGTACTTACCCTAACCTCCGGAAGGTCTTATGTTCGAAGTCAACCCAGATGTTTTATTTTACTTTTGTTACTTTAACTTGATATGTTAAATATATTGAGTATGAATAAATCTCAAATGAGTAATAGCTGAGTTGGTAGAGTATACCTGATCTTCAGGAGGTGTTGGGTTCGAAGCCAACACATGTTTTAATTTATTTTTTTTATTTTAACTTCATATGTTAAATATAATGAGTAAGAATTAATTAATAATATAAGCTTTAGACTAATTGGTACAAAATTGGGGCCTTTTATTTAAGGTCTAATGTTCAATTCCTAACAATGTTATTTTTTTCTTTCTCTAGTTCACACTTCTAATATACAAATTAATGAACATTATCAACAAATTTAAATATCTTAGACGAAAAATTATCTACATGTTTTAATTAATATAATGCAACAACAAAAAAAATTATAAAAAATAAAAAATATTTTAGTTATGATATTCGTATTTGCCATCATATATACACACAAACATATTAAATTGTGAACGGAATATCTTGCAATTTCACCAAATATAACATTTGTGACGAAATAATTTTGTTATCCTTTCGACAAATAATAAAGGTGACGAGTTGGTACTCGTCGTCAGTGAATATGAATATTCACGACGAAGTAATTTTGTCCCTTAATATTTTTAAACATTTGTGACAAGTTTTAATGTTATCACAAATTCAAATATGACAAACTAATTGCCTTTCGTCACCAAATTCAATTAAATATGACGACATCATTTCGTCACACTTACGCACGAGTATTAATAATGAAATATTTTGTCGTCACTAATAAAAAGTGATTGTGACGCTAAACATCGTCATAAATTAATAATATTTTTTGTCTTTAAAATCAGTGGTGACAAATTTATTTAAATCGTCACGAAATATAAGAATAGGTGACAAATAAGAATCGGTCATTAATTTTTTTAAACAATTAGTGACGATATATGACATTGTAACGAAAGAATAAAATAGGTGACACTAAAGACCGTCGCTAGTTAGTTTGTACTCGTCGTGAAAAGGTTACCCTCCAAAATTTTGGTACGAAATTCTATCTCTAAGAATGATTGTGACACATTTCCAATGTTCGTCATGATATATGCTAATTAGTGACGAGTTGTTTTTTAAATAATGACAAATATAAAAGTTGTCACAATAATGAATATTATTACGACGAAAATTACATTCGTCACTATTATGCAACAAAAGGTGACAAAACTTTGTGCGTTAAGAAGAAAATCGTCACAAAATAACATATTTCTTGTAGTGTGTCCTAGGCCCAACCTGCACTACACCTAGCACATGTTGTTTAATTAATTAGTATTACTTATCGGGTTTAGTATTTTCAAAGTGATTAAGTGTGGTACAATATCTTTGGATTATGTTAATCTTTTACAATTTCTAATATATAAGTCAAATCGTAATAAATTATAGTCCTAAATTAAAAGGCCTAACTATTTTATTAAATATAAATTATTAACTACATTGATAAATATTTTAAACTAACTAACATGCATCTTAAACAACAACTATTTATTACATACCTAAGAAAATAGCTAAATTTATAAATCTACTTAAATCAAGCAAATAATTAAATTCCTGAATCTATATAAACTATAAATGACAATAAGAAAAGAAAACTATTAAAATTACATACCTTAAAAGATTTTAATACTATACGACAACTTTCCGAAACACCGGTCCGAGCGTTGTCGAAAATAAACTGATAAGGACCTCCTAATTAAAGGAAATCCAATATATAATAAAAAGTTTTACTTGTATCCTAGTACTCTGTAACCCATCATATTTATATTGAGGTTCATATGAATTTTTACGAAACGATTTCGATGTGGGATTGCAGACACCATTTACGTTAGTTAGTTTAGTACATTATTATATAATTTCTATTATTTGCTAAATTTGGTATGTGTGTGTAGTTTACTAAATATAGTATGTTATCATTTAGTTAGGTTATATATTTACATAAGTATGTTGTTATTATTTTTATTATTATATTATTATTATTTTATATATACATATTTATATATATATTGTAGTTTAGTTATTATAAGTTAATTTTACTTCTCACTTTTTAAACTCGATGTTAATTTTAAACTTCTGTTTGTAAACTTCTAATTCTTACCCTTTAGGTGCTAGAAGTGCAGTCGACCTGGTACATCGCGGTCACACATATTTTCTAAAATAAAATCATAAATCAAATAACTTTGTAATTTAAAATACAACGGGTAAAAATATTTTAAAATACAAACAATGTATTTTATTGTGTCTCAAAGGTTCGGGGTATCACATAGAGACAGTCCTGGAGCGATGGAATAAACTGGTCAAAAGAAGAATCATTCCAACTCTATATCCAGACCTACCAACCAGGGATGAATTGGGTATTCAGGAGGATGTGAAAACATTAATCCGACGAATAGATTGGAATCACTTCCTCTATGGATGTTGGCTGACTCACAAGGAATTGGTCCTGGAGTTTTTTTCTACACTTAATGTCGTCATACACCAAGAAGAAGCTTTGAGCATGATCCTTCGGCTGCAAAACCGGCCCCGGGAGCTGAATACTCGACAATTGGCTAATATCTTCCGATTTTGTTCCAATGGCTACTTTACTCAACATGAGGACTTTAATTCCCTAGACTTCTGGCCAATAATTAGTTATCAACTGGATGCTACACCATCTAACTCCACTTATAGTGCTAGTAGGTCCAAGCCAACTGAAATTCAAAATCCGACATTCCGATACATGGCTAAGGTCATGCAGCATACTCTATTTGCGAGGCAGGAAGCAGGGGGTCTCCAGGGGGAGAAGCTGTATTTGCTATGGTGCATGATGGTACCCCACAAGGTGCCATCAACACCTCACTTGATGGGCCAGTTTCATTCGATAGTACATGAAACGGGAGCTATACGAATTGGAGGCTTCACCACTGCCATGGCACAACACTTCAAGTTAATCTAGCAAGATATCACCCGATGAGTGGAGACTCCAAGATAACAACAAAAGTCCTCGAGACATCTCATTACTTGAAGTTATCTAAGGTGGGAGTGTGGATATGGTAGCAGCGTGATGGTGGGCCATTTCCATTGCCCAACACCACCCTGACCACATTGATGAAGCCCCATAATTGGCTAATGATGACCCCAGACCATGCAGTAATGATACAGAAGGGGCCAGTCGGAGTTCAACTACCGCATATACAAGTTTCAACAGAAGAACAGATGGAAGAAGATCGAGGTATTCGGAACATTGAAGTGGAATTCCTTGGACAACCAGGGGAGGATTCTTCCTCCCGACAGTGCGGGAATTCCCAAACAGTCGTAGAGCGGTTGAGAGTTCTGGAAGCGGCCGTCATCGAGCTTAAAGAACAACAACAAATCCTCATAGCCAACCAGGCCGATGTGATGAACACCCAGAGATATCTGACAACAGGTCAGGCCACCATTATGAGCCCCTTATCAGAAATTTCAGAAGTTCAAAATGTCAGTTCAAAAGAGTAGAGTCGGATGACTAAATTATTTCAAAAGCTCGATGACCTCAATGTGCAAGTCGGTCTCTACGAGCCAACTCCATCCTCACCTTAGGGGGAGTTCGTAAGTCATTCGCAACATCTCTATATTTTTAAACTATTTTAACGCTTTTTGGAAATTAGCTCAAAATAGTTTGAGGGAGGGGGGGATGTATGTTGCGAAATTCAGAGGATGGTTGCTTGTTTTTCTTGTGTTTATTCTACCAGATTTGAACCTTGTTTAGATTTTAATGTTATTTTGTTTTGAATTGTTAAACTCTAGTTAATTTGTCAAGTTATTCTTTTCTTTTAGTTGTTGATATTTTGAATAACTCATCTTGTTGGTTTTAACATTTGCAAAATTGAGGATTTTTTTTTTTAAAAAAACTTTCTTGAAAGTGGAGATATTAGGTTAATGAGGTGTTGGAAGTGTTGTCAATGATGATACATAAATTTTTTTTTGATTGAATATATGATATATGCACATATTTGTTTTGGAACAAAAGGATAAATCACAATATATAAGCCGGTGAGCTTTGAGCCAAAATGAGGAACTCCTATTTTTGGAGTTCAATATTTTCCTTGACTTCTATGATGTTGATCATATGCATAGCACCTCTAGAACTTGTCTTGAGTCTACTTGAAATCATGAGATATATTTATGAGCATTGAAAATGATTTTAGGCGATCTTTTATTTTAATCTATTTTTTAGCCTTAAAATTCATCTTCTTACCCCTTTATACGAATTATCCCTAGTTAGCCAAGTTGAACTTGTAGCCTCTTCATAATAGCTCAAGTTAAAAGCCATATCCTTCTTTTAAGCCTTTTCCCCACACTTGGATCGAATGAGTTAGAGAGAGGAGTTTGGAATGTAGATAGGAGTGAGAGCTACGAAAATCTTGAGACTGAGATGATGAATATAAAACAGGAAAGAGAAGAGAAAAAAAATGAAAAAATCGAGCATTAAAAAAATGTGTGTACATTTTATTTCGATTGAATGTTTATAGTTTAGGATTAAAGAAAGAGTCAAAGGAACCAATGATAGAAGTTACTTTGATTGAGTTAGAAGTTAAAGATTTTCTAACTCACATTTTGTGAAAAATAGTTGGTTGTGGTGATTTGGAGAAGGTGAAAGAAATATAGAAGTGTGAAAAGGTGAAAGTGGGAGAAAACTTATATGAGGGCTAGTTGAGTGCAACTCAATCGATCCAAGTTAAGTCTCTACACCCAAACATATCTCCCCTAGTTCAAAAAGTCTACATTACAACCAAAACAAAAGACATTCCTTACAATAGGTAATCATAGGGTAGGGCATGCATATGTATATAACTTGAGCGATACACAACCCTGTTATATTACACTTGAGTGCTTGGGTGATACACTTATCTATGAGAATATTGTGATGATTCAAAAAGTCCTTAACTTGTGATGTTGCATAGATAGAATGTGTTTTTAGTCTGAGATGTACATATCCAAGTAAAACCGATAATACCTATATGTTCACCTCCAACTGAGACAGAAAATCCTCATTCTTTTGTTATTATTTGCTCAAGGACGAGCAAGGGTTTAGTTTTAAGGGGGTTGACAAACAAGATTTTCGGTCATGAAAACATGCTTATAATCTATAGATTTTATCGTATATTTGTATATTCTAAGTTCTCGTCTATCATATAATTCATATTTCTTTCTCTCGTAAGAAAAATCAGTTTTTGAGCATTTTGTAGGTAAAACGGGTGTAAAAAGAGACGACGAGTAGAAGAGAGTCGAAGAAAACTAGAAAAAACCCAAAGACTGAAGAAATAGGCCAATTCTGGGCCGTGCATGGTCACCACCGTGCACGGCCTGTGAACGCAGAAGGAGAAAAAATGCCCAGAGCTCGGCGCACGATCACAACCGTGCAGCCCTGCACGGACCGTGTGAGAGAACAGGAAGTTGGAGAATTTCAGGGTCATGCACGATCACGACCGTGAAAGCTTGCACGGACCGTGCACAACTGCCAAAAATGTGGCTTTTTAGTCCCAAAACTCTATTTTGGGCCCATGAGGCTTAGAAAAGCCCCAAATATTGTATAGATGCCCTACTTTTCAGTTTTCTTAGAGAGGACACTTCCATTTTTTAGACTTTTAGAGAGCGAAATTAGAGAGCGAAGAAAGGGAGCTGAGCTTGGAGATCAAGATCAACATTAAAATAGGTTTTATCTTTCCATTTTCATTTAATATTTGTATATATGTTTATCCTTTATTATGATTATGATTGGCTAAATTTTCTTAATCTATGTTTAGAAAGTAAATTATGGGTGATTATTGGTTATTAGCCAATTAATTCAACTCCGTGTTATGCTATTGATTGATTAATTGTTTAATAATGTTTGTTGAATGATTTGATCACTTGTTTAACATATATTGAGGATTAAATTGGAACCAAGAGGGGAGATTTGATCCGAGATCACATTAATTGACATGATTAAACAATAGAACCGAGAGGTTTGAGTTCATTGTGGAAACTTTGGTCTTAGGATCGATTAGGAGTTGTGTTTGATTAATCAACCGGAGACGGAGATTAATCCTATACAATCAACACGTAATTCGCTTCGAGAGGGGGTCTTGCATATATTCATGATCGTTCCTTGATATATAACATTCGGTTTAAAAGTTGGATTAATAGAGCTTGAGGCCCATAGTTGAAATCTAAGCCTTGACAAGGACGAAAAAATCGCGATTTCTCGCCGAAATCTCGCCGATTTCTCGCGTTTCTGGAGCTTCCGAGACGATTATCGTCGGACATGGCATTTTGTCATGTATTCGCCGAGATTTCGCTAGATATCGCGAAAATCTCGGCGATATCTCGATTCGCCCTTGCCAGCTCAGCAGTTTAACACGTTTCGGCGAGATTTCGCGATTTCTCGCCGAAATCTCGCCAAAAAATCGGCGATTTTGTTTTTTTTTTTTTTTTCAGCGCGTAACCATGAATCCCTGTAAATGCTGCAGACTGGTAACAGAGAGAGAGGTGTATCAATATATAAATTTTCATGTATTGAATTTGAGAAGCTTGTTTAAAACTTACGGCCCAGTAGTGTTTGTCTCTAAGATCATAATCTCCGGCATAATGTTTGAATTTGCGGAGGGGATCAGGCCTTTTGGCAATGTTTTCAGAGACAGTGGAACCACAGACGAGAGACTTTTCAGTAAATGGAGTGAGGTAAACCAAGATAAACTATGGGCTGGTTTTGTGTATTTTTTGGCAGGTTTAGTTCAGCCTTGGAGAGCCCAGCTGTAAAGACGAAAATGCATGACAAAAATGTGACATTTGGTGTGACATATGACAGAAAATGTTTTGCATCTTTCCAATCAAATAGCATCTGAGTTGTGTATAAAAGAACTATGAGAACCTCAGTTTTTTTAGGAGAAATATTAGAGCCTCTTAGCTTACGGAAATTTCTTAGCGATTTTGCAGTAGAATAAAAATTGTGTACTCAGGCTGAAGGTCGTGAAGAACAACGGTAAATTAATTTATGGTACCAGCATTAATTTCAATTAAATATTTCAATTTTTTTATAAGTAGAATTTTAATGTGGAAATTGAGATTTATGTACCTTAAAGTTTAATGTTATAATCAATTTTTTGATAAGTGGAATTTAAAAGTGGAAATTGCGATATAAATTTGAACTTAGTGAAGCTATGCATATATGTAGTGTATATTATTTTCTAAACTTTGATTTATTTTTTTTGGTGTGTAAAATGAGATTTGTAATTAGTTTAGTGTTATAAACTTATAATCAATTTTTTGATAAGTGGAACTTAAATTAATCAATTTAGGTTAAGTAGAAATTGCGATATAAATTTTGAACTTTGATTGAATTTTTCTTTATGTGGAAATTGAGATTTAGTTTATTTTTGTGTTATAATCAATTTTAGGATAAGTAGAATTTAAATGTGGAAATTGCGATATAATTTTGCTTATGAGAAGTTATGCATATATGTAGGTGGAAACTATTATTTTCTAAACTTTGATTGGATTTTTCTTTATGTGGAAATTGAGATTTAGTTTATTTTTGTGTTATAATCAATTTTAGGATAAGTAGAATTTAAATGTGGAAATTGCGATATAATTTTGCTTATGAGAAGTTATGCATATATGTAGGTGGAAACTATTATTTTCTAAACTTTGATTGGATTTTTCTTTATGTGGAAATTGAGATTTAGTTTATTTTTGTGTTATAATCAATTTTAGGATAAGTATAATTTAAATGTGGAAATTGCGATATAATTTTGCTTATGAGAAGTTATGCATATATGTACGTGGAAACTATTATTTTCTAAACTTTGATTGGATTTTTCTTTATGTGGAAATTGAGATTTAGTTTATTTTTGTGTTATAATCAATTTTAGGATAAGTAGAATTTAAATGTGGAAATTGCGATATAATTTTGCTTATGAGAAGTTATGCATATATGTAGGTGGAAACTATTATTTTCTAAACTTTGATTGGATTTTTCTTTATGTGGAAATTGAGATTTAGTTTATTTTTGTGTTATAATCAATTTTAGGATAAGTAGAATTTAAATGTGGAAATTGCGATATAATTTTGCTTATGAGAAGTTATGCATATATGTACGTGGAAACTAATGGCGAGCGGGAGCGATGCTGGTGATCGCAGGTCTTCAAGACTTGACTATGCTTGGAGGTACGCTACTGCCGTTCCAGGGAATAAAACCGCTACCGTTTGTAATTTTTGCGGAGTCCAAAATTCCGGGGGTATAACCAGATTCAAATATCATCTTAGCGGTACGGATCCAGAAAAGAACGTTGCACCGTGTAGGAAAGTCCCACCAGATGTGAAGAAAGAAATTCGTCGATTAATTATTGCTAAAATATGGCCAAAGGGAAGAAGGCGGAAAAAATAGGTGATATTAGAGCAGAATTATGACAGGGACTCTCCCGGGGAGACGAAGACGAAGACGATGACGACGATGATGAATACATCGCATGTCCGCCAGATCTTACACCGGAGGAGCGAAGCGACTACCGTGCCGCTGTTAGAGCGTCGAAGGCGAGTGAGTGGGAGAGGGAACAAACGAGACAGTATGGTGGCAGCAGAGGAGGTAGTTCGAGTATGCGCTCGGGATCACAACCTGCCCAATTCCGTCGTTCACAGAGTGGTCGATCAACCCACTTCGAACCTTGTCCGGCCCCTGCACTGTACAAATCCACTGATGCACGTCAAAAGAGGATAAAAAGTATGTTCTCCGGAACCAACTTAAAGGAAAAGTTGGGCAAGGCCATCAGTAAATTTTTTATTTACGATAATTTACCGCCGAACAAAGCTTCGTCACATCACTTCAAGAATATGATTGCTTGTGCTCAAGACGTAGGGCCGGCTGTTGCAACCCCTACTCCATATGAGATAAAGCACAAGTATCTAGACGCGGAGTATGAGGAAATGTAGGAATACGTCAGAACCCAAAAGAAAAAATGGGAGACGTATGGCTGCACAATTATGGCGGATGGATGGACCGGGCCGACGAAGCTGTCAATAATCAATTTTATGGTTTACAGTAAGGGGACAACGGCGTTTCTGAAATCAGTGGATGCATCGAACCGGATAAAAGATCACAAATACATCTATGGGCTGCTCAAGGACATTGTGAAGGAAGTCGGGCAGTCCAGAGTTGTGCAAATTGTTACAGACAATGGATCGGCCTATGTGAAAGCCGGCAGAAAGCTACAGGAGAAATACAACTTGTACTGGACTCCATGTGCTGCTCATTGTATTGACCTTATCTTGGAAGAGATCGGGAATAGAGATAACGTCAAAGCGGTCATTGTAGCTGCGAGGCAAATAACCAACTTCATATATAACCACGGTTGGTTACTTGCGAAGATGAGAGAGGTCTGCCAAGGTGATATTGTTAGACCCGGAGCAACGCATTTTGCGACTAACTATATTGCCTTGGAGAGTTTGCATAAGAAAAAATCGCCCCTGAAGCAGATTTTCACCAGTGATGAATGGGCAGCCAATAGACTCTGTCGTACGAAAGTTGGCCTAGAAGTAGAGAAAAACGTACTTGATCATTCGTTTTGGGAGGGAGTTCAACACGCAGTGGCTTTATTTGAGCCAATATATCAAGTACTCCGAGTGGTTGACACAGAAGTAGTCCCAACTATGCCAATCTTGTACGATCTGATTTGAGTAATGAAAGAGAAAGTCCAATCACTAAGATCTATGCAGTGGGTGACTAGGATTATTGAGTCCAGGTGGGACAAAACACTATCTCACCCACTCCACGCTGCAGGTAATAATGTCCATAATTACTTTTTTGTTTAAACTTTAAACCTTCATTTTGCAATGATTGACTGACATTTCCTAACCAATATTTGATTAATCATTTCGTAGCATACTACCTTAACCCCAAAACCCAGTACCAGGCCGGAGTTGGTGAGGACGCAGCCCTTATACAGGCAGTCATTCATGTTTACGATAAGCTATACCCCGAACCAACGGGGGTTGCCGATTTTGGGAATGAGGTAACGTTAACGCAACTGAAAATCAATATCAAATATTTGACCTAATCATTCTTGATTTTTTATTTTGTGTAGCTAATTAGTTTCCGCGATGCAAAACTATCATTCGGAAACCGGACTGCTGTAGCTGCCCGAAATACAATGGTGGCAGGTAAGTTTTATTAAAATTGGTTTTTAATTTGGTTTTTATCTCATCAGCTTACAACCATTCAATTTATTGACCTAAATCCTTATTTGACAGCTGATTGGTGGGTTATGCATGGTAGTTCAACACCAACACTGAGAGGGTTAGCCATTAGAGTACTGGCACAGACCGCATCATCTTCCGCCTGTGAGAGAAACTGGAGCACATTTGCCTTGATACACACTAAACAAAGAAATCGTCTTGCTTATCCAAAACTCGAGAAACTCGTATTTTGCTACTACAACATGAAGTTAAGAATACGAGATTTGGAGGCTGAAGCAAATAGGGTTTCTGAGCAAGAATACATAGATTTAGTGGACATCACCGGTGAAACTGATAACGAAGAGGGTGATCAACTCTATCAATGGATTCGACCAGCACACCTGGACGATGAAGCAGGCAATCCTGATCCTCAGGTCGCTGAAGCGGCCAGCGAATTCAGAATTGATGTGGATCAGGTCATGCGTGATGAAGTGGGTGTATCAAGTAGTGAAACACAGACAGGGAGCTCTACAGATGAAGACGGAAGTGATGACGATGGGAGTGGCGGTCGTAGACGTAGTGATGACCATCAAGATTATAACCTAAGTCCAAGGGAAATGAGTGCATTCACTGTTGAAGGATTGTACACACACTCTACCCAAGATGCAGATCACGGAAGTAGGGCTGGGGGTCGAGGGATCGGTGCTATTGGAAAAGATTTCACGAGCAGACGGGGGCGGAACCGAGGCACGAGCTCAAACGCAGACTTAGCATCCCTCTCGTCGAATTTTGACTCGATGAGTGTGAGCACCGATCGGGAAGATCTGTATCCTAATTTATTTCCACATAGAATAGCAGACAGATCCCGAGATTCAGCCTGGACTGATCGTAGCCCCCTTGAGGACACAACCCCTCACGTGATTTATGAAGAACAACAGTACAATTCTTGGGTAAATCCGAATTATCCAGTATATGGACAGACGGTTGGACGAGACGCTTCAACATATTTATATTATCTTGATGATTATCTTCAAAATTACGCTAACTCCCTTAGCTGGTACCAATATTGTAATTACATCGATAACCAATACTCTCAGGTTGAGCCTCACCGGAATTCATTTTGGTGTTAGGAGGTAGTATTGTATGATGAAAATAGTTCATAATGGTAATCCCATCAGCGGACAGTGTATGTAATGTTTATTATTTATCGAATAGGTGTAAATGTGTGTATTTTGATCTATGTTACTCCATTAGAAACTAGAATTAAGCTATTTTATTGACAATCTAACAAATATAGTGATAAATTAAGTGTTTTAATACATTTTACGCCGATTTTCAGAAAATTGCACCGATACTCCGATATTAATCGATATCTCACCGATATCTCCGTAAATTGAAAGACCGATATCTCCGCGAATACCGATTTTTTCGTCCTTGAGCCTTGATTACCCTTAATTGATTATTTAAATTAATATCTCTACTTACTACATGCTAGATTGAATATCTAATCCTTTTGTGTTTCCCTTTGACAAATGTATCCCCATGGAGTTTGATAACTCACCATGTTTACCTATCTCTATTCCAGGATGTGGATTTGACGGGGTGCCGCAGGGATGATTAAGGTTTAGCAAGACTATACAATAAAATCTAAATAAACTATTCTACTTTTGAGATGCTCAAATAATTTAAACTTTGAGAGGAAAATATTTTACTTGTTTTCGTGTTACGTAGCTACCTTTAATTAATTATGTGTATATAGAGTTCCTTGTTTGGTTGTTCCTAAACATAAGTGGTAATATTTTTTATATTTTTGCATTTTGTCTATGAATCAAGTGGTTGCTTGGGGATGAGTTCTAAAACTCTTGAAAAGTAAAGAGAATTACGTTTTCCACATGCAATGGATGAGGTAAGGAAGGTTGTCCTAGTTTTTTCCTAATATGTCTTACATATATATATGCTCTAAATGTTTGGGATGTTATATTTTAGTCCTTTAATAATACATATCTTATTGGTTAAATAAGTGGAATGCATTGGAAAAAATGTGGGCTAAAAATAATTCAAATCTTAAAAAAATTAACGTGCTTTATTTAGCCAATATTTTAGTTGGGGTGCTATTTAAACGTGGATATATAGTTAAAGAGCCTAAATGTACCTTATCCCTATTTCAGTCATTACTTGTTGAACTATATCAGCTAATAGGTTTATCAAGAAGGCCACAATAATTAATTTTGTCCATGCGTCATATTATTTATAACTATAAACAATCAGTTAGTCGCAGATTATCAAGATATATTCACGTGGAAAGACAATAACTTGGGTATGCGATAGAGCTACCCCACTTTACTTGGTTGTGGTCGTTAACATGTTAGAATGTGGAAGAGAACGAAGACACCCTGTTTGATGTTTGGTATACATTTGTGATTGGTACGTATACGTTTCAATTTGTAATCGTTCAGTCAATTATATTCATATTTTAACTGTGTTTCTACCTTTTGTAGGTGGACCTTACTCTAGAATGCTCTATGTCACCTATTATTGCCAACTAGCATCAATACTGGAGTTATAGTGTTATAGGATGAGAATCTTTATATAAACCACGATTCGAGTTGTACAAAAGTTATTTGTGCAAAAGAAATGATTCACATAGTGCTACTGCATTTAGTTAGGGACAGTTTATTTCTTTGTATTGACTAATGTAATTCTCTAGTATTTTTAAAGACAATGTAGATTTTAAAGCAATTCTTGTTTCTCTCGGGTTCATTGGTTTGGGAAAAGACATGATTTGTTATACTAAATTATGGTATTTCTTTGTTAATTATACACAATTTATCAATTCTCCAGATACATACCGTTCCGCCTTTAACAAGTTCGGTGCATACATACAATTTCGCCTTTGACTAATTCGGCAAACACATACCATTCCTGTTATTACGATTTAGCTTTTGCATGAAATCAGTATATTATTTTGGTTGGTAGCTACCTATTTTCATTAAAAAAAAATGAGAAGGGTAAAAAGGTCCATTAATGTTGTGCGTAAAGTAAAAGATTTAAATTTTATAACTTTATTTTGGTGTTGGAAATAACTATGACGTTGAGAGAGTTTCTTGTGGTGTGAATAGAAATAACACATATGGCTCTCATGCTTTTTTTTTTTTTTTTTTTTTTTTTTTTTTTTTTTTTATGGTACATACTTAGTTATTGATCTCTTGCTTCCTCGTGATATTTATAAATTTCAGATTTAATAATAATTTTAGAAGTGTTTCTATTTAAATAATTTTATAAATAAGATCTAAGTATGTTTGATTGTTATAGTTAATCACTTGCCAAGTGTTCGACCGTGGCAACATTCAAAGGAGATTGGGTCGGGTTGCAATTTCCTTTTTTTTCCTCAAACAACGGATTTTGACAATATCTGTGAAGTGTTCAATCATTAAAGTGGTGACACAACAAATTGTACATTTTGTTAGTCATTTTCTCTCAAACATTTTGAAGTGATCTCTCTTTTTGTATTTAAAAAAAAAATTGTAAATTGAGATTTAAGAAGGTTTGATTGTACAAAAGTTATTTGTGCAAAAGAAATGATTCACATAGTGTTACTGCATTTAGTTAGGGGATATATATTTCTTTGTATTGACTTATGTAATTCTCTAGTATTTTAAAGACATTGTAGATTTTAAATTAAAAGCAACTCTCGTTTCTCTCGGGTTGATTGAATTGGCAAAAAACATGTTTTGTTATACTAAATTCTCCAGATACATATTGTTCCGCCTTTAACAAGTTCGGTGAATACATACAAATTTGCCTTTGTCTAATTTGGCAGATACATACCATTCATGCTATTACGATTTGGCTTTTAAATGAAATCAGTATATTATTTTGGTTGGTATCTACCTATTTTCATTTAAAAATAAGAAGGGTATAAGGTCCATTAATGTTGTGCGTAAAGTAAAAGATTTAAATTTTATAACTTTATTTTGGTGTCGAAAATAACTATGGCGTGAAGAGAGTTTTTTGTGGTGTTAATAGAAATAACACATATGGCTCTCATGCTTGTTTTTTATGATACATACTTAGTTATTGATGTCTTGCTTCCTCATGATATTTATAAATTTCAGATTCAATAATAATTTTAGGAGTATTTTTATATAAATAATTTTGTAAATTAAGATCTAAGTATGTTTGATTGTTATAGTTAATCACTTGCCAAGTGTTCAACCGTAGCAACATTCAAAGGAGATTTGGGCTGGGTTGCAATTTCCTTTTTCCCTCAAACAATTGATTTTGTCAATATTTGTGAAGTGTTCGTTTAGGCAACAATTATACACTTTTTTAGTCCTTTTCTCTCAAACATTTTGAAGTGTTCTCTCTTTTTTCATTTAAATAATTTTGTAAATTGAGATTTAAATAGGTTTGATTGTTATAGTTAAACATTTGCCAAGTGTTAATTGTTGAACACAACAAATTATAGGTTTTGTTATGCCTTTTCCCTCGAACTTTTTGAACAATAGATTGGAGTCCTTCATGCTATCTATATGTGCCACAATGTAGACCACAGAAAGTCCTTTGTTTGAGTTTCACTTGTAGTCCACTTAAAAATTTAAATAAGAAAATTTATTCGAGTTTCACTTGTGTTCCACTTAAAAATTGTTTACATGTTGTGGCTATCCTATCTGAATGTACCTCCTATAAGGATCATTGTTGTTAGTAGTATTTCTTCCTTAGTTTTTGGGTTGGAGGGGTTAAGTAATGCTATGACTTGTTTGTTTGGATGCTTCTAGAAGACTGACTCATATTCACTGGAGGGTTATACTTATTTGCACTCGATTCATGTTGGTATTATGGTTGATCGCAATGATCCATCAAACTATTAACATTTTTTTATTTTATTATTTATGGTTGTTGAATCAATTTATTTTAGAGTTGCGTTGTTGGTTGATGATTTAGATTTAGATTACAGTTCATGGTACAATGTCCGGAATTCAAATTTTCTGGTCCAGAACTCGAATATTTGGGAAGTACTAATATAATTTTTTACCTTAGTCATTTCTATGTACCTCTTTATTTGGTATTGGAAGAATTACAAGCCCAATGTTGGTAGGTTTTAACTGAATTACCTCATTGTTGAAACATAAAAATTGAGCTTATCGCCTATTATTATCAAAACATAATTTTATTTAATATTCACTCTTTCCCAACTAATATTACCGACTAATTTTGAAAGATCAAAATAAAATTGGCACCACAAAGGAGGAAGTAAATTGGGACCACACTAGTAACAAATTATACGTCCAATAAAACTTACTTATAAAGGGGAACAGAACTGCCCTGAAGCAACAAGAATCAAAACCAGGTTGCTCCACTCTCCTCTATCCCCATAAAAAGAGGATAGAGATAGCAGCATTTTTAAATTCAATTGAAAATTTAAGTATTTATATAAAACACATACCAAAATCGATTGCCTTCATTTGGCACCCTTCTTAGTTGCGGCCTTGGTCACCTTAGCACCAGAAGGATCTTTCTTCTCTGCGCTTTTAATCACACCAACTGCCACAGTCTGTCTCATGTCACGGACTACGAAACGCCAAGTGGCAGGTACTCTGAGAAAGTCTCCACAACCGTAGGCTTGGTTGGGATCATCTTCACGAATCCAGGATCCCCGTTTTTCAAGAACTTCGGTTCCTTCTCAATCTCCTTACCCGATTGTCTGTCTATCTTGGTGACGAGCTCGACAAACTTGACAGCTATGTGGGAGATGTGGAAATTGAGCATGGAGGCGTACCCGCGTCCAATCTGGCCAGGGTGATTCATGATAATGACCTGAGAGGTGAAGTTAGTAGCTTCCTTAGCAGGGTTGTCCTTGGAGTTGGAGGCAACATAGCCATGCTTCAGATCCTTGACAACGAAGTTTTTGACGTTGAACCCAACATTGTAACCAGGAAGTGCTTCTTGCAAGGCTTCGTGGTGCATCTCCATAGACTTGACTTCAGTGGTCAGACTAGATGGGCCAAAGGTGACAACCATGCTGGGTTTGAGGACACCTGTCTCCACACGACCAACAGGGACGGTACCAATGCCACCACCAATCTTGTAGACATCCTGAAGTGGGAGACGGAGTGGCTTGTCTGTGGGTCTCTTGGGCTCGTTATTCTGGTCAAGAGCATCATGGAGTGTTCAACACCAATCTAAGTTGGTAGACCTCTCAATCATGATGTCTCCCTCAAAACCGGAGATGGGAACGAAATGGGATCTTGTCAGAATTGTACCCGACCTTGCGGTAAGAGAATACTTCCTTTACAATTTCATCATACCTTGCCTTGGAGCATTTCGATGTAGTAGCATCCATCTGCATACATGAAATAGATATCAACATCCCAATACATTACAGTAAAAGACAACATTAACAAAATTGAGTATGCATGTTAGCAAACCTTGTTGCAACAACATATCATTTGCTTGACATCAAGAGTGAACGCAAGCAGAGCATGCTCGCAGGTCTGACCATCTTTGTAGATACCAGCTTCAAAACCACCAGTGGTGGAGTCAATGATGAGGACGGCACAATCGGCCTGTGAGGTGTCCCTAATCATGTTCTTGATAAAGTCATGATGTCCAGGGGCATCAATGACCGTGCAGTAGTATTTAGTGGTCTCGAATTTCCACAAGGCAATATTAATGTGATACCATGCTCGCGCTCAGCCTTGAGCTTGTCGAGCACACAGTCGTACTTGAATGACCTCTTATTCATCTCAGCAGCCTCTTTCTCAAACCTCTCGATGACACGCTTGTCAATGCCACCAAGCTTGTAGATCAAGTGACCAGTGGTGGTCGACTTTCCAGAGTCGACGTGACTAATAACCACAATGTTTATGTGAATCTTCTCTTTACCATCCTGAACTTTCAAAAGAATACCGCCAAAGCAAAATACAGTAAGAAAATATAGAACGCACAACAAAATTACAGGGGAAGTTGAAACTTTGAGAACATGAAGAAACTTGTTCAAATTCAAGACCATTGAACAAAAAATCATGTAAGCAATTTTTTATTCAAATTCAAGAATTATGGTAGAAAATACATCCCAAGAAATATAGGCAATGTTTGGTTGGGGCTGGGGTGGTTGGGTTAGGGGAAGTGGATGGAGTTAGTGGTTGGGGGTGTTAGAGAGTGATGTTTGGTTGGGTGGCTAGGGTTGTGGTTGGAGTGTGATATTTAATTATTAATTGTAAAATGTGATGAGATATGTGTAAGAGATAGTTATTAATGATTGGGAGAATGATTAAAGTCGTGTTGGGATTTGTGATTGATGTCCCCCCACCAAATCCTAATACCCCGACTTGGCCAAACTAGCCCAAAGAAATATGAGGTTGGGTTGGCCCAACTGATGTTCCTATAAGTGGCCACACAATAAGATGTTAAACCACATTTATTAAATTATCCCAAAAACATAGATAATTCCCAACCAATTTTAAGTGTCTCCACGACACCATTTAAACAGTTCCTCGGTTGGGTAGCGATGAAAAAAACATGGTTGAGGTGAATTCCACAAAATCTGTGCTTCGACAACCTCGCAATATCCATCTTGATATTTCATCACTATATTAAGATGTCTCTTAATATTTAGCATTGAATGCTTGATTTTTTTCTTAAAGAAAATTCATAATTTGTTGCAATTTCAATGTCAGCCATAGAAGAAAATTCCAGTTTTATTTATTTATTTTTAAAAAAAAAAAGAAATATGTTGCAGCTAATAATTTTAAATTTTACTTGTTAATTTAGATTTCGTTTAAATTTTACAGGGCTTAAATAAATTCTTCTTCATTAATGAATTTTATTGTAATATATTAATCCATCTGAAAATTCCACTACAACAAAATATAATTTTTGTCTATCATTCTTTAGACAACAATGTCCTCTCAAATACTAATAATTATATGTAACGACTTATCGTCACAAAATATTTTACAAGAAATTTAGGATCACTGTTAGACTGTTTAGAGACAATTAGTTGTTGCAAAAATCGTTTACTCGCAATTTGAAACGACTATTTGTCATCTCAAATAATATTATTTATGACCTAATTATTGAAACGACTAATTAGCGACTACATGTTGTCTGTAATAATAATTTTTTGATAGATACTCATTATTTTAGGCCACTTTTTTCTGTCTTAAAAAAAAGAATTTCTTGTAGTGTTCTAAAGATTTATGTTAATTTTTTCTACTTAAAAATCATATTTTATATTGTAGTCTTAATTAATTTATATAAGATCCAGTTTAGGTCTTGATTATAATCTTTTACTTATATATATTATTCAAAAACTAAAAAAGTAGTCCATTAATTTGTAATATTTTATCTTACCTAGTTGCCACAATATATTTATGGAATGATTTTCAACTTTTAAATATAATTTTCAGATTCAAATAACAACCTTTTAAATTATGATTTAGAAACTTTTACATTATTTGGTGATAGGGATGGCCCGATCACTTCGGGTCGGGTTAATACCTTGGTCCACTGACCGGCCCAGAAGGTCCAGAAGTACGCGTCCCAGATAATGTGGCGCGGCCCAACTTGAGGCTTGTTCCACGATTCGAGGCCCACGATCCGTTCCCAACCGCCACGCAGCGGAAAATAGGCGCGACAATAGGGAGTTAGTTAGGGTTTTATTAGGAGATAGTATAAATATGAGGAAAGAACTCTGAATTAGGGTTCGCATTCTGTATTCTGAAATTACTACGTGTAAACTCAAAGATCTAGTGAAAGAAACACCTCGGCAGGTGCTATTTTGTGCCCGTGGACGTAGATCTCCGGATCGAACCACGTAAATCTTGTGTTTTTCTGTATTTCTTACGTAAGCTTTCGTTAAGTTTCTTGGATATCAGATTGCGCATTATCAATTGGCGCCGTCCATGGGAATCGTAAATAGTTTTTGACATTAACAGTGTATTCAAATATCATGGTGATGACTCGTCTGAATCAATCTCGCCAGGGTGATCAAGCCAATCAAGATCCACCCGTAGATCAAGTTTTGCCGCCGAGGCAATCGCCGATAAGAGGTACGTCTCATCATTAGGGCAACCAAGGCCCGGTTATGAATCCAGACAACCAGTTCTTACCTCCGCCCCCACAAGACATGCAAAACCCTAATCTCGCTGCTGCTCGGCCACTGGTCAATATTCAAATAACTCCAGAGTTACTCCAGGCTTTCCTACAAGAGCATGCTCATGTTCTTCAAGACTGGGCGGCCAATCGCCTAAATCCCGAGGGACCAGCCGGACATGATGCCAATCCCGCGGCGCATCCACATCGTCAGCACTCGCATGATAGAGAAGACCCGGTGCACCGCGGGCGTCAGGATCGGCGACGGGAACGACCTGGTTCTCCCGAGGACCATGAGAGTTCTAATGGGTCAAGACAGCGCAACGACGAACCTGCAGATGTCGATCGCCGTCGTCCACTTAACGCGGCTAAAAGAGTTCGTTATGCCAATCCTCATGCTCTAGATCTTCAAGAGTATGAGCGAGTCCAACGCAATGTCGAGCTAGACAGAATCCTGGGCCTTGATGCCAATGGAGATATCATCACACCGTTCTCTCAAGAAATCATGGCCACCTCCCTTCCCGAAGGGTTCAAAAGGCCTGCCATACCACCTTACGACGGCACCGGAGATCCAGCCAATTTTCTTGGAGCTTTCAGGCACAACATGCTTAGCCGCGATCATACTACATCCCTTCATTACTGTAAGATTTTCCCTGAGTACCTTCAGGATGAAGCTCGGGTTTGGTTTGATTCTCTCCCTCGCAATAGTGTATCCTCTTTCAGAGAACTCGCCGAGCACTTTTGGGCGCGTTTTGAAGCACGTGCGAAGCCCATGGCCACCCTGGCCGACCTCATGAATATGGAACAGCGGGACGGCGAAACCGTTACCCAATTTCTTGACCGCTTTACAGCGGAGAGTCTCAAGATGGGAAATTGCTCAGATGATGTAATCATCAACGCATTTATGAATGGACTCCGTCCCGGACCACTCTACACCGAGTTGGTTCGTAATCCACCGGTCACAACCCGAGCACTGTTCAAAACGGTGTGCAGATATGCTAAGGCCGAGGAGCAGACTCGTCGGAAACGGGAGAAACATGCTAGCAAGCGGCAGTCCGACAGGGCACAAGTTGGGCCTAGCACACGACCTAGTGCCTTTTCTCGTCTGAACCCGGGGCGTTCAGAATCTCGAGGTGATATTCCACAATTCACTCCGCTGACAAAATCACGAGCTGAAATTCTTTCTGTTCACAAGAATGATTTACGGCCCTGTCCGCGGATGACTGCTCCGCCTGAAAAGAGGAACCGTGGAAAGTGGTGTGCATACCACCGAGATCATGGGCACGAGACGGAGGAGTGCCGAGAGCTCAGCAGGGAAATTGAGGAGTGTTTAAGGAAAGGTCTCTTGCGACAATACATTGCGCGGACCGATGACAAACCTCGGACAAGTCAGAATGGGGGTTCGTCTCATAACCGCGGAGGTTATCATGACCGGGGTACACAACAAAATCGGCCGCCGTGGCAGAATAATCGGCCGGAGCCTAGCAATTATGCACGGCAAGACTCTGGCAATCGCCAACAACCTCGTTTTCTGCCACCGCCTCCTCCTCCGGGAGGACCCGGAGACAATGCACCCACTCACGTAATAAACGTGATATATGGGGCCCTCCCCACTGGGGCTTCGCGAAATACCTTGAAGGCAGAGGCTCGCCGTCCTCCTCCCGAGGAGCCACGTCATAAGCGCCTCCATCGATCCGAAACTGTTAGTTTCACAGATAGGGACCCAGTTCTAGAGATAACACCTCATACTGACGCCATTGTCATCGACATGATTGTAGCCAATGTTACAATAAAGCGGGTCTTCGTGGACAATGGAACCGCAGTGAGTGTTATATTCGCCGACTGTTTCCAAAAGATGGGGATTCCTCGGGAACAACTTCGGCCGGCCCCCGGGCCATTGCAGACTTTCACCCAGGGTGAAGTCCAGCCAGAAGGTGTCATCACTCTCCCGGCGTCTCTGGGGACCTATCCGGCGATAAAAACCATTTTCGTGGATTTTTACGTGGTTAACTCCCCGTCACCTTACAACATGATCTTGGGTCGGGATTGGCTTACTCCCGCCAAAGCCATATGCTCCACATACCACCTCGCGCTAAAATTCCCCACCTCACATGGCGAAGTGGCTATCCGCGGTAGTCAGCGGGTTTCTAAGGAGTGCATGTACGTGGCACTCAAAAAGACTACCAAAGTTCCTCCCAAACAGCAGCTTCAGGTAGCATCATCGGCTCTTGAACCTCAGGTATGTACCTCATTGGGGGATACCACCGTCCAGGTGCCGCTTGATCCGTCCAAACCAGAACAAACTGTAACTGTCGGTGCCGTGGATGTGCCATGGTTACACCAGGCCATCATTCAGACCTTGCGAGAGTATTCCGATGTCTTTGCATGGTCCCCTTTGGATATGCCCGGGGTCTCTCCCGATATAATAACCCACAAGTTGAACATCGATCCCAGCGTAAAGCCTATACAGCAAAAGCAAAGGAAGTTCGCTCCGGAGCGAAATGCAACAATTCGAATCGAGGTGCAACAACTCTTGGATGCGGACATCTTGTTCGAAGTGTATTACCCTTCTTGGCTATCCAATCCAGTGATGGTGATAAAGTCCAGCGGGGCATGGCGGATGTGTGTCGATTTCTCCGATCTCAATAAACATTGTCCGAAGGACTGTTATCCTCTACCTTCCATCGACCAAAAGGCCGAAGCCATTACTGGGTACGTGGTACTTTGTTTCTTAGACCTGTATAAGGGATACCACCAGATCTTCATGGATCCGCAGGATGCCCTCAAGATGGCATTTATCACTGCTTTTGGGTGTTTTGCTTTTAAGAAAATGCCCTTCGGGCTCAAGAACGCTGGAGCCACATATCAACGTCTCATGGACTGCGTTTTTCGCGATCAAATTGGCCGCAACGTCGAGGTTTACGTCGATGATCTGGTTATAAAAAGTACCTCCCATTCTTCATGCGTGCAAGACATTGCCGAAACGTTGCGTACTCTGCGGCGTTACAATTTGCGACTTAATCCGGCAAAATGCACTTTCGGCGTTGGCTCCGGCAAGTTTCTTGGTTATATGGTTTCACAACACGGTCTTCAGGCCAATCCAGCCAAACTTCGGGATGTTTTGGATCTGCAGCCACCGAAGACGTTCAGAGACGTTCAACGCCTCACGGGTGGTTTGGCGGCCTTAAATCGCTTTTTATCTAAAGCGGCAGAGCGCCAACTCCCATTCTTCAAAATTTTGAGACAGGCGAAGTCATTTGAGTGGACTCCGGAATGCACTGAGGCTTTCGAGGCTTTGAAGCATCATATTCAGCAATTGCCCACTTTGTCAGTTCCTCTCTCCGGAGAGCCTCTCTATATGTACTTGGCTTCCGCCGAGGAAGCTATTAGCGCCGCACTCGTGCGAGAAGTCAATGGTGTTCAACATCCCGTGTATTTCGCAAGCCGAGTACTTCACGGGGCGGAGACACGGTACTCCATGCTGGAAAAAACCGTGCTGGCCCTTGTCATGGCGGCTCGGCGTCTGCGGCCGTACTTCCAAGGGCGCGAAATACGAGTTCTGACCAATCATCCTATCCGTCAGATTCTTGTCAAGCCCGAGGTGTCAGGGCGCCTCGCCAAGTGGGCTATCGAATTAGGCGAATATGATATTCAATTTCTTCCCCGCCGAGCTATCAAGGGTCAAGCACTTGCAGACTTTTTGGCTGAAACCCCGGGGGATAATCATGAATCTTCTGCAGGCAATGGTACCCATCATCCTGCTACCCCACCTCGCAAGTGGCAATTATATGTGGATGGTGCATCCACGACTCGCGGAAGTGGTGCCGGGGTGCTTCTCATTGACCCCGAGGGAGTTGAGGTTAAGTACGTCATCCGATTCAAATTTAAGGTGACCAATAATGAAGCAGAATACGAGGCAGTTCTCGCCGGGCTCCGGCTCGCTCAATCCTTAGCCATTCGCCATCTTGAGCTCTTCACGGACTCCGAGGTCGTGTCCAAGCAAATCCAGGGAACTTATGTCGCCAAGGATGAAACAATGATCAGGTATCGTGCTTTAACACTCAAACTTATGTCAACTCTTGATACAGTTGTTATCCAGAAAATACCACGTACTCAGAATGCAAGAGCAGATGCGCTCAGCAAATTAGCCTCCGCGGTCCGAACTAACATATCTCCGGATATTATAGTCGAAGACTTATTTCATCCGGCAATTCATGAGGCAACGGTTTCGGTATTGACCGATAGTGATCCGAATTGGATGACCCCTATCGTTCAGTATCTCCGAGATGGAATTCTGCCTAATGATAAGCTGCGAGCTCGGCAAGTAGTCCTCAAAGCCCCCAAATACTCCTTTCATGATGGAGTCTTGTATCGACGGTCGTACCTACAACCGAGTCTCCGGTGCCTCGCTCCTGCCAAGGCTAATCAAGTTCTACGGGAGGTTCACGAAGGGGCCTGTGCCAGTCATATCGGCTCCCGGACGTTAGCCAAGAAAGTTCTCCGCTGGGGATATTATTGGCCAACTTTGTTTAACGATGCCCACGACTTAGTGACCAAATGCAGCAAGTGTCAGCTACATTCTCGTGTGAAACACCTGCCACAAACCGAGCTCACTGGAATTCAAAGTGTGTGGCCATTTATCCAGTGGGGAATTGATATTGTTGGCCCATTTCCGGTCGCTCTGGGGGGATTGAAGTTTCTGGTGGTCGCCGTGGATTACTTCACCAAATGGGTAGAAGCGGAACCTCTTACTGCCATCACTGGCCAAAACATCTTGAAGTTCGTTTGGCGAAATATCATATGTCGTTTTGGCATACCGAGCACTATTATCTCGGATAACGGCAAACAATTTGCCAACGATCCCTTCCGGTCATGGTGCGAGGAGCTTCATATCAAACAAATTTTCACCTCGGTTGCTCACCCTCAAGCCAACGGTCATGTTGAAGTCACCAATCGAACACTGCTCACGGGTATAAAGAAACGCCTGGATAATGCCAAAGGTCTTTGGGCCGAAAACCTTCCGCAAGTTCTATGGGCTTATCGCACGACACCGCATACCTCTACCGGGGAGACCCCCTACAGCCTAACTTACGGCTCCGAAGCAGTTATTCCGGCGGAAATCAGCGTACCAAGCCCCCGCCTCATCACATTGATTCCCGAGGATAATGACGAAGCTCTCCGTGCAAATTTGGATGAGCTTGAATATCGTCGTGATCAATCATTCATCCAGCAGGCCAGGTGTAAACAACGTGCAACCCAGTATCATCACCTCCGGGTTCGAGGCACTCAATTCAATGTCGGGGACCTAGTACTTCGACTCAATTCAGCCAGCAAGGCTGCCCCCGAGGGGAAATTACATGCTTCGTGGGAAGGTCCTTATCGCATCGTTGCCGCGCACGATTCCGGATCCTATCAGTTAGAGCATCTCGATGGAACCTCAATTCCCTGAAGCTGGCATGTTACCAACTTGAGACGCTTCTATCTGTGAATGCCAAATGACAAGTATCATCTTATCTTTATGCTCATTGTACGCTTCTTTTATGTTGTTATCTTTCTTTGTATCCTTCAATTCGCTCCGACACTCATCATTGAAAAATACTCTTTGTTTATGCATCTTGCTGTGTTCTCTTTTACGTTACGGGGACGCCCTAACGCAGTCGTATAATCATTATTCGTCTCCGGACAACTAAAATCCTCTCTCTCGGTCTGTCCGAGGAGATTCACATTTCGTCCCCGGACTCGTATCACTCTCTCGCCTGTTTAACCGGGGAGGTGTTTGCTCCCGCCCGATCCGTCCGGGGAGATTTTACTCCCGCCTGATCCGTCCAGGGAGATTTTACTCCCGCCCGATCCGTCCGGGGAGATTTAAATTGGAGTTATCCATATTATGTTCCCGAACACCCGTTAAAACAATTATTACTTTTGGTTAATAACTTGTTGTTTTCCTTAACACAACTATGCACACCAAAACAATTTTATTATCCTCCTTCGAGGTGATGCCAAAAAGTTTTTTACATAAGACTTCAATAAAAAAAAAAAAAAAAAAAAACCGAACAAACAATTATCTACGGCCCCCGAGCCAGTATTCAGCGCCCTGACGTTGAGGCCTATTCCTAGACCTACGCTGTGTCCTCCGGGATCTTGTCGTTCTTCGGCCTCGGGCTCCGGCTCTTTCCCCCCCGCGGGCTTCCCGACGCCGTGGACTTGTTCTTGGCGCTTGTCTGGGAACTTCGTCTCTTGTACGAGCACGGCTACTTGGCTGCGGAGCAGACCTCGGGGTTTGGGCCCATTGCACAGGGTCCCATTCCTCGGGGACCATCACCTCGATTTCTCTGGCCAGTTCTTCGACTACCTCTTCGGCGACAACGGCGGGCTCTTCTTCGATCGTAGTCACTGGAACTGGCTCTCGAATAACAATGCCTGTGCTCTTTCCCTCGGGCTTCTTTTTACCCTTCCGGGGGGCTTTTGAAGTACCTTAGCTCCGGCTTGTACTCGCAATGTATTCCTCGGCAGAAGGCCTCCACCTGCCTCGGCCCTTCAGTCCTTCATACATGCTGAGGAGCAGCTCCAAAACCTCTCGCTTTCTTACAAGCTCCGAGGACTCGGCTGGGTCATTTGCCATAAGTGCTGAGATTTAGCCCTGAATCTCTACGACCCGCTCCTCCACTTCTTCAAAAGTCAGAAGGCCGAACTCAGACAGTATCCGGTCATACTCCCTTTGATGAACGAGGACACGGCTCATTTCAGCAGCTTTAGCCCGGTACTTTAGTTCGTTGTCCTTGGCTCTTTCTTCGGCTTCCTCAGCCCTCTTTTCCGCAACGGACACCCGCTTTTCTAGCCTTGGCACCACGTGCATTTGCAGGTTGTTCTTCTCTCCGCGGAACCACTCTAGTGATCGCATAAGCTTCTTTATCGTCTCGTGCAATTCCGCGGTATTCTAAACAGCCAAAAGAATCAACGAGAACGATCAATCTCGGGCATACAATGAGCGGGAGTTCAGTTCAAAAACAAAATTTATATATTCAACAAAGTCAAAGTACATTATCCATGATTCAATCCAAAGTCTACATCTACTCCTATTGTCTATTACATTAAATTTGAGGGGAACAACTGACCTCCTCCTCGGTCCCCTCGGCCTCTTCGGGCACCTCCTCCAGTCGTCCCTCAGCCGTTCCTGCATCCCCCACTTCGGCAACAGCGGCAGCTTCTATACGGGGGGGGGGGGGGGGGGGGAGGGGGGGGGGTGGCTCTTTGTTTCGGAGCCCAGAGGTGAACTCACCGCGACGGAATGCCAGGAATTCCTGGTCTTGGTCCGCATCGCAGCTCGCCACCTCCTCGGCCCTCAGTATCACCTTCTTCTCCGCCAGAGCTTTTATGAGGGGCCACTCAGGGAGGTGAGTTAGAGCTTTGTAGTAGGCCTCCTCCACCCCGGCCACAGCGTTGTAGTCATACCCGAACTCTGGACGGTATACGTCCACATTCGGGTAGACTTCTTTGATTTGCTCTAGTAACAAGGAGCGCGTGGCCGTGTCCCCGATAGCGACGAAGTCCGTCTGGAAGTCCAGGAATGTCGTCGTCTGGAGTAATTTTTCAGCAAATGCTTTCAGCATTGCTTCCTGGCCTTCGACGATCGCCGCTTCCTGGGCCTTCATTTCTGCCCGCAGCTGGGCCGTTTCTCCACGAAGGGCTCCGGCCTCCGCATCCACCTCGCACAGACGTGCCACTTCAGCCTCTGCCAAAACCGCTCTCTTCCGCGCTTCGGTCAAATCCTGAGTTAGCTTGTCATTGCGCGCGCGAAGATCCCTTGCCACCGCGGCCAGCTCTTCTTTGGCCTCTATCTCGTTCTTCCGGCCGATCTCCATGATTCCCCTAGCTAGCCGCAGAAGCTCCTCGGCGTCCGCGCCCTCCAACCCCAGTAGACCGGGGGCCGCTTGTTCCTTCTGAATATTACACAAGACATGAAACAGAACTCAATATTAATAATACACACTTCGTGTGCGTAGAAATTATGAACAGCGTTTCAGATTTACCTCCGCGCTTTCCCCTATTCGGGGTCTTTTGGATGGTGCCGGCAGAGTCCCGGTAGGCTCTGACCTCCTCTTCGTTCCGGGGGTTGACCCCGCCGGCACAACTCGTTCTTCCGGCCCCACAGAAGGTCGTGGACTGGGTGACATCTTCCCCCGGGGAGACACCTCAGTAGATTTACCCTTCTTCTTGGCCGCTGCAGCCGCAGCGGGGCCTCCTGCTGGCTCTTTTCTGAAGCGTCCCACTGCATATCGAATTTGAAGTTAGTCCTGTACAAGTCAACAGTTTGAAAAAGGCAAAATATGAGAACTCCTACCCTCCTCGGCAACGGCATCGCCCGAATAATATGGGCTCAGTCCGGGCCCCTCCAGTTCCTCCTCAGTACAGAGGGTCTTGAAAGTCCCCACTGACCGGAATGTATGTACGACATCAGCCTCTGGGTTCTCCACCGGGGCGGTATCGAGTACCTCATCCCTCCTCCACCTCGGGAGAGCTACTTCGTTTTTCACAAATATAAACCTCTCCTTCCATCCCTCCACCTTACTCGGGTTTTGAACCTTGAACCCACCTCGGGCTTGGGGACTGAAGGAGTACCACCCCTTGGATTTACCGAAGGCTTTTAGTTGATAAAAAACCTAAATAGCTCTACGGTTGGTTCTATCCCGGCGTTCTTGCACACTACGGTGAATCCAACTACTTGCCTAACCGCATTTGGCGCTAGTTGACTTAAGGCAATGTTGTAGTATCTCAGTAACCGGACCTGATAACACGTTACTTATGCATGTATTTAGGTCGATTTAGGATCATATTTTATATCATTTACGTGCATATTTGACCGGCAATTATTTATATTAATAATATTTGGGTCATTTGACGTGTTTCGACTTGTTTTAAGGTATTTTGAGCATTTTCAGGCTACCGGACGAGGAAACAAGTTGGAAAAGAATGAAAACCGGCCCAAAAGAGTGAGAACCGTCCAAAAACCGGTCCAAACCGGTCCGAACCAGCTTGAACCGGTCCAGGAGTAAAACGGGGCAAGAACCGACACGGCCGCGTCACAAAGCAACACGGCCATGTCAAAAGTGGTCCATAACGTGCTGTTGAGTCTGGAATAGAACACGGCCGTGTCACAAAGCAACACGGTCGTGTCAAATTGTTGCTGGAAAAGGAAGATTTGCAAAGCAACACGGCCGTGTCACTTAAGCAACATGGCCGTGTCAGAAGGGTTTTATGCGAAGATTTCGTATTTTTTAATAGGATTTTGATCCTATCTTCCCCAAGATTCGTCCCCAACTCTATAAAAAGGACCCCAAGCTCTAGGAAAAAGGGAATCAATCACGCAAGAACACCAATTACATTATTTACCTAGAAGACATCTTGGAGGACAAAGAAGACGAAGATCATCGAGACGGAGTCATCTGGGTTTATTTATTCTTTTCTAGTTTAATTCTTTACAATGTTTTTATTAGAATTTTGTATTGGGTTACTACTAGGCATGAGTAGCTAAGCTATTCGTGTCCTAGGGTTAGAAAGTAGGGATTTTTATGACAATGGTTTAATTATGATTTAATCTATTAATTCCGTTCTTTACGTGTTTTATCTCTATGTTTGTGCTTAAAACTGAATTTGGCTTGATCACCTAGATTTAGTAATTTAGTTTAACAATTCCGCTTTGAGAGGAGGGAATCGTTATCAGACATAGAACATAGAGCGCAGTTGTCTATGACTGTGTAGGCCGTGGCTTAGGTTCGTTTGGGAGTTATTAGGTTTAATTGACTCGAGAGGGTAATTAGCTTAATTAATCAACGGTTTAATCGCTTCAAGAGAAGGATTAGATTATTGTCGTGCCGCCTAATAAACACTAGAACTGGTAAATTAATAGGTTAATCATATTCAACATTGAAGTAATATCCTGAAATCGAAGCCCTAGGATACCTATTCTCCTTGATTGTTAGTTTTTGCGTTTCCTAAGTTTGAAGTTATATTTAATTGAGTATTTTAATTAGTAAAATCAACCTTTGAAACTTAGTATCTAGTTAGGACATTCCTAGAGTATTAGGATATCAAACTACCTAAAACTATTCCTTGTGGGATCGACCTTGACAATAGTACTACACCTACATCCGTACACTTGCGGAACACTAGGTTAGAAACCGACGTGTCAAGTTTTTGGCGCCGTTGCCGGGGAATAGGATTTAGCGCTTAGTTTTTATCTTGAAAAATAGGAGGAAACTAGACTAGATTTTATTTTTTCGTATTTTTAATTTTAATTTTCGTTTTTATTTTTTTATTTAATTTTAGTGTTACGCGGTAGTTCTTGTTTTTGGTGTTTTCAGGCTTCGTATGCACACCAGATCAAAAGGGAAAGAAACCCTTCTCCCTTTCGATCCAGAAATTGAAGCGACAGCTCGCAAACACCGAACTAGAAGAAACTCCGCATCTGAGATGGAGAATCCACCACAGCATCCGAATCAGGATGACGCACTTAACAGAGTACTGACAGCTCTGGCACGGTTGGATGATCGAGTCACGAATATACAGCAGCAGCTACCTCCACAAGGGCCACAGCTACAACAGCAGTACGGCCCAATTCAGATAGACCCAGCTGCAGGCGATGAAGATGACACGCCTATTAGCGACTGCTTGAAGCCCAGTCCAAACCAGCAGGCTGGAGGAGTGCAACCTCCACCACTTAATGCCAACAATTTCGAGCTGAAGCCTGCACTAATCAACATAGTGCAGCAAAACCAGTATGGGGGAAGTGCTTTGGAGGATCCGAATGCGCATCTGATCAAGTTTCGCAGATTGGCCGACACAATCAAGATCAATCATGTGCCGCACGAGCAAGTCAAGATGAGACTGTTCCCTTTCTCACTGAAGGACAGAGCATTACAGTGGTTCAATTCACTAGAAGACATCAGAGATTGGGAAGACTTGAGTACTTCTTTCCTGTTGAAGTACTTTCCACCAAGCAAGATGCTCGACCTGCAGAACCAGATCAATCAGTTCAAGCAATTGGACCAAGAGCCATTCGGAGAGGCTTGGGAGCGATTCCGGGATCTTATCCGGAGTTGCCCTCAACATGGGTTCACCAAGAAGCAGCAAGTATGCAAGTTCTACAATGGTCTACTTGCACCGAGTAGAAATCAAGTGGATGCAGCTGCGGGTGGAAGTTTGATGGAGAAGTCAGTGAGGATGGCATTCTCAATCCTGGACGCGATGGCTAGAACGAGCTACCAATGGTCGAATGAGAGGAACATACCAAAGAGGGTAGCAAGTGCCCAGAGAGTCGAGCCCGTCAATAATGAGCCAATTGAAAAGCTCACAGCACAAGTAACAGCATTGACGAGCCAGGTGAATTTGCTAACTAATCTAACGTTAGCACAACAGCCAGGGGGTCCGGAAGAAGTTGAAGAAGTAAAATTTGTGAATCAACGAAACTTCAACAACTTCGAGAACAATCAGCCTCGGTACAATCAGTACCCTCAGAATCCAAACCATCAGAACTTTTCATATGGGAACGCGCAAAATACGCTTAATCCGCCACCCGGATTTGCTGTTACAAATGGCATGATCCATGACGGTAAGAAGCCATCACAAGAAGAAATTGTGCAATCACAATTTGAAAAGTATGATGAAAAGTTAGCTCAGTTGGAGAAGAAAGTGGATGGAAAATTCATGGAGCTAAACAAGCATATCACTGGGCAAGGGGCAGACATCAAGAGGCTCGAGAACACACTGGTGCAGACCCAAGCTAGCATTGGAGAATTGTCATCAAACATGAGCCAACTAATAAAGATAGTAGGAGCTCAACACAAGCAATGCCAATATCCGAGTGATACAGTGGTTAATCCTAAGGAGCACTGCAATATTGTGGAGCTAGAGGAGCATGAAGAGAGCATGAAGGACCAAGAAGCGAAGGAATCAAGCGAGGAAGTCAAAAACATCAAGAAGGAGGAGGTCAATACAATCATAGATAAGAAAATTCCATATCCTATTCTTGATGAGTCTTTTGATTTTTGTTTTAAAAATTCGTTCTTTGCTAACCTTGACCCTTTAGAGCAATCTAGAGTTGTTGTTGTGAAACAGGAACCACTAAAGGAGAGAATCCAAGATAAAGAGGAAATCAAGAAGAGGAAGGATGGAAAAGAGACGACGAAGAAGACACCGAGTGGGCCCAAGAAGAACGCAACCACAAGCCTGAAACCGAGAAGAGCAACAAAAGCAAAAGATCCAGGGAGTTTTACTATTTCTTGCTCAATTGGTAGTCATGAGTTTCATAATGTCATGTGTGACTTGGGGTCTAGTATAAATTTAATGTCTCTTAAGCAGTATAGACAATTAGGATTAAGGGAAATTAAACGGTCCTTTACTACTATCAAATTGGCGGATGGATCTTCATTAACGCCGTTGGGAGTAGCAGAGGATGTAGTGGTAAAAGTGCTAAATTTTGAATTCCCTAGTGATTTCTTAGTTGTTGACATGAAAGGGAATGATGAATTCCCTTTTATCTTAGGAAGACCCTTCTTGGCGACTAGCCAAGCACTAATAGATGTACCTAAAGGGGAGTTGGTTTTTCGGGTTCAAAACGAAATAATCACACTCAAAATACATAAGTCGGGTCTAAGGGGTAGGCACAATTGTAGCATTATTTACACTACCCTAGCTGCTGTAGAAAATCCTCATGTCCCAAATAGCTCTTTAATTGGTCAGAAAACATCCGACTCGGGGTGGCTAGAAAATGGTTGATAGAAAAAGGACGTCCGGCTGATGACGTAAAACAAAGCGCTTGTCGGGAGGCAACCCGATGTTTATCGTTTTATTTTTATTTCTTTTTTTATTATTGTGTTAATTTTATGTTTTACGTGTGTTTTAGTGTTTTATGTTGTTAGGAATCAACATGGACGAGTGTTGCAAGAAACGGGGGTCGAAAAGACGAAAAATGAGCAGAAGATGCAACACGGCCGTGTCACACTATGGACACGGCCGCGTCAAAAGGCACCTAGAAAGTATTTTTAGCACTGGAATGCAACACGGCCGTGTCACACAATCGACACGGCTGCGTTAAGATAGTTCAAATGCAACACGGCCGTGTCACACAATTGACACGGCCGCGTCAAAAGTCTTCTCAAAACGTGAATCCACACTGAAATGCAACACGGCCGTGTCACACAAACGACACCGCCGTGTCAAAATCAGCCCAGAAACATCAACTTTGGATCACTTGTAACACGGCCGTGTCACAACCTTCAAACATGGCCGTGTCAGTACCTCAGCAGAAAAATGAAAAATTCAGAGCGGGATGTGGCGACGGTCGAACCAAGATTCAGGAGGACCTCAACGTGCATGATTTTGGAGCTAGGAGGGATTTCAAAATGCCGCCGTCGTCGAAACGATCTGTAAGTTAGCACCAAGGCGTACCACGTTTTTCCTCCAAACATTGGCTTTCAGCCAAGTTTGGGGGAGGGGGTAGGCCGTGGGACGTCTTGGCAGCTATATTTTTCTAGTTTTGATTTATTTTTTTTAGTTGATCGGTCGAGTCTTTTGCTGGTAATTGTGGGTCCATGTGCCCATTGTGCTGAGTTTTATTGTTTCTATTGGTGTTACCGGGTCTGTGAGCCCATGTATCTGCTTTATTGGTGCTGATGGGTCTGTGAGCCCAAGTTTGATTGCATATCATTTCCATGTTGAGTCTTAGGAGTTAGAGTTTAGAGTCTTAGTAGTGCAGTTTTTAGAGTCAATAAGAATAATAAAACCCGGAAATAGGTAACAAGTGAAAAAAATAAAAAGAGAATAATAGGGAAAGATGGATGATGAATAGTTAATGATGAGATGATTTAGATGAAAAAATGGTACATAATAGAGCATGAGAGGTGTTTTGAGACGAAATTGAGCTTGAACTTAGAATATTCAATCAAAAGTAACCTTGTGAGAATTTGAGCCTAATTATACTCCAATTTTTGGAGTCATATACTTTCTTTCGGTGTGAATTTGATTGAATATGTGTACTAGTCTCTAGAACTTGCCTTGAGTTTTTACTAAGAATGTGTCAAGTATATGTTGTGATTTAGGAAATGATCTTAGGCAACTTTTTGTTTAAGCCTATTTATTCGAACCATGAAAATTGCCTTTGACCCATAATGAAAAAAATTGTCCCTAGTTAGCCCAATTGAGCCTTATAGCCTTATTTATTCATAACCTAACAATGTCAGCCGAAACCTTTTGATTTATCTCTTTTGGCCCTAATTGGATTAATCAAGTTAGAGGGAGGAGAATTGGAAGGAATTTTTGGGTGAACAAATTGTGGGAAGGAATGGGAAGTAGGGATATTTTCAAAAGATGAAGGAAATAAGAGAAAAGCGATAGGTGAAAAACGAAGAATGGCCTCTCCTAGAAAAAAAAAAGAAAAAAAGAAGAAAAGTTGTATTATAGAGGAGAGGCTAGAAAATAAAGTGCTTAAATTGTGAATTTGTATAGAACATTCGGGTAGTCCCAAAAATGTGGTACCCACAGAATTGAAAAGCACTTAAGTTGTATGGACTTGGGAAGGTGAAGAAGTCAACTTGCGGGGTGATTTGCTGAAATTTGAAGAGTGAGGTTGAGTGATTGTATTGAGGGATAGTCGGGTTAGACGTAACTTGATTAGTCCAACGAATAGTCACTTATAACCAAATGTATCCCACCTTACTTTAAGCCCACATTACAACCAAAATAAAGACCTTTTTGATCCTTTGTCACACGTATCAAGTACGAGGTCTAGTTTAGATGATTGGCAAGCATATGGTAGACTTTGCATATAATTCAATATGAGTGGAAATTATTCTAGCTTAAACACTTGAGAGATGAGTGAAATACTTACCCGGTGAGGGTTGAATAATTCGAAAGTTCAAAGTCTCGAAATTAGTTGATTTACGCGTTATCACATATGCTCAAATAAATTGTGTTGCCTAGTTGTTGTAAGAAAAATCAGACTGAAACTGAATTCATCATCTAGTCGCCCTAAACAAATGCATAATCACTTGTATTCTTTGTGTCTTTGTTATGTTGTTCGGGACGAACAACAGTTTAAGTTTGGGAGAGTTTGATAACACGTTACTTATGCATGTATTTAGGTCGATTTAGGATCATATTTTATATCATTTACGTGCATATTTGACCGGCAATTATTTATATTAATAATATTTCGGTCATTTGACGTGTTTCGACTTGTTTTAAGGTATTTTGAGCATTTTCAGGCTACCGGACGAGGAAACAAGTTGGAAAAGAATGAAAACCGGCCCAAAAGAGTGAGAACCGTCCAAAAACCGGTCCGAACCGGCTTGAACCGGTCCAGGAGCAAAACGGGGCAAGAACCGACACGGCCGCGTCACAAAGCAACACGGCCGTGTCAAAAGTGGTCCATAACGTGCTGTTGAGTCTGGAATAGAACACGGCCGTGTCAAATTGTTGCTGGAAAAGGAAGATTTGCAAAGCAACACGGCCGTGTCACTTAAGCAACACGGCCGTGTCAGAAGGGTTTTATGCGAAGATTTCGTATTTTTTAATAGGATTTTGATCCTATCTTCCCCAAGATTCGTCCCCAACTCTATAAAAAGGACCCCAAGCTCTAGGAAAAAGGGAATCAATCACGCAAGAACACCAATTACATTATTTACCTAGAAGACATCTTGGAGGACAAAGAAGACGAAGTTCATCGAGACGGAGTCATCCGGGTTTATTTATTCTTTTCTAGTTTAATTCTTTACAATGTTTTTATTAGAATTTTGTATTGGATTACTACTAGGCATGAGTAGCTAAGCTATTCGTGTCCTAGGGTTAGAAAGTAGGGATTTTTATGGCAATGGTTTAATTATGATTTAATCTATTAATTCCGTTCTTTACGTGTTTTATCTCTATGTTTGTGCTTAAAACTGAATTTAGCTTGATCACCTAGATTTAGTAATTTAGTTTACAATTCCGCTTTGAGAGGAGGGAATCGTTATCAGACTTAGAACATAGAGCGCAGCTGTCTATGACTGTGTAGGCCGTGGCTTAGGTTCGTTTGGGAGTTATTAGGTTTAATTGACTCGAGAGGGTAATTAGCTTAATTAATCAACGGTTTAATCGCTTCGAGAGAAGGATTAGATTATTTTCGTGCCGCCTAATAAACACTAGAACTGGTAAATTAATAGGTTAATCATATTCAACATTGAAGTAATATCCTGAAATCGAAGCCCTAGGATACCTATTCTCCTTGATTGTTAGTTTTTGCGTTTCCTAAGTTTGAAGTTATATTTAATTGAGTATTTTAATTAGTAAAATCAACCTTTGAAACTTAGTATCTAGTTAGGACATTCCTAGAGTATTAGGATATCAAACTACCTAAAACTATTCCTTGTGGGATCGACCTTGACAATAGTACTACACCTACATCCGTACACTTGCGGAACACTAGGTTAGAAACCGACGTGTCAGGACCACAATGTCCCACAGGGGCAGTCTCAAACCTATTCTTAGGGGGTCTATATACACACTAATGAAACCCTGCGGCGGGCAGCAGGCCCTATCACCGGGGTCCGGTATTATGTATTCTAAGTTAAATGGAAGGTAAAAAGAGGGGATGTCTCTATCAATCTGCACTCGCGTCATACGTAACGCTACAGTGGACACTTCAAAGTCCTCCTCCGCGCATTCATAGAAACCGACCATCCTAACGTTGGTTTCCATGCCGTCGGCCCTTTCTACTGTCCTAATCTCGTTCCTCTCCGGAAAAATGAATCGTAGAGGTGGCACATCTAATGGGGCACTCTTAGTCCCTACTTCTTGAACAGAAGAAGAAGATGAAGAAGAAGGCATACTTACTTGGGTTGAGTTTGAGAAGTTTTGATTTGAGATGAATCACAAGCACAGAATTCCCCTTTTTTCCCGCTTTCTAAACTGGCAAATCGCAATGAAGAAGATGAAGAGTTACTGTGCCATTTTTCCAAATATATACACAAAAAACCAACGGCTCTGATACGGCCTATTCAAATTCGGTGTTTGAGATTTGGACGTGATATTCACGCGCATTACGGTTCCCAAGGCGCGTGGGGAACAGATTCATTGGAAATCGCAGAGCGTGTCACTTCACATCTCTCTCTCTCTCATGATGGCGCCGCCAATCACATCAACCCCACTCTTGGCCAGGAAGATTTGGACTACACTCCGGTGCTCCCTTCATTTTGGCCCGACTACTACACTCCGGTGATCCCTTCACCTTGGCCAGACTAATGTCTTCTTCCGCTGCAATTTCTTGCTTTTGGGGAACTCGGTATCTCGCTATCAACTCAGTGTACTTCGGCTTAGTTCGGTTCCGCTTCCACGGACTGCGCCGCGGGGTCCCTTAGACGTGGGACAGACTTGGTCATCCACAAACACTTCGGCTCGCCCGCGACCACGGCCCATCTTGCTTATAGTTCCACCCCGGTAATAACCGAAGCTCCTTCCTCGCTCCGGCTGGGGGGGAGGCATCTGATAGGGATGGCCCGATCACTTCGGGTCGGGTTAATACCTTGGCCCACTGACCGGCCCAGAAGGTCTAGAAGTACGCGTCCCAGATAATGTGGCGCGGCCCAATTTGAGGCTTGTTCCGCGATTCGAGGCCCACGATCCGTTCCCAACCGCCACGCAGCGGAAAATAGGCGCGACAATAGGGAGTTAGTTAGGGTTTTATTAGGAGATAGTATAAATATGAGGAAAGAACTCTGAATTAGGGTTCACATTCTGTATTCTGAAATTACTACGTGTAAACTCAAAGATCTAGTGAAAGAAACACCTCGGCAGGTGCTATTTTGTGCCCGTGGACGTAGATCTCCGGATCGAACCACGTAAATCTTGTGTTTTTCTGTATTTCTTACGTAAGCTTTCGTTAAGTTTCTTGGATATCAGATTACGCATTATCATTTGGTATTCTATATTTCATTAAATAATTTCACATCTTACATGGTAAATTAGATAAATTTATTTGAAGACTATATTTTTCTTAGATAAACGTTACGGTTTTAATTGCAAAGAATTAAAATATAATTAACTTAATCAGTTTAGAGTTTGTTTAATTCAAAAAGTAATAAATATTAAATTGCAAACATAATTGATTGCTGTCTATTTCAATAGTGGGACCTACACAAGAGTTTAATTTAAATAATAATTGAAATATGTGCTAGTAACCTGCTATCAGCCTATCACAGGTGAAAAAATATGTGTATTAATACACTAGGGGTATTATAGAATTATCCTATATTTGAAATATGTAACATCAAAATTACGAGCAATTCTATTGTACACCTAATAATTTCTTCGTTTATAAATAAATATTATTTTAGAAAAATATATTTTTCATAAAAGAATGTCATTCTAGTATTTTTTGTCTAATCCTTCCAACATTATACGTAACTAAATTTAAGAAAATCTCCATACAAATCTTATAATATTATTATGACCTAAATTATATTATCTGTCAATTGGTAAAGGCAAAAACTTGTGTGCACCCAACACATAATAGGCTTATTGTGCACTCACCTAGTTAATTTGGAATTAAGGATATATAAAGGCCGTGTTTGGATAGATTCACAACAGTACCATGTGGTGCAATGATTTTGCATTGCGTCCAGAAGCTTTGAGGCGTGCAGAGGTCAAGGATTCGAACCCTGCTCTCGCGTTGTTTTTACCTTTTTTTATGTTGTTTAATAAAATATATTATATTGCGTAATAGTATATGTTATGTTGTGTAATAGTATATATTATGTTACAGGTATACACATTTTTTTAATAATATATAATTTTTTTAAATAATATATTACGTTGTTTAAAAAGTATAAGAAGAACTTCATAGGGCTCGAACCCAAGTCACTACACGCACAAGCAAATGTTTATCCACCAGGCCACCACCTCATGTTGTTACAAAAAATGTGGTGCAATGTATTAATATTAATAATAATACACGCACATATATAGAAAAAAATTGAAAAGAACAAGGGACAAGAGAAATTTCCGAACCCGTGCCCTAAAGGGCAAGGGCACACACCTTTTACCACCCAGGCCAATGCCTCTTATGTGCAATCAAACATGTCTTAATATATATATATATATAGTTAAGGAATCAAAAGAAAAATAAAATCAAAAGTTGCGCTGCATGAGGCTCAAACACGAGACCTCAGCGCACGAACAAGATATCAAACTGCTAGGCCACCAGCGTGTTTTGGTAAACCAAATGCAACCGTTAATATATATATAATTCCAAAATTAAATTGGGGAGTTCACAATAAGTTTATTGTGTGTTGGTGCACACAAGACCTACTCATTGGTAAATTAATCATCTTCTTTCTCTTGGGAGAAGTTTATGGTAATAAAAAGACGATGAGGAAAAAATGAAAGTTAAGATTGTAGGTAAATATTTTATAGGGGTTTTATCCATTTATAATCTCTTAAATTCACCTAAAATTCTAAAATGACATTTGTTTATAAACGGATAGAGTACATTTTATTGTAGGTTAATATCTTGTAAAAATTGTTTTTGGTTATGGGCTTCTAATATTTTGGGTATGTGGAACTTTTTTAACTTTATTTATGAATATATGTGAAATATGGTGTTGGCTCATCTAATATAAACATGTAAATAAGGAAAGGTAAATAATAATGAGTGAGTCTTATATGTGACGGTCTCACATGTGACGGAATATACTTTTACAGGAAACATTGATACTTTTACAGGAAAAAATGATACTTTTACAGATAAACGTGATACTTTAACTACAAGAGCAATATTTTTTTTTTCATCACACCGTGTGACGGTCTCATATAATTTTTTGCAAATAATAATTACTTGTTGTTATACCACAGATCAAGATTCACAAGAAATCACAAAAATGTGTTCGACCCAAAACTTTGAATACTGGCCGAACAAATCAATCATGTTCGAACGCAAATATAATCGAACAAATGCAAACGCAAACCACGAAACCAAAATCAACCACATAAGCAAACTTACGTGGTTCGATCAACGATCTACATCCACGGAGGTCGCATTCACCTTAATTCACTAATCACCTCAATCAATTACAACTTTTACACCCGGATTAAAAGAACCCCCAAATTAGAACCCTAATTAGGCTAAAAACCAACCTTAGAAGTAATTTCTACAACTGAGAGAGAATTACAAAGGGAACAATGTGTGATGATATTCTTCTCAGCTAGGCGGTTACAATGATATATATATCACCCTTCGAAAGCTACAGCATAACGCGGATTGATCAAGAAAACGAGTTGCAATAGTTAAGCAAGTGGCAACGGTTTTACAACCGTTGTTGTGAGTCCCTCCCAGCTCAGCTTCCAACTGCCATTCATAACTACAGGTCCAACAATTAGTTGCTGCCCGGTTCTTCATCCTGGCCCAGTTCTCCAACCCCTGAACCCGATTCTGAATCTATCTTGGTTTGCTGAATAATATACACCATAACCCCTTTGATGAATTTGAATTTCTTCATAAATCTGCACCTCTAATGAATCAAGGCAACACACAACCTCTTAACTTGTTTTTCCTGCAGAATCAAACACAAGGTACAAGCTTAATCAAGCCTGCACAATGACTGAACTTTGCACCAGGAAGTGGTTTAGTAAAAAAATCTGCAGCATTCTCTTCAGTTGACACTTTCTTCACAAGCACCAATCCTTTTTCCACAAAATCCCTCACAAAATGCAATTTTACATCTATATGTTTGGACCTTTCATGATACACCTGATGTTTAACCAGATAAATTGTGCGTTGGTTATCACACAAGATAATGACTCTTTCTTGAACAATTCCAAAATCTCTCAGAATGCCTCTCAACCACACAGTTTCTTTAATGGCTTCTAATACCACTATATTTTTTGCTTCAGTGTTTGACAAAGCCACCATGGACTGGTGAATCAATTTCTAGCTCACAGTTGTACCAAAAAGTGCAAAAACATATCCTGTGATGGATTTCCTAGTATCAAGATTCCCTGCAAAGTCTGAATCAACAAAACCCTGCAGTCGTTCATTCATGTTTTCCATGTACTCAAACACCAAAACCAGATTTAATGTTCCCCTTATATATCTTAAAACATATTTAAGGGCTTCCCAATGCATCTTTCCTGGACTTGACATAAATATGCTGACCAGTGAGGTCCCATATGCTAAATCAGATCTACTACATATCATACCATACATCAGGTTGCCTACACCACTTAAATAAGGTATAGATTCCATGTATTTCTTCTCTTCTTCAGTTTTGGGACACTTTGTTCGGGCAACTTGAATTGCTAACCCACTGGAGTGACTACAGGCTTAGACTGATGTATATTGAATCTTCTAAGAACCCTTTCCAGATAATCCTTTTGTGACAGACATAACTTCTTAGTTGACCAGTCTCTGAATATGCTCATCCCTAGAATTTTCTTAGCTTCTCCTAAATCCTTCATTTCAAACTCAGAGTTTAGCTTTTCTTTCAAGTAATCAATCCTCCACTTGTCCTTGCTTGCTATAAGCATATCATCCACATATAGCAGCAAGTAAATCACTGTATCCTTCCCTTGTTTGTTAAAAGAAACACAACTATCATATTGGCTTTTCTGAAACCCGGATTCAATCATTAATTTATTAAACCTTTTATTCCACTGCCTAGGACTCTACTTGAGTTCATACAATGAATTCTTTAAGGGACATACTTTGTCCCCATTTCCAGGTTGGACATATCCTTCAGGTTGCTGCATATAAATGGTTTCTACAAGGTCACCATGTAGAAATGTTGTCTTTACATCTAGTTGTTGTAGTTCTAGATCTTCATGAGCCACCTTTTCTAGTAGAATCCTTATAGAAGCGTGTTTAACCACTGGAGAAAAAACCTCATTAAAATCAATTCCTTCTCTCTGTGTAAACCCTCTAGCAACCAGCCTGGCTTTATACCTCACATGTTCCACTCCACAAACTTCAACCTTTTTCTTGAAAATCCATTTGGAGCTTACAATCTTCTGGTTTCGGGGTTTTTTCACAAATTCCAAAGTGTGATTTCTTTCTAGTGACTGAATTTCTTCTGTCATTGCAGCCATCCACTGAACACACTCAATGCTTGTCACTGCTTCATGATAGCTCTGAGGTTCAGAGGTTTCAATGTCTTCAACAACTGTCAAAGCATATGAAACCATGTCAGCCTGACCATATCTGTTAGGGGATGAATATTTCTTCTAACTCTGTCCCTGGCAAGGTGATAATCTCTCAGATTTTGGTCCTCATCAGTGCCAAGATCTGTGTTTTGTTGTTCCTCATGATCTATATGCTCTGTATCACCAGTTTCATTTCTATTGTTTGAGATCTCCACCTCAACAGAAGTAGTATCAGTGGATAGGTTCCCATCAACCTCTGTAGAACTTCCATCATGCTTGTAGCCTAGATGTTGCTCATTAAAAGTAACATCTCTACTGATGATTACTTACTGCCTTCCTGCTTCTAAGCACCACAGTTTATAACCCTTCACTTCCGGTGGATATCCAATGAAGATATATCTAATTGCTCTTGAGTCCAATTTATCTTGCTTTATATGTACAAAAGCTTGACATCCAATCACTCTTAATTCCTCATAATTTGACAGTCTTCCTTGCCACATTTCCTCTGGTGTCTTAAACTGAATAGCAGATGAGGGTGTCCTATTTATCAAGTAGCAGGCAGTACTCACAGCTTCTCCCCAGAATGATTTAGGTAATGAAGCATCAGATAACATACATCTCACTCTCTCAAGAAGAGTCATGTTCATCCTTTCTGCCAGCCCTTTTTATTGAGGGTTGAGAGGAACTATTTTATGCCTTGTTATTCCTTTGTCTATGCAAAACTGGTTAAACTCCTCTGACAGATACTCAAGTCTATTATCTATCCTTAAATGTTTCAGTTTCTTTCCCTTTTGGTTTTCAGTCAGAGTTAACCATTCTTTAAACCTTGCAAAAGCTTCACTTTTGTGTTTCAGAATAAACACCCAAAGCTTCCTGCTGAAATCATCAATCACTGTCATAAAGTACTTGCCTCCTCCATGAGTTTCAACTCTGGCAGGACCCCATTTGTCAGAGTGAACATAGTCTAGGGGTTCAAGAGTAGTGTGATATCTCTTTCCATATGTGTGCTTCGTAGACTTTCCAAGAATGCGCTGCTAACAGAATTCAAGTTTTATAGGACCTTTTGAACCAAACACCCCACTCTTGGCCAGCTCTAACATTCCCTTCTCACCTACATGCCTAGTCTCTTGTGCCATAACTGAACTTTTTCTGGTTTCAACATTGTGTCAACTTCACCAGATATTGAGGTTCCTTCCTGAATGTACAGTCCATTGACCTTCTTTCCTTTCATGACACATTTTCTTGACTTAGTTACATAGATGAACCCATCCTTGGTGTTAAAATCACACCCTGATGCAGTATTCCTAGAGATTTAGGTTCCTTTACAAGTCAGGAACAAATCTTACATTTGACAGAATTCTATCATTCCCATCATGCATTTTGATTCTTAGAGTTCCTGCTCCTTTCACCTTACAAGCCTAATCATTTCCCAGAAGTACTGAGCCACCTTCATATAGGTTTAGATCCTTAAACCATGATTCATTGGGGCACATATGAAATGAGCACCCTGAATCAAGTACCCACTCATCAGAAACTTTTCCATCTGATATTGTGAGCACCTCAGCACTCTCATACCCCTCTTCAGCTATTGCAACATCTGCTTCTTGACCCACAGGCTTCTACTTTCTCTCAGGGCAATTTTTCTTTAAGTGCCCTATTTGTTTACAATGAAAGCACCTTCTCTTCTCCACCCAATTAGAACCTTTCTTTGACCCTTCTTTCACATCAGTTTGACCTTTGGGTTTATTCCATTGGGACTTCTTCTTTTGTTGATTCTTGTTGAATTTTACATTCAAACTCTCAGGTTGAGACTGGGATTTTTTATCTCCTTGAATCTGAAGTAGTTTGCTTTTCAAGGCAGTCATTATAACATCAACCTTGAGCTTGTCTTGGCCGCCAAACAGTAGAGTATCTTTGAAATGATATAGTGATCTTGGCAAGGAATTCAGAAGCATCAGTGACTTATCATCTTCGTCCAGTTTTACTTCCAAATCCTATAGTTCATCAATTAGCTTATTGAACTCATCTAACTGATCAACTAAGTTTTTTTCATCCACCATTTTAAAGGCCAGTAACTTCTTTTTCAAGAAAAGTTTGTTTGACACAGATTTAGATTGATACAGATTTACTAACCTTTTCAATGCTTCCAGTGTTGATTTGGTCTTGGTCACTTCCCTGAGAGGTTTGTCTCCAAGACATAATATGATGGTTGAGTGTGCCTTCTGATCCACTTCTTGGAACTTGGATTTATCAACTTCTGGCCACTCTTCCACAGGTTTTAATGCCATTGACAGACCATTTTGTATCAGAACTGCATTCATTTTTAATTTCCATAAACTGGAATAATTTCTCCCAATAAATCTTTCCACATCTGACTTCATGGCAGCCATTGATTCCCTCTTCAATCAAGTAGGTTGGCTTTCCACAGACGGCGCCAATTGTTATAGCACAGATCAAGATTCACAAGAAATCACAAAAACGTGTTCGGCCCAAAACTTTGAATACTGGCCAAACAAATCAATCATGTTCGAAAGCAAATATAATCGAACAAATACAAACGTAGATCATGAAACCAAAATCAACCACACAAGCAAATTTACGTGGTTTGATCAACGATCTACATCCACGGAGGTCGCATTCACCTCAATTCACTAATCACCTTAGTCAATTACAACTTTTACACCTGGATTGAAAGAACCCTAAAATTAGAACCCTAATTCGGCTAGAAACCAACCCTAGAAGTAATTTCTACAACTGAGAGAGAATTACAAAGGGAAAAATGTGTGATGATATTCTTCTCAGCTAGGCGGTTACAATGATATACATATCACCCTTCGAAAGCTACAGAATAACGCGGATTGATCAAGAAAACGAGCTACAGCAGTTAAGCAAGTGGCAACGATTTTAAAATCGTTGTTGTTGAGTCCCTCCCAGCTCAGCTTCCAACTGCCATTCATAACTACCGGTCCATCAATTAGTTGCTGCCCAGTTCTTCATCCTAGCCCGGTTCTCCAACCCCTGAACCCGGTTCTGAATCTATCTCGGTTTGCAGAATAATATACACCATAACCCCTTTGATGAATTTGAATTTCTTCACACTTGTCATATAATAATATAATTTTATATGAAAAAACACATTTATATGGAAAATCTTGTAAAATTATCAATATATCTTATAAGCAGTACTTTTCACATTAACAATTTTTTAGATCATCTAATATAAACATATGAATAACGGAAGGTAAATTGTAATTACTTTTTCAATAATAATAAGGCGGCGACTAATGCCACCACAAAATGTTCTAAGTGTAGCACAATTATATATGGGACAAAATTAACCTTTGAAAAAATGACTAAATTCTTCTTTTTAATTAATAAAATGACTGGTAGGTATGGCCCAGTTGCCTAAAGTTACAACACCAATACCCGGCCCAAGTTGTCTAGGGCTGCAGGCCCAGTAATTAGCCCAAATACAGATTTGATAATTAGGTTGCGGTAGCATCGCACAGGGGATTGGAAGATTTCGCCCACGATCTTCTCTCAATCACAAAGGCAGGTTTGACGGCCTTAATTGTAGGAATATAGTTAGGGTTGTGATTTGTATGATATAAATAGTAGAATTAGAGAGAGGAGAGGGGTTGAAACTTTGATCGGAGAAAAACCACCTGTAAACTAAACGAAAAAGAAGAGAAGAGAAAGATCCCGGTAGGGACATTGTTTTCCCGTGGACGAGATCTCCGGATCGAACCACGTATACCTTGTGTCTTATTATCTGGTTACCTTTCAATTTGTTATTTTTGGTTGGTACCTTCTTGATAACGGATTGCGCTTTATCAATTGGCGCCGTCTGTGGGAACACGACTGGATTTTAATATTGATACTGCACTTGTTATACCATGGTAACCACTCGCTTAACTCAATCTCGCCAAGGTGATCAAATCAATCAAGATCCACCCGTGGATCAAACTTTGCCGCCGAGGCAATCACTGATGCGAGATACATCTCATCATCAGGGCAACCAAGGCCCGGTCGTGAATCCGGACAACCAGTTCTTACCTCTACCTCCACAAGATATACAAAATCCTAATCCTGCTGCTACACAGCCGCAGGTTAATATTCAGATGACTCCGGAACTACTCCAGGCTTTCCTACAAGAACATGCTCATGTTCTCCAAGACTGGGCAGCCAATCGCCTAAACCCTGATGGACCTGCTGGACACGCTACCAACCCCGTAGCGCATCCACCTCGTCGAAACCCGCTCAACCAACAAGAACCAGTGCACCATGGGCGTCAGGACCGACGACGAGAACGACCTGGTTCTCCCGAGGACCATGGGAGTTCTAATGGGTCAAGACAACGCAATGAAGAACTTGCCGACGCTGATCGTCGCCGTCCACTTAACGCGACTAAGAAAGCTCGTTATGACAATCCCCATACTCTAGATCTTCAGGAGTATGAGCGAGTACAGCGCAATGTTGAACTAGATAGAATTCTAGGCCTTGACGCCAATGGAGACATTATCACCACATTCTCCCAAGAAATACTGGCTACACCCCTTCCCGAAGGGTTCAAGAGACCTGCCATACCACATTATGACGGCACTGGAGATCCGGCCAATTTTCTTGGGGCTTTTAGGCACAACATGCTCAGTCGAGATCATACCGCATCTCTTCACTATTGTAAGATCTTCCCCGAGTATCTTCAGGATGAGGCTCGAGTTTGGTTTGACTCTCTCTCCCATAATAGTATATCCTCTTTTAGAGAACTTGCTGAACACTTTTGGGCATGTTTCGAAGCACGTGCAAAACCCATGTCCACTTTGGCCGATCTGATGAATGTGGAACAAAAAGAAGGAGAAACCATCTCTCAGTTCCTGGAACGTTTTACGACTGAAAGTTTGAAAGTAGGAAATCAGCCAGATAGCATCATTATCACAGCCTTCATGAATGGATTACGAGCCGGACCACTGTACACCGAGCTAGTCCGTAATACTCCCGTTACTACCCGAGCTCTCTATCATGTGGTTGGGAGGTTCGCTAAGGCAGATGAGCAAACCCGGCGTAAGTGGGAAAAATCTATTGCTAAGAGACAATCAGATAAAGGACAATCTGGGTCTAATGCTCGTACCAGCGCCTTCAACCGACTGGGCAGAGGGCGACCCGACACTCGCCACGATCTACCTCAACTAACACCTTTGAATCGGTCCCGAACCGAAATACATGCCATCCACAAGGCTTATCTAAAATCTTGTCCTCGCATGACTGCAGGCTGACAAACGAAACCGCACCAAGTGGTGTGAATACCACTATGACCATGGGCACGATACTGAAGAATGCCGAGAACTCAGCAAAGAAATTGAAGAGTGCATAAGGCAAGGATATTTTCGCCAGTATATTGCTCAATCAGACAATCGACAACAGCACCGAAGTGGAAACCAGCAACAGAGTCGAGCTGGCTATAATAATCGTAGCTTACAACAAGGTCGGTCACAATGGCCGAATAATCGATCCGGGAATAGCCACTACCCAAAACAAGATCAGGGAAGTAGACACAGTACTCAACAGCAACAACCTCGCTTATTGCCAGCTCCCCCTCCTCAAGAAGAAGGGACTAACCCTTCAGCTCGTGTTGTTAATAGCATTATTCATATGATCTATGGTACGCAGCCAGCGGGAGTGTCCCGCAAAGCTCTTATTGCAGAAGCTCGCAGACCTCCTCCCGAGGAACCCCATCACAAGCATTTTCACAATACTGAAACAGTAAGTTTTACCGAGGACGACCCTGTACCCGAGCGCATACCCCACACTGATGCTATAATCATTGATATGACCGTGGCAAATATTATAATCAAACGGGTGTACGTTGATAATGGTGCGGCCGTGAGTGTTATCTTCTCAGATTGTTTCCAAAAAATGGGCATATCTCGAGATCTGCTTCGGCCTGCTCCAGGACCTCTGCAGACATTTACACAGGGGGAAGTTCGGGCAGAAGGGATTATTAATCTACCAGCCTCGGTAGGTACTCATCCTGCCATCAAAACAGTTTTTGTTGATTTTTACGTGGTGTCATCTACATCTCCGTATAATATGATTCTTGGACGAGATTGGCTTACTCCTGCCCAAGCCATATGTTCCACGTTTCATCTGACGATGAAGTGCCCCTCACCTTACGGAACAATAGCCATCCGTGGTGATCAGAAGATGGCTAAGCAGTGTATGCTTGTTGCACTCAAACCGCGAACTACGCAGACGGCTCGACCCCAGTTTCAAATAGATACCCCTGGACTTGCATCAATCCCGATTCAACCCCTTGGCGATGAGGTAGTAGAAGTACCTCTTGATCCAAACATACCCGAACGAACTGTTAAGGTCGGTGCTATACATTTACCTCTACTTCACAGCGCCATTGTTCAGATACTGCGAGAATATTCCGAGGTCTTTGCCTGGTCACCCTTGGACATGCCCGGTGTCTCACCGGACTTGATTACCCACAAATTGAACATTGACCCAACAGTCAAACCGGTACAGCAGAAGCGCAGACAATTTGCTGCCGACAGAAAAGTTGCTATTCACATAGAGGTTGAAGCATTGGTGAAGGCAGATATCCTTTTCGAAGTCCATTATCCGACCTGCTTGGCGAACCCTGTTTTAGTTCGGAAGGTTGATAATACGTGGAGAATGTGTGTGGATTTTTTACCGATCTGAATAAATACTGCCCGAAGGACTGCTATCCACTACCTCCTATCGACCAAAAGGCCGAAGCCATTACCGGACATCCCGCACTCTGTTTCTTGGACCTATATAAGGGATACCACAAAATTCACATGGATAGGAAGGATGCTATCAAGACAGCATTTATAACGGACTTCGGCATCTTTGCGTACAAAAAGATGCCCTTCGGGCTTAAGAATGCCGGAGCCACTTATCAACGGTTGATGGACCATGTCTTCCAGGACCAAGTTGGCCGAAATGTAGAGGTCTATGTCGATGACCTAGTCATCAAAAGTCGTACTTTCGATGCATGTGTCCGGGACATTGCTGAAACATTGGATATACTTCGACGCCATAATCTCCGCTTAAATCCAGCAAAATGCACCTTCGGGGTCGGTTCAGGAAATTTTTTAGGATACATGGTCTCCCCTCAGGGACGTCAAGCTAATCCCTCCAAAATTCGGGATATACTCAACCTCAAGACACCCCAGAAAGAAAAAGATGTTCAGCGCCTTACCGGACGATTAGCTGCATTAAACAGGTTCCTATCTAAAGCGGCTGAACGACAACTTCCTTTCTTTAAGGTTTTAAGGCAGGCTAAGAAATTTGAGTGGACTCCCCAATGTGAAGAGGCTTTGACAGCCTTAAAACAGCACATTAGCCAACTTCCCATTATTTCCGCCCCGATCGCTGGAGAACCCCTATACATATATTTGTCCACCTCTGATGAAGCCATCAGTGCAGCTCTTGTCCGCGATGACCACGGGACCCAGAAGGTTGTGTATTTTGCTAGCCGGGCCTTGCAAGGAGCAGAAACCCGATACTCAGTCATCGAAAAGACCATATTGGCACTAGTTATGGCGGCCCGCCGCCTCCGCCCCTATTTTCAAGAACATGTTATAAACGTCCTCACAAACCAACCAATCCGTTAAATCCTGAGTAAGCCAGACCACTCCGGTCGATTCGTTAAATGGGCAATAGAGCTGGGAGAGCATGATATTCAATTTCTTCCCCGTCGCGCTATTAAGGGCCAAGCCCTAGCTGATTTTCTAGCCGAAGCTACCTTTGAGGGTCCTGACTCCAACTCGCGTCCTGAAAACATTTCCCCTACTGACCTCAGTATCGAAACCAAACGATGGCATATCCATGTAGATGGTGCATCCGCTACCCGGGGAAGTGGTGCCGGGGTCATCATCAATGGGCCCGACAACGTCGAAGTCAAGTATGTTTTGCGCTTTAACTTCAAAGTCACGGATAATGAAGCTGAATATGAGGCGATTCTTGCGGGTCTTCGCCTTGCAAAGACTTTAGGAGCTTTACACATTCGAGTATATACTGACTCCGAAGTGGTTTCTAGTCAAATCAATGGCTCATATACAGCAAAGGAGGAAACCATGAAACGGTACTTGGCTTTAGCTAAAAGTCTCCTGCTCACATTTGCCTCTGCCGACATTCACAAGATTCCCCGAGAAGAGAACACAAAAGCTGACACTCTCAGCAAACTGGCCTCCGTGGTCCCTTCGAGCATACCTTCCGATGTACTTGTAGAAGAGGCGTCTCATCAGTCTATCTATGAACAGCCTATTTCGGTAATCACTGACTCCAAAACTACTTGGATGACACCCATTGTCCAATACCTACAGGACGGCACCCTACCCGATGACAAGTTACAAGCTCGCCAGGTAATCTTGAAAGCACCAAAATACACTTTACATGACGGGGTCTTGTATAGACAATCTTACCTCCAACCCAGTCTTCGGTGTCTCGACCCTGTTCAGGCCAACTACCTCCTCAAGGAATTACACGAAGGCTCATGCGCAAACCATATTGGGTCCCGGACTCTTGCTAAAAAGGCACTCCGGTGGGGGTATTATTGGCCTACTCTTTTTAATGATGCACATGACCTAGTGGCAAAATGTGAGAATTGTCATCGGCACTCACGGATTAAACACTTACCTCAAACAGAGCTGACAGGCATACAGAGTGCATGGCCTTTTATTCAATGGGGCATAGACATCGTGGGTCCTCTCCCTTTAGCTCCAGGTGGTTTTAAATTCCTAGTGGTCGCTGTGGACTACTTTACCAAGTGGGTTGAGGCCGAACCACTCACTACCATCACTGGAAGGAAAATCCTTAATTTTGTTTGGAAGAATATTGTTTGCCGATTCGGTATCCCTAGCACCATTGTTTCTGACAATGGGAAACAGTTCGCGAATGATCCTTTCCGCTCTTGGTGCGAAGAGTTACACATTAAACAGACATTCACTTCGGTGGCTCACCCCCAGGCTAATGGCCAGGTCGAGGTGACAAACCGAACACTTGTTGAAGGCATCAAAAAACGCCAAGGCGAATCTAAAGGACTTTGGGCTGATGCCCTACCTCAGGTATTATGGGCTTATCGCACTACGCCACATTCTTCTACAGGCAAAACTCCTTTTAGCCTAACTTATGGCTCCGAAGCCGTCATCCCGGCAGAAATCGGAGTAGCCAGTCCTAGGGTGTTGACTTTTAACCCGGAACAGAACGAGGACGCCCTCCGTACCAACCTTGACGAAGTAGAATATCGCCGGGAACAAGCCCTTATTCGACAAGCCAAATATAAATAGCAAACGGCGAAGTACTACAATGCTCGAGTTCGGTGCACACAGTTTAAGGTCGGTGATCTTGTGCTCCGACGAAATTCTGCCAGTAAGGCCAGTCCTGAAGGCAAGCTCCATGCAGCATGGGAAGGACCCTATCGTGTGGTTACTGTCCATCCCCTCGGGAGTTTTCAGCTTGCACGCGTCGATGGCACCCCAGTGCCTCGGACTTGGCATGTGACTAACCTTCGAAATTTTTTTCTCTAAACATTGTTACTTTTACTTCTGCTTTCTGTCTCTTGCATAATTTGTTTTTATTCTGACAAGTTTTGCTCAGTAAAAAATACTATTCTCATCTTTCTATTGTTTGTTTATGATACCGTGGGGACGCCCCGATATCTTTATATTACATGTTTCCGAACATTTGTTTTCGATCCGTCGGGTATATAAAACATGTCTCCGGACTCCATTACTCACTTCCTTGACCCAGTCAAGTTACATGATCAAACCTCAAGGTTTTGTTTAAATTCCATCCCACTCGATCAAAGAATACAAGGTGTTATTAATCTGTCTCCGGACTTCAGCTCGTTTCCTTTACACGTCCTTGGTAATATGTTTAAGTGTTTTTATTTTCAAACATAATAAGATAATAGTAATAAAAAAAAAAAAACAACGTTTTTTCTTAAACTCCATAATATGTATATATTCCGTATGGCTGTTACAACAGACTAATTATTTTGTCACTACATTATTTTGATTGGTTTCTGGCTACCCTATTCCCTACTGACGCTGTTCGGAGTCCTCTCCGAACCAAAATGCAAAACCTCGTCGCCTTGTCTCTGATCGACCACTTCTAGTCCTCCGGGAAGTCTCGTGCGCGTTCCGACGTCGCCCTAATTCGCCTCGGTCAAGGACCCCGGTCCCATGCCTATCACCTGTCCCCTGAGGACCCCGGTCTGTTGCAAGATGTCCGGACCTTCTACTTGGGCCCGACATATTGATCCATTCCGCATGGCCCCATTCTAGTGGTTCCAAGGGATCCATCTCCTCGGGGGTTTGAGTTATGTATTCCTCGGTCTTATGTTGAGGGGGCTCTGTTGTTTTCTAAAACACTGGGTTTGCTCTCCGTCTCCTCCCCGGAGTGTTGGCCCATTCTACAGCATCCATTCTTCTACAGGCATCTCATCAATTTCCTTTGCCAAGGCTATAACTGTTGATCCACTGGCCTCCGGCTCAACCACACGTGTATCTTTCGGTTCTTGGGGAAGACCCGACATCACCTCGGGCATGTTCTTGGCTTTCCCTGCAACCACGGTGTGGCCATCGGACAACATCTTCTCTCGAGTACCAGCCTTTGTTTTCTTGCCCCGATGTTTCCTCCCGTTGCTGTGTTCCTGTTCCTCCTGATCTGCAATGTTTAAAGCTTCGTTCCGGGCCTCTACTTTCTTTTGCAGCTCTACAAGAAATCCTAACACCAATCGGTTCCTTATGACTTCAGGATTATTGGCATCGCCTTGCTTGCTCCGCTGCTGGACGTCTCCCCGGATTTCTGCTCTCCGGGCACGAATCTCTTGGATTGATAGTCGCCCGCCATCAATAAGCAAGTGTTCACACTCTTGTTGGTTTATGCGGAGTTGCTCCAACTCCATATCTTTTAGCACGCACTCTGCTTTATACTGCCGCATTTGTTGTGCAGTTTCTGTCCACGAGCTTTCTGCTTCTGCGCACCTCTTTTCTACTGATACTAACTTCTTCGATAACCGCGGGACTTCTTGCAACATCCAGGTATCCCGGTCTTTCTGTAACCAGGCTATTGATGATTGAAGCTATTTTATTACCTCATATGGGTTTTCAATGTTTTCCTGGCAAAGTAGACACCTCAGTATTTAGACCGAACAGATACATGTACATTGTTACGAATAAGAGATATTGCGACATTTGATATCCATAAAACTGATTCAACATTGTTTATTTCTCTGGAAATACAAAGTTGCTCATTACAAAGCAAGAAATTACAATGGAATTTTTTTACAGATCGTCTACTCTACATTCTGCTCATGAGTCGGAAGGTCACTGACCTCTCCAGGGGTAGAGGTGGTTCTTATTACACCCGAGAGCTCTGCAACGTCCCCGGCTACCTCTATTGCCTTGCCAAAGCCTTCAACCACGTCGGTAGGCATTACGGCTCCTTTACGGGGAATGGGAGCTCGGTTCCTTAACTCCCACACATAAAAACCGTTGCGAAAACCCAAGAAGTCTTTATCCTGGTCTTCAGTACACCGTTTGATCACTTCGGGAGTTAAGAGCGTGTTCTTCTTAGCTAAGGCCTCGATCAGTGGCCACCTCGGTGCTTTCGTCAACGCATCGAAATATGCCCCATCTTCATTCCCCACTGCATCATAGTTATACCCGAAGTCTTCGTCATAAACATTGACCTCCGGGTATTTATCATATATGGCCTCCAACAGCTCGCTTTTTGTAGCTGTGTCACCTGCAGCCACGAATGTGCTTAGGAACTTCAAGAACGTCTCTGTTTGCATCAATTTTTCGCGAAGGCTTCTAACACAGCTCCCTGGCCCACGATCGCCTTGTTCAGCTCTTCCCGCACCGCAGTTAGGTCACCCCGGATCACGGCAACCTCAACAGCCTGTTCGCGTAGTCTCGCTGTCTCTCTCTCAGCAAGTACTGCTCTGTCTCGGGCCACTCTGGCACTCTTCTGGGCCTCCGCAAATCCGGCACGTAATTTGGTGACCTCGGCCTCCAGTTCGGCTATTCTGTCTCGGGAAGATTCTTTCTCTAACCTTCCCACCAGCCCGCGGATTGGCTCCAGCAGTTTTTCCAGCTCGGCCCCGGCCGCAGTTATTTCCGTCCTTTGTTCCTGCATTATCTCACTATCATGATGGGCTTGTGCGATACGTAATAGCACACTATTCACGTAGATACCTCGTGAGCCGGGGTCATGTGCGCCTTTTTGGGAGGCGGTGGTGTTGTTGGAGAGGTGATCCTCCTCTTGGCGCTCGGAGTCAACCCCGAGAGTGGAATGTTGTCCTCGTGGTCATCTCCGTGACCACCCCCCGCTGTCGTTTTCTGTAGCTCCGGGGTCTTAGATCTATCATCTCGCCCAGCGGAGCTGGCTTCGGTACCCTTCTTCGCGGCACTCTTGAACTTACCCACTGCACACGACATTTCATATGATCAGAGAATTTACAATTTTATTTTACACAATTTGTACAGAAATAAACGTCCTACCCTCTAATTCTGCCCCGGCTCTCGACCTCTCTCTCTCAGCTACGCTTGGCGTCTCGTCAGAGTCAGTCCCGGTTGGGGTGTCTTTCTCTTGGGAATCCGAAGTCCTAGCAGCCCATCTGGAATAATAGGGGCTCAACCCAGGTCCGCCCAGGACTTCTTCTGAAAATCTGGACCCCAGAACACCGACTTTTTTCAATATATCCACACCTCTAGGTTCCCCTGCCGGGGCACTATCTACTACCTCTAACATTTGCCACTTCGGCAGAACTGTCTCCTGCCTAACGTAAATAAATTTGCTTCTCCATCCTTCAATCTTGCTCGGATTCTTTACTTTGAATCTCTTACCTGGTCTAGGGTTAAGGTAATACCAACCTTTGTTTCTCCCCATCGTTTTCAGCTGAAAGAAATGCCTAAATAAACTAACACTAGGCACTAATCTCCCCTTACTACACTCCACTAAAAATCCTACCACCTGCCTCATGGCATTGGGCCCTAACTGCCCCAAAGCTAGTCCATAATACTCCAACAACTTTACTAAAAAGTCCCACAGAGGAAACCTCAATCCTACGGCCAGTTGATCTATGTATACGGATAGGAATCCTTTGGGAGGGCAACAGGCTTTATCCTTATCTTCGGGAATAATAAATTCAAGGTCAAAGGGTAAGAAAAAATTTGGAATCCATCGCCTAATTTGAGTCTCGGTTACAGTGGGTCTCACCCCTGTCACTTCGAACCCTTCTACTTCCTCCTCACAGTGGGGAAAACTTACTGCCTCCACTCTGATTTCACTAAGATCACCTCGGTGAATTTGCCTAGTTTCGCTATTCAAGGGGAAAATGACCCGTATAGGAGGTGCTCTAAAAGGCTCCCCCTCTTTGCCTACCTCCTCCACCCTAGATGAAGACGAAGATGAGATAGACATACTTACTTGTTTTCTTTGGTTGGTTGATGTGGTGTTTTATCTTCACAGTTGGCACAATTGTGGATTTCTCTGATGCGTGATTCAGTTAACTGCAAGAGAAGAAGGTGAAGGGTTTCGATTTCCCTCCTTTTCTTATAAATTCAGCAACGGTGCAAATTCGATAGTTTAAAATCAACAGTCCGGATCTTTACGTGTCATACACGCGCCTCGAAACCCGCAATATGCGCCGTTTCACACGCGCTTACTCGAATATTGTGTACATCTGCCAGTCACGCGCCTCAGTTTTGTCCACCACTCGTGTTGAAGAAGCTTCTCAACTTCGGTCGACTGACCTCGAGGTTTACTTTTTCTCAACTCCGATTGAGGGACCTCGGGGTTTACTTTTTCTCGACTCCGGTTGCGGGACCTCGGGGTTGTTACTCCTTCTCAATTCCGGCTCAAGGACTTTGGTGTTTTTGCCTTCTATCTAATTCCGATCCCAGGACTCCGGGAATCAGATCTTCTATTTCACATCACTTCTGGTCCACTTTATCTACTTTACAAGCCGAATCCTTCTGCTCCGGCTTCTTCGGGGGAGGGGCATCTGGTAGGTATGGCCCAGTTGCCTAAAGTTACAACACCAATACCCGGCCCAAGTTGTCTAGGGCCGCAGGCCCAGTAATTGGCCCAAATACAGATTTGATAATTAGGTTGCGGTAGCAGCGCACGGGGGATTGGAAGATTTCGCCCACGATCTTCTCTCAATCACAAAGGCAGGTTTGACGGCCTTAATTGTAGGAATATAGTTAGGGTTGTGATTTGTATGATATAAATAGTAGAATTAGAGAGAGGAGAGGGGTTGAAACTTTGATCGGAGAAAAACCACCTGTAAACTAAACGAAAAAGAAGAGAAGAGAAAGATCCCGGTAGGGACATTGTTTTCCCGTGGACGTAAATCTCCGTATCGAACCACGTATACCTTGTGTCTTATTATCTGGTTACCTTTCAATTTGTTATTTTTGGTTGGTACCTTCTTGATAACGGATTGCGCTTTGTCAATGACTAAATACACCATAATTTTTTTAAGTACACCACACTATTTTAGATAATTTTTTTAAATAAGCATAACCACTAATTTTATCTTCTTTTATTGAAGAGTGTCATATTTAGTGAATGATTAACATCAACAATTTGATGAACAACTTCTTTCTCAACGTATGCAAACAAGATTCAGGCCTATATTATTGACATTGATACAAGAAAAAGTATAATCCTAGAGCCAATTCTCGACCACAGTTTGCTAAACCAATCTCTGGAATTCTCACCACAATTCTCACCTTTTAGATAGATCATCGTAGCCATAGAAAAAGTCGTCGAACTGATCTCTTTACAGGCTGCGATTCTTGATCATCAACTTCCACCCTGTGATCAGCCAAATCACTAAGTCAGATCGGATGATCCAAAACCGAGCCCTGATTCTTGTTAAGGAACTCGACCCGCAAAATTTCCAGACTGAGTTTCTTCTTCTGAAATAGTATCTGGTAGAGAGATATGAAAGCACTAGAATGTAAGACGAAGAACAGATCATCAGAATTACGATAGTTGAAACATGATTCGTCTGATGATATTGATTGTGCGTCACTACTTTTTATTTATTCATTCATTTATTTATTATTATTACTAGAAGTATACCCGTGCGATGCACGGTTTATAAATATAAATGATAACAATACAATCAATATATAATAAAAGATGAAAAATTATATGTTAATAAAAGAAGAGTTAATTAAAAAATATTAAAAATTAAAAATATATAAATTTGAGTAAGTTACAAAACATTTATATTTGTTTTCCTTAATGTATGAATATTTCTACCATCCATCTGTATAGGTCATGGTGACCATCTTGTACAAAAGATAAGTGTATATATATATATCTATAATTTTATGATTAACATTCGTATTTATTAAAATTATCTAAATTCTTTTATATTAATTAAAAAAAATAAAGACAAATTCAACTGCACCTTTTGCAGTAAATTTGGTAATGCACTGGATTCCCATTCAAAAAATTTAGCAAGGTGAAGAGCTTTTAAAAAAAAAAAATTTGAGAATTGATCAAACATGGGGTATCATTCACTGTTCCCCATAATTTAGGAAATTGATCCCCCTATGACCCTATCCTTCACTGTTCTCCGCCTAGTGAACAACGCCAACCTCTCTCTCTTCATCTTCTCACATCATCTCCCATCTGTACATCCACATACACATATACATCCCTCTTCTTTTCTCTTTTTCCTTCTGCAAATTTTTCCCACTCCTGCACTCGGAACACACACAAAAATCATAAATTACAAACGAACAAAATACAAATGCAGCCAGTCTCACCTCCTTCACTTTCTTGGCTCAATTTCATCTTGAATTTCTGGCGATGAATAGATATGGCAAGGTCTCAACAAAGCTACAAAAGGCTAGAGCAGACCAAATATGGCCTCTCTTCCACGACTTCTTCGGCATCCAAAAAAGGTTCCCGGGCATTTCGAGTTTCCACAGCGTCCATGGTGTCAACGGCGAGCCCGGTTGCATTCGCTATACTTCCGGTTTCGGGCTGAAATCGGACCAGTCAAGCTCAAATGTTGTGAGCTGGTCTATAGAAAGACTGGTCTCTGTCGACCATGATAAGATGACCGACAGTGGCCAACGGGAAACAGGGAAGCAACCCATCATCTTTTCTCCCTCTCCCTCTCTTTTAAGCTTTGGAACTTATTGTTTTCGAAAAAAAATTAAAGCTTGAAACCTGATTGTGTCGAAAAAAATTTAAAGCTTCGATGACCAACGACGTTAATCAGTCCAACTTAAGTTATTTATTTATAACCACAAAGATTCAAAGGTCGTCAACCCGTCATTAATGGTGATTGCGCCAAAATATCCATTTTACCTTATTTCTTTCCATAATAATTTATTTGATTTGATTGGGCCAAAATATCCATAATTCACTTCCTTCTTTTCAATAACAGGAACAATTAATATTCTTTCACATTTCAGCGAGGATTCAACCAAATCTGAGGAAATATATCAGCAAATCAATTGCGTGTATTGCGTCCTCATTCACCGCTGCAAATTTATGCTATTGAATAATTGAATGATTTTGTATTATCTTATAATCTCACATAATTAGTATAAAAATGTTTTTTGTGTAAAGAAGACTGAGGAACATGCAATGTCGTGTTTTCCTGAAATAGAATGTTACTGTGGGCGGGAAATATTCCAGCTTTCCACAATTAGCCGGTTCTCTTTTTATATTAAAGAAGATTAATAATAGTTTTTGTACTTTAAGGATAAAATGGGAATTTATGTGGTGTTTTAAGAAAATAGAAGTAATTCAATTATTTATAAGTGGTGTCTTTAGTAAAAGTGGTGTACTTAAAATATTTTGCGGTGGCATTAACCACCACCTAATAATAATTAGGGAAAATTGGTATAAATGCCCAGTATGTTTCCCCTATTTAGAAACTAGGATAATAAGTATACCACTTTTTAAAAATGTCTTCTAACTTACAAAAATTGGTGAAAATGCCTTGTGACCGGCTATAGGCTGTTAACCAGCCGGTCACCTGTGAGCTGTCTTTTTACTTTTGAAAAAATTGGTGTAAATGCCCAGTATGTTTCCCGTATTTAAAAACTAGGACACTAAGTATAACACTTTTTAAAATGTCTTCTAGCTTACAAAAAATTGGTGAAAATGCCCTATTACCGGGCGGCTATAGCCTATGACGCAACTGTTTATTAATGAGGTGGAACTCTTTTTTTTTGACGTGGCATTAATTTTTTTTCTTTTTCTACTGACTCACTTGTTAGGTGGAAAAATAAAATAAAATTAGTTTGAATTTATAAAAACTTATAATCTCCGAAAAATTGTTTAAAATTCAAAAAGATAAAAAATTTATTTGTGAAATTTATTTTAAAAATTATAAAATTCATTTAAAATTCAAAGAGTTAAAAAATTTATTTCTGATATTTATTTCAAAAATTATAAAATTCATTTTAAATTAAAAAATTAAAAATTTATTTCTGAAATGTATTTTAAAATTTTTAAAATTGATTTAAAATTCAAAAATTATAAAATTTATTTTTGATATTTTTTAAAAATTCTAAAATTATTTAAATCAGAAAAAAAAATTATGATTTTTTTCAAATTTCTAGAATTCATTAATAATTTCAAATTTCTTTTTTACTTTTCTCATGTTATCATTATTTTATTTTAAATTATGAATTAGGATAATTATACGAAATATTAATAAATAAAATCTAAATTAATATTTCAAAAATTAAAAACTATATTGTTCCTCTAATTCCAATACACTAAATCCTAATATTTATGGATGTCCTGAAATCTTACAAAGACACCAACATGGAAGACGAAAAAGAAGCCAACAATGCTTCGCCTAGCCCACCCATCCACTAACTAATTGGAACCTGACCAATCACCCGATTCTTCGCCTATTCACCTCCTCCTTGCCGAATCCGCCATCGCCAAAGTCGACGATATATATTTTTCCACCCTAACAAGTGAGTCAACAAAAAAATAAAAATAAAAACTAAAAAATTAATGTCACGTCAGAAAAAGAGCTTCACCTCATCAATGACCGGTTGTGTCACAGTCTATAGACGATCACGGGGCATTTTCACCATCTTTTGGTAAGTTAGAAGGTATTTCTAAAAAAGTGGCATACTTAGTGTCCTAGTGTTTAAATAAGGGAAACATACTGGCCATTTATACCAATTTTCCCGAAAGTAAAAAGACAGCTCACAGGTGACCGGCTGGTCAACAGCCTATAGCCGGTCACAAGACATTTTCACCAATTTTTTGTAAGTTAGAAGACATTTTTAAAAAGTGGTATACTTAGTGTCCTAGTTTCTAAATAGGGAAAACATACTGGGCATTTATACTAATTTTCCCTAATAATTAATATAGCTTTAAATAATGAAACACATTTATATGGAAAATCTTGTAAATTTAACAATAAATCTTGTAAGCAGTATTTTTTTAATATATTTGTAATTGACAAAAATAAAAATAAAACAAAATAAATGGTTTGAAAAACTTTTTGGCTGAACAAAAGGTCAGCGACGCATGTTAAGAGTATAAAACGGTGGAGACTTTTGGGTTTTGGCTCGACGTCGGCGGAGGCTATTTCTACAGCGAGTCTGACAGGGTTGTGAAGGACCTAAGGTATTGGTTAAGAAGGCGAAGAAATCGAGAAGCAACAGAAGGTTCGAAAAGTAGAAAAAAATATGAAAAGATTTAAATAAATAATAAATAAAGGGAAATGCTAATTGGGCACATTGTGCCCATGCATAATGGACTAAAATAAAATAAGAAGTATATTTTCTTTTTACATTTTACATATGTCCCCATAGTATTCTAGCGAGGTTACTGTTGCATTTTTTGAAAAAAAAAAAAAAAAAATCTGAAATAATCATTTAAAATTAAAATTTGAAATCCAAATATTTCACTCTCCTCAACCATTTTTTTTTTATCTTTCCTCAACCTTTATTTCTCTCTCATACTTTACCTTTGTAAGCCCTCCATAACACTGCACTTCACTGGAAACACCATTCATTTCCATATTATAGTTTCTTCCCTACAGGCTTAGGTTGCAGCTTAAGAGCTTAATAAATTTCTCTGTCGTAGTAATGGATCTAAATCCGAACTATAATGGACGTACTACAAAATATTATATTATCTTCCGTGGTGCTGCCCTGGAATATATTGTTCATAGGAGGAATGGTGGCTCATGTCGTGAGTTTTAATGGGTCTATTTATCGTTCGTATCCATCGGGAAGTTATTGATGTATTTAACGACTTTTACCGCATTCGAACCAGACAACTGATGCATTTTTTTCGCCGGCACTCACCCACCGAACCGGTGTAAGGGACTTCTATTTGTTCTTCAGCTATTTAAAAAAAAAAAAATGGACAAACTATTTGTCCTTTAATCCTTCCAGACGCAAACATTATAATTATTTTCCTTACTAGATATGCGAGCCTTATTGGAGGGAAAGTGGATTGAGGGCGGAGAATTGGGATGGAGATGTAGTCTGCAACAGTGTAGGCGTCTTCATTATCAAAATAGGAGGCAAACATGGTGTAGGGGCAGTTGCAGAATAGTTTTATTTTGTTATTAAAAAAAAATGCAATTATGCCCATGCCTGATTAGCAGTGTCCATAAATAAATATTTATAACCATAAATAAATATTTATAAAACCTTCTGAACGGGTAAACGGTTACTATATCCAATGTCAAAGATTGAGAGTTTGTAATACAATGGTTGAAAATCTCATTGGTACCGAGGTGCACTTAGAAGGCCTCTAAAATTACCTTTTATTTTTCAGTCAGCTGATTTTATATATGTTATATCAGGTGGTTTAAAAAGAAAAATGAAAAATATTGTCACGTATATAAATGTAGTGCTACTATACATGTGTATGTGGATATGCCCTAGTAATTTATTTTCATATATGAAATTAATGATTGCATACAATTGTAACTATATGATTATTAGCCTGCATAAAATTGTAATTATATGATCGATGACATTTCAATACAGTGTCATAAAATTTTAATAATCCGAAATATAATTATATCCATAAATTAAAAGTATTTCTGAAAATTAAATAAAAATTAAATAAATTCGTAATATATTCACGAATATTGTACTAGTATAATCATAAAAATCATCTTATAAACGTTTCAACCAATCTAAATTTTTTTTATGGGAGAAATATATCATAGATGAACTATCAGGATATTCGTACACCACAACACATCAATTTAAAAATTCATATCTATCAAACTATTTGAGATAAAAATTTGAAATTTTTTACGTCATACAAAAGACGTGTGAATATAACATAAGAATCAGCCCAAATAATATTTTATTTAAAAATAAATACCCTAAAAATTATTTTAAGGGACAACACACTTTTATGATCGGTGGACAAAAGACTTTTATCATATACCTTCATGAATCTAAATTAGCCCTCGAGTGATTGATCACCATGGCTTTGAAGAAATTAAAAATAGGTTTTATTTTGTTTTCATATGCTGGGAAATATCAAAAGTAACGATCCATTTATACACACAGACCCTCCATATATATACTATTGGTTTTTGGGTATATTTTATAATTTGTTGAAGGAAAAACACAATTAGTGTGCCTTCATCAAAAGTAACTGATGAGGGGAAATTTAGGCGTTTCATTATATCTTGTATACATAAAACTCTACATGTATGCCTATATAAGAGACATCTATTGTGAAACAAATATACGCCGCTTTTCTGTCTATTTCTGCTTTCTTCTCTTTCTCTTTATTCTTTCCAGTTTACTTTTACACGTTATCAGCACGATCTTGCTCTCTAGTGAAGAACGAAAAGCCGGTGGTGAAGCTAAGGAAAATCATTAAGAAGAAAAGACCATATTTGCAAGGTACACGAACCTTTGCTTTGATCTGTTTCCTACTTCAATCTGGTTACGCCTTTTATGTGATTATGCCCTATGTTATTTAATTAATTCATTCATTCTGAACCGTCGGATAATTCATCCATATTTGCAAGTTTACACATCTCAATTACATAATTGCATATTGGGGTTAATAAACCTGTTTTGTGATTCTGACCGCAAATTCTTGGTTACTATGTTTATTGTGTTATGCGTATATTACGTGTAATTAATTATAACATTGTAATTATATAAAGCTTCAACAGTTTGTATTTGTTGTGACATAATTGTTTATGTAATTAATCTGTAAGAATTAAAGGAAAAAAAAAAGATCATGGAACTTTGCTAGTATAGTTGTTTAACATGATTTAGAGTTTAGCATGATAACCTCAATTCGAAGGATTAATTTTATTTTCCATTATTAATGGTATGAGGAATCTCTTATCAATATGTATTCATATATGTATACAAATGCATGATAATATTGGTTTCAAACATGGGATGTAACACAATAGTATGTTCTGGTGTTTTATATTCATGTCATTATTTGCTTATTTGAATGGATAACAGATGTGAATTTCTACCTTTAATTGTATTGAGAAACTATCAATTTGATTTGTTAATACCTAATAAAGGCACTGATTGAAAACTTTTATATTGCAATATATTGAGAAAAATTGTGCTATATCTTTTATGGATAAAAATGAAATTAGTTTATATATACAATTTTTTTTTTCCCATCTGTTGCGGCTAGTAATTCATAGGATATACACTTGCTTTGGAATCACCTGTTGTGTTGATCAATTTGTATAATTCATAATTGTGGTCACTGTATCATGACCTATTAGACCGTTTATTGATTACTTCTTGCATATGATTATACATAATTGATTTCCTAAGCAATATGCATGATTTATTTCCTAACTGGCCATCATAGTGTTTTTGGTATGTTGACTCCGTCAAATTTGCTTTGGTTCTGTTAAATAATTCGGTCCCCGTTAATCTGATTTAAATTCGTATTTGATACGTTTCGATGATAAAGAAAATTCATGGATGATAAATATGAGTACAAATGTGATAAAGTATTTTCACAAAGCATCGAAAAATATATGTGACCAATTGTCTCAAAATCTAACTTAACTCACTTTCTTGAAAAAAAAAAAAAAAAACCATATAATGCTACGCTTGCATAATTAATGTATATCCCCTCTTGTTTTACAACAGATGGCTGAACCAACTCGACCTGAATTTGAAATTTTGGACTCAGAAGGAATTGAGTACCATTGTTGGGTTTCTGATGTGGAAACTACCTTCTTAGGGAAGGATTATCTTTCCACAATCAAACCATCCACTGACCCAGAGGACAAAGAACCGTCCGAAAAAGTCAAAGCAAATGCCCTAATGTTTCTTAGGCGACATATCGATCCTAGTTTACGCTGGGAGTACCTTCAATTGAAAACCCCCAAAGAACTGTGGGATGCCCTAAAGGAACGTTTTGGAAACATACATGACACTCTGCTTCCAGAACTAATAGTCCAGTGGAATGAAATCCGCTTACTTGACTACAAAAGGGTCAATGATTTCAACAAGGATATGTTACGCCTTAAAGCACGTCTTACTTTCTGTGGAAAGAAAATCACAGAAGATGACATGATACAAAAAACTCTTTCCACTTTTCCTACCTCAGCACTTATACTGGCAAACCAGTATAGACTTGAATATGATAACAAAAGAATCACAACATTTAATAAGCTGATGAACATGCTGCAAGTAGCTGAGAGGCATGACCAAGTTCTTCTGAACAACAATGCCAGGCCTGCAGGGACAAAGAAAATTCCCGAGGCACACTTTAATCAAGGGAACAGTGGAAAGAACCCCAAAGAAAATGGGGCAGGACGTGCTCATCCTTACCATCGTGGGAATAATGCACCAAAGGGGTAGGGGCCGTGGAGGCCATGGTAGAGGCCGTGGTAGGGGCCGTGGTGGCTCTCCCACTGGAGGGCGGCAAGTAGGTGTTGGTGCTCCTAGTGGCCACGGTGGTCGTGGAGTCAAGGTGCAAAAGGCACCTAAAAACCCTTCGAACAAAAAGGAACGAGTTGGCAATGAACCTTGCTATAGGTGTGGAGACACCGACCATTGGTATAGCAACTGTCGTGCAAGCAACTATGTAGCAGCCAACTATAAGAGGTATAGGGAATCTAAAGAACAAGAGACCCACTACATGGAAGGCGAGGATCAACTCACAGACGTTAACCTCACAATTGCAGATTTCAATAGCAACAAGGACTTTGCTCAGTCAATGGATACTCCCAATTTTGACTGATCTGCTTTATTAATTTTTTTTTTTCAAGAATATTGTTAAGGCACTGTGCCTCATTTTATTTGGACAATTGTTTTTAGTCTTCAAGTTACTTAGACTAATTGTTTTTTTAGTTAGATTTTTGGTATGAGACTTTACTTTTAGTGACGTTGGTTTTTCAATAAATTTAAATGTTATTCTAATGTATTGAATTTATTTGAATTTATTGTACATCAATATACATGGTTCGAAAATAGCACTATCCCAATGTAAAGTAATACATTTGAGGAATAAAAGGAAATATCGAATAACAAGTAAATCATCCTATTAAAATTGAAATACTCAAAGGAAAATGAGATAAGATTTCCAACTAAATTAATAACACAAATCACATTTACTTGTAGGAATGTCTCGCGGAGAAATAGGGTGCTTAGCTGATAGTGGGACTACCCACACAATTTTAAGGAATAGACAATTATTCATTGAACTTATTCCTTACACTTCATCTGTAACTACAATGATTGGATCATCCCAATTAATAAAAGGGCGAGGTACTGCCAAATTCTTGATGCCTAACGACACAATTATTAAAATCAAAGAAGCTCTTTATGCACCAAGAGCTAATCGAACCTTGTTAAGTTTTAAAGATATTCGTGCCAACGGCTATCATTTGGAAACTCACAGTGAGAATGGAATTGAATTTATATATATTACCTCTAATGAATGTGGAAGAAAACGCATCTTAGAAAAACTAATGATTCAATCTAGTGGGTTGTACATCACTACTATTCGAATTCTCGAATCTTATGCTGTCACCAATGATGAACTATGTGACACTAGTTTATACAGGCTTTGGCATGACCGTCTTGGACATGCCGGTCGTGACATGATCTGTATTTGAAAAACTCACACGGACATCCTTTTTTTCGAGTGAACCATAGAAAGGGACGCAGATCCGATACGATGGACGATATCGGTCATGTTGTTGCTCCATCGCAACCTGTGTTTTCTGAAGCACCAAATGCACTATCTACATCCCACCCTGCCTCATTACAAATCTCAAAGGCACATCACTCATTTTGCAAAGCCTGTTCTTTAGCAAAAGTAACACCGAGACCGTCTTATGCTAAAGATACCAAACAAAATATTCCATTCTTACACAGGATACAAGGAGATATTTGTGGACCTATTCATCCAGAATGCGGACCATTTAAGTATTTTATGGTTCTGGTTAATGCTTCGATACGCTGGTCACATGTCGCTTTATTGTCCACAAGAAATTCTGCATTTGCAAAACTCTTAGCACAAATTATTCGTTTAAGGGCTCACCACCCTGATAACCCTATCAAGTCCATAAGACTTGATAATGCTGGAGAGTTCACATCAAAAGTATTTGATGATTATTGCATGTCTATCGGGATCGATGTAGAACATCCCGTACCCCATGTGCATACACAAAACGGTCTCGCAGAAGCCACCATCAAAAGATTACAAATGGTGGCTAGGGCTTTGGTTATGCGCACCAACATGCCTATCTCTGCATGGGGTTATGCAATATTGCATGCAGCTTTACTTATTCATCTCAGACCCACTGTTGACCAACCATTTTCTGCGTACCAGTTGGTAACTGGATATGAGCCTGACATTTCACACCTACGCATATTTGGTTGTGCAGTATATATGCCTATTGCGCCCCCACAGTGCACAAAAATGGGTCCCCAGAGACGATTAGGTATATACGTTAGATATGAATCTCCAACAATTATCCGCTATTTAGAACCTTTGACAGGCGACCTCTTTACCGCTAGATTTGCGGATTGTCACTTTAATGAGACAGTCTTCCCATCGTTAAGGGGAGATGAGAAAAAGAAATTTTTAAGGGAACGACAGGAATTATCGTGGTCTGTCCCCACTCTCTCTCATTTTGATCCCCGAACATCACAATGTGAAAATGAAGTAAAAAAGAATAATTGATCTTCAGAACGTAGCAGATTCGATGCCTGATGCATTTGCTGATATCGCAAAAGTGACTAGGTCTCATATACCAGCTGCAAATGTGCCTGCAAGGTTAGAAGTCCCCAGTAAGGGGCACAACACCACAGACAAAGGTGTTGCAATCACACCTGGTGGAGGTGTGGTTAAGGCCGTGGCTCCCAAAAGGAAAAGGGGGAGGCCACTTGGTTCGATTGACACCCACCCAAGGAAGAAAAGGGTAGGTGTGGCACAATCCGATCCATTAATCATCAATGTTGAGAATCCATCTCATGAGATTATCTCTGATTATAGTTATGTCCTAGAATCATTACTGGAGGACTCTCCGATGTTTGATATGATTCCAGAGAATAAAGAAATCTCTATGGATTATGAAAGTGCATATGAGTTGATGGACATACACTGCACACAGATTGATGATGTATTTGCTTATACTGTTGCTAAAGAAATTATAGAGCATGATGATATCGAACCACGCTCTGTTGCAGAATAACAACAAAGAGCAGATTGGCCTAAATGGAAAGAAGCAATCCAGGCAGAACTTGATTCTTTGACAAAGAGACAGGTATTCGGTCCGGTAGTGCTAGCCCCACCGAGTGTAAAGCCTGTAGGACATAAATGGGTCTTTGTCAGAAAGCGTAATTAGAAAAACGAGGTCCTGAGATATAAAGCTCGCCTTGTAGCACAAGGCTTCTCTCAATGCCCTGGAATTGATTATGAGGAGACGTACTCTCCCGTAATGGACGTCATAACGTTTCGCTACTTAGTTAGCTTAGTAGTTTCCGAAGGACTGGAAATGCAGCTGATGGATGTGGTTACTGCATATCTCTATGGGGATCTTGATTCAGAGATATATATGAAAGTGCCTGATGGCCTTCCATTGCCCAAGTCAAGTGACTCTAAACCACGGAGTGCATTTGCAATCAGATTGAAACGCTCACTTTATGGATTGAAACAATCCGGACGGATGTGGTATACCCGTCTAAGTGACTACTTGATTGGGAAAGGTTACAAGAACGATGAACAATGCCCCTGCGTATTTATAAAGAAAACTAGTTCCGGATTTGCGATTGTAGCAGTTTATGTTGATGACATGAACATAATAGGTACTCTTAATGAAATAAGAGAAACCACGAACTATTTGAAATCCGAGTTTGAGATGAAGGATCTTGGGAAAACTCGGTTTTGTCTAGGCATTAAACTAGAGCACCGAGTTTGTGGAATACTTATCCACCAGTCTACATATGTCCACAAGCGATTTAACATGGACAAAGTGCATCCTGTTAGCACTCCCATGATCGGTCGAAGTTTAGATTTAAAGAAAGATCCATTTCGTCCAAAGGGAGACGGCGAAGAGCTATTGGGAGCTGAAATTCCCTATTTAAGTGCAATAGGCGCATTATTGTACGTAGCTCAATGTACTCGACCAGACATTGCTTTCTCAGTGAACTTATTAGCTAGATTTAGTTCAGGACCAACGCAGCGTCATTGGAATGGTGTCAAGAATGTATTCCGATACCTATAAGGAACCATTTACATGGGCTTGTTCTTTCCTTACAAAGAGAGAAAAGGGAACACAAATGAAATTGTAATCCCTAAAGCAAATGTTGAAGCTACCCCCTACACCAATACACCAAATAATGTATTAGTTGGTTTTGCTGATGCTGGTTATCTTTCCGATCCACATAAAGGGCGTTCCCAAACTGGTTACGTATTTACCATTGGAAATACGGCGATATCTTGGAGATCAACTAAACAAAACCTTGTAGCTACCTCATCAAACCATTCAGAGATCATTGCCTTACATGAAGCAGTTCGTGAGTCAATTTGGTTAAGGTCGATCATCACCCATATTCGGAGAAGTAGTGGCTTAAGTTCTACCATTGAAGAGCCTACATGTATATATGAAGACAATGTTGCTTGCATCGAACAGATGAAACTAGGATACATTAAAGGCGATAATACAATGCATATATCACCGAAGTTCTTCTACAACCAGCAACAACAAGCTTTGCTCAAGATTCAAGTAACTCAAGTCAGCTCTGAAGAAAATGCAGCTGATCTGTTTACAAAATCACTGCCCAAGACAATTTTTGAAAAACATGTGAAAAGGATTGGGATGCATAGACTTTCTGAGCTCACTTGATAGATGTACCGATCAGGTGAGAGGTGTAGACTTCAGGGGGAGTTTCAACATAGATGCGTTGCACTCTTTTTCCCTTCGACCAAGGATTATTTTTTCCACTGGGTTTTGTTACTTGGCAAGGTTTTTAACGAGGCAACATTCATGCACCATCCACCCTTTTGATTTGGCACAAGGGGGAGTGTTGAAGGAAAAACACAATTAGTGTGCCTTCATCAAAAGTAACTGATGAGCGGCAATTTAGGCGTTTCATTATATCTTGTATACATAAAACCCTACATGTATGCCTATATAAGAGACATCTATTGTGAAACAAATATACGCCGCTTTTCTGTCTATTTCTGCTTTCTTCTCTTTCTCTTTATTCTTTCCAGTTTACTTTTACATAATTCACGTTTTAGGATTAAAGAAAAGAATTAAAACTCAAATAACTTAACAGATATATCAACCAGTTAATGTTTGTTTTACTCCCATTAATTTCTAAAAGAAAAAAAATCTTTAGGGGATAAGGATTCGGTGATTTTACCAAATCTGATATCTATATGTTAAAAGAGAGAAGAATTAAGAATTAAATGACTTAGAGGGTGTTTGGCACAACTTATAAGCTACTTAAAACATCTTATAAGATGTTTAATAGCTTATAAGCTCTCTAAATTTGTTTGGCTAATTTTTTTAAGAAAAGCTTTTAAGCTGTTGAAATAAGCTCTTTGAGAGCTTATAAGCTCTTTTGAAAAAAGTACGTATCCCCCACCTTTTTTTCATAAGATCTTTTTAGATATCTATCTAATGACAATATTATCCACATCTTTTTTCAATATATACCCTAATTTCACACATTTCACCAGCGAAAAAACCCGCCAAAACCAAAAATTAATCCCGCCTTCACCACTTTTTTCACTTTTTTCCTGGGCTATTATATACATCTCTCTGCAACCGTGCTGTGATTACTCAAAAATTTATATCGTCTACAGTCGTGGCTTTGGAGGTTAGCTAATCTAATTAAAGTAGTCGTTTTGTTGTTTCTCTCACCTTTTTACAATGATTCTATTTGTAATTTTAATTTGGGAATTTTTGTTTGTTGATTCAACATAAAAAGTCAATCATCGTTGCTGAACTGGAAATATTATGTTTAAGAAAAATGTTTATTGATTAATTCCTTATATTCTTTAATTATTAGTTTACATATCTCTTTTTTCTTTGTTTTTAGTTTGATTTTTGGAACTTCTTTCAAGTTTATTGTCAAAGCAGTATGTTTAACTAAAGTTGTTGTCTGTGATTGTGGTTGATTTGAAACTTTTTTTTGTAGGGGTTTGGTAGCGTCGTTTCTTGCTACCAAATTAATGTGTATAAAGAATACACTTAACCTTATCCTACTACTCTAACTAGTAGAGTGTCAAGTAAGTGTCGATCCCACGAGGAACGGCCGAACAATTTTACTTTTATGTATTAAGCTATTATGATCGAGAAACATAAAGTAAATAAGCTAGAAAACAATAAAGAAGTGGGGGGATTTTAATGAAATAACAACTAACACCTAAATAAACAAAGACAAATAAAGAGATTTTTATAGGTTTTTGGTTTTTTTTTTAAATAACAAAACGATTCACCCTTGATCATGTTTCACCGAGGTCTTGGACTATTTATGCAACTATTGTTAATGCCCTATTCAATTGTGATTCTAGCCCTTATCTCAAGGCTATTAACAAGCTCTAATAGCCTTGTTATCCCTTAATCTTAGTTAATCAAAACAAGCTCTTCGACTAACCCTATTCAATTTAATCGAATCCTCGAACAAGCTCTCTTAGATTCAATAACCAAATGCATTAAACACTAGGACAACGAGATAAATTCAACATAAAACTCGCAAGCTCGGTTTTAGTGGTTGAACTTTGTGTTATCACCAATAAATAAATCTATTGTTTGCTACACGGGAATCGGAAATCCTACAATTACGGATAGTAATTTCCTATTCTAGCAACACATTCACAAATCCCTCAAAGGGTGATCAATCCAGTAATAAATTCATAAATGTGAGTCAATAACAGCAAATAACACAAAACACTTGAATACACAATATTTTCGGTAACATTAACCATAATAATCACATAAATGTCTTAAGCTCAAGGTTCCACAATAATCAAGGGTGAATAAAAGGGTGCTAATCACCCATTTTACCTAATACAAAGATAAAATAATAGAAAATTAAAGAAAACATGAAAATAGGATAGAAAGAACCAAAAGTTAGGGTTGAAGATCAAGATCTTCAACCCCCTTCCATTCCTTTGCTTCCAATGGAGAAAAGTGGCTGATTATGTGTGAGGGATGGGTTCTAGGTTATTAGGGTTATGTTAAATTCGAATGGGATGATATATATATAAGGAGAGAAAGTGCTAGTAAAAAATAGGCAAAATCGCATTCAGGATTTTAAAACAGGGTAAGGAATCTCGGCCGAGATGCAAGTGTGTCTCGGCCGAGACGTGAAAAAGAGAAAATTTGGAATTTTTAGGATTTGACTCATCTCGGTCGAGATTGGATTGCATCTCGGCCGAGATCTCCATTTCTGGAATTTCTGAAATCCCCTGCAGACTCATCTCGGCCTAGACGCATTATCTGTCTCGGCCTAGATTTCCATCTCGGCCTGGATGCAAAGTCTGTCTCGGCCTAGATTTGCAATTTTGCAATTCTTCATGAAATCCCCTGGAGACTCATCTCGGCCGAGATTTGCATCCTGTCTCGGCCGAGATCTTCAGTTAGCCCTTCCTTTTGTTGCCTCGATCGATCCCTCGACTCCGCGGTCGTTTGATGTTCTTTTTCGACCCTTTTTCACCTGTCTTAACACAAAAATAGCACAAACGCATTATTTTGCCCATGAGAGTATAAAAGCCCTAAATACACGTGATTATGCACATTATTGACACTAAAATGACACTAAAAATGCCCTAAAGTGCGTGCACGAAACACGTGTACCGGGTTCCCCTTTAAGAATTGTGAGTACATATTGTGAATAATATTCTTAAACAAAGTATGTTTTAAATGATATGCTATATACTAATTAAATTAGAATACGTATGTCATGTTTTCTAGTGAACATTGATTATGTTCCAAGATTTAAATACATGAATCTATGGGAATCAACATCTGCATTTGACCAAATGGAGTCTACTTCATCAGTGTTCGTTTTTAACTTATCAATTATGTAGAAACATGTAGCTTCATTTTGAGGAAATAATAAGTATTAGCTAATTTGACAAGTTATTCAGATAATTAAATGTATAAATGCAATCATTACTTTGTTATTATGACTAGCATTCAAGAGAGTTTATTTGGAGTTTCCTTTTTGATTGTTTGTTTATATTTTTATGCTTTGTCCAGGTTATTATTTGATATTTTGTCTGATTAAGCGTGAGATTAATGGAGGAGTTTGTCAATTATGTGTTATCAAAAGTATTTTTAATATGAATACTTTAATTTACTTTAATTTGTTACGACAATCAATTTTTAGATGGAGAGTCAACACAATAGAAGTAAAGGACTAGCGCAAAATGCAACTAGTGGTGGGAGTAAGACCAAAAGTTCAAGTAATCAAGTGTTTGAAGAAAGGGTTCCCGCAAGGTGGAACATAGCCTTGGATCGTAAGTTTATTGAGATATGTGAGGAGGAGATTGGAAAGGGTAATAGGCCAAATAGCCACTTCAATGTTAATGGATGGAAAAATCTTGTTAGGAGGTTCAGGGAAGTGACTTGAAAAAATTACGTGTACAAACAACTTCGCAACCATTGGGATGCAATGAAGAAGGAATGGGTACTATTTAAGAAATTGATGTACAAGGAGACTGGAATTGGTTGGAATCCCTTGAAGAATTCAATTGATGCTTCTGAGGAGTGGTGGGATAGAAAACTAAGTGTATAATCTCTAACACTAATCTTACAACAAATTATTTATTTCGTTATTTGTGATCTTAGATTTAATTTGGTATATCTATTATTGCAGGAAAATGGAGATTACAGTAAATTTAAGAACAAAGACTTATCTTTAATTTGGTATCGATATGATTCCTTATTTTCTGATGTTGCTGCCACTGGTGAAAGAGCACGAGCACCAAGCCAAAGATGTGAAAATAAGATTGAGATAGAAAATGAGATTTTAGAGACTAATGATGAATCGGTTGGAGTTGAAGAACCAACGGGGATTGGTGAAGGTGACTGCGTTGATGATATAGGAATAGATGGGTACAATTCAAGTTCTGGAATCAAGGAAACTAGTAATTTTGCTAATGACATTACCTTTCCCTCTTTAGGCTCGATTAAGAGAAAATATTGTGGTGGAAATAGTAAGGGAAAAAGGATTTCCGGAGCCGCTTCATTGAAGGAAGATATTCAATCTCTTTTAAAGTTTATGGAAGATAAGAATGTTTCCACCTCTTCACTTTCTACACATATCACTATTGGGGCGGCGTTAGAGATTTTAAGCAATGTACCTGGAATAGTTCCTTCAAGTGAACTTTGGAACTATGCTTGTAACCTGTTAAGCAAAAAGGATATGAGAGAAGTGTTTGTCAGCCAACCTTCACCAGAGTCTCGTTTCTCCTGGCTAGAGTTTAATTATGAGTTGTTTAAGAAAAATAAATGATTTTTTAGTGATTAGTCTTAATAGATTTATCATGCTTCTTTCTTTAGTATTTCAATACCACAAACATTCTTATTTTGGATGAAAAGTGCGATTGGGTGTTTTTTCTTGCTTTTCAATTTCATTTCCAATATTCAAAAAGTTGGCGAAATGAATAGCTATCTTGTATGATATCTTGCTTTTTTCTAAATTTAATAAGAGACAATTTATCCATGATTCCATATTGATTTTTGATTATTTACATTAATATTCCTGTACAAATTTGATATTTTTGAATAATGATCATGATGTTTATCATGATATTTCCATTACAAAGAATGGTCATGCTAATATATTAATTTATTATTGTCTGATTATTTTCTAGCTTAATGGAGGAGAGCATTGCAGGTTATGCTTCAATGGAGTATTGGTATATCTCAGATTGTTCTTTATTACATCCTGATTTTTTTCTTGGTGAGGAAATGGCTGAAAAGGAAAAGCAATTTCAACAAAATTCAGATTGGTTGGTTATCTGCCAGGTGACTGCCCGTAGTATCTTGACATATTATGAGAACTATATCCATAAGATTCCATGTAGAACATCAAGTCGAACGGGTCATAAATTTATGGAGGAGATACTAAAAGGACATGGTATAAGATGTTATCAAGCCTTTCGTCTAACAAAACCTGTATTTCTAGAGTTATGTTATGAACTAACCAAAAAATATGGTCTTCTTCCAACACGAGGAATGTCTGTTCAAGAGGAAGTGGGGATCTTTTTATTGATTTATGCTCATGGTGCGGATAATAGATTGGTGCAAGAAATATTCAATCATTCAGGTGAAACTATCTCTAGGCATTTTCATAGAGTTTTAAAGGCTATTGGTATGCTAGCTAATGATATAATTAGACCTCATCCTGAGTATAATGACAGTAAAGGATATCATCAACCTCAACATCAACGCTACAAGCCGTTTTTCAATGTAAGTAAATTTTCAATTGCATAATAAATACATGTAAATTGACTATAACTTGCTAATTTCTATGCCATTTTATTATTTTTAGGATTGTATTGGAGCAATTGATGGAACACATGTAAAAGCTCGATTACCACAAGGAAAAGCAATACCATATATTGGACGCAAAGGGTATGCCACTCAAAATATTCTTGCAGTTGTGGGTTTCAATATGTGTTTTACATTTGCTTGGGCTGGATGGGAAGGTGCTGCTCATGATAATAGGATTTTTGGAGAAGCTATTCGTAATCCCAATATAAATTTTCCAACACCAAAAGGAAAAAAATATTACTTGGTTGATGCAGGATACTCGCACATGTTAGGGTATATGGGTCCTTATAAAGGTGAGAATATTAGATACCATCTTGATGACTTTCGTCGAGCAAGAAATGGGCAACTACGTGCACCAACAAATTCAAAAGAAAAGTTCAATTACTACCACTCTTCATGTAGAAATGTTATTGAACGAACTTTTGGAGTGTGGAAAGCAAGATGGAATATTTTGGCGGATATGCCTTATTTTCATATTGACACACAAAGAGAAATTGTGCTGGCTACTATGGCAGTTCACAATTATATAAGAAAAAAAGCATTTCAAATAGCAGAGGATGAAAGTTATGAGCCGCATGGCAATGGTTCCAGTGAAAGACCTACCGGAGTTTCTACGGTTGAAGATGAATCAAGTACTACTAGTGCTTATTGGATGGCGGTGCGCGACTCAATTGCTATGGATATAAGCGTACGAAGATGATATATTTATTGATATTATTCGAAGATTTTTGTTTCTAAGTTCTTCTGAATGTTCATCAAATTTCTATCTTACTTGATCAAATTGTTTTCCCTTAATACAGGTTTATCATTGTTTTTTTCAATTACATATGTGGTTTATGTGCAATATGAATGGATCAAATCAATCATACAGTTTATGTAGGCATAGAATTTAATTTGGAGTCATCAAAATAATTTTAATAATAAATTTGTCTACTTTTTAAGATTATCGATTACCAATGATGAACTGTAATTATTAGGAGTGATTTCTTAAAATTATTACTGAAATAGTGAAATGTAGTTTGTAAATTTCAAGCATAGTTTTTTGAGATCATGTTTGAGAATAGTTTCTAGCAAAAAAAATCGAATAAATCCTTATTTAAGTGACTTTAATAGTAAAATGTATTTTTTGGTCATTAAATCATAAAAAGAGCTTAAAATACCAAACAAATCAATATCTAATAAGATTTTAAGAGAACTTATAAGTTCGGTTATCCAAACACTTGACAGCTTATTTTAATAATAAGATGTCACAGCTTATAAGCTCTTAAAACAACTTAAAAGATGTATAAGCTTATAAGATGTTTTAAATAAGCTTAGCCAAACACCCTCTTAATAAATATACTATGAGCTAATATTTGTTTCACTCTCATTAATTTCTAAAATCGGAAAGATTTTAGGGAATAAAGATTTGACCAAATTTGTGATACACTCTCATTAATTCCTAAGATCGAGAAGATTTTAGGGGATAAATATTTGACTAAATTTGTGAGAAGATTTTAGGGGATAAAGATTTAATCAAATTTGTGATATATTAAAAAATAGAGATGTTTTAGAATTAAACCCAAGAAATAAAGATTTAACCAAATCTATAACCGGTTTAAGGAGAAAATTGATCACTTTTCTAAACCATATAATTAGTCACTTTTATTATAAAAAACTGTTTTCCTTGTTTAAAAAGGATTAATAATATATCAATTCCTTCGACAAGAACACGTAATATCTCCTTAAGAAAAGAACAACTAATATACATGCGTGTGTATATATATATCTCCCTAGATAACTCAGGAAGTAGCGAATTCTCTTTGGCCTTATTTCTCTCCACTTTCTCCTAAAATTTCTTGAGTCTTGTTTAATTCACCAATGGAGGACCTTTTGTTTGATCAAGTAGCATACTCGGAATACATGGATGACTTCAACTACAGCCAGGTCTAATTTCTGCTACTTTATATACAGCTGCGTATTTTTTGCTATTACTTTTTCTTTCCGCAAAAAGAAAATATAGATATAATTTGAAATTTCAGGGGTTCTACGTAACGCCGCCGGAAGACGACTCTGTGTTGCTGGGAGGCATCAGGAGAGTTGGGGAATGTTCCGGTGACCGCTACCGCAGGGCGGAGTGCGCCGCCAAGTTTGCGGTGGAAGAGCACAACAACAAGGAGGGGCAACAGATGCTGCTCAAATTTCTGCGAATACTAAATCTGAACGTGGAACCCACCGCCGGAGCCATCTACTACATAACCATGGCGGCGGCGGATGCCTCCGGCGAGACACGTCAGTATCAGGTGAAAGTATGGGAAAAAATTAGCAGCGGTTATCAAGTGCAGATATTCAGGCCTACTCCATACTGGATTAAATCCTCAGGTAATTAAATTATTTAAGTTATGACCATGTTTAATTTATGTCATCTGAGTATGGATTTGTTAATGCAGACAAGCGTACAAGCAAATTTTGCTGTGTTGGGATCTGTAACTTGGAGTCTTGGATGGATGAAAACTATATATATTATAAGTGCTTCTATAAAATTCCTAAGGAGGTAATTTGGTTTTTTCTGCTTTGTTGTTTTTTTCTTTCAACTACAATTGTTGGGGTATTGGATTGTGTAAGTCACAATTTTTTGTTTGTTTTATATATGATATAGGGTACAGTTTAAAATCACTTTGCAACAATACTACTACGGGGATGTTTGCTAATAATTATTTGAATTATCTCATAATTTTGTAATGTTTGATAATAAAGTAATTTTTAAAATCAATTTCTCAAATTTTGTCACCTTTTATTTACTTTTGAAAAGTTATTTTCTTGGTCAAATATGATATTGTAAACACGGTCTTGCTTTAACGTACTTCTCAAAAGTGATTTAGCGGTAAACTTGTGTTTGCAAACACTACCTACATTTGGAACCAAAATTATTCCTCAAAATCACTTCAAATTTGATTCTCAGAAGTTTGGGACCACCCAACTTCTTGATTTTTCCACAAATATATGCTTTTATAATAAAAATTTAAGATGTAAAAGTTTCAAGATCGAGTACACCCTACATGATTGAAAAGTTATTTCGCATGGTCAATTCCCGACATAACATCTTCTAAGTTTTAAGAATATAATACAAGAGTTGTTTATGATAAATCTAATCGAACTCTCTCTTACTTTGTTATTATTAATGTTTAATCTTCGTTATAATCTATTGTTTAAAAGAGTTGTTTATTTATTTTATATTGTATTTTTCAGGTTTTAGGTGTTGAGATTATTCAGGACGAACAAAAAGGTGAATCCAAAGGTTTTGTATGGTTCAAAAGTTGTGAAGAATCACAAAAGATATTGAAGGAGTATGTTGGGAAACGGATGCCAAAATCCAATATTTTATATGACTTTGATTTGAGCAGTTGTCCTAGATCTTTTCCTCTTTAGGAGTTTTAATCTTGTAGAGTTAGGTTCAACAACTCTTTGATTGTTTATAACCTCATACTTAGTGTTTGGTATTTATTTAATTTTGTGATTCTTACCCTATATAGTTGGAAATCTAGCTACTTCAAATCTTTCACATGAAGAGGAACCCAATAGTTGGTCCTTATTTAAATCTAGTATTTTTAGAACAAATGTAGTAAAGTTAGACTCAATAAATTTTATCAACTCACGACTATGTAATCTGGTATCAACCCACATATTTTACATGAGATTAGGAGGGGAAATTGATTGTAGCTTAGGTTGTTGAGTATTGTGAGAATTGATAATCAATCACTGTTAATGAGATGTTGATTGTATTCTGTATATATAACTGGTACAACAAGATTTACAAGGAACAAATCAGAAAATGATAGACATAGATACTTCCCTATATACAAAATATTCACTCCCTGCAAGCAATGCGTGGGATTAATTCCAACACAGAGTTTGGAACGTAAAACCTCCAAAGCTGGACGAGGCAGTCATTTAGTAAAAATATCAACCACTTGTAAGTCGGATGGGGCGAACTTGGTGGAGATTTTCTCGGACTAGACAACCAATTCACGAACAAAATGGACATCAAGATCAACGTGTTTTGCTCTCTTGTGCGCAACCGGATTTTGATAGATAAAACTTGCACTGTTATTAGTGCGCACAACTCATAACAAGCTCAACACCATACAAGTTCAGCAGCTGCATTAACCATAGCATGATACTCAGATTCGCATGCAACTAGAACGTGCGATGGTTGGTTGCTTCATGGCACTCCAAGAAACAAGATTTCCACCCAAGAAAATTAAGTAACCATATGTGGATCGTCATGTCTCAACACAACGGCCCCAATCTGCTTCAGAATAACCAATCAGAGCATAGTCCGGACAAGAAGCAAAAGTATGACCAAAATGAAGAGTGCCCTTGACATATCATAAAATCCGCTTGACCGTAAGAAAATGACCATCAGTCGGTGCATGAAGAAATTGACTAACCAGATTGACTGCATAGGATAAATCCGGTCATGTAATAAGAAGATACTGTAAAGCTCCAACTAGAGAACGGTACAATGTCGGAACCCGAAAAGCTGAACCATCGAACACCAAGATTCAGCCTGCTGCCACGGGTGTAGCGACCGATTTAGAATCCAGGAGGGTAGCTCGATCAAGTATATCCTTAGCATATTTTGACTGGTCTAAGAAAAGACCACCATCTATATAAGTAATCTTAAGTCCAAGAAAATAGTCCAAGCTGCCAAGATCCTTGATGGCAAACTCCTTATGAATACGAGTGATGAAGCGCTAAAGAAAAGCTTGGTTATTGCCTGTTATAATGATATCATCAACATATAACAAAGATAACTAAGCATGGAATCTTTATGACAGATAAATAAAGAAGAATCAGCACGACTGGCAAAAAATCCCATATCAAGTAAGAATGAATTGAACCGCTGAAACCAAGCCAAGGGAGCCTATTGTAACCCATATAAAGCCTTCTTGAGACGGCAAACATGATTTGAAAACCTAGGATCCAAAAATCCAGGAGGTTGAGCCATTAAAAATGGTTTCAAGAGAACCCCATTAAGGAACGCATTGTTAACATCTAACTGATGCAAACTCCAACGATTATGAATAGCCAAGGTAAGAATTAGACGAACATTGGCAGCTTTAACGACAGGGCTGAAAATATGTGAAAAATCCAACCCCAGAATTTGAGCAAATCCCTAGGCAACAAGACGAGCTTAATGACGCTCAATGGACCCATCTACATGATATTTGGTACGATATACCCATTTCGAACCAACTATGTTAGCATCAGGTGGGTTGGGAACCATAGCATTATTGTGTAAGGCATCAAGTTCTTCCTGCATGGCAAAGAGTCATTCAAGCGACTTAGAGGCAGATTTGAACCCTTTAGGTTCCGAAGAGGCAACAAGCGCAAACAGAAGACCTGTAGTAGCCAAAGTGATAGGGTATTTAGGCTTAAAAAATCCATATTTAAATTGAGTTACCATAGGATGCGATGGTGCATCAATTGACAATTGAGGAGTGCGAGTAGGAGGAGGAACCGATGGCGGTGGTTGCATGGCAGCGAGTGGAGCAGACATGGGCTGGAGCATTGTTGGAGCACGTTGGAGTGGCAACAGCTTGGTTGCTACTGGAATAGGTTGGGGTGGCAGCAAGTCGGTCGCTGTTGGAGCAGATTCAGATGTAGGTGGTTCGATCGGTACTAGAAGAACAGGGTCGGGTGCATGTGGTGGCGGTATAGGTTCAAACACATCATTCGGACAGAGACTACAAGGGCGCACATGTGTAGAACTTGTAGGTTCATCAAATGAGCTGACATCATTAGAATTTGGAGACAAACCAGCAGATGAGCCTCCAGAAAATTGCTTTCATCAAAAGTAGCATGGCGAGTCATGAAAACGTGTGGCGTCTCAGAATCAAGACACCGAAAACCTTTATCACTTCCACTATACCCTATAAAAATGCAAGGATGACTTCTCGAAGATAGATTATCCCGAGCATAATCCCTAAGATAAGGGAACACCCGGCAACCGAATGGCTTAAAATTCGCATAATCAGGCGGAGAATGATACAAGAGTTCAAAGGGTGATTTATTGTCCAAAATTGGAGTCATTAAGTTATTAATAACATAGGCTGCAGTAGCAAAAGCATCAAACCAGAAACGAGCGGGAATATTAGCATAAAATATCATAGACAAACCCGTTTCGGTGATATGGCGGTGCTAGCGCCTTAGCACGTCCGTTGAGGACATGATACTTGATGATGAATACCATTTATGGACAAAAAAAAAAAATGATGTAACACTAGCATTAATAAATTAAGTGACGTCGAATCAGGCCTGATTCACTAGGTCTTTCGTAACGATAAAAATTTCCATTAAAATAGTACGGAACTCGAGACGGGAGCTTCATCGAAGCTTCTTGCTTCATCGTCCTCGCATTCACGATTTCAAGCTCTAATTTTAATTCTTCTCGTCGTTAACAAACACCAGAATATAGTCGTCGTCTTCATCAGTAGCATTAGCATTCAGAAGAAACACCAACTTGCCGCCGTACTCCTCATCATATAAAAAAAAAAAAAAAAAAAAAAAAAAAATAATTGTTTACTTCGACGGTAACTAGGTCTACCTTTGCCAAATCGGAGACTTTCGGCCATGGCTATGCGATCGGTAAGTACGTGTATTACGTCAGAAATATTTTTTTTTAAATTCTCTTAATTTTTGAATCAATTTTTTTAGATAAAGATGATTTTTTCTTATTTTTAATTGAATTTTAAGAATTTTCAAATTAATTTTATAAATATTCTTTTTAATTTTTTAAATTTATAAATAAATTTTTTGAATTTTAAATAAATTTTTTAATTGATTTCAGAAATACTTTTTCTAATGTTCTGGATTTTTAAATATTTTTTTGATTTTTTAAACAATTTTTTGAATTTTAAATGAAATTTTAGAATTATTAAATTAATTTCAGATTTTTTTTTATTTTCTTGATTTTAATGTATTTTTTGGATTTTGAAAAGAATTTGTAAATTTTAAATGAATTTTAAGAATTATAAAATTAATCTCAGAAATAATTTTTTTAATTTATTGGATTTAAATAATTTATTTTGATTTTTGAATTTATTTCTGAATTTTAAATGAATTTTTAGAATTATAAAATTAATTTCAAAATTAATTTTTTATTTTTTTATTTTGTATTATAAAAATTAGATTTTAAATTAATTTTTGAATTTTAAATGAATTTTGAAATTTTAAAATTAATTTCAGAAATAAGGTTTTAATTTTTTGGATTTTGAATTAAGTTTTTGGAATTTTAAAATTAATTTTAGAAATAAATTTTCACTTTTTGTTAATTTTAAATATTTTTATTTTTTGGATTTTGAAATTAATTTTCTGAATTTTTTATTTTTTGTCGCTATGTCGCCATCTTATTGGCCCAAAAAAGATATGTGCGTATCACATGGGCTATACGGTCGGAAATATAGTCGGAGGTTGAAAAAATGAAAAAATGATTAGTATATGTTGTTGTCGGAAAAAATAAAAAGTTGGGACTGCAAAAGTAAAAAGGCCCACAGTACGGGGTTTGCTTGATAATTAGCCCAAAAGAAAATAAGGTCTAGAAATGCAATAACACGAAATCGCACTTATATATTATAAATACTCGCGATTCTCGTATAAATATGCTTGTGAAATATGCAAGAAAAAATAATTTTCACGTTTATCACCCATGATCTACTACACATGCGCATGGCCTATAAAGCGCAACACCACTTTTAGCACTGAAATTACATGTGGGATGTGAGTGATAAAAAAATGTAACTTACAAAGAGACTTTAGTTCATAGAAGTTAAAAACTTCACCAAAGCTCTGTGAGTTATATCTTATCTTTCTAGGTCTGGTTCATAGTTCAAAAGACATTAGATCCGATGCATTCGACACGGTTAGCGCTGCAATAGATGTCTTCAGTATTTTAAATACACTTTCTTTTGAATTGTTAGAAAAATATTTTATTTCAAAAGAAATCATTTTATATACATTATTTTAAATAAGAGTTAATTATCAAAAGCAGCCTGTACTATTGATGATTTTTTTTTTTTTTAACTTTTGTAGTCCCAACTTTTTATTTTTTCAGGCGACAACCTGTACTAATTGTATTTTCGATTATTCAACCTCTGACTATATATCCGGTTATATAGGCCATGTGATTCACATATGTCTCTTTTTGAGACAATAAGATGGTGACACGTGGCGATAAAAATTCAGAAAATTAATTTAAAAATACAAATTTTTTATTTAAAATTTAAAAAATTAAAAAAATATTTCTGAAGTAAATTTCAAAATTCTAAAATTTTATATAAGATTCAGAAAATTAATTTAAAATCCAAAAAATTTATTTAAAATCTAAAAAGACAATAAAAAATATTTTGAAATTAATTTTAAAAATTCAAAAAAAATTATCTCTGAAATCCATTTAAATTTTTTTAAATTCATTTAAAATTCAAAAATTAATTTCAAATTAATTTTAAAAAAATATATGTTTATTGTTGTCCAAAACTAAAAATGGTGTCAGTTTCTATTATTCTTTAATACCATAACGGTTATTAGTTTATTGTTTAGTAAAGGTTATTATTCTAGCCATAAATAACATTGAAACCGCCTTATATTATTCTTATTTGACTGCGTTGTCGAGACACGTCAAATTAAACTAACTTATCTACCTCCACTAACTAGTAGCGGTGATAAGTAAGAGTCGAATTCCACAAGGAGCGGTTGAATTAATTATACTTTTTAATGTTAATAACTAAATAATAAAAGTAATTGGGTGTTTTGATTTGAATCAATCCACTAATTAAGCTAATCAAATAAACAACTAATGCTAAAGACTTCAAATACTCAATTAAACAAATGATAACTCGACTTAAATCAATATCAAAATAATATTAATCCTCTATTCAGTATCCCCCTACTCGTATACGAATTAATTAAGTAATTACACCTGATTCTCTATCCCACAACTCTCTAACCCTAGACCGACAATAAGCTTTGTCTGCCCGAATAATCCCTTAATATTAGTTAACTAAAATAATCTTTTTAGTTAACCCTATTTAATTGAACAGTCTAGAATAAGCTCTATAGGTTTAATTCATTAAATGGATTAAGTATTAGGATAATAGGTTAGACTAGACTCCAAATACATACGTGCGATTCAGATAGCCTAGATTTGTGTTACCCTTAACGAATTAATCGCTATTGCTACTTACGATTATAAAATTGTAACAATTACAGATTACACTTTTATAATCTAGCATTGATAAATCAATAATCTAATTGGACCGGCCCTATCAAATCAAGAAATCAACATATTATGGGTCATATGATCAAGTAACACAAATAAGTTATTGGATAGAAATTAAAATCTAATTACGGATAAATTGATCATAAAATACGAATAGAGTTCGACATCTCTTCGAACTAGAATAAAATAGTTTAGCTACACATAATTAAACTATTGCCTAAAATCTGATAACAAAAAACTAAATCATAAGGTAAAATAGACGAGATAAAACAAACGAATTGTGGTTGACTTCTCTCCTGCTTCCCACGCCTCCAACTTGTCCAACTAACCATCTGCTCCACATTAATTCTTCAATCTAGCCTCCTCTTTTCATTCATTCTCATGACTTATATATAAGGCTTAGATAAGAGTCATGGAAAAAGGCTTCCGGCCCATTTGATATAAGCAAGAGTGGGCATGTGGTTGACTTCGCAATTAGTTAAGTTGTTGGGCTTTCGGGGCCGATATTGGATGATCCAATGTCCGCCCATGAATCCAATGTGTTGGCTTATTTCCTCTATGGTATATATCAAATATGGCCGGATAACCCGGCTTATATTAAAAAATGACTTTCCTCATATTTGACTTGATAAAAAAAAAATATATAATTAATATTTTCAGATTTTGAAAATTCAAATTTGAAATTTCCCCCTCTTTCTCCCTCATATGCATGTTCTCTTTTCTCTTCTCTTATTACTTTCTCTCATTTTTTCTCTCAACTCTCTCAATTCTCCATTTCTTCTTTTCTTTCATAACTCCATCATCATGTTCGAATAATTTTTGCAGGTGTGTGTTTGTTCTTATTTTCTTTCATAGCATACTTTATTTTTATACTCAATCTATAAACATTATGTTTTTTTAAGATTTGAGGTTGTTATTATATACATATATGATAGTTTTCTTTCCCATTATTCAAGTTGTGCAAACAATATGTTAGATTTATATTGAAAACGACTTAGTTGTTTAAAACAACATGGTTGTTTTGTGTTTAAACAACCGGGTTGTTTAAAACATTGGTGTTGTTTTTTAATCAAATAACCTAGTTGTTTAAACAACTCGGTAAACAACTCACTAGTTGTTTAAACAACTCGGTAGTTGTTTAAACAACTGGGTTGTTTAATATGTCAAAAGATGCGTTGTTTAAAAAAAGTCTATTTTTGATAGTTTAGAATAAGTAAGGTCATTTTTTACAAGTCATACTTTGACTACGCCATTAGTGAAAATACCTCATTTTCTCTTCTCGAGCTCAATATCTTTACTTGTTCATCGCTCAGCCCAACTCATTCCATAAACTCCGAAATTGCTCCAAGTCTACTATAATTTAACATAAAAACACAACTTAGAGTATTTGGATTTAATGTGCAGATAAGTAGAAAATAATCGGTGCATATAAATAAAATGCAATAAAATTACATTCTTAACAAGCTAAATGATGTATATTTTTCTACTTATAATTATTGTTGTGTTTTAATATGTATATTTATTGTGATTAATATTCAAATTATTTACCACATTATTATTGAGAGCCAACGGCTCCATTCATTAACTAGATACCCCTTATGTCCCACCTTATCTTGTACACTTTTCATTTTTATTCGTCCTAGGCGAACTTGCACACCTCTTAAAAAGAAATAACACAATTTTCACCCTCAATCTCCACCCTCATTCAACCTCTGAAAAGTCAACAAAATCTCAAAAAACAACTTTTCTTAATACTTGTGTCAGCCTCCTCTGTACAAGATAAGGTGAGACGAAGGGAGTATTAATTAATTATCATTTACCATCATTAAGTATATATTTAATAGTTTTGCAAAGGCTAATTTACAATGATTCTTTAAATATTGCGTATTTATTTTCTAAGAGTGTGCATTAGTGTCATGTAAATACATATCTATACTTAATATAATAACAAAATCCGTCGAAATTAGTAACTTTGAAGTTTTCCCGCCCAAAATTTATTACCAATTTTGGAAATTATAATTTTTGGTATATAATTCAACCCCAATATAAAACATAATTATTGGCAATAACTTGTCATATATTAGCCTAAACTAAATAGGATAAAGCTATTTGGGTTGATTCTGCCCGGACCCAAAAAAACATATTTTCTTAAAATTAATTAATTTTATAAATTTATTGAATATTATTAATGAAAAATTGTTTACGAAGACGGTAACTAAATTTGTTACATTACTAATATATCCTCTGTCAACCGCATATTGCAATTCCAGCCCCAATCATCAACATGACTTCTATGGAAGGATGTTAGAGATATTCATACATTAAGAAAAATAAATATCCATACTAATATATATGTTAGTCATTAATATTTTTCACTGCATTTTTTTATTAACATATAAATTTTCATATCTTATTATTTATTGACTGTAATATTTTATTATAACAAAATTATATAAAAATATAAAAAAATATTAATTTATTCATTTACATTTACAAATCGTGCATCGCACGGGGATACGACTAGTATATATATATATACACACACACGTGAGTTTTGGAGAAGAGTGATGTAAAATATTTTATTTCTCCTATATACTACAATATTGATGGGTTACCTGTTCCTAACTTATGCTAGAAGTTATGTTATATTTTGGGGGACTATTCAAGTAAATAATGTAGGACATTGTTAATATAACACACCTCAGAAATTTTTAATATCTATTACATTATATTTTCCCAAAATACCAACAGTTGTACAGGACTATGAAGCTTGTATTTTGTGAGCCCTTGCTCTTTCGGTGGACTTGGTGGAGGCAATGGCGTGTCAAGACAAGGTAAGAATGGCGAGAGAACATGGTGTGGCCAGGTTGATGATTGAAGTGGAAGGTGTGGCCAGCTCTTAGTCATAAACAAATGGACTTCTCCTATTTTGGAAATATCATTTCAGATATTCTTAATTTATGTAATTTAATTGAAAGTTTCACGTTTAGTTGGGTCAAGCGAATTACTATAAGCTTGCCCATAGCCGAACTCGTTTGTCTTTTAATGTTTCTTTTGGTGGAGATTATTCTGGAAATGTCTCAGATAATCGTAGATGAATTATTTTGGATGACGTTTCTGATTTTGAATAAATGGAGCTAGAATGTTTCCCCTAAAAAAGATATTATATTCACAATAAATATATCATGTTTTTTTTACTTATTTACATAAAATTTTAATATTTAGGTCAATTATCATTTCCAGTTGTTGGAAATCGGTTTACGAAAATGGGTGAATACCCAAATTTGACCAATTAGGAAGTAGCAAAATATTCAATCTAACGTAATTGAGTTGTGTGTGATCATTCTACATTTCGAGTAGATGATTGTTGTGTATTAGATTTCTCAAAATCGAATTACAGTGAGTGAGAAATTAATGCACGAAGATAGCCATTTGTTAAGGCAGACCGAGAAGTTCATGTTCGAACTGTCAAGGGACATAACGTGTAACTCCCGTCATTAATGGGACGTTATGAGGTTGTAACAACTGAAGTTAATGAGGTTTAACATCTGCATTAAGGTGGTGTAACACCTGGAGGTTACTAACCTCATTTGAATGCCTTAAATGGCATGTTTGAATGCCTTAAAGACCCTTTAATGGGTGTATTTAATCTCCAATTGAGTGGAATGGTGTCTATATAAATAGGTCATTATTTTCCTGCATGGAATACTTTTGAGAAAAATCAGAAACACTTGAAATACTGCATCTCATTGCATTTTATGAAAATCCTTGCATTCCAAACTAATTTGGCATATAGTCCTTTCCAAGTTCTTACCACACATTCTAGTTCGTTGGTGCTTCTAGATTCTTGGTGCTACTATCCAGAAGACGGAAGTCATTTTATCTTTGGGAACGTTATGTCAAACCGTGGATGCACTAGCCAGGACGTATTCGTTTTGTGGAAAGAGGTCTGACCTCGACCCGACTTCACCCTTGTTCTTTTGTAGTTCTAACATCCATTTCAGAGACAACAATTCTCCAGAATTTCGAAGTTGTTCTGAGTTGTTCGAACGTATTCTGTCCAGAATATTTGAAGTGGTTCGTGAGCTGTTCCAATGTCGTTTGAACATCATCTGTTCAAAGTACTCGAAGACGTTCCTGTACAGTTCGAACATCTACTATACAGAATCCTTGGTGGTTGTTCCTGTACAGTTCAAACATTTACAGTCTAGAATCCTTGGTGAATGTTCCTGTACTGTACGAACATCGGATATACAAAATTCTTGGTGTTTGTTCCTTTGTAGTTGCAGTTCTTACATAGTTCTAGCCTTTGAAGATTTGTAATAGATTTGTAAAATCTTATAAGCCATTTTTGGGTGAACTATAAATTCAACAATCGCAAAATGAAAATTAGCTCCTGCACACACCTCACAATGGCGAGCTCATCTTCAAAAGCTTTGTTTGTTGCACCTATCCATGGTGAGAAGCCCGAGAAGTTCATGGGCATCGACTTGAATAGATGGCAGCAAACAATGCTGTTTTACCTTACGACGTTGAGTTTAGCGCGTTTCCTCAAGGAGGATCCGCTGATTATTTCAAAAAACGAAGTAGACGCTGAAAAGCGTGCTGCGTTCGAAACGTGGGGCTAAGGAGATTTCTTGTGCCCTAACTATGTCCTAAATGGCTTAGTGATGCTCTATACAATGTGTATAGTGCGGTGAAAACCTCTAAGGAGCTGTGGGGCTCTTTGGAGAAGAAATACAAAACTGAGGATGCTGGCACAAAGAAATTTGTGGTCGGCAGGTTTTTGGACTTTCACATGGTGGATTCCAAAATAGTGATGGAACAAGTTCAAGAGTTCTAGTTGATCCCACACGATATCACAGCCGAGGGAATGATCTTACCGGATGCGTTCCAAGTAGCTGCTGTGATAGAGAAGCTGCCTCCAAGTTGGAAGGACTTCAAGAGTTATCTCAAACACAAGCGTAAGGAGATGACTTTGGAGGATCTTATTGTCAAGCTCAGGATTGAGGAGGACAATAGGAAGAATGACTCCAAGCTGGCTCGTGTGGGGATTTGGATAACCTTATAAGGTTGTGTCTAACGGTAGGGGGATAAAATCATGTTTAAACAAGGTTTAATATGGTGCCCAATGCAATCAAGCCTAAGTGGTTGTGGTTGAGGATATGAACATGTCAAGTGTTGTAACAAGTGTTGCAACAATATGTTTGGTCTAGTACTTGGTACTTTAGACCGGTTTAGCTTGAAAGAAAGCTAAGTTGTTGAGTTTGAAAGATGACTCAGTTGTTAAGCTTGAAAGAAAGCTTGGTTGTTGGTTCAATGTTTGAACATGTGAACAATACTTCAGTTTGAAAGATAGCTTGAAGCTCAGTGTCAGCGTAGTGTGGTATAAACAGTGAATAGTTTATACTGAAGACTTGAAAGAAAGTCTTGTGAGCCTTGAAAGGCGAATTAATGTGAAATGGACTTGAGTCGTGTAGCATGATTACTATGTTGTTAAAGTTTTACCACAAAAATTGTGGGGGGAAGCTGTTCTATCAGCTAATCACATATTAAACAAGATTCTACTAAAAGGTAAGGATGAACTTCTTATGAGTTGTGGAAGGGACGTAAACCGTCATACAAATACCTCAAAGTGTGGGGATGTTTGGCAAAGGTTGAAGTGCCTGGTCCAAAACAAGTTAGAATTGGACCGAAAACGGTTGATTGTTTGTTTATTGGATATGCACTCAATAGTAGTGCCTATCGGTTTCTGAATAAAAAATTAGAAGTGCCTGATATGCATGAAGGCATGTTGATTGATTCAAGGAATGCTATATTCTTTGAAGATGTCTATCCTTGTAAAGAGAGGGTAGAGATGAGTTCGAACAAAAGAACTCATGATGTTGCCAGTAGTTCTGCTCAAGAGAGTGAAGAACCGAGACGTAGCATGAGAGCGAGAATCGCTAAGACATTCTATCCTGACTTTATAACGTACGTGTTAGAGGATGAACCGAAGTCTATCAAAGAAGTTCTGTCTAGTCCAGATGCTCCATTCTGGAAGGAAGCTATTAATAGCGAGATTGAGTCCATCATGCAAAACCACACTTGGGAGTTGGTTGATCTCCCACAAGGTTGAAAGCCCTTAGGATGTAAATGGGTCCTAAAAACAAAGTATAAGGCTGATGGATCAATAGACAAGTTTAAAGCCCGTTTGATTGCCAAAGGGTTTAAACAAAAAGTAGGGTATGATTTCTTCGACATGTACTCACCTGTGACAAGGATCACTTCTATTCGTGTGCTTCTTGCGATTGTTGCTTTGCACAATCTTGAGATTCACCAAATGGATGTGAAGACCACATTCTTCAATGGTGAGTTAGAAGAAGAAATATACATGGATCAACCAGAAGAGTTTGTAGCACCTGGTCAAGAGAAAAAGGTGTGCAAACTCGTTCAGTCATTGTATGGGCTTAAACAAGCGCGAAGCAGTGGCATGTGAAGTTTAATAACACGATGTTGTCAAATAGTTTCAAAATCAATGAGTGTGATAAATGTGTGTACGTAAAAAGTACATCGGATGCTTTTGTCATAATATGTCTATACGTAGACGATATGTTGGTCATGGGAAGTAGCCATGATGTTATCATTGATACGAAACTCATGTTGAAACGAAACTTCGACATGAAAGATATGGGGTTGGCTGACGTGATTCTTGTAATCAAGATAGTTGGACGTCTGAGGGAATTGTCTTGACACAATCTCATTACGTTGAGAAAGTGCTTAAGAAAGTCAACGTTTATGATGATCCACGGGCCAAAACACCTATGGAACTCAATGTTCATTTGAGTAAGAACAAAGGAGAGCCAATGGCTCCGTTGGAATATGCAAGGATCATAGGGAGCTTGATGTACTTAACGAACTGTACGCATCCTGATCTTGCATGTTTAGTGAACAAGTTAAGTAGGTTCGCAAGTAATCCAAGCAATGAGCATTGGAAAGCACTTGTAAGGGTACTAAGATACTTGAAGTACACCCTTACGTTGGGGCTGCATTACACGAGATATCCAGCTGTACTTGAAGGGTACTGTGATGCTAATTGGATATCAGAAACAAAAGACTCCTTTTCCACAAGTGGATATGTATTCACTATTGGTGGAGGAGCGGTGTCTTGGAAGTCCACTAAGTAGACGTGTATAGCCCGGTCCACCCTGAAATCCGAGTTTATAGCTTTGGATAAAGCTGGTGAAGAAGCAGAATGGCTTCGTAACTTCCTTGAAGACATTCCATGTTGGAACAAACCTGTGCCGTCAGTTATGATTCATTGTGATTGTCAAGCTACCATTGGTAGGGCACAAAGTAATATGTATAATGGTAAGTCTAGACATATACGTCGTAGACATAATACCGTGAGACATTTGATCTCAAGTGGCGTAATATCGATCGATTATGTGAAGTCGAACGATAACTTGGCGCATCCGCTAACCAAAGGGTTAAGTCGAGATCAAATGTGTAAGTTGCTAGAGGGAATATGTGTAAAATCCACATAGCAAAGAACTGACATAGTGGTAACCCAACCATGATGACTAAAGATACCAAGAACTTGGTTCAATGGGAAAACTGAGCTATGAAAGTTCAGTTAGAACACTTGAAAATAAATTCCAACTCATCCTTAGAGGGCAACATTCAAATGTTGAAACCTGCAAAATGTGGTGAGGTTAAGTCATTTGACTTTTAATGATTCCTAAACCAAGAGCGGTAGAGTATGGCAGGATACTCGGGATAGGAGATCACCTATATAAGTGTGAAGTGGTGGTCGCTTCAATTGTAAAAACTTATGAATCCAAAGACGTGTCCATGGCCGATACGGACAAAAACGTGAGAACAGAAGGTGGTGAGGCCTTATTGTGTTGATATCATTGTCTCGGTATACACCAAGGGGGAGTAGCTCAAGGCATTGCATCCACTAAGCCGCCAATATGCCCGATGATATTGACTATGGAAGGTTCAAAGCCACAAGCTACCTATCCTTATGCAATAAAGTCTCTCAAGAACTGGGTTGCATGTTGCATACGTATATGCATTAATTTCCACTCATGTGGGGGATTGTTGGAAATTAGTTAACGAAAATGGGTGAATACTCAAATTTGACCAATTGGGAACTGGCAAAATATTCAACTCTAACGTAATTGAGTTGTGTGTGCATTCTACATTCCGAGTAGATGATTGTTTTGTATTGAATTTCTCAAAATCGAATTTCAGTGAGTGAGAAATTAATGCAAGAAGATAGTCATTTGTTAAGGTAGACCTGGAAATTCATGTTCGAACTGTCAAGGGACATGACATGTAACTCTCATCATTAATGAGACGTTATGGGGTTGTAACAACTGAAGTTAATGAGGTTTAACATCTGCATTAAGGTGGCGTAACACCCGGAGGTTACTAACCTCATTTGAATGCCTTAAATGGCATGTTTGAATGCCTTAAAGAACCTTTAATGGGTGTATTTAATCTCCAATTGAGTGAAATGATGTCTATATAAATAGGTCATTATTTTCCTGCATGGAATACTTTTGAGAAAAATCAGAAACACTTGAAATATTGCATCTCATTGCATTTTACGAAAATCCTTGCATTCCAAACTGATTTGGCATATAGTCATTTCCCAGTTCTTACCACACATTCTAGTTCGTTGCTGCTTCTGGATTTGTGATGCTACTATCTAGAAGACGGAAGTCGTTTTATCTTTGGGAACGTTACGTCAAACCGTGAGCACTAGCCGGGACGTATTCGTTTTGCGGAAAGAGGTCTAACCTCGACTCAACTTCACCCTTATTCTTTTGTAGTTCTAACATCTGTTTCAGAGACAACAATTCTCCAGAATTTCGGAGTTGTTTTTGAGTTGTTCGAACGTATTTTGTCCAGAATATTTGAAGTGGTTCGTGAGCTGTTCCAGTGTCGTTTGAACATCATCTGTTTAAAATCCTCGAAGAGGTTCCTGTACAGTTCGAACATCTGCTATACAGAATCCTTGGTGGTTGTTCCTGTACAGTTCGAACATTTACAGTCTAGAATCTTTGGTGATTGTTCCTGTGTTGTACGAACATCGGATATACAGAATTCTTGGTGTTTATTCCTTTGTAGTTGCAGTTCTTACATAATTCTAGCCTTGAAGATTTGTAATAGATTTGTAAAATCTTATAACACATTGTTGGGTGAACTATAAATCCAACACCAATATGACTTTACAAACATAATATAGATATACAACAATTTTACAATTTTTTCAATTTGATCCCGAATAAGTTTTAGGCCCTACTACTAGCGTAGAGTGTGAAATCGAGGTTTGGATCAGCCTAACTACAAGCTTGTAATTATATGATTTTTTTAAACTTCTAATTAAATAAAAAGTAATATTTAGTTATTATGTTTAATGATAAGACATAATACTTTTACCTTAATTAAGAATTACAACTATTCAAACGATTACATGTATATAATTGGAGAAACAATTGTCACTTTTATAGTCTTATTTCTTATAATTGTTTTACTTTTCAAGAGAACTAGGGATAGAATGTGCAAAAATTGGGCACATAGGGAAAATTACTCACACGAAATATTGGTCATGATTCAAATTGCAAAATAGTGGTAAATATGCAGTTTATTTTGCTAAATTTGAAATGTCATGTTAAAATTAAATTTTGTGAAAGTTTACGGTTTACTTTGCAATTAGGCCAAAAAATCAAAGATCATGCATTTTTATATTTATAGTGAAAATGTTATGTTGCGAATGATAATTAAACAAAAAAATAAATTATTTTATAATCAAGCCTTTTTTCAAAAAAGAAATAATAATTATGCATGTAACCATTCGTAATAACTTCTTTAATTTCTTTTAAGGGGGGCATCAAAGCAAGTTTCTAATTATTGTGTGTAGAACACCGTATTTAGAAATGAGGATCCGAGGGCAGCAAAGCTAGGTATGTCAACTGGCGGATCGGGGTGAATTTTTGGATTTTTTAACTCGCCCCACCCCGCGCCCCGTCACGGGGCAAAAATCTCTGTCCCGTGATCTGCCCCGTACGGGGCGGATCTGCCCCGCCTTATCCTGTCCCGAAGATCTCGGATCGAAGCGCATTGGGACGGGTCGGATCAATTTTGACATGCCTGAGCAAAGCGCAACAATAGAATCTGAGAAAATCCACAAACTGTGGCAATTGCTCATATTTCTGAACTCCGACTCCCTTAAAAGAATACCTTCTCAAGTATTTTCGTCTTTTTCTCTTTCATTTCTGAAAATTTCACTTTCCATCTCATTTCTGAACCCTTTTCAGATGTTTTTTTGTTAGTGTCCTGTTCTGACGAATTGCTGTAGCCTGTAATGTAAACAAGAGGTGCGGGTGTGTTGTAATGCTTAGCGGCTGTTTGATCATTCATCACTTTGTTGCATTTCATCTATTAAAGTTGAGGGGCGTCGGGCACAGTCCTATACGACTGAAGCGTGAGTGTCACTAGGCTTATAAGTGCTTCTCTCTTCTAGTATTTTATTAATGTAGAACAATTACATGTGGACATTTATCATTGAAGCCAATATTCCAACATCATCGACCCATTGAAAACGTAAACATCTAGCAAGGCCCATTCTTCAAAACCATGCCAGGAGGCACCAACTAGCACCTAGGTGACCGTCTAGTGTGAAAACTTATCTTGGACTATTTCCATACTCTTTGGGTGTGTTTACTTAAGGCTTCCCTAGTAGATTTAGGGTCCCAAATTCCGATAAAGCACCCTCATTAACTTCCTCAACCAAGTTTAGCTGAGCACTCCCTAACGATAAGTAAACACATCCTGTGTAATGTCTGTACATGTTTACACCAATTGCAGAGGCATAGGCATAGGCATTAACAATTTCTAAAATTTCAGTTTTAGGAAATAATTCTCTATTGGTATAGTACTAAGGAGCAATCTTTGGGAGTTGAGAGGTACATTTGTGCATAACAAAGACGAATGTGATGAACCAAGTATCCGCTATCACAATGATCATGAATTCATTTTCTTATGCTCTTGAAGTTTGCATCTGGGTTGAAGAATTTTGGTTTGGGAAGAGGATTTAAGATAAAAGAACTTCCAAGACTTAAATTTGGTTTTGAAATTCTTCCTCTAAATCCATCAATCCAAACGCATCCTAAGATTTTTGATACCGGTTAGAAGACGAGTATCTTGTTTATGTCAAGTCCCGTCCGGTATCTTTCCTCTCAGTTATGTGACAAATAGCATTCATCTTTGTTATTTCCTCAACATGTTGTCTTTACCATTTACTTTACGACTTCTATTTCACTGTTATCGTTGAGAGCTTGCAGCTCATTGTGTACTGAATAGCTAATATTTCATAGGTAGCAATCAAGGCCCACCAAAAATAGCCCAAATGAAAAGCCGTCATCTGCAGCCTCTACTCCAGCTGTGGCTTCATGCAGGAAGAAGAAAGATGAAAGCGCCACCTTCTTCGAAGATGCAGAGATCACATCGATGAATTCATCCATGCTTCTATGGACGAACACAAGACTTGCTTTCAGAAGGCCATTAAGAAAGTTCCTTTAAACAACTGCCATTTACTTTCTATTTTCATGTGATATATGATAGCTGAAGTCTACTCTTAATGCTTTCCAGATGTTTGGCATGTCAAAAGTTGTTGCAGAAAGGAGTTCGGAGACAAAGGAAGTTGAAACTTCTTTGCCTCTTCGAACAACAGTAGCTGAGTAATTAAGGTTTCACCTCAACCTTTTCCTTGTCTTGATATGAACAATAGATATGAGTGTTAAATGAGTTTTTAGATATGTGCAATCTTCATGTTTGAAATCAACAGTTAATCTGTATGCTAATAAGGTCAAACAACCTTCAGACAAAGCTAACTGTGGATCCCATATTTCAACAAGACATGGGCATCTTACGTAATTCCTCAGTGATCTTTTCTTCACCAAAAGCCGTTTATTGTCATGTTGTGTATGGATTGAAGGATATCCGGATGTATTTCAATTCTTTAGTTTCAATTTGATTAATGTTTGGTTTTGTCTTTTTTTTTTTTTTTTTTTTACCTGTTTTAATGTTCGAAGTATTTGCTCTAGAGAAGACATTAATTGCTTTGTAAGATGATATATTCTCTGAAGCTCTCTCTCTCTCTAACACACAACTGAACAAAAGATAAAAATCAGAACACCCAATTCTGAATTCACTGAATATCAGTAAACACAATTGGAAACCATAATTACAAGAAACAGAATAAGGAGTAAAATTGAAAGGATCCATATGAAGTAAGCAAACGTAGGATGTTATAAACTAGAGTAAGTTAGGCAGCATTTGCAGTACGGGGCAAAGAAATGTATGAAAAATCATGGATCCTTACAGTAACATCACCATTATCACTCTCACGCCCATTGCCTAATAACTCTCTGTGTTGAGTCCTGACAATCTCATTTTCTTGAAATTTCATCTTTTTCATGGCCTCCCTTCTCCGATCATGATCTGCCATCCTAATTCATACCAGCCAACAAGATTCATCAGACAGTGCCTGCATTCTTGAGCACAGAGAGAGAGAGAGAGAGAGAGAAATACTTACTCTTTGCTTAGAGCAAGTGGATGAGAGATCCCTGAAAGACAGATTGGAAGGCCACGATAGTTGAAGAATGGTAGCATCTTTTCTAGGACAAAAACGTGAGGTACCCTTAGATTACCTTTACTTTGTCTGGTTGTAATGAAAGAGGCATACCAAAACTGGGGGACTGTCTTGATAGTAATGAAGTGTGGACAGGGGAAAAACATTAAAGGCATTCTGATGAATAAGGGTCATAATAATTATGCCCCATTCAGAAAAAAAGATTCCAGGCGTGCTGCATCAATAGTTTGTAAGCCTTATTTAAAGTGGCTGCCCTCTTAGCAGATGATAGCTTTTCTACATCCAATTTTTCTTTGAGATGGAATAATTAGTCTCTCTACTTTTACCTCAATTAGCATCATATGTCCCAATTATAATGTTCAGATGATATCACACATCTTATACTACGTCAATTGTCACCTCAAAACCACGTACTAGTAACTCTGAAATGTAATTGAGACATCATCGTTGAGACAAATGATCTTGATCGACTTTACCTAGGTTAATAATCTTCAAAAATGTAGGAAAGTTCCAACACCCCAAAACACATCTTTTTCTTTTTCATTTAGTACCTTCAAGCTTAATTGGAACAATGGTTTCCCCATAAGCTTGGTTATGAATACAGCGGTGGTCCCATGGACTACTTTTTGAGTCGTTTTGTCCCTCGCCCACTTTGTTTTTTCAAAAAAAAAATTTCCTAATCTAAGAAAGACAGAAAAAATCCCCCCTCCTCCTACGGTGACTCGAACCCAGGACCAAAGATCTAGGTAGTAGATGTTCTGCCACTTGAGCTATCCAACTTTGTCTCCCTCGCCCACTTTGTGTTACTTGCAAAACTTGTTGGCACATATGGGCGGATCTTAACGAGGCCACTATTAAGCTCTAGTCCAATGTAGAATCTTATTTTTAGTATACGATACTTATTATTTTAGTTGTCACACTCTATAATTTTAACTAAGCCACCTTATTTAATTTTTTGTTCAGATTCTTATCTCTACTGCACTTATAAAGAAGTATCTCAAATCAAAAATCATGCACTATTACTTTGTTTGAAGGTAATCTATTGATTGTTTTAGTGATTTTTCTGTAAAAATAAAATTCTTGTTTATCTAGAATTTCCCCATTGAATATATTGTTTCATTAGAAAAAATATTTATTTTATTTTATTTATAACTCAAATTTCACATAATAATTCAATCAACAATAAGTATTCTATTTTAAGCTCATTAATGAACCAACAAACCGCTGTTTACTTTAAATTTAATTTTTATATGAAAATATTCAATATGAGTATTATAATAAATATTAAGAATGAATGGTTGATTTCTATATATTGTAAGTAAAATACGAATTATCAATAACATTGTATACGTGCAATTAGCATGTTGGAGAATAGACTTTCTAAAAAAATTAAAAGAGAGGGAGAGAGAGCTATAAAAAAAAAAAAAAAAGAAAAAAGATGAAATGAACCTCTAGATTTTCTCATCCCTCAGACTTGAGTTTAGTTGTTTTATTCTTCATAAAAAAATATTATCTCTAATTTTAAAAACTGAAAAATAATTGGTTTTTATTATTTTAAAAATAAAATTTTATGAATTATTTTATAAAATGAAATGAAGATTTTCAAAAAAAAATAAACTAATATTTTTTTCCAAAATATATGTAATAAATATTTTGTATAATTAATTTGTATTGGCAGCTCAAACTCAATTAGATGAATCAACTCATACTACGTATACAAACATAACCTAAAAATTGAAAACAAAAATTGTAATTTTTATGTAACTTATTTTAAAATATGCAATAGAGGTGTCAAATTAAAGTAAAAAAAGATTAATTTGATATTATACATAAAAAATAAATAACGGAGAATTATTTGTGTTTTAATTTTTGGGAAATAGTTTGTCATATATATAATGAATCAATCATAAGTTGTTTCCTATAATATATAGATAGAAAATTGTCAATAAAAATTCTAAATTTGGAATTAATTTTTTTGCTTGATGTTACTATATAAACATATATATATTATATCTTATCTTATTATATTAATAATGATTAAACTGCTTATTTTAGTAAGTAAATTAAGTGGCAAAATGCTTTGATTTCTTCTTATAGAGAGTTCATTTTCATTATATACTATGATAATTTTTTTGTTTCCAAGTCTCATAATGCACAACTCTCTGAGAATTAACATTTATTTCTTTATATAAATTTATTTGAATTGTTATATTCTAGTCCACCCGTCACTAAATTTCGAATCACATTTTTGGCCACACATGTTAGCCACTATAGTGGAAATATGTCACGTGGGATAGAAAATTCAAAGACCAACAGTTGACATCTGCCTGCTTTTTTATCCTCCTCTTATTCTCTTTCCTTTTATATGAATTTTGCTAGATAGAGGAAGAAGAACAAGACAACATAAAATAGCTATATTGAAATATAACTTTCTTTCCATGTATTATGATATGTTTAAACCTACATGCTCTTCTAACACTTGTAACTTTGTATTAAAGTAAGTATTTTTTACATTATAGCTGATTTTGTATAGGAGTGTGCATCAGTCGGTCCGAATAATTGAAATCGTCAAATTTTATAAAATCTAATTAATCGATCATATAAAATAAAAATTGAACCGTCCGAATTAGAGAACTAAAACCAAATTAGCCGTACCAAAATGTTCAATCGGTTAAATATCCACACACACATATATTAAATCAGTAAATTGAGGATTGGGGGACTGACAAACTTTAAAATGTAGCGACGGTATGACATTGGCATGACCGCGTGATGACTGACAGATTCAGATAAGGCGTGTGAGAGTGAATGGTGAAAGAGAGAGATACAATATCTCTAAGGGGATGTTTGGACAAGAATGAACATATTCGATGGGGATGTGTCCATCTAAAATGTATGTTTGCATTGGATGGAGTATGGTAGGATGTTTGAGGTTGTTGGATTGGTACCTTTATATTGATATATTGTTATATTGTAAAATGTGGTATGAATAGTAGGTTGGTTGATTATGTACTAAGTGAAAAGATAATTGAAATTTTGTGAGAGAGGATAGAGTTTAGGATGAAGGATGTGCTACATCCAGATAGAGCACAATGTCCTACATCTTAGAAAAAACATACCCTAAGAATTTATAACAAGGCAAGAAATTGACTTTAGCGTGGAATATGATATGAGAGAGAATAAATAGAAATGCGAGTTACTCCCTCCGTTCCGGTCTAATTGTCCAATCTTGGCCGGACACGGAGACTAGGAAAAAACAGAGTTTGTGGAATCTTTAACTTTTTCAAAGGTGGAGATTAAAAGTAGAGATTTTGAGGGTGGAAATTGTGAGAGAATTTATCATTTATGGACTTGAACAATTAGCTTGAGACAAATAAATATGGCAAGTTGGACAATTAAACCGGGACGAAAAAAGTACAATATATATAATTTAGTTACGGATTTATTTGTCTATTTCTCATACTCTTTAATTTCCTATTATACAGATATAAAAAGAAATCTAAAAAAATGGGGGGAATATAAATAAGCTTATCAGCCTACTTATTTCCTTTTATAAACGTCTGACTAATTTTAATGTATTCAAATTTAGATTGCATTTGCATTGAAGCACTCGAATGAAAGAATTTCGGTGGTGACTGAGTTTTGGTGCGAAGTTAGCCTGAATTTCAAATTCATCTTAAAATTTGGTTCAAAATGATATATATTTTTTTTCTTAATCTAGGAATAAAAAAAAATTATCCCCTCTCTTCACGATGACTCGAACTTAGAATCAAAGATCTAGGTAGTAAATACTATGTCACTTGAGCTATCCAACTTCGTCTTGGTTCAAAATGATATTGATTACTTGAATACTAACCAACTCAAAGTCTCAAACAAACACCGATTTCCTATTATCAATTTTAAATATATTCTCAAATCCTTCGATTCAAATGGGTACTCAGTGTTTGTTTAGGATAAGAGAAGCCTATATGGCAAATTTCCATTATCTTTAAAATATATCATTATTAAAAACAAAATGAAAAAGAAAGAGTGAGTGCAAGTGCGTATGGTTTACAATTTATTCCGATTACCTAAATCATCATGGTTTTGTGGTATTATTTTGTTGATTTTTTGAATCGCGTGTGTTACTTATCAAAAAATAAAATAAAAATAAAACAAGATTTTGTCTCATATCGAAGAGTGAGTGCGTGTGTTTATGTTTTATAACTGATTCCGTATTACCTAAAATCATCATAATTTTATAATATTACCTTGTTGATTTCCTAAACCGCATCTTATCTCTAAGAAGATGAAAAAAAAAAAAAAACAAAAAAAAAAAAACCAGGAAAATATGTACTAAAATTTATGACTTTAAGGGGATATTTGTTTTGACATGTTCCCTTTCGAATGGGGCATGACACATCCTCAACGTATGTTATTTTACATTCGGATAATCTATCCCTCCACATCTATAATCTATTACATACATCTTTTTTTTAAATATTCAATACATTTGTTTTTACAAATTTCAATGTAACTATATCTTATTATTATTTAAATTAATATGGTCCATCAAACGTAACATACGTGACTACATCCCAAGGAGGATAGAATTCTTTGATATCTACTCATAAGTCATTCCCCATATATACTAGATGCCTATGAGAGAGACATTCATTGCTACACGACAACACTTAAAAAAATTCACCAATTATGAATATTGTGACGGATATCTGCCATGTTTTGAAGTATTAATTCCATCGTGGTATGCTTGTTTATAGTGGAGAAGAAGGTGTGGTGCCAAATTATTCGTGGAAATATGGGTTGCGTCACTCTTAAACTTTATATAAGTTCTGGAATTAATATTTTTTTTTAAATAATAAAAATATACCATTTGTAACGACTGTATGATTAATAATGATCAGGTAGTTACTAACATTTGAAATGATTGGAAGAAAATGAGAGAGAAGATAGTAGATGTAACTATTTTGGGATGAGAAATTGTAGAGATTAATTGAGTGACCAATCCAATTTCTTAAGTTCTAGAACAAAAGTTGGATTGGATTTGCATGTTTTCACTGTGAGCTGATTCAGACATTGCATTGCATTTCAATATTCACAGCTGTAGTTTATAAGCTCTCTAAAACATCTTATAAGATGTTTAAGAGTTTATAAGTTTATCCAAAGTGTTTCACAATATCTTTTAAACAAGATCTTATTTTATTTCAAAGTAAGTTGTTAGCAACTTAGAAACTAATTTTAAAAAAAGTATGAAGGGTCCAACTTATTTCTCAAATAAGATCTTATTTTAATTTAACTTTATTTTTTATTATTTAATTACAAAAATGTCATTAATAACCTCTTATAATTAAGCTCTATTACCTTATTATAACCAAATATTTCAACAACTTATTTTTTAAATAAGATTTAACATCATATAAACTCTAAAATATTTTATAAGATGCTAGAACATATAAGATGGTTTGAATAAGTTTAGCCAACACCCTCTTAATCAGTATTGCATGCTACTTTCGTCCACCGTTGTAAGAACTGATAAAGCGCAATCCGGTACCCAATCAATTCAGCCTAAATCAGTGCGAGAAATATAAAAACACACAAGATATACGTGGTTCGATCCGGAGATCTACGTCCACGGGCAGAAAATCACTCTTGCCGAGGTGTTTCTTTCACTAAAACTTCGACCTTACAAGCAATAATTCAGAATACAGAATGCGAACCCTAATTCAGAGTTCTTTTCTCATATTTATACTCAACTTTCCTAAACCCTAACTGAACCCTAACAAACTCCCTATTCTTACGCCTATTTCCCGCTGCATGGCGGTTGGGAACGAATCCTGAGCCTTGATTCGCGAAACAAACCATCTGTTGGGCCGACGTGTGTTCCTGGGCCTGCTGGGCCTACGCGTGCTTGCTGGGCCTACGCGTGCTGGGCCAGTCAGTGGGCTTAGGTATTACCCCGACCCGAAGTGATCGGGTTATCCCTATCAGATGCCCCCCCCCCCCAAGCGAGGAAGGAGCTTCGGTTGTCACCAGGGTGGAACCGTAAGCAAGAAGGGCCGTGGTCGCGGGCGCGCCGAAGTGTTTATGGATGACTAAGTATGTCCGCGTCCCCGGGGACTCCGCGGAGCAGTCTGCGGATGCGGAATCGAACTAGGCCGAAGTGCACAGGACATATAGCGAGATACCGAATTTCCCAGAAGCAAGAAACGCGTTGGAAGTATATAACAACCCGGCCGAGATGGAGGGTACACCGGAGTGAGTAGTCTGGCCAAAATGAAGGAAGCACCGGAGTGTGGTAGTATGACCGAGGTAAAGGAATCACCGGAGTGTAGTTTGAATCTTCCTGACGAAGGGTGAGGTTGATGTGATTGGCGGCGCCATCATGAGAGAGAGGGATGTGAAGTGACACGCTCTGCGATTTCCAAGAAACCTGTTCCCCACGCGCCTTGGGAACTGTAAAGCGCGTGAAGAGCACGTCTAAATCTCCATCACTGAATTTGAATAGGCTGTATCAGAGTCGTTGTTTTTTTGCGTATATATTTGGAATAACTGCACAGTAACTCTTCATCTTCTTCATTGCGATTTACCAGTTTAGAAAGCGGGAAAAAGAGGGGATTCGGTGCCTGTGATTCATCTCAAATCAAAACTTCTCAAATTCAACCCACTCAAATTCAACCCAAGTAAGTATGTCTTCCTCTTCACCTTCTGCCTCATCTTCTGCCTCTATTCAAGAAGTAGGGACTACGGATGCTCCGTTAGATATCCCCCCCCTTCGATATCTCATTCCGGAGAGGAATGCGATTAGGACCGTAGACAGGGCCGATGGGCTGGAAAGCAACGTTATGATGGTTGCCTTCTATCCATGCGCGGAGGAGGGTTTGGAGGTGGCCTCTGTAGCGTTACGGATGACGCGAGAGCAAATTGAGAGAGAAATCCCTTTATTTTTCTTTCCCTTCAACCTAGAGTATATAATACCGAACCCCGAGGATAGGGCCTGCTGCCCACCGCAGGGATTTATTAGTGTGTACATAGATCCCCTTAGAATAGGCCTGAGACTGCCCCTGTGGGACATTGTGATCCGGTTGCTGCGATACTACGGTATTGCTCTGAGCCAACTAGCGCCGAACGCGGTGAGGCAGGTAGTGGGATTCACCGTGGTGTGTAAAAACGCCGGATTAGAACCGACCGTAGAGCTTTTTAGGTTTTTTTACCAACTAAAAAACTTCGGGAAGTCCAAGGGGTGGTACTCCTTCAGTCCCCGAGCCCGAGGTGGGTTCAAGGTTCAAAACCCAAGTAAGGTAGAGGGGTGGAAGGAGAGGTTTATATTTATAAAAAACAAAGTAGCCCTCCCGAAGTGGAGGAGGGATGAGGTACTGGATACCGCTCCGGTGGAGGACCCGGAGCCCGAAGTCTTACATGTATTCCGGTCAGTGGGGACTTTCAAAACCCTCTGCACCGAGGAAGAACTGGAGGAGGCAGGACTGAGCCCGTATTATTCGGGCAATGCGGGCGCCGAAGAGGGTAGGAGTCCTTCTATCTTGCTTTTTACAGCTGTTGACTGTGTATATAACTAATCTTTACCTTCTGTGCGCAGTGGGACGCTTCGGGAAAGAGCCTGCTGGAAGCCCCGCGGCTGTTGCCGCAGCAAAAAAGAAGGGGAAGGCCACTGAGGTGTCTCCCCGGGGGAAGACAGTGCCCAGTCCACGACCGTCGGCGGGGTCGGAAGAACGGGTTATGCCGTCGGGGTCAACTCCCGGAACGAAGAAGAGGCCGGAGCCTACCGGGACTCCGCTAGCACCATCCAAAAGACCCCGGGTAGGGGAGAGCACGGAGGTAAACTTGAAACGATGCTCGTAATTTTTACGTACACGAAGTGTGTGTTATGAAGGCGGAGTTTGATGTCATTTGTTGTGTAATTGTCCAGGTAGAACAAGTGGCCCCGGGTCTGCTGGGGTTGGAAGGCGCGGACGCTGAAGAACTTCTGCGCTTGGCGCGAGGTATCCTGGACCTCGGCCGTAAGAGCGAGAAGGAAGGGAAGGAGGAACTGGCCGAAGTGGCAAGGGAGCTGCGAGCGCGCAACGACCGATTGACCCACGATCTGACCGAGGCACGCAAGAGGGCTACCTTGGTCGAAAACGAGGTTGCGCGTCTGCGCGGAGTGGAGGCGGAGAACAATGTACTCCGGGGTGAAGTGCTGCGGCTGCGGGCAGAGATGGAGGCTCGGGAAGCTGCCGTAGTCGAAGGGCAAGGAGCGATGCTGAAGGCATTCGCCGACAGATTATTCCAAACCAGCACGTTCCTTGACTTCCAGACGGAGTTCGTGGCTATAGGGGACCAGGCCACTCGATCCGCTGCTGGAGCAGGTGAAGGAGGTCTATCCGAATGTGGATGTATATCGTCCAGAATTCGGGTACGACTTTGAGGCAGTGGCCGGGGTGGAAAAGGCCTACTATGCAGCTCTAGCGAATCTGCCGGAGTGGCCCCTGGTGAAGGCTCTCGGGGAGAAGAAACAGCTGCTGACGGCCGCGGAGGTCGCCAACTGTGAGGTGGACCAGGACCAAGAGCTCATGGCGTTCCGCCGAGGTGAACTGGTCTCCGCACCCCGGAGCAGAGAACCCCCTCCACGGATGGAGGTCGAAGCCACAGCTGCGGACGAAGCTGTCGCAGCAAATGAGGAGGGAGCAGCAGAAGTGTCAGAGGGCCGGCAAGAGGTGTTTCCCGGGGACATTGAGGCAACTAAGCGGGAGGTCAGTCGATCCCCGCAAATTTAAAGTTGTAGATGATAGGAATATATGTGAATCAATGTACTGAGTCTGGGACATTGTACTTCTATTTGTTGAATATAATTTTTTATTTCTCAGATACTCTGTCCTTCCTTTTCTTGCATGATCAATTTATGCTTATTTTCGAACTGAACTGCAACTCTTTACATACTTGAGATTGATCGATCTGGTTGACTCTTCTTACTGTTTAGAACACCGTGGAACTACACGAAACAATAAAGAAACTCATGCGATCACTTGAGTGGTTCCGCGAGGAAAAGAACAACCTGGAAATGCACGTAGTGCCAAAGCTAGAAAAGCAGGTGGCCTCGGCAGAGAGGAAAGTGGTTGAAGCCGAAGAGAGAGCCAAAGATTTCGAGATGAAATACCGGACTACAGCTGCCGAGATGAGTCGTGTCCTTGTTCATCAGAGGGAGTATGATCAGATACTGTCGGAGTTCGGTCTTCTGACCTTTGAGGAAGTGGAGGAGCGGGTCGTAGAGATCCAGGGCGAAATCTCAGTGCTTACGGCAAATAACCCCGCGGAGGCCTCGGAGCTCGTAAGAAAGCGGGAAGTTCTAGAGTTGCTTCTGAGCATGTATGAAGGGCTAAAGGGCCGAGGCAGGTGGAGGCCTTCTGCCGAGGAATTCATCGCGAGTTCAAGCCGGAGACAAGGTACCCCGAAAGCGCCTCGGAAGGACAAAAAGAAACCCTCTGGAAAGAGCCAAGGCATTGTTATTCGGGAGCCAGCTCCAGTGACCACGATCGAAGAAGAGCCCGCTGTGGTTGCCGAAGAAGTAGTCGAGGAGCTGGCCAGAGAAATTGAAGTGATGGCTCCGGAGGAGTGGGACCCTGTGCATTGGGCCCAAACCCCGAGGTCCGCTCCACAACCAGGTAGCCGAGCTCGGACTAGAGACGAAGTCCCCAGGCAAACGCCCAGAGCAAGTCCTCGGCGTCGGGAAGCTCGCAGTGGAGAAAGAGCCGGAGCCCGAGGCCGAAGAACGACAAGGTCCCGGAGGACGCAGCGAAGGTCTAGGAGTAGGCCTCAACGCCGGAGCGCCGAATATTGGCTCGGGGGCCGTAGATAATGCCTTGTTATATATATATATATATTTTTTTGTTTCTGTTTTTGAAGTTTATGTAAAAAACTTTTCGGTGTTATATCGTTTTGAAGACAATAGAATCGATTTGATGTGCACAAATATGTTAAGGAAAACAACAAGTTTATTAACTGTTTTAGTTAGGTGTCCGGGAACACAATTCGAATAACTCTAACGTTAATCTCCCCTGACGGATCAGGCAGGAGTAAATTCTCCCCGGACGGATCAGGCAGGAGTAAGTTCTCCCCGGACGGATCAGGCGGGAGTAAACACTTCCCCGGTTAAACAGGCGAGATAGTGGTATAAGTCCGGGGACGAAATGTGATTCTCTTCGGACGGACCGAGGGAGAGATTTAATTGTCCGGAGACTAATAATGATAATACGATTGTGTTAGGGCGTCCCCGTAACGTAAAGGAAAACACAGCAAGATGTATAAGCAAAGAATTTTTATTCAACAATGAGTGCCGGAGCAAACTAAAGAGTACAAAGAGAAATAACAACCATAAAAGAAATAATAGATAAGATGGTACTTGTGATTTGGCATTCACAGATAGAAGCGCCTCAAGTTGGTAACATGCCAGCTTCGGGGAATCGAGGTCCCATTGATATGCTCTAACTGATAGGACCCGGAATCGTGCGCGGCGACGACGCGGTAGGGACCCTCCCAGGAAGCATGTAATTTCCCCTCGGGGGCAGCTTTGCTGGCTGAGTTGAGCCAAAGAACTAAGTCCCCGACATTGAACTGAGTGCCCCGGACTCGGAGGTTATGATACTGGGCTGCACGTTGTTTACACCTGGCCTGTTGAATGAATGATTGGTCACGACGATTTTCAAGTTCGCCCAAATTCGCTCGGAGAGCCTCGTCATTATCCTCTGGAACCAATGTGAGGAGGCGGGGGCTTGGTATACTGATTTCCGCAGGAATAACGGCTTCGGATCCATAAGTTAGGCTGTAAGGAGTCTCCCCGGTGGAGGTATGCGGTGTCGTGCGATAAGCCCATAGGACTTGTGGAAGGTTTTCAGCCCAGAGACCTTTGGCATTATCCAGGCGCTTCTTTATTCCCGTGAGCAGTGTCCGATTGGTGACTTCAACTTGACCGTTGGCCTGAGGGTGAGCAACCGAGGTGAAAATTTGTTTGATGTGAAGCTCTTCGCACCATGACCGGAAGGGATCATTGGCAAATTGTTTACCATTGTCCGAGATAATAGTACTCGGGATGCCGAAGCGACAAACGATATTGCGCCACACAAACTTCAAGATATTCTGACCAGTAATGGCCGTGAATGGTTCGGCTTCGACCCACTTAGTGAAGTAGTCTACGGCAACGACCAGAAACTTCAATCCCCCCGGAGCAGCGGGGAATGGGCCAACAATGTCGATACCCCACTGAATAAACGGCCACGCACTCTGGATGTCAGTGAGCTCGGTCTGCGGCAGATGCTTTACACGGGAGTGCAGCTGGCACTTGTTGCATTTGGTCACTAAGTCGTGGGCATCGTTGAATAAAGTTGGCCAATAATATCCCCAGTGGAGAACTTTCTTGGCCAATGTCCGGGAGCCGATATGGCTGGCACAGGCCCCTTCGTGAACCTCCCGTAAAACTTGAGTAGCTTCGGCAGGAGTGAGACACCGGAGGCTCGGTTGCAGGTACGACCGCCGGTACAAGACTCCATCATGAAAGGAGTATTTGGGGGCTTTGAGGACAACTTGCCGAGCTCGTAGCTTGTCAGTGGGCAGGATTCCATCTCGGAGATATTGAATGATAGGAGTCATCCAATTCGGATCACTATCGGTCAGTACCGAAACTGTGGCCTCATGAATTGCTGGATGTGATAAGTCTTTGACCATGATATCCGGAGATATATTAGTTTGGACCGCGGAGGCCAACTTGCTGAGCGCGTCTGCTCTTGCATTATGGGCACGTGGTATTTTCTGGATAACAACTGTATCAAGAGTTGACATGAGCTTGAGTGTTAGAGCACGATACCTGATCATTGTTTCATCCTAGGCGACATAAGTCCCCTGGATTTGCTTGGACACGACCTCGGAGTCCGTGAAGAGCTCAAGATGACGAACGCCTAAGGATTGAGCGAGCCGGAGCCCTGCGAGAACTGCCTCGTACTCCGCTTCATTATTAGTCACCTTAAACTTGAATCGGATGACGTATTTAACTTCAACCTCCTCGGGGTCGATGAGAAGCACCCCGGCACCACTTCCTCGAGTCGTGGATGCTCCATCCACATATAGTTGTCATTTCCGAGGTGAGGATACGAGGTAGCGGGGTGATGTGTATCACTGTCTGTCGGAGACTCATGATTGTCTCCCGGGGTTTCAGCCAGAAAGTCGGCGAGTGCTTGACCCTTGATTGCTCGGCGAGGAAGGTATTGAATATCATATTCGCCTAACTCGACGGCCCACTTTGCAAGGCGCCCAGACACCTCGGGTTTGACAAGAATCTGGTGGATAGGATGATTGGTCAGAACCCGTATTTCACGTCCTTGGAAATATGGCCGTAGACGCCGAGCTGCCATAACAAGGGCCAAAGCGGTTTTTTCTAACACGGAGTACCGTGTCTCCGCCCCGTGGAGAACACGACTTGCGAAATACACGGGATGTTGAACCCCATTGACTTCGCGCACAAGTGCAGCGCTAATAGCTTCCTCGGCGGAAGCCAAATATAAGTAAAGCGGCTCTCCGGGGAGAGGAACTGACAAAGTAGGCAGCTGCTGTATATGACGTTTCAAAGCCTCGAAGGCCTCGGTGCACTCCGGAGTCCACTCAAAGGACTTCGCCTGTCTCAAGATTTTGAAGAATGGGAGCTGGCGCTCCGCCGCTTTAGATAAGAATCGATTTAAGGCCGCCAAACCACCTGTGAGGCGTTGAACGTCCCTGAATGTCTTGGGTGGCTGCAGTTCTAGCACATCCCGAAGTTTGGCCGGGTTGGCCTGCAAACCGTGTTGTGAAACCATATAACCCAGAAACTTGCCGGAGCCAACGCCGAAGGTGCATTTTGCTGGATTAAGGCGCAAATTGTAGCTTCGCAGGGTGCACAACGTTTCGGCAATGTCTTGCACACATGAAGAATGGGAGATACTCTTTATAACAAGGTCATCAACGTAAACCTCGACGTTGCGGCCAATCTGGCCGTGGAAAACCCGGTCCATGAGACGCTGGTATGTGGCCCCGGCGTTCTTGAGCCCGAAGGGCATTTTCTTAAAAGCATAGCACCCAAAAGCAGTGATGAATGCCGTTTTGATGGCATCTTGCGGATCCATAAAGATCTGGTGGTATCCCTTATACAGATCTAAGAAACAAAGTGCCTCATACCCGGTAATGGCCTCGGCCTTTTGATCTATGGAAGGTAGGGGATAACAGTCCTTCGGACAATGTTTGTTGAGGTCGGAGAAGTCGACGCACATCCGCCATGCCCCACTGGACTTAATCACCATTACTGGATTCGATAGCCAGGAGGGGTAATATACTTCGAACAGGATGTCCGCATCCAAGAGTTGTTGCACCTCAATTCGAATTGCGTCATTTTGCTCCGGGGCGAACTTCCTCTGCTTTTGCTGGATTGGCTTTATGCTGGGATCGATGTTCAGCTTGTGTGTTATTATGTCGGGAGAGACCCCGGGCATATCTAGAGGAGACCATGCGAAGACATCGGAATATTCTCGCAAGGTCTGAATTATAGCCTGATGTAGCCATGGCACATCCACGGCTCCGACGGTTACAGTCTGTTCCGGCTTAGACGGATCAAGCGGTACTTGGGCGGTGACATCCCCCAATGAGGTACATTCCCGAGGTTCCCGAGCCGATGATGCTACCTGAAGCTGCTGTTTGGGAGGAACTTTAGCAGTATTTTTGAGTGCCACGTACATACACTCCTTTGAAACCCGCTGACTCCCGCGGATAGCCACTTCGCCATGCGAAGTGGGGAACTTTAGTGCGAGGTGATACGTGGAACATATGGCTTTGGCGGGGGTAAGCCAGTCCCGACCCAAGATCATGTTGTACGGTGATGGGGAATTCACCACATAAAAATCCACGAAAATGGTTTTTATTGCCGGATAAGTCCCCAAAGACGCCGGGAGAGTGATGACACACTCTGGCTGGACTTCACCCTGAGTGAAAGTCTGCAGTGGCCCGGGGGCCGGCCGAAGTTGTTCCCGAGGAATCCCCATCCTTTGAAAACAGTCGGCAAATATGACACTCACCGCGGCCCCATTATCCACGAAGACCCGCCTTGTTGTTATGTTGGCTACAGTCATGTCAATGACAATAGCGTTAGTATGAGGTGTTATCTCCGGAACTTGGTCTCTATCCGTGAAGCTGACAGTCTCGGATTGATGGAGGCGTTTATGACGTGGCTCCTCGGGAGGAGGACGTCGAGCCTCTGCCTTCAAGGCATGTCGCGAGGCCCCGGTGGGGAGGGCCCCATATATCACGTTTATTACGTGAGGGGGTGCGTTGTCTCCGGGTCCTCCCGGAGGAGGAGGTGGTGGCGGGAGACGTGGTTGCTGGCGATTGCCAGAATCTTGCCGTGCGTAATTACTAGGCCCCGGCCGATTATTATGCCACGGCGGTCGATTTTGTTGTGTACCACGGTCATGATAACCTCCACGATTATGGGACGACCCCCCATTCTGACCTGTCCGAGGCTTGTCGTCGGTCCGCGCAATGTATTGACGCAAGAAACCTTTCCTCAGGCACTCCTCGATTTCCTTGCTGAGTTCTCGGCACTCCTCTGTCTCGTGCCCATGATCTCGGTGGTACGCACACCACTTTCCACGGTTCCTCTTCTCAGGCGGAGCAGTCATCCGCGGACAAGGTCGTAGATCGTTCTTGTGAATAGAAAGGATTTCGGCTCGTGACTTTGTCAACGGAGTCAATTGTGGAATATCGCCTCGGGATTCTGAACGCCCCGGGTTCAGACGGAAAAAGGCACTAGGTCGCGTACTAGGCCCAGTTTGTGCCTTGTCGGACTGCCGCTTGCTAGCATGTTTCTCACGTTTCCGGCGAGTCTGCTCCTCGGCCTTAGCAAATTTGCACACCGTTTTGAACAGTGCTCGGGTTGTGACCGGTGTGTTTCGAACCAACTCGGTGTAAAGTGTTCCAGGACGGAGTCCATTCATGAATGCGTTGATGACTACGTCTTCGGAGCAACTTCCCACCTTGAGGCTTTCCGCTGTAAAGCGGTCAAGAAATTGGGTAACGGTTTCACCGTCCCGCTGTTCCATATTCATGAGGTCGGCCAAAGTGGCCATGGGCTTCGCCCGTGCTTCGAACCGCGCCCAAAAGTGTTCGGCGAGTTCTCTGAAAGAGGATACGCTGTTGCGCGGGAGAGAATCAAACCAGACCCGAGCCTCATCCTGTAAGTACTCGGGGAAAATTTTACAGTAATGGAGGGATGTAGTGTTATCGCGGCTAAGCATGTTGTGCCGGAAAGCTCCAAGAAAATTGGCCGGATCTCCGGTGCCATCGTAAGGTGGTATGGCCGGCCGTTTGAACCCTTCGGGAAGGGTGGTGGCCATGATTTCTTGGGAGAAGGGTGTGATGATATCTCCATTGGCATCAAGGCCCAGGATTCTGTCAAGTTCAACATTGCGTTGAACTCGCTCATACTCTTGAAGATCTAGAGTATGAGGATTGGCATAGCGAACTCTCTTAGCCGCGTTGAGTGGACGGCGGCGATCCATATCAGTAGGTTCATCGTTGCGCGGTCGTGATTCGTTAGAACTCCCATGGTCCTCGGAGGAACCAGGTCTTTCCCGTCGCCGATCCTGACGCCCGCGATACCCCGGGTCTTGTTGATCACGCGAGTGCTGACGAGGTGGAGGCACCGCGGGATTAGCATCATGTCCGGCAGGCCCCGCGGCAGGCTCCGCGGGATGTAGGCGATTAGCTGCCCAATCTTGAAGAACATGTGCATGCTCTTGTAAGAAAGCCTGGAGCAATTCTGGAGTAATTTGAATGTTAATCGGTGGTTGGGCAGCAGCAAGATTAGGGTTTTGCATGTCTTGAGGGGGTGGAGGTAAATTCTGATTGTCTGGATTCGCAACCGGGCCTTGATTGCCCTGATGATGAGATGTACTCCTTGCCGGCAATTGCCTCGGCGACAAAACTTGATCCACGGGTGGATCTTGGTTGGATTGATCACCGTGGCGAGATTGATTCAAACGAGTCGTCACCATGATCTTTGAATACGCTGTGAATGTCAAAAATTGCTTTACGTTCCCACAGACGGCGCCAATTGATAAAGCGCAATCCGGTACCCAATCAATTCAGCCTAAATCAGTGCGAGAAATATAAAAACACACAAGATATACGTGGTTCGATTCGGAGATCTACGTCCACGGGCAGAAAATCACTCTTGCCGAGGTGTTTCTTTCACTAAAACTTCGAGCTTACAAGCAATAATTCAAAATACAGAATGCGAACCCTAATTCAGAGTTCTTTTCTCATATTTATACTCAACTTTCCTAAACCCTAACTGAACCCTAACAAACTCCCTATTCTTACGCCTATTTCCCGCTGCATGGCGGTTGGGAACGAATCCTGAGCCTTGATTCGCGAAACAAACCATCTGTTGGGCCGACGTGTGTTCCTGGGCCTGCTGGGCCTACGCGTGCTGGGCCTACGCGTGCTTGCTGGGCCTACGCGTGCTGGGCCAGTCAGTGGGCTTAGGTATTAACCCGACACGAAGTGATCGGGTTATCCCTATCAAGAACCCCATGCTATAAGTCTATTTTTGGAATTGGGTTGTTATTTTGAATTTAGAACCACTGATATTTTAATATATTCCAAAAAGTTATTTTCAATTGTTCAAAAATCTATAATTACTCTATCAAATCGTGATGTGACATAGTGGAAAAGATCCGGTCTGTACAATATTTTTTCTCGTGACAGATCATTGTATTTTCTTTGTCTCTAATTAGCTAGTGCACATTTCGTAGTTTATATTTTTTAGTGTTATTGAAGGTTGTAGCATCATCTGATAAATTTCCTGAGATTAACAGTTACATCATTCTTAATATATATCTACACTATCTTAGATCCCTTTTTAAAAAAAGTAAAGATGATACTTTTATACAAAAGAAAAATAAGTATTCCTGTTCTTTAAGTTCACCATCACAACTTTGTTTTGCATTAAACGATTTTAAGGTGGTACACTTGATAAAGTAGACACAGTTCAAAATTCATTATACATTTGACAATAAGAATCTATAATTCACATAAGACCAAGGATAAATGTCGACCTTTTGGGGTTTTTCTTTTTCTAACTTTACAAAGATGTTGACTTTTCTCCCTCAGGAAGATTGAACCTTATACTTTTTTAGGGATCAATTTCTTTTAAAATTCATATCATTTCTAGGCATGTCAAAATCGGTACACTTCGTCTTGATCTGTTTCAATTCGAGGTTTTTGGAGCAGGGCAATTCGTCCACGGATCAGATTGGGTTCGAGTCATGTCCCCCGCCCCCGCCCCCTATATATATAATTTATTTTTTAAATATATACTCCCTCCGTCCCTCAATCTACCTTTGGGGATTTTGTTGACTTTTCAAAGGTGGATTGAGGGTGGAGATTGAGTTATAACTTTCCTTATTAGGAAGTGTGCAAGTTTGCTTGGGACGACCGAATTCAGAAAGTGTGCAAGTTCATTCGGGACGGAGGGAGTATTATTTAATATTATATAGATATATATACACACACATAAATATAAAATATGTGTATATATGTATTAATAATATCAAATTTTATATATGATATGTTATACATATATCATCCTAATACATTAAATTATGACTAGAGGAAATTTAAATAATTAAATTCTATTTTTTAATAATCTATATCTATATATATATAAAAAAGTAAAATGGAGGGTATTTATGTAATTTTAATTTTCCCTCCTAAATTTTAAGTCATAATTGGTAATCTTTTGTTATTTTTGCTAAGTTGATAATTTTCTTTCATTTTTTTAAAATACAAATAACTTTTTTATTTATAATCCATTTTTTATGCATAATATATCAAATTATTCATCTTTTCATGATCTTCATTTTGACATTCATATCGCATATATTATAATGAGATATTTGATTTAAGAAAATAGATTATTTGTTGGTAAATTTTTTATTCTAGATTTGAGTGTTAATTGTAAATTGAACTACAATATGTTGGCTTGAGTTGCAACTAAGCATTAGTAAAATAATTTTCTTATAAAATACTAATTGAGTATTTTTTTACGAAAATGCAACTAATTATTTTATTTTACCTAACATGATTTTTTTGAAATATTTTCGTTATCTAAGTTACACATAACAAAAAATCATTGTTTAAATAATGAAATTCATGCTTTATTAAATCAAAGGCCAAAACTAATATCTATTTTATAATCATTTTATTTGCTGATATATTTATTTTATCACAAAAGTACGAAGCTTTGAGTATATGTATAATTGTGTACTAAAGTTGTTACTGAAATTATTTATAATTACTTATTGATATTTTTATAATGTATATTTTGTTAAAATTGATTTTCTAAGAAACATTACCCTTTGCAACCTAAATTATGACTTTTGTTACACTTTGAGATCTTTTTATTTTTTTTTACGTTAACTAAACCTCAACTTCATTTTTTTTTGTCAAACTAAACCTAACTATATATTTTTACATTTTGTAACCTATACAATACCATGTCGCACCAACTATCCTCAACTATGTTTTTTTACTCTTAACAACCTAAGTAATTTTGTTTGCATTGATCAATCTTTTTCTTTAAATAAATAAACTATTTATAAGAAATATATATCATTTATATAAATAAATTACAATACCAAATAAAATATGAAAATTTTCAAATATTATGAAGAACTCGCAGACTTTAATTTGGTATTCGAATTATTAAATAATGTTTAGATCTTATTTAGATAAAGTAAGAATTTATTGAAAATAAGAAGTTTTAAAGTGTATTTAAAAGCACATAGTGAAATGTTAAAAATTGCAAATAAGAATACAAAATTTGAAAGAATTTTTTTTAGTATTTATAATTAGAGCTTGAAAATTTATTTGGATAAATTAAAAAATATAAAATAAAGGTAAGAGCATAAAAAAAAAGTATACATTACATGTGAAATATCCAAATAAAATATTAGCGTCTTTTATAATATATTTCATGATTATTTTTAATTATTTATAGTTAGAGTTTAAATATTATTTTCATAAATTTTATACTATATATATATAAAAGCCATAGTAGGGGAAATTCTTTAAGTATCATTCGGTTAAAATTATGGACTTTAATTGGTAAATTGTCATATTTGACAAGAATCAAAATTGATTTTAAATTTTAAAGTTGCAAATAGTTTTTTTTTTCATTTCTAATTTAATTATTATGTATAAGATATAAAAAACCTCTTTTGACGATATAATTAATTAAGATACTCGAATTAAATATTATATTATTTGTTTGTTAATTATTTGAGTTAGATTTCAGTGTTGTGTTTATTGTGGTTGTACTATATAGTATTGGTCTGGAATACAACTAAAAACCAGTTAAATAATTCTCCTTAAAAATTAATTTTACTTGATTATTAATTAAAACTATAACTAATCAATTTATTTATTTAACCCGAATTTTCTCAACTTTTCTTCATTTATTATATTGAGAGAAAAATAAATATGTATATATAATTGACACGTACTTTTAGTGAATTAAAGTGAAATTTAATATTTGATTTATAATCAGCTTATTAAATCATTAAATTTTCTCTTATCTATTTGTTATAATAATATTTTTTGTATGATTAATCACTAAAGTACGATTGTTGCGCATATATATGATAATTAACCTTGATTTTTTCTTCATATTTTACATTTATTAATATTTTTTTTAAATAAATAATTACACTTTGCAACCTAAACTTCTTTAAAATACGTAAAATTAACTAACCTGAAAAAATTAATACTTGGCCACATTATAAACCACCTCACGTGTCTTTTTTCCACATTTTGCAACCTAAGATTTTCTTTTTGTTACACTAATCAATGTGTATCTTAAAATAAATCTACTATTTACAACATAAATGTGTAGTTTATTTGAAAAATATCACCATATATAGGAAATATTAAGAAATGTAGAAGAACTCATAAGTTTTATTTTGTTGTTGAAACTATTGAATAACTTATGAATTTTATTTTATTATTTTGTTAATTTCGTATAGCTGAAATCATCAAGTAAAGTATTAAAACTCGCAATGAGATTTTTCTAAAGTTAAATAATAATAGTTAGAATTTGAAGCTATATTTAAATAAATTAAAATGTCTATGTTGATACGCGAATTTCGTATCCAATAAAAATGCGCCACGTAATAAAATATATGTTGAATATCAATTTTATATTGATTATTTTTATGTTAGGAATTAATTAAATATAACTTCTAAGTTAAATAGTCAATTTAATTGGTGATTTACTATAAGTTAAATAGTCAATTTAATTGGTGATTTACTATATATTTTATTGTCCAATGGGAAGCCGACACATGTCAAGATGATGCAGATATTACTAAATTAAATTAAATTAATTTAGTAATTATCCAAGAAGATGATGATGAACATCAAGTCATGCTGGACTAATCAGAATGCTCCATGTGTCAAATTGTTGCAGTAATTATTAAATTAAATACAATTAATAGAGCCTCATTCTCCACCAAAAATCACAATAACACAAGTCAAGAATCAAGTGAAGAATTCCGGTACAAAGGAATATCAAGTGAAAAATTCCGGTACAAAGGAATTTCAACGTTCTTCGGTATTCTTCGACGTTCTTCGAGAAAATCAACAACAAGACAAGCTCAAGAAAGGTGGTACAAAACCAATCTTGAGCTTAAGGCGGTACAAAGCCAAATCCGGTGTTACAAAGCCAATTCGGTATTACAATCCCGCATTACGAAGCCAATCTTGATATTTTTTCAAGGCGTTACAAAGCCAATCTCAAGATTTTCAACGTTTGATACGAGATCAAGGTGCTAAGCCCCTCCGATCGGCGTTTCAAGTCAAAATTTCGAAGGTGTTCTTCGTCGTTCGTTAAAATCTTCGAAGACGTTCTTCACATATTAAATCAAAAGTATTGTTTAATTCAAAATCAAGTTCACAAGCCTTTGAATTAACGCTACTCAAGTCAAAGTCCAAAACCGGGAAAAATCAAGGTTAACTCCGACATCAATCAATCGAAGAGAAGAATCAGAGGATAACTAGAGATAGGATCCACAAAATTGTAAAGTTTACTCATTTGATCAAAAGAAATCTATTTTGTACATCTTTTCGTGTTTATACATTTTATACACGAAATTTGTTGTTACAGTCTAATATAAAATGGAAAGATTAAAGGAAATAATTGTTTTATAACATTATTCAATTTATTTTATTTAATAATATGAGTTGATATTTATATATTTATGTGTGTTTGAACATTCATAAATAATTAAGCTATTTGTGTAAGCATACTAGATCCGTGTTTGGATTTTAGAGATAAGAAAAAGTCATTTGAAATATATATATTTTTTTATATTTAATATTTTATTTTAGTGCTAATTTATAATATACGTACAATAACTTATATTAAATTTATATATAACGTGGGAGAAACTTATATTTATATAACTTAGAATTTTATTTATGTTAATCATAAATATTTATTTTATTAGGATAAAACAGTCATATTTTTTATATTAAATTATATAATGTTTAATTTAATTAAATTATTTTTAAATAAAATTTCCGTGCATCGCACGGGAGTAATACTAGTATATATAAAAACAAAATGGATTTATACTACAATTGGAAAATAGTGTTTTTTCCACCCAAACTGCTTACTATATATGGTAATAAAAAATATTTTTTAATTAAAAAAAGAACACAATATATGCCTAAAATATCTCCGAATCTGGTACATATATATGTAATGGTAATGTTTTCGCAAAATTAGGGAAGTTGTTGCTGAATTTATTGGAATGAGTTTTTTTGTCCCTAAATATAAGTAATAATTAGTTGTATCCAGATTTACTTTACAAAATTATCAAATCGTAAGATACAAATCAATCTTTAACCATAATATTTTAGAATGAATCTTTACCAATATTATTTATGTTACAATACCTAAATAAATCAGCTATTTCTTTTATCGAAATTACTAGCAAATGAATCTACAAATTTATTTTATCCCATAAAATTATGGTGAAAAATACTAATTGCAAACCCTATATTCCAACTATCTAAAAAATGTATTATTTTTATACCTGAAAATAAAGCATTTCACCCCTTCTCTCCCCCCCCCCCCCCCACCCAACTTATATATTTATTTGGGAAATAAAAAAAATATTTTATTTATTTGACTGTAAATTTTAATTTATGGCTGACCCACTTACCTACCCTTTTTTACTCCGATAAATTAGGAAACGGTTTCCTTAACTAGCTAATTTGGTAAAATTAAATCAAATCACATTTTTTTTGTGGAAGTTATGTATCCCTCCCTAAAAATCTATATATATATATATATATATATAAAATAAGCCAAGTCATCCGAAATTAGTAAGTTGAAACTTTTTCCGCCCATTTTAATAGTTACCATAAATAGATGTGAATTTGAATTTTGAAATTTGAAAAATCCAATGATATTAGCGGGATTCAAGTTTTCGAATATTTTTCCCGTTTAAAATTCAGCAGTAACAAATCTGTACATATATGTATAACAGAATTTGTTGCGCATTTTTAAAAATTTTGAAATTCGAATTTTAAAAAAAAAAAATTATCCAATAACATTATTGCTCCTATAAATACATAAGGTTTTCAGTAAATGAGAATCACTTTTGCAGCCGGTATTTCTATTTTTTATTCATTTCTCAATTTACATTTTTTACTACAAATTTCTATAATTCCTTCATTCCTTGATTATTATGTGTCAACTTTGATAGTTCATTTCGCAATTTACATTTTTTACTGCAAATTTGTATAATTCATTCATTCGTTGATTATTATGGGTCAACTTTGATAGGTACTTCACGATGGATGCTCCAAAAGTACTACATGCAAATCAAGATAAGAAAATATCAGCAACAAGTTTGATGATTGAAGAATTCAAATCTATATACCATCGTCGTTTTCTACGGTAATCTGTAATCATATAAAAATTCAACCTATATTTTTTATTTCTGTTATGTGAATTATTTATATTATTGTCTATATATTGTGCTAAACTTTACATTTTGTTTATAACATGTACAGTCTCAATCCATTCAAAATATTGGCAAAAGATTAGAGACAATCAACTCATCCGACGATCAGCTGAGATTGAAGACTAATTTTGATTTTATTGTAGCAGAATTCAGTTTTTTAATTTCTGCAAAAATAAGTTCATGTATCAACTTCAATTGAAATTCTTTTATGGCAGTATTTCATTTTTGTCATTACAATATGTTTACAATTAAATTTTGATAAAACTCAGCCGAAAACGTTACTATACGCAAGACTTTTAAGAAGAAATATCGCATTTAACAACTATCATGAACTATTGCAGAAAAATTTCCAAAATATTGTCTTATAAACAAAATAAATTTAATATACAGATTGGTTGATAACAACTATAAAATGATATCAAATATAAATTTAGAACTATCACATAATTGGAATGATTAGTGAAATCAATACTCATTATAGACCGCATTTTTATTTTAATATAAATTATAATTATGATGTGTATATTAATATATGAATTACCATAGCTTTAAAAAAAATAGATGTGATTTTATCATTTTTTTAATATACAATAATATGTAATCTTTAATTGAAGATATTTGATAACAGAATGTCTAGATCATTCCAAATCTTTCAGATATGATCTGATTTTCCAAATCTTTCAGATATAATTTCTGATTTTCTATACTCCTATAAAAAGGGCAAAAGGATGGCTGCTTTTTTATCTCAAGAATTTCTAAATTGTAAAAATCAATGTATCAAACTATATATAGATTATTGTATATCAATAATGATATGGAACCACCAGTGAGTTTTCTTATAGAGACCACCATGATGTGTTAGGTCAGCTAACACACTCAACCAAAAAAAACACGCTAAATATATTTTTGATTCCTTCCTCGCCTCTTATTCTACAAAATCAGTTTTTTTAGTTTTTTTCCACAGTACAATATTATTTTTTCCCAAAATTATTTTATCTGTAAAGTATTTTATCCGTTTTTTTCCACAGTACAATAGTATTTTTTCCCAAAATTAGTTTATCTGTAAAGTATTTTATCCGTTTTATTTCTTCTCTCGAAAATAATTTCATTTGTTTTTTTCTTCTCTCATCTCTCTTTCAAAATCTTAATATTAAATTATAATAAATTTTGGAATAGATCATACTGATTAATAGTAATAAACAAACAACCAAGATATACAATCCAAAATTGCAATACAATTTAATAAGATTGAGAAAAGAATATATTTTCTTAATGATTATTCTTATATAAAGTATTTTATTAGTTTAGTCCATTAATTTTCTAAATTAAAATTCAACTTTATTTATATTAATGAGCTCATCTTATGGATATAGGAGATTATTGGATAAAAAAAATTGAAAAATTTGAAGTCATCTATGTCTTTTAAAATTCTAAATCTGTAAAGTATTTTATCCGTTTTATTTCTTCTCTCTAAAATAATTTCATTTGTTTTTTTCTTCTCTCATCTCTCTTTCAAAATCTTAATATTAAATTGTAATAAATTTTGGAATAGATCATACTGATTAATAATAATAAACAAACAACCAAGATATACAATCCAAAATTGCAATACAATTTAATAAGATTGAGAAAAGAATATATTTTCTTAATGATTATTCTTATATAAAGTATTTTATTAGTTTAGTCCATTAATTTTCTAAATTAAAATCCAACTTTATTTATATTAATGAGCTCATCTTATGGATATAAGAGATTATTGGATAAAAAAATTGAAAAATTTGAAGTCATCTATGTCTTTTAAAATTCTAAATCTAAATCCTACTCTATTTATATGAATGAGCTCATCATATGGACTATGAAGATTCAGTTCATCCTAAATAAAATTGTATTTTCTATGTCTTTCTTAAAATTTATTTCTAATAGAGGATATTTTGTAGGTAAACTAATAAAATATTTTATATAAGAATAATCCTTAAAAGAAAATTATGTTTGTTTCTAATAGAAGATGTTTTGTACGTAAACTGATAAAATATTTTATATAACAATAATCCTTAAGATTATTTGTTTCTCAATTCTGTTAACTGATATCGGATTCTGGATTATGTATGTTCGCTTTATTTATTATTACCAATCAGTGTAGTCTATTCAAAATTTATCATAATTTAATATTAATGTTATAGAGACAATATATAAAAATAAAAATAAAAATTAAAAAAAAAAAACACTGGAACAAGATACGAGTAAAAAATTCGTGAAAAAATTAAAATGTGTTTTTATTAGTGGAAATTACTGATTTTCCGGAGTAAGAGGCAATGAATGAATAACACTGCAAAAGAACACAAAAGTTTTCTTTGTAAAAAATTTTAACCATTTCTTTTTTTGTTATACATTATCAAATAAAAATGTGTTTTCAATAAAAAGTATTGTTCATGTTAATATTGATTTACTTTTTAAAAAAATAGCCCGTGCATCGCTAGAATGACAACTAAAAAAAACGGAGGTAGTACTACATTAATTAATTAGTTTATGGAGAAAAAAAAAAATCTTATGGAAGTTCCCCACGTTGACTACCTACTTCTTAATTTTTTTCTTTGTTTTGGTTGATTATTGCTAGGGAGAAATCTATTCTCCACTATATAAGTAATAGCAATACCCTGATTTGCTTCACATTTATAGTTCATGTATGAGTTTCAGGAATTAAAGATCTTGCAAGCAATTACTTTCTTCTATGAGGATAATTAAAGAAATATTTCTAGGTTTATGATGTAGATTTTGGTGGATCCTTTTGCAAAGTCCCCACCGAGGAACAATTTGTAGATTATATTCTCTTATTTTTCTGAAAAAGTTTCAAATAGCAAACATTTTCTTGATAGATTTCTTATTATTTTCTATAGTAGTTCCTAATGGGGAAAATTGTATACCGACTTTTTCTTTCTTTTCCGATGTTATTTTCAATATTTTCAAGGCGATATTTTTAAAAGTGGGAGTTTGTGATACTACTGAAATTGACGATATATATTAATTGATGGTACAACTTGATATTTTCGCAATTAGGTTAGGATTGCTCTTTAGTAAGCCTATCTTCTATTGTGGTATATTCTTAGTTGTTTTTAGAATTACGAATAAAAAATAATTGAAGATTTTGATATTTTATGGGAAAGCTACTACAGGTTCGTGTATAAATAAGTATTTCAAAATTCGTTAACATTTATGTCTTTTTAGAAACTTGGTGATCTATATTAGTTTTTTCCAGTAATTTTTTGTTATAGTATGTTGATACTAAACCTTTTGTGTTTTTGCATGATGTTTTTTTTAAGAAAACCTACTAATTTCGAATTTTTTGAATTCCTGTTGTTTATTTATGATGAATTTTGATGTTATTATGTTTGTTATTGAGGATATATTTATGAGAGTAAAAATGACAATTAAAACATTCCTAACAAGAACACACGCACACACAAAAGTTACACATTCAAATTCCAACATGTTACACTTTTAGCACTAAATTAAATGATATTTTTGTATATAAAAAATATTAATTTAAACTATTTCCCGTGCATCACACGGAGTAACTACTAGTTAATTTTATAAAAAAATAAAAAATGTTAAAACAAAGCTAATGTAAACCTAGAAATTGAAACTCTTTTGACTTCAATTAAAAGAAACAAGTTTTTATAAAATAAAAAAAGAAATAGCTTTTTTTTAAGAAAAAAAAAATAGATGAGGGTGGGTTGGGGCGGGGCACCGGACGCATATTTTTGTCCCGTGACAGAACACGAGGCGGAGCAAATAAAAAAATTCAAAATTCTGATATGACCCGTCCCATTAACATTCAGCTCCACGGATGAGTCCATTTTTAATTAGATCATTACATTGATCACGTTTTCTCACAAAAAAAATTGTCCTTTTAGCTTCAGCACCATAACCTAATAATTGCACCATTAAAGATCATGTTTTCTCAATCAATGCACTCAAATCCCAACTTGTGCTGGTTAGTTAGGCAGAGATGGAGCTAGGGTCAGTGACAATCGACTACAATGTATTATAGTTAAAAAACATATGTCGCTACTCTTAAATTCTAAAAATCTTAATAAATATCATACAGAAATTTATCTCGCCTCCTTCAATAGAAAAGTTTGGCTTCGGCAGTGTAGTGTAGTTAAGGATGATAAATATCAGGTCAGTGGTTCACAAACGAATGCCTGAATCTCAACTAGGTGCATACACCCATTACACATGCATATATATAAACATCAAAATTATATTATTCAACCTCGTCCAAATTATTTAACTTACAAAAATACCTGAATCTGCCCAAATCTCATTTGTTTAATGTATATACCCTTTTATTTCATGGGTGTATATGGATTGTATGTATGTAAAACCAAACCTAACTCAAGCAGTAGCGTAAATTTGAACTCAAACTCGTGCCAAACTTAAACACATAACTCAATCCGTCTTAATATGTAGGATCAACTAATTTATACTACTCTCATCCGGAAAACAAGGACGAACCGGCATGTGTACTTCACGCTCGTTTTTCAGTTAAAATTGACCTTAAATTAAACAATTTTTTCAACTTACGGGACTAAATTTGAAAAGGTAAAATTTACGGGATCAATTGCGTAAAAGTAAAAAGTTATGGGACGAAATAAGACTTGTTTTCCGAAATAACTGAAATAATAATTTTAATATTATAAGGTCATTTGACACATAGTGCATGTTTAGTTGGGCTGGGGTACTGTTGGCTGGGATAGTGGCTGGGAGAGTAAAAAAATTATGTTTATTTGGGTGGTTGGAATAGTGGTTATAGTGTATGATATAATTTTTAATTGTAAAATATGATGTGATAGTGTGTAAGAGTTTGTTAAATAATGATTGATTTTATGATTAAAGTGGTATTGAAATTTGTGGTGGTTTGTAGTGGCTGGACCAACCTGTGAAGAAACATAGGGAGGTTGAGCTACCCCATCAGGGTTGTCAATTACTATCTTTTTCGATATCCTATAAGGTAAAAATATACTTTTAACCGGTAAAATATACATAATTTTTTTTTGAAAAAGGAAGGAAAATATTATATTAATCAATTGTTGGGATCAAGCCCTACATCAGATGCCACTAAGGCATAAATAGGAGGGGGAACAGCCCCGGTCCAAATTACAGTTTCATCAATAGCTATATGGGAATGGGCAATAGCGTGAGCCACTCGATTCGCCGTACAGGGTGCAAAGAGGTACTCATGACATCCCATAGGCTGTGCTATATGCCAAATATCATGAACAATAACATCAACATATCCATCAACATGATCATGATTGGCAAAAAGACGCATAAGTGTTTGGTTGTCTCCTTTAATGCTGATATCCCGAAGGCCTGCGTCGCGTATCTGCTGCTTGGCGAAGCGTAGGGCGAGTCCTTCCAACAAGGTGGTTGTTCCTGTTCCGTGTGTGCGTCGTGCCCCGGCCATCAGAACAGTACCATCGTGGTTTCTCACAACAAAACCAAAGCCGACAATTCCATTCGGGTAAGAGGCTACGTCAAAGTTTAGTTTTTTTTCACCTGTAGTCGGTCGAATCCATCCTTTAAGAGGATCATGTATTGAGATTTCCTGTTCCTGCACTTGTTGGTCTCGTGTGGTGGTGGGTGCCTTGGTTTCTTTCATCCTTATGAGCTCAAGCCAGAATCGTGTGGCTTCTCGAATGATCTCACGTGGTTCATCAGTTGTACCCTCGAAGCAGCGTATGTTTCGTGCTGCTAGTCATAATTGCCACCATATATGAGATGCAAGTTGGAAGCTCTCGTTATCCAGCCGTTCAAGTAATTCCCAGCACACCGTGCAGAATGGCCATGCTTCCTCGATTATCCTTTCTATGCGGACGGGATTGAGTCGCCACACATGTTGTGCGAGGGTGCAATGTATCAAAATATGTTCCACTGTTTCCTCTCCGTTCCCACATAGGCTGCACACTACATCATTTGCCATCTTTCTGTGTACAAGGTTTACACAAGAAGGGAGTGCGTTTCGGCATGCCCGCCAAAGGAAGTGTCTGATTTTTGGCACTGTAGATACATTCCAAAGTTTGATCCAATGTTTACCGTCAATGCTTGGTACAGGAAGGTCATTCGCCAATTTTGAAAATTGACGAACAGCCAAGTGGTAGGCGGTTCGGACACTAAACTTGCCAGAGCTTGTTAGTGTCCAAACCCTGCGGTCCCGAGGGAGCCGCGGGCTAACCGGGATGGTCAGGATTGCCTGGGCGTCGTCATTCGAAAAAAAGGATGTGATCTTTCTCTCATCCCATCCGGTGGCACCTGTATCCAAAAAAAACGAGACACCTGTATTAGGATCCAGAGGTTGTATCGTACTAATTGGTGACCGAGGGTTGGCAATGTCAATCCATTTATTGGATACGGCCTTAATCGACTTTCCATTACCAACACGCCAAGCACTGCCACAGTTCACCAAGTCACGGGCTGCCAATATGCTACACCAGACGTAACTCGGTCGGTAGCCCATCTGTGAGAGTTCAAGAGATGAATTAGCAAAGTAACGAGCTTTAAAAATTTGAAAATGCAGAGAAGTAGGAGTGGGTAGTAAATGCCAATACTGTTTGGCTATCATAGCCAGGTTAAAGTAAAAAATCTCGCGAAAACCAAGTCCACCCATCTTCTTGGATCTGTTTACTTTTGACCAGCTAACCCAGTGGTGCTTCTGTTCTGTATCAGTGGAGCCCCAGTAGAATCGAGCAATGGCTTGCTCCAGCTCTTTGCATGTCTAGAGGGGGAACAAAAAGCAACTCATGGCATAGTTCGGAATCGCTTGAAGTATAGTCTTGATCAAAATCTCACGCCCCACGTTGGTCAGAGTGCGCTCTTTCCATGCCTTGATTCGGCACAGGACCCGTTCGACAATTACTTTGAACACCTGCATTTTTTATCTCCTGATAAGTGTTGGTAGTCCGAGGTACTTCTCAAATCTTTGTGCTCCTCGAACTCCAAGTAATTCCGAATAACTCGCCTGCGTTAAACTCCCCACATTGCCACTTGATATCAATTCCGATTTATCCAGGTTGATTTTTTGGCCGAAGGCGCTCTCATATTGTCGGATTATGTGGCGAATATGTTCACATTCTTCTCTTGTTGCCTGGAAGAAGAGGACACTATCATCGGCAAAGAAGAGATGGGAGACCGACGGTGCTGATCGGGCAATCCGGAGGCCGTGTATACGTCCTTCTCATTCAGCTTTTGTTAGTAATCCTGAGAGACCTTCTGCGCAGCAAAGGAAGAGATAAGGCAAAAGAGGGTCCCCTTGTCGTAGTCCTCTCCCCGGGGAGAAGGTTTTGGTAGGGGATCCGTTAACAAGGACAGAGTATGTAACGGAAGAGACACATCTCATAATAAGAGAGACCCAACGATGATCAAAACCTAGTTTGAGAAGAGTGGTTTGGAGGAAAGGCCATTCCACTCTATCGTAGGCTTTACTCATGTCAAGTTTGAGAGAAAGTGTACCGTTTTTACCTCTTGTCTTTCTGCGCATATAATGAAAAAGCTCGAAAGCTACCATGGCATTATCAGTGATAAGGCGATTAGGAATAAAAGCAGTTTGAGTGGGACTGATAAAATGAGGTAGTAAAGGCTTTAGTCTATTAGCTATCACTTTCGAAATAATCCGAAAAATGACGTTACAGAGGCTAATAGGTCTAAAATCTTTGGGAGTTTCGGGCTTTTTGATCTTCGGGATTAAAACTATAAAAGTGCGGTTAAGAGTACCTGGGTCATGTCCATGATTGAGGATACTCAGACAGGTTGTGATCACGTCCTCACCTATAATGTGCCAAAATTTGTGGTAGAATAGTGGTGGCATACCATCCGGCCCAGGTGCTTTAAGCAGATGCATTTGCCTGATTGCTTTTTGGACCTCAATTCCTGTGTATGGCTGAAGTAACCTCTGGTTCATGGCAGTGCTCACCTTGTGTTCAATAGCCTGTATAACCTCATGCATATCAAGCTGATCCTCGGGTGAGAAGATGGAGATAAAGTACTCTCTCATGGTCCCGGCTATCAAACAATCCTCTTCGACCCAAATACCTTCCTTATTCCTGATTCTCATAACCGTGTTGCGTGATTTTCTATTAGTGGCTTTTTGGTGGCAAAAGGAGGTATTACGATCTCCTGCCTCAAGCCATAAAGCGCGGGATCTTTGACTCCACAATATTTCTTCTTTTCCTTCAAGATCCTCAATCTACAGCCCTATCATTTTCATCTCCTGAATAATAGCCTCAGATGGGTATTGCTGCTGCAAATGGTTGAGAGAATTCCTCAGTTTACCCAGCTTCCTCCGCACGTTTCCAAAAACTGCATCATTCCACTGCCGAAGTGATCTGCCATATCGCGCCATTCTGTCCGTGAGAGGAGTGTGAGGATCAGTTTCACCCCATCCTTCCTTAATTATGCTTTCGCATTGATCATGGAGTAGCCACATCCTTTCAAAATGAAATATACATGCACGTTTCCTGCCATTGGTCCAAGCTCGTCCTCCTCTTCTTGAATCGAGCTCACATATGATCGGTGAGTGGTCCGAATATAGCCGAAGTAGGTGTCATACTCTGTAGCATTCAAATTGATTTTTCCATGCTTGATTTGATAAGAATCTGTCGAGCCCGCATTGAACATTGTGGAGTCCCTGTTGTCCATTTGTCCAAGTGAATGGGTTTCCATAATAGCCGAGTTCCTCCAGTCCATTGTCAGATAAGGAATTTCAAAAGTTTCTCATGAGAGATACTGCTCTCCAGTTGCCCCCATTTTTCTCGTCCGACCAAAGGATTTCGTTGAAGTCACCGAAAACTTGCCATGGTAACCCCGATCCAGGATTTAGGGACCGCAATAGGTTCCAAGTATGCGTTCGGCGGTGCTGTTCCGACCATCCATACATGCCTGTGATATGCCACATCCCTTGTACATGTTCCATACTAACATTTGCTAATATGTGATGCTGTAAGAAGAATGTGATGGTGATGTCGAAAGGTGATCTCCAAAGTAGACATAATCCTCCTCTTCTTTGATGCTGAGTTCCTTCGCATGCAATCGGGAGACAACCTGTAAAGCGTAGTTTTCTCATATTAACTTGTTCCATCTGGCGTACGGTTAGTCTAGTTTTCATCAGGAAGACGATGCCCGGGTCTTCCTCGTGTAGGAGCTTTCGGAGCTCTCGAACTGTCGCCGGGTTCCCAAGCCCGCGACAGTTCCGGGATAGGATACTCATGGCTCTCGGCGGGACTGCTCTGCAGTCGCCGCCGTTTGATACGATGTGTGGTCTTTTCTTTTCTTATCCTCTTTCAGCTTCTTTGTGTCCCGATTCGTATCCTCTTGGTTTTCTCTTTTGCTCCCTATTACAGGCGGTGTGTGGCTTACATCTACCTGCTCCGCCGGTAGCTTCCATAATATCGTGACCTTTCTCTTGTGTCTAGGAGGGATGGTAGGTTCCTTCTTTGGGATGAGTAGAGGTGGTGTCACTTTTGTGTCGGTATCACACATTTGACGGAGTGTTTCAATCGGGATGAGTGGTATATGTAGGGAGCTTGGCAGTGCGGTTCTTGTGTTGTTTGGGGTAATTGGTATGGTGGTTTTAGGTGGTGGTTTGGGAATTGGGAGTGGGGTGTGGGTGGATGGTTTGAGGGGGTGCATGGTTGGTGGTTTGTACATGGGCGGGGGGTTGTGTTGTGGGTTGTGGGTATCAATTTCAGTAGGTGTTTTATTGGGGGCAGGTTGGGTTTGGGCTTGAGGAGTAGTGGTTTTGAGGTTAGCTTGGTGATGTGGTTTGGTATCATCAGTGGGGTTAATAGGAGTGGGGGTATGTGAGTGTGGACTAGAATTATGGTGACTCTCAGTGATCATCATCTTTGCCTTTGCAATAGGGCTCTTATGAGGAGGAAAAATATGATGTAGGGTTGAGGGGTCAGCTTTTGGTTCCACTTGGACTCTGTTGATACCATCCATCAAAGTCATGATTTCTGGTGTTGGACGAGTCGGGGCACAATCCATCTCATTCATGTCAGTCGATTGTTTCATAGTGAACTCCTCAAAGATCCTCCAACAAGTCGTGGCATTACTTAACTTGATTGATGTGCCTTCGATACGAACACAAGCTTGTTTCATGGGTGATGCTCTTATCCAATCGCCGAAGGGGAGTTTTTCATCCGGTATTTGCAATAGATCATCGGTTTCTTTGACGATGTCACACTGCATTTTCATATGGTCGAGCATTCCACATACGTAGCAAAAAGACGGTAGTCTTTCATATTTGAAATCGATCCACACCTTGTGATTTTCAACTAGGCTCACGTAGGTTCCTTTTTTGATTGGTTTGTGTAAATCCACTGCTACTCGTACTCGTACACTTCTTCCCAGTCCATCTGTTGTTGATTTGTCGATATCCAAGAACCGACCAATCCGTTGGATAATTGCTGAGAGGTACTTATCTGATCGGGCGGCAAGAGGAAGATCGTACAATCGGACCCAAAAGGGAGTTTCAGAAAAGACAATGGTGGATGGCTACTCGTTGATCCCCAATTCCTTGAGCACGACTAGTTCGGACTTGAAATGCCATGGCTCCAATGACAAAACATGCTCAAGATCTGAAACTTTGTTGAACTTGAACGAAAATAGGTTTGTCCGCACCTCTTTTGTTGTTAAGCCATGTTTCGGGGTCCATGTATTTCGCATAGCCTCGAGGAAACCGAATGCATTAAATGATTTGTGTGTCCAAACTTGGGCCATTAGAGATAGTGAGGACGACCTCTCGCTTTCTCCCTCGACTGCGAATATTCGGATCGGTTCCTCGTCTTCCTCATTTGAAGCTCCTATATTGCGTATAGTGTTCTGAGAACCCATAATATGTGTTGCTTTCCGATCTGTTACCTAAAAACCAAAGGACAGCAGAGCACAATGCAACACAACTGAAAGGGGAGCCTATCTAGCTGTTAGAGTGTCGTTCATATGCATTTAGGTTTGCTGTATATAATGGTGTGAATTGAACAGAGTATATCTATGCTTTCCATAAATAGCAATTCTAGTAGAATTGGGTTTCCATCTACTATTCATGCCATAAATATGGAAAAAAGCCCTACTGCTAATGATGCACAATAACTAAGCAATTTGAGCAAATAAAACAGGGCATTCAGTAATAAATGCTATCAGTAATGTTCAGAATCCATAATACTCACATGAGGTGGAAATGAAATTCATTTGTGGGTGAGTGGAGGCATATAGAAAAACATGAAAAGAACATGAAAATGAAACAGGGGAAGGAGAGATGCTTTCCGATTTTCACAGATTCTGTAGTAGACTTTTCCGGTTTCGTGTGGTGGCAAGATCGCGAGGATCGCAATGAGATCTAAGCTAGAGATCGTCGAAGCTCCAAATCCATGGGAGACAAGAGCCCTAAGCAAGAGGGATTTTTTTTTGCGTATCGTAAAATATACATAATAATAATCTACTTTAGGCACCAAGAAATCCCATAAATTATATTTTGAAAATTTACAAAAATAATTATAATTTTTAATAGGGTTAATTACGTAAAAGTTCACGAATTTTTAGTCAATTATCATTTACAGCATGACCTTTCAACTGTAACGTAAAAATGCACCACCTTTATAATTTTTTCAATTCAATGTACTTGAACAAGTTTTTTGCTCTAATTGCTAAGAACATTTTACATTTTTGGTCCCACTGGACACGCGATTGTTGCGATTAGATCCCACCCCTCCCACTTTTGGATTTAAACATTGCACTTTCAGTCCCGCCGTAACTATTTTTGTTTTTTTTTTTCTTTTTGGCATTTTGGTCCCAAACATTTTGGCACTTTTGATCCTACTATCAATTTAGCATGCATTGGAGGGAAAAATGACTTTCTTTAGGGAAAAAAATACTATTTGCTAGAAATTTAGTTGCACATTAATATAAATTTAGTAGCACATTAATATATTCAACATTGCAACTAAATCAATTTTTTTTTTAAATAAATAAATAATTTCTTTAAATTTAGTTCAATACATGTTAATTCATACGTACAAAGTGTCTTAAGTATATAGTCGTGTTATAAATTTCCTGGTTCATTTTATATTGTTTACTATTTTATTTGGATTCTACTGTGTGTAATATCTAATACTATACTCCGACGAGAAAAATAAAAATAAAAATTTAAAAAATCATAAACTTATTTAAAAAAATCTAAAAATTATGTAAAAACTAGAAAAGTATTTTTAAATTCATAAATTCATTTAAAATATCAGAAAACTAACTGAAATTGTAAATTTCTAAATTAGAAAAGTCTAGTTATTTTTTAAAATTAGATTTTCTTAAAATTTTATTTTCTGAGTTCTATATAACTTATTTATATGTTTCATATACTTTAAATTCTTTTAAGAAAATTCATTTTTTAAAGAAAAAAAAATCTTTCAACATTTCATAGATATTTCATATTTTAAATGACTTATTTTTTAGATTTCAAAATAATTTTCAGATTTGTCAACCTATTTGGATAATCCATTTACAAGTCTCTAAAATGTTATGCATTGTTCTAGAATTTGGAAAATTTACATATAATAATTCAAATAAGACGGGTTACAGTTGTACCCCGGGATCAGTTGCTTATTAATGTGCGTATGTCATAAATAATTAATAGCATCTGTAGGCAGCTTAGTTTTTTAATGAATACTCATTGTAACCTATCGTCAACACGAGATTTTTCTCCTTATTTGAAAAATAGATTGATAAATAATTAAAAGAATATAGTTTGAAACCTAAAAAAGTTCATTTAAGATATGTATAAGTATCTATGAAATGTTGAAAGTATTTAGGAAAAAAATAATTTTGTTAAAAAAGTTTAAAGTTATTTATGAAACATATAAAATTATTTAGAATTTAGAAAATAATTTTATAAGAAAATCTATTTTTATAAAATAAGTAGAAATTTTTTAATTCAGAACATTTAAAAATTTAAAATTCTTTTAAGACAACTTAAAATTTTATAGATATTCCAATTTTTTGAAAACTAATTTTTCTAAATATAATATTTTCAGTTAAGTTTATGATATTTTAAATAAATTATAGAATTAATTTTTTTACATAAATTTTAGATTTTTTAAAATAATTTTATAGTTTTTAAATTTGTTTTATGTCTAATGAGGTCAAAAGTGAGAGTGTTGGGACCAAAACGCAATAAATGCATATCCAGCGGGACCAAAACTGCAAAACCTCGAAGTTATGACGTTGCACTAACAGTCATGTGCGAAGCACGTGACTGGTTTCCGTCAATCACAAACGATTGAAAATATTTGACACCACTTTTGCCAAAATTTTGAGAATATTTATGCCAAAAATTGATGTTTGGTACTGAAAGTGCAACGTTTAAATCCAATGAGGTCAAAAGTGCGGGGTGGGGCCAAATTGCAACAATCGCGTGTCCAGTGGGGACCAAAAGTGCAAAATTCTCTAATTGCTAACGTGGAGCCCGAAATTGGAATTTCAACTTTCCCAATTCCATAGGTGTAAGTGTACGAATTCTTTTAATCCCTAATTTAATGAATTAGCGTTGTTTTATCATTAAACATTAGCATTAAATTTTATCATTTTTATTTAATGAGGAATTATGAATATTGTATCATTACACGTTTGTAGTTGGGATAGCTCAAATCTCGATCTCAGACTCCATATCAGCAATTAGAGCAAAATATTTACTTGGATGTATTGAATTGAAAAAATCATAAAGGTAGTGTATTTCTTTGTTATGTTTGAAAAGTCATGTCGTAAATGATAATTGACAAAAAGGTTGTGAATTTTCACGTAATTAACCATTTTTAATATTTAGTTGATCCTTTAGTCCTAGTTTACTGAATTATAATGAAATCACTACATAATTCATTGATTACTTATAACATCACTTTTATATTAGTGAAATTTAAAAAACTAAATTATATTTACATATTACTCTACTTCGGACACCAAGAAACCCCATAAATATTATAAATTTTTTAAAAGAAGTAACTATATTATTTAAAATTTAGTTGGTTTTTAGTCCCAATCCACCGAATTATAATGGAAACACAGCATAATTCATTGATTACTTATTATATCACTTTTAGATTAGTTAAACTTAAAACAAATTACTCTACTTTGGACACCAATAAATCCCATAAAGCATACTTTAAAATTTTAACCATAGTAACTATATTTTTTTAATATTTAGATGATCTTTTAGTCTATATTCACCGAACTATAATGGAATCACAACATAATTTATTGATTACTTATAATATCCCGTTTATATTAGTTAAACTAAAAAACTAAAAAATAGACTTACCAATTACACTTCTTCGGACACTAAGAGATCTCCTAAATTAAATGAAATGGCAACCGACACAATTGGTCCCGTAATTTTCACATTCTTTTCTATTTAGTCCGGCAAGTTGAAAAATTGCTCAATTAAGGTCCATTTGGCCAAAAAATGAGCCTGAGGTGCACGCGTCAGTTCATAATCAGTTTGAACCCGGCGCGTGTATCTCACGCTCGTTTTCTGGTCAAAATTGGCATTACATTGAACATTTTTTTAATTTACGGGACTAAATTCAAAAAGGTAAAAATTATGAGACCAATTGTGTAAAAATAAAAATTTATAGGACGAGTTAAGATTTTCTCCAACAACAACACAGTATATAATGTAATTATAATTTAAAACAGATTTCGCTACCGTTAAATTCTAAAAACCTTGATAAATATCATACAAAAATAACCGTGCCCCCTTCAATAAAAAGTTTACCTTCGTCAGTGTAATTAAGGATGATAAAACTCATGTTAGGGGTTTACAAAAGAATACCTGAATCTCAACTAGGTGAATGCACACATTACACATACATGTTTATCGCACTAAAATTATATTATTCAACCTCGTCCCAAATTATCTACTTACAAAACTACCTGAATCTGCTCAAATCTCATTTGTTTAATGTATATACATTTATATTTATGGGTATGTATGGACACTATGTATGTAAACCAAACCTAACTCAAGTAGTAGTACAAAATTTGATCTCAAACTCGTGCCAAACTTAAACGCATACCTGAATCCGATCAACTAATTTATACAACTACTACATCATGAGTATTTAATGATAGTGATGTGGGAGAAGGACCTAAGTCTGAATAGAGTGGCAGGAAGCGATATCTGTCATAGTGAGTAATTGAACTATTTGTTGTCTCGAGAATAACTGATGAAGGCTTGTTAGTGTTGATTTTGGTGCCACAAAATCAAAGAAGATTTTTAGTCCACTTTATTTGACAAATGAATTGAAGCCTACTTTGACAAAAATGACAAAAGCCATGTGCACAATTGTTGAAGACAAGATTTACAGCATGCATGCTCATTGATGTTGAAGGGAAAATGGGCAAATAAGATTGACTTTTGTGTTGCTTATTTGCTTATAAATGGAGAAGTTCTTCAAGTGCAGAAGACACACCAAAGTGCAGTATGCAAGAGTGCATGAGAACTGCAGAATACACTTTTAATCTTTGTAAATGATTCTATCTAAATTCCTTTCGTGTATTCTCTTTAGAGTTACGCTCTAGTATAGAGAGTTGGGAGAAAGGTGTGAGTCATTAAAGATTTGTCAGAGTGTGTTAGGTTTTTTCGGTGTCGGGAGAGAGAAAGTCTATGTGATTGTAAAAGTTTCACATAGTGATATTTTTCTTTCTGTGGGTCGTGGTTTTTCTCCGGTTTTGGAGTTTCCACGTTAAATTCTTGTGTTGTGGTTTGTGATTTTCTTTCGTATTATTTCTCATTTATTTTTTACTTACTCCTAAGGTTGAATGTGGGTCCATGGGTCCCAACAAGTGGTATCAGAGCCTAGGTTTGGGTAGCCTAGGTGTGGTTTGTAGTCACTAAATTCTGAGTATGCTCTATGGTTGCAGCATAAGCTGAGCCTCCACATCAGAAATTTTTTTGAGACGGTCAATTCATAGTTTAGGGGTGTATGTAAAAATGTCAAAGTTTTCGACAATGAAGTTTGACGTGGAGAAATTTGATGGAAGGATGAATTTTGGCTTGTGGCAAATACTAGTTAAAGATCTGCTGATACAAGCCGGGTTACACAAGGCGCTTAAAGATTTTGTACAGTCTAGCATGGACGATGAAGATTGGGAGGAGTTAGATTTGAGGGTTGCAAGCACAATACGATTATGTTTGGCCAAGAATGTCCTTGCAAACGTGCATGGAATTTCAAATGCCAGGGAGTTGTGGGAAAAGCTTGAAGCACTATACCAAGCTAAGGGTATCTCAAATCAGTTGTACCTGAAAGAGCAATTCCACACATTGCGGATGAATGAAGGTAAAAAATCTCAGATGATCTGAGTGCTCTCAATGGCATCATTTCAGAGCTAGAGGCAATTGGAGTTAAAATTGAAGATGAGGATAAAGCATTGAGGCTCATCTTGTCGCTTCTACATTCATACGAGCACATGAAGCCAATCCTGATGTATGGAAAGGAAACATTGGAATTTTCTGAAGTCATCAGGAAACTTCTATCTGAAGAAAGAAGGCTGACAAGTGACAGTCGTACTTCAATGGAAAACTCGGCAATGGTGGCAGTTAGCAAAGGAAGGAAGAAGGACTCCAAATGTAGTCTGCTGGAACTGTAGACAAACTGGACATACAAAGCGGAGTTGTCCAGGTCAAGGTGGAGTTGATAAGGTAAATAGCTCTGATGCTAACATCATAACTGAAAAAGATGTCCTCTAAGGAGGAGTCGTGCATCCTTATGGCATGTCAGCGGTTGCCATGAAAAATGATGTGTTGGTGTTAGCTAGTCCACAAATTGCACACAGGGCATTGGCATGGCATAAATGCAGGGTGTGTGGTGGATGTTATGTTGATGGCTGAAGAACTTCCATGCAAGCCAAGATATGGGAGTAGCACCATAAATCTCAGCAAGATTTTTCGACATGTGCCTGTGAAATTCTTGGAATGGATATTTCTAAGTGATCTACTCATATGGTGGAGTAGGATCGTTCTCTGATTTGAGAATGATGATTGTCGGTGTAGACAATGGTGGATCATTCTCTGATTTGAGAATGATGATTGTTGGTGTAGACAATGGTGGATCGTTCTCTGGTTTGAGAATGATAATTGTCGGTGAAGACAATGAATCTTCTTTTATTTTTATCAAGGTGGAGTTTGTTGAGTTTGGTGCCACAAAATCAAAAAAGATTTTTAGTCTACTTTATTTGACAAATAAATTGAAGCCTACTTTGACAAAAATGACAAAAGCCATGTGCACAATTGTTGAAGACAAGATTTACAACATGCATGCTCATTAATGCTGAAGGAAAAATGGGCAAATAAGATTGACTTTTGTGTTGCTTATTTGCTTATAAATGGAGAAGTTCTTCAAGTGAAGAAGACACACCAAAGTGCAGTATGCAAGAGTGCATGAGAACTGCAAAGTACACTTTTAATCTTTGTAAATGATTCTATCTAAATTCCTTTCGTGTATTCTCTTTAGAGTTACGCTCTAGTATAGAGAGTTGGGAGAAAGGTGTGAGTCATTAAAGATTTGTCAGGGTGTGTTAGTTTTTTTTTGGTGTCGGGAGAGAGAAAGTCTGTGTGATTGTAAAAGTTTCACATAGTGATATTTTTCTTTCTGTGGGTCGTGGTTTTTCTCCGGTTTTGGAGTTTCCACGTTAAATTCTTGTGTTGTGGTTTGTGATTTTCTTTCGTATTATTTCTCATTTACTTTATACTTGCTCCTAAGGTTGAATGTTGGTCCATGGGTCCCAACAGTTAGGACAGACACCTAATAGACTGAGGCTCTCAGAAGAGAGATGAATTTTTCCTCAAGGCGGGCTAACAACAGCCTACTCTAAGGTGCGAGGAAAAAATTATAAGCCACATGATGTCACTGCGGTGCGATCGACAGACTGAAAAGAAGAGAGATCGTCGTAGGGCAAGAGTTAAGCACATGGGTTTTACTTAACACCAGTAAACATTAATGAACCCTAAGAAAGGCGGCCTAGTAAAATAGGGTTTTGACAAGGGGAAGGAATTTTCTATTATGATTTTAGAGTTAGGTTACTATAATGCCCCCTCTTTTCAACAAAATAGGACTTTTCTTGGAAAAAAATCAAAATAGTCCCATAAATTTTTACTTTTTCGTATTTAGTCTCATAAGTTACTGCTTTTTCGATTTAGTGTCATATCTCTAGTAATTGCTCAATTTTGTCCAATTTTGATGCAATTTTGAACCAATGTTTACCAGCTGACTGAAAAAGGTCACGTGATCTCACGCGTCGGCGCGATTTTGGGAATTCTAGCCAAAATGGTCCCATAACTTTTTATTTTTTTGGATTTAGTCCCAGAAGTTATTGTTTTTTTATTTAGTCACACATCTCTAGTAATTGCTCAATTTTGGTTCAATTTTGACTCAATGTTGACCAGCTGATCGAAAAAGGTCACGTGTCGGCGCAGTTTTGGGAGTTCCGTCCGACTTATATATTTTATCAACTCATTGTTGATGGATTCTAACTCCTTGTTCTTTAACTCCACCTGCTTTTTTTTCTTTACTGAGTAGCTCATTCTCTATCTCGGTTACGGAAACAATTTCTTTGAGATTCATGCGGGTATTATGCAGGGCCTCATTTTCAGCATTCTTCTAGTTAAGCCTTCGTAGGAGCCATCTTATTATGTGCCTGCTTCTATCATATAGAAGTGCATCTATCCACCTGAAACTCTTACAATGACCATTTTGATTTTATTCCCGGACTTTTCTCTTTCTTAAAGAATTATCACTTTTTTTTTTTTTTTTAATTGAGACTCTCATTAATCAATGTAAATCATCCAGTACAAGATTCTCAATTCAATCAGAAAAATCAGGAGTTATCCGAACAATTGGATCACTTGAAGAAAAATAAATAAATGAGCAAGCTATGTGCCAACAAGTTGGTTCTACGAGACATATGCTCTATTCTAAAAACAATCAGATAACATCAAATATATTCTAAATATTACTTGCGAAAAGATCAGCGGAACTAAGATATGTTCCTTGCCCCATGACTGCATGCACAACAAACAAAGGATTTGGATGACGGACCTAGGCAGAAGCGAACTTGACGATCAGAGCAGAAAACCGGTGGAGAAAAGACGTACAGAGACGCGACGAAGTTTGACGCTAAGACCCTAGCAGGGAAGCGTGGTGAATCTTAATTACATTATTTTGGGGACTAAGAAAAGAAAAAATTAAACAAAATTAAAGATAACCTTCCCCCATCCTCCCATGAGGGAAGAAAGCGGCGATGGCTAGGTTTTTAGATGAAGAGATTTTTAACAGCGGCCGCTTAGAATTGTCACTGTTACAATAATTTAAATCATCTCTTCATTTTCGATCACTAACTTAAGTTTAGGAGGTTCTTCCACCAGAATACTCTTCGGTGGTTTTTGCAGGTAATACACAAGAAAAGCGGATAAAGCACTCCGAAGGCCCGACATCGCTTCCTTTTATTTTTGACTCTGACTTAATCTCAATATTACTTTCAGTCGGATATTTAGTTTATCGTTCTCGATCAAATGCTTAATTGTTTAAATCACTCTCACACACATCAGATAGTATGTATCGAATTATGTAAAACTAAATCTAATTTAAATACGGCTAAATACGACACTTAGTGATGCAGCGCGTTTTGGCCTTTGAGCATCCGAAACGTGGCTAATAGTGTTGGGCTATATTTTAATTTCCTCAGCTTTATTTTGTTTTAATTCCTGTAGGACCTTGTTGCAATTTCTGTTTTATTTCTTTTCATGTAAGATTATTAATTTGGCGCTAGGGTTTATTATTTTGAGAGAGCATCTCTTGGCTGAAAATTATTCCGGTATTTTTCGAAGTGTCATTTGTTTGTGCTTCCGCTTACCTCACTTAGCAATTGATAAAATATGTCTCTAAATATATAGCAACAAAATGGAGAGAAAATTAAGGACATCAAATGGAATAGACAATGAGACAATATAGATCTTTATCTAAAAAATGTAGCTAATTAAAGACAATAAATGTCTCAAATATCATATTAGAGACAGATCACTTAAAGATAGAATTAAAAACATTTACTTTGAAGTTTAGCAAGCAATATTTATTTATTTTTAGTGACGCAATATTCATCTCAAGTGTCGGTAATCTAATTTAAAAACGGATATTTTATTTTTTTAGATAAAATTAAATCTTTAATCTCCAAGCTAGTTGGCCTGTTGTTGGTGAGTGAGTTCGAGAGATAAGCAATAAGCTGAAAGGATGAAGATGTCTAATTTGAGATTGTTAATACGCAAACATCGTATAATATTAAAATGCGCCACGTAATAAAATATATATTGTAAATTAATTTTATATTGATTATTTTAATTGTTAGAGTATTTTATGTTGGCAATATTTTTGTCAAAATCCCTTATATTATGTTTATATAATTTATTGAACTTATTAGATTTATTATTCGTAATTAATATTTTATTATTTTAATATTTCACTATTTTTGTAGGCGGATCATAAGAAACGGATAAGATTTGATGGAGTATTTTTAAGATATATATCGAAAAAGATATGGAGAGATAATACTTGAGTGTCAAGTACTTGGATATCAAGAATCTACAGCGGCGGATAAAGTTAAATTAAACACAGATGTGTGTGCAAGGCTCGCGATAATAAATTGGTGGGCTTTAGCCCAAATTGGTGTTAATAGGTTGGCGGCGGCGTGAAGATTAATTGGAAGGATGGATTACTGCATCTCGTATAAATATTGTCATATGGCTTAGGAGAGTGGTGCGAATTCCAAAAGAGTGGGCAACATAATTTATTTAATGTAATCATTATTGCCATTGAGAGTTAGTTCTTTGAATTAATTAGTGCTTTTGTTTGAGCAGTAGGTATGTGTCAAAGGTAAGGTCAATATTGTTTGTGTCGAAGGACTTTCGGGAGAAGGGACTTCAAGGCGGGTTCGGGAGAGCTCGTCCGGCCTTCGGTGGTTTGCCGTGTTAGTGCCGAACAAGTCGACGGGAGTCGCCAAACGTTGTTGATATAGTATAGGTTAGGTGTTAGGGAATCGAGTCTCTTTGTAAAACCTATCGTTATATGGAGTATCAATAACAATATGTTCTGAGGGGTCTGAGGGATTCAACCCCGTGTTTATTTTGGTGTTCGTATTTCTGTTTTTATTTTCGTCAGTTTCTATGTTGGAACATAAACTGTGTAGTCCAGGAATTTCAAGTTGTATCAAGAGCAGGTCCGTATCCTAATACGGTAGATTCTGGAACACTGCACTGCTATGGATTTGTGTGGCAATACTGTACGACTTCCCTTACTTGATGGCACGAATTACGATTATTGGAAGTCACTTACGATGTCTCACTTGGAGGCGATGGGTGATGAATACTGAGAGATTGTTGAGTCTGGATGGTCTCCACCTACTGCCACAGACTCGACCACACCAAAGTCTAAATCTGAGTGGTCTTCTGCTGAAAAGGGACTGTATAAGATGAATCACAAGGCTCTGCTTTTCAGTTGAATGGCTGTTGATGAAGTCCAATACATGAAAATATGCAACTACAAAACAAAAAAGGAAGCTTGGGACATGCTCGAGAATTACTTTGAAGGAACCAAAGAAGTGAAGAAGTCCAAATTAAGGAATTTGCGAAATCAATTTGACAACCTCAGGATGAAGGAAAGCGAGGCTATTGAAGATTATCACTCACGGTTCATAGGCATCGTAAACAAGAGGCTCTCACTTGGAGAGATAGTTTCGGAATCACTTATGGTGGATAAATTTTTGAGAACCCTTCCGGATCGATTTTCAGAGAAAGTCACGGCGATTGACACCTCAAAAGATGTCGAAAATATGAAGATTGATCAGCTAGTGGGAGATCTCCTAACTTTCGAACTCAACAAAGGGTTTGAGGTCAAGGAGAAAAGTAGAGGCATAGCACTCAAAGCAAAAGTCAATCGCAAGGATGAAGAAGTCAGCGAACGTGATCCAGATCAGTCGGAAATTGTGGAGAATATGATATTGCTCTCCATAAAATTTGGGAGCATGATGAAGAAGTTCCGAAAGAATGACCCGAGTCCCTCTCCCTTAGGTAAGAAATCAAGTCAAACTAATATAAGTAGTCCTAATTCTTCTTCAAATTTTGCAGGTTCAACGCTGGACAAAGTTAGATGTAGAGAATGCAATGAGTGGGGTCACTTTCAGAAAGAGTGTCCCACGTTTCTGAGAAGACAAAACAAGTCCTTAGTAGCCACATGGAGTGACGAGTCAGACAATGAAGAAGAGAACGATCATTCGAACAACATGGCAGCTTTATCTACATCATATGTGTGTTTTGTGGGGCAAACAGAAACCGAAGATACTGATCTGGGAAAAATTCCAGGTATGTTGCAACATGATTTACCTAACTTTTATGAATCTGATGCTTCTGATGGAGAAACAGGTCCCACAATTGAGGAGATACAGAACATGTACAAGAAACTGTCGGTCGCATGTTTTCAAGGAAGCAAGGTCATCAAAAAATTGGAGAGTCAACTCCAAGAATCACTGGCGATGATTGAAAGATTAGAAAGAGAGGTTAAAGGGAAAGATCTGGTCATTCGTAAATTGAATGAGGAGCTCACATTAAGAAAGAAAAGCGTGGAGGCGATAATGGAAGAAAAAATTCGTGAGCTAGAGGTTGTGTTCCAACATACACTGGCCGAAAAAGAAACTGAGGTAAATTCTTTGAAATCTGACCTCCAGACGATGCAAAGTGATCTTGGCACATGTAGGAGCAGTATGGAAAGGAAAGATCAAACAATTGAAAAGCTATCCACCGATTTGGAGCAATCCAAACAGGTTCTGAAACGACTGAACTCTGGTAAAGCCACTCTAACCGAACTTGTTAATCTAGGCAAAAGTCATGGTGATGTCACCGATTTTGGTTATCATGGTGAGTCCTCTTCAAATTCGCAAAGGGGTTTCCTGAATTCTGGTCAGTATGTTACAACACAGAATGATCACTGTAATTTTAATAAGAAATCTGGTCATAATCAATGCACACACACTGCACCAGTTCAGAAACGGACTGTTTTTGCACATTCTGGTCGAGGATCACATTATGCACATTTTAATAATACTGCTCGTACGGTTATGTTTCAACATGGAAAGTCAAAACCTGCTGAAAATTCTCGTTTTGTGCCTATTTGTCATTATTGTGGTGTTTTGGGTCATATACGTCCAAATTGTTATAGAATGCATTTTGATTTTTATAATAGTAAGATTGGTAGATTGGATATTAGAGGAATACCACGTCAAGCTCCTAGACCTAAAGTAGATTTAATAAACCGCACTCAAAGAAAAATATGGGTTAGAAAATCTACTTGTTCAACTTCCCAAAAGTAAGCTCGTCAGCCCGTGTCTCCACTGTTTTTGGGTATTGGTATATTAATGTGCTAAAAGAATTGATCATATTCCAGCAGCGAATCAACTGAAAATAAGGCATTTAATAGAGAAAATTTCGTAACTCTCTGAAAAATCTTTAGGATTATTGTTCGTTTGTGTTGCATAGTCGTTAAAAAAAGAAGAAAAAAAAAAAAAAAAAAAAAACACCGTATGTTGCAACATGCATATCATGTAGGATTCTGCATTAGGCATTGTTTTTCATGCATCCATCTCAATTTTATTCTTTATAAAACTCCATGCAAAAGGACAAGTTCAAAGATTTATTTGGCTTAAAACTTTACATTCCTTTTCCTTCTAGTTGATAAAGACTATCTTGTTTTAATTATCCCCCGCTTGTCGGAAAGGACTATGGTCATGAAATGATGTTGAGAGCAGCTACCGGTCCACAAATCGGAAAGAGCTACTAGCACAGAAAGTGATTGATTTGTGAAAGTCGCCGACCACAAAAATAAATTGCTTAATATTTTTGTATCTCTATTATAAAAGGGGTTATAAGGATCAACAAGAGCTCGTCGCACCAGGTTTTCCTAGTGCGGTATTGGCTCGTGGGGTTTGCGAGTTACTCCACGAGAGGGTAAAAACAGTTGGAGGAATAAGGATACCTTGAGTTAATTTTTTCGTTTAAGCCTCTAAATTGTTGTGTGCAAAAAAAAAAAAAAAAAAAAAAAAAAAAAAAGTCAAAATCAATTATGAAGTTGATGTGGAATTTCGTTTAGTTCTTTGCCAAACACTTTTACTTGCCTAATACCGTGGGTGTGATAAGATGAATTGGGTCTGCATTCTATTGTTTTCTTATTTTTACGCATCCCCTGCATGATTTTCTATGAGGTTATGGATAAAAATTCTATATGCCTTGAGTTGAAAATATTTGTTTATTTGGAATTTTGGTTTAATTAAATGTTTCACCTCTTAATTTACCACCCATACAGTGAGCTTGACTATGGGTCAGTGGGTTCAAGTGAGGGGGAGTTATAGTAAGGGAGAGTTGTATCTTTGGATTTTTCGTCAAAAAGGGGGAGATAATATGTTAGTTGCTAGCTAGGTTTTTTTTCGTTGTTAATTGCTTTTTGCTGCCAAACTACTTTACCATCATTGTTGCTTATGTTTAGGGGGAGTAATTTTTTTGTTATGATGTCGCTTTTGCAGATCATTAGTTATTTTTCGGATTTTTGACAAAAAAGGCCAAAGGGGGAGATTGTTAGAGTATTTTATGTTGGCAATATTTTTGTCAAAATCCCTTATTTTATTTTATATAATTTATTGAACTTATTAGATTTATTATTCGTAATTAATATTTTATTATTTTAATATTTCACTATTTTTGTAGGCGGATCATAAGAAACGGATAAGATTTGATGGAGTATCTTTTTAAGATATATATCGAAAAAGATATGGAGAGATAATACTTGAGTGTCAAGTATTACTTGGATATCAAGAATCTACAGCGGCGGATAAAATTAAATTAAACACAGATGTGTGTGCAAGGCTCGCGATAATAAATTGGTGGGCTTTAGCCCAAATTGGTGTTAATAGGTTGGCGGCGGCGTGAAGATTAATTGGAAGGATGGATTACTGCTTCTTGTATAAATATTGTCATATGGCTTAGGAGAGTGGTGCAAATTCCAAAAGATTAGGGGGCAACATAATTTATTTAATGTAATCATTATTGCCATTGAGAGTTAGTTCTTTGAATTAATTAGTGCTTTTGTTTGAGCAGTAGGTATGTGTTAAAGATAAGGTCAATATTGTTTGTGTCGAAGGACTTTCGGGAGAAGGGGCTTCAAAGTGGGTTCGTGAGAGCTCGTCCGGCCTTCAGTGGTTTGCCGTGTTAGTGCCGAACAAGTCGACGGGAGTCGCCGGACGTTGTTGATATAGTATAGGTTAGGTGTTAGGGAATCGAGTCTCTTTGTAAAATCTATCGTTATACGGAGTATCAATAACAATATGTTCCGAGGGGTGTGAGGGACCCCGTGTTTATTTTGGTGTTCGTATTACTGTTTTTATTTTCGTCAGTTTCTGTGTTGGAACATAAACTGTGCAGTCCAGGAATTTCATTAATGTTAGGAATTAATTAAATATAATTTTTATATTAAATAGTTAATTTAGTTGATAATTTGTTATATATTTTATTGACCAATAAGGAACCGTCACGTGTCAAGATGATGCAGATATTACTAAATTGAATGAAATTATTTTAGTAATTATCTATGAAGATGAGGATAAACATCAAGTCATGGTGGATTAATCAGAATGTTCCATATGTCAAGTTGTTGCAGTAATTATTAAATTAAATACAATTAATTTAATAATTATTTTATGGATAATGATATTGTGAAGGACCAATCATATCGCTTTATTCAGACTCAAGTCCATTAGAGTTTTCTCATCCTACAACTATAAATAGAGCCTCAATTCTCCACCAAAATCATAAACAACACAAGTCAAAAAGTAAGTGAAGAATTCCAGAGTTGTTCTTCGACGTTCTTCAAGCAACTTCAAGCGTTCCTCAAGAAATCCATCAAGAAACGGCCTTCGATTCGAGATTAAGGTGTTGAGCCCCTCTAATCGACGTTTCTGAGATAAATATTCAAAGATGTTCGTCAACATTCATCAAAATCATCGACGTTTCTGAGATAAATATTCAAAGATGTTCGTCAACATTCATCAAAATCTTCGAAGCTGTTCTTCGAACGTTATTGAAGAATACCGTTTGATTCAAAATCAAGCTTCCAAGCCTTTGGGTCAACGTTATTCAAGCTAAAACTCAAAATCGGAGAAGATCAAAGTCAACTCCGAATTTGAAAGGCATAAAACAATTGAAAAGAAGAATCAGGGGAATATTAAAGATTGTCCCTTAAAATTATTTTGATTTGATATTTTCAATTTGTACGATTTTTTTGTGTTTAATTATTTTGACATAAAATTTACCGTTACAGAGATTATATTATATTTTATATTATACTTGAGAACGTAGACGATGGTTGGTAAAACTCTTATTTTGTAGGACTCTTCCTATACCCCATCATCTTCACTCCTTCCGTACTTTGACCTACCTCATAGATACCCAAAACTTTTTTCCTTTTTTTCTCAAGGTCATGGATAACCAAACTTTAGAAAACAAGAATAATTGAATATAGTATATGCATAATAACATCCGCTATAAATCTCTGATCACATGATTGATTAAATAAAACATAAAATTGAGATATAATTAAAATAAAACAGATCAAGTGTGGTTTTAGTCATTTTGCATCAGTCGAAATGCTTCGTCACTTCATAGTTATAAAAGTTATGGTTTTTAGCCGGTACTTTTTCTCCGTCCATTTAAAATAGTCCGACTGAGAGGGTGTTTGGCTAAAATTATTTGAAACATCTTATTAGCTCACATTTTATAAGTTGTTTCTAGAACTTATAAGATGCAATTTTTAAGGAGCTTATAAGTTAATAAAATTTTTAGATAAAAGAGCTTATAAGCTTGAAATTGAATATAGTGATTTAGCTATAAATTTGAGGTCTAATTTAAAAAATAATACTAAACACACATTTTGATTAGTGTGTGAAATGTATGTAGTATGTGAAGTGTGTATAGTGTGTGAAGTGTGTGAATTGTGTGAAGTGTGTGTAGTGTGTGAAGTGTATGTAGTGTATGAAATGCGTGTAGTGTGTATAAGTGTGTGAATTTGTGTGAAATTTGAGTGTAATAATGAAGATCTTAAAAAATAAGATGGGATATAGCAACTTATTTTTTTTTTTTAGATCTTATAAGCTCTTAGACGTTATTTTTTTTGTCTTATGAGCTCCTAAACATCTTTTTTTGCCAAATACTTTGCAAGAGCTTATAAGCTCCTAAACATCTTATAAGATGTTTTAGGAGTTTATAAGCTCAGCCAAACACCCTCTTCATCTAGATTCAGTTAGCCCAAGGCCCACGAGAGATAACTCATTTAGGGTTAGGGCTGACCTGGTAGTCTGACCACGTTCTATATATGCTTTCACAATATTGTTGGCCTATTAAAAATGACCCGACTAACCAAGGCCCAATTAACTCAGAAACTACTGGAGTTAGCCCGAACTATAGGATTGGTAAGATAAACATAATCCTTCTCTTTTAGGATATGGTACATATCCTGATTGAAAAGTCGTTTTTAGGGGAATTGAATATCACTGACCCAAATTACAAAGAACTCGATCAACTATGCTACAATCAAATTCCATAAACATAATTCCTTTCATCAATGTAAATTTGGAACATATATCTAAACTCTAACCTCTAGGAAGTAACAAGAAGTAATATCTTGACGATTACTAACTCATATATATATATATATATATATATATATATATATATATAATATCTAGGTGTACAATGTTGCTAAAAACATCTCCATTTTGTGCAAAGGGGCTAAAGACCTTTCAAGAGAGAAATAATAAGAAATATTACATATAAATATTTCAAAGTCTTCCCTTGATTATGGCATTAATGATAAGGATGACGAGCGAGTACAAGGTCTGGTAATTATAATATTGATTACTCTCCCTTTGTACTAAAATTAAAATAAGACACCTTGTATTAAACGATGGACTTTGTCAAATGTTTGGCTTACGCATGCATGGTGACGTCAGCAAATGAATAAGACTTGACAGATGTATGGGAACAAACTCCAACCACATAATCTATATAACAAGAAAACGATACACTAAAGGAAAAATCAAACAAGAAACCGCATCAATTGTAGAGTTCATGCAATGCCCTCCGAGACGATGCAGCATCAAAACGTTACCCACGCAGGAGAGATGATGCCTGTCCGACCGAATCATTTTCAGCCGACCGGCATCATCATCCTGCGTCGGAAACCTTGGTGGTGCCATGACCACGACCAACCCTATTCTCTCTCCGACGCAACTGTATGTTATCTTACGTTAAAATAATTTTGATTTTTTTCTGCAGTAGCTAGATCTCGTGTGCATGCTTCCCTTTTGACTTTTCTTTTGGTGTAATTAACCACAAATTTTGATGTAAACTTCCTCAATTCTTATGTTTGAATACAGTGTTCTCCAACACACTGTAGATAGAATTGATGAAAATGAGGCAGAATATTTTATCTGAGAAATTCATTATCTACAAAATGAAAGATTATTTGTTATAACGTTAAACAAAATGTAAAAGTAGTTAACTTGTCCATCTCTTCATATCTCAGCTTCATTATTTAATATTTATTTATCATATGTGTGTGTGTATTCATATATATGTATTCCTGTTTCTTGATTATGATATCTTTCAGAGGAGTTCATGTCTGCATGATCAAGGCATATACACAGTAAATTATATTTGTAATTTATGTACATTTGTAATCAAGTTTTAGAACATATATCCATTAATGATAGGGATGGTAAAATTTTGTGGGCAGGACCGGTCCAATGTTTCAAGGGGTCCAATGCGAAAAAGAAATTGAGGTCCTTTAAAATAATTTAAGTAACATATTATGTACTATCTACAGGTAATAAAATAAAAATATAGCACTAGAGAAGTATCGAACTTGACACTTCATCGAAGCGCACAATTTTTCTCTACCAACGCTAATCAACTAAGTTGCACCACTTATTGATCTAAATATCCATCTGTAATTAATATATAACGTGTATATATACAGGTATATATATACAATACCAAAAAAATCAGGGGCCCTGGCCAACGGAGGGTCGGGTGCGCGGCATCGCCTCGACCGTCCCAGGGCCGCCCCTGTCCGTGGGAATACATCTCTTCTGGGAGCCGAGGTTATTGGGTAGAGAATTAATTCTCCAGTTTTTCTATGTGGGAACGGGATTCATTCTCCCGCCTGTCTCCGTCCTGCCTCATCCCCGCTTAATCAAAGTAGAAATTTCTCTTTTCCGTCTTAATTAATTAGTATTTGTCATTTTGTAACATGTATATGTGTATACATATTTAATGACATAGGAATCTTATAGTTAGTGCATTTCTGAATTCTCTTTTGCCAATAAACTAATTTGCATGTAAAATAATTCTTCTCTACTTTTGTATGCGAACCAAACACATTTTTAAATTTTAAATAAATTGAAAGAACGTATGTATTTTTTATTTATTATAAGGAATGTTGTCAGAACCGGATCGGACCTACAAGTCAACCAATTGAACCGAGAATCGGTGCTCGGACCAGCTTGAAATATCCTATAAAACCGTGTTTATGGTCAACCGGTAAAAATTAGATTGAACTGGAAAAAATTCGAAAACCCGGTGAACCGGAAAAATCTGTTATTCCTTTTTTTTTTCCCTTTTTTAAGTTTTTTTAATTAATTTGAATTTATTTTACTTATAGATTTCCTTGAGTTTATAGAATTTTAACAAGTTACTCAAAATTTACCAAATTTGTCATGTTTGAAGAGAGAGTTTGAAGTTAGAAGAAGTTTTATGGATTATAAGTTATTAAATTCTATTAAAGACATCCATATTCTTAAATAGTTTACAAATATATAATTATTTTTATTTGAAATTTGAAGCTTAATATATATTGATAATTTTCTATTTAATTATTTATTTTGGTGGATTTTAATATGTATAGTTACATCAGAAAAAATAATAAATGGTGACTACTAATCTTTCAATTAGGCCGCCGACCGAACCAGTACGACCTGTTGAACCATCAACCGGTACGTGGTGAGACCGATTTGACCACCAGTTTGGTTATAAGTACACTGATTATAAGTATTAACTTAACTCATTAAATTTGTAAAGTTAATATAAATTAATATTTTTATTATAAAATTGTATAAAAAATAAGAATATTTGAGCTAAAGACAACAAATGTGAGGAACCCAACTCCTTGCAAGGGACTCATTCCCCGAATGAGGAATACTCATCCCTGACTTAGATTTCTTAAGTGAAGAATATCGTGGGGATGATATTTTGAATGTGAAATGGAAAATATACTAGCCCCGAAGCTGCCTAATGCCATCCTAAATAATGATACATCACAAAATCCCGGTTTACAACAAACTATGTTACATCACTTGTTAGAATTGCACCATTCCATGACACAAATATATAAAGTGGCATTATTAATATATAGGAAAAAACTCATTTTACTCCTATATGTTAGGGCTTGTCCAGAAAAAATCATGTATGTTCTGAAATTTTAATTTTAGTCCATTATGTTTCGAAAAATGTCCAATTTAAAGACATCAGACGCAGGCAGCCACTAATTGTGCCTGAATATGAGCACACGACTCAATAAATTGGGGGGTTTCTAGTAAAAAAGTTAACGTGACAATTATGAATGTGTACATGTCAAGTAATTAAATCAATACACCAATTCAAAAATATAAATGTAAACCCACATCAGCGTTAGACTTCCTATAGGGGAATAACTCGTCATTTTGGGATTATTTGATTAATTACATATACACCTGGATTTATAACTGTCACATTAGCCATTTGACCGCAAAAAAAAAAAAAGAAAAAAAAAAAAAACACAATTTATTGGGTCCCATGGGCCACAATTAGTGGCCGTCGGCGTCTGGTGTCCTTAAATTAGATTATTTTCGAAACATAGTGGACTAAAATTGGAATTTCAGAACATACATGATTTTTTTTGGACAAACCCCAACATACATAAGTAGTATATATCTATATATATATATATATATATACATAAATCGTACACAATGTACACAACGCCATATATAATAAAAAAATCGATTCACCAAACCTAGTGTCTATGTTAAGATTCTGCTAATTAAAAAACTGGCTAGCTGAGAAATTCTACAATGTTTCCCAAGTGCATCATAAATTGTTCCAACCCTACTCTTAATTTGTGATAATGAGATCCTTTATTCCATTTTATCGATTAGATTTTACTATATGAAAAGTGAAAGTTACATAATTCTAATTTCCCCTACTTTAATTAACAACTATTAAAGCAGTTTAATTTTAATGGATACATAAATTTTAAATCTACAAAGTAATAAGTTTAGCCCAATTAATTATAATATTTTGATACACGTACTGTATGCAGTCATTTAGGTCGATTTACCCTATTTTAGTATTGTGCATATAAATTTGGTGATTATATGCTTATATTGATTATCTTGAAATGGATAATGTCTTTGCTTATGGTTTTGTTAAAATACACTATTATAGGTGTAAAAATCCATTAGGATGAATTTTGGAGAAGAAACAAGCAAGAGACCAGGTGAAACGACGATAAGAGTAAAAAATATAGAATTTCAACCTGACACACCTTCAGTCTTTTGCTCATATCTTAAGTTCTATATGATCAAATGAGGTAAACGCCAGTTGCATTGGAAAGCTAACTCAAAGAGCTATAGCTTTACCAGAAATATCCTAGACTAGATTTTGACCCAAAGACCTTAAAAAACAGCTTGGAAGTTGGAAAAAGATGCACAGTGTAAGCCATCTGAATGCATAAGATTTTCCAATCCGCCCGAATCAGTTAATCTGTGTGAATTTGTGAGAGTCTTGTAGGTTTAATCAGGTCGGACCTGTTTAAGTGATCCAGCCGGATCCAGTGATTGGTCTTGCGCGTTTTTGCCCTATTTTTGCTATTTCGACCAGTTCCAACCTTTAATCATCCCAAACTTATAAATAGGGCTTTCAAGTGCGAAAATTATATCATCCATCATATTTTAGAGATTGAGGGTTTGAATTGGAGAGCAAGAAGCAAGAGGTAACGATCGAGATTCAAGATTTCGGGTTTAGCCGTTTATCGTTTATTGCTATTTACTTTCAATATTTGTCTATGAACAATTGTTAATTTTAATTATGAATATGAGTAGCTAAATACCCTTTGTGTTCTAGGGCTAGAAAGTAGGGTTTTGTTCAACTATGTCTAGTTTATCTTTTATATTCTAGATTCTATTCAATGTTCTTATCTTATGTGTTTGTGCTTGTTCTTATTAATTTATTCATCTGATCAATTGCTTTCTTCTAATTTATTTATAACTCGACGCTCGAGATGGGAAGTTTGTTAATAGTTTAGGACACATGGCATATGTGTCAATAATCGACCCAGAGGATTGAGTAACTTGTGTAAGCATTGGTCTTAGGATCCCTTTGGAGTTGCGTATATGATAGTTAGCATGATAGGGTAATTAGTCATACGTAATCAACACGTTAGCATTGTCCCTATGGATCAGCCTTGCTCACATTCTACTACAGTAGCACCGTATACTTCCGGTAATACTAGGGTTAGAAAAAGTATGTCAAGTTTTTGGCACCATTGTCGGGGACTGGTAACTGTGTTAATTTCTATTATGATAAATAGTTCAGTGTTAGGCTAGACATTTATCTTCTGCACTTTATTTTTAGTTTTTATTTGCACTCTGGGTTTTATCTTTTTCTTTTTTACTATGATTTCAAGTAGTGCAGGTACACTCAGTCGAAAGGGAAGAGCAATCTTATGCCTTTTGACCTTGAAGGACATAGAGCGAGGAGAAATCCAGCACTCGAGATGGCCAAGTTATCGGAAAATATAACCCAAGAGGAAATGATTAGGTGGTTGTTTGGGGTAGAAAAACAACAGAATTATAGCATATAAAATCTAGAGACTCGGGTGAATAACATACCTCAACAACTCTTACTGCAACCACAACCTCAGCCTAAGGCCGATCCTAAAGGAGATGAGATTGTCTTCGTCCTGTAGCTGGGTGAAACTATGGAGGAGTCGAATTGCCACCAATAAATGCTAACAACTTCGAACTCAAGCCGAAATTGATCTTCCATCATCCAACATAATCAGTTCGATGGAGGTCACTGGAAGACCCCAGCGTAGACTTAGGCTGTTTTAAGAGAGTTTTGAAGACCCTTAAGGTGAATGGACTTCCACATGATCAGGTCAAGTTTAGGTTGTTCGCTTTCTCTCTTAGAGATAAAGAGTTGGCATGGTATAATTCACTCGAGAGCAGATACTAACCATTCCTTCAGTTCCTGGAAACTCCGCTCACACTCGTCAGTCCAAACGAATGGGTCACTCTTCTTAGTGAGATGTGTGAGGAGTTTGGCTATATGGAAGAAATTTTGGCTGAATCTCCTATAATAACCAGCAATCCCTAGAAACTCCTCACTTCACCAACGCAAGTAGGCGTTTTCCAGTTCATCACTCCTTCTACCTTGGACAGATCCCCCTCGATCCCCATAGCAGAAACAATGTGTCCTAGAAACACCACTATGTCTAACCGGAATTCGCAGTTATTGGACTTCGCATACAACTTCTCCCTTCTTAGTATTTCCAACAATGTCCATAAATGCACTGCATGTTGCTGCTTATTGGGCGAGTATACAAGAATATCGTGGATGAACACTATCACGAATCAGTCCATGTATGAAACACTTAGTTCATCAAGTCCATGAAGACAGTTGGTGCTTTAGTAACGCCGAAAGGCATTACAGTAAACTCGTGATGTCTATATCGGGTCCTAAAATTTATCTTGGGTAAATCACTTTGTTTTACCTTAAGTTTGTGATATCCCGATCATAAGTCGATCTTAGAGAAAACTGATGCATCTCACAATCGATTGAACAAATCCTCTATTCTCGATAGAGGGTACTTGTTCTTAATTTTCAAGCAATTCAGCTCGCTATAGTCGATACACATACACATAAAGTTGTCCTTCTTCTTGACAAACAAGATAGACGCTCCCCAAGGCGACATGTTAGGTTGTATGAACTTCTTTCCCAACAATTCTTGCAGCCTTCATTACCAAGATGATGGGTATCCCATTAGGCTTCGGCGTGCTTCTATAAAGAAAGTGTTTCCCCTCTTCCTGGTTCAACTCCATTTTTTTTCAATCACAAAAGACCGTTTCCATCTGTTTCTTCAGCCAATCGAGCCCTAAGATCACATCAAATCCTTTAATCCCCATAATATAGAGAGACGTGCTCAGCCTATCCCTATTTCCATCGTCACTCATTTCACCATACTTCGGAATTACATAGTTTCCCCAATGGGTACTCCCACTTCAAGTCCCATCACTTATGTCTATTTGAGGTTTAATCTTTTCACGTAAGTTTGAGAAGGGAATCAATGTGATGCACCAGTACAAAAAATGTGTATACGAGCTGTCCATAGATAGATTTCATACATGTTAATGAACTTATCTCGAAAATCCCTAAAAGACTATCAATTTAGGAAGGGCTTGCTTAGTCCGCAAGCCAACGGATTAAGATAGAGGTAGTATAAGTCGAACCACAAGGAGGATATTCCGTGTGAATCAACTGCACCAAGATTTTAAAAGTTTAGCTAAATTAAGATTTGATTCTACACTCTCTCTTATCACAAGTAACTTCACCTTTGTGACTCGAATGGTGCTAAAGAATTGAATGGTCATCTCATCATAAGTATTGCATGGGTTTTTAACAATCACAAGCAAGTCCCAACTTCTCAACCAGCCTTCAACCTTTTCTCTAAACGAAAGAGCCCTCAACTGCACCAATTGGATATATTTGGAACCAGCAACAGACTTCGTGCTCACCAAGGCGAAGGTGTCCTTGTCTCTTTGGGTAGGGAGCAAATATTTGGAAGTACTTTGAACTTCACCACTATAATCATATTCCTTCCATTCCTCCAATAGATCCTCAAAACCGACTTTCTTCCCCTTCGACTTTTTGCTCATTTCCCTTTATGGAAGGAGATTTTGTAGTATTCACTTTTCATTTTTCACCCTTTTTTTTTCCTATTTTACTTTGAATATCCTACAATCCAAGAGAAACAACAAGCAAAAAAATGTCTGGAATACAATTTCGAGTTTGGGAAAACGTAGCCCGTGGGTGCAATGTATTCTAACTAGAGGATCGCCAGGAGAAATAGCACAAAAAATAAAACATTACAAAAAAAGTTGAAAAGTGGGCCGAAATCTTACCTTAGGAGTGGTCGCCAGATTCCGGCGACTTGCGTAGGAAAATGATCAGTGAGAAACGATCCTCTCAGTCCGGGTAGCTATCCCTCAGAAGGACACGCGCTACCTACAAGCATTTGCGGAGTAATTTGAAATTAAAAACAAGGATTTTGGGGAATTTCTTGAGAGAAGGGAGAACAAATTTCTAAAGAGAGAAGGAGTTCTTGAACTATGAGGAAAAGCAAGGGGGCACCTATATGCTCGAGTTGGGAAAAAATCCTGAATTCGTTTTTTCATTTTTCTTCACATAAAAACATCAATTTTTAGAATAATTTTGAAAATTAAAAATTTTGAGAATTCCCGACCCAAAAATACATTTTTCTCCAAATCTCCATTCCTCCCCAAAACCTTCACAATTCGTCTCCCAAATGCTACCTACTATCTTGGACAAACATGTTAAGAATTTCCAACAAGCTAATATGTACAATATTATCTTAAATTACTTTTATCAGATACAAAATAAATAGGTGCTTGGGATGCATCCCAAGTGCACTTTTTTAAGGTCACTAACTTGACCCTAATTCCAAAATAATTACGGGAGCTCAAAAAGCATGTTTTCATCCTTTCCGACTTTCGAAATTTCATTCAAAACTGAAACTTTCTTTTCATTCACTTTGTTTTCCTTTCTTTGAAAGGTTCTTTCTCCGAAGACTTCAACTTCCCCGAAGTCCTCCTAATTTCCCGACAATACTTGGGACTTGTGAGAGGGCTTTTGATCGGTGTTAACACTATGATGTTTCTTTTTCTTCATTTGGAATTTTAAAACTTCAACCTTTGTGTTAAGAACTATTCGAACTCTCTTCACAATGATAACACTACAAGAAAAAAGGGTATTTGCTGCTACTCTTTTTGCAACTACAAGAGTGGTTACTAAAAATAACCCTTTTTGTAACTATTAGTAGTTACAAGAAATATTTCATACAATTTAAACCAAATTTACTATGATATGGTAAGCTCTTTATCAACTACTTGTAGTTACAAATACATTAGTAACTACAAAGTAGTTGCAAAAAATAGTTACAAATACATTAGTAACTACAAAGCAGTTGCAAAAAACCTTTTTACATCTTACTATTAGTGGCTACCCTATAGTAATTACATTTAGACATTTAGTTACTAAAAATACTTTTGTGACCACTCTCCCTTTTTTGTAACTACATTTTGTAGTGGCAAAAAACCTTTATTTTAGTAGTGTAAGCACCCCGGTGCTAGCGAGGAATGGCCTCCCTAGTATTATCGAGAAGGTGAGTCCCCGTTCAATATTTAAAATTGTGAATATTAGTTCAGTTTCATCAAGTGACTCACTATATGAAGTATAAGTTGTGAAGATTTCAGAACCGGGTTTGGTAGTTGAAGAACCGGGACATAAAACCGGGTTTGAACTCAATTCAGTGAAGTAGTTAAAAGGGAACCGGGTTGAGGTTGGTTATAACCATCGGATACAACGGTTTTAATTTGTTGCAATAAAAACTGTTGTAGAAGACCCGTTTATGCAACTTGGAGCAGTTGAGTCAAAGTTGGTTACAGCTCTCTCGTCTTCTAGATTCGAGTTTCGATACTTATATACATTGTAATCACTTGTAAATGCGAGCTAATTGATATAGTTTTCCCTCTGTAAACATTACGCAATTGAGAGAATTAGATCTCTAGGGTTTCTGCTCCAAATCGGGTTGTGATTTGGGGTTTACTAGTTTTCTGGGTGATTCTTGTAATTGATTATGTAGTGAAGTGAATTGAGGTACATAGAACCTCTGTGGATGTAGATCATCTTGGATCGAACCACGTAAATCCCTGAGTTCATTGTTTTTTGTTTCCGTGTTTGCACATGAACACTGTTCGGCCATTTTTTCATTTGATTTCGTTCGAACTTTGGTTTTCATTTATCTTATGTGATCTTGAGCTGTTCCTAACAAGTGGCGCCGTCTGTGGGAAACATTCTCACACTAGAAGAAGGAAAGGATGTCAGGAATGAAGATGGATCTGGATAAATAATGATTTCTATCTGTGGAAGATCAAGATGAAGGCGATCTTGGTGCAGAATGGGTTGGTAAATACTCTCAAACTAGAAAATGAGTGGGTAGAGACTAAGAAACCCAAATATGGTGATATAGACCAGAAGGCATTGAGCCTGATCATTCTATGTCTTGGTGATAAGCCTTTGAGGGAAGTATCAAGGTGTATGAATGTAATTGAAGCCTGGACCAAACTGGAGGATCTCTATCAATCCAAGTCAGTTTCAAATAAGCTATTTCTCAACCAGAGATTACTGGCTTTCAAGATGGTGGAGGAAAAGGAAATTCCTGATCAACTAGATGAGTTTACAAAGCTTCTTGATGAACTGGAGGATCTTGGGGTAACAATGGAAGATGATGACAAAGCTCTGATGGTGCTAAATGCTTTACCAAGATCTATGGAGAGTTTCAAGGACACTCTGATGTTTGGGAGGCAGGATAAGTTGAGTTATGACTCAATTATTACTGCTCTAAAGACCAAATGTTTGCAGAATCAGGGAGATAAGAAAGTAAATCAATCTGGTGAAGGATTGAACATTAAGTTCAAGAGAAACTACCAAAAGAAGAAGGGCCAAACCTCAGAGAACTTTAAGAGTGGAAATAATGTTCAGAAGAAATCTGGAAAATGGGTAGAAAATAGGAAGTGCTTCAAGTGTAAGCAAACTGGACACATAAAGAAGGATTGTCCACAGAAGATGAAGAAAAAGGAAGGCCAGGATGCTAAAGCTGCTACAGTTGAACATGAAGAAAACACACCAGAAGTTTTGAATGTTACTGAGTCAAAAATGGAGATGGAGTGGGTATTGGACACTGGTTGCTCTTTCCATTTGTGTCCTCATGAAGAATGGTTTCAGAATCTCAAGAAAGAAGATGGAGGGTGCGTTTTGCTAGGAAATGATCAATCCTGCAGAGTTCAAGGCACAGGATCAGTAAACATCAACATGTTTGATGGAATTACAAGGACTATCACCAATGTGAGGTATGTGCCTGGTCTTAAGAGAAACTTAATCTCCCTAGGATCTCTCATTGCTACTGGGTGTGAATTAAAGTCTGTTGATGGTCAATTACACATAACCAAAGGGAACAAACTGGTGATTAAAGGAAGACAACATAATGGTTTGTTTATTTTGATGGGAAAACCTGTGGTTGGTTGTGTGGGAAACATTCTAGGCAAGAATGAATTAACACTGTGGCATAAAAGGTTAGGGCACATTGGGGAAAGAGGTCTAAAGGAATTATCCAAGAAAGGCATAAGTGGAGAGGTTGGAAACCAAACACTTGAATTTTGTGATAAATGTGCACTAGGCAAATCACAGAAATTGCCTTATACTAAGGGGATACACATTACTCAAGAACCTTTAGATTATGTCCACTCAGATATCTGGGGACCATCCAGAACTGAAACTCATGGAGGAGGAAGATATTTCATGTCTGTAATTGATAACTTCAGTAGGAAAGTGTGGGTTCTTGTTTTAAGAAACAAAAGTGATACCTTCACTAAATTCAGGACATGGCTAATTCAGATGGAAACTTTAAGGGGTAAGAAACTCAAGCATTTGAGAACAGACAATGGTTTAGAGTACCTGTCTACTTAGTTTACTAATTTCTGTGATGAAAGGGGAATTACAAGACATAGAACAGTTCCAATGAATCCTCAACAGAATGGTGTTGTAGAAAGATTCAACAGAACAATACTTGAAAGAGTGAGATGTATGTTGATTGATGCTGGACTGCCAAAGGTTTTTTGGGGAGAAACAATCAATACAACATGTTATTTAATTAACAGATCACCATCATCATCTCTAGGGTTCAAAACACCAGAAGAAGTGTGGAGTGGTAGAATTCCAAGGTATACAAGTTTAAAGGTGTTTGGATGTCTGGCTTATGCACATATGAAGTCAGACAAACTTGATCCAAGAGCAAACAGGTGCGTGTCTTTAGGGTATCCAGAAGGAATAAAAGGATACAGGTTATGGTGCTTGGAACTTGGGAATCAGAAGCTCATGATAAGTAGAGATGTTAAGTTCAATGAATCAGTTATGGGATATCACTCCGTTGGAAGCCAAGAAGAACATGATGGAACTACTGAAGCAGAAAGATTATCAGTTCAGGTGAAGACTCAGATGGATTCTAATTCCCAAAGGGTTGAGAACTTGAGTGAACACTCAAGTGACAGCTCATCAGAAGAAGAAGATGTGCAATCCAGAAATACCAATTTAAGAAATTATAGTATTGCCAGAGATAGACCAAGGAGGAAAATTCAAAGACCAGACTTCTACGGGCAGGAGGGTATCACCTAACGTTACTTCTCGAAAGCAAACATGCTTGCAGAACGTGATCAGTCATCTTAGTAATAATCATATGTCTTCCATTGCACAAACTAAGCAAGTGACAACTGTTCCTCAATAACATGACAAGAGTACCACCCACTTTCAGATTCAGTTGATGATTAGGTACTCCAAAATACTTGATTGTATTTAAAAATTATGGTGCTTGTACATCTTGTAATAAGTCATTCCCCAAATCTGACTTGCAGTGGCTATCAGAACTCAAGTACATCTTGCCCTCAGGCTTATTTTTGGACGTCATACAATCATATATAGAGTTCATTCATATAGAGTTGGTACTAAGATTGCTCTACCCTCTAAGTAGGATGAGGCATAAGTTGTTTGGCCGAAATCTAGATAAGTGCTCTCTACTATGGCTGCAATATGATCGTCTGAAGTCTTGACTAATATGTCATCCAGGATTTCAATATCCACAACACTATTATTTGGACTCCCTAGAGTTCCATCACCTATACTCGCAATCCAATCGGCAAATCTCTTCAACTCATCACATTTAGCATCTGAAACAAGATTTACAGTCTCATATTTTTTTGTTAATCTCAATACCCTACAGTCTGACCACAAATATGATTAGTTGATCTTGCGTTAACGATGTCTTGTCCGCTATCTTTGGGCACAACAGGTAAAATTTGACGGAAATCACCTCCCAAAACAACTGTCTTTCCACCAAAAGTATTATTGCATTCCATTTTATCCTTAAGAGTCTTATCTAGTGTCTTGAATCAATGTTTGTACATCATTAGGCTTCATCCCAAATCACTAGCCGGCACTTTACAAATAGTTCTGCTAAAGGAGTTTCCTTTTTACAGAACACATAGAATCCTCGTTGAGATTGATCAGGGTCTTAAATCTCGAATGACCTGTTCTTCCACCGGGTAGTAAGAGGGATGCAATGCCACTTGATGTAACATTCAACATTATTTCCCCTTTTGACCAGATTGTAGCTGAAAGAGACCTCCAAATAAACGTTTTTCCACTTCCTCCATATCCATATACAAAAAAGATACCACAATTATTAGCGTTCACTGCATCCATGAATATAATGTAGAGACGAAGTTGGTCACTATTCATCTTTCAGATCAACTCTTCATGTTCCTTATGTAATTCCTCCTTATTATATTGCAACTCATCTACAACTTATTTTTTTTTTATATGTAGAACATCTCACATTAGGCACGAGGATCGGCGAATAATACTCAATCTGTTGCCTCAATTTCTTTATAATTTCTCAATCTCCAGCAATCTTTCTTCTCCCCAAGATTAAGTTTGAGATTAAAAAAACACGCATTATAGCACCCAGGCACCATATGATACTAAATCTTGAATCTTGTTGTTAGGAAGACGAATCTTATTACAAATCTGAGTTTAGGAATATATTACAAATTGAAAATCCGTCAACCATAACAAATATTCAGGAAATCAAATGACCCCCAAACACCCTAAACGCCATTCCATAGGCAAAAGCGGGCTTACCATGGGTTCAAACAGATTCCTGACTTATTTATTATAGGCCAGATAATCAATCAACCTCTCAGATTCAACCTAACTTATTGATTCAAGAGTTTATATCACATAGTTATGTACTTTGGTACATTATAATATTAAGTCACGGAATGAACAACTTTATCTAGTTCAGACATAATTTAACACTAAGGATCTATTGAATGGGAAGAAATTGTGTTTCCAGAAAATTGGATTATTGAAAAAGCTGTAAAACCACAGCCAACTATTTCTTCAAAATTATTGAATGTTTTTCAAACTTCTGAAGGAACTGTTAATATACAGTTTGATAATTTTATAAAAGATAGATCTCTATCTTTAAAATCATCCTCTATGAGATCTTATATTTCTCCTATTGATTATACTGTGGAAACTCCTTCCAGAGCTTCTACCTCTCTAATAAGAGAGAATTTGAGAAATAATGATGATATAATATCTGAAGAAGATAGAATAAATGAATTGCATATTGGCAAAGATAATATTGTTAAGAGTGTCAATAGTAGACACATGGAGACAATGTCTGAAATGAGTTTTCCTTGATTTATGGATTTTAAAGCTCAAAAAATTGATTTTAGCCCTGGTTCAGAAGCCAGAAAAATTATTAGTGAAGAATTTAGACTTCCCAAATGGGAACCATTTAGAAATTGGTTTTTCGAAAATTTTAATAAAAAGGAAAAGCAAATTATACAAGAAAATTTTTATAAAAAATGTGAAGAGACTAATACTTTAATTTTATTTGTTCCATGGTTTATGTCTACTTATGTAGATCAATATATTTCTGTTTTAGAAAGAAATTATAGATTAATGAATGGACAAATCATTAATAATGGTTTTCCTCCTCAAGAACCTTTTCAAATAGAAAAAGATAATAATATATGTAATTTCCTTGCTTTTTCAAAATTATTTGAAAATGATGTTTTACAAGTAACTTGTAGTCATATAAACTTATTAATTAAACAAAATAATTATATGAATTTATTTATTAATGTTTTAGGAGAGCATATACTCTCACTTCATAATAAGGTTGATAATGTAATTTCTTTAATAAATAATAAAAAAGATAAAATGATTTCAAAAATTGATTTTGAAAAAGAGTTAATTGCTACTCCTAGTATACAACTTCCACCAGAGATAAAAGATTTTAAATTAGAATCTTTGACAGAATTAGAAAAATTATTAGAAGAAAAATTTTCAAAATTATCCTTGAATACTTTAGAAAATGATTTTCAAAAAGATTTTGAAAATAGATCTGATTATAAACAGATTATTAATGATCAGATCAACAAAATTGAAAAATGGGCTGATAAGCCTAATCAACGATTTTATTATTATAGAAGACCAACTCCTATGGATGTTCTTAATGAAGAACAAGAATATATTTTGAATAATAGCTATAGTGGAAGAAATATTTATGAATGGAATATTGATGGTTATACTGAAAAACAGATTTATAATACTGTTCATAGAATTCTTATGTATTCTACGGTTTGTAAGAATAATGGTAATACCGATAAAAATATTGCAAAAATGATTATTGCAGGTTTTACTGGCCAACTTAAAGGTTGGTGGGATCATTATTTAACCCAAGAAAATAGAGATTATATTCTCAACAATATAAAACAAGAGAATAATATTTCAGTGGAAAATGCGGTTTATACTTTAATTATTAATATAATAGAACATTTCACTGGCAGATATTCTGATAATAGTGAACATATTCGTACACTATTACAAAATCTAAGGTGTAAAACCCTTACAGATTTTAGATGGTATAAAGATACATTTTTAAGTAGAGTAATGGAACTCCCTAAGAGTAATAGCTCTCATTGGAAATCAAAATTTATTGGTGGATTACCTTATTTATTTGCAGAAAGAGTAAGAAATAATTTAAGAGGTAATAATGTTCATGTTCCATATGATAGTTTTACTTATGGTAAATTAATTGGTACTTGTATTCAAGAAGGTTTAAATTTATGTAATGAAATAAAATTGAACAGACAAATAAAAAGACAAAATTTGTCTGAGAAAAAACAATTAGGTCAATTTTGTGAACAATTTGCCATGGATATGCCTAGTACTAGTAAAACTAGTAAGAATAAAAATAAATATGATAAAAATGATTTTCTTAAATATAGGAAAAGAAAAAAGGCTTCTAAAAGAAAAATAGAAAGACACGCTAATAGAAAGCAAGAAAGGGAAGAAAAGAAAAGACAAAGAAATAAATTAATTATATGCCATAAATGCCAAAAGGTTGGTCATTATGCAAGAAATTGTTGGGTAAAAAAGAAGATTAATAATCTTCAAATTGATGATAATATCAAGGATATAATATCCAAAATATTGTTAAAATCAGATGATTCAGAATCAGAATCGGTTACAAAATCTGAATTAGATTCAGAAATATCAGAAATATCTGATATTGAAAATCTAAAGGCTTTAGATCAAGAATCAGTAATATCTGATTCAGAATTATCAGATGCTAATGAATGCAAATGTCAGGATAATAAGCCTGATGAAACAGATGAAATTTATAGACTTTTATCTCAAATGAAAAATTTGGAGATAAATGTCTTAGATCATAATAATATTATGGATTTATTAAAATTAATAAAAGATCCTAATTTGAGATCTTCAATAATAGATCAAGTGGGTAATATCCCAAGTTCATCTAGTGATACTGGAAATAAACAAGAAAATAATAATTCTATATATGTTTCAGATGAACCTTATCTTATGAGCAAGGTTTATCAAATGCTTAAAGAAAAACAGAAGGATAAAACTCCTACTTCTTTAAGTGATTTAAGTATTGAAATTGATAATCTTAAAAAAGAAATTAAATTTCTTAAAAAAAAAACAAAATAATAATGTTTTGGAAAAAAGAATTGATAAATTAGAAGGGAAAAATGAAATAATCATATCTGATAATAATGATGAAAGTTTTCTTAATAATATTGAAATGTTTATTTCACAAAAATGGTATGTAAAGATTACTCTTTTAATTGATGATTTTTATTCAAAAGAATTTATTGCACTCATTGATAGTGGTGCAGATTTAAATGTTGTACAAGAAGGTCTAATTCCTACTAGATATTTCAAAAAAACAACACATTCTTTATCCCATGCTGGTGGGCAAAAACTTGATATTAGTTTTAAACTACCAAAAGCTTATGTTTGTATTGATAAAAAATGTATTTGTACAAGTTTTTTACTTGTAAAAAACATTTCTAACCAAGTTATACTTGGATCCCCCTTTATAAATCAAATTTATCCTTTTACTAAAGTAGATAATAATGGTATTATTGGCACATATGAAAATGAGCCTATAGTACTAAATTTTATTACTAAACCTTTTACAAAGATATTACATAATATTTATGATAGTATTAAAGCAAAAGAAAATCAGCTAAATTTCTTAAAACAAGAAATTAATATTCTATCTATAGAAGATAGTTTGAAAAATCCTAAATTACAGGATAAGATTAAGTTAATTCATAATCAAATGTGTATAGACATTTGTAATGATCTTCCAAATGCTTTTTGGAATAGGAAAAAACATATTGTTTCGCTTCCTTATGAAGATAGTTTTACAGAGGATAAAATTCCTACTAAAGCTAGACCTTGTCAGATGAATTCTGAATATTTAGAATTATGTAAAAATGAGATTAAATCTCTTTTAGAAAAAAATATCATTAAGCCATCTGAATCAGCTTGGTCTTGCACAGCTTTTTATGTTAATAAACATTCTGAACAAGAAAGAGGAGTACCTAGATTAGTTATAAATTATAAACCTCTTAATAAGGTTTTAAAATGGATTAGACATCCAATTCCAAACAAGAAGGATCTTCTTGATAGACTTTATAATGCTGTTATATTTTCAAAATTTGATTTAAAATCTGGATTTTGGCAGATTCAAATTAATCCTGCTGATAGGTATAAAACTGCCTTTAATGTTCCTTTTGGACATTATGAGTGGAATGTTATGCCATTTGGATTAAAAAATGCTCCTTCTGAATTTCAGAAAATAATGAATGATATTTTTACTCCTTATAGTGAGTTTATAATTGTATATATTGATGATATTTTAGTATTTTCAAAAAATATTGAAATACATTTTAAACATTTAAATATATTTAAAAATTTAGTAATTCAAAATGGATTAGTTATTTCTAAACCTAAAATGATACTTTTCCAAACAAAAATAAAATTTTTAGGACATTTTATTGAAAAAGGTAATATTATACCTATTAATAGAAGCATTGAATTTACTTCAAAATTTCCTGATGAAATTACTGATAAAACTCAGTTGCAAAGATTTTTAGGGAGTTTAAATTATATCTCTCCTTACTATAAAAATCTTGTAGAAGATACTGCTATCTTATATGATAGATTAAAGAAAAATCCTATTCCCTGGAATAATAAGCATACAGATGCAGTGAGAAAAATAAAAAATAAGGTTAAATATTTACCTTGCTTATCATTAGCAAATCCCAAGTGGGAAAAAATTATTGAAACAGATGCCTCAGATATTGGTTTTGGAGGTATTTTAAAACAAATTGATCCTATTGATAAAAAAGATTATTTGATAAGATTTCATTCTGGTAAATGGAATAATAGTCAAAAGAATTACGCCACTATAGCCAAAGAAATTTTAGCTATAGTCAAATGTGTTTTAAAATTTCAAGATGATTTATATAATCAGAAATTTATTATTAAGACTGATTGCAAAGCAGCTAAATTTATGTTTAATAAAGATTTTAAACATGATGTTTCCAAACAAATGTTTGCTAGGTGGCAAGCTCATTTAGCCCCATTTGATTTTGATATTATATATAAAAAAGGAGAAGAAAATTCTCTTCCTGATTATTTAACTCGAGAATATTTGACATAAATTTTTCAGGTATGTATTCTCGAGGAAGAGGATCTTTCCCTTATAGGGGAAGAGGCGGAAGAGGCCAAAATATTGTTTTGGCTCAACATGGCAAGCAGAAATTAATCTCTGCAAATATTGCGAATATTTCGCAAGAAATGACATATCAAGAGTATCTTCAATGGAAGAAAGATCAATCTTCTCAAAATGAAGAAAGTGCTAATAGTACTCCAGCTACTTATGCCAATATAGTAGAGACTGATGAGAAAAATCCTAATAAAGATTTTATTAAAAAAGAAAAAGAAAAAATGATATTTATAATCAGTAATACTGATTTAAAATGGGAAAATGATCCCTGGAAAATTTTAGAAAGATATCTTTCTAATCAAGGATCACCCTATGAGGTTTATAAATCTCGAAATTATTATGAGAATTTACTCATAAATAATGCATGTGAAATAACTCACATGACTAGTGGAAATAAAGATGAAGTTTATAACTTCTCAAAAATTATTATTAAACAACTAATTACAGTTGAAGAATGGGGAATTTCTCCATCAAGAGAAAAATCTTTCTCTTTCAACAATATTACTGTAAAATATAATTATTGGGATTATATCCAAGCTTTTGAAAAAGTATTCTTTTACAATAATGAAAAAAGAAAACATACTTGGTTGATTAAAGTATGTGATAAAGTTTATAACTCTGAAATACCAAATTGGTTTAAGAAATGGTGGAAAATATTTGGACCAACGGAAGAAATTCTTCCAGAATTATTAATTGAAGATTTTAATAATTGGAAATATGTGAGTCCCACATTGGAAAATATCACTAATAGTGATAAATTTTGTACATGGGAAGCTCCCATGCATTTCTTTATTGAATTTTCAATCCCATGGATATTCAAATGGGATATTAAGGTTGGTTATACTGACCAAATTCCTTGCTTAAAAAGAATCTTTTATACAAGATTTTGGGAAAAAATGATAAAATTAGATCCCAGTACTAAAACCTTATTTGGTGCTGATACTTTGGATAAAATCCAAAAGATAATAAAGGCTTATAGCCAAGAGAAAAAGAAAAATAAAGAAATAGCCACTAGAAATAATATTTCTAGAAAATTAATGAAAAATGTGGATAAATTATCCAAAGAAGAAATTGTTGAGTTATATCTCAAACAAATGAAAAAAGAATTATTGGATGATTTGGATGATGAAGAAGAGATGGTTTCTGTCCAGAGTAATACTTCATCAAAAGGAATGTCTATAAACATGCAAGATGCACAAGATCCAGCTGAAGATATTCTTTCAGAAGAACAAATGGCAAAATTCTTCCAAGAATTGGATAAAAAAGGAGAATCATCCTCCAAATAAAAATCGGAAGATATGGAGAAATGATGTGACAAAAGAATAGTATATGTCATAGTATCAAACAGTAAATTCACTGTTTATATGTCACTGTCAAACAGTGTAAAACACTGTTTATAAACAGTAAAAATACTGTTTATACTTTTAATAAATGTATGAAGTCCGTGTTTGATGTCCGAGGGCCTTGTATATATAGACCACTTAGTAGAAGAGGACTTCATCCATCAGTTTTCCTTTTCTCTTCTTTCTCTTGTAAACTTCTCTCTTGTAAAATATTTCGAAGAAATAAAATTATCACTCTTGTATTGGTGCAGCTCTAAAGTATTGTAAGTTCTTTAATTTACAGTTCTTTTAAATTATTTACAGAATTTATTTTGTTGAAGGATGAGCCTTATAGGCTAAATCCTTAGTGTTAAATTATGTCTGAACTAGATAAAGTTGTTCATTCCGTGACTTAATATTATAATGTACCAAAGTACATAACTATGTGATATAAACTCTTGAATCAATAAGTTAGGTTGAATCTGAGAGGTTGATTGATTATCTGGCCTATAATAAATAAGTCAGGAATCTGTTTGAACCCATGGTAAGCCCGCTTTTGCCTATGGAATGGCGTTTAGGGTGTTTGGGGGTCATTTGATTTCCTGAATATTTGTTATGGTTGACGGATTTTCAATTTGTAATATATTCCTAAACTCAGATTTGTAATAAGATTCGTCTTCCTAACAACAAGATTCAAGATTTAGTATCATATGGTGCCTGGGTGCTATTATAATTATTATTATTATTATTATTATTATTATATATATATATATATATATTAGACTATATAATAAGAGAAGTTCTCTAAAAAGCTAAAAGACCTTGATTCTTCATCAATTGTCTCTGTCTATACAAGAAATCATCTAATAAATAAGTCCAACATTGTTCCCAAACTAATTCTAGCCGGCTTAAGCAATTTGATGAAAGTAGAGTCGCAAACAAACATCCCACTGATTGTGTCGATGCCTAGTAGCTCGCCTATATAATTGCATCGATGTACTATCTATCGTGTTGTTACAGAACCAATGCAACAAAATCATCACGGTATGTTTCGTATCGTACATTATTGATCTTTTAATAGCATCCTGATATTTGCAACCCTTTACCATATTTAGAAGACATCTTACATAATATGCATTACCTGTTCTAGGAGGTACATAATAGAGCCTTGCCAGTGAAAATCCTCTCGCCCAAACATATGTGAGATCCTTTGCAAGATTTTCATACTCTATGTTAGCTCTGAACTATCCCGAAGACATGCTTTCATGAACAGTTGGGTGAGAAATGATAGAATTCAATGATCCAGATCTTGAAAAGATTACAGGTTGTTGATTTGGAAGATGGAACGACTGTCTCTCAACTGGAGGCTCTTTGTATTGGATCTCATATCCAAAATTCTCTACGCAGTTTCACACAGAGAGATGTATCGACGATCATAGTACATATCGATCTTGTTGACAAACTTTTCACCACTATCTATATTTCTGCTCTTGTAAAATCCAACAGTTATTCGATAATTACCTTTGTTCACATATTTGAATAGGTACTTTATCAATCGAGACTGATTACACCATTCAACATTCAAGTGTGCTCCTTATCTAAGTAAGAGATATCGATTATGTGGAACTACAAATCTGTTATCGAGATTTTTGGGAAATAAACAAACAAACGAAACGAACAAACAAATAATAACCGTGCAGAAAACAAATAAAAGACACCGAGAATTAACATGGTTCGCTAACAACTTGTTAGCTACGTCCACGGCCAAAAGGGAAGGATCCCAAATCAAATTCAAAGGAGAGTTCAAACATAGACCAATAATCGAGTATCTATCAATTAATACTCGACCCAAACTAACAACGCTCGAACAATCAAGCCAAATTCAAAGCCAAATAATTCTAAACTCTCTATCTATCAAAGACTCCAATAGGACCTATTTATAAGCTCCCAAACCTAATCCTATACAAAGAAGGAATCAATTTGGGCCTAAAATCACGTAGGCCCAAAAACTACCCCGCCTAAGTAGACTCGAACGAGTCTACCTCGTCTCGGCCGAGACACCCTTCCAGCAGTAAACATCAATTTCTTGTCACTTGGTCGCGGCTGCGACCGTCCTCTGACTCGCCCAAATCCAAAAATGCTCAAATTCAATCCTCCACTTCGATACGAACATCAATTCAAACCCAATAAGATTCAAATCACAAATCCTAACAATCTCCACCTTGCCTTGAATCCCCAGACAATGCAGCTTCTTCAGTCAAAGCTCCACCTCAAATCAAACCTCCTCACAAATTCAAACAAATCAAACTCAAATAAATCAAATTCAAACAAACTAATTTCAAACAAACCAAATTCAATTTTGCGCCAGTTGTACCCAATGTACCAGATGCGCCTTAAGTACCAAATTTGTCCCAAACAATGGGACACTAACAACTTCGAACAGCAACAGACCGAACCAAAGTAGACCTTGCATCAAATACAAAGTTCCCTTCTTAATCCTCTTCAAATTACATTCGAACCTTTGCAGACGTTAAAAAATCCACATTCACCTTTGAAACTGAAACCCCTGCTGTCTAATCGACTCAGCAAAATTAGATTTCTAGTCATGAGTGGAACATGTCTGACATCGTTCAATGTACATAACCTACCATCATGTGTCCTCACCTTAATTGTGCCTATCCCAACCGTCTTGCATTTGGAACCATTGGCCAATGAAATATTGCCACCTTCCTCCTGCTTATAGGTTGCGAACCACTCCCTACAAAGACATATGTGGTACAACGCCCCAGAATCAAGAACCCAAGAATCAGATTTACCGGTCTGTTTCTCAGCAACTAGGATCTCATCTCCATCAGAGTCTGCTTCAACTTCCACAACGGAATCAGCAGTGCCTTCCTGCTTTTCCTTCAACCTTGGACAGGCATACTTCCAACAAGATCAATGCAACATTCTCATCTTCTAATTTAACATCAATATTACGCAGTTCTAATAGGATTTTGTTAAGATGATCTAAGTGATCGCGAAGAGACTGATCTTCGCGCATACGCAGCCGAAATAGACGTTACTTCAAAAGCAACTTATTGGTGAGCGACTTTGTCATGTACAAACTCTCCAACTTCGACCATAACCCCTGTGCAGTTTCTTCCTCTGCTACCTCGGTGATGATGTCGTCATCGAGACACAACATGATTGTTGAGTGAGCTCTCTCATTCAGAGTGGCCATCTCGGCAGACATCGGGACATTGGCCTCTTCCTTCTTCGGCATCAGCGGTGCCCACAACCCTTGTTGCTTCAACAAGGCTTTCATTTTAATCTGTCATAGACTAAAACTATTCCTCCCTGTGAATTTATCAATCTACATGGTCATCAGAGCCATATTTCCCACGAACACAACGAAAACTCGAACCAAGCTCTTGATACCACTTGTTGGGAAATAAACGAACAAACGAAATGAACAAACAAATAATAACCGTGCAGAAAACAAATAAAAGACACCGAGAATTAACATGGTTCGCTAACAACTTGTTAGCTACGTCCACGGTCAAAAGGGAAGGATCCCAAATCAAATTCAAAGGAGAGTTCAAACAAAGACCAATAATTGAGTATTTATCAATTGATATTCGACACAAACTAACAACGCTCGAACAATCAAGCCCAATAATTCTAAACTCTTTATCTATCAAAGACTCCAATAGGACCTATTTATAAGCCCCCAAACCTAATCCTATACAAAGAAGGAATCAATTTGGGCCTAAAATCACGTAGGCCCAAAAAATGCCCGCCTAAGTAGACTCGGCCGAGTCTACCTCATCTCGGCTGAGACACCCCTCTAGCAGCAAACATCAATTTCTCATGTCACTTGGTCGTGGCCGCGACTACCAATCGCGGTCGCGTCCTCTGACTCGCCCAAATCCAAAAATGCTCAAATTCAATCATCCACCTCGATACGAATGTCAATTCAAACCAAATAAGATTCAAGGCACAAATCCTAACAGAGATGAATACCATATTTAATAAATGTTAAGAGTGTCAATTCATATAAGTTTATATGACTACAAGTATATGCTCTCCTAAAACATTAATAAATAAATTCATATAATTATTTTGTTTAATTAATAAGTTTATATGACTACAAGTTACTTGTAAAACATCATTTTCAAATAATTTTGAAAAAGCAAGGAAATTACATATATTATTATCTTTTTCTATTTGAAAAGGTTCTTGAGGAGGAAAACCATTATTAATGATTTGTCCATAATAGCACCCAGGCACCATATGATACTAAATCTTGAATCTTGTTGTTAGGAAGACGAATCTTATTACAAATCTGAGTTTAGGAATATATTACAAATTGAAAATCCGTCAACCATAACAAATATTCAGGAAATCAAATGACCCCCAAACACCCTAAACGCCATTCCATAGGCAAAAGCGGGCTTACCATGGGTTCAAACAGATTCCTGACTTATTTATTATAGGCCAGATAATCAATCAACCTCTCAGATTCAACCTAGCTTATTGATTCAAGAGTTTATATCACATAGTTATGTACTTTGGTACATTATAATATTAAGTCACGGAATGAACAACTTTATCTAGTTCAGACATAATTTAACACTAAGGATTTAGCCTATAAGGCTCATCCTTCAACAAAATAAATTCTGTAAATAATTTAAAAGAACTGTAAATTAAAGAACTTACAATACTTTAGAGCTGCACCAATACAAGAGTGATAATTTTATTTCTTCGAAATATTTTACAAGAGAGAAGTTTACAAGAGAAAGAAGAGAAAAGGAAAACTGATGGATGAAGTCCTCTTCTACTAAGTGGTCTATATATACAAGGCCCTCGGACATCAAACACGGACTTCATACATTTATTAAAAGTATAAACAGTATTTTTACTGTTTATAAACAGTGTTTTACACTGTTTGACAGTGACATATAAACAGTGAATTTACTGTTTGATACTATGACATATACTATTCTTTTGTCACATCATTTCTCCATATCTTCCGATTTTTATTTGGAGGATGATTCTCCTTTTTTATCCAATTCTTGGAAGAATTTTGCCATTTGTTCTTCTGAAAGAATATCTTCAGCTGGATCTTGTGCATCTTGCATGTTTATAGACATTCCTTTTGATGAAGTATTACTCTGGACAGAAACCATCTCTTCTTCATCATCCAAATCATCCAATAATTCTTTTTTCATTTGTTTGAGATATAACTCAACAATTTCTTCTTTGGATAATTTATCCACATTTTTCATTAATTTTCTAGAAATATTATTTCTAGTGGCTATTTCTTTATTTTTCTTTTTCTCTTGGCTATAAGCCTTTATTATCTTTTGGATTTTATCCAAAGTATCAGCACCAAATAAGGTTTTAGTACTGGGATCTAATTTTATCATTTTTTCCCAAAATCTTGTATAAAAGATTCTTTTTAAGCAAGGAATTTGGTCAGTATAACCAACCTTAATATCCCATTTGAATATCCATGGGATTGAAAATTCAATAAAGAAATGCATGGGAGCTTCCCATGTACAAAATTTATCACTATTAGTGATATTTTCCAATGTGGGACTCACATATTTCCAATTATTAAAATCTTCAATTAATAATTCTGGAAGAATTTCTTCCGTTGGTCCAAATATTTTCCACCATTTCTTAAACCAATTTGGTATTTCAGAGTTATAAACTTTATCACATACTTTAATCAACCAAGTATGTTTTCTTTTTTCATTATTGTAAAAGAATACTTTTTCAAAAGCTTGGATATAATCCCAATAATTATATTTTACAGTAATATTGTTGAAAGAGAAAGATTTTTCTCTTGATGGAGAAATTCCCCATTCTTCAACTGTAATTAGTTGTTTAATAATAATTTTTGAGAAGTTATAAACTTCATCTTTATTTCCACTAGTCATGTGAGTTATTTCACATGCATTATTTATGAGTAAATTCTCATAATAATTTCGAGATTTATAAACCTCATAGGGTGATCCTTGATTAGAAAGATATCTTTCTAAAATTTTCCAGGGATCATTTTCCCATTTTAAATCAGTATTACTGATTATAAATATCATTTTTTCTTTTTCTTTTTTAATAAAATCTTTATTAGGATTTTTCTCATCAGTCTCTACTATATTGGCATAAGTAGCTGGAGTACTATTAGCACTTTCTTCATTTTGAGAAGATTGATCTTTCTTCCATTGAAGATACTCTTGATATGTCATTTCTTGCGAAATATTCGCAATATTTGCAGAGATTAATTTCTGCTTGCCATGTTGAGCCAAAACAATATTTTGGCCTCTTCCGCCTCTTCCCCTATAAGGGAAAGATCCTCTTCCTCGAGAATACATACCTGAAAAATTTATGTCAAATATTCTCGAGTTAAATAATCAGGAAGAGAATTTTCTTCTCCTTTTTTATATATAATATCAAAATCAAATGGGGCTAAATGAGCTTGCCACCTAGCAAACATTTGTTTGGAAACATCATGTTTAAAATCTTTATTAAACATAAATTTAGCTGCTTTGCAATCAGTCTTAATAATAAATTTCTGATTATATAAATCATCTTGAAATTTTAAAACACATTTGACTATAGCTAAAATTTCTTTGGCTATAGTGGCGTAATTCTTTTGACTATTATTCCATTTACCAGAATGAAATCTTATCAAATAATCTTTTTTATCAATAGGATCAATTTGTTTTAAAATACCTCCAAAACCAATATCTGAGGCATCTGTTTCAATAATTTTTTCCCACTTGGGATTTGCTAATGATAAGCAAGGTAAATATTTAACCTTATTTTTTATTTTTCTCACTGCATCTGTATGCTTATTATTCCAGGGAATAGGATTTTTCTTTAATCTATCATATAAGATAGCAGTATCTTCTACAAGATTTTTATAGTAAGGAGAGATATAATTTAAACTCCCTAAAAATCTTTGCAACTGAGTTTTATCAGTAATTTCATCAGGAAATTTTGAAGTAAATTCAATGCTTCTATTAATAGGTATAATATTACCTTTTTCAATAAAATGTCCTAAAAATTTTATTTTTGTTTGGAAAAGTATCATTTTAGGTTTAGAAATAACTAATCCATTTTGAATTACTAAATTTTTAAATATATTTAAATGTTTAAAATGTATTTCAATATTTTTTGAAAATACTAAAATATCATCAATATATACAATTATAAACTCACTATAAGGAGTAAAAATATCATTCATTATTTTCTGAAATTCAGAAGGAGCATTTTTTAATCCAAATGGCATAACATTCCACTCATAATGTCCAAAAGGAACATTAAAGGCAGTTTTATACCTATCAGCAGGATTAATTTGAATCTGCCAAAATCCAGATTTTAAATCAAATTTTGAAAATATAACAGCATTATAAAGTCTATCAAGAAGATCCTTCTTGTTTGGAATTGGATGTCTAATCCATTTTAAAACCTTATTAAGAGGTTTATAATTTATAACTAATCTAGGTACTCCTCTTTCTTGTTCAGAATGTTTATTAACATAAAAAGCTGTGCAAGACCAAGCTGATTCAGATGGCTTAATGATATTTTTTTCTAAAAGAGATTTAATCTCATTTTTACATAATTCTAAATATTCAGAATTCATCTGACAAGGTCTAGCTTTAGTAGGAATTTTATCCTCTGTAAAACTATCTTCATAAGGAAGCGAAACAATATGTTTTTTCCTATTCCAAAAAGCATTTGGAAGATCATTACAAATGTCTATACACATTTGATTATGAATTAACTTAATCTTATCCTGTAATTTAGGATTTTTCAAACTATCTTCTATAGATAGAATATTAATTTCTTGTTTTAAGAAATTTAGCTGATTTTCTTTTGCTTTAATACTATCATAAATATTATGTAATATCTTTGTAAAAGGTTTAGTAATAAAATTTAGTACTATAGGCTCATTTTCATATGTGCCAATAATACCATTATTATCTACTTTAGTAAAAGGATAAATTTGATTTATAAAGGGGGATCCAAGTATAACTTGGTTAGAAATGTTTTTTACAAGTAAAAAACTTGTACAAATACATTTTTTATCAATACAAACATAAGCTTTTGGTAGTTTAAAACTAATATCAAGTTTTTGCCCACCAGCATGGGATAAAGAATGTGTTGTTTTTTTGAAATATCTAGTAGGAATTAGACCTTCTTGTACAACATTTAAATCTGCACCACTATCAATGAGTGCAATAAATTCTTTTGAATAAAAATCATCAATTAAAAGAGTAATCTTTACATACCATTTTTGTGAAATAAACATTTCAATATTATTAAGAAAACTTTCATCATTATTATCAGATATGATTATTTCATTTTTCCCTTCTAATTTATCAATTCTTTTTTCCAAAACATTATTATTTTGTTTTTTTTTTAAGAAATTTAATTTCTTTTTTAAGATTATCAATTTCAATACTTAAATCACTTAAAGAAGTAGGAGTTTTATCCTTCTGTTTTTCTTTAAGCATTTGATAAACCTTGCTCATAAGATAAGGTTCATCTGAAACATATATAGAATTATTATTTTCTTGTTTATTTCCAGTATCACTAGATGAACTTGGGATATTACCCACTTGATCTATTATTGAAGATCTCAAATTAGGATCTTTTATTAATTTTAATAAATCCATAATATTATTATGATCTAAGACATTTATCTCCAAATTTTTCATTTGAGATAAAAGTCTATAAATTTCATCTGTTTCATCAGGCTTATTATCCTGACATTTGCATTCATTAGCATCTGATAATTCTGAATCAGATATTACTGATTCTTGATCTAAAGCCTTTAGATTTTCAATATCAGATATTTCTGATATTTCTGAATCTAATTCAGATTTTGTAACCGATTCTGATTCTGAATCATCTGATTTTAACAATATTTTGGATATTATATCCTTGATATTATCATCAATTTGAAGATTATTAATCTTCTTTTTTACCCAACAATTTCTTGCATAATGACCAACCTTTTGGCATTTATGGCATATAATTAATTTATTTCTTTGTCTTTTCTTTTCTTCCCTTTCTTGCTTTCTATTAGCGTGTCTTTCTATTTTTCTTTTAGAAGCCTTTTTTCTTTTCCTATATTTAAGAAAATCATTTTTATCATATTTATTTTTATTCTTACTAGTTTTACTAGTACTAGGCATATCCATGGCAAATTGTTCACAAAATTGACCTAATTGTTTTTTCTCAGACAAATTTTGTCTTTTTATTTGTCTGTTCAATTTTATTTCATTACATAAATTTAAACCTTCTTGAATACAAGTACCAATTAATTTACCATAAGTAAAACTATCATATGGAACATGAACATTATTACCTCTTAAATTATTTCTTACTCTTTCTGCAAATAAATAAGGTAATCCACCAATAAATTTTGATTTCCAATGAGAGCTATTACTCTTAGGGAGTTCCATTACTCTACTTAAAAATGTATCTTTATACCATCTAAAATCTGTAAGGGTTTTACACCTTAGATTTTGTAATAGTGTACGAATATGTTCACTATTATCAGAATATCTGCCAGTGAAATGTTCTATTATATTAATAATTAAAGTATAAACCGCATTTTCCACTGAAATATTATTCTCTTGTTTTATATTGTTGAGAATATAATCTCTATTTTCTTGGGTTAAATAATGATCCCACCAACCTTTAAGTTGGCCAGTAAAACCTGCAATAATCATTTTTGCAATATTTTTATCGGTATTACCATTATTCTTACAAACCGTAGAATACATAAGAATTCTATGAACAGTATTATAAATCTGTTTTTCAGTATAACCATCAATATTCCATTCATAAATATTTCTTCCACTATAGCTATTATTCAAAATATATTCTTGTTCTTCATTAAGAACATCCATAGGAGTTGGTCTTCTATAATAATAAAATCGTTGATTAGGCTTATCAGCCCATTTTTCAATTTTGTTGATCTGATCATTAATAATCTGTTTATAATCAGATCTATTTTCAAAATCTTTTTGAAAATCATTTTCTAAAGTATTCAAGGATAATTTTGAAAATTTTTCTTCTAATAATTTTTCTAATTCTGTCAAAGATTCTAATTTAAAATCTTTTATCTCTGGTGGAAGTTGTATACTAGGAGTAGCAATTAACTCTTTTTCAAAATCAATTTTTGAAATCATTTTATCTTTTTTATTATTTATTAAAGAAATTACATTATCAACCTTATTATGAAGTGAGAGTATATGCTCTCCTAAAACATTAATAAATAAATTCATATAATTATTTTGTTTAATTAATAAGTTTATATGACTACAAGTTACTTGTAAAACATCATTTTCAAATAATTTTGAAAAAGCAAGGAAATTACATATATTATTATCTTTTTCTATTTGAAAAGGTTCTTGAGGAGGAAAACCATTATTAATGATTTGTCCATTCATTAATCTATAATTTCTTTCTAAAACAGAAATATATTGATCTACATAAGTAGACATAAACCATGGAACAAATAAAATTAAAGTATTAGTCTCTTCACATTTTTTATAAAAATTTTCTTGTATAATTTGCTTTTCCTTTTTATTAAAATTTTCGAAAAACCAATTTCTAAATGGTTCCCATTTGGGAAGTCTAAATTCTTCACTAATAATTTTTCTGGCTTCTGAACCAGGGCTAAAATCAATTTTTTGAGCTTTAAAATCCATAAATCAAGGAAAACTCATTTCAGACATTGTCTCCATGTGTCTACTATTGACACTCTTAACAATATTATCTTTGCCAATATGCAATTCATTTATTCTATCTTCTTCAGATATTATATCATCATTATTTCTCAAATTCTCTCTTATTAGAGAGGTAGAAGCTCTGGAAGGAGTTTCCACAGTATAATCAATAGGAGAAATATAAGATCTCATAGAGGATGATTTTAAAGATAGAGATCTATCTTTTATAAAATTATCAAACTGTATATTAACAGTTCCTTCAGAAGTTTGAAAAACATTCAATAATTTTGAAGAAATAGTTGGCTGTGGTTTTACAGCTTTTTCAATAATCCAATTTTCTGGAAACACAATTTCTTCCCATTCAATAGATCCTTAGTGTTAAATTATGTCTGAACTAGATAAAGTTGTTCATTCCGTGACTTAATATTATAATGTACCAAAGTACATAACTATGTGATATAAACTCTTGAATCAATAAGTTAGGTTGAATCTGAGAGGTTGATTGATTATCTGGCCTATAATAAATAAGTCAGGAATCTGTTTGAACCCATGGTAAGCCCGCTTTTGCCTATGGAATGGCGTTTAGGGTGTTTGGGGGTCATTTGATTTCCTGAATATTTGTTATGGTTGACGGATTTTCAATTTGTAATATATTCCTAAACTCAGATTTGTAATAAGATTCGTCTTCCTAACAACAAGATTCAAGATTTAGTATCATATGGTGCCTGGGTGCTATAATGCGTGTTTTTTTAATCTCAAACTTAATCTTGGGGAGAAGAAAGATTGCTGGAGATTGAGAAATTATAAAGAAATTGAGGCAACAGATTGAGTATTATTCGCCGATCCTCGTGCCTAATGTGAGATGTTCTACATATAAAAAAAAAATAAGTTGTAGATGAGTTGCAATATAATAAGGAGGAATTACATAAGGAACATGAAGAGTTGATCTGAAAGATGAATAGTGACCAACTTCGTCTCTACATTATATTCATGAATAGTGACCAACTTTTTTGTATATCCATATACAAAAAAGATACCACAATTATTAGCGTTCACTGCATCCATGAATATAATGTAGAGACGAAGTTGGTCACTATTCATCTTTCAGATCAACTCTTCATGTTCCTTATGTAATTCCTCCTTATTATATTGCAACTCATCTACAACTTATTTTTTTTTTATATGTAGAACATCTCACATTAGGCACGAGGATCGGCGAATAATACTCAATCTGTTGCCTCAATTTCTTTATAATTTCTCAATCTCCAGCAATCTTTCTTCTCCCCAAGATTAAGTTTGAGATTAAAAAAACACGCATTATAGCACCCAGGCACCATATGATACTAAATCTTGAATCTTGTTGTTAGGAAGACGAATCTTATTACAAATCTGAGTTTAGGAATATATTACAAATTGAAAATCCGTCAACCATAACAAATATTCAGGAAATCAAATGACCCCCAAACACCCTAAACGCCATTCCATAGGCAAAAGCGGGCTTACCATGGGTTCAAACAGATTCCTGACTTATTTATTATAGGCCAGATAATCAATCAACCTCTCAGATTCAACCTAACTTATTGATTCAAGAGTTTATATCACATAGTTATGTACTTTGGTACATTATAATATTAAGTCACGGAATGAACAACTTTATCTAGTTCAGACATAATTTAACACTAAGGATCTATTGAATGGGAAGAAATTGTGTTTCCAGAAAATTGGATTATTGAAAAAGCTGTAAAACCACAGCCAACTATTTCTTCAAAATTATTGAATGTTTTTCAAACTTTTGAAGGAACTGTTAATATACAGTTTGATAATTTTATAAAAGATAGATCTCTATCTTTAAAATCATCCTCTATGAGATCTTATATTTCTCCTATTGATTATACTGTGTAAACTCCTTCCAGAGCTTCTACCTCTCTAATAAGAGAGAATTTGAGAAATAATGATGATATAATATCTGAAGAAGATAGAATAAATGAATTGCATATTGGCAAAGATAATATTGTTAAGAGTGTCAATAGTAGACACATGGAGACAATGTCTGAAATGAGTTTTCCTTGATTTATGGATTTTAAAGCTCAAAAAATTGATTTTAGCCCTGGTTCAGAAGCCAGAAAAATTATTAGTGAAGAATTTAGACTTCCCAAATGGGAACCATTTAGAAATTGGTTTTTCGAAAATTTTAATAAAAAGGAAAAGCAAATTATACAAGAAAATTTTTATAAAAAATGTGAAGAGACTAATACTTTAATTTTATTTGTTCCATGGTTTATGTCTACTTATGTAGATCAATATATTTCTGTTTTAGAAAGAAATTATAGATTAATGAATGGACAAATCATTAATAATGGTTTTCCTCCTCAAGAACCTTTTCAAATAGAAAAAGATAATAATATATGTAATTTCCTTGCTTTTTCAAAATTATTTGAAAATGATGTTTTACAAGTAACTTGTAGTCATATAAACTTATTAATTAAACAAAATAATTATATGAATTTATTTATTAATGTTTTAGGAGAGCATATACTCTCACTTCATAATAAGGTTGATAATGTAATTTCTTTAATAAATAATAAAAAAGATAAAATGATTTCAAAAATTGATTTTGAAAAAGAGTTAATTGCTACTCCTAGTATACAACTTCCACCAGAGATAAAAGATTTTAAATTAGAATCTTTGACAGAATTAGAAAAATTATTAGAAGAAAAATTTTCAAAATTATCCTTGAATACTTTAGAAAATGATTTTCAAAAAGATTTTGAAAATAGATCTGATTATAAACAGATTATTAATGATCAGATCAACAAAATTGAAAAATGGGCTGATAAGCCTAATCAACGATTTTATTATTATAGAAGACCAACTCCTATGGATGTTCTTAATGAAGAACAAGAATATATTTTGAATAATAGCTATAGTGGAAGAAATATTTATGAATGGAATATTGATGGTTATACTGAAAAACAGATTTATAATACTGTTCATAGAATTCTTATGTATTCTACGGTTTGTAAGAATAATGGTAATACCGATAAAAATATTGCAAAAATGATTATTGCAGGTTTTACTGGCCAACTTAAAGGTTGGTGGGATCATTATTTAACCCAAGAAAATAGAGATTATATTCTCAACAATATAAAACAAGAGAATAATATTTCAGTGGAAAATGCGGTTTATACTTTAATTATTAATATAATAGAACATTTCACTGGCAGATATTCTGATAATAGTGAACATATTCGTACACTATTACAAAATCTAAGGTGTAAAACCCTTACAGATTTTAGATGGTATAAAGATACATTTTTAAGTAGAGTAATGGAACTCCCTAAGAGTAATAGCTCTCATTGGAAATCAAAATTTATTGGTGGATTACCTTATTTATTTGCAGAAAGAGTAAGAAATAATTTAAGAGGTAATAATGTTCATGTTCCATATGATAGTTTTACTTATGGTAAATTAATTGGTACTTGTATTCAAGAAGGTTTAAATTTATGTAATGAAATAAAATTGAACAGACAAATAAAAAGACAAAATTTGTCTGAGAAAAAACAATTAGGTCAATTTTGTGAACAATTTGCCATGGATATGCCTAGTACTAGTAAAACTAGTAAGAATAAAAATAAATATGATAAAAATGATTTTCTTAAATATAGGAAAAGAAAAAAGGCTTCTAAAAGAAAAATAGAAAGACACGCTAATAGAAAGCAAGAAAGGGAAGAAAAGAAAAGACAAAGAAATAAATTAATTATATGCCATAAATGCCAAAAGGTTGGTCATTATGCAAGAAATTGTTGGGTAAAAAAGAAGATTAATAATCTTCAAATTGATGATAATATCAAGGATATAATATCCAAAATATTGTTAAAATCAGATGATTCAGAATCAGAATCGGTTACAAAATCTGAATTAGATTCAGAAATATCAGAAATATCTGATATTGAAAATCTAAAGGCTTTAGATCAAGAATCAGTAATATCTGATTCAGAATTATCAGATGCTAATGAATGCAAATGTCAGGATAATAAGCCTGATGAAACAGATGAAATTTATAGACTTTTATCTCAAATGAAAAATTTGGAGATAAATGTCTTAGATCATAATAATATTATGGATTTATTAAAATTAATAAAAGATCCTAATTTGAGATCTTCAATAATAGATCAAGTGGGTAATATCCCAAGTTCATCTAGTGATACTGGAAATAAACAAGAAAATAATAATTCTATATATGTTTCAGATGAACCTTATCTTATGAGCAAGGTTTATCAAATGCTTAAAGAAAAACAGAAGGATAAAACTCCTACTTCTTTAAGTGATTTAAGTATTGAAATTGATAATCTTAAAAAAGAAATTAAATTTCTTAAAAAAAAAACAAAATAATAATGTTTTGGAAAAAAGAATTGATAAATTAGAAGGGAAAAATGAAATAATCATATCTGATAATAATGATGAAAGTTTTCTTAATAATATTGAAATGTTTATTTCACAAAAATGGTATGTAAAGATTACTCTTTTAATTGATGATTTTTATTCAAAAGAATTTATTGCACTCATTGATAGTGGTGCAGATTTAAATGTTGTACAAGAAGGTCTAATTCCTACTAGATATTTCAAAAAAACAACACATTCTTTATCCCATGCTGGTGGGCAAAAACTTGATATTAGTTTTAAACTACCAAAAGCTTATGTTTGTATTGATAAAAAATGTATTTGTACAAGTTTTTTACTTGTAAAAAACATTTCTAACCAAGTTATACTTGGATCCCCCTTTATAAATCAAATTTATCCTTTTACTAAAGTAGATAATAATGGTATTATTGGCACATATGAAAATGAGCCTATAGTACTAAATTTTATTACTAAACCTTTTACAAAGATATTACATAATATTTATGATAGTATTAAAGCAAAAGAAAATCAGCTAAATTTCTTAAAACAAGAAATTAATATTCTATCTATAGAAGATAGTTTGAAAAATCCTAAATTACAGGATAAGATTAAGTTAATTCATAATCAAATGTGTATAGACATTTGTAATGATCTTCCAAATGCTTTTTGGAATAGGAAAAAACATATTGTTTCGCTTCCTTATGAAGATAGTTTTACAGAGGATAAAATTCCTACTAAAGCTAGACCTTGTCAGATGAATTCTGAATATTTAGAATTATGTAAAAATGAGATTAAATCTCTTTTAGAAAAAAATATCATTAAGCCATCTGAATCAGCTTGGTCTTGCACAGCTTTTTATGTTAATAAACATTCTGAACAAGAAAGAGGAGTACCTAGATTAGTTATAAATTATAAACCTCTTAATAAGGTTTTAAAATGGATTAGACATCCAATTCCAAACAAGAAGGATCTTCTTGATAGACTTTATAATGCTGTTATATTTTCAAAATTTGATTTAAAATCTGGATTTTGGCAGATTCAAATTAATCCTGCTGATAGGTATAAAACTGCCTTTAATGTTCCTTTTGGACATTATGAGTGGAATGTTATGCCATTTGGATTAAAAAATGCTCCTTCTGAATTTCAGAAAATAATGAATGATATTTTTACTCCTTATAGTGAGTTTATAATTGTATATATTGATGATATTTTAGTATTTTCAAAAAATATTGAAATACATTTTAAACATTTAAATATATTTAAAAATTTAGTAATTCAAAATGGATTAGTTATTTCTAAACCTAAAATGATACTTTTCCAAACAAAAATAAAATTTTTAGGACATTTTATTGAAAAAGGTAATATTATACCTATTAATAGAAGCATTGAATTTACTTCAAAATTTCCTGATGAAATTACTGATAAAACTCAGTTGCAAAGATTTTTAGGGAGTTTAAATTATATCTCTCCTTACTATAAAAATCTTGTAGAAGATACTGCTATCTTATATGATAGATTAAAGAAAAATCCTATTCCCTGGAATAATAAGCATACAGATGCAGTGAGAAAAATAAAAAATAAGGTTAAATATTTACCTTGCTTATCATTAGCAAATCCCAAGTGGGAAAAAATTATTGAAACAGATGCCTCAGATATTGGTTTTGGAGGTATTTTAAAACAAATTGATCCTATTGATAAAAAAGATTATTTGATAAGATTTCATTCTGGTAAATGGAATAATAGTCAAAAGAATTACGCCACTATAGCCAAAGAAATTTTAGCTATAGTCAAATGTGTTTTAAAATTTCAAGATGATTTATATAATCAGAAATTTATTATTAAGACTGATTGCAAAGCAGCTAAATTTATGTTTAATAAAGATTTTAAACATGATGTTTCCAAACAAATGTTTGCTAGGTGGCAAGCTCATTTAGCCCCATTTGATTTTGATATTATATATAAAAAAGGAGAAGAAAATTCTCTTCCTGATTATTTAACTCGAGAATATTTGACATAAATTTTTCAGGTATGTATTCTCGAGGAAGAGGATCTTTCCCTTATAGGGGAAGAGGCGGAAGAGGCCAAAATATTGTTTTGGCTCAACATGGCAAGCAGAAATTAATCTCTGCAAATATTGCGAATATTTCGCAAGAAATGACATATCAAGAGTATCTTCAATGGAAGAAAGATCAATCTTCTCAAAATGAAGAAAGTGCTAATAGTACTCCAGCTACTTATGCCAATATAGTAGAGACTAATGAGAAAAATCCTAATAAAGATTTTATTAAAAAAGAAAAAGAAAAAATGATATTTATAATCAGTAATACTGATTTAAAATGGGAAAATGATCCCTGGAAAATTTTAGAAAGATATCTTTCTAATCAAGGATCACCCTATGAGGTTTATAAATCTCGAAATTATTATGAGAATTTACTCATAAATAATGCATGTGAAATAACTCACATGACTAGTGGAAATAAAGATGAAGTTTATAACTTCTCAAAAATTATTATTAAACAACTAATTACAGTTGAAGAATGGGGAATTTCTCCATCAAGAGAAAAATCTTTCTCTTTCAACAATATTACTGTAAAATATAATTATTGGGATTATATCCAAGCTTTTGAAAAAGTATTCTTTTACAATAATGAAAAAAGAAAACATACTTGGTTGATTAAAGTATGTGATAAAGTTTATAACTCTGAAATACCAAATTGGTTTAAGAAATGGTGGAAAATATTTGGACCAACGGAAGAAATTCTTCCAGAATTATTAATTGAAGATTTTAATAATTGGAAATATGTGAGTCCCACATTGGAAAATATCACTAATAGTGATAAATTTTGTACATGGGAAGCTCCCATGCATTTCTTTATTGAATTTTCAATCCCATGGATATTCAAATGGGATATTAAGGTTGGTTATACTGACCAAATTCCTTGCTTAAAAAGAATCTTTTATACAAGATTTTGGGAAAAAATGATAAAATTAGATCCCAGTACTAAAACCTTATTTGGTGCTGATACTTTGGATAAAATCCAAAAGATAATAAAGGCTTATAGCCAAGAGAAAAAGAAAAATAAAGAAATAGCCACTAGAAATAATATTTCTAGAAAATTAATGAAAAATGTGGATAAATTATCCAAAGAAGAAATTGTTGAGTTATATCTCAAACAAATGAAAAAAGAATTATTGGATGATTTGGATGATGAAGAAGAGATGGTTTCTGTCCAGAGTAATACTTCATCAAAAGGAATGTCTATAAACATGCAAGATGCACAAGATCCAGCTGAAGATATTCTTTCAGAAGAACAAATGGCAAAATTCTTCCAAGAATTGGATAAAAAAGGAGAATCATCCTCCAAATAAAAATCGGAAGATATGGAGAAATGATGTGACAAAAGAATAGTATATGTCATAGTATCAAACAGTAAATTCACTGTTTATATGTCACTGTCAAACAGTGTAAAACACTGTTTATAAACAGTAAAAATACTGTTTATACTTTTAATAAATGTATGAAGTCCGTGTTTGATGTCCGAGGGCCTTGTATATATAGACCACTTAGTAGAAGAGGACTTCATCCATCAGTTTTCCTTTTCTCTTCTTTCTCTTGTAAACTTCTCTCTTGTAAAATATTTCGAAGAAATAAAATTATCACTCTTGTATTGGTGCAGCTCTAAAGTATTGTAAGTTCTTTAATTTACAGTTCTTTTAAATTATTTACAGAATTTATTTTGTTGAAGGATGAGCCTTATAGGCTAAATCCTTAGTGTTAAATTATGTCTGAACTAGATAAAGTTGTTCATTCCGTGACTTAATATTATAATGTACCAAAGTACATAACTATGTGATATAAACTCTTGAATCAATAAGTTAGGTTGAATCTGAGAGGTTGATTGATTATCTGGCCTATAATAAATAAGTCAGGAATCTGTTTGAACCCATGGTAAGCCCGCTTTTGCCTATGGAATGGCGTTTAGGGTGTTTGGGGGTCATTTGATTTCCTGAATATTTGTTATGGTTGACGGATTTTCAATTTGTAATATATTCCTAAACTCAGATTTGTAATAAGATTCGTCTTCCTAACAACAAGATTCAAGATTTAGTATCATATGGTGCCTGGGTGCTATTATAATTATTATTATTATTATTATTATTATTATTATTATTATTATTATTATTATTATATATATATATATATATATATATTAGACTATATAATAAGAGAAGTTCTCTAAAAAGCTAAAAGACCTTGATTCTTCATCAATTGTCTCTGTCTATACAAGAAATCATCTAATAAATAAGTCCAACATTGTTCCCAAACTAATTCTAGCCGGCTTAAGCAATTTGATGAAAGTAGAGTCGCAAACAAACATCCCACTGATTGTGTCGATGCCTAGTAGCTCGCCTATATAATTGCATCGATGTACTATCTATCGTGTTGTTACAGAACCAATGCAACAAAATCATCACGGTATGTTTCGTATCGTACATTATTGATCTTTTAATAGCATCCTGATATTTGCAACCCTTTACCATATTTAGAAGACATCTTACATAATATGCATTACCTGTTCTAGGAGGTACATAATAGAGCCTTGCCAGTGAAAATCCTCTCGCCCAAACATATGTGAGATCCTTTGCAAGATTTTCATACTCTATGTTAGCTCTGAACTATCCCGAAGACATGCTTTCATGAACAGTTGGGTGAGAAATGATAGAATTCAATGATCCAGATCTTGAAAAGATTACAGGTTGTTGATTTGGAAGATGGAACGACTGTCTCTCAACTGGAGGCTCTTTGTATTGGATCTCATATCCAAAATTCTCTACGCAGTTTCACACAGAGAGATGTATCGACGATCATAGTACATATCGATCTTGTTGACAAACTTTTCACCACTATCTATATTTCTGCTCTTGTAAAATCCAACAGTTATTCGATAATTACCTTTGTTCACATATTTGAATAGGTACTTTATCAATCGAGACTGATTACACCATTCAACATTCAAGTGTGCTCCTTATCTAAGTAAGAGATATCGATTATGTGGAACTACAAATCTGTTATCGAGATTTTTGGGAAATAAACAAACAAACGAAACGAACAAACAAATAATAACCGTGCAGAAAACAAATAAAAGACACCGAGAATTAACATGGTTCGCTAACAACTTGTTAGCTACGTCCACGGCCAAAAGGGAAGGATCCCAAATCAAATTCAAAGGAGAGTTCAAACATAGACCAATAATCGAGTATCTATCAATTAATACTCGACCCAAACTAACAACGCTCGAACAATCAAGCCAAATTCAAAGCCAAATAATTCTAAACTCTCTATCTATCAAAGACTCCAATAGGACCTATTTATAAGCTCCCAAACCTAATCCTATACAAAGAAGGAATCAATTTGGGCCTAAAATCACGTAGGCCCAAAAACTGCCCCGCCTAAGTAGACTCGAACGAGTCTACCTCGTCTCGGCCGAGACACCCTTCCAGCAGTAAACATCAATTTCTTGTCACTTGGTCGCGGCTGCGACCGTCCTCTGACTCGCCCAAATCCAAAAATGCTCAAATTCAATCCTCCACTTCAATACGAACATCAATTCAAACCCAATAAGATTCAAATCACAAATCCTAACAATCTCCACCTTGCCTTGAATCCCCAGACAATGCAGCTTCTTCAGTCAAAGCTCCACCTCAAATCAAACCTCCTCACAAATTCAAACAAATCAAACTCAAATAAATCAAATTCAAACAAACTAATTTCAAACAAACCAAATTCAATTTTGCGCCAGTTGTACCCAATGTACCAGATGCGCCTTAAGTACCAAATTTGTCCCAAACAATGGGACACTAACAACTTCGAACAGCAACAGACCGAACCAAAGTAGACCTTGCATCAAATACAAAGTTCCCTTCTTAATCCTCTTCAAATTACATTCGAACCTTTGCAGACGTTAAAAAATCCACATTCACCTTTGAAACTGAAACCCCTGCTGTCTAATCGACTCAGCAAAATTAGATTTCTAGTCATGAGTGGAACATGTCTGACATCGCTCAATGTACATAACCTACCATCATGTGTCCTCACCTTAATTGTGCCTATCCCAACCGTCTTGCATTTGGAACCATTGGCCAATGAAATATTGCCACCTTCCTCCTGCTTATAGGTTGCGAACCACTCCCTACAAAGACATATGTGGTACAACGCCCCAGAATCAAGAACCCAAGAATCAGATTTACCGGTCTGTTTCTCAGCAACTAGGATCTCATCTCCATCAGAGTCTGCTTCAACTTCCACAACGGAATCAGCAGTGCCTTCCTGCTTTTCCTTCAACCTTGGACAGGCATACTTCCAACAAGATCAATGCAACATTCTCATCTTCTAATTTAACATCAATATTACGCAGTTCTAATAGGATTTTGTTAAGATGATCTAAGTGATCGCGAAGAGACTGATCTTCGCGCATACGCAGCCGAAATAGACGTTGCTTCAAAAGCAACTTATTGGTGAGCGACTTTGTCATGTACAAACTCTCCAACTTCGACCATAACCCCTGTGCAGTTTCTTCCTCTGCTACCTCGGTGATGATGTCGTCATCGAGACACAACATGATTGTTGAGTGAGCTCTCTCATTCAGAGTGGCCATCTCGGCAGACATCGGGACATTGGCCTCTTCCTTCTTCGGCATCAGCGGTGCCCACAACCCTTGTTGCTTCAACAAGGCTTTCATTTTAATCTGTCATAGACTAAAACTATTCCTCCCTGTGAATTTATCAATCTACATGGTCATCAGAGCCATATTTCCCACGAACACAACGAAAACTCGAACCAAGCTCTTGATACCACTTGTTGGGAAATAAACGAACAAACGAAATGAACAAACAAATAATAACCGTGCAGAAAACAAATAAAAGACACCGAGAATTAACATGGTTCGCTAACAACTTGTTAGCTACGTCCACGGTCAAAAGGGAAGGATCCCAAATCAAATTCAAAGGAGAGTTCAAACAAAGACCAATAATTGAGTATTTATCAATTGATATTCGACACAAACTAACAACGCTCGAACAATCAAGCCCAATAATTCTAAACTCTTTATCTATCAAAGACTCCAATAGGACCTATTTATAAGCCCCCAAACCTAATCCTATACAAAGAAGGAATCAATTTGGGCCTAAAATCACGTAGGCCCAAAAAATGCCCGCCTAAGTAGACTCGGCCGAGTCTACCTCATCTCGGCTGAGACACCCCTCTAGCAGCAAACATCAATTTCTCATGTCACTTGGTCGTGGCCGCGACTACCAATCGCGGTCGCGTCCTCTGACTCGCCCAAATCCAAAAATGCTCAAATTCAATCATCCACCTCGATACGAATGTCAATTCAAACCAAATAAGATTCAAGGCACAAATCCTAACAGAGATGAATACCATATTTAATAAATGTTCTTCCTGTATCTCTACGCTTGTACAAAAGGTAACCATCATTGTCCACATTTATTGTATTCACAAATTTCTTCAGAAAATGATTGGCATATAAGTCGTTCGCCATGCACGGGGAATTTGGCTTTAGAGCCCCACATGGATCATGAATCATGGAATCTTGTACAACAATGTAGTACTTCATATCACCTTTCTAATTGGGATTTTAGCAGAAACAATTCTATCAATGTCATTCCCAGTAGGATACTTGTCTTCTTTTGCCAGGAAAAAAAGAATATGAGCATGGGGAAGTCGTCTCTCCAGAAACTCAACCGTGTATATGACTGAAAAAAAAGTACTGTACTTTAGAATCAAAACATATTATTCTCGGTATTAGAATTCATTTGTGTAATGAATTTAGACATATTGGCATTTAAATAATTGTAATATGTTACTGCTAATAAAGGTAAGAATGATATGATTCCTCAATTGAGGATCCTGACTTGTATTAATATATATATATATATATATATATATATATATGTATATATAAGTGTACAATATACATACAAGATATGGCAAGAAGATAAATAACAAATATACAAAGATATTTACAATGTTGGTCAATCTTTGACCATCTCTAGTCTAATACCCCCCCCCCCCCCCTCCCCCCTAAGTGAAGTGAAAGTGGTCGAAGGTAGAGCTTGGAGCGAAAGAACTCGAGAAGAGGAATAGAAGTCCTTTAGTGAATATGTCATCAAGCTGAAGATGGGATGGCACGAACTGAGTAGAGAGACGACCGACGGAGACAAGCTCATGAACAAAATGATAATCAATGTTGATATGCTTCGCACATTTGTGAGCAATAGGATTTTGGCTAAGGAAAAGAGCACTCTTATTGTCAACAAATAAGATGGGAGGTGATGGAGGAATTGCATGTAATTCCCTAATAAAAAAGGGATAGCACCCATATAACCTCGAAAGTGGTGATAGCAAGAGCCCTATATTATGATTCACAATTGGAATGAGAAACTATGGATTATTTCTTTGCACTCCAAGAGACAAGATTAGGGCAAAAAAATAAATAGAGTAACCATAAGTAGAGCGTCGAGTATCCAAATATCGGGCCCAATCTGCATCAGAATAAGCCAGGAGAGTAGGACGACCACGAGAATCGACTGTAGCCTTCACATAGCGCAAGATGCACTTGACTGCAGCAAAATGATCAATCGTAGGACGAGCTTGAAATTGACTGACAGTGTTTACAGCATAGGATAGGTCAGGACGAGTGATTGTGAAGTATTGAGGAGCCACAATTGGTGACTGGTATAGTGTAGGGTCCGAAAAAGGAAACCCATCAATGCGAAACTCATCCGACAGAGCTAATGGTGTGGAGACAGGGTTGGATTCAAGCATGTCAGAACGGAGCAAAATATCAAGAGCATACTCTCTCTCTTTCTCTCTCTCTATATATATACACACACACACACACACACACTAAGTCTTAACCTAAAACTCTAACTAGTAGAGCGATAAGTAAGGGTTGATCCCATGAGGAACGGTTGAACAATATTGTCTTAATATGTCAAGCAATTGTATGCTTCAAACAAGAACAAAAGCAAACAAGGAAAGCAATAATGGTAGGGGGGGGGGGTTGTTTGTCAAGCTAGGAACCACTATTTAGCTATGATCAACTAAGCTAAGATTCAATTAACAAAAGATTGCTAGATAGATAAATCGATTTTTTGTTTTTTTAAATATGATTAAAGTATCTACCCTTGATCGAGTATCCCTTTGGTTCCAACGAATTACACAACTATTGTTGATACCAAATTGAAAACATTTCAAGTCCCTATTTCACGACTACTAACAAGCTCTAGCAACCTTATTATCTCTTAATTATGGCTAATCGAAATAAGCTCTTCGACTAACTCTATCCAATTAAACCAAAATGTCGAATAAGCTCTCTTCAATTTGGCAATCGAATGATAAAAGCTCCAAGATAATGAAACAGATTTGACATAAACCTCGAAAGCTCGGGTATAAAGGTCGAACTCTACACTATCACTAACGAAACCACTCGTTGTTTTCTACTAGGGAATCGGAAATCCTACAATTACGGATAGTAATTTCTAATTCTAGCAACACATTCATACATTTCCTAGAGGTTGATGAAGCCAAGAAAAAGCATACAAATATGAGTCAATAACAGTAAATAGTGTGGAACACTTGAAATTGCAATCAAATGGTAACATCAACTAGCAATAATCATGTAAACATTGTCACTCAAAGTTTTACATTTGATCAAGGGTAAAAATAAGGTGCTACTCACCCATGGAAGCTAAAACAAACAGAAAATAAGTAAAAAAAAGTAAAGAAACATGGTACTAAGATAGATGAAACCAAAGATGTCAATTGGAGAAGATGATCCTTCAATCTCTTGCCCAATCTTCCTTCCTTGGTGGCTTTGGTGGCTAAAAAATGGTTGGAAGTGTGTTATTCAATGTCCCCAAAGTAGGTTAATTTCAAAAGGGAGGATATATATATAGAAAAAGAGTTGTTACTTCAATTTTAAGGCAAAATCGCGTTCAGGAATTTAAAACAGGGCAAGGAATCTCGGCCGAGACGCAAGTGTGTCTCGGCCGAGATGTGAAAAAGGGTTTTTCACTTTGTAAACCGAGGGATAATCTCGGTCGAGACATGAAAAGGGGATTTTTTAGGGTTTGGGTTATCTCGGCCGAGATTGGATTTCATCTCGGCCGAGATCTTCATCTCTTTGAATCTCTAATTTTCCCTAGAGAGGTATCTCAGCCGAGATGCCATACCCGTCTCGGCTAAGATCTTCAATTTCTCAAAACTCCAGGATTTCCCTGGAGAGGTATCTCGGTCGAGATTTGTGCCCTATCTCGGCCGAGATTGACCCCTCAGCCCTGTTCCTTGTTTCTTCGACCGATCCCTCGACTCCACGATCGTTTGATGTTCTTTTTCGATCCTTTTGCACCTGTCTTAACACAAAAACAACACAAACGCATTATTTTGCCCATGAGAATACGAAAGCACTAAATACACGTGATTATGCACATTATTGACACTAAAATGACACTAAAAGTGCCCTAAAGTGCGTGCACGGGACACGTGTACCACATACTTAGTCTGGCCAAGAAATAACACGTCAGTGTAAGTAACCTCTTGCCCAAGAAAGTAGTAGAGGCAACCAAGATCCTTGATTGCAAATTCTCGATGAATACAAGAGACGAGGCGAGTGATGAAGGAGAAATCACTTCCAGTGATGATTATATCGCCTACATAAATCAGCAAGTATAGCAAGATAGAGCCCAAAAGAAAAACAAATAGAGATGTGTCAGCTTTGCTTTCAAGAAAACCCAAGCTGATAAAAAAATCACAAAAGCATTGAAACCAAGCACGAGTTGCTTGCTTGAGTCCATAGATGGCTTTGTTGAGACGACAAGTATAGGAGGTGTAATGAGGATCCCTGTAACTAAGGGGTTGCTCCGTATAAATAGGTTTTAAAAGAACACCATGTAGAAAAACATTGTTTGCATCAAGTTGATGAAGGGACCAACCATTAGCGACTACAAGAGATAGCACGATCCGAACTGTAGACGTCTTGACCACGGGACTAAAAATGTGATCATAGTCGAACCCAGGAAACTGAGTAAACCCCTAAGCAACCAACCGAGCTTGTAACGATCAATAGTACCGTAACCTAAATACTTGGTCAGAAAATCCACTCCAACGACATTTTCTCCTGAAGGACGAGGAGCTAAATCCCATATGTTGTTTGAATGTAAAGCCCGAAGTTCATCATCCATGGCAGAAACCTATTTAGGAGATTTAGAAGTGGTCTTGAAGTCTTTTGGTTCCTTTGATGCATGAACAGAAGTAAGTAATTCACTGTGATGAAAATGATGAATGGTAGGAGGATATTTTACCTTAAAAATACCATCTTTTGCCCTCGTGTGCATTGGATGAGTAGAGTTTGGGGCAGCTCATGGATGTATAGGCAGATCCACAGGATGCAAAGAGCCAGGAGATGTATCCGGTGAAGAGTTGTTCGGTTCAGGATGAGGAGAACCAGGCGGCGAATATCTAGGAGAGCAACGATGTGCAATGGCCTGTGGAGTGATGATAGGATGAGAGAAGATGTCGCACAAAGGGCAGGGATCAATAAGCGGAGGATCTGACAGTGCCGAAGATGAGGAAGGAGAGACAAGCTGCCGAGAGAAATTAGGCTCTAGAAAAGTCGAATAATCAAGATTGTGAGGTGTAGTAGCGGATGCGTGGCTAGAAAACGACATATGTTCTTCATCAAACTAAGTGTGGCGAGAGATATAAAGACATGAAGTAGTAGGATCTAAGCAATAAAAATCTTTGTGGCGTGAACTGTAACCAAGAAATAGGAATACTTCGAGGGGATAATTTGTTAGTCACATAATCTCGTAAACATGGATAAACTCGACACCCAAACACATGAAAATTATCATAGGCCGGAGCAATAACAAACAACAATTTAAATGGGGACTTATTATGCAAAACAAGGGATGGCAACATGTTGATGATGTAGGCAGTTGTGCTAAAAGCTTAAGCCCAATATTTGATGGGAACTGAGGCATGAAACAACATAGATAAACCAGTTTCTATTATATGTCGATGCTTGAACTCAGCTCGCCCATTTTGAGCGGGAGTGTAGGGGCAAGAGTAATCATCATTTAGCACCGCATAATAAGAATAACCATCACAAGATTTAACGGGAGTCGGTCTCCACAAATCACAATGTATAAGGTTGGGCATATACGAAGCACGTTTAGTATTAAGCGGAAAAGATAATTGTTTGCTTTTAGCAAGCTGACACGACTGACAAGTAGTAGGCTTCGGTAAAAGTGAAGTTACTGATAAATAGCCTAATTTATTTAAAACAGAAATAACATCAAAGGCCACATGTCCAAGACGGCGATGCCACAACTCAATTGAAGCTTTAATTCTCTTAGTCTGTAATGCGACAACAAGCGCTGCATGGCCATGCTCCAAAACGTAAAGACCATTTTCATGTCTGCCCTGGGCCAAAGGCATCCCTGTTTTGCAGTTCTTAATTTCAAAGACCTTATCAGTAAAGACCACATTCATAGGAAAATCATGTGTAAGCTTACTAACTGACTATAGATTTTTAATGATCTGGGGAACAACCATGACATCCAATAGAGATAAATCAGAAGTAAGACGGCGAGAACCAGTATGAGAAATGGAAAGTGAATTGCCATTACCCACTACAACACGGTCAAACCCCGTGTATTGTGAAGCAGAATCAAGAGTCGACGGATGCGCAATAACATGAGAAGAAGCCCCTACATCAACAAACCAATCAGAATTATGTATTTGTTGCAAGGAGCAAGATGTGTTGAACGCTTCTACCAAGTTAGCTTGATTGGGAGCAGATGAGTAACATTCCGGACAGGTAGTGGCATAACGGCCTTCGCAACAAATTTGACATCAGGGTGGATAATGACCACGCCTTCTGTCACGACCGCCAGAGGAATTTCGGACACCGAAAGAAGAGAAACCATGGCCACCATTATTGCGGGTTGGGACTACGACGTGCCACCGTGCTGGAAATGAGAAGCATTTATGTTCTGATTATGGGAAGATGTGGTAAAAGTCGCATGCTGAGACGTGGCAGAAGTGGTTTCGAGCGACTTAGTGAAGAGCTCGTGACTAGCAGCTTTAGAATCAGGGTCAGAGAACATTGAAAGAGGATATAAATTGATCTGGGATGTGGAGAAGTTGCGATATTCAGGACCCAGACCTCGTGAAAACCAATGGGACTTGTCCATTTCATCCAAGAGATACCCCATCGATGCAAGTTGATCGCACAACCCTTTAAAAATGAAACCAAATTCATCAATCAAGCAATTTCCTTTTTTGATAAATTACAACTCATCCTTAAGACGCAATTCACAAGCCTTAGACGACTCGTTGAAAGCAGCAGTCAATGTGGACCAAACTTTAGCAGACGATTGACAACCAACAATAACAGTTATAGCTTCTTCTGTTAGTGTTCAAACAATGAAAACCCGAACAATATTGTCCTTATCATACCTGACCTCATAGTCGGGATTAGGGGTATATTTCCCGTCTACTAAGGTGTTGGCTTCGAACTATCAACTTAAGGGAGAAAACATTGAGTAATAAGAAGGGGATGAATCTGGACATGCCACATTAAGTAGTTAGATGACTTGAGTTTGACAGTCACCATGTGGGCCACAGTTTGAAGAGTGAGAGTAGCATCAAAAACTGAGGAAGTGTTGGCTGCCATGGGAAGCTGACGAAAAACAAAGGAAGAAAGAAGAAAGAGAAGGCAGAGTATGGCGGCGGGTAGGGTTTGCGCAGCAAAACGTTTATACCATGATAAAGTTAAGAATGATGTGATTCCTAGACTGATGATCATGACTTGTATTCCACAATATATATAAGTGTACAATATACATACAAGATATGGCAAGAAGATAAATAATAAATATACAAAAATATTTACAATGTTGGTCAATCGTTGACCATCTCTAGTCTAATAACTGTTATAATCTTGCTGAAAATTTTATTATATTTGAGATCCTTTATTAGTAAATCTTTTATCTTGAAAACTCAAACCACTATATCCGGACGACCTTCTGGTTTAAGATTCCACGATTAAAAAAAAAAAATGAGCAATCTTAGGCCATTTCAGATTGAAAGTGAATGTTATGAAAAGATCGGGATAATTTGCCCATCTACATAGTGCCATGGTATTTTGAATCATATATCGGGCCCCACCTGTAAAGCTAGGTGGTAAAATAATCCTCTGGCCGATCTTACTGGGATCTGTTTCTCCACGAATAATTGGATTCTGCAAACCATTGTACATCTCATAGCGTAGTTTTGACTGATGAGTTCTTACAAACCACAACCTTGAAGACTCGATCAACATGTATATATCAACCGTAAACTGTTGTGTCAGTGTCCAAACACACAGAATCAATGATGTTAGAATTTGTATCTCAAACTCTTATCTTCTGCTTGTTTTTATTTTGCCTTTCATACACATTTTATGTTATAATCAAGGCCGAAATTATGAATGTTTTGAATGTCAATTTACTAAAAATTATACAGGGACATAAGTGAAAATATGAAGAGTTGAATACCTGGTCTAAAAGATGTTGAGAAAGTAGGGCGAAGGACTTACTCTCCAACAAGGAAGATTGAGTCTACCTAGGGATGTCAACGGGTAGGTTACGGGTAAGCCTTCCCCATACCCCTACCCTCATATAACATGCCCTATCCATACCCTACCGTATTACCCTTTTTTTTTACCTCGGGTAGGGTACAAGTAAAACCCATCAGGTATTCGGGTACCCGCAGATAATCGGGTTACCCTATATATCATGAAAATAAAGAAAAAAAATTAACGGAGTACTTAATTCAAGAAGAAAGAAAATAAAATCGGCGAACCCCAACACCTTAATTCTCCCATTTCATTTATTTTTTAGTCTGCAGTGTAAGTGTAGGTATTTTCTACTTGTTAAAAAATTTAAAAATCAAGAATGAATTTATTTTATATCAAATATACATATAACTAAATGGCTAATGCATTATATATGTGTATATATATAACGGGTAGACAGGTAGGGCATACGGGTCGAGTAGTCGGGTATGACACTAAACCCATACCTTACCCTTACCCTATCAAATTTTAGCAGGTATGGGCGATATCCTACCCGTTACTCTAAAATTCGGGCAGTGCCCTATCCATTTATGATTTTACCCGTGGGTAACCCTATCCTGCAGGTAAAAATGACCTCCCTAAGTCTACCTTACTCCAACAAGGCTTCTTTTTGAATGTGTAGTAGCCACCAACTAACGGCCCCAACTGTAGGGAGTGGTGGTTAATGGAGAGTGTTCTCCAAGCTACAAGTTGCCTATAAATAGGACTTCAACTACCAATAGAAGACGAGTTTCATACGAGCAAATATACCAGTTTGTTTGTTGATCTGTGTCATCTAGAGGGGTTAGTCAACCGCCTACCCAACCTAAAGTGTTCTGTTTTTATACATTTAGATTCCTCGCGAATCTGAATCACCTTTTGTAGAATACTTGTTAGGATAGTTTTAGTAGGTTATTTGGTACTCTAGATATTGTTTAGATGTCCATTGAGACGTTAGGATTCGTGTGGTGTAAATCGAAATCTATCTCGATTTACTTTTAGAATCTTTTTGTAATTCATAAGTATATAGTGAGTTGTTTTGCCCTGAAGGCACCCATAAGTGATTTACGGCTTGTGAATTATTTTTATTGTATTTGTCATATTTATTTTCGTGTGTTATACTCTATGTTGGGTAAACCTCGTACCCAACCTCAGGTTGTTTTGGACAACACACACTTTCAGTTGGCACCAGAGCCATCGCTTGACACACTAAGCATGATCCTGACAGTGTGTTGTCATGATGGAATACTACCACAGCAACAAGACTTCCAGTCTTGGACGGTTCCAATTACGACTATTGGAAGGTTCGGTTGAGGAATCACATCAAGTTAATTGATGTGAGAGCATGGAGGGTTGTCGTAGAAGGTTGGAAGTTGCATGTGATCACTGATTGTGATGGTGAATGGATAAAAAAGGCTGAACATCAGTGGCCACGAGATGAGATAGATGGTTCCAACTACAATGAACGAGCACTCAATGCAATCACTCTCGCAGTGGACATGAATAAGTTCAGGTTGGTCAAACCGTGCAAAATGGCAAAAGACGCCTAGGATATTCTCCAACGTCATAGTGAGGGTGATGACAGTGTAAGAGAATCTCGATTGAGAATGGTCAAGGATCAGTTTGAGAACCTTCAGATTGAAGAAAATGAGTCCATCATAAGCTATTTCAACACAAATTTGATATGCTAATGAAGCCTCGGATTTGGGGGAAGTCATTGGCAACAAGAATCTTGTTTCTAAATCTTTTTGTTCAATTCATGATCGCTTCAACGTCAAGGTTTCTACCATTGAAGAAACTCATAATACGGCGACGATGGAGTTCATTACACTAATGAGTATCATTCAACCTATGAGATGAACATGAATCATCAAAAGAAGCTATACAAGGGAAATAATGTGGCCTTGCAAATTGAAGATGAAGAGTCTTCCAAGGAGTCTATAGTCTTAAATGAAGAAGACGATGAGGAACTGGAAGAAATAAGTGAGGGAGCTGATGTGGCCCTACTAACTCGCAAGCTCAATTCAATGATGAGAAAGATAAAAAGCAAGTCTACAAATGTACCAAGATCTTTGGCTCAAAAAGAGTCTACACCGAACAGGTTGCCTCCAGTGTCGACCCCACTGTTAGAAGAGCTTTTTTAGATCAACAAGGGTACGAATCCAGACACATGAATTTTTTTTATTGCTGAGCATGCAAGGGATATGGCCATTACGCAAATGAATGTGCCAATATTCTTCGCAGATATGGCAAAGCTAATTGCGTCTCCTTAAGTGATGGTGATGAGTTAGAGCTCGAAGCAGTAGTCGATCAACCAACCATGCTTTCAACCATGGAAGGGTGTTTCTTACTGGATGACACTAAAGTTGAGTCAGAGGTTGACCCGACATGTGATTTAGTCTCATGTATGTATGACTCCAGTTAATATCTCAACCTATTATGCTTCAATACCACTATTGAAAAAGAATCAGAAGGGAAGACAGATGATGAAACAATCAAGGCGATTGAAGAAATGAAGGTGGTGTACATGGAGCTACTCAAGAAATGGAATCAACAAAGCCATGACACGGTTAAGCTGAACGAAGAGAATGACAATCTCCATGAACTTGTGACAAGGTTGGAGGTACTCCTGACCAAAAAGGATGCTGAACTCGGAACTGCAAAGGAGAAATTGGAAGAAGCATCAGAAACCTTCAAAAGGTTGAATTCAGGATCTTCTAAACTCAATGAAGTCTTATCTATTGGTAGAAATGATCATGCTAGACTAGGATGCACTTAATCTAGGGAAACTAGCATACTAAGTTGTAATGGACTTCCTTTTGTTCAAGAAGGTGGGAAATGTGTTAATGAGAAAACTAATGAATCACCTAAGAAATCGAAAGCTAACAGAAAACGGAAGTTTGTATATTACTACTGCTTAACTCCTGGTCATATTAAACTTTTTTGTCAAAAAATGAAATTTGATGTGAAAAAGGGTAAGGGGTTGACTCAGCGGTTACCCAACCCCCCCCCCCCCCCCCCTCCATCTGACCAGAGTGTCCAAAAACCTAACTTTAAGCCAAAACATATGTAGGTTCGTAAATCTGATTTAGCATGCAATGTTGCATTTACTGCTTTAAGAAGTAACATCTGGGGCTCATGTTACTTTCATAGTGGTTGTTCTCGCCACATGACGGGAAATAAGAATTTCTTTGTTGATTATGTACCATATGTTGGAGGACGTGTGACCTATGGAGGAGGATCCAGTGGACAAAAAGTTGGCATTGGAACATTGAATGTTAAGTTATCCTAAATTTCATAACATGTATTATGTGAAAGGATTGTTTGCTAATTTGATTAGTATTAGCCAATTATGTGATGATGATCTACAGGTTAAGTTCACTCGAAGCACATGTGATGTCTTTGACCAATCTACACATGTGTTATGACTGGTCTAACATCAGCTGCTAATTGCTACCTCGTTGGAGAGTTGAGGTGCAAATCGAGCCCAAATAGATGCATGATCTTGTGGCACCAAAAAATGGGACATATGAACTACAGGAATATAGACAGACTAGTGAAGTTTGAAGCTGTAAAAGGCATCCCTAAACTGTAGACATAATTTTGTAAGTAGTGACTACCAGAAAGGAAACAGACTCAGGTCAGCCATGAGGTTGTCCAACACCCTGGTCAACCAGTTGTTACCACTCGCTGTTTTGAACTACTCCACATGGATCTTATGGGTCCTATGGAAATTGAAAGTTTATGAGGTAAAAGGTACTCCCATGTGATAGTTGATGATTTCTCATGATTTAGTTAGGTGTTTTTCTTACGTGAAAAATCAAATGCCTTTTATACGTTTAAAATTCTTTTTCTAGAATAAAAAACATTAATTGCACTACACTGCTCGCATAAGATCAGATCATGGAAAGGAATTTGAAAACATGTCTTTCACTGAGTTTTGTGAGAGAAAAGGTATTTTTCAATAGTTTCTTCTCCTAAAAATCCTTAGCAAAACAGAATTGCTGAGAGGAAAAACCGCACCTTACAAGAAATGGCTTGTATCATACTAAGTTCAAAGACGCTTGCAAAGTGGATTGAGGTATTGAACACTGCTTGTCATATTGTAAATCGTATACATTTGAGACCTGGCACTACTATGACCCTTATGAGATTTTAAAGGGTAAAAAGCCTAATCTTAACTATTTTCACATTTTTTGGGTGTGTGTGCTTTATCTTGAACGATCGTGAAAACCTTTCAAAATTTGATTATAGAAGCGATAAGGGCATTTTTCTTGGATATGCCACTAATAATCATGCATACATGATCTATAACCAAGGATTAAAATATCTCCGATATTCACCGATATCTCTCCGATATCTCTCTTTTTTTGCGATACCGAAACGAAATTCGGATGTAATAAATTTATGTCAGAATATCTCCGAAATCTCCGAAATTTCTCCGAAATCTCCGAAATATCTCCGAAATCTCCGAAAATTTCGATTTGGGCTATCTCTAGGTATAATTTGTTGTAATTTCGTGGAAATTTTACCAATTTTTTTTTTAATTTCGATAAAATTCGATTAAATTTCGGTGAGATTTCGATTAATATCGGTGAAATTGCGGTTAATATCGGTGAATTTCGGTAAAATTCGATTAATTTCGGTGAGATTTCGATTAATATCGGTGATTTTCGGTAAAATTTGATTAATTTCGGTGAGTTTTCGATTAATATCGGTGAAATTTTGGTTAATATCGGTGAATTTCGGTAAAATTCGATTAATTTCGGTGAGATTTCGATTAATATCGGTGAAATTTCGGTGAATTTCGGTAAAATTTTCTTAATGCTGGCTTAGTTGTAAAAATTTGGTTAATATCGGTGAAATTTCATGATCCTTAGTTGTAAAATTTTTAAATTATTCGCAATCCACTAAATTTTCTTAATGCAGCCCAAAGATTTAATAAATTAGAATATTATTGTAAAATACTTGAACATCCTTAATGATAATAAGAGTTCATAATGTATCTTGTGTGGCCTGATAATGTTTCTATTATTTATTATTTGTCAATTAGTTGTAAATATGTGAATTTCACTCAATACTTAGATTAAATATTTGAATTTAAGTAGGTTTATAACAATCTATAAAATATCGTGATAAATTATCTATTTTAATACATTTCCGGCATTTTTAAAAAAGTTGCACCGATATTTCGATATTAATCGAGATTTCACCGAAATCTCTCTAAATTGAATTACCGATATCTCCGTAATTACCGATATTTTCGTCCTTGTCTATAACTTAAGAACTATGTGCATTTAAGAATCTGTAAATATTGCCTTCGATGACTATGTTAATGCTACAGGAAAGATGGAACAGGATGATACTGGATATTTGATCGATGATCAGAAAGGGATTGAAAATGAGACTGAAACCGATGCAGCGGTTGACCTAACTGATATGCTAACTCCTATCAATCAAATCAAACTCAGTGAAGAAAACGATGATGGTCCTGATCGAAATCTTCAGGTAACAAGCCATCGTGATCCACCAGCTCGAGTAGAATGATCATCCTTTGACTCAAGTGACAGGACAAGTGGGAGAAGGAGTGCTAACCAAACACATGTAAGACTGGTATGCATGTCATCCACTTACAATGAGATATATCTTTCCTACTTTATTTCTCTAATTAAACCTAAGAATGTTGTTGAAGCTCTTAAAGATCATTTTTGGATAAATTCTATGAATGAGGAACTTTAGATACTAATATCATTGTTACCAAATGGATCTTTAAAAATGGATCAGATGAATCCGGCAAAGTAATTCGTATTAAGGCACGTCTAGTAGCTCAAGGATATACACAGGTTGAAGGGGTGGACTTTGATGAAACCTTCGCATTGTAGCAAGAATTGAGTCAATATGACTACTTCTTGCAATAACGTATCGTATTGGGATTACATTGCATCAAATCGATGTCAAGGCTGATTTCTTAAATGGAAGGTTAAACGAAGAAGTCTATGTTGAGCAACCAAAAGGCTTTGAGGATCCTGCCAAATCAGACCATGTATATAGGCTTAAAAGGGCCTTATAAGGTTTGAAACATGCACCTCGTGCTTGGTATGGTCGCTTGACCGCACTGTCGGGTGCAGTCAAATAAGATGATTTATTTCCTAACTATTCCTAACAGTAGCTAGAGCAAGTCAGGGTCGATCCCACAGAGAACAGGATTTAACTAAATAATTATATTAACCAATTCTATATAAGTACTAATAATATAAATATAATAAGGGGGAGTTTTGATTTGATTTAATTAACTAACGCAAAGAACTAAAGATGATTTAACTAGTGAATAAAAAGTATCCCGCCTTTAACCCAGTATCCCCCTAGCCTGAATATTCATGTAACTAATGCAACTACTTAACTAATTAGTTCTGAGACCCCTACTCCAAGAATTAACAGGTACGCTTAGCTAACCCTTGTTACCCCTTAAGTATAATTAATCCAAAGAACTTAGCAATTAATCATATCCAATTAAGTAGCCCTAGGAGACGCTCGCTAGAACTATCGTAATTAGACGCATAGGGAATTAAGGCAACGGAGTAGGTACGGTGTTGTACTCACGAACGTGGTACAAGTGACCGCGACTTTGTGTTATCCTAGCGAGTAACCACTTTTTGCTACTTTTGGGCACAAACGCATAACAATTACGGATTATGAATTCATGACCTAGCGACAGCTATATGCCTATTACTAGGGTGATCAGTCCACATAACAAACATATAAAAGATAGAGTAATCCAATAACACAAGTAATCTCAGAACATAATTAAATTAAGCAATTACTGAATTAATTACATAAATAACAGTCTAGGGTTCAACATAGTCAAAGACGGGAAAATAAACGCTTACCCGATCATAGCGATCGCTAAGAACAAACTACAAAAAGAAAACATTAAAACTATAAAACTCTAAAACTCTAAAACCCGAGTGCTGAATCTTGAGTCTTCGTGCTCTTCAGAATTTCCAAATCCGCGCTCTCGAATCAATGTCCAAGTGTAATTTTTGGACTTTTGGATCTTCTATTTATAGTCGAGGATGAATCAGGCTCAATTTGGGCCAGAAAAGGACTAATCCGCGCATGTCTTGGGCTGGGCCATCGCCTGTCTCGGCCGAGAATTTCTGGCTCGGCCGAGCTCCCTATAAAAGTGGCTCGGCCGAGAAATTATGGCTCGGCCGAGAATCTTCAACAGCCAATTTTTGCGTCTTTGCTGACCTTCAAGCTCGGCCGAGCTCCTCTGGCTCGGCCGAGACCAATTCCCAGCAAACTTGGATCAGTTTCCGCTCGGTTTTTGACGTGCGATACTTGTTCTCTCATCCAGTTTAAGTCGAGTTCGACTTTTTGGTCTAATTTCACCTTAATGCTTCAAAACAAGTCAAACAACATTAATTTGTCCAATAATACCAATACGAGCAATACACGACTAATTATGCATGCAAATGTTACTAACTAGACAATTTAATCGACCTATTATGCACGCATAATTACGTGTACCAAAATCCCCCAAACTTAACCTTTGTTCGTCCCGAACAAAACAAAGCAAAGAAGAAACACCAAAGACACGTGTTTAAATCGACTTTAAGTGGCAAACCAAAGTTTCAGAACATATTTTAATAAAGAAAGACAATACGATAACGTGAACATATCCAACATAGCAACTTAGACTACTTTCGAGACTCGATACTTTCAACAAGTGATCCTTACGGGTTAAGTGTATCACTCTTCTCTCAAGTGTATAAGGTAAAGTTAATTCACTCGTATTGGACTACGTGCAACGCCTACCATATGCTTGCCCGTTATCTAAATCAGACCTCGTACTTGACATGTGTGATATAGGATCAAAAAGGTCTTTATTTAGGTTGTAATGTAGGCTTAAGGTAAGGTGGGAAATATTTGGGTGCAAGTGACTAATCTTTGGACTAATCGAGTTTTTCCTACTCAACCACCCCTCAAAACAATCACTCAATCCTCACTCTTTTAATTTCAGCAAACTCCCCACAAGGAAATTCCTTCACCCAACAAAAGTCTTTATCATAACCCAACACTTTCTCATGCTTTATTTCCGGGCACCACAATTTGTGGGACTACCCAATTTCTCATATCAATTCAAATCAATAAGCATTGTTTAGCCTCCTAACCTCTCCTTTAAACAAAAAGAATAACACTTATGTACAACGATTTTTTTTTTTTCTTTTTTTGTTTTTTTTTTTCGTTTTTTTTCCTCTTTTTTTTTTTTTTTTTTTTTTTTGAATTACCATTCAACACTGACCAATACGTCACACTTTACACCCCCTCCCCCAAACTTGGTTGAAAACCAACGTTTGTGGGGAAAATAGTGGGATGAATTGGTTCCCAAAAAACATAACACGTAAGAGAGGTTAGTTTAAGCTAGATTCTTTCACCTATCATTTGCATTCCCCTTTTTCCTTCCACATTCTCCATCTCTACCCAAATTAATTCCCAACTACCTTCCAATCCTCCTTCCTCATACTCACTATTAGTCCAAATGGGCAAAAGGTTTATATGAAAAGGATGTGGCTTGTAACATAGGGCAATCAAAGAAAAAGCTATAAAGCGCAAATGGGCTCCAACGGAAAATTTAATTGGTGCAAAGGAAGACATTGAAAGGCTGAGTAATAGGTAAAAATCAAAAACCGCCTAATATCATATCCTACATCACAGCATGTTTGACATATTCACGATAGAGACTCCGGGCAAGTTCTAGAGCCGACTACATATAACCAAAGAATTCACACGGAAAGAATTTAGACATTACTCCAAAGGTGGGAGTACAAATTTTTGGCTCAACAACTCACCGGGTTATAATTGATCACAAGTCTCAAGACCAAGCTCAATTTTATCTTCATTACATGTCATGCTCTATCATACGTCATAAATTCAAATTCAACACATTTTATGATCATCACGAACTCGTTGCACACTTAACAATGTCCCAAATCGTCCTTAAAACACGTAAACACGACTCAAGTACAATCACGGGTTCGACTCAATCCTAGACTCAAATGCAAAACACAATATATAAATAAAAACAATTAAAATGTAAAACTAACTAGCTATCACAGATAAAGGCACGCAGGCCTGACGATCAACCACACATTGACTCACAGGCCAGACGATCAACCACAGAATGCAGACCAAGTTTGTACTCTAGCAACACCAAAAACTTAACAAAAAGACAATGAAAGAGGAAATGCAACCAATCCGACCCACTTACACCCCCTCCCCCAAACTTAGGTTGAAAACCTAAAGTTGTAGGGGACAAGAGTGGTTCGAATTGGTGCTACTCACAATGCTCCTACTGCGGTGGTGGGTTAGGCGGGTAGCCTTGACCCCAATAGGGTGGTGGCGTGTTCCAACGGTCCTCTAGTGCCCTCTGCCAGTCCAGCTGCTACTGATGCCAAGACTGTTGTTGTGCCCATCTTTCATCCTCGATTTGATATCGAGACTACTGCTGGGCCCATCGATCATCCTCGATTTGGTATCGAGACTGCAGTTCTCCCCGAATGAGAGAGACATCTTCTTGGAGGGATGAAACCAAATCCTCCATATGCTCTCGATATTCTGCCTGGCTCATAATGGATGTAGTTGAGCGCTTCCTTCTCGGCCTAGATGGCCGACTGCTTTCTTCAGCGGCTGTGCCGGGCTCTGCCTCCTCGGCCGCCTCAATATCCTCGTCCTCCTCTATATTGGCTACTTGAGCCACATGATACTTCCGGACCTCATCAGGGTCCGGTATCCTCGATGCTGCGATGTGGGCCGGGGATGCCAACGCCAAGTTCGGTCGGTCTCGGAGGCTGTTGACCAGGGTCAACGGAGTATTGGGCAATATCAAGAATGGTCCGTGTGTCTGGATCACGGACATGATCGTCCGGTTGGTCGGGGTACGAGCTATTCCACTCGGAACGGAGCGGACTACCATCCGCATGTGCTCGAAGTCGTCCCAGTCGAGCTGATATCGAGAGGATACCGGGGCCAAGTCAGTCAATGGAATTCCAAAATGAGCCGCGATTGGAGTTATGAGACCGCCAATGTAAATTGGCTCCTTCCGCTTCACCACCTGCGTGAACTGCTCAATCAATATTTCAGCCTCGTCCACCTTGCAACCGGTCATGATCGCGAACAAAACTTCCAGCTCTTGCATTCGGGAGGCCCCTGTTTCTTTTCTCGCAAAAAGAGTCAGTGCGAGAAGTTTTTGAATGTAACGGACTACCGGGCTCCGAATCCATGAGGTCTTGGCATTCTTCGTATAGGGCTGCGGATCAACGAGGCCTGGTGCATAAGTCAACCGCCCCCAGAATTGGTTGACTTCGAATTCGGCTATCCTCTGTTGGTTTTCATATGCATCTCTGGGTGTCCACCTATCAACGAGATGTTCGGAAGTCTGTCCGAAAAGTACCGCGAGCTCGATTACGGACAGCTCATGTGACTCTCCATTTAATTGGAAGGAAATACGCCCCGGTTTGGCCCCACATTTGTCGGGGTCAATTGTGATCTCTAGAGTACTGAGAAATTCGAGGGTGAGGCCGGCATAAGTGGCCTGAGCTTTCATGTACCCTAGTATTCCGGCATTCTTCAGCAGTGTGTGTACATTCTCCAGTAGGCCGAGTCGGCGGAGGATGTCATCGTTGCCAAATCGAGTGGGCATGATCGGGCGTGTGCACAGTTTGGAGAAACGGGTGTCTGCTATCGGTAGGTGGAAAGTTTTGAGGATTGACTATGGGGTCCTCCATAATGGGCTCTTTGCCCTTTCCCTTGCCTCGACTCGATGATCCGGAACCTTTTCGGGGACCCATTTCTTGTAGCCTACACACATGACACAACAAGTACGAGTTCAATTTAAGGTCTTGCAAACACCAACTACACATTGATTAACCTCTAATGGCCACTAATTCGGATCAATTGTACTAAGTAATCCATGTTAAATGACAAATCAAGTTGATTCACCTAGTATGAACCATTATATCTAAAAATCAGCATGTAATTACTTAAACACGAGTACAATCAGTCTAAAACTAGGGAATTGCCATAACAAAACAATGTCTATAAGGTGTTCGACTAATTGTCTCAATGAGCGATAACTCGAAATTATAACCAAAATCACCTACATTGTATCTACTCACAACATAATCATCCCGAATTCATACACATTCCCACAAATTCATGTCAATAGAGCTTCTTAATAATATACTTTCGACCAAAGTCAAGTAGGGCTCATCTCCAAAAATAAACAAGAAATTATCACGAAATCCCCCCAAATTTCAATAGTCGAATGAAATTAACCACTAAAAATTAAGGGTAGAGAGAAGCTTCACTTACCAAACACGTTTAGACGAGGGAAATTTGAATTAGGTCGGTTCGCGCCCTTTTTAGCTCATCTAAAAATTTGCACCAAATTCGAAATTAATCGGTAATAGGTGTGTGAAATTGTGTGTGCTACTGATTTTTAGTGTTTTGGTGGAAGAAACACATGTTATTAGGTGAATTATAGGATGAAAGTGTGTGAGGTATGTGTGTTTTTCGAAAGGGGGAAGAAGGGAATGGGGGTTTTGTGGCTGTTCGCGTGTTTTTAAAACTGGATTCGCGTACGGCTCGGCCGAGAAAAATTGGCGCGGCCGCGCCGTGCATAAAAGAGGCTCGGCCGAGACTTTTTGGCGCGGCCGAGATCTGAGTCCAGGGCCATTGCCCTGTTTTCATCGTAAGGTTGTCTCGGCCGAGAAAATGGGGCTCGGCCGAGACTTGTATAAAAGTGTCTCGGGCGAGATTTTGTGGCTCGGCCGAGATGTGTGTCCAGGGATAATTCCCCTGTTTTCATCGTAGGGGTGTCTCGGCCGAGAAAATCAGGCTCGGCCGAGACTTGTATACAAGTGGCTCGGCCGAGATTTTGTGGCTCGGCCGAGATGTGTGTCCAGCGAATTTCCCCTGTTTTTGGCCGGGTTGAGTCTCGGCCGAGAAAATGTAGCTCGGCCGAGCAAACTTACCAGTTACGATTTTCCGTCTTTTTGACCCCCTGTTCCGTGCTTTATCCCTTGAATTTTATGGTTCGGTGCCTTCTGGTCCAGCTAGTTCCTAAAGACTCAAAAACAAATAATAGTAAACCCATACAAAAAACACTAATACTAAAGAAACGAAATGCGAAAAATAAAACGGGTAAATGTCGGGTTGCCTCCCGACAAGCGCCTTTGTTTTACGTCGTTGGCTCGACGGATGTTACGTTCAATTGAGTGGCGGGTCCGCAAGTTGTATGATTTCTTCGGGCAGCTGTTTGAGTGTCTCGAAGTAAGGTTTGAGCCGATGCCCATTGACTTTGAGTATCTTTCCCGTTTGTTCACTTTTTATCTCAACTGCGCCATGAGCAAATACATTATATACAACAAATGGACCTATCCAACGGGAACGCAACTTACTGGGAAATAGCTTGAGGCGAGAGTGATAGAGAAGCACTTTGTCACCCACAACAAACGTCTTTCTATGTAGACGAGAGTCATGGAAGGCTTTCGTCTTTTCTTTGTATATCAGTGCATTCTCAAATGACTCATTCCGGATTTCTTCGAGTTCTTGCAGTTGATGTTTCCGGTGAGTGCCAGCTTCATCGTAATCCATGTTACACAGTTTAATTGCCCAATAGGCGCGGTGCTCAAGCTCGACTGGTAAGTGGCAAGGTTTCCCATAAACCAAGCGGTATGGTGACATGCCGATGGGTGTTTTGTATGCCGTTCTGTAAGCCCATAAAGCATCGTCGAGTCGCACGCTCCAATCCTTCCGGTTTGGCTGTACCGTCTTTTCCAAAATGGACTTGATCTCGCGGTTGGATGTTTCGGCTTGTCCACTTGTTTGGGGATGGTATGCTGTTGAAACTTTGTGCAAAACATGGTATTTTCGCAGCAAGGCCTCGACAGTGCGGTTACAAAAGTGCGTTCCCCTGTCGCTAATGATCGCTTTTGGAATCCCGAACCTAGAGAAAATGTTAGACTTAACAAAATCTGCAACAACTCGAGAATCGTTAGTCCGAGTGGCCTTGGCCTCCACCCATTTGGAAACATAATCTACAGCAAGTAAGATATACAAATTTCCATAAGATGAAGGAAATGGTCCCATAAAGTCCATGCCCCAAGTATCAAAAATTTCACAAATCATTATGGGTTGTTGGGGTATCTCATTCCTTTGGGAATTATTACCGGTTCTTTGACAGCTATCACAAGTTTTACAAAATAAATGTGCATCTCTAAACAAAGTTGGCCAGTAAAATCCACTCTCTAATACTTTATGTGCCGTTCTCTTAGACCCAAAATGACCCCCACATGCATATGAGTGACAAAACGATAGGATAGAATGAAATTCAGATTCAACTACGCATCTCCTAATTATTTGGTCAGTACAGTGTTTCCACAAATACGGGTCATCCCATACATAGTATTTAGCCTCACTCCTTAATCTATCTCGCTATGCTTTAGACATTTCTTTAGGAAAGACATTTGCAACAAGGAAATTAACTAAATCGGCATACCATGGTGGTGTTGGGTCGACGTGCTGTGTTACCTCGAACAGTTGTTCGTCGGGAAAGCTCTCCTGTAGGGGTAGGTCGTTCTCTTCAAGGGTCAGTCGGCTCAAGTGGTCGGCTACCGAATTCTCGGTTCCTTTTTTGTCTTTGATCTCCAAATCAAACTCTTGGAGGAGGAGGATCCACCGTATTAACCTCGGCTTAGCCTCTTTTTTCGACAAAAGGTACCTAAGTGCTGCATGGTCAGAGTGAACAATAATTTTGGTACCCAATAAATAAGAACGAAACTTTTCCAAAGCAAAAACAATAGCTAGAAGCTCTTTTTCAGTTGTGGTGTAATTTGCTTGGGCTGGGTTCAAAGTTCTTGATGCATAATAGATAACATGCGTCACTTTCCCTTTTTGCTGTCCCAACACAGCTCCGACCGCATAGTCACTTGCATCGCACATGATCTCGAATGGCAAACTCCAATCCGGCGGTTGTATGATGGGTGGTGTCGTCAACCTTTCTTTTAGCGTGTCAAAAGCGGTTTTGCACTCAGGCGTCATCTCAAACTCCACATCCTTCTGTAACAGTTTGCACAAAGGGGCTGAAATCTTGGAGAAATCTTTGATGAATCGCCTATAGAAACCTGCATGACCAAGAAAAGAACGAACTTCCCGCACACTCGCGGGGTAAGGCAAAGCAGTTATGATATCTATTTTTGATTTATCTACCTCGATCCCTTTAGCTGAGACAATGTGGCCTAATACTATCCCTTGTTCAACCATAAAATGACATTTTTCCCAATTTAGTACAAGGTTAGTTTCAGCACATCTTTTCAAGATTAAGACTAGGTTATCTAAGCACTTTTCAAATGACTCCCCATAAACACTAAAATCATCCATAAATACCTCTATGATATGACCTACGTATTCAGAGAAAATACTTACCATACACCTTTGGAACGTTGCTGGAGCATTACAAAGTCCGAACGGCATTCTTCGCCAGGCGAATGTCCCAAAAGGACAAGTAAATGTCGTCTTTTCTTGATCCTCTGGTGCAATGGCTATCTGAAAATATCCTGAGAAACCATCTAAAAAGCAATAAAAAGAATGCCCAGCTAAGCGCTCAAGCATTTGATCAATAAAAGGTAAAGGGAAATGGTCTTTGCGAGTCACATAATTTAGCTTACGATAATCCATACATACTCGCCTCCCAGTCTGGAGACGGGTGGGAACCAACTCACCTGCTTGATTTTCCACAACTGTGATCCCCGATTTTTTTGGAACTACTTGAGTAGGGCTAACATACTTACTGTCTGAGATGGGGTAGATGATGCCGACGTCTAACAACTTGATTACCTCTTTTTTCACAACCTCCATCATCGGCGGATTCAGGCGCCTTTGAGGCTCTCAACTGGGTTCAGCGTCTTCTTCAAGGTGGATCCTATGCATGCAGAGCGAAGGGCTAATCCCCTCAATGTCGGCTATGGTCCACCCAATTGCCTTTCTATGCTCCTTGAGCACGGCTATCAGTGAGCTTTCTTGGTACGACGTGAGCTTGGATGAGATGATGACTGGCAGCGTCTCACTTGTCCCCAAATACGCATACTTCAGGTGTTCAGGAAGGGATTTTAGCTCGAGAGTAGGAGCTTGTACCGTGGATGGGAGCATCTTAGTATTAGACTCAGGTAATGGGATGAATCTCTGATCGCGCTTCTGCCTTGCAAACTGTGGTGTTTGAAGTGTTGCCACTAATTCCACCAATTCCCTGCGCGTTTCCCAAATCTCATCTGGTCCATTCTCCAATCGTGTGGTCAAGAATATTTCTGTTGGGTCCCTGCACAAATGAAAAACTTCCTCGACGAGAGGGTCAATGACACTAATCGAGAAGACAGAATGAGCATCCTCCGGGAATTTCATGGCATCGTAAATATTAAATTTAACAATACTCCCATCAAACTCCATTGTGAGGTTTCCCTCACGGACGTCTATCTTTGTTTGGGAGGTATTCAAAAATGGCCTCCCTAACAAAATAGGCATAGAAGTAGATGTATCCCCATTCATATCCAATACATAAAAGTCTGCAGGGAACACTAGGTCGCCTATTTCCACTAGAACATCCTCTACTAGTCCGTCAGGATATGAAGTACTACGATCAGCTAACTGAATAACTATCCTAGTTTCTTTTAATGGTCCGGGTTTTAATGCATGAAATATGGAACGAGGCATGACGTTTATAGATGCACCTAAATCGAGCATAGCTCGTTCTATGATGTGATCATTTATTGTAACTGGAATTACGAACATACCTGAGTCCTTACACTTTGGAGGTATCTTCTTCTGGAAGATGGCGGACACATTTTCTCCCATTATGATTTTCTCATCCCCCTTCAACCTGCATTTGTTAGTGCATAAATCTTTAAGAAATTTTGCATACCTCGGAATTTGTCTGATTGCATCGATTAGCAGGATGTTTATCTCGACTTTCTTGAATACATCCAAGATCTCTTTTTCCTTGGTATCCTTCACTCTAGGTGCGAGTCGACTCGGAAACGGCAATGGTTGGGTCGAAATAGGTATCGCAGGAGTCCGCTTCCGCTGGAGCTGTGTCTCGGCCGAGACAGATGATTCTCGGCTGAGCCTGAGCGCCACCTCATCACTTTCTCGGCCGAGACAGATTTTCTCGGCCGAGACTTGCTGATCGTCATTTTCTTCAGTTTTTCCTCCGTTTTCGCCAATATTCTCATCTGAACTTTGCCCGGGCTTCTTAGACTCTCCAAGCTTCGTTCCATTCCTAAGTGTAATTGCACTAACGTTCCTTGGATTAATCTCAGGCTGAGCGGGTAGTTTGCCGCTGTTTGCACTCTCCAATCGACTCACCGCGGTAGCTAGTTGACTCATTTGAGTCTCAAGAGTTCTGATGCTCGACTGGGTGTCTTTTTGGAACTGCAATGTGTTGTTGGCCAGATTCTTGATAATGTCCTCTAACGAGGAGCTGGGTGCTTGTTCAACCGACTGTTTTTGTTGGTACATACCTCGCGGAAAGCGGTTTGGCTCTCCTGATTGCTGCGGCTGATTCTGCTGTGGCTGATTTCCATACCTCAAATTTGGATGATCCCTCCACCCCGGATTATAGGATTGGGAGTAGGGGTCATACTTCCTTTGTCGAAAATTATCCGAGCTTACGGCATTGGCATGGGCCTCCAACTCATTCCCTAGAACCTGGCACTCGTCGGTCGAGTGCTCCAATGTCTCACAAATACGGCACGGCTTGATGACAGCTTTGCCTTCAGAGGCAACCTTTCTTACTAAAGTCGTCAATGCTTCCAATTTGTCTTCTATGGCTGAATCATTCATCTCCCTCACTGGCCTGAGTGGTGCATCCCTATACCCAAATTGTTGTGCATTCGCAGCCATCTTGGATATTAGTTCCCTTGCTGCTCTTGGAGATTTCTCAACTAGAACTCCACCACTAGTTGAGTCTATCATATTCCGATACGTTGTTGACAACCCTTCATAAAAATACTGGATAAGTAGTTGGTCGGTGATCTGGTGTTGTGGACAGCTTGTCTCCAACTTCTTGAACCGTTCCCAATATTCATATAAATTCTCCCCCTGCAGTTGTCTAGCTCCACTAATCTCTTTCCGGAGGTTCGTAGCTCTAGAGGCGGGGAAATACTTCTCCAAAAACTGTCTCTCCATTTCTACCCACGTGGTAATGGACGAAGGGGGCAAGTAGTAGAGCCAATCTTTGGCCAAGTCCTTTAAAGAAAAGGGGAAGGCTCGCAGCTTGATTGCCTCTTCAGTAACAATGACGGGCTTCATACTCGAGCAGACGGTGTGAAACTCCTTTAAGTGCTTGTGGGGATCCTCACCTGAAAGGCCATGGAATGAGGGCAAAAGATGGATCAGCCCCGATTTGAGTTCGAATGTAGTGTTTTCTCCCAAGGTCGGGAAAGTAATGCACAAGGGCTGATGAGTGACTCCAGCGTTTGCCAGTTCCTTCATGGACTTTTCTTGTGCCATTTCCTCTTGCTCAATTTCTGACTCAAACAGGGTTTCAGTAGTGTATGGTAAAGCTTCGACTTGCTCTCGATGTTCTCTCGCCTTCTTCCTCAAAACTCGATCTCTTCGAGTAATCTCAGGATCAAAGTGTAACTCTTTGTCACCACGTGAACGCGTGATCATTACTGTTGTAATAAGATGCAAGGTATATCGTAAGTAACCAAAAACTATATATTTAAAATAAAGAACGAAACGTAAACAAATAATGGTCAATACTAAAATTTAATTAATTTCAACCGTTCCCCGGCAATGGCGCCAAAATTTGACCGCACTGTCGGGTGCAGTCAAATAAGATGATTTATTTCCTAACTATTCCTAACAGTAGCTAGAGCAAGTCAGGGTCGATCCCACAGAGAACAGGAATTAACTAAATAATTATATTAACCAATTCTATATAAGTACTAATAATATAAATATAATAAGGGGGAGTTTTGATTTGATTTAATTAACTAACGCAAAGAACTAAAGATGATTTAACTAGTGAATAAAAAGTATCCCGCCTTTAACCCAGTATCCCCCTAGCCTGAATATTCATGTAACTAATGCAACTACTTAACTAATTAGTTCTGAGACCCCTACTCCAAGAATTAACAGGTACGCTTAGCTAACCCTTGTTACCCCTTAAGTATAATTAATCCAAAGAACTTAGCAATTAATCCTATCCAATTAAGTAACCCTAGGAGACGCTCGCTAGAACTATCGTAATTAGACGCATAGGGAATTAAGGCAACGGAGTAGGTACGGTGTTGTACTCACGAACGTGGTACAAGTGACCGCGACTTTGTGTTATCCTAGCGAGTAACCACTTTTTGCTACTTTTGGGCACAAACGCATAACAATTACGGATTATGAATTCATGACCTAGCGACAGCTATATGCCTATTACTAGGGTGATCAGTCCACATAACAAACATATAAAAGATAGAGTAATCCAATAACACAAGTAATCTCAGAACATAATTAAATTAAGCAATTACTGAATTAATTACATAAATAACAGTCTAGGGTTCAACATAGTCAAAGACGGGAAAATAAACGCTTAGCCGATCATAGCGATCGCTAAGAACAAACTACAAAAAGAAAACATTAAAACTATAAAACTCTAAAACCCGAGTGCTGAGTCTTGAGTCTTCGTGCTCTTCAGAATTTCCAAATCCGCGCTCTCGAATCAATGTCCAAGTGTAATTTTTGGACTTTTGGATCTTCTATTTATAGTCGAGGATAAATCAGGCTCAATTTGGGCCAGAAAAGGACTAATCCGCGCATGTCTTGGGCTGGGCCATCGCCTGTCTCGGCCGAGAATTTCTGGCTCGGCCGAGCTCCCTATAAAAGTGGCTCGGCCGAGAATCTTCAACAGCCAATTTTTGCGTCTTCGCTGACCTTCAAGCTCGGCCGAGCTCCTCTGGCTCGGCCGAGACCAATTCCCAGCAAACTTGGATCAGTTTCCGCTCGGTTTTTGACGTGCGATACTTGTTCTCTCATCCAGTTTAAGTCGAGTTCGACTTTTTGGTCTAATTTCACCTTAATGTTTCAAAATAAGTCAAACAACATTAATTTGTCCAATAATACCAATACGAGCAATACACGACTAATTATGCATGCAAATGTTACTAACTAGATAATTTAATCGACCTATTATGCACGCATAATTACGTGTACCATCGCTTAACAGAATCCCTCATTGAGAATGGTTTTGTTAGAGCGAGGTTGACAAGACCTTGTTCATCAAACGAACCAATACATCCATTATTGTTGCTCAAATCTATGTAGATGATTTTTTATAGTGTTTGGTTCAACGTCACAAAATCTCCTAGATGATTTGTGAAAGCTATGTCTTCCACATCTGAAATGAGAATGGTAGGCGAATTATTTTTTTTCCTAGGCTTACAAATAAAACAAATGTCTGATGGAATTTTCATGTCACAAAGTAAGTATGCTAGGAATCTGATAAAATGATTCAATTTAGAGAGTGCTAAACACATAGAACTCCTATGGGTTCTAGTCAAAAAGTCTATAAGGACAGTGTTGGGGAGGAGGTTGACCCATGCACCGATTCATAATTTGGAAGTTTACTTTATCTAATAGCAAGTAGACTAGACATCATGTATAGTGTGTGTTTATGTGGTCGCTATCAAGGTTGTCATGTCATCTAAAGGTTGTAAAGAGAATCATAAGGTATGTTGCAGGTACAATTGATTTAGGAATTTGGTACACCAAGGATAAAAACACCAACCTTGTTGGCTACACCGATGCTGACTGGCAGGTGATTTGGATGATAAAAAGAGCACAAGTGGTGGTTGCTTCTATCTTGGTAAAAACTTTATTTCATGGCACAGTCGTAAACTCATTTTCCACTGCCGAATCTGAATATGTAGTACCTGGAAGTTCGTGTGCACAATTGTTATGGTTAAAACAAATGCTTAATGACTATTGTTATGAAAGCAGTGATTTAACCTTGTACTGTATAATTTAAGTGCCATGGACATTTCTAAGAATCATGTACAACATTCTAGAACCAAGCACATTTATATAAGACATCATTTTATTAAAGATTTAGTTGAAAAGCACATTATTTGCATTGATCATATTTCACTGAAAATCAGCTTGCAGATATCTTTACTAAGGCTTTAGATCACGAGAGATTTTCCAGCTTGAGAAAGTCTCTCAGCATTTGTTTAATCCAATAAGGTTTACACTAGAGGTTGCCCCATCTGTTGAGGCAATCTCATCTTTGCACGTATGCATCTTGTTTAATTGTTCATGATTTCATGCATATGGTAGTTATTTCAAATAAATTACTGTAATTTTTTGTTATTCTTCTAAAGTCAACAAAAGAATATGATGTTGGTACATAGAATAATACTTCTTTGGGTAACTCGGGACATGGTACTCAGCAATATCGTGAGCTTATGCTAAAAGAAAACGTATGGAAGTACTATTGAGTGATGAAGTAGACTAGAGGCACGACACTCACAATGAAGTGTACTCTACATTAAAAATTCACTCATTCTACTTCTTTTAATTCAATATCATTGAGTAACTCGGGGCATGGTACTCAAAAATGTCGTGTACCCTTGCCAAAAATGATGGAGAGTTAAAAAATTCATGAACAAAAATCATATTCTCGAGACTTGGAGATTAAACTTCATTACATTTATCTTGTGGTCAAGTTGATCCTACCTTATCCCTATTATAATTGACATATATTTTTAGTTAGTATTTCCCTATTTTTTAGGGATGAGATCGTGGTTGCATCTAGTAGTAATTTTTGAATTATTAATTCAAATTTACAACGGCTATTTGAAGGAGAAGGGTCTTTTCCTAGTAAATAAGGATATGATTCGATCCTTACCCTTATTTATCCCATCCATTCATTTTTTTTAACCCTGGCAAGTTATCATCTCTCTACTTCTTCGCATAACGATCTGTTACAGGAACTCTCAAATCCTCTCTCTCTTCATCAAAGTTTCAAAAATCTGCCAATGGATCCATCCGATCTAGCAAAACTTATCAGCATCATCACTGCTAAAGTGGTGAACAAGATGGCATCACCATCGGCTGCACCTGTTCTAACAACAACCATCCCTGTTTCTACTCCAACAGAGATATCGCGGAGCTTGTTCATCCGATCACCATAGGCTCATCCACTGTTAAATGGTTGGTCGATGGGTTGGGACACCCATGGACACGTCCTCCTTCGAAATTGTTGGTTCATCAATGGAAACTATGAGTTTTCCAACTCCCCTAATAATACGGCCGCCGATCACCACTGAAGCAATGCCACCGCCATTGAGAACACCTCCTATTTCTGCTAACAGGGATTTTTCTCCATAAAATCCCGATGGTTCTTTCATAGGGGGAGGTGAAAGTGCCGCTACACCCATCACTACTCTCTTCCCTGGAGATCCTAATATCCATTCAAGGTGGACGAACCAGAAGGTGCAGACTTGGAATTTGTTGGCTCCCATAAGCGTACGATTGGAGCTGAGAGCAGTGAGCAGCCTAGACGTTCATCTAGGTTGACAAAAAGGGTTCTGGATGCAGCTGACACAAAATCAGGCAAAAATAAGAAGAAAGTTAGTTCATACTTCCGTGCACCCCCTTCTAAAAGATAAAATAAGGTCAAAGCAGTGAAACAGACTCAGTTGATCGATGAACCCTCTGAAAGTGAAGAGGATGATGTATTTAAAGTGACCGACGAGACGGCTAAGAATGAAGTTGCCTATCCTCCTCTTGGACTGAGCTTGACGATGAGAGCGACGAGGATTTTAATGTTGACAAGAAACCTGCTCCTGAAGCACATTCCAATTCTGAGGAAGAAGATGAACCATTCTTCTAACCGTCTAATCCTGTGATGCTTCGTCAGTACGTCGACACACTGAAGATAAAGAAAGGAAAAAAAAGGTGGATTCCAAGGTTGGCTCAACCTCCCGATAAAGCAAAACCCAAAATAAGGCTTCAACACCTGAACCTACATAAGAGAGCTCTCCTGAAGTCGGGTATGATTTAGGTAGTTCCTGTAGTGAAAACTTTTATTTTTATTCCCGTTCAATTTTGTGGCATAGGTTTGAACGCTTAAATATAAGACTGAAGAGGCGTATCAATATAAGTCAATTTCGAAAGCAATGTATCTATCAGTTGCTGGAAAAGCGGGGTTTGTTATCAACTGTGATATATGCCTCTCCTTATCTTAAGGAGATGGTTAGATATTTTTATGTAAACCTGTTGAAGAATGTTGCCGACACGGAATCCTGTTTCTATGGAAATGTGAATGTTCGTGGCAAGATTTACCAATTTACTCCTCAAATCATCAATAAGGATTTAGGCACTCGTAATGATCCCAAGAGTGTTATTTAAGATGAACTGAACGAGATTGCCACAATGATTACTGGTGGCAAAGTTACTTCTTTGCCCGATACTCTGAAGATCTCTACTCTTTCCCAATTGTATTATGGCCTCCATAAGATAGCCATACACAATTGGTGTCCTTCAATAAACACCTCCAAGGTCACAACTGATCAAGGCAGACTAATGTACAAGATAGGTATGGGATGTTATGTTAACTTTGGAGACCTCACCTTCAAGTATGTCATGAACAACTGAACTGAAACAAGCCTTGGAACTTCCATTTTCTGCACTCATCTACATCATTCTATGCTTACAAGGTCTTCTAGACACCGTGACCATGCCTCCATCACTAGACACGCATCTATCAATCATCTCCAACACCAGGTTCATTGATCTACCTTGGATAGATAATACTGGGAATCCAACAGGGGATAACATTCAGGTCGAATCAACCCATGCACCAGTACTGAATCGGTAATTCATTCTTCATCAAGTTCAACCACTGACTGCCCAGATCACTGCCCTTATGAAGGTTCGTGATGATTTACTTGCCTCTATTTCTACACAAGAAGGGGAGGTAGTACAACCGATGCCACTGCTGAAGGTGTCAAGGTCGAGGGTGGTGCGGATCCTGTAGTCAACCTCAGTGAAAGCACAAGGATTCATGGGGAGTCTAGTGATTTAATGACGTTGTTCGGTGGGGTTAGGTTGGTGATGATGACTTCATTTCTGAGATCTATTTCCCTGATGATGAAGAAGATGAAGAGGAGAGGGAGGAAGAAGAGTCTGTGAAGACGAGGAAGAAGAAGATGAAGATTGATACTTATTTTGGTGTTTTGATTACAGGGTTAATGTTTAAAATAGTTTTTTTGTTCCTGATATTTTTATCTTAGTTTGTTTTTTTTCTTTACCCAGATCATATCGTTTTTTTAGTTTTCAATAATCATTTTCCTTTTGACTTATTTTTGTCTTGTGCATATTACTCTTTTTGGGAAATTTTCATGGGATTCATTTGGGAGATCTAATTTAGGGGGAACTTATAAGTTTTATATCTTTTTTTCAGTTGTATGTTTGTTTTGTGCAGAAAAGGCAAAAAGAGGGAGATTGTTAGAGTTTGTGCCTCAAACTCTTATCTTCTACTTGTTTTTGGTTTGTCTTTATACACATTTTATATTTTAATCAAGGCCAAAATTATGAATATTTTGAATATCAATTTACTAAAAATTATGAAGGGAAATAAGTGTAAATATGAAGAGTTGAATACCTAGTCTATAAGCTGTTGAGAAGTTGGCCGAAGGACTTGGTCTCCAACAAGGAAGACCGAGTCCACTTCGCTCCAACAAGGCTTCTTTTCAGATATGTAGCAGCCACCAACTAACTACCTAACTGTAGGGAGTGGTGGTTAGTGGAGAGCGTTCTCCAAGCTACAAGTTTCCTATTAACAGGACTTCAACCACTAAGAGAAGACAATAGTTTCATACGAGCAAATATACCAGTATGTTCTTTGAGTTGTGTCGTCTAGAGGATTTAGCCAATCGCCTATTAAACCTAAAGTGTTCTGTTTTTATAAAGTCAACCGCCTATCCAACCTTAAGTGTTCTGTTTTTATAACATTTAGATTCCTCACGAATCTGAAATCACTTTTCGTAGAATACTTGTTAGGATAGTTTTTAGTAGGTTATTTGGTATTCTAGATATTGTTTAGTCGTCCATTGAGATGTTTGGATTCATGTGCTGTTTGAAGTCTATCTCGATTTACTTCTAGAATCTTTTTGTAATTCACAAGTATATAGTGAGTTGTTTCACCCTAAAGGCACCCACAAGTGATTTAAGGCTTGTGAATCTTTTTTACTGTATTTGCCATATTTATTTTTGCTGTGTTAAACTCTAGGCAGTGTAAACCTCGTACCGAACCTCTGGTGTCTTTGACGATGCACACTTTCAAATGATACTTCTAAATTCCTCTTATGTAAACTATATGTTGCATACTCTCTTTGGCTCACCCTTTTCCTGCCACCAGAAACGAAACATCTCCTTTCAGAAAAAATGGATGTCTTCTTTATATCTATGTTACCTATAAGGAAATAACAACGGATATTACAATCTAAGCCAAGAAGCGTGTAATTTGTTGATACGCTTCATTGCCCAGACCTGGTCTCGACTATAATGTCCCTGTTTCTCATGGCTGGATCAAAATCCCCCACAATTAATGCTGCAACCTCCGAGACTGTTGGCATATTATATGTCTTGGATCTCCTTGTCTTCTACCAATGAGTTAAAGTTTAACATCAGGACGACCCTCAACAATCATTTTTTCCCATGTCATTCTAAATGATTTGACTAAAACATTATGTTGATCTATCATGTTCTTCAAGTCGGAAACAATATCAAGATGCACGTGTATATTTTTTTTTTTATGGAGATTTGTTTAGCATGGTATTAAAGAATTCAAATATTTTAAAGTCATATTCATTTAAGTAGATTTACCGGTTATTGCTAAAATACACATGATGTAAAATTATTATTACTATTAACACACAATCATGAACGTCAGAAACAAATTATCTCATTACAAACAAATATATATGTGATTTGTGCAACAAATTTTCAAATATCACTTTATATACCATTATATCATTCGTATTACTACAATTACCCTCATTATCACATTTATTTTTTTAATCAGTCTTTTGCGATTAGTGACTCTTAAGATAACATCATACTATTGGGCATGACTAAAATCTAGCTTCCTAGAAAAAAAATATGAGACATCCATTATCTAAATAATTAATAAGTATATGTTCGAGTTAAGTAAATATATGATAGTTATTGGAGATCTGATTTAAGTAAGTGAATAAAATAAAATAAACAATTTTTTTTTTTTAATTTATGCTAGTTTTTAGTAAATGTTATATTTTCACTAATTCCCGTTAATTAGTAATTCATAGTTTTAGCCGATATATATCTTAGTAATTTAGATAAGTTATCAAATATTAAAAAGCCCCATACATTATTAATGTTGATATTGATTTTACCTTTTTCTTTTTTAATACTCCAAACGTTTAAGCTATTTGACAATTGCACTTGAAATTTGATCATATAAATCAAGATTATAATAATATATCTTTTAAATAGATATAAAGTTCGAATATAAAAGTAAGATAAATAAAATAAGATGCTTCTTATATGAAATCTTAAACTTCCAGCTACATTATTTTTCATATAGTCAGAATGTGTTGCTTGAAGCCTAGCGAAATTATTTGCCAAAAATTGCAAATTTAATTCTAAATATGAAAGATTAGGTACATATAAATTCAAACTTATTATTTATAGGAAATATTTGAACTTAATAATAACAATAAATAAATAATTAAATATTTTGTCCCAACTTATGTGATTGTGCATTTGCAGGTTATTGCAAGATTCAACGAGAAAGTGAGCGGAAAAGGAGTTCGATTAGATTGGTTCGTATAGTAATAACAGTGCCACAACTGTGCGCAAGAAACATTGGTCTTCTGTGGCTGATCCGGGCGATGCACCATATTATTTGGAACGATCTTATTTTTCGAGAGTACTTAAGAGTCTCATGAGAATATATAGAGCAAAGGAGTGTCTGTTTGAATTTGAATAAGACCAAAAAACGAGCCAGCAAAGGCTCACATACGTACAAAGATGCTAATTTTTCTAAATCATTTATTGATGTTGGTAATGTAAAGCACCCCTGCTAAGAAAAAGAAAGAATAAATTAAAAAGAAAAATGTCTTGATTAGTTAAGTTGGGCTTCGGTAGGCTGATAGCTCACGCCAAAAATTAAGTGGCCGACATATTTTATTTATTTTCTTTTTCTATTTTTTATTTTAGTAGGATATTTGTGGCGGGAAAATGGCACTTTTGTTATTATTGCCAACTGTTCTACTTTATATATATATATATATATATATATATATATATATATATATATATATACATTTTTTTTATAGATATAGATTCTCCAGAAAATCTACCACATCAATATATATTTCCATATTTCTATATAATATTGTAACCATCTATCTCATTATTATAGAGTCATTCTATAGCCCAACCCTTCTACTAATACAACTAGTTTTTCAGCCATCAGATCTACATTTTGTTATATCTTATCCGTCAAGTTTTCATTTACCTACATACCCACTGCTTTATTTTACTACTGTAATTTTTTCACAAATCCAAGAACGTGTCAAAATTATTAAAATTTTATTTATCTTTTTATGTCCCACCCTCAGCCTATTGGATGAGTTCATCCTCCCTCACGCTAGGGCTGCATATTTCATGGATGTAGGGTTTTTTTTATCTGCGATATTTCCTTATTCCCTAACTTTCGTGCATCTTAAGCAGTGATGTAAACTCATTATGTTTCCATTTTTCTCATATTAGATATTCTCACTACCTAATTTAACTTGCCTCGATCTTCAGTATTCCTCACAATCTCATATGTTTTCCTAGGTTTGAAGCAATTCAACATCTTGAATTTTTTTTTCTTTTTTAAAATGATCAGAACTACTTAAACAACATTTGATGAATCAAATTTTCAGAGAGTACTAAGAAAGCACTGGGGGTAACTGTCGTGACTTAAAACTTCTCTTTATATCATGATTCTTGATAAATCTGGAAAGTGAGAAATGCTAACGTAATTGATTACTTGGAATTTGAAAGGTGGGGCTAAAATTACTTTAGAAATAAGGACTTATGCTTAAAATATCTTTATAGTATTTCAGTGGAGTTAGAATTTGGATTGTGAACCACCAATAACAACCTTCTATATCATCTTTTTAATGGAGCGGCTTTGAACATCACATTAGTTTCAACAAAAAAAAAAAAGATAGGCCACATATCTTGGGGAATTTTTAGTTATAGATGTAATGTAATAAACAAAAGAAAAAACTGAAAGGAGAAGAAAAGAAAAAAAAAAGGGGAGATGAAAAGTAGTAAAAAAAATTAAAGAAATGAAATTAAGTATACGGTGGGCCCCTATGCTTTTTACTTTGTGAGTATTTACCAACGTAAAAAGTATAGTTGTATTAATACCACAGTTGCACCATAACAAGACCCACTATTACATCATTGTATAGTCGTGTTAAATAAACCAAAATCAATGATCAATCAATTCAAAATATTTACCGAAACGATTGAAGGCGTTGAATAAATAAAGAAAACTATTATCGTCAAGAAATAATCGAATTTGATTTGGCGGATTATTTATGTAAAGCATCTGCCACCGATACATACTAGTCGGGTAGGCAACCTTGTTCAGGTAAAACATTGTGCTGACAAATGGGATTTCTGGCTACGGAAACACGCTAAGAATAAGGATTTTATCGAATATTTGTGTATTCTAGGGTAAAATAGGCAAAAAAAAATACGATGGACGGAAAGGAGTTGAAGCAACGTGGATGAAAGAGCAAAGGGACAAAAACGTTCAGCAAAAAGAGGTGAAAGTGTAGAATTATATCCTGACACACCTTCAGTATTTTGCTCATATCCTGAGCTATACATGTCCAACTGAGGTGCAGCCGGTGGCATTGGAAACCAACTCCAACGGATACAACTGTCATAAATAACCAAAGTCAAATTAGGATCAGAAGACCATGAAAAATGGCTTTGAAGTTGGACTCCATGTGTAATTTTGACCATGCACCCAAGCACAAACACGCACTGACCGTGCACCATTCTAGAGAAATTTGTGATTTTTTCATTATGCATGGTCGAGCTGTGCACCACTATTCAATCATGCACGAACCGAGCATAAAATGGGCGAAAATGGATGGGCTAGGCTCAAAACCTTCCTATTTTGGTTCATGTCTTCTAAAAGCCCTCATATATGTTTAAAACTCTTCCCCACTCAGATTTTTACCATCTAGAAATAATTTGTATAGTTTCACACTTGAGTAGAAAGAAAAAGTGGAGATCAAGTGAACATCAAGATCAATACAACTAGGGTTTATCTTTCCATTTTCATTTTTATTTGTATGAATATGATTATGTCTATGTATTTGTGTTTATCAAATATCATGATTAGGGTTGACTAAATTTCCTTAATCTAGGATTAGAAAATAGATTATGGGTGATTAGTGATTTTTATCTGATTGATTGAATCTCATGCTTTGTTATTAGCTAATCAATTGTTTATATTGCTTGTTAAATAATTTGGCCCATTGTTTAGCAATTTATTGTGCGTTAAATTGGAACCGAGAGGGGAGATTTAACCGGGATCACATTAATTAGCATTGACTATTCAATAACAACTGAGAGGTTTGAGATAACCGAGGGGCATTTGTCTTAAGATCGTTTGGGAGTTGTATATAATTAATCAATCGGAGAAGGTGATTAATTATATACAATCAACACGTAATTCGCTCCGAGAGGGGGTTTTGCATATATTAGTGGTCGTCTCCTATTGACTAAATATTCGGTTTAAAGATCTAATCTATCGGGCTATTAATTATTGATTGCCCATAGTTGAAATCTATTCCTAGATTACCTATATCACTTATTTAAATCCTTAATCACTTGCTTTTTATTCAATCGCTTTAGTTAAGTTGCTTGTTTCTCTTAATTATTTTTAAAAATGCCAAAAACTACCATTCGATCATCTCGCTAGTCAATAGATATTTATTGCAATCTATTACCTGATATCCCCATATACTTGTGGGTGCACCCTTGATTGATTATAATTAAACTTGTGTCAAGTTTTTTGGTGTCGTTGCAGAGGATTCGATAACGATAGACGGTTGATATTGTGATGATTGTCTAATGATACTCTAGACATTTACTTTTGGTTTATAAATATAATTGAAAAGAAAATTGTGTATTCCTTAATTTTTATCTTTGGTCCTCGTTGTTGGAGCTAAAACTTGTGTTATTTTACGAGATCATTGGAGAAAGGCATAATGAATTTGGGCAACGAAATGTTGCAGCAGATGATGAAGATTATGGAATAACAACAATAACAGATTCGTACTCTTAAAAATCAGAGGTATACTCTACATCATCAATCATTGCAGAAGGTTACGAAATCGTCGTGTTATCAATGGTTTCTGAACATACCAATGATAGAAAGAGTTGCAGTCAAGCCAGCAGTAAAGTTGGATCTTGGAGCTTAAATACATTTTTTAATGGATCAGTTGGATACTGTTATTATAAGTCAACAACATAAAGGTCAACTTGATAGTGAAGCTAACCCAGATGAACAACGACTGGCTACCTACGAATCCAAAAATGAAGAATTCTTTGCGGAGAAGTTGCGTGAGGAGGTTAAAGATAGAAATCAAGAAGAAATTCACATGCAAAATCCTCAAGAACAAATGTTGGTTGTTCTACATGAGTTCATGGAAGGCATTGACGAAGACTTCTCTAATGAGTTCCAGCTGGAGGACAACAATGAGGGCAGTGAAGATTCAAATGAAATGATACCTCATCATATTGACTCAGGGAGTTTAATCTCTTTATATCCTTTCATTGAGTAGAATTATGATTATTTATGTGATTGGCATGCAAGTTTTGAGTTGTCATGTCCCTATAATTTTAGAACACTTGCATCGCAATTGGGCATGGAACTGGTTTTCTTTAATAAATATAAAGCCCATAATATTGTCATGGATCTTTCTTGCCATGTTTGTATAGAAGACTCACCATTCTTACTTGAGCAAACAAAATCATGGCGAGAAAACATTTCTTTTGGAGCTTGGATAACATTCATGAAAGTTAGGCCATCGACTTAAAAATAAGCAATTGTTGGGAGGCAACCCGATGGTTAATTTTAGTTTAAATTCTTGTCTTTGTGAGTTTTATGTTTCTAGTAGGTTATCTTTATGTTTTATTTTCAAAAAGTTTAGGCAAATGCAAGAAGTGGTAGGAAAAGGCTTAGGGTTTGAAAAGGATTAGAGGATCTTTCATTTAGAAGAAATTTGCAGGTTTTTTTCAAAATGCACGGTCCGACCATGCAAGCCTTAAGGGTCGTGTACGGACCGTGCATCTTCCCAGTGATTCAGGTGAATTTTCATAGCGCATAATCAATCCGTGCAGCCCTTAAAGGTCATGCACGGACCCTGCGCAGCTTATCCTAGCACATGTTCAAACAAGGAAACACACAACAAGTTTATATTTTTCCCCCTTTTTCATGATTTCACACACAAACACTTGGTAATTCAAATTTCAAGCCACCACCACATCCTAAACCAAGAATCTTCAAGGTATGTGCCTCGCCTCAACTTCTGTTATTTTCGATTGTTTTAGTTCTTGAGAGAATTAGAGTTTTATGTTCTTATATGTGTTGAAGTTCGAATTCTTTGGTTATTTGCGGAATTAATGTGTTGATTTATGCATATTTTTGTATCTTGACCATGAGGAGTATATGAAATTTGAATTGGTTCAATTTGGAATTTAAATTCCTTTGGGGTACATTGTCGAACACTTTGTGGGCAATTATGTTTATGCTTAATTCGTTAAATTCAAGGCCAATTGGTGCCTAATTTTGTATGTTGCTCCAATAGTATGCTCAATTTGGTTGTGTTAATGAATGAATTCATGGTCATTGTGGTTTAGAAGGCAAGTGGATGTACAATTCATCTGCTCTTGTCAAATTTTGGAGTCTTTTGCATTATGTTTGCCTACATCTTTTTGAATTTGTACAAGAGTAGGAGTTGATTTCACAAGACTCAAACTAGTGGGGAGTATTGTGCATTGTCTCAAAGCACATACTACCAACCTAGTTTGAGGGAGCTATGTTAAAATTTGGAATTTTATTTCAATTTTAAATGGAATTGGCTCCCTCATGTGTGATTAGTGATTGTGTGCAACTCAAACTAGACGAATAGGTTCATTGTGATGCTTTATTTTCTATTGATCAAGTTGTCTCAAATACATACTTAAGTTCTAGTTTGAAGGAACCTAGTTGAATTAAATTCATTTGTGCACATAAAAAATGTAGTGAAGTGGGAGTTGTTGAATTGTGTGGTCTATCAAACTAGGGTGAGGACGTTGTGTATGCAATTATTGTGCAATTTCAGCACATGCCTCAATTCTAGTTGAGGGAGTGTAACTAGACCTTTGGTTGGATTTTTAGGTTCTCTTACCTTAAATCATGCCAAAGAAACCACAAGTCACTACAAGGTGAAACTCCGATATGGGGGACACTGTAGTTGAAATGTCGGCACCATATCCAGGACGGCTCGTTTGAGCACCCACTACTATCCCTTTAGGGGGAGTTTGTAAGTCGTTTCGCAATACTTTTTTTCACCTATTTTGAAACGTTTGGAAATTAGCTTAAAAATAGTTTGAGGGGGGGAGCTTGTGTTGAAAAAATGACGGGGTTTGCTAATTGTTTACTTGTAATGCCCCGACCCTCTAAATGCACTAAAGATATCCCATGCATTTTATAATATTTTTACACAATCTTATTTCATTTTGAAGTGCAAAAGTATTCTGTTTATTATTTTTTTAGAAAATAAGTATCATCGCGATGTACCAGGTCGACTGCATTCCTAGCACCGAAAGGATAAGAATTAAAAATATATGATATAGAAACCTAAAATTAACATCGGACATAAAAAATAAGAAACATATCTATATATATATAATAAGCCAAGTCATCCAGAATTAGTAAGTTAAGATTTTTCCCGCCTAATTATTTAGTTACTAAGAATAGAAGTGAATTTGAATTTCGAATTTTAAATTTTAAATTATCCCATGTTATATTTTGAGATCTGGCGAAAAATCAGCAACAATAAATCTGTAAAGATATTTAAAACAGATTTCGTTATATTATTTAAAATTTTGAAATTTGAAATTTAAAAAAATCCTTATCTGATAACATATTTCCTCCTATAAATACAGTGTAAACTTCAGTAAATGAGAATCACGTAAATGAGAATCACATTTGCAGCTGGATATTTTTATTTTTTATTTATTTCGTAATTTCTTTATTTCGCCACTATTTCAGTTTATTTGATTCATATTTGATTTTGCTGAGTAATTCTATTTCTTATTCATTTTCAATTTATTTGATTCATATTTGATTTTGCTGAGTAATTCTATTTCTTATTCATTTTGCAATTTCTTAGCTTTGTAACTATTACAGTTTTTTGGATTCACATTTGTGGATGCAAATTTCTATTATTCTGACATTCCTTAATTATTAAGTGTCAACTTTGATAGATACTTCACCATAATGGATGCTCCAAAGGGACGACCTGCAAATAAAGATAAGAAAAAATCAGCAACACTGAATCATGATTCTAGCGAAAATAGCTTTGAAGATTGCAAAAATCAAATTTACCTACCATCATCTTTTTCTACGGTAATATGTAATCATATAAAAAGTTTAGATTTATTTATTTCCTGTTATGTGGATTATTTAAATTGTTTTCAATATATTTTTCTAAGAAAATAACAATTTGGTTTATTACATGTATATAGCCAATCCGCGAAGAATATTGGAAAAGGGTTAGAGATTCGCTAAACATTCGAGGATCCGCTGATGTTGAAGACCAAATCTGATTTTATTGTAGTAGTAGATTTCAATTTTATAATTTTTATTTAAATAAATCCATGTATCAACTTCAATTGAATCGACATTATTCACAATTCTGATAATGTTTTAATAAGCAATATAAAATCATTGAAATATATATAAATTAAAATATCTCGGCAAAAGCGTTGTTTGGTTAAGATATTCTAAAAAGAAAAAAACGTAGAAATATATATTTATAAATAAAAATATTTCTATTGAAAATTGCGTGGAGTTGAAAAGGCCATATATTAATTTACTTTTATCTAAATATCCAGTCCAAATCATATCAACATGGTATATATTTAATTTTGAATTGTTCATGTTGTTGAGATGTTTTAGAAATTAAAAAATATGTTACAGATATGTTTTTTAGAATTTTAAAATACATCATATCTATTTAAAATTTACAGTTATATAATATAATTTATAAATAAAAGAATATATATATATATATATATATATATAGTTAGGATAAAAAAAGGCAATACATATCTAAAATCAAAGGGTAAAATATAATTGAATATTAGAATATTTAAATATCCGAACTAAATAAAACAAAAGAATAGACATGTAATTTATTTTAATATATAGTGTAAAATGTAGTTGAGATATTTAAGGAATTATGGTTGAAATATACTATTTCGACTAATTTAATCAACAGAATAAATATTTAGACATGTGTATATTAGAGTTTTAGAATTTTAAATAAACTTTAAATAAATATATGGACTCCCGATTTTTTAAATTAATGTTTAACAGAGTGAATATTTAGATGCGTGTATACTAAGACGAGCCTGTTGTTTAAAAAAAAAAATGTTTGCCACATATTCAATGCATGTATATAATACAACTTATAAAATCAATTTAAAATTATTTCATTAGTATAGATATAATAAAAACATATTATAAAATTTAGATATGTAATTGAGATATTTGATGAATTGAATAAATTGTATATATATGTATTCTATATTTTTAAAGAACATTATATCTATTTTTTATTTATGAAATAAATATAAATAATTTTTAAATAATTAATGTGGATATAATCACAGATTAAAAAAATTTATAATCATATATTTCAATTTATAAATCAAAGAATATTTACATAGAATATAAAAACGCCATATATCTTTTTTAATAATTTGTATGGTATTATTGAAACATTATAAGATCGATATTTCCGGTCCAAAAAAAAAAAAGAAAGATAAACTAATGATTTTTTTTAAAATTTATTATTTAAAATGTAGTTGAGAGATTTCAGGAATTATATAATCAGTAAAATATATTTTTACGCGGTATGTTTAACAGAACGTAGTTACAGACGCGTGTACACTAGGGTTTTATATAGGCTATAAATATCTGGACCCCTTCATCCATATCTGTCACACACAAGATTTTAGTTTCAAAGTCAGTTGATACAGAAACAATGGCTCCGGTATTCAACATGGTTGATGAACTTACTCCAATTCAACATGGTTGATGAACTTACTCCAGAAAAAAATATGTGGGGACTACCAGATGAACCTTACAACTACAGGAAAATTAATTCTAAATTACGATTGGAAAAATACAAAATAATTTATCTTAGAACAAATTTATTTCAAATGGTGGAATATTTCTAAATTAATAGAAATTTAGGATGTTCATTTTTTAAAACTAAATTTAAATTGGTAATTTACAATTCGAAAATACTTAATTTCATTCGGTTTTTTTCTTCTCTCATCTCTCTCCAAAAATCTTAATATTAAATTATAATAAATTTTAGAATAGATCATACTGTTTAACAATAATAAACAAACAAGAAGATATACAATGCAGAATTGCAAAGATTGAGAAAAGAATATATTTTCTTAATGATTATTCCTATATAAAGTATTTTATTAGTTTAGTTCATTAATTTTTATTTATGTTTATCTAAATCAAAATCCAACTTTATTTGTATGAGCTAATTGAAAGATTTGAGGTCATCTATGTCTTTAAAAATTCTAAATCCAAATTCAACTCTATTTATATGAATCAGCTCATCATATGGACTATAAAGATTCAATTCATCCTAAAAAAAAAAATTGTATTTTCTATGTCTTTCTTGAAATTTATATCTAATAGAGGATATTTTGTAGGTAAACTAATAAAATATTTTATATAAGAATAATCCTTAATTCTTTTTGTTGTTGTTTCTAATAGAAGATGTTTTGTACATAAACTAATAAAATATTATATATAAGAATAATCCTTAAGATTATTTGTTTCTCAATCCTATTAATTGATTGATATTAGATTTGAAACTTTTTGTTTCTCAATCTGTTCAATCATATCGGAGTCTGGATTATGTATGTTCACTTTACTTATTATTATCAATCAGTGTGATCTATTCAAATTTATTATAATTTAATATGAATGTTTTCATATAGACAAGAGAAGCTAAATAAAAAGATGAAATTAAAAAAAAAAAAAAAATCTGGAATAAGATACGAGGAAGAAATTCGTGAAAAAATTAAAATGTATTTTTATTAGAGGAAAAATCTGATTTTCTGGAGTAAGAGACAAGGAATGAATAGTACTGCAAAAGAACACAAAAGTTTTCTTTGTAACAAATTTTAACCATTTCTTTTTTTGTTATATATTATCAAATAGAAATGCATTTTTAATAAAAAGTATTGTTCATATTAATATTGATTTACTCTTAAAAAAAATAGCCCGTGCATCGCACGGGAGCATTTACTAGTTTAATTTAATTTAGATAAACTCTCACTCATGTTGATCTCCAACTTATCACAAAAAGAATAGGTCCTAAAATGTAATCTACTCCAATGGTGGGGTGGCTTGCCAACCAACCAATTAGATGCCTCACTATCAACCCTTCTAATGTCCCCCATTACATTCTGAAAATCGACCACTCGAGTAGCCCTAGCAGCCTTGCACAAAAGATTTTTCAGATGCAATCCCTTATGCTTTAGTTTGAAATTCTGGTATAGATGTGTAACACAAAATCTGTGTTCCCACCTGCCCATAAGCTCTTCAACAGCCTCAATTAAACCTTTTTGTTTATCAAACATCACGGTCCACTTAGCATGGTTTTCCCCTCCTAAACCAGCTAGCATAAGCTTCAGAAACCAACACCAAGTTTTGTATTTTTCCTTCTCAACCACTGCATATGTGAATGGAAACACCCCATTGTTCCCATCTATGCCTACAGCAGTTAACAAGATACCTTCGACAACTGTTTTTATATGACACCCATCAAGGAAAATTACAGGTCGACATCCCTCTAGAGACTCTCGCTTGAGAGCCCCCCAACAAATATACATCCGCTTAAACTTAGTCCCTTCGATTGTCTTTTTACATATAATTTTCACTATTGTACCGGGATTGGTAGCTACGATTTCAGCGGCATACGAACACAACCTAGCATACTCCTCACTCTCAAACATGGTACCATGCCTCAAAACAATGTACTTCACTCTATAACAGGCGTGTTTGGTCACAGTCACTTTTCAGTCATTGTTGATCTACGAGACCATGGAATCAGTGGGCCAGCTTGGATCAGTGTATATTTTGGTCCTATAGACATTAACTATTAGTTTGGCATTGGCATGTTTGACCTTTTGTGTCCTAGGGCGCTTATGTGTCTCACAGAAGGTTTTAACTTGAATGGTGTTCTCCCCCCTCATCCTAAAAGCAAATATTTGTCAAGTGCAAATACGGTGTTTGCACTTGGCTTGAACCTTGTCTACGTTATTGATTGTGAACAGAACCTCTTTTCCATACCTTAACAACTCTTCTAAAGGAATCAAGAGTTTCAAAACATTGGCCAATAAAAAACTGGGGATGTGAAATTCCGTCCCGGGGTTCTTTGAAAATAGGGTGCCCCTTATGTTTTAGTTTTGATTTAGGAGATTTGCTAGTGCTTGCGGTGTTTGTGTCAGATGCATTTGTGGTAGGATTCCCACTCCCAAGACCCCCCATTGAACACTATCATCTATATGTTCCTCAAAGTCCAGTTCATCTTTATCAGATAACTCGGATTCAGAATCTGCAAATTTTACAGACTTATCAGAATCATCTCCAACCGAATTCAGATCCTCACTCTTATCAGATTGCTCAAGGTCAGCGAACTCATCCTAAGTGAAATCTGTAGGGGGGTGTTTGAGGTAGAGGAATGTCATCTTTTTCTACAAATATCACAAGCTGACTTTGATTATTAGCTTGAGAATGTGATGTCTTACCCGTCCCTTCAAATGAAGTACTATTCTGAGTCACATTCGCCCCTTTGTGACTGACATAAATTCTATCGCTATCCTTAAACCCACCTAGGTTAACTGCATCGATGTCAAGATCTAATGGCCAAAGGTCATTACAATTATACACCCCACTCCTATTATTGTGCAACTTATCCACATCGACTAACCCTAATTCTTTAACCATATCAAACAACTCAATCATCGACATCTTGTCTGGATCACAGTAATTTATGTGAGCTACAGACCCACCAATATAGCACATTATATCAAGGTCACGAAATATACCGGAATGGTACATTTTGATAGTGAAATACTCAGCATATGAACCTGTACCAACAATAAAAAATTGAAAAAAAAAAAAACATGAGTCAAAATAAAATTATGGAATTATTCAAATATCAGAATCTGAAATCTCAAGTTGATAGAGCACACACAAAATTGCCCTAAATGGGTCTATTAAGGAGCTCAATGTCAAATTAGGGCTTACAAATGGAGTTAAGTCAGATAAGACAAAAGTCAACCCTACAAAACTAAACAATAAACAATACCTTTGAAAGCTTAAATGCACACTGACCCACCACCGACAATGAGAAACTGGAATACACACTGACCTACCATCGACTAAACTAAATCTTCGAAACCATAAATACACACTGACCCACCATCGACTAAACTAAATATTCGAGACCATAAGTACAAACTGAATTACCGATAATACTTCGCATAAATACACTGACCCACAATCAACTAAACAATATGTTCGAAATACTACATTAAACAATTTGAAATCGGGGACCACAACTCAGAAATTACTTGAACAATCAGCCCCAAAATTACCAAATAACAGTGCTAAAAAGAACTAAGCCCAAATTTACCAAAATATCAAACCCTAAACAACTCAAGGTACACATTTAGAAAAAAAAAAAAAATAACACACGTCAAATCGAGGGTTCGAGCTTACTGTAATCGGGGACAACTGCACCATCTCGTAGCTTGCGGAACGTCCAAGGCATTACTGGTTAGCAGCTTCAAATGAGTGTTCATTTTTTGTGGGTCGAAGATTTTAGGGGAAGAGAGAGCACGGTGATTAGGGTTCCTTAGAGGGAAAAGCAAGAATGACCTTTGGAATTACCTATGGGGTAAATGAGAGAAGTATGAATCGTTTTTTAGATTGAAATGTGTTTTTACATGGGATATAAAAGAAATAAGAAAAGAAAATGCAAAATACATGTATTTAGATTATAAAAAAGACGGTAATATACAAAAAATTGGTCATGTGCCAGTCACATGGCCTATATAGTCTGAAAATATTGCTGAAATTAAATTTCGAGTCAAATCGTAAAATACAAGTTCTAATAAAAAAACAAAATTTATTTAGGTTACAAAACGTATAAACCCGGAAAGTTTAGATTGCTTAAATTAACCCATATGAATTGGAAGAAGTTAGGCATGGACCCGAATGCACGCAAGCAAAACCCGGACGTATCTGCAGAAAATAAACAGGAACTGATACACCGACAATACGTCCGGAATTTGGTAGGTTCTCCTTCCGGCTGCTTTCTGGGGTAACTAAACACACAAACGCCTTTCGCTGCGTGTGCACGTCCAAAGAGATACGGGGGCGAGACGACAAGTAGCCATTTAGTCGCCATAGTTAGTAACTTGAACCCTAGTATTACTGCCAATCAGGGCTTAATTTTTGCTCTTTCTGTCCTTCTTTTCCGTTTCAATCTGCTGTCCTATAATTGTGATGTGCGTATTTAATATTATTGAACCAGATATTTTCTCTGCTATTTTATGTTTTTGAGTGATTTGGATTTTGATGCTTAATTCTCGTCCGTTTGAATTGATTCAGTTGATAATTCAAGAGGGTGCATGGCACTGTTGAATGTGAGTTTTTAACTGATAACCTGCTGATTATGCTGACTTCTGCTGCGGCTGAGTGATTCGTAGGAGTGAAAAGGATGGACCTGGTGGCTAGTTGCAAGGTAAACTTATTAGATTCTAGAATTAGATATACTTGAATGTGTAATTTCATTTATTAGGAAATTGTGTTTACGATTCTATTCTTCAAATTGGTGTTCAATTATCAATTTGGTGGCTTTATTTGTTACTGTTGATGATTTCATTGGAAGTGCTATATAGTGTTTTTGTCAAACTAAAGCATTTGCCAGAGTAGAACTCAGCTAGTTTTTGCAATTTCATTATTTCTATTTGATGGCATACGCCATATGTTTGTGGAATCTAGAAAGATGCATCTCTTGGGTGCTTTCTCACTTTCAGCAATGTATCATGCGGTTAATCAACACAGAATAACGTGGAAGGGATTCAGTAATGGAGTTCGCATCTTTTAAGAGTTTCGCTACACCGGAGTTACAAATTTGGTGATTGTTGAGTGATCAACATTTTCTTGCAGAATGCAGATCGTGATTGCTGAATTCGATCTTCATGGAGTGTTTTGCTTACTTATCCTTTTCTGGTTACAAAATCTTATTGAAACAATCATGAAATCCTTGCCCTTTTCTAATGTGAAGGATGAAATATTGAATGTATGGTTGTTCTCATTTTAGAAAGTGGTAGCAAGACTCTTTTAGTAATATATTTATTTGTTCTGGATGACTTGATTTCTATGCATGCTTTCCCTCTACATATGCATCTATTGTAAGGTTGGGTAATGTGCCAGTTGGCCACCTATTAATTTTTTTCGTTTTAATTGGCTGCCCATCACGTGCAGAGTGGTAAAGAGAAGTGTTGTGCCATTTAAGGATACAGATTATGTGCCTATGAGTCCAAATTCTGCTTTTTGAGGCCTAGATTTTAGCTTCAACGTATTTATACCAGTGTACGAACTGCGAACATGTTGCCGTGGTATGGAATAATGTGTCAAAGGGTCTGATCGGAAACTAGTTTCTAAGAGCAAGTTAGAATGTCCTTGAGTGCGTCAAGAATGATATGCTTACACATAATTATTGCTGAACTGTAACTGTCAGCAAAAGTACTCAAAACGTGCAAGGTTTCAAGTCCATAACTAACCAATCTGCTTTATAGCCTTGTATCACAAAGTTTCTCTTGTGCTGAATCCTTTTGGGCTGATACCGATAGAGACGTTATCCTTACTAACATCTGTGGTGTGGACAAGTAAAAAGTCATATGCGAGAAAAATATTCCAAAAAGGAAAAAGAGAAAGGGGAGCCCTAGGGCCTGTTTGGCATCTTTGCCTGATTCAATTTCCATTAGAAAGGGTCCCACATATCATCTTGCCTGTTCAAGTGTTCTCAACTTCATGTGGCTACACTATAATGAATTGTTGTGACAAACTGAACGTTGGTAAAGCACGGATCAATGAATCTTCAAATATAGCGAAGTGCCAGTCCTACTGAAAGCTGCTGGTTCTGTATCTCTCCAGGATCATTATCTTTTGTGATCTTTATGTGGTGTAGTTTGTTACTGGTTAGAGATCAGGTGTACTGTTCCAACAGTGCTGTTTTATTGTTGTATTGATCAAAGAGTGGAGTCTGCGATAGATGATAGTGCTATTGTGTTTGGTTTCCTCAGCTATAAATTGTCATGTCAAAGATATGAGTAATCGTGCTTCTTCTTGCAGGAAAAGTTATCATCTTTTCGAATAAAGGAGCTTAAGGATGTCCTTACACAGCTTGGACTTTCAAAGCAGGGAAAGAAACAGGTTTACAAGTCTAATATAATGCTGATGTTATGACTGGTTTCTTTCGCCTTTATTTTTCTTATAAGCTAGAATGGCCTGCATGGAATTTAAGATACTTCTGTTCCCTTTTACAGATCCGGGTCTATTTGATTACGTGCTATTTGTCAGCATGTTCTAACTTGAAATGTTTTGGGCTGGTTAATTGTTATGTTTTGCACAATCAGTAATATGTCTTGCATTTACTATCCCATTCATGTCATATTTCAGCTTTTGATGTTTAAATGCATAAAAAAATATTTGATGGTTTGCCTCCATTGACTTGGCACAGGACCTTGTTGATCGAATATTGGCCGTTCTCTCCGATGAGCGAGGTAATTTGCTATGCCATCTCTTTGTTACTGCAGCTTCCAATTACCAAGCTTCTTAAATGATCTACTTTCCAGAAGTTAAGAAAACACAATTTGCATGGGACCTGAAAAGTAGCATATGCATCAAGATTTTTCATGTTCATGAAGACTTAGCCAATGTTTGATCTTTGAGGAAAAAGAAGACAGTATCATGTGTAACAGAAATTTCTTGAGGAAGTGTTTATCATTTAATAAAATGACTCAATGTAAAGTTCTAATATCATTTTATTGCATAAATAGAATATGCTGAAGCCAAAAGGTACAACGACATGCACCCAGCATGTTTGGCACTTATAAGTGAAAATACGAGGAACTAGAGTATGGCTGTCCTGTAAACCCAATTTGCCTGTGCCGTTTCAATGTTTTACTGTATGCTAAGCTTGGGTGCAGTCTGATATACAGTTTAACAGTTTCAGGAGCATGGGCCAAAAAACATATTGTTGGAAAGGATGAAGTGGCAAAGCTAGTTGATGACACATACCGGTATTCTTTTCTGTTCTCTCTACACGTGTTTTATACCAAATCTATTCTTTAATAGTCTTGATCTTGATATATCTTCTTTATGTGAGATGATCTTATGCCCATTGTCTCCTTTTTGTATCTTCAGAAAAATGCAAGTCTCTGGGTCAGCTGACTTGGCATCAAAATCACAAGGCTACTCAGATAGTATAACTGTAAAACCTAAGGAGGAAGTAGTAGATTCTTATCACATGGATAAGATACGCTGCCTTTGTGGAAGCTCATTGCCAACAGATTCCATGATCAAGGTGCATAAAATTTTATACCGTAGTTCTTTAGTTTGATAATTCCTTCTACTTCTATTTGCCCTTCTTGATATATTATGTTTTGTCATGTGACTGTTGTGTTCTTCAATCCAACTTCTTTGCCTTGGTGACTGACGGAAAAAGTTTTTACTATGTAAATCATGGTGCAGTGTGAGGATCCTAGGTGTAATGTGTGGCAGCATATGGCATGTGTGCTCATTCCAGAGAAGCCCAGGGAGGGTGTTCTACCTAGTTCTCCAGAGATCTTTTACTGCGAGATATGTAGGCTGAGCCGAGCTGATCCGTAAGTGGCCATGTGTTGATCACCTTGTTGCATCATCATATCCCATCAGACATGCCTCCTTCCCTTTATGCATTCTTTATTGTGTTACAAGCTTATTATTGTTAGAGCTTGTATTTCTGACGCATCCTATGTTCACCCGTGAGAAGTAACTTGATTTAATTTGTTAAGCTCCCTTTTCATTCAGCAGTAATGAAAGAAGATGTTCTTTTTAAGTTTTAGTAAGCTTAAGTCTACTCCTATATAATTTGTCTTCTTTTTTCTTGTTGAGGATCAAGGTCACATGTAATTCTGTTTTTACGATCTGAGTTTAGAGTCCTGAGTCACACCTAGTTTTCTGATATTGCTTCTCATTGAACTGAACTTAAAATAAAGAAGATTAATGGACAAATGCAGGATATTGGAGCTTCTTAATGGAATGAAGGATTTCTTAAAAATTGCTAACAAAAGCTTGTGTTGTGTTGGACACTTAATTTGGTTGTAATTAGATAGGTTATTATAAAAGTATTAAATATTATATACTTCCTCTATCAATGAGTATCAAGCTCTTTGAGCATCATGATACTTTGCTTACGTTTTTTATTTGTTATTGCATCAACTTCAGTAAAGAAAAATTATGCCTTACATTGATGTTTCTTTGAAATATGCAGCTTCTGGGTGTCAATTGCGCATCCTCTGTATCCTGTAAAGTTGAACATCACAAGTGTTCCTACAGATGGGTATGTAGATATTACTTCCTTCTCATGTCGACAGTTCGACTCCTGAGCTTCATGTATGACTGTAATATATTAAGTTTTTGCTTCTGCTAGGTTGCATATTTGTCTTGTCGCAAGCGATATTTGCTTACTCTGCAGATGGCATGCATCTAATTTTTAGATCTGGAATGTTAGATGGAAAATTGTGTCCTTTGTAGGCCCCCAGCTTCATAACTATTGTTTTGAAATACTTATAAAGTGTATAATAGAATAGCTGCTGATGCAAGTCTTATGTTATACATGAACTTCATTTTTGTTCTAGTCAGGTTCCCAAATTTGCTGTCTGCTGTAACCATTTATTCTGAAGTCATTTTCCTTTAGTACTGTTGCATGAGTTAACATTCTATAGATGATTCTGTATTCTGCTTTACTGGTTTTAACTTATCCTGAAACCCAGTCCGATTCTAGATGTCCTTTTATTATAATTCTTACCATGATTACTGTATCTATCCATGAGTCCTTTCGTATAATGCATTTCTGTTTTCGAACATTATTAATTGGCTGCGTAAACTAATTATTTGTGGTTTTGCAGCTCTAATCCTGGTCTAAGCATTGAGAAAACATTTCAACTGACAAGGGCAGACAGGGACTTGCTGTCCAAACAAGAATATGATGTTCAGGTTGGTGAGGGTTCCTTGTATAATTTAGAAGCATATGTGCAGTTCTCTTAAAATATGCTTGGTTTCTTACATGATTATGTGGGAGGTCCTATGATCATGATTATGAAGGATGTTCTATGATGCATAGGCGTGGTGCATGCTTCTCAATGACAAGGTTATGTTTAGAATGCAGTGGCCGCAATATGCTGATCTGCAGGTCAATGGTATGTTACCCTCTTAAATTGCTCAACTTTGTACTCTTGTGTCTATGAACTACTTTATCTCCAATTGTACAAAATGTCGTCTTCAAATGTTCCTTCATTGGGCCTCTGTATTCCACTCGTGTACAGTGCGAATCAAGGATTGCCCGTGTATCCATGTGCTACACCATAACGTACGACATTATTTAGGACTGTGTACCTTTTGTACATTTTGATTGTCTGGTATGATTCTAGTAGAACACACAAAAAAAATTGCATAGCGTTTTTCTTTCTTTCCTCTTCATTGTAAATGATAAGAACTCGTAGAAAAAATACACCACCTTTGCATTTAAAGGTATTTTGCTCCCCTTGCTTATATGAAATTTCTTTTACCTTTACAACCCAACAGGTGTACCAGTAAGGGCAATAAACAGACCTGGTTCTCAATTGCTTGGTGCAAATGGTCGAGATGACGGACCTATTGTGAGTTTTCTGTTTCCAAATTGACATATTATTAACTTTTAACAGGCGAAGGAGATGTTTGGTGTTGATTAGTTGGGATTTTTGTAAATATGGAAGGTAGCACTTTCATTTTATATTCACCTTCTCTTCTCATGTACCTATTAGCATGTAATTTTTTAAAATTTTACCACTCCAAAAGGCAACTTTTTATTTTTGGTTAGTTTCTATGCAGTTTATGAATAGACAACTTTCTGCTGCTTGAGTCAGCGACAATCATCTTCGTGGGTGGTGGATTTAAATTATAATTTTATAATAAAGCACCAAGCTTGTTATGAGCACAATAGTCTCAGTTTGTCATCATGCATCCATCTTGAAGAATTATCCTCATTTTATGTTCATCTCTTTGTTTCTTTCATTATTAATTTTTCCTTCAAATTCTTTATCAATTTCCTCCTTTTTGGGTTTTCCATTTTGGGTCTCTTTTGTTCTTTCTTATTTGTGGGGGAGGGGACGGGGTGACCTCAATTTTTTGGTTCAATCAGTTTACTTGATATTATATGTGTGTGCTATATGCACCCTTAGCATACATCTTCTTGTTTTTGTCAGATTACAGCATGCACCAGAGACGGAATTAATAAGATTTCCTTAACAGGATGCGATGCTCGCATTTTCTGTGTGGGAGTTAGAATTGTAAAGCGTCGAACATTGCGTCAGGTTGGCTGTTTATCTTGAAACTTTTAGTGTATTTCCCTTAACTTCGTGAATTTGGATGTTTAAGTATTTAGAAATAATGGATGTCAAGTTGGCAAGACTTTCTGGCATGCATGTTTTTTACTTGCAGTTCACCTCAACTGCACAGTTGATATAGTATTTGGTTGAGATCATTCTAAATGAGTTATTAAATGCTCAAGCAAGTTTTAACAGGTGCAGAATGATGTAAGAACAGAAGTTCTGTTACTATTTTGCATTCTGCACTTGTTAAAATTTTGTCACTGGTCCAAATTGATGGGGTATATGGTGTCTTTCTTTTAGATTCTCAATATGATCCCAAAAGAAGCTGAAGGTGAGCGTTTCGAGGATGCATTGGCTCGTGTTCGTAAATGTGTTGGTGGTGGGGATGCCACAGAAAATGCTGATAGTGACAGTGATATTGAAGTTGTTGCTGATTTTGTGCCTGTCAATCTCCGTTGTCCTGTGAGTAGTGTTGGCATTGCATACTTGAACTGCTGGACACAGTTTATAGCATTTCTGTTTCTTTATCAATATGTTGCTGATGATGGGCAGAACTCAGTCTGCACTTGATGCATTTTGTGATACTAGTGTACTTAGCTTGTACGAAAATTTCTAGCTATTTCATAACAGTGTTTAATAGTTAAAATATATTTTTGAAGGCATCAGCTTATTTCCTGTAAATGAGTTAGCATCTTAGTGTGACCTTTCCGTGTGGGGTGTTTGTAACCAGTATCTTTTCTATCTCTTATCAACCAATTAGCTTTTAGCTCATTAAGATGATACAACGGTTATCAGATCCCGTCATATGTTTTGTTTATATTTTGTGGGTTGGATTATTTTGTTCCCCTGGTTTATTACTATGATCTGTTTGATACGTTTCTTGATTCTCTCTTGAACCCTTATCTTGGAACTGTATAGTCTGTAATTTGAGCTTGCAATATTTCTTCAGATGAGTGGTCTAAGAATGAAGGTGGCAGGCAGATTTAAGCCTTGTGTGCACATGGGCTGTTTTGATCTGGAAGTGTTTGTTGAAATGAACCAACGTTCTAGGAAGGCAAGTAACTGGAGTTCCTGTTTTGTATGTTCTCTGAATGTCTACTCTTGTTGTGAACTACATAGATAAGAAAAATTGAAGACATTCTGAGTCTATTGACTCACAATACTTAGAAGAATTTATTTTTGCTAGTTTTCATATTTATTTCCTTCGATGCTACCTGTGGATGCAGTGGCAATGTCCCATTTGTCTGAAGAACTATTCGTGGGAGAAAATCATCATAGATCCATATTTCAATCGGATCACATCTAAGGTATTCTTTTCACTGTGGCTTGTGGTATTGTTTCATCTTTCCTCCCTTATAACTTAACGGTATGATTTCTCTATTATCATGCGCTAAAGATGCGAGATTCTGGAGAAGACGTGGCAGATATTGAGGTAAAGCCTGATGGCTGTTGGCGTGCTAAGGCGGAAGGAGATCGTAGAGGCCTTGGGGAGCTTGGGCTGTGGCATTTGCCAGATGGTGCTGTCTGTGCATCCGCAGAAGTAGAATCAAAGGTGAAAGTAGAACTTAAGCCAATCAAACCGGAAACCGGTTCTGATAGTCATCCTGCTTTAAAACTAGGAATAAGAAGAAACCAAGATGGTCGCTGGGAAGTTAATAGATCTGGTGATAGTCGAGGAATCTCACCTGCAAATAGATTTCAAAAGAATAATAGTCAAAACATAATCCCTATGAGCAGCAGTGCCACCGGCAGTGGCAGAGATGGTGAAGATGCAAGTGTTAACCAAGATGGTGGGGGTAACCTTGAATTTTCTACAATTAATGGTATTGAATACGAATCAATTGACATTGGAGTACCGAATGGATTCAGTGGTCCATTTACTGCTTCTCAAGCTGGAGAGGCTGAAGTTATTGTTCTTAGTGATTCAGAAGAAGAGGTTGAACCACTTATGCACTCTGCGCCTGTTTACAAGGATGCTGGACCAGATAGTACTGGCATTCAGTTTCCTGCCCCGCAGCATGATATTCCCGATTCTTATTACGAGAATCCTGCTCTTGGAAGTGGTGCAAATTCATGTCTCGATCTTTACAGCACGAACGATGAGTATGGTAGTAATATTTGGTCATTGCCTTCTGGTGGTCATGGAATTTCTAATTTTCAGTTATTTGGTTCTGATGCGGGCATTTCTGACCCTTTAGTCAACGTGCAGCATGTTACTCCCAATTGCCAGTCATCTAGAAATGGCCATACGATGACTGCAGAGACTCCTGTGGGATCTGCTGCACTTGTCCCTGATAGTACCGATCAGCATTCTGATATAAATGCTGGCTTAGTAGATAATCCTTTGGCATTTAGTGGCAATGATCCCTCACTTCAATTATTTCTCCCAACAAGGCCATCTGATGCTTCGACAGCACAGACTGATTTGAGAGATCATCCAGAAGTTTCAAATGGTATTCGTACTGAGGATTGGATTTCTCTCAGGCTTGGAGATGGTGGTGGAGGGGGTCAGCCTGCAGCTGCAAATGGTTTGAGTTCAGGAAATGAATCACAATCGAAAGATGGTGCGTTGGGTTCATTAGCAGATCATGGTACATGAAGTTATCTTTTTATGGATAAATCAAACCCCAACTGCCCTGCCCCCAACAAACCCAATCCAAAAGAAAAAAAAAAACAAATAAACCCCACCAATTTGTTACTTTAATAATAATAATAATAATAATAATAATAATAATAATAATAATAATTGTTATTAATATTTATTATTGTTGTTGTTTTGGGAAAATGGGGTCCCAATCCCCTGATCGTAACAGTTAACGGTGAGACAGTGTCATTAGGCTATATCATGGCTTGGACATTACTTAAAAACGAAAACAGAAACTTTTTTTTTTTTTTTTTTTTTGGTTTTCTAATGAGTAATCACTACTTCCACCCTGTTTGACTTTTATTTTCCTTTGAATCTTCTTTGTTGGCAGCGTCTCTTTTGCTTGGTATGAATGAGAATAGAGCTGGTAAGATGAGTAGGGAAAGATCAGATGGTCCTTTTACTTTTCCTCGCCAGCGGCGTTCAGTAAGACCAAGACTGTACCTGTCTATGGATTCAGACTCTGAGTAAAGCCATTGGTTATCCTTATCTGAACAAAATACCTTATCTGTTTTGTTAATTTTCGGTTAGAATGCTATCAGATGAATCCTTCGTTCGACAGACATTTTCCAGAAGGATTGACTACAAATTCTTGGTACCTTCTATCTGTATATTTAGTAAATCCTAGCAGCTGACTACAATACCTGCATTGGAAAGCAACGAGTGCCAGTTAACAATTGGTAGCTGTTGAGCTGCCCGTGGAGGTTACTTTTTGACTGGTAAGCCACAATTTTCTATTTTTAAGTATTGAACATCCTTCAATTCTTCTCTCTCTAGCCTTACCTTTTCCTCCTTGTTTGGTGATTAATGATTTGCAGGTCTTGTGATGTTAAACTATACATCCACAGTTTGATTAGTCGGGAAGAGTGAAAGTAGTTCAGCTAATTTGCTTTAGTCCAAGGATGAAGGCCTACATTTAGGTTAGGAAGTGTGTCCGCCTTAACTCTGAATTTGACCAAAGAAAAATAACTTGTAAATGTCCCAACAAGACATAGATTTCAGTAATTTATTCTACATTTAAAATATATAAAATATATGTTTGCTTTTATGTCATATGCTGTGTTCCTAGTTACAGGGTAGATGGTTTATTTACTTGAACCGTGCAGAGGAGTTCTGTCTGTACTAGATAGAGTATTTGAGGTTGACAATTTGATGACAAAACATCATAGAGCCTTATCGAGGGACAGAATACATCGGGGAGAACCCGTGATGGCTCTAAGCCCAGGACCATTGGCCTAGATAGTGATTGCTCTCACCAATTACAAAGGTTCGAACCTCTACATATGGAGCTTCATCTTTAACTCTTGTATCATGTATTATGCTGATGCATGATGTATGAATACACCCACATTGCCACAAACACCCTTTTAACATTTTGCTGTCATTTCAATTACTAAATGCCCCCTCAATCTATCCTTTCATAGGAAATACGTAATTGTATCATCCCTGATTCCATTTAAATTATTGTTAGTTTTTGTATTTGTTATATGAACAATTTATCTTTTACGATCACCCTCCAAATTACTTGAAGTTTGTTTATTTGCCATCTGCTCCTAATTTCCGGTGGACTTTCGATTTTCTCTTTCCATGTGTGCTGTAAGGCAATTTTCTGGTGTTCCACGTGGTGCGACAAATGTCAGATAAAAGCCAACTGTATCTGCTAAAGAGAACTAATTGTAGGTCAATGATGTTGCAAAATTCTGAACTAAGTGCAGATAAGTATAAAGCCCAGCTTCGGAAACCAGGAAGGAATAATGTTGGACTTTAGTATATATTCAAAGGGTCCGTCTGCTTAAAATTGAGCTCAGTAGATTTAGAGAATCAAATCCCAATAAAGTACACTTATTAATTTCCTTAGTCAGATTTAGTCTAGCACTCTCCAGTCTTAAGCAAATGAATCAAAAGGGTCCTAATTGGATACCCGCTAAAATGGATGTTGAATATATATATAAAATCTGTGAAGGAATAATGAACAGGTCTAGGATCATTTCTTGAACGACATACCATAATCAGGGAATGGCTTTCTGGGGTAGTGTATTGTAGGGATGGCAAAGGGGTAATCCCGACCATCACAACGAGACGGGGGCGGGTTTGAATCCCTGGCCTTGCTCTAATTCACTTATTAATCTATACTCCTTTCGTCCGACCTGAATTTGCACATTTTTCTTATTAGTATGTCCTACAACTAGAGGTGGCAATTCGGGCGGCCATGTCGGGCCGGGCCGGGCCCAGTCGGGCCAAGGGAAAGTTCGGGCCGGGCCCGATTTATTTCAGGCCTAGAAATGCTAGGCCCGGTCCGGAGGACCTCGGGCCATCAGTCCAAAAAAGCCCACCAATGAGTTTTTTTCTTTTCTTTTTTATTACTTTAACCATGAAGTAGAATTATATATTGATCCGAACTTCAGTTTAATTCTCTTAAGAAAAAACTCGATCGGAAGATAATATATTATTATTCGTTGCAATATGAAATGATCTCTATTAATCTATAGGCATGTCTCAAACCCCAGATATAACAATAATAAGAATAATAATAATAATAATAATAATAATAATAATAATAATAATAATAATAATAATAAAAAAAAAAAAAAGAAGGAATGGATGATGATATATAGTTAGTTATATACTACACGTCACACGTTATTTAATTTTTGTTTATGTATTATATTACATGTTAATCAGTTTTTCATTTTTTGACACATAATAATTAATGAGCATGCTTGGATCCAATTCATTTTCCATCTTCGGCTAATAAAACTGAAGAAATAGAGTATTAAATTAGTCAAATGTTTTAATTTCTCGGTAAATAGATACATTTATGCTCTGCTAGAAAAAGAAAAAAAGAAAAACATGTTTCAAATAGTACACACGATATTATCTAATTCCTAAATTTTTCTTATTCGATTAGTAAGGGGAAAAAAATTCAATTCCATCGGGCCGGCCCGCGTGCCTTCAGCCCGGCCCGCCAAAAGAAAAGCCCATTCTGGCCGGGCCAAAAAAACTCGAATTTTTTCGGGCCTCTAATATTCCAGCCCAGCCCGCTCTATATTTCGGGCTAAACAGGCCAGCCCATCGGGCCGGGCCAGTTTTGCCAGCTCTACCTACAACAATTTGTACACCCTTGAAAGTGAAACTTATCTTATAAACTCAACCTTCATAATATACACATAATTGCGCATTTGCCATCACTAAATCAACAAATTAAAAACTAAATTATGTAAACTTAATCTGTAATATCATTAGCAGCCCATTAACCTAATTAAACTTCTAACCCACCCAAACCCAAATCATGTGTTGAACCATATCAACACAAGTTGCAGCATTCCCCAACCCCTCCCCCCAAATTCTAATCACTCTGGTCTTCTCTAGATCCTTTCACCGCTTTAGATCCTTCCTCTCACTCTAACGATCTAAAATCGTCGATTTAGCTCCCGCGTTGACAATCAATCTTAGATCTCACTCTCTCTCTCTCTTTCGCAATCTTCGTTCTATATTTTTATGGAAGATTCCTCAGATGTTGAGCTTGTGGTACCAGATTCGGAGGACTCATTTGTCCTCGAAACCCAGATGATGAAGGAGGATCATCTTCCATTTGAGGAAATGGAACCAGATTTGAAGAAGAATTTGTGTTTTGCCATAGAATATTGTGAAGATATTCTCCCAGTTGCAGAGGGCCCATATGCTCTTGTCCCTCTGATCAGCGATTGGTCTGATACAAAGGAGATGAGAAGACATTTCATACAATGTCTTGCTCTTTGGTTGCCAGCCACTTTAAAGGTTCATCCTTTTTTTTCCTTTTCACTATGGTAAACTGAAACCTAGTGATGAGATATTTTTAGGGTTCAGTGACTCTTCGAATCTGTGTCTTGTCTTGTTGGATTATTATGTGTTGATAGTTTAAATGTACCCCTTAGTTTGTTTGGTTTCTGTTGATGGCTTGTGTGCTGAAAGTTTGAACTAAATAATGACTTTGGTCCTGATAATTTAAATTCGGGAATGAATCTGATTAGTTTATGTTGATGGCTTGTATGCTGACTGTTTAAACTAAATGATGACCTCTGTCCTGATAGTTTAAATTTGCCGAATGTAGTTGATTGGGTATGTTGATGGCGTATGTGTTGGTTGCTTAAACTAGATGATGAATTTAGTGTGGCTAGTTTAATGCTGGCCCCCAACATGTTTGGGTTATGTTGATGGCTTTTCTGGCGGTTGCTTAAACTAGATGATGACTTTGGTCTGGATAGTTTAGTGCTGCCCCTCAATTTGTTTGAGTTATGTTGATGGCTTGTGTGTTGATTGTTTAAACTAGATGATGACTTTTGCTCTGGCTAGCTTAATGTTGCCCCTTAATTGTGTGGTATGTGCTGATGGCGTGTGTGGTGGTTGCTTGAACTAGACTATGACTTTGGTCTGGCCAATTTAATGTTTCCCCTCAACATGTTTGGGTTATGTTGATTGTTTGTGTGGTGGTTGCTTAAACTAGATGATGACTTTGGTATGGATAGTTTAATGCTGCCCCTCAATATGTGTGGCTTTGTGCTGATTGTTTAAGTATAAATGATGGCTTCAATTTTGACAGTTATGATGATGAACCTAATGATGAAATGTTTCTGAGGGTTGGTTGGTTAAAATGAAAAACAGGCTTCTTAAACTGATTTGAATTACATGAAGTACACAACATCACAACTTATGTTTACAGCCTAAGCAAAATGTACACATATATTGTGTTTACGTTGTACACATATATTCATGAGCAAAATGATACATCACCCCTACTGGTAGCGTCGTTTCCGACTACCAAATTAAATCGTGTATGAAGATACACTTAAACCTTACCGACTACTCTAACTAGTAGAGTGGCAAGCAAGGGTCGATCCCACGAGGAACGGTCGAACAATTTATGCTTTTATGTGTTAAGCTATTATTATGAAGAAACATAAAGTAAATAAGCTAGAAAACAATAAAGAAGTGGGGGGTTTTTAATGAAATAACAACTAACATCTAAATAAACAAAGACAATTAAAGAGATTTGTTTTGGTTTTTGGTTTTTTTAAATAACAAAACGATTCACCCTTGATCATGTTTCACCGAGGTCTTGGACGATTTATGCAACTATTGTCAATGCCCTATTCAATTGTGATTCTAGCCCTTATCTCAAGACTATTAACAAGCTCTAATAGCCTTGTTATCCCTTAATCTTAGTTAATCAAAACAAGCTCTTCGACTAACCCTATTCAGTTTAACCGAATCCTCGAAAAAGCTCTCTTAGATTCAATCACCAAATGCATTAAACACTAGGACAACGAGATAAATTCAACATAAAACTCGCAAGCTCGGTTTTAGAGGTTAAACTTTGTGTTATCACCAATAAATAATTATTGTTTGCTACTCGGGAATCGGAAGTCCTACAATTACGGATAGTGACCTCCTATTCTAGCAACACATTCACAAATCCCTTAAAGGGTGATCAATCCAATAATAAATTCATAAATGTGAGTCAATAACAGCAAATAACACAAAACACTTGAATACACAATATTTTCGGTAACATTAACCGTAATAATCACATAAATGTCTTGGACTCAAGGTTCCACAATAATCAAGAGTGAACTAAGGGTGCTAGCCACCCATTTTACCTAATACAAAGATAAACTAACAGAAAATTAAAAAAAAAAAACATGAACATAGGATAGAAAGAACCAACCCCCTTCCATTTCCTTGCTTCCAATGGAGAAAAGAGGCTGATTATGTGTGTGGGATGGGTTCTAGGTTATTAGGGTTATTAGGGTTAGGTTAAATTCGAATGGGATGATATATATATAAGGAGAGAAAGTGCTAGTCGAAAATAGGCAAAATCGCATTCAGGATTTTAAAACAGGGTACTTAATCTCGGCCGAGACGGGAGTGTGTCTCGGCCGAGACGTGAAAAGGGGTTTTCAAGGGTTTATGGGTCGAAAGGCCATCTCGGCCGAGATTAAGTATCATCTCGGCCGAGATCTGGGTCATTGAAAAACTTTGAAATTCTCTGGCAACATTTCTCGGCCGAGATCTGTTGTGTGTCTCGGCCGAGATCTTCTTTCTGCCCAACTCTTCATAAATGCCCTGGAGACTCATCTCGGCCGAGATTTGAGTCCTGTCTCGGCCGAGATCTTCAATTAACCCTTCTTTTTGTTGCCTCGATCGATCCCTCGACTCCGCGGTCGTTTGAGGTTCTTTTTCGACCCGTTTTCACCTGTTTTAACACAAAAATCGCACAAACGCATTATTTTGCCCATGAGAGTATAAAAACACTAAATACACGTGATTATGCACATTATTGATACTAAAATGACACTAAAAGTGCCCTAAAGTGCGTGCACGAAACACGTGTACCACCTACTTAAACATAACCTAATTATGTCATAATCCCTCCAATGTCATATGTTCCTTCAGCCTGTTCATGAGCAATCAAGTGCTCAATCCCTTCTCTAACCACCTCCTCATCCACTTCTGGAGTTATTGGGAATCTTCCTCCCCTAATTAGTGTTGTTTTACCCATGTGTGGCAGTTTATAGTTGTTGTTACCCTTTAGCTTCATAACGCCAATCATGCAAGCCTATAAACTCAAGAAGACATTGTTAAGTTTACTGAATTCTAGTTCTTCAAAAAAATTGAGAACATTGTTCACCAACACTTCCACAATATACGATGCAGTTTCTACTTGCAATGACTGTATTGCTCTAAAATAATCCAAATCTAGAACATTTATGTCAGGTGAGTTAGGTGGTGGCAGATCAGTTGAATTTCAAACCGATCTAATGATGGAGCCAATCTGAATTCTGGACCATAATTACTGATGCGGGGCTTTGCATTGTCCTGTTGGATTATTATGTGTTTGCTTGCATTTGTTGGTCATTTTGCTTTAATCGCTGGAATAATCTGATAATGACAATGAATCAACAGTTGAAATAAAAAATAAAAGGTGTTAGTAATGCCACCATTATGTTCAGATAGTTTAAATAAACTGTTAGGATGCATTTAGGAGGCTTACTATGTAAATGAACTAGATGATGACTTCTGATCTGATATTTTAAATTCTCACCTGATACAACAGACAGCCATTGATGACTTGCTTGGTTATTGATTCTGTTAGCTTAGTTGCCAATGTGCCCCTCAATCTGTTTCTACTATTTCTTTGGGTTGGTTCCCTGTTTGTGAATGAAAAATTGCTAATTTTTCCATCGAACACTAATTCACCCTCAGGTGAGTATTGTGGTCGCACAACTGCACACACAAACATCACATTGGGAATGTGTCATTTGCTTTTGCATGACCTGTATGCGTCTTCTTCCTCTGCCAGTTTATAGACCCTCTCAGTAGTTCATTGCATAGAAAACCACTTATGATCAATGTGAATGACATTCTACATGGTTTCATACCTGATGTTGTTGGTTTGTCTGTCAAGATGCAAAGAACTAAGGTTGTACTTGAGTCTTTGCAGCATGTTTGCTCCTGTTAGGCAGGTTTAATTGCATTGGTGTGGGGTTTAACCACACCAGATTTGACCCACCTTCCAACCTTGCTCTTGATGACATTTAACTCTTGGCTAGCCTTCTAATGGTACACCTTTTTGCAAATGATATGCTCTTTATCAGATCTACATTAAGCTTAACATGTACCCTTCCAACTCTCTGTTTTCTTGGCTTGTGATCGCACTGCCGTGTGCAGTCAAATTATTATTATTTTTCCTAACTTTCCTTTTCTAAATAGTAGAAAGGGTAAGTTAGGATCGATCCCACAGGGAACATGGAAACTAATTATATTTATGTATTTAACCTAATATGCAAATAATAGTAATATATATATACATATATATATATATATATATATATATATATATATATATAAAGTATGGGAGGAGTTTGATTGGAATTAAGTAACCATTGCAGGTAACAAGTAAACTAGTAATTTAAAGATGAATTCAAATATAAGAAGGAATTCCCGCCTTTAACCTAGTATCCCCCTTGTCTGGATTATCCTCGTAATTAATGCAACTGTTTGACAAATTAGTTCTGAAACCCCTACCCCAAGAATTAACAAGTACGCTTTGTTAACCTTGTTACCCCTTAGGTGTAATTAATCACAAGTACGCTCTGCAATTAATCAATCCAATTAAGTGGTCTTAGGATACGATCTCTAAAACACTGTTAACCGAATGCATAGGGTACCAAGAAAACGGGATAGGTACGGTATTTTACTCACAAGCTCGGTACAAGTGACTGCGACTTATGTTATCCTAGCGAATGAACTCACTATTGCTACTCGTAGACATAATTTCGTAACAATTACATATTACAATTTATGGCCTAGCAAAGATTATGTGATTACTACCCGAGTGATCAGTCCAAATAACAAAACACATAAAAGATATAAATAAGTCGAATAACATAAATAATTTCATAATATAATTCAGTCAAACAATTACTGTAAGAACTACAAAACATCCTCCTAGGATTCAAACATCCGTTGAAGACGGAAATAAAGGAACTTAGCCGATCATAGCGATGGCTAAAAACAATGTAATAATAAAAGACATGAAAATTAAATTTAAAAAACCCGAGATGATGAATCTTGATTCTTTGTGCTTTCTGGAATCAGGGCCGGCTCAACATTTTCGGACTGGTAAGTCAATATTAATTCTCTAGTGGAATGAATTAATATTTATGAATTAATTATGTTCTGGGCTGAACATAGAAAAATTAATTCATAGTTAGACTCATCTTTATTCCTTATATTTGATCCCTGGGCTGGCCCATCTGGCTCCTAGCCCAAGAGGGAATTAATCTATCAGGCCAGGCCCAGACTCAATGTATTAAGTTTAAATACATAACTTCTTATCTGTGTTTTTCATTAACCTACCGTAAAAACACAGAAAAGAGAGAAATAGAGAGGGGGCGGCGTCTGTAGAAAAATTCACAGGCTTGGGATTTCTCAAAGTTTGTCGTTCATCCGGCATTGAAAATTGAGCAGGGATTTAAAAGATCAAAGTTGGAGTTGATCATCAGTTCGTTGTGTACCCAATTCTCAGGTTAATTCTAAACATCAAAGTATTGCAATTAAATTAAATAGATGCATTTTAGGATTAATAAATGTATGGTGAATTATGATAATCTAAGAAGAGCCTAGGGAAATTCAAAATTCCTACACCACCGCTGTCTGGAATCCCCAAGTCCAAGCTTCCGAGTCAATAAAAACTGTCTTTTCCGGACTTGGGATCTTCTTTAAATAGATGGAGATGAAGTGTGCTTGAGTTGCGCTTGAAAAGGCAATCTTCGAACAAATCACTGTGTAAACCGACTTTGTGTCTCGACCGCGATACCTCTCCGACTGAAATACGACTTTCTAGCATACTTTTGTTAGTCTCGGCCGAGCACAGCTTTCTCATGCTTGGCTCGATTTTGCTTCGTTTTAGACTTGCGCGACTTGTTTCTTCGTCCATCTTCAGTCGATTTCGACTTTCGGTCTAGATTTACCCAAATAACTATAAAACAAGTCAAACAACGTCAAATTATCTTATAATACAAATATGAACAGTACAAGATTAATTATGTATGCAAAAGTCACTAAATGAACACTTAAATCGACCTAATATACATGCATAAACACACGTACCAGCTTGAACGAAGCAGAAACACCTTCTAACATTTACTGTTTTGCAGATTCTCAAGTTTCGGTCTAATGGAGAAAGATTAGGCCCCATCTTTTAGCTTGTCATTTGTTCTGTTTGTATTTATGTGGCTTTAAATATTAGATATCTACATTGAATGTGGTTTGGAAAGTAGGAATGAGTATTTATTGTGATTAGGAATGGCCTTCCTTAATTTAGGAGGGAACTTTTGGTTTGTAATTTTAGAGTACTTAGTCCTTAAACTGATGCTATGTAATAATTGTTGGAAGGAAAGATTTCCTATTTTTTTAGATGAATTTTGAATTTTTCAGTTGATTTTTTTTTTTTTAATCGTTTGGGTTACTGTTCATCTGTTCATTTTGGAGAGGGAAAGATTAGTATCTAATCCCCTCCTAAAATTTTCAGATTATAACCCTTTGAAAAGTCAACCAAAAAGCAAAAAATATATTTTTCTTAGGCAAAAAATTGCAACGCATTAGGTGCACAATAAGCCTTATTGTGCACATGGGGATATTCTAGGAGTTTTTAGGGTTTTAGGAATTTTTAGGATTTAGGATTTTTTAAGGAAACACTCGAGACGGGTGGGGATTAAGGCTCGTCCCCAACCTGTCAATTATCAAATCAAGAACCAAGCAAAGTACAAATAGACATACGTACAAAGATGCAGGCCAAAAGTGTCACAATCACAAATCAGGAGGATTGGGCCAAAATTTTCCAAAACCTAGGGTGGGAAGGGGGAATAAGAAGGTTTCCTCCCTTTCCGACCAACTGACTGGTCATGGCGGTCGGAAGGAGAGAAAAAATGAGAGAATGAAAGCAGGGGGCTCAAACAACATATGGAGCCACAAAATAAAAAGGGGGGTACAACAGGGGATCCGGAATAAATACATATGAAAAACATAAGTGAAGAAATGTAAAGAAACAACCAGCTAGAGGCTAATGGAAACGAAAGTTGGGGTAGCCTAACTGGTCCATGCGAACGAGAGCTAGGAGGTGGGTCGAAGCGGTCGCCGCGGTGTAGGTGATGAGGTGCTGAGTGTGGTGCCCAAGCTCAGCGAGGTGGTTAGCTGGTCGATTATCCTTTCGGTGGATGTGGATAATTCAGACAGTCTTGTTTCTCAACAAGCCCCGAACATGTGTAAGAGAGTGGGAGACTTGCCAGGATCCAAGTCTGTCCAAAGTAAGGAGCGTGACTACTGCCGCTCCATCCATCTCAATCTAGATGTGGGAGACGTTGTTTTCAAGGAGTGTATGTCCCATCAATAGTGTATGTTGCTCAATATCCAAGTCGGTTGCTCGCAACGAGCAGTGCAAGGTAACGCTCTGCCTGAAAAATAATATGAGAACATAGAAATCACCTATCTTTATGCTTAGTAATATTCCTTTCCGTTCAGGTGAACCAAAGGATCAGACAAGGAATAATGAAAGTCATGTGATTAGTGTGTGCATGTGATATGTGAAGGAAAAAACTAAGGAGAATGGTAGAGTCGGGGTCGGTGTGATGATGTGTAGAAATCTGGCTGTAGGGGTGCAGTCGGTTGCTCGCAACGAGCAGTGCAAGGTGACGCTCTGCTTGAAAAATAATATGAGAACATAGAAATAACCTATCTATGCTTAGCAATATTCTTTTCCGTCCACGTGAACCAAAGGATCAGACAAGGAATAATGAAAGTCATGTGATTAGTGTGTGCGTGTGATATGTGAAGGAAAAAACTAAGGAGAATGGTAGGGTCAAGTGTATCAGGCATCTCTACCTGAAACCAGGTCACAAAGTAGGCCCACACTGACCGCACCATATTGCACTGTAGAAACAGGTGAGGGATCATCTCCAGCTCATGACTGCGCGTGGCTATACAACATAAACATCTAGGCACTACATGATAACCCTGGGAAAGATAATAGGACTAGTTAGGAAGACGGTGGGAAAGAAAACGTCAGAGAAAGACAGACATGTTCGGAAGATATCAATTCCGTCCAAATGACTCATCCTAGTCAACTTTCAAGCCATTGTCAACGAAAAATTGACGTGCGATGTCAGTCTCCATCGCATGCAATCTCCGTTGTCTTGCATGATAGGGACCTCAATAATCTTATCTATAAGCTATTGGGGCAGGCCTTACGTATCGACCAAAATGGACTCTAACCGCGGAATATCCCAGCTCCTATCGATTCAAAAACATCCTAACGACCATATCCCAATTAACATCCTGATGGACAAGCTGATCATGGAATCTCTTAGGCAGAGTTTGATGCCTAACCCAAGTGTCATCCCAGAAACTGATCTCCCCCTCACCAAGAGCCCAAAAAATCTGAGATTGAGTCTGCAGGGCGACCCTCCAAAGGCGGATCTAGTGAAAAATGTGTTCGTGCTTCCAACATGCACAAGTAAGAATAACATGGCCAGCCAGTGATGGAACTCAAGAGGCCCTGAATAATTGGCTGAAAGAGAGCCAAGCTTATGTGCCCTCTGAAGAGCGAGACGCCAAGATAGATGACCCGCAGCTGACTAATCTGAAATCCGATTTCCTGATGAACCATGTCCTACCACTATAACTAAAAAATCGGATCGAGAACCTGAGACAACAGAATAGTGTTGAAGGAGCTCAACAAGCTCCCCTATCTCCCCTTCCTAGGCACGAGTGAATATGAAAATATCGTCAGCATGGGCCAGATGGGAGACGAGCGGGACGGAGTCGGGTGGCATGTAAATCATCCTAGGCCTGCTACGAATGAACACGTCTAGCCTCCGGGAGAGGTAGTCTGCCGCAAGGACAGGGGAAAGAGGGTCTCCTTGACGGAGTTCCCAACTTGAGTGGAAGAAGTCGGCAAAGGACCCATTCACAAGAATCGAGAACCTGCAATGCTCCACGCAATTGTGAATGAAGTCAATCCATCGGGGAGAAGCCCATTCTCTGAAGAACATGACACAAAAAGGATCATTACACCCGGTCGTAGGTCTTAGCCATATCGAGCTTCAGCACAGGTTGGGGACAAGGACGTCACGGTTCAGCTCATGAACAAGCTCCTGGGCTAGCAACATGGTAGCGTCGTTTCCTACTACCAAATTAAATTGTGTATGAAGAATACACTTAAACCTTACTAACTATCCTACTGAGTAGAATGGTAAATAAGGGTCGATCCCACAAGGAACGGCCGAACAGTTTTGATTACGATGTCAAGCAGTTTATGATTAAGTATGCAAGAAATAAATACTCAAGAAAGCAATAATGGGGGGTTGATGGGAAACTAACAATCTATTAGTGACAATTAAAAGCAAATAGACACAATTAAAAGAAACAAGTACTAAAAAACAATAGAAGAGATCTTTTTTGGTTTTAGTTTTCAAATAATAAAACAAGTCACCTTTGATCATGCTTCCCCTTGGTCTTGAACAATTGATGCAACTATTGTTAATGCCCGATTAAATTGTGATTTAAACCCTTATCTCAAGACTATTAACAAGCTCTAATAGCCTTGTTGTCCCTTAATCTTAGTTAATCAAAATAAGCTCTTCGACTAACCCTATTCAGTTTAACCGAATCCTCGAACAAGCTCTCTTAGATTCAATCACCAAAAGCATTAAACACTAGGACAACGAGATAAATTCAACATAAAACTCGAAAGCTCGGTTTTAGTGGTTGAACTTTGTGTTATCCCCAATAAATACCTATTGTTTGCTACTCGAGAATCGAAAATCCTACAATTACGGATAGTAATCTCATATTCTAGCAACACATTCACAAATCCCTTAAAGGGTGGTCAAACCAATAATCAATTCATAAATGTGAGTCAATAAGAGCAAATAACACAAAACACTTAAATACACAATAATCTCGGTAACATTAACCGTAATAATCACATCAATGTCTCGACTCAAGGTTCCACAATGATCAAGGATGAACTAAGGGTGCTAGCCACCCATATTAACCAATACAATCAAAAAATAAATGGGAAAATAAAGAAATATGATACTGATATGGATGAATCCAAAGATGTCAATTGGAGAAGATGATCCTTCAATCCCTTGTCCAATCTCCTTCCTTGGTGGCTGAAATGTGCTCTCCAAGTATCAAAAGGGCCTCCAAAAGTTATCCCAAGTTAGGTTAAATTTGAATGGGATGATATATATATAAAGGGAGAAAGTGCTAGACAAAAATAGGCAAAAACGTATTCAGGATTTTAAAACCAGGTAGTGAATCTCGGCCGAGACGGGAGTGTGTCTCGGCCGAGACGTGAAAAAGGGTTTTCAAGAATTTTGGGTCGAAGGTCAATCTCGGCCGAGATTGGGTTGCATCTCGGCCGAGACGTGAAAAAGGGGAAACTAGGGCTTTTTAGGTTTTGACTCATCTCGGCCGATTGGGTTGCATCTCGGCCGAGACTTTCATCTTTGACATTCTTAGGAAATTCCCTGGAGCCTCATCTCGACCGAGATGAGATTGAATCTCGGCCGAGATCTTCGGTCTTGCAAATCTTCAGAAATCCCCTGGAGGCTCATCTCGGCCGAGATTAACATCCTGTCTCGGCCGAGATCTTCAGTTGGCCCTTCCTTTCTTGCCTCGATCAATCCCTCGACTCCACGGTCGTTTAATCTTCGATTTCGACCCTTTTTACACCTGTCTTAATACAAAAATAGCTCAAACGCATTATTTTGCCCATTAGAATATAAAAGCACTAAACACACATAATTATGCACGTTATTGACACTAAAATGACACTAAAAGTGCCCTAAAGTGCGTGCACGGAACACGTGTACCACAACACATTGTCTGAGATTAATCTACCCTGAGCGAAGGTACTCTGGTTAGGCATTACGAGTATCGGGAGGAGAGGCGCCAGTATGGAGTTCAGGATCTTGGAGATGATCTTGTTTGGGACATTACAAAGGCTGATCGGTAGTCTCTAGTCGGTCTAGGACGCCGTCTGAGGCTTCTTCGGGATTAGAATAATGGAAGTCGCGGTGAAGCTCCTCGGCATGGGGTTCCCAGAGAAGAAATCTCGAACGACAGACCCAACGTCCGGACCCACGGTATCCTAACACGTCTGAAAGAATAGGGATGAGAAACTGTCCAGACCGGAGGCACTTGTCGGGTCAATGTCGAAAAAAACCTCCCTAATCTCCTCCTCAGATTGTATCCCACAGAGAAAAGCAAGGTTCGTATCCTCGAGGAGCCTAGGGAAGAACTCATCGAAAGGAGCCCCTAAAGCTCCCTCCTCCGCCAATAGAAGGCTCTAGAAATAAGCAACAACCGAGTCCCGAATGCCGGTCTGATCGGCCATGTAGGCTCCGTCAGCCTCGATTGTGTGGATGTAAGACTGAAATTGTTCTGCTTCACAAAGCCCTGAAAGAATCGGGTGTTCCTCTCGCCCCCACGGTCCAGCGCATGGCCGTCTTCTGCCTTCAGAAGTCCTCCTCCATCCGAAGGCGCAATAGATAACCGGTGTGGAGGTGCCGCATTTCTGTGCGCCGAGTAGGAGTGGAGTCACAGTCATGGGCCATCTCAGTAGCAGCGTGTGCACCCTCGGTCTTCTGAGTCCTGTGGAAGATATTACCGAAGACCGACCAATTCCACTACTTCAGGTGTTTCTTAACCCGGGTAAGCTTCAGCTGTAGATTCACCATACCCACATGTCCAGTCGGAGTTGCCCAAACCCCTCGGATGGTGTCCAAAAAAGTGTGGTGCTAGACCCACATGCTCTGAAAGCGGAAGGAAGATTCCTGACTGCTCTCGGTTAGGCATGTCAAAATCAATCCGCCCCGCCCCGATCCGAGGTCCTTGGGGCGGGGCAAAATCCACCCCGATGAAGAACGGGGCACGCCCCGCCCCGCTCCGTCCACGGGGCAGGGCGGGGCGGGTCAGGGTCCGCTCCCTCCCTTATATATATAATTTATTTTAATTTTAAATATATATTATGTAATATTATATAGATATATATATATATACACACACATAAATATTAAATATGTGTATATATGTATTTATAATATCAAATTTTATATATGATATGTTATATATATGCCATCCTAATACAATAAATTATGATTAGAATAAATTTAAATAATCAAATTCCATTTTCTAATAATTAATTTTACAAAATATAAAAAATGTTAAAACAAAACTAATGTAAACCTAAAAATTAAAACCCTATTAATTTCAATTATAAAAAAAATAAGGTTTTTAATTAAAAAAAATAATTTTTTTTTAAAAAAAAAAAGAAAAAGAAAAAAAGATAAAGGCGGGTCGGGGCGGGGCGGGGCACGCACTTTTAGGTCAATTTAAGTATCTTTTACGAGCTTTTGTGTGCATATTCACGTGTGTTTTGTGCGTCTATTTCTTATTGGGTAGTTTGACATGTTTAGTTCGTTTCCATGTCAAAACAGATGAATTAAGGCCAAAAAATAAGTTCGAAGATCTCAAATTAACAATCCGAGCTCAAAGGGAAAAGAAAACAAGGAAAAAAACGAGACCTTGCTCGAGATGCTGATGTCACGCCCGTGACCCAAGCCACGGCCGAGGCAGACTAGTCCACGGCCATGGTAAATTATCCAGAAGATGGTCAAAACTTAATCAAGCCACGGCCGAGGCAATATCAAGCCAGGCCCGTGGCGGACCAAAGCCCACGGCCGCGACCAGAATTAGCCACGCCCGTGGCTAAGGATCCAGAAGATGGGCGAAATCTAGCCCAACCAAAGCCCACGGCCGAGGCAATGACTGGGCCACGCCCGTGGCCCCAATTTGAGCACAAACCCTTGTTTCTCACCACGCCCGCTGCTAGTTTTGCGCCACGGCTGTGGCGCGACTCCCTGTTTTAAAAATCCAAACATGTTTATGCCCAACTTTGAGCTAACACTTTCTCCCCTATATATATAGCCTCCCATTTGAATTTGACCTATCTTAGAACACATTTTCAGCCACTTTTGAACCACCATCATCCTCAAGGACAAAATTGGGAAGAAGATTGCAGGTTTTTCACTCCTCAACCCAAGTTCTTGGTTCAATCTTTAAGTTTATTATGTTTTCTTGTATTTCCATCTATATTATGATTGTATTAGGTGTAATGGGTAGCTTCACCCTTGATCAATGTGGAACCTTGAGTTGAAGACATTTATGTGATTATTGCGGTTAATATTACCGATTGGATTGTGTATGTAAGTGCTTTATGTTATTTGCTATTATTGAGTCACATTTATGAATTGATTATTGGATTGATCACCCTTTAGGGGATTTATGAATGTGTTGCTAGTAGTCGGGGTTGCTATCCGTAATTGTAGTGATTTCGACTCATTTGTAGCAAACAATGAATGTTCATTGGTGATAACATAAAGTTCGACCACTAAAATCGAGCTTGCGAATTGTATGTCGCATATATTTCGTTGTCTTGGTGCCCAATGCATTTGATTATTGAATCTAAGAGAGCTTGTTCGAGGATTCGGTTAAATCGAATATGGTTAGTCAAAGAATTTGTTTTGATTAACTAAGATTAAGAGATAACAAGACTATTAGAGCTTGTTAATAGTCTTGAGACAAGAGCTTGAATCACAATTTATCGGGCATTAACAATAGTTGCATAAATTGTCTAAAAACAAGGGGAAGCATGATCAAGGGTGGATCGTTTTATTACTTAAATGCTTTCAATTTCATTTAATTGCTTTTTATTTTTATTAGTAGGTTGTTAGTTAATTACTAAAACTTCTCCCCAGCTTTTATTGCTTTTCTAAGTTGTTTAAATTTATATATATATTTAACTTTAATTTCTTGATATTATAATCGAAATTAATCGGCCATTCTCTGTGGGATCGACCCTTACTTGTCACTCTACTTAGTAGGATAGTTCGTGGGGTTTAGTATTGTTATTACAATACGAGATATAATTATATTTGGTACGCGTATTCGACGCGCGTTACCACCTTCCTTAACCTGGAAGGTATAGTCCGAACCGATATAACCCAAATCGAGCAGCTCACAATCGGCGATCGCCTCGCTAAAGTCGAGCATCTCACCCGTTCTATCAGTGATGATGTCGTGACGCTCGTGGTCGTGGAGGAATATGTTAAAATCGCCTCCCACAAGCCAGGCCTGCTCGTGCATGGACTCTCTCACGCAAAGTGTCCCAGAGTTGAAGGTACCGCTAAGTCTTAGCATACACAGCGGTTAGGAAGATCGGCTGAGGCAGGATCAGGGCAGACAGACGAATGTAGAGGGCCCGCTCAGTGTCGACGATGACATCAATGTGATAATGCAGGGCAGCAAGCACCCAAATCTAATTAAAGACATTACTGACCCTACTATGAAAGCCGAGACGGCGAGTGATGAACGAACGGGACGAACCATCGCCTCTTGGCTCTAAAATAGCACAGAAAGATAGGTTGTGCATCCTAATCAGCTAATGAAGGTAAGTCTGGGTGGAACTGTTCTGGAGCGCACGGGCGTTCCATATCATAAAAGGAACCGACATAATCAAATAGTTGGGGAGGGGGAGGATCTACACCCCTTAATCGGACGCTCACGACTACTGCACGCGGTTGAGATATTGCGAGTGACTGGGATCTTCTATCTAGCCAACTTCTCTATGGTGCGACCCAACCTACTAAAATCTCTCAGCGGCACACCAAACCCGTGCGACCTCTCAGACGTGGCCGGGTGGGCCTTCTCTGCCATAAACTATTGAATGTGCTGGCCCCATCCTATGCCGAAGTTGGGCCCCTATCCAATCGGGACCTGAGCATCCGAGTAGGAGGACTAGCATGAGAGCTCCTCCCAAGCCATGTTCAGGAGACACGGCATCTAGGATGCGGAGGCCGGAGGAAATGTCTGATAAGGTCTCGGCTCGTTGATAGACACCATAGGCATCTCAATGTCTATCTTATTGTGTCCCTCAAAGTCCCCCTGAGCAGTCTGTGCTCCTCTGGCAGCAAAATCTGAAGGGACCGAGTCAGGCAGCTCAGACTCAGCTACATAAGAACCACTGAGGGCAATATCATCGCTGGTGTCCTCATCATCTAGAGTATTCTCATCCTTGAGGTCATCACCACTCATCTGAACGGGGGCTTGGATGCCCCTCTTCGCGTGCTCGAAGGCCTTCCTTGCCTCAGGGTCGGACTAGGGGTCCGATAGCATGATCCCCCTGGCGAGGACTGTCTGCCACGTGGAAATGGCGGCGGGCATCCTCCGAGCTCGAGGGTGTTGTCCGATCCGCTGGTCCAACTTGTCCTGTGCCGGCAGAAGAGGGTGAGCATCCCTTGACTGTCTCAAGGGGGAAGTCCTTCGCTTGCGTCCCCTGCGGCGCTGGCGATCCTGCTGACCCTAGGCAGCGCCATCAATAGGCTGCTCCGACTAAAGGTGGCAATTTGGGGGTCGACGGATCCGTCGGGCCAACGTTATATTGGGCCGAGCTAAAATTTGATCGAGCCTAAAATTAGTTGGTCCGGCCCGGGATCCGTCGGACTTTTGGCCCATCGGACCAAATAGTATTTTGGACCTACATTTGATGGCTCGGCCTATCTAAAATATCGGGTCAGGCCGCCCGGCCTGCCACCTTTAGCTCCAACTGAGTCCTGGGTGGCTGGTTGTCTGTCAGGCGGTGGCGGCCGGACTTTGTTACCCACGTAACAATCCTGCATCTTGTGTCGTATGTGTTGGTAACCAATGTAGTAGTCTAGCACAAACTCATAAATGGCATGCTGATGCCATCTCCTCTCTCCCGAGGTAATCATAATCTCAGGGGATTGGTCGGCCTGAAGGTCTAGCTCGATGCAGATCCTAGTATAAGAACTCGACTCCTGTTACTAGTCGAGTAGTCCATCTGAACCGGTCTACCGATGAGCTTGACCATGGAGTACAAAGTGTCGTGGTTGAACATCCGAACGAGAAGGCTCGGAAAGCGGCACCAAACTGGGGTCAAAGCGGTCTGGACCTTAGGGTCAAAATTTGAGGTCCATTTAAAAACCCGCATAGGACAACTAGAGATCAATAAAGAAGTGCTAAGCTATAACTTGGTATAATCACTATTCCCATCCAACTCAATAAGAATATGGGAGGGGGTCATAAAGCTCCAACGATACTACCAACAAAGCCTAACCCGACTAATTCGGTCACTATTATGCGAGCAGTGGGAATAGCATGGGAAAATTTCCCAACAAGATAATTTTTACACTCAACAGCTAAGCTATCAAAGATGTTAGGAGACATATCAAGCTCGGGAATATTATCAATAAATTTGTGGAAGCCAAGTGGACGTACATTGTCCCCGAACACAACCGAGGTTGGCTTTGGAGCGGAGGTCAACGGCACTAGAACGGTCTAAGGAGGACGAGCAACTGCTTCGACAAAAAAATTGGCCGGGGAAGGAGAGAGGCCCCTTGCGGGCAGCAAGCAAAGTGGACGGGCTCGGAGCAGTCGGGTCAGTAAGATAGGGGTGGGGGTGGTTGGCGGAAATAAAGGAGAGTGATTGTTTGAGTTAACTAGGGTGGGGGGAAAGATAGGCGGGGGTGGTAAGAGGGTTGGGTTGTTTGAGTATGCTAGGGAGGTTAGTCGGCGGGGGTGATAAGAGGGTTGGGATAGTATCTTCTAGTGGAGTGGTGGAATGAGAAAGAATAGGTATAGTGGCAGAATGCCTTTAAGAGCAGGAGGATGATGGGCTAGTGGGAGGATTGGTGATGGGCTGTTGGATTAATGAATTGGGCAGACAGGGGTGACAGCCCAATTGCAGAGGTGACGGGTTGGTTAGGAAAGGAATGGGCTTGAGGTAGGGGAGGTCCAACATGGAGAGAGCATGGGCCAACTAAAAGGGGGGGTTGTTGGGTTGAGGTAGTAGCAAACGGCCCAAGGCCCAGATGATGACCCGCATTTAGTTGGGCCATGGTGTTTGGGCTCGTAAAAATTCCAGGAGGTGAGTAAGAGCCTGGGGGTGAATGGCCCATTCCCCAATTGGGCCAAGGGAGGTGGGCCTGTCGGTGGGGTGAGGCCCGAATCAAAGGGGGGCCTATTCCCAAACAAAGGGCACAAACAGGCTGTAGGGGATGAAAAGGGTAGAAGGCAAGCAGACCGACCACCGCCATCAACCGTCAACATCCTCCAGCTTCCTCCCGTCGTCTATGATTTTGGGGTTTTATGGGTTTTTAGGATTTTTCAGAATTAGGGTTTTATGACTTTTTAGGAAGAGTGTACAATAAATTTTATTGTACATCTTATGCACCCAAGTTTCACTCTTCTTTTTTTTATATATGTATGCACATTTAAATGTGCAAGTTCGAATGAGACGGAGGAAGTAGATGTTAATTATATATATGTAAATAGTATTTGAAAAAAATGTCTTATTTAGTACTTAATTGTCCGATTTAAAGTGTATTATTATTATTTGAAAAGGAGCCATTTTATTTAAACGAGTTGATGCCCCGGTACAGAAACCAGGTGAGACCAATCAAATTTAAGTCCCTCATATAAAAATATGAAAGATGAAGCATGGAGTTGTGAGTTTGAGCTGAAACTTCAATTGGGGACAAGCTATCATAGATTGCAAGAACTTGAGCTACCCCAAGAGTCTTGATAAAGATGAAACCACCTCTTCCTGACAGTTGCGAATCACTGCTCCAAAAACCCCTACCAACCACCGAGGCATCAGTATTGCCACATCAGAATCGGTGATTGTGTATTTGTCATCAAGCACCGTAACGGCCAACCGATTAAAAAAAAAAATCCACATGGCTTACCTCCTCGTGATCATATTAAAAACAGGAGCGTGAAAACATAAGACTTAATATAAAAACACATAATCCTTCTACTATATGAAATGGATAAAGCCAACATTGATTCTTACATGATCTTCCAGGAAAAACTTTTATGAATATCGTCGCAAATGATTGGTGGAAGCAATATTCATTTCCATGTTATGCATCACTTCTGCTGCATTCAAGCAATGAACTACAACATGAGGCCGACACAAAAAATTAAAATTAAAATCAAAATCCGAGAATATCTAGAGTTGAGTCAACCCATAATTCATTGCAATACTCGTATAGTGGGGAGTGAGATTTTGTATAAATAGGTAAATAATGAAAAATGGTGGTGGAGAAGATGATTTGATAGGTATGGACGGCCAACACTTTATCTAACAAAGGGCAGAAGCCTTTGCCCTTTTTCTACAATTAAATTAACCTCTTCCCGATCAGGGTCTAGAATGCAAATATCCACCCCCCATCGGACCATTGCCACTGTTCAATTATCCAACCATGGCTTTCGATACTCTTCTTATCCACTGATTTGAGTGTATAATTTGTATTGGGAAATCTTAATGAAGAATAAAAACACCCAATTAAATAATAGTGCCTGGGACGAGACTACAAACTCAAAATATTTCACAAGAAATGGTAAATTACAATATTTAAGTAGTTTGGACTGATGATCAAAAGTAAATAGTGGTGGGATGGGAATAAGAAATTCCTAAATAATAATAATAAATTGTTTTTTTCAACAACCACCTTTACGTCTCCTCCACGCCTTCTGCAGAAACAATCCCACAACGGGGATCAAGATAAATTTCCCCATTTTCGCTATGGACGATACAGAAGTGAATCAATCAATATTCAATTTTGCTAAACCAGTCATCTTATTGAAATCAGATGTATAGAACAATATAAGGAAATTAAACTGAAATACAGAAAATTTAGAATTTTATTAGGAGTCACCAGCATTGAATTGTACAAAGAACGAGTGTTAGGCAAAGGTTTATCGATCACCATCAGGATGTTCGACTCATATCAGTCAACGGTTAACATTATGATCGGCCAACAAGGGCCGTGGGAGAGGTTACAGGCAGGCGACGCAACACTCAAAGGTCGGGATCGACAACTTTTGGCTTTGGCAGCCACGAATTCCAATACGGAGATCATGTTTTGTAACCACGGGTGCTGACTGGTGGGGAGGGGAGGGGGGGAAGGGGGCAAAATGAGTTAGGGTGCTTCAGTGTATACAGTAGAAGGGATGTAAATAGTCCGTCTCTTTTCTCTTCTTAGTTTACTACGAAAATATATAATGAGTCCAAATCATTACAAAATTGCATCCCGAATAACTGAAAGAAACAATGTATCAGTGAGTTTATTAAAAAAAACGTATTTAGCTCTATTATTTTTTTGCTCTTCCACTACAAAATAGACAATCAATATACACACACATATATATATATATATGTATGTATGTTAGAAAAAAGTGCAAGGAACAAAAGTTCATGAAAGAGAGTGCACCAGGTAAAATGTAAAAACTTTAGTTTAGAAACAAAGGTGTAAAAGAAAATACAAAGAGAAAGTAGACAATAAGGACAGGAACAAAAAATGCATTTTTCCATTAGAAATTTGTTGAAAATGGTCAGGAGCTGAAAGCCAGATAAGACTGTTACCTGTCAAAATGTCTTCCATCAAGCCTAGAGATAGGGTAGATAGCAGCATTTCAATCCATAATAGTACAAACAATTCCTATTTATATAGTATCGTCAGTTACATACCTAGGTAGAAGCCGGTTAAGCAAAATGAGCTCAGGAGAGATGATCATCTTTAGAAGATCTACTAAAGACTGCCCAATACAACACATTTTAATGCAGCAAAGCCATGTAAACGGCACTTTTCTCAGTCCACAGTTTCTTGTTCAAGAAGTGGAAGAATCCCCACAGCTGATGAACCAAGGTGCATGCCTCTAACAATACCACCATAACTGATCTTAATTTTATAGCACAGAAGCAATATTGAGTCCCATAGTGCTGTTCTTCCCTGCAAACATAAACCAGAGATGCAATCACACTCTCATTGTCTATAAGGGTGTTCTCAAAATGGTGGTGTGTTACCCATCACATAGAACGTATTTGTTATACTAGAAATGCAATCACAAACTCTCCACAACTATCATGGTTTAACAGTACAAATACATAATAATTCACTTAATCAACTTTCACCTAAAATTAGCCTTGGATAGATGTAAAATCCAACTAGTGAAGAATGGGACCAAGAAGCAGGAAAGAGAAGATGCTACATGCATTGGGACACTGAGAAAGTTGTACCATATTTTGGTCAACAATTGCTATAAGTGGTTAAGTAGCTGAAACTGCATACATATATCTAATGGACTGAAATACTTGCAAGATGCTCAGCAATTACTTGCCTGGAACGAAAACTGAGGCTTTTTGTCCCAGTATAAGGCAAATACTGGGGGACTTTGCTTCCCAACAGCTAAAATACAGGCCCCAGGATGTAGTACTGAGGGGACACCACATATAACAGCTATGTACTTCTCAGGGAAGTTTTCTTTAGGGGGCAGAACACCCAAAAACAAAGGGTTCTTGCTTGCTTGCGCCCCAGCGTATGATGTAGGATCAACATGCAACATCCATTTCGGGTATTCCAGGAAAGCACAGAACAAGTAAAGAAGTAAGTGAGAATCACTAGGAAGCTCAAGACTCCATTTCTTATTCACTTTATCATAGACCTCGCCATTTCCCAGATACTCATAGTTCCTTAAGCATGTTCCCTCAGCAAGCTCTACAAGATTATTTATGCAGTCAAGGAAATATCACCACATAACAGGAACATCACTTTATTTGTTATCAATGTACTATACTATTAAGTAAACACTTACTACGAATCCTCTGTACAGTATAGTCAGCTCGAACACTACTTTGCGGAAGTAGACCTTTACTCCACTCTCCTTTCATCAATGCATGGAGCCTCTGATGTTCCATTATGGCATCAATACCCTCTTGTAAAAGAGGAAGTGACGCGGCATACTGAGGGGATTGCTGGAAATTGCTAGTTTGCAATTTTGCTGGAAATGAGAAGGCAAACATAAATAACTGAAACAAACTTTGTCTTACAGGTCACCAGATCAGATGTATATAAGAATTGCAATTTCCATGAAACTATTTAACATACAAGCATCAAGAACTTGAACAAGAGTTGCACATAGCTGATGAAGAAGACCATCTTCCTCAACTGCAAATGCTGGCTTCCATTCATTACTTCTCTCCATTGGAGATACATGAGCAGTAGGCGGTGTGCTTGGCGTATCACTTCCAACTTGACCGATGGTTAGAGGAATATTAAGTTTTGCAGCTGCTTCATTAACCTAAATTTACAAGAGAATGTACACAATGAAGAATACTCTAAACAGCCATATATGATTTCAGGATCACATTAATAAACTTGCATCACTGAAATATATCATTTATATGGTTTTTGAATCCAAATAGAGCAAACAAATCATGACTTAAACACATCTAAAAGAGTATGCAGCCGAGTGGATTCTACTTAGTAACAAGGAAACCAAATTAACAAGGGAGAACTCCAGGCACACACCACATAAATTTTATTGTTCAAAGAAAGAATTTCAACTCTTATTCTTGAAATGGTGTCCACCAAGTACAAAAAGAGAAATTTGTCAACAAACTCAACTTTATGGCAGAACTAGAAGAGGTCAAACCAAAAGTCCTACCACTATATCGAAGAGTTTCCGCAAGCGGATACAGTCTCCAAAGGTGACAAAGGAATACAAAATGCCAAAACCTAACAGAAGATCCCACAAGATAAGGCGTTTGGAAGATTAAATTATATTTTCTTTTATCTTCACCCACATTTGGACTTCCAGTTTTCCACACATGTTTCGTTCACAAAGGTTCCTTTGTTTTGCTATGATATCCAGAATAGGAACCTCACATTCTCCAAATGAATCATAACTGTAATTTGGAGAGATCTGTACAAACCCTTACCTAGGGATTTGCAGTGCATATAACCCATGGAAAATATCTATGGCCCAAAAGCGGTGCAATTATAGTGAAAAGAAACTCTCACCGTCAAGTGGCTAGTATCAATCTTCCCAATAAGAGGATTGAGTATGGCAGCAGAAAACCACTGCCTGAGACGGTCACGCCATATCTCAATGTGCGAATAAACGCCCAACCTTTGAAAAGCTTCAATTGACTCTTCCATGGACATTGGAGAAGGAAGATCTCCCTCCCCTTTTTTGGGGGGAGTTGTGAACTTCTGTGAACCAGGAGACATCCTAACTGGCCTTAAAGGCGTACTTCTTGTAGTCCCAGAAGTATTAACTGAACTAGCCAAGGTGTTTGGACTGGTCACATTGAATGCATTTATGCTAGGTGGAGGGGTAGCCAATTTGCTAGCTGTTTCAGATATTTTCTCATCTACATCAGCCAAAAACAATTCAAGATCCTGCTCTGTTGCTATGTCCTTATGAAAAGCTCTGCGCTTATATGACCAAGGGGTGGTAGTCAACTGATCTGCACTTGTTGGTGTCTGCAGGGATGATGATGGGATGGGTGAACGTGTAGAGGCTGTTGGTACAAGATACATAGAGGGAGAAGCTGGTGATTTGGATGGTGTGGTAAACATATGCATCTTGTTCCCACCAGTGGAGCTTGATTTCCCACCACTCATTCCAGAAGCATGATTCGATCCAGTTATTGATGGATGAAGAGGGACAAGCACATCTGAAGGAGATCGTGGACTAGTTCTGGATTTAGGAAGTTTCTTTGAAGACTCTTCAGAACCCTTTTCAATTTTTGATCTTAGTCCTAGAAGGCCAAGCTGTCGGTTGGTAAGGCGCTTTACCTCTTTTGTGCCTTCGGAAGGAGATACTACTACTACATCTGTAGTGACTCGTGCTCTCCACTGCGAGAGGGCCTTGAAGAAAGCAAGCAAAGTTCCAAGCAACAAGATGCTTGCCATGACTGCTATTATCTTGGAACAAAAACCTGAATGTTGACATGATATCACAGTTTGCATCACTGGAACCAGTTACATTATTGCATTTAAACATCCCAAATGGAAATTGAAACATTACTTACGGGAAACATCCTGAGAGAGAAATCCAAGTCCAATTTTAGCAGCTACAGCACTTTCCCTACATTCAATGTATTCAAATTAGCACAAAATATTTTCCAATTCATGAGTTTGCTAAGATTCAATGAGTGTGTTAAGCTTAGAAAATGATCGAGCTCGACACAAGGAGCAGGAATTAGTAACTTTCATTCCCTGCCATGCCACACGTTCTTCATGCTGGCAGGAGTTCGAACGAATAAACACACTCAGAGTTTCACAATAGCAACACTAAACTCACACAGCAAGTTCAGTACTAAGATAAACATCTCTGCGTGACAAAAAACTAAAGGAATGTGACTAAATGCAAGCTCATCATAATTAACCAAACTAGGCAAAGGAGGTGCATCACACGATGATAACCCAACATATAACGGCAAATTACCTATAGAAAGAGATGAAGAGAGCGAGGACGGAAACAGAGGACAGAGAGAGTATGAATGCGACAGAAGAGGCAGGGGGGCGGAGACTGTTGGAGGTGAGGGCGGCGGAGAGTGCTGGGTTCTGGTATACCGCGAACATCGAGGGCTTCGATATACTCGCCGTCTGCTGCTGCTTTCCTCCACCTCGATCCATTACTAATTTTGAAGATGACTGATTGGTGCGTGATAACCTGTTTAGGGTTTTACAGTTTAGCGCTCTCCATTGATGAGGTTCGGGAGGTCGAGCAGAAGCTACAATTTTTTTAAATTCACCGCTCTGCTGGAGCCCTTAATATTGGGAGGTTTTCTTTGCAAAATAAATTGAAAAAACTGCAACTTTATTGAGTCCTTTTAATATATTTTTTTTCGCAGATAAGACCATCTCCAGTCGTATACTTCAAAAGTAGGTATATTCTTTATTACATTAGCATCATTTTAATAGTAAAAATATTTATATCTCAAAATAAAACTCCTCACCAACAACAAAAAAATATATGGGGGTTCACTTCAATATCCTATTTATCTCTTTTATTTATTAATCTATCAACAATATTAATTATTTAATTTCGGATAAATAATAAATAATTAAATATTTTGATTATTTTAATCTCTTATATTTTATTATATTTTGAAAAAAGAAACACCAAAAAAAATATTATTAATTTATTTTCATCATATAAAACGTAAAAATATAAAATAAAAGCAACACGGTACACAAAAAAAATCTGAAAGCAACAAAGTAAATTTCGCAACGACTAACTTAATATTTAGCTAATTATTTTCGGAACGGGCCCAAACATGCTCAATTAAATCATGTCAAAGTTGTTGATGTTTTTGTTTATCCCGTGGTTGAACACCTCTCTTTATGTAGTCATTGATGCTCCGGTTGATCATTGACTTACTTGTGGAGGTGGGGTGGCGTAATTGGGATCGTCTGACCAATCGATCGCTGTATTTCATTCATTTTCAATTATCATGTTGTGCAATATAATGCAAGTTAACATTATATCATTCAAGGTATTCTTGTACCAGAAACGACTTGGACCTTTAATCATTGCTCAACGAGCTTGAAGCACTCGAAATGCCCGTTCGACATCCCTTCTAGCAGCCTCTTGCAGTTCCTTGAAATTCTTCCTCTTCAGATCTTGAGGACATGGAAAGCTTTTCACGAAAGTAACCCGCTCTGGATAGATTTCATCTGTAAGATATTGTCCTTGATTATATTGCTTACCATTGATTGTAAAATTGACGGATGGAGCGACCTTGCAAAGTATCCGTAAACAAAGGAGACTGGTTGAGCACGTTTATGTCGTTGTTGGATCCTGCAACTCCAAAGTAGGCATGCCATATCCATAAATCTGCAGACGCAACTACTTCGAGCATGATTGTTGGGACGGCATGATCACCACGTGTGAATTGGCCTTTCCAAGCAACTAGACAGTTCCTCCAATCCCAATGCATGCAATCAAGGCTCCCCAGTATTTCGAAAAATTTGTGTCTTTCTTCATGCATTTGTAACAACCGTTGACAATCAAGTGCATTAGGCTTCCTCAAGTAGTACCCGCCGAATAGTTCAATCACAAAGCAGTAAAATTTAAACAGACATTCTATGGCAGTTGTTTCAGCAATACATAGGTATTCATCGTAATGGTCGGCGATAGGTATGGCCCAGCAACTTCGGGTCGGATTGACACCCCGGACCAGATCAACCCGACCCGAGCAACTGAGCCCAGGAAGATAAGCCCAACAACCGGCCCAGAAGCGCGCATGAGCCTGGAGCAGCCCAATCGCGGTATATAGGGAAAGTAAGATCCCCACGATCTTCTCCCAACTTCCATGCAACAATAATAGGCGCGATTGTAGGGAGTTAGTTAGGGTTTGAGTTGAGTAGTATAAGTAGGAGAATTGTACTCAGATTTAGGGTTAGCATTTTGTATTCTAAAACTGTTACGTGTAAACATAGAGAGATAGTAAAGAAACACCTCGGCAGGTGACATTCTTAGCCCCTGGACGTAGATCTCCGGATCGAACCACGTACATCCTGTGTTCTTGAAGTTTCTTGCGTTGATTTACGTTCCAGGAGATTTTCGTTTGGAGTTTATATAATAACCGGATTACGCTTTAACAGTCGGCAAGTCCACTATATGTTAATTGACGGATAGCCACCGTGCACTTTTTGTAGTGGGGAAAACCCTTTTTTTCCTGCTGCATCAACCCTCCATCGAAAATAGTCATTGTGGGACTCTAATGCATCCACTATACGCAAGAAAAACTCTCTGGACATACGAAAACGTCGGCGAAATACATCGCTTCCGTATATCGGATCTTCAGAGAAGTAGTCAAGATAGAGTCTAGCGTGCCCCGCCTCACGATCTCGTTCCACGTATGTTCTTCGCTTTCCGACTCCGCCAGCAGACCTCCCAGCTACGGTTGTAAACGAATCGAATCAAACCGAATATCTAGATTTTGAATTCGAATTTTTGAAAGTTGACAAATATTCGAGATTCGATTCGATAAGAGATCGAATTTCAAATGAGATTCGAATTCCATTCGTTAAGGAAACTCGAATATATTCGATTCGATTCGATTCGATTTGTGGTTCGTTAATTAAGAAACTAAAAAATAATGTTAAAAAAATTATTCAATTCGATTCGATTTTTTTATTATATTCGACTCGAGATTCGAGATTCGTGATTCGAAATTCGAAATTAAAAATTCAAAAATAAAAAAAATAAAATAAAAAACATCATAAATCCATAATAACATTAAAATCCAAAATTACCTAATGACGAATTGACAATAACATCAATAGCATCCATAAATCCACTTAACAAACTAGCATGAACTAAGAAAATCCAAAATACCAAACCATCATGACATCAAGTACATAATCCACCTATCAAATACATTAATGCAAAAGGAACATTGTCAAACTTATCAAGAAGACTACTAAAAAACGATCCAAACTTGCTCCTAACTCCTAAGCCATCTTCATCATGAGCGCAGTTGGACCTCAATCGGAGCTTCCTCTTCCTAATAAAAATAATTGAGAGTTAAAGATCAAGTCGTTATCATGAAAGGTAAAAATAATAATATGAAATCTAAGAAGAAACTTACATATATCATGAGGGGCTTCTTGATCCCGTGAAGTTGACGAACTCCACAAATTAGAATTTCCACCATACTAGAAGATAAGTTAGCACGGTAAGGATCTAATATTCGAGGCCCAGCACTAAATGTGGCCTCTGATGCTACTGTACTAATAGGGATAGCTAAAACATCCCGAGCCAACCTAGATAAAACACAGAACTTCAACTTTTGAGATTTCCACCAATTCAAGGCATCAAACTCAGATGCTACCTCTCCATCTTGACATCTATAAATCCCTTCCTCCAAGTAAATGTCCAACTCCGACTTTGTGGGATCATGTTCCTCCACAGTGTCCAAGTAATCATCATACATAGACAAACCAGAAGGTATTAGTTTTCCTTTGGACACTGACCCACTAGTGGAAGTGGAAGAAACCTTATTTGACATGGAGGAACTACCTTTCCGAGTCCTCATTTGAGCAACATACTCAAAGAACAAGCTATGTAATGCTTCTCGAACCTTCATAACATGTGTTCTAGCTTCACTCTCACTATATATCTTATTGAAAGCAAACTCAACCAACCTCATTTTGAACCTAGGATCAAGTAATGCTCCAATAGCCATCAAAAGATTACAACTTCCCCAATATTTATCAAATTTTCGCTTCATTTTTCTCACCATACTTCGGATGAACTCATTCAGATGGTTTTCTTTCTCATTCAGAACATGTTTGACTCTCCAAATAACAACAAGGAAAACATTCGAAGTTGGATAATCAGTTCTGGACATTACCTGAGTAGCTTCATAGAATACCTCTAGAATGGCAACAACATCCTCAACTTTATCCCAATCTTCAGAGCTAGGGCAACACTTGTACAAGTTCTCTCTTTGAGAAAATATGGGGAATGCATCCTTAACTTTAATGGCTTCAACTAACATTTCATATGTAGAATTCCAACGAGTAGGGCAGTCAATGATTAACCTTTTCACCGGAATTCCCAAATGATGCACAATATCAGAAAATTTTATCAACCTAGCCTCTGACTAATTAATGAACCGCACACTATCTTTAACATCCTCAATAATAAATTTAATATCAGAAAGACCATCTTGAACAACAAGATTTAATATATGTGCTGAACACCTAACATGGAACATCTTACCATCGAGCTATAATTTGCGAGTCCTGGAAAAGGTTTCTTTGGCTATCCGAAGTGCAACATCATTATTCGAAGCATTATCAACTGATATGGTGAATATCTTATGCTCAATCCCTCAATCTTTTGTGCACTTCATTAGTCCATCAAAGATATCAACTCCTACCAAAGAATTTAGCAATATAATTTAAGTCAACTAATATTAAGTATAGAAAGTCAATAGATTCAATGCAATGAAATAATAATTTAAATTTCTTAAATTACCTGTATGTGGAGGAGGAAGAGGAATGAACCTAAGAACTCGTTTTTTAAGTTGCCATTGTGTATCAACAAAGTGTCCAGTGACACACATATAAGAAATTTTTTGCACCTTGGACTTCCAAATGTCAGTGGTTAATGAAATCCTATTAGTGCTTCTCAACATCAAATGCAACTTCTTCTTCTCCAAGTCATAAACACTTTGGACATCATTCCTGATAGAGGCACGAGAGATCTTCTCAAACTATGGGAGATTAACCTTGAACATAAAAGTGAAACCATAGTTCTCCACCACATTAAATGGTTGCTCATTCATTAGAATCCAGTGCGCAATAGCTTCTCTTTGCTTCAAATGATCGTATCTACCATCGGATAGATGATTCATCTCAAATTTGGATTTTTCAGTGGGGAATTGCAATATCTTTTTTTTCTTTAGATGAAGTGCCTTCTGCAAACATACGCTCAAATGATTCTTCAAATGAGTTGTTGTACCACTAGAATTCTTGGTGTATAACTTCTTACAATGAATGCACTAATACTTTTGCACTCCATCTCCTCCAGTCACTAAAGCGAAATCAACATGCTATATAGATTTGAATTTTCTCTTCTTCTTTACAACTGCGGGTTCCCCTTCCACTTTTTCACCTTCTTGCTCAGCATTAGCAGCTCTTTCGTCTCCAACATTTTCATCTTGAATTTGAACCACATTATCACCTTCAACTTCTACATTTTCACCTCCATCATCATCATCTATATTGTCTATAGGATCCCACCTATTATTATAAACATTTAGATATAAAAAGATTAAAAAATCTAAATATTCCAAATAATAAACTATAGTTGATTGTGAGTTAACAAGTACTTACCTCATTAGAATCTTCCATTAAGGTATCATTTTCTTTATCAGTTGGTTGCTCCGTGATGTTTGAGGGATCCATATCTACAAACTCATTTATAAACAAGAAGTTATTTTTATGTAAAGCCACGTGGATCCACATCATTTCGAAAAAATCGTGCAAGAGATGGTATGCGATTTCTGATCATGTAAAAGCCACACAATTGTACAAGTAAGACTTAAAAGGATTATAGCTATGCAATTATCAACATACATAGTTGCCGCAATTATCAACATTTGTATCTTTGGTATTCTGGGGTATACTAATTTATTGTTTTAAATGTGGATTTGTGTACTTAGCATGGGTAGCACTTGATTTCAAGCATTTGATTTCAAGTATGTTTCAATTTACATGTAAATGGGATCAAGATATTATCATTTATTTAATTGTATATTATAACAACCACTTCAATTAGACAAAGGTCAACTCACGCACTCTTAGTGGGTATATATGTATACAAAGGCTGAAATATTGGGGAATCATATACTACACAAGTCCTCTACTACGTCTGAGTGCATAAGCATAATCCCTTCATACACAAAACCTCCATAAATTTCTGTTTATATGCTTTTGACTCTAAATTAATATAAAAATATAAGCAAGCTAAAAATAATATAAATACATGTAATACCCGCGCCTCTCACAACTCACTGGCCAATATAATTTTCGCATTTCATGAATTCCATATTTTTATGTGCTATTTGGTGATAGTTTTATAGTAATTGATTTATTATATTTATTACGTTATTTTATAATTTTTGTGACTAATTTGGAGATGTTTATTTTGGTAGTCAAGAACTCCCTAATCTAAAATATTGGACATGCTACAAAATTTAAGACTACACGCGACAAGTTTAAAGTATAGACCATTATGTAGTATGTGAAAGTGTTAGATATGTAAAGGGTTTATTGCCGGAATAACAACAACAACAACAACAACAACAACAACAACAACAATAATAATAATAATAATAAGAAAAAAAAAAAAAGATGAAAGGTGGTGACCGACATCTCATTTCATGAGATAGGATCCAAACCTTATCATTATATATTATCTATATAATAAAAGATCTACAAAACCTTAAGAGAGAAGTTGGTAGAAAACAAAAGGGAGAAATTATATAACTCCACCTTGGAGAGTACCAAAGAGAAGCCAGGTGAGTTTTTATATATTAATTTTATTTCTCTTTCCTTGATTATAGGTAATTATAAATATATGTGTATAAAGTTCAATGTTAAAAATAATCAAAATGGTTGATTTAGAAGCTACGAAGAGGGTGGTTGGAATCAAGTTATAATATATTAATCTAATGATTACTTTTAACATATTAAGGCCTTATGCATTTTATTCAACAATTTAATAGGTGGATTGTGTTAATTAAGAAAAATTTGCATGGAAATAAAATAGAATCTGCCCAGATTTTTGGAGAATATATCCACTAGTTAGCTAATTTTGATCACTATACAAACTGAATTAAGAAAAGTGCGAAACATAAAAGTTGTAGTACGATGTGTTATTTTTATAACCCAACTTGAATCATATAAATATCAATTTTGTATAAAAAGTTAGAGCCTTATTACCAAAATACGACGAAGCTGAAATTATCGGAGTAAAAGTACGTAACGATCTAGAATTTAATAAATTGTGCATTGATTTGATTTAAAATTGTCGTAGATTGATTACCACTGTGGAATAGGAAATTTCAAAAGCTACTCCGGAGGAGAGGTAAGTAGAAATCCATCTCCAACTACAATGCTTGAACATAGTATTTGTGTTTATTATTTGTGATAATTGATTGTTATATGTGTTGTTGTATACCTTTGTATAAAGTGTATTCTTCCGTTGCTAAAAACAAAGTGATGTGCATCAATCATGAGCATTAGCATCTACAAGAATTACATGTGTACATATAAGAAGTCAAAATAGCATAATTTCATAAGTTGATAATGTTTTGGGGTTGGTCACCACTGGCACATTGAGAGTTATATATTATATATGGTATCTCTCGGGATGCTTCCGGTGACAGGCGTGCACGCGGAAGAGGTTCCCACTTCAGCACCTTTATGATGAGGGGTACGGGAAGAGGTAGACTTTTCGGTGGACTGCAGGGGCAGGCAGGAGGCGGACCCCTGGTAGTCTCGGAAGGATAACCACTTGGTCGTACCAACCATCACTAATATCTCGGGTGGACTATAAGGGGGGAGGAGGGACCCTTGGTAGTCACGAGTATGGAGGGATATTCTGGTGAGGTTGTGCCAGTGAAGGGAGCCATTTCCCACCAAAAAGGGTTTCCTTTTGAGAAAACAGTTGAAAGAAATGGTTTTATAACTTGCATCCATCATATATGCATTTCTCATGCATGATTTCTGCTTACTGAGCTTTAACTCACATAGTTCTTGCATTGTAGGTGAGTTTGACTACGTATGAGCTCGTGAGCTGATCTGGCATGCTGTTGGAGCTTCCGCAAGTTTTGAAGCCCCGTGTATATGAATGACGACCTGTGGGGCTAAACCTTGGACTCACTATGTTTTTGCTAGTGTTCTAACAATCCTTTTGGACATGTTCAAATTAAGAAACTTTAATATGTATATTTCTGTAAATATGGTGTTGAATGGAGTGTGACACCTTTGTACTCGATCTAAATCTATGTAAATATATGTAGGTGAGATTTTGGTCTTGAGGGAGTATTCTAAATTGTTAATTTTGGAAAAAAAAAAAAAAAAATACACAGGCTTTGTAGGTTAAAAATTAGTATAAAATAAGTTTATACAAGGGTGGGTGTGACAATACATTTGTCTAATTTCAGTTTTTCAGTTGTGGACATTATTAAATAAGTGTAGCAATTAACATTATTTTTGGACTTTATAACCATTAAATAAAATAAGAAAAATTAATTGGGATGTTTTGGTTCAAAATACGTCGAGCAACTAACATTAATTTTTTATTCAACTTTTTGATATATTTTACTAATCTTCAAACTTCAATAACTCTCAAAACCAACCAAATTCCATTCACAAAAGAATTTGGTCAACATTCTTACGCTAATAAATTTTACTTTTAGGTTTAAAGTCGCAAATCACCCAAATTTCTATTAGAAAAGCTCACAAAATACGTATTTTGCAAAACCAAAATTCAAATGAAAAAGAAACGAAAAATTACTAAATTGTTGAAGGGACTATGCAACTGTAAAGAATATATAACATCACAAATTCACAATGACAAGAAAAAGACCCAATTAAATATAGAAGAGATTGTTAACCAAGGTTGAAAAAGAACCAGATTGGCAATGGAGGGGTGCGTCGCCGTCGCCGGACTCGCGAGTCGCAAGGACGTGGGGCTGTTGTGCTGCCGCGGCTGTGCTGCTGCTGATGAGTGAGAAGTGAGAAAGGAGAGAGAACCCTAATCCCACCCTCTCTCTCTAAATATATATTTTTTATTTTATTTTAAAAAGTATACATATTAAAGACATATTATATATTTAAATATATATATATATATATATTAAAACGAATTGAATATTCGAAGTATTCGAATCGAATATCTATATTCGAATTTGAAACTGAAGCGAATATAAAAATTGATTCGAATTCGAATTCGAATTCGCTAGTTTCGAATTTGAATTAGCCAAAAGGAATTGGAATCACGAATCAAATCGAAAATATTTGGTTCGTTTACAACCCTACTCCCAGCACCACCAAGTAAATCTTTTTTTTAAGCAACGACTGTATTTCTTTCTCAGTCATGTCATCAATTAAGAATTCAAGAAGACTATCACTGTCATTTTCCCCTGATAATGAGTGAGAAGACGAAACATGTTTGAGAGTTGGAAGGAAACTGAAGGATAAACTTTTGGAGGTGTTTAATGTTTTAAGATGAGAGATGTAGCAATCCGAATGGAGTCCTTTAATAGAGTAGAGTTTCACAACGCCTAGTTTCACAACAGCTAGTTTCACAATGAATAATTTAACAAAGACTAGCTTCATAACGATTAGTTTAACAACGGATAGTAATACAACGATTAGTTTAAACAGTGACTAATTTTCAAACCGACAACCTCCAATTGTTCTTGATTTTATCCACCATGTGGAGGTAGATACGTAGTTGCTCCTTTGTCATCTTCAAGGTATCCTTCATGAGTATTTTATACTCACGAGAAGCGGCAAGACTCAGTAGTCTTGAAAGCTTTTTCTTGTTCTGTTATTCTAAGACCTGAAGCCTTTGCTCAATCTCGTCTCTGTTTTCTACGGCAGACGTACTTGCTTTTCCTTTACCCTTACCCATTCGCTTTGCCGTGTTCCTCCCCATTGGACGAGTGCGTTCTGCCCTAACTTCCTCCCCAGCGCTCGAGTCAATGTTGGAAGATGTTACATACTCTCCAGTTGTCGAGATTTTTTTCTTTTTTGATCCGCGACCATCATCTTCTAGATTGGCAAACTTTGGGTTGTCTTTCAAAACATTCCAAGCACCCATATGATTAAAAGAAATGCCATGTTTTGCTTTGTATTGAGCCTTCGCCTTCTCTATAATATTCGCATCACTGCAACCATTGCCCCAGGCCTTCTTCTCCTGATTAAAACAACAACATAACCATTTCACTTGTTTCTGGAGTGTATAGTAATGTATCTTCAACACATTATGACTCCTAAACAGCGTGTTGCTTGGACAATTCATGTTGTATGCTTCGCCGATTCGGACCCACATTTGATCCAACTTTTGATCGTTTCCGACCACAGGGTTTGTGCTTATATCGAGCCAACAACTTGCAAGAAGAGTGTATTCTGCATCAGAATAAGTTTTCTTTTGTACAGCAGGAACCTCCGGTGGATCATCGGAGGCCTCAAAGTCGGCAGCGAGATTCATCTGCTCAAGTCCTATTGGAGAGAATTGAGACGAGAAAGGAGACTAACGCTGAGAAGTTGGAGTTGGAGTGTCTTTGTCTGTATCCGAACCATCAGTACTGGGCCTTCTTAATGAATATGTGCCCATTGCTGGACGAAATCCGTATTGAGGAGCTGGCATGTAGGGAATTTGAGTTGGAAACATGTAGAATGATGCTCCAGATGAATTAAGCGGACTAGATTGAGTATTACTACCTTCCGAAAAAATCAGAAAATGGGTTGGAAAATTGTGGAGTGAAAAATTAGGATTTTGAGGGTGGAAGTTGGTAATCGGTGGACGAAAATTGATATTTGTTGGTGATGCATTTTTTTTCAGAGTTTGAAGAATTGAACCATTGCACTCATGGATCTTTATCCATTTTCTTTTTATGAGAAGAGAATAAATTTGACTTGAAAATTGCAATTTTGGTGTAGTAGAGAAGGTAGAAAATGATAAAATGAGAACATATATTTATACTGAAAAGTTACATATTTAAAAAAAAAAAAAATAACTGCAAATTTTATAAAACTAGCTGCTTAAAAAAATTATTCAGTTTTTTTTTTTTAAAAAGGTGAAATAGTCGTTGCAAAAAATTGCAAACGGCTATATTTAACACCCCCATTTGAACAGGAGACAAGAGAAACAAAAAAAAAATGAAAAAAAATAAATAAAAGGTAGGTTGGGGGGGGGGGGGGAAGGGGGCAGGCTGTAGGCGTGGGGCTAACACCCCGCGCCGCCCACGCGCGTGTGCGGTCCACGCGCTCGGCTGCCTCCCCTTTTTGGCGTTTGAACTCACTTCCCTCCCTCCCTCACTCCAAAATACCAAGGTAATATCTGCACTATCCCAATTAAATACGCATTCCCTATTTCCTTTCTCATTGATGAAATACCCTTAGTGGGTATTTTTCCAATTCCATGTCATCAACTCCCCCACCATTGGGGAAGACCTAAATGCTTCAACTTTATATTTTTAAATTCTTCAAATCTGAGAGCAAAGAAAAACCCTCTCATTGGTAGTGGATTCTCTAGGCACTTGAGTTATCCAACTTCAACATAAATACTTGAACTTTTAAATATAAATTAAACTAGTAAATGCTCCTGTGCGATGCACGAGCTATTTTATTTTTTAAGAGTAAATTAACATAAATATGAACAACACATTTTTATTTGATAATATATAACAAAAAGGAAATGGTTAATATTTAAAAAGAAAAATTTTGTTTTCTTTTGCAATGTTATTTAACATGATTTTAGCAAGTGCAAATTGAATGAAATTAATAGAAGGTTTAAATTAATGATTTGTTAAAATATTATAGGGAAAAAAAACTAAATTCACAAATTTTGAAATATCTTCTTATACACAACATTCGTAGTTTTAAAGTGGGAAAAGAGATAAATATTACGATATATAACGAATGTAGAAGCATCATATCTTATTATGATTACTATTATTATGATTATTATGATTATGATTATGATTATGATTATTATTATTATTATTATTATTATTATTATTATTATTATTATTATTAAATCAAATCTTATCAAAATTGCTAGTATTTTCCAGTCTATATGATTAGAGTTGCCTGTTGTTGAGGCTCAAGGACATATTTGGGGTGCCCACAAAGGTAGTCCTCCCTTTTAAATTTTTTATTTTTTTTAAAATATATTTTATTTAATATTCTAAGTTAAGAGTCTATTATAGAATAATTTAATCTCTACCCTATTAAGAATTTATTCCTGATTTCGAAAGATTTTTTGGTCCAACAATTTGCTCATTATTAGAGGCGAATATTGTGATGTTCATTATCTTCATTTCCAATTACATAATAAAAATTGTTAATAAAAATCCTTATAATATACAACTGTCATCATATTCAAAAGTTTTGATTTACATCTAATCTAATTAACTAATTTCGTTGGAAAAGAAAGAGAAAATTCATCTTTCAGTAACTGAACTTTTTGGAGGAAAATATACATTTACCATAAGTAGTGTGCTTCTATTTGAAAATTTGTAAAGTAATAATAGAGAGATGATTAGGTGCTTCCCTTTAATCTGTGTGAATGAAGTAGATTGTACCTGATTTGACATCATGGTGGTTGGCCTAGGTGGTGCGCAACGAATTATAGTCGGATTCTAATATGAATGACGGTGAAAATTAGTTGCTTCAAATTAATGACTCTTCTACTGCTATGAATGTCGACTACAAAAATTAATGCTCCAAAGTTGTTTCATGATTTGAGAGATGAGAGAGAACAAATGAGAGCAATATTAGTAAAGTTGTGCCGTGATTTAAGAGATGAGAGAGGACATATGAGAGAAATATTAATACCAATATATGGACTCAGTTATTAACGTAATTATTTTTCCTATTGAATTCCTAATATTAAAGGACAAAATTTTAATTTCAAATTCAAATCTGCAAAACAAAGAAAATGTTAATATATGGTTGTGTTCTCAAAATCCCTATCTTTGTGCTAACAAATATATTTGAATTTTTTTTTTTTAATAACTATTTTGAAATTGAAACTTGAAATCAACTAATCAACTAATAAATTGAAAGTCAATACAGGAACATTAAAACATTAATGTGTTCTTTGCATACTTTTCAAAAAAAAAAAAATTACCTATCTGATTTTTCGGACTTCGTTTTTATATAAAAGTTTAATAAACTTATTACTTGGATTTTGAAAATATTAAATATTACATTTTCGAGTAACCTAGATTTTTCGCAGGAAAAAGTTACTAACCAAAAGTAGTGTACTAAATTTTCGTAGCGAATTTGTCAGAATCAGTTTAGCTGTCATCATATTTTGGATACAATTTATAGATTATGGTGGATAACTAAATTTTCTTTGCGAATTTGTTGGAATCGATTTAGTTGTCAATAGAATTTTGGATATATCTGATAATATATATTTAACATGGTGATAGATATATATTTGAACTTTCAAAATTTCAAATCATTCAAAAGAATTTCGGATATATATATATATATTTGAACTTTCAAAATTTAAAATAATTCAACGAAATTTCGAATATACATAGATTTGAACTTTTAAAATCTACCTATTTTTAGTAAACTCGTTTTTGTGAGTATCTGTGTTTAGGTGGAAACATTGAAATCGTTAGTAATAAAAATAGGCTAAGTCGAATAGATTACCACGATTTTCGATTTTCTAGAAACTTTACATTGTTCACTCTTCCATGTTCTATTGAACTGCAATTCTCATTCACAAAAATCAAAACTAACAATATTACCTCCCATGTCTTCAGCGTCTAATGTCAAACCTATTATCCTTATTTTAAACCTAAAACATTCTTAACTGTCTTTATTTTAAATAGAGCATGAGCTACTCTACACATGACTTGCAAATATATTATCTCGACAAAAATGGATAATAAAACCCAACAGATCAAGTTGTATACGTAATGGATGACAATTCAATATGGAATAAATATTACTACTCGTGCAGAAAAAGTAATTGAATAATTCAGAGTTGAAAGTAATGTATTACCGTACAAAATGTTGATGTTATGTGAATTTGAATACTGCAGTCATCATCTACAACTTTTCCAGAATCACGTTGATCTGTGACTGATTTGTTTTCATGGTCATTAGCAGATTATCTTTTAGGAGCTTCCATTTTTTGAAGAATAAGATGAATAAGCAAATGGTGGATGGGTAAATTGACAAATGTCAGTATTCAGTATATATAAATGTAAATATGGTAGATTAACATGAGAAAAATAGGAATCGGATAAGAGGGAATTCAAACTTTCAAAAAACATCATCTTATCGAAATTCTTTAATTTAAAACTTTCAAATTACAACAAATATAACCGGATAAATTTAATTTGAATTTTCAAAATATATACATAAATAGTAATTTATATTTTAGGCGGGAAAAATTGAAACTTACTAAAATTGGCTGATTTCGCATATTATACATATATAGATAATTAGTTCTCTTGTACATTAATCCGGTTATGTGCAATTTTTTTGTAAAAATGCATTATTATTTATCTTAAAATATATTACTCATTTAAAAAAGAGATATTAGTATATTTCAGCATAAATCAGTGGCGTATCCAGGATTTTAAGATTGAAGATACGATATAAAAAAATTGTGGAGGTAGGGGACTATATAATTCAGGGTTAATTGCAACAACCACACCAAACTATCAGCGTTTTTGCACATAAACCACTGAACTTTTTTTTTTTGCACTTATACATATAAACTATAAGGATTTTGCATATACAACGCCAAACTTATTTTCCAATCATTTCGTTGGAATTCCACATGTAACTTGCACTTATAAATTTTTAAGGGTTTTTTTGTCCAAACACGCTTTTTAGTAGGTAGAGGAGTCGCTCATCTTCAACAATAGAGGTTCTAGATATTAGGAGAGAGAATTATTGATGATTCAAAGAAATTGTTATGGAAAAGAAAGGTGTGAAAGAATTTTACACTATTAGCATACTAAAAAGGTTGTTTGTGCAAAAAAAGCCATTAAAAGTTTATCACGCACAAGTCACGTGTGGATTTTCGACAAAAAATGATCGAAAAATAAGTTTGGTGGTTTATCTGCAAAACTCGTATAGTTTATATATATCGATGCAATAAAAAAAAGTTTAGTGATTTATGTGTAAAAACGCTGATAGTTTGGTGTGGTTGCTGTAATTAACCCTATAATTAAATATGTACAAAAATATTGTTCAATATTTAAAGTTGTAGAATTCAAAATATGAATTATATATATATAATAATACTTTAATAGAGAGATACGTAAACCCTAACTCATTAATAAACAAAATCAAGTTGAATATGTTAATAAATTAATCAAATCAAATAAGAAACATATATAATAAAAAGAAAGAAAGAAGAGAAATTACAAGGTAGGAGACTGAAATCTTTGAAAGAATAAAGTTTTAAAGGGGAGGATTTGCAAATTGAGATTAAGAATTTAGTTTTGTTTGAAGTTTATTTTAGGGTTGCAATTTTTTTAGATACATAGTAGAAAAAATTTCCCAAATTGAGAGTACAACTGTACCCCACCACAGTCCCACATAGATTCGCACCTGACATAAACAATAATACATTCTATTAAAAAAAAAACACATTTCAACATAAATAGTAAAATATAAGGTTGTGCACGGAGTTTGAAGATTATAACTGGACCGAAACTATTTTGTTTGGCAAGATATAATCATCAAAAAATATTTTAAATGTTCGTTTGATATTAATGTGTGATGCTTATGTGGCTGTCCAACTCAGAGCCATGTCATCAGCTGGAGTTAGCTAAGGTTACAACATGCATCTACAAGAAGAGCAGTTATAACAAAATCTGTTTTGCAGCATGTAAAGCAGTTTTGCATGGATAATAGTTAGACGATTTTCATCATGCTTAACAATTTGTATCTCATTTTGTATAAATTACATTTTTCATTCTTGTTCTAGATAGAGAGAGTTTTCTGCTGTAACTTGCGTATCATCATAGAAGAATACGTAGGGTAGAAAATGATTAAAACATGTGGTAACAAGAGAGTGATTACAAGGGAGAAGCTGTGGGAGTAAACACTAGGATAGTAGTGTGGTAGTTGTTATTACCGTGTGTATGATTCTGGACAATGACTGCGGAATGAAGTAGAAGGAAACCCTCTCCCCTTAAGACAAATTATGTCCCAGCTAGTACTCTCGGAATGACGTAAGTGCCTCCAAAGGTAAAACGATTACGTCATTTCTGAAATAGCACCACTATCTGAAAGGCACCAACGAACTCAATATGTTCGTCTGAACATGAATGCTATGAAATGGAAATGCTGAGAATGAGATGTTTTCAAGTGAAAAATTGTTGTCTGTATGTATGCAGGAGACACCCTTTTTATAGGCATACTGGGGTACAGTCAGATTGAATTGTGTTTATTTAGACATTATATTGGCTGTTACGGGTTGAGTAACGACCCACTTGATTACATCATAACTCAACCATTACTGGCTGTTTAATAGGGATGTTATAGGTTTGAATTCGAAAATTCAAACCCATCCTCAAGCCCAACCGTTTTGGGCTTCTGAGTCCATCCGGTAGACCCAACCATTTTGGGCTTCCAAAAAGATAAGAGGCAGCCCAAGGCCCAAAGCCCACAGGTTGCGGCCTTCCCAAAGACCAAGGACCAAGCCCAAGCCTGACCCGCAGTCGAGGCATGGTTGGGCCGAGCCGAGCGCGCGTATGGGCGTCCAATAGGACTCCCTCACAAGCATAATTAATATACTTCAAGAGGTCAAGGTGCTCTTATATTTATAGTTGTAATCAAGGAGTTCAAGTTCCAATGTGGGATGTGGGATATTAAATGTATTTAATCTCCCATCCTACATTAACACATAATTATGTGACTCACTTTATGAATTAATTTCTCATTCGCCAAAAGTCGATTTTGAGAAATTCAAAATCCTACGGTTATATGCGCCATACGTAGATTAATCATGTAAAGTTTAATTCCTACAAAATTAATTTTTTTTACCACTTAATTATTTAATTAAAGTGACTATTTACTTACTTTAATTATATAATTTATCCAACAATAGCAGTTGTTGCAATCTCCTAGTTTTGGTGATTAGTGGATGGATTACTCTTGTCTCGTGGGTACAGGCTCTAGAGAGCTGAACCACGTAAATTCTTTGCGTTATTCTCTTTTCTTTCTTGTTCTATTTTGGATTTGTGAACATTGCAGAGTATGTGCGTGTGTAAGCTTGGCTGTAGATTGTGATCTTGGTGCCTAAGAAACTTAACATGAACAATAATCGAGGGAATACTTAAAATTATTTAAATAAAATAAAAATCATAACGAAAGTCCTATAAATATATACATTTAAGAACTACGATCGATAGAAACCAATTAAACTTAGAGCTTGTTTGCTTCACTTGATGAGATAATGTGTGATACATAAACCTAAGACTTGATATACAGTATTACGTATTAATCTCCTGTTTAGTATGCAATAATATATTCTATGATATGCCATGTTGATATGTAGTATAGTATTTGCTTCAACATATTAAAATAAACATTAATTTATATTTTGACTAGTTTACCCCCTAACATTAGCATTTACAATTTTTATCCAGATCATTTTTTATGGAGATAAAAATTACTTTTTCTTGCATTAAAATTTTAAAAAAATTATATAATCAAATTTTTGCAATATATAACAAATTTGATAATTTTTTTGAGTAACTTTATTAGCATTAAAATCATGAAAGAAATAATAATTACTTTCATCGCTAAGATTATTTACTTACGTGGATATGCCAATATTGAATTTAATTTTCTTATAACATATTTACACCTTGGAATTACACAATTCAAACAAAATATATGCTAGAAAATTTTGATTTTGTTATTCATTAATTATACCATAATTTGATATTTTGTTATATATTAATCATTATAGGTTTTGATATTCTGCTTATTTTGTTTGACGAATATGGAAGGATAATGATATTTGCAAATTATATGTAGCTTTTTTATATCAGTCCGTACGTGTATTGTGTAATTTAACATTTTCAGCTTTTATTTTTCATGTGAAGAATTACATAATTAAATGTAATAAAATGACAAAATGTTGTGGCAACAAATTTTTTCCATAAGTTGTTGTAATTGTTGACATTGAAAGAGAAAATTATAGAGAGTTTTATGATAGAGAATTTTTTGGCAAAAAATTTTCTCCATAAATTATTGTAATGACCTCAATTGATTAGAATTCACAATTCATTTTTAGCAATTGTAAATAGGCGGGGAAATGAAAAACTTGACAGTCATCCAAACTTTACATTACTTCTAACATTAATGTCGATGAATATAAATAAGAAAGATTGAACTAATAAACATTATTCATTAAAAAGGCTACAATAAATAACGAGTTCAAATTAAAGGACAACTTAGAAATAAAAAGTGATAAATACGCCGAATCAAACTAAAAAAAAAATTAAAAGAATAATAAAAAAAAGCAATCAAATTATTGGGCTATTTAGTAATTTCACGTCCCAACTAGACGAGTGATATATGGTTGGAAATTGGATCCCACTTATGAGGTGGGATCTGTAATCAAGGGTAGATGGGAAAATAGAGAATAGGCTTTTACCTTTTATAGGGTTTTAGGTATTATCCATATTGTAAAGCAAACATAAGAAAATAAGGGAACATCAATCAAGGTCTTATACCATGTACCAAATGAACTCTTAATATTTTATAAGTGACACAAGTTAACTAATATTTAGAATTACCTAAAAAATCTAAAATCGCAAAATAAATATGAACGCTCTTTTAATATGTAAATTCACATGCCAAAATACACATAATCAATTTTCATATAAAATTATAATATTTAGATTTTATTTTATAATATTTATAAGATTTTGATTATATTTAGTTTCAAATTAAACAATCTCAATAATCGATATGTGTTGGTTAAATACCTTATTGAGATGGGTCCAACTAAAACATGTATGGGACCGCTTAATCAATGACAATAATAATGGATATGAACGAGAAGTTATCATACTGTGGAATAATGTGGAAGGAGTTATTAATAAAATTAGGTATGGATTAACTTTTTTATTATGTATAGGGATGTACACAAATCAAACTATTCGCGAACTATTTGGGGCTCGGCTCGAAAAAATATTCGTTCGGAATCGTTCGTTGGCCTAAACGAATCGAACTCGAGCTTAATATCGAGCTCGAAAGTTTTTTCGAGCCGAACTCGAGCCTATAGGTGTTTGGTTCGCAAGCTCGCGAACTGGGCTCGCGAGAAGGGCTCGCGAACTAGGCTCGATAATATTCATGAATATTTTTTATAATATAAAGATATTAAATAATGCATAAAAATGGGTTCAATGGGAATCGAACTGAGCTTTTATCGAACCGAGTTCAAACTATTTGCGAGCTTAGAATTACACACTTAACGAACTCGAGCTCGAAATATGTTCGTTTATTACGTTATCGAGCTTTTGGCGAACCGAGCTCGAACTATTCGCGAACTTAGTAATTACAAAACGAACCGAACTCGAACAAAATTTTTATAAGCTCGAACGAACACGAGCCGAACTCGAACACAATAAAAACTTAAACGAGCCGAACTCGAACCTTAGACTGTTCGGCTTGATTCGGCTCGTGTACATCCCTAATTATGTACAAGCACCATAAATGAATCTGAATCCTCATTTATTTTTATTATTATCCCTAAATCTCCCAACCAAGCGAGCTCATAGTATTCTATTGTCCAAAAAATTACAGAAAGTCAAGATGTACTCGATATAACATAAATGTGAATATGATTTATTTTTATTTACTATCCTAAATATCCCAATCAAACGAGTCCATAGTGTTTTATTGTCCAAAAAATTACAGAAAGTCAAGATGTACTCGATATAACGTGAATGTGAATATGATTTTTTGAAACAGCTCGTCGTTGTTGGAGTACCTTATCTGCTCCGGCGCCTTCTATCGGAGTTGGAGTACAACACCCGACCAACCACAGTGTTTTCAGCTTCACCCCTCCACCTGCAACTTCAGCATCTTTCTCTTTTTCAACCGAATCCTACAGCGATTCAGAACATGGTCTTAAAAAGGATTTTGACGATGATCTCTGTAGAAAATAGAAGCTGAATCTGTAGAGAAGAGAAGCAGGCTGCCAGAAGCTGAAACTAATCTGACGTGGCAGCAATCCATTTAACAAAGGCATGCACGTGACTCATATAAATATGGAAACAGAAGAAGACCAGCTTAGGCGGGAAATTTCAGATTTGTGTTTGTTTAAGTGGACAGGTGTCATGTTTTGATAGGTTATTTTACTGTTCACGAGGATTAAGGATTGTCTCATAGCTGTAGTCTTACTCTATAAATACTAGGAAGCACAAAGTGTAAACAGAATTCTTTTGTGTAAGAAAATTAGTTTCTCTTTCTACTGCATATGCTCTATTTTGAGCTAAGAAATCTGAGCACGTTGTTCCCACAGCAGGAACCAAAATTGTTTTACCCTATTTTACATGGTATCTAGAGCAGGATATTAACACGCTTCATATCAATAATGGCAAGGAATCAACCATGGCAGCCGAAGGAAGAATGGCCAGCCCTCACAGCTAATGCAGCGAGTTCTGGATCTGGAACCAAGCAAAATCAAGTAACAGAGAGCAAGGAGAGTAATCCAATGCAATTATATGGCTCCGATAATCCTGGAATGATTATCGTTTCAAATCCACTGGACGGAACTAATTTTCTACCATGGAGTAGGTCAATGAAAATAGCACTCTCTGCCAAAAACAAGATTGGATTCATCACAGGAGAGGTAGGATGATAATGATGCTTTTAATCAATGGAAACGTGTGGATTGCATGGTTGTGGCTTGGATTCTGAATTCAATTTCTAAGGAAATAGTTGATGCATTCTTATACACTGATTCGGCTAAGGAACTATGGGACGATTTGAGCCAACGGTTTGGAGAATGCAAAGGACCACAGCTATATCAGTTACAGAGAGACATTAGTAGCATGAGTCAAGGAAATGAATCAGTGATGGTCTACTTTACTAAGTTGAAAAAACTTTGGGATGAATATGCCATAGTAATGCCAATTCCTGAGTGCTCCTGTGGAGCATCAAAAGCAATGAGCGATTTTGAGATGAATACTAAGTTGATCCAATTCCTCATGGGGCTCAATGAGAGCTTTGATGCTGTTAGAAATCAGATCTTAATTACAGATCCACTTCCAACAGTCAATAAAGCTTATTCTATGGTACTACGGGTTGAAAAGCAGAGAAATGTTCACCACATTTATCCAGAAAATAAGCAGATACCTGCCTTCCTATCTAAAACTGGTGGAGCTTCAACTGGACGAGGTTATAATGAGAGAGGACAGTCCAGTTATGGAAACAATAGCTATGGAAAGGGAAGGCAGTATCAAAAGAAGACAAAGGAAGAAAAAGCTTTGTTAAAATGCACCTATTGCACTGGATCTGGCCATGAGGTTCAAGACTGTTTTCAACTGATAGGTTACTTTGATTGGTACAAAGGAAATAAGATTTATAAAGGAATGGCAAATGCAAATTTGGCAGAAGGAGGATCGAAGGAAGTCAATTTTGAACAGCCAAAGCCTCAATTTGACACTACTGATATTGCCAGCTATATTCAAAAGGAAGTGAGCAGATGCTTAAACAATGTTAAGTTGAATCCATCTGAACCAGGTCCCTCATTTGCACATCTCGCAGAATACGCAGGTACCACTCTACATTATGCATTAACTGCATCAGAAAATATTGAACATAACTCATGGATTCTTGATACCGGAGCCAGTAGACATATGTGCAACAATTATAAAATGTTATCTGAAATGCAACCTGCTTTGGAAGAATTGTATGTATATCTGCCAGATGGCACAGAAAAGCCAGTCAACTTCACAGGGACAGTACACTTATCGGAAAAGTTATCATTACAGGATGTCCTATATGTACCGTGTTTTAAATACAACCTTCTCTCCATTGCTCAACTAACCCAAAATTCTCACATAAAGGCTGTCTTCCTTCCCTCTCATTGTATCTTGCAGGACCTGCAGAGTGACAAAACCTTGGCTATTGGCAAACTGAAAGGGAGACTCTATGTTCTACAGCCAGTAGCAACGGTAGCAGGCGCAGCTATAGACAGACAAGCTAGCTCAGCATCGGCATTATCATGTAAAGTTTCATATGATACTTGGCATAGCAGATTAGGTCACCCATCCTACTCTACTTTGATACATATAGACCAGCTAAGAACAATGTATGATGCTGATGTAAATACTGAAAATAAAGCTTGTGACATTTGTCAGTTTGCCAAACAAAGCAGGGTTCATTTTCAAATCAGCACTATTCATACTAAATTTCCTTTTGAACTGATCCACGTGGATATTTGGGGGCCATACCATGAGAGATCAGTAACAAACACTCCGTATTTCTTGACCATAGTTGATGATTATAGTAGAGGAGTTTGGATATACTTGTTGAGTCATAAATCCCAGAGTACCAAAATTCTGCAAGATTTTATCCTTATGGTTCAGAACCAGTTTCAGATTACTATAAAGACCATCAGGACTGATAATGGCTCTGAATTCACTAGCAAGGCTTGTCAAGAATTATTGCATAGTTTTGGCATACTACACCAGAAAAGTTGTGCTTACACTCCACAACAAAATGGAGTTGTGGAGAGAAAGCACAGACATATTCTCAACAAGGCAAGAGCACTGATGTTTGAATCAAAATTACCTATTCAATATTGGCCATTTTCTATTCTTACAGCTGCATACCTAATTAATCGATTGCCTTCAGCTGTCTTGAAGTGGAAAACACCTTATGAAGTTTTGTATAAGGAGCCTCCAGATTATAGAAAATTGAGAGTTTTTGGTAGCTTGGTCTTTGCTACAAATGTTACCCCTCATAAGACCAAGTTTACTAGAAGATCTCATAAATGTGTATTCTTGGGATATATTAGTGGACAGAAGGCCTATCGATTACTAGATTTGGATGACAATAGAATTCTAATATCTAGGGATGTGGTCTTCTTCGAACAACAGCTCCCTTTTACTCAACAAAATTCAAACACTCCCAGCTCCCCTATGCTCAATATCTTCTATGAACCCATGGATACTAGCTCTTCAGCAGGATCAAATACCCTTGGTGATACTCAATTTTCCTCTGATATAACTCCGGAGCAAGACCAACACAGACGAAGTTATCGCACACGAGTTCCACCTGTTTGGCTAAATGACTATTATACTGAAGATGAACTGAAGAATTTGCCAATAGCAAAGGACGTTGTCTACTCATGCAGTGTCACTGCAGGTATCTTTAACCCTCCTTCTACTTATCCTTTCCTTCCTAATCATAAAATCAGCCGTACATATGCTTGCTTCATGGCTAACCTAGACAGTTTCAAAGACCCATACACATACAATCAAGCTAAGGGTCAACCTCATTGGAAAGAAGCTATGAGAAAGGAGATAGAGGCTCTCGAAACAAATCACACATGGGAATTGACTGATCTTCCACCCGGAAAGACTGCCATCGGCTGCAAATGGGTCTATAAAACCAAACTCCAAGCTGATGGAAGTATTGAAAGACACAAGGCCCGACTTGTTGCAAAGGGATATCATCAGATTCTTGGAGTCGACTACATGGATAGTTTCTCCCCAGTCGCTAAACCAGTGACAGTAAGGATGCTGATTGTACTTGCAACAAAAAAGCAGTGGCCATTATTCCAATTAGATATCAATAATGCATTCCTTCATGGATATCTCAACGAAGAAGTATACATGACTCCACCGGATGGATATGGCAAGGCTGCACCAGGCCAAGTTTGCAAGCTGTTACGCAGTTTATATGGCCTCAAGCAAGCCTCAAGACAACGGAATACTGAGTTTTGCAACAAACTTGTTCAATATGGATTCACTCAGTCATCTCATGATCACTGTCTCTTCACTCTCAAGAAGGGATCGCATTTCTTGGCGCTGCTCGTCTATGTTGACGACGTTCTTATCACCGGTTCTAGTTTGGAACTCGTCGATGCTCTCAAGTCATATCTTGATAAGGCTTTCACAATCAAGGATCTTGGTCCAGCCAAGTATTTTCTGGGTTTAGAAATATCCCGAACAGCAGCTGGTACTTACATTAACCAACGCAAATACGTGCTGGACATCCTCAAAGATACTCATTGCCTTGAGAGTAAGCCTTCTTCTACTTCTCTACCTCCTGGTCTCAAACTCACCAAATCAGGAGCTGCTTATTCCCATCCAGAATCTTACCGACGCTTAATTGGTCGACTTTTGTACTTAAATTTCTCACGACCTGACATCACCTTTGCAGTCCAGCAACTCAGTCAGTTTGTAGCTGCCCCTACACAAGCCCACTGGGATGCTGCTCTACACTTGGTTAGGTATCTTAAACTAATCTGACGTGGCAGCAATCCATGTAACAAAGGCATGCACGTGACTCATATAAATATGGAAACAGAAGAAGACCAGCTTAGGCGGGAAATTTCAGATTTGTGTTTGTTTAAGTGGACAGGTGTCATGTTTTGATAGGTTATTTTACTGTTCACGAGGATTAAGGATTGTCTCATAGCTGTAGTCTTACTCTATAAATACTAGGAAGCACAAAGTTTAAACAGAATTCTTTTGTGTAAGAAAATCAGTTTCTCTTTCTACTGCATATGCTCTATTTTGAGCTAAGAAATCTGAGCACGTTGTTCCCACAGTAGAAACCAAAATTGTTTTACCCTATTTTACAATCTCCTGTGTAGAAGCGCAGACGACCCGATTTCTTCTCGTGATTCGGAGCTCATTATGGACATTTTACAAACACCTAGTGTGCATGCGAAGAGCAAAATGCTGGAACAATGCGGGGTGAAAGTGACGCCGAAATTAGCGGCCTACGTTCTTTCTAGGACACGAAACGACCCGGAGACAGCCTTCACCTTCTTCACCCTGCGGAGCTACCATTCCAGGATTGCGATTCTTGGTAAGCTCAGGAAATTCGATACTGTGTGGTCTCTGATCCAAGACATGAGAGCTTCATCCCTCGTTACTCCTCAGACATTCTTGATCATGATCAGGAAATTCGCAGCAGTCGGTGATGTTGCTAAAGCAATCGATACTTTTTATGCGCTCCGCAGATTTAAGTTTGAAACAGGAATAAAGGAATTTAAGAGCCTGCTCACAGTTTTATGCCGTTTCAAGCATGTGAAAGATGCAGAGCATCTGTTATTCAGCAACAAGGACATCTTTCCTCTCAATACAGAGAGCTTTAACATTATACTCAACGGATGGTGCAATGTGATTGGTGATTTGCGTCAGGGGAAGAGGTTTTGGAGGGAGATGGAAGTGAAAGGGATTAAGCCTGACGCTTACTCATATGCAAATATCATGTCTATCCATTCAAAATTCAACAATCTGAATGTGGTGCTGAAATTCTACGAGAAGATGAAGGCTCTTGGCATTAAACCAGACACGAAAGTGTACAATGCAGTGATTCATGCTATGCCGAAACGAAGGCTCGTTAGAGAAGCTCATAGTATGATGAAAACAATGGAAGAGGAGGATTGTAAACCAGACGCCCTTACGTACATTTCACTAATTCAGCCTCTTTGTAGGTCAGGTCTGACTGTTGACGCCAAACAAGTGTTTGACAAAATGACTGAAAGAGCCGTGCATCCCACTGTTGGAACTTACCATGCATTTATTCGTGTTTCGAGGACTGAACAAGTGTTTGAGCTTTTGCACAGGATGCATACGACTGGATGCAATCCAAACCATGATACCTACATAATGTTGATCAAGAAATTCCGTGGTTGGGGCCAATTTGAAAATGTCTACAAGTTGTGGGGTGATATGAACAAGAGGGGGCTTGATCCTGATAGAAGCTTACATATCGTGGTGATAAACGGTCTTTTGTCAAAAGGGAGAGTAGAGGAGGCTCGCAAATTTAATCAAGAAATGAAGGAAAAGCAAATTTTGGCAGTGTTGATAAGCAAATTTCGTATCCAATTAAAATCGCCATGTAATAAAATATATGTTGAATATCAATTTTATATTGATTATTTTTATGTTAGGAATTAATTAAATATAATTCCTAAGTTAAATAATCAATTTAATTGGTGATTTACTTTATATTTTATTGATCAATGAGAAGCCACCACATGTTAAGATGATGCAGATATTACTAAATTAAATTAAATTAAATTAATTTAGTAATTATCCAAGAAGATGAAGATAAACATCAAGTCATGGTAGACCAATCAGAATGTTCCATGTGTCAAGTTGTTGCAGTAATTATTAAATTAAATACAATTAATTTAATAATTATCTTATGGATAATGATATTATGAAGGACCAATCATATCACTCCATTTAGACCCAAGCCCATTAGGTTTTCCCATCCTACAACTATAAATAGGGCATCATTCTCCACCAAAAATCATAACAACACAAGTCAAGAAGTGAAGACACAAGTTGAGAGCTTCAACAATGGAAAGAACTCCAAGAAATTCAGAAGACTCAAAGTTCTTGAAGATTCGAAGACATTCTTCAAGATTCGAAGACGTTCTTCATCAAATTCATCAAGAAGTAGCGTTCAATCCGGAATCAAGCCGTTCGGCCTTCGGACAACGTTATTGAAGAACAACTTAAGCGGCGGAGGAGATCAAGAAGAAGATTTCACTCCAAATCATCAAATTCAAAGAAAACTTTCGAATTCATCAAGAAGTAGCGTTCAATCCGGAATCAAGCCGTTCGGCCTTCGGACAACGTTATTGAAGAACAACTTAAGCGGCGGAGGAGATCAAGAAGAAGATTTCACTTCAAATCATCAAATTCAAAGAAAACATTCGAAGAGAAGAATTAGAGGATTGAAGAATAGAGATTAACCTACAAAGTTCTTCATTTGATACAATTTGGATTTAATTTGTACAATTTTTGTGTTTGTTAATTCAATACACGAAATTTGTTATTACAAATTTGGCACGCCCAGTGGGACAATCTCTACCTCTCATCTCTCTCTTTGACAAAGACCCTCGAAGCTTTGCAATGGCCACTCAAAAGGCTCTGACGGTCAAGATAAATTCCTCCAAGTCTTCAAGGGCTCCAAGTGCAAGTGTTGGGGTCATCACAAGAAGCATGTCCAAGGCATTGCAATCATAATGGTCATCTCTTGAAGCTGTCGAGAAAGATCTGAAGCAGCTCGCCACTAACACTGCAAATGAGGAAGACGGCCATGCGTGCTCTACTCCTCGTTCCTCATCAAGTTCAGAAGTAGCTCAAGTCATGACAACAAACGCTTCAAATCTTGAAGAACAACTTGCAAGTTTGACTAAGGCCATTGGAGAACTTACAAGACATGTCCAAGAAAAAGATTCTAAGATTGAAAAGTTGATGAGCAAAATTGACCATGCTGATACAAGTCGTGCTCCTGAGAAAGAATCAACTGAAGATGAAGACGAAGTCGAAACATCTGAAAGGCGGGATTCTATTCACAAAGAAAAATCTTTAAAAGAGATCCAAGTGTCTGCTGAAGGTTTGATTCCCTTGACCAACTGAAGGAACTCATTAGGGGAACGATCAAGGAGAAGTTAGATGGAAACTCGAAGGCCTCTTTCACCTATACAAAGCCATATACGCAACGAATTGACAGTTTGAAGATGTCAATGGGTTACCAGCCACCTAAGTTCCAACAGTTTGATGGCAAGGGAAATCCCAAACAACATGTGGCGCACTTCATTGAGACGTGCAACGATCCTGGAACTTATGGTGACCACTTAGTGAAGCAGTTTGTTAGATCACTCAAAGGCAATGCGTTCGATTGGTACACTGATCTGGATGCTAGTTCAATTGATAGTTGGGATCAACTAGACCAAGAGTTCCTCAATCGCTTCTACAGCACTCAGAGGACAGTCAGCATGATTGAACTGACCAACACGCGACAATGTAAAGAGGAGGCCGTACTTGACTACATTAACCGATGGAGGAATCTGAGCCTCAATTGTAAAGATCGTCTGTCTGAAGCTACCGCGATTGAGATGTGCATACAAGGGATGCAGTGGGGTCTTCGTTATATTCTCCAAGGAATTCGACCGCACACATTTGAAGAGTTAGCTACTCGAGCCCACGACATGGAGCTAAGCATGATTGCAAGTAGAGCAGAAGGGCCGCCAATTCAAGAGCCCTGCAAGTTCAGCAATAGACAAGATTGGAATAAAGGGGACAAACCCTTTACCGCACCAGCAAACCAAGAGTCCATGACGGTAGCTGCGATGCCCATCAAAATTACCCGAAAAGAAGATAATAAGACTGGCAAAGGGAAAGACATCTCACAAGATCGGGGGCAAAGAAAGTTCACTCTGAAAGAGATGTAACTAAAACAATACCCATTCTTGGACTCGGATGTCTCTGGGATATTCGATGACTTGACGGAAGCAAATCTCAATGAATTACCTGAAATGAAGCGACCCGAAGAAGCTAGGTGGACTGATGACCCAAAGTATTGCAAGTATCATCGGTTGGTGGGGCATTCAATAGAAGACTGCTTCATATTCAAGGACAAGATCATGCAGTTAGCCCAACAAGGGAAAATAGTGTTAGATGAAGGCAATGCAACAACTAATCTTACAACTATCTTGGAAGATAATGGCCTTGGTGACACCCCATGCTACATGACAGACAAACAAGAAAGCAAATACAAATATAGACATGTAGAAGAGGAAGATGTTGAAAAGATCCTACTTGAACTTGAACATGGTCTACGAATTGGTCCCTTAAACGGGGAGTTCTTGACGTTCACTTGAGCCTGATGAAAAAAAAAAAAAAAAAAAAAAACTCCTGGCCCGCATGAGGATAAACTGTGCACGGCGACCACCAAAGGTAAAGTATGTGGTTAAAATGCTAACTTATCCCACTTTGGCTAAAGTGGTTAAAAAATAGTACTCTTGGCCCGCATGAGTATAAACTGTGCACGACACCCCCCCTAAAAACAAAATACAAAGTGAAAATTTGAACTACGTGATGACTTGATCCCTCTCACCGGGGTACGTAGGTAGCTTAGAAATATTCTAAGTTCAGTCTAAATTGTGTTTCCCTCTCCAAAGTTGCTCCAAATTTAGAGATCCAAACTCCAAGTCTGTCAAGTTATTTGATTTCGTCAAATTGGATTGTCAAGTTCAACCTCAGATAAATCCACATTTTCAAGTTAAATATGTCAAATCCGTCCAAGCCCACAATGTTGAAGATTCAACTTCTAAATTCAAGAACTCAGTGGTATGAGTATAAACTACCAACAAGTTTCAAATTCAAGTTCGAGGCTCCTTGGCACGAGCTTAAAAGGTCTACAAATCCAAATCCAAATCCAAGTGAAGAACTCCTTGATACGAGTATAAACTATCTACAAATACAAATCCAAATCTAAGTGAAGAACTCCTTGATACGAGTATAAGCTATCTACAAATCCAAGTCCAAATCTAGAACTCCTTGATACGAGTATAAACTATCTATGAATTCAAATTCACGTCCAAATGAAGAACTCTTTGATATGAGTATAAACTATCGACAAATCCAAATTCAAGTCCAAATGAAGAACTCCTTGATACGAGTATAAACTATCTACGAATTCAAATCCAAGTCCAAATTCAAAAACTCTTTAATGCGAGTATAAAAATATCAATATGTCCGGAGAAATTTCGAAAGTCAGTTCGAGACTTATCCACTCCAAGACACGTCGTTAGTGAACAAGTCTCGAGGGGGTATTTGTTGATACACAATTTTCGTATCCAATTAAAATGCGCCACGTAATAAAATATATGTTGAATATCAATTTTATATTGATTATTTTTATGTTAGGAATTAATTAAATATAATTCCTAAGTTAAATAATCAATTTAATTGGTGATTTACTTTATATTTTATTGACCAATGGGAAGCCGCCACATGTCAAGATGATGCAGATATGACTAAATTAAATTAATTTAGTAATTATCCAAGAAGACGAAGATAAACATCAAGTCATAGTAGACCAATCAGAATGTTCCATGTGTCAAGTTGTTGCAGTAATTATTAAATTAAATACAATTAATTTAATAATTATCGTATGGATAATGATATTATGAAGGACCAATCATATCGCTCCATTCAGGCCCAAGCCCATTAGGTTTTCCCATCCTACGACTATAAATAGGGTCTCATTCTCCACCAAAAATCATAACAACACAAGTCAAGAAGTGAAGACACAAGTTGAGAGCTTCAAGAATTCGAAGAACTCCAAGAAATCCAGAAAACTCAAAGTTCTTGAAGATTTGAAGACATTCTTCAAGATTCGAAGACGTTCTTCATCAAATTCATCAAGAAGTAGCGTTCAATCCGGAATCAAGCCGTTCGGCCTTCGGACAACGTTATTGAAGAACAACTTAAGCGGCGGAGGAGATCAAAAAGAAGATTTCACTCCAAATCATCAAATTCAAAGAAAACATTCGAAGAGAAGAATCAGAGGATTGAAGAATAGAGATTGTAACCTACAAAGTTCTTCATTTGATATAATTTGGATTTAATTTGTACAATTTTTGTGTTTGTTAATTCAATACACGAAATTTGTTATTACAGGCACATCCCAGAATAGATGCTATGCTTCTGGCAAGACAATGATATCGTCTGCATTAGGGGTTACAGCTGGTATGGTATCCATGGCTCTTCTGCAAATGTTCATATTTAGTGTTGTTTTGAAAATAATCTGGTATATGAAAGCACATAAACTTATTTTTTTCTGGTGTCGGCATAATATTTTAGTCACTGAAATATGAAAGTTAAGAATATTACTAATTACTTCGAAAGAAAGAAAGAATATTACTTATAGTTTACTTAGATACTATAGTCAAAGCATTGGCATGATTCTAGTACTTGCCACTTCTAGCATTGTACTCCATTATTGGTCTAATTAATTAAGACAATGCTTTTTTTTTTTTTCTTTTTATGGTATAATAAACCCAATTAATTCTTACGTTTAATAGTAGGAGATTTTTTATTCGCATCCCAAAATAAAAAACAGTCCATCGATAAACTTTATTCTCTTTAGTCCACAAAAATAATTCGACGTTAATTTTTATCAGTTCCAAGTTACAGCCATTTTTTGCATCAAGAGTGTGATATCTTTGAAAATAGCCTCACTTAACATTTGTTGAGATTTTTTCTTTTCCTTTTAGGGAATAATTCTCTTTCATTTTAATAAAGTCAAAACAGTGGTTGGTTGTTTCTTGTTCCTGTACTGTTAGAGTACACATCACCACTTTAAACTCCACTTTATATCCACCTGTAAGAGCATGTTCAGCAATGCTCTAAAATGGAGTTGGCGCATGGCAAATCTCCTCCAGTGCTCCTGTATATAAGGCCTTCTTCAATGTCCTTCCTAAAAAAGCAGGTATTTGTTTGTCACATCAGCGCCACCTCAAAAGCAAAAATATTTATATCTCAAAATAACTCTCCAATAATACACCCAATACACAGGTATAGGTGGGGCCCACTTCAACATTCCATTTTATCTCTTTTATTTATTAATGTACCAACTATATTAATTATTTAATTTTTGGATAAATAATAAATAATTAAATATTTCGATTGTTTTAATTTTTTATATTTAATTAATATTAGAAAAAAACCGAAAAATATATTATTAATTTTTTTTCATCATTTAAAACGTAAAAATATAAAATAAAAGCACACACGGTACACCAAAAAAAAAAAAAAAACTCGAAAGCAACAAAGTAAATTTCGAAAACGGCTAACTTAACATTTGGCTAATTATTTTCGGATCGGCCCGCACAAGCTCAATTAAATCCTGTCGAAGCTGTTGATGTTTCTGTTTATCCCGTAGTTGAACACCTCTCCTGATGTAATCACTAAATGCGTCGGTTGATCCTTGACTTACTTGTGGAGGTGGGGTGGCGTAATTGGGATCGTCGAACCAAGCGGTCGCTGCATTTCCTTCATTTTCGATTATCATGTTGTGCAATATAATTCAAGTTAACATTATATCCTTCAAGTTATTCTTGTACCAGAAACGACTTGGACCTTTAATCATTGCTCAACGAGCTTGAAGCACTCCAAATGCCCGTTCGACATCCTTTCTAGCAACCTCTTGCAGTTCCTTGAAATGCTTCCTCTTCGGATCTTGAGGACATGAAAAGCTTTTCACGAAAGTAGCCCACTCTGGATAGATTTCATCTGTAAGATAGTATCCTTGATTATATTGCTTACCGTTGATTGTAAAATTAACGGATGGAGCACGACCTTGCAATGTATCCGTAAATAAAGGAGACTGGTTGAACACATTTATGTTGTTGTTGGATCCTGCAACTCCAAAGTAGGCATGCTATATCCACAAATCAGCATGATTGTTGGGACGCCATGATCACCGCGTGTGAATTGGCATTTCCAAGCAACTGGACAGTTCCTCCACTCCCAATGCATGCAATCAAGGCTTCCAACATTCCGGGAAATCCGTGTCTTTCTTCATGCATTTGTAACAACTGTTGACAATCCAGTGCATTAGGCTTCCTCAAGTAGTATCCGCCGAATAGTTCAATTACACAGCGGCAAAATTTAAATAGGCATTCTATGGCAGTTGTTTCGGCGACACATATGTACTCATCGCAATGGCCGGCAGGTCCACCATATTGTTAATTGACAGATAGCCATCGTGCACTTTTATAGTGGGGAGAACCCCTTTTTTTTCTAGCTGCATCAACCCTCCATCGAAAATAGTCATCGTGGGACTCCAATGCATCCACTATGCGCAAAAACAACTCTCTGAACATACGAAAACGTCGGCGAAATACATCGCTTCCGTATATCGGATCTTCAGAGAAGTAGTCAAGATAGAGTCTAGCGTGCCCCGCCTCACGATCTCGTTCCACATATGTTCTTCGCTTTCTGACCCCGCCAGCAGAACTCGCAGCACCATCGAATAACTCTTGTTTTTTCTTTTTAAGCAACGACTGTATTTCTTTCTCAGTCGTGTCATCAATTAAGAATTGAAGAAGACTATCACTATCACTTTCCTCTGATAATGAGTGAGAAGACGAATACATGTTTGAGAGTTGGAAGGAAACTAAAGGAAATTTTTTGGAGGTGTTTGAAGTTTTGAGATGCGAGATGTTGCAATCGGAATGGAGTCCTTTAATAGAGTAGAGTTTCACAATGGCTAGTTTTACAACGACTAGTTTCACAATGGCTAGTTTCACAATGGCTAGAAAAATAAAGGCTAATTTTATAACGAAAAATTTAATAACGACGACTTTTACAACGATTAGTAATATAACGAAAAGTAATACAACAGATAGTAATACAACAACTATCTTAACAACGATTAGTCCAAACACTGACTAATTTTCAAACCTACAACCACCATTTGTTCTTGATTTTATCAACCATGTAGAGGTGTATACGTAGTTGTTCCTCCGTCATCTTCGAGGTATCCCTCATGAGTATTTTATACTCTTTAGTAGCAGCAAGACTCATTTGTCCTTCAAGCTTTTTCTTGTTTTGTTCTTCTAAGACTTGAAGCCTTTGTTCAATATGGTCTCTGCTTTCTTCAGCAGACTTGCTTGCTTTTCCTTTACCCTTACCCATTCGCCTTGCCGCGCTCCTCTCCATTGGACGAGTGCGTCCCTCCCTAACTTCCTCCCAGCGCTCGAGTCAATGTTCGAAGATACCACATACTCTCCAGCTGTTGAGATTTTTATCTTTTTCGATCCGCGACCATCATCTTCTGGATCGACAAACTTTGGGTTGTCTTTCAAAACATTTCAAGCACCCATATGATTAAAAGAAATGCCATGTTTTTCTATGTATTGAGCCTTCGCCTTATCTATAATATTCGCATCACTGCAACCACTGCCCCAGGCCTTCTTCTCCTAATTGAAGCGACAACAGAACCATTTAACTTGTTTCTGGAGTGTATAGTAATGTGTCTTCAACACATTATGACTCCTAAATGGTGTGTTGCTTGGACGGTTCTTGTTGTACGCTTCACCAATTCGGACCCACATTTGCTCCAACTTTTGAGCGTTTCCGACCACAGAGTTTGTGCTAATATCGAGCCAACAACTTGCAAGAAGAGAGCTTTCTGCATCAGAGTAAGTCTTCTTTTGTGCAGCAGGAACATTCGGTGGATCATCGACAGCCTCAAAGTCGGCGGCGAGATTTATCCGCTCAAGTCCTGTTGGAGAGATCTGAGACGAACACTGGGAATTTGGAGTTAGAGTGTCCCTGTCTGTATCCGAACCATCAGTACTAGGCCTTCTTGATGATATTGTGCCCATTGTAGGACGAAATCCGTATTGAGGAGCTAATATATAGGAAATTTGTGTTGAATACATGTGGAATGGTGCTGCAGATAAATTCGTCGGACTGGATTGAGTGTTACTACCTTCCGAAAAAATCGAAAAATGGATTAGAAAATTGTGGGGTGAAAAATTAGGATTTTGAGGTTGGAAGTTGAGAATCGGTGGACGAAAATTGATATTTGGGGGTGATGAATTTTCTCCCGAATTTTGTGAATTGAACCATTGCATCCATGAATCTCTATCCATTTTTTTTTTAGAAGAGAAGAAATTTGACTAGAAAATTACAATTTCAGTGTGGTAAAGAATGTAGAAAATGGTGAAATGAGAACATGTATTTATAGTGAAAAGTTACATATTTAAAAAAAAAAAAAAACAATTTTTATAAAACTAGCCTTTGGAATGAAGTATTCATTTTTTTTTTTTCAAAAAAAAAAAAGTGAAATAGTTGTTGCAAAAAATTGCAAACCCCAAATATTGATAAAATATCTATATTACAAGAAGAAAAGGCAACCAAATTAAAGAAAAAAAAAACAAAAAAAAAAAAAGAAAGAAAGTAATAATAAATGAGGGGGGCAGCCCAGCAGGCGTTGGGCGGCGCGCCTGGCGTCCACGCGCTGGCTCCCCTCTTCTTTTCCCTGCGTCTGCAGCCCACTCTCCCCCCTCCCCCACCCAAAATACCTAGGTAGCAACTTTGCTACCTCCTGAAAATACCCAACCCTCCAAACTCCCTCCCCATTGATAAGATACCCCACTATGGGTATTTTCACCCATGCCATGTCAACAAAAACCTCTCCATTGGGGAGGGCCTAAATGTTGTATTATGAAGCAGAGAGTTTTTTACTGTACTAGTGGCGCAAGCTTTGTGCTGCGCCACTCCTTCCATTTTCCTTTTTTCCTTTACTTATCTTTTATGTTTATTTTAATTTGTATATTTTTGTTTTCTATTTCTATTAATAATTTATGTAATAAAATTAATTTATGATTATTTCTAATTATATAAATATATATATATATGTATATGTATATACAATTTCATTAAATAAAATAAATGCTATGCAATTACAACATGTCAAATAAAATTAAATACCATAATATTACATTTAACTTTGATTATTTTAGAATCTATAAATGTAAAAATATAAACATATCATTTTATATTTAGTAATGTTGCTTGCATAATATAATTTATAAAAAAGGTAATATAATTAATTGTAAAAAATGAATTTTAAGGAATATTTTTTTTTTAGTGTAAAAAATAGTACAAACTGCTGAGTAGACATGCAAATTTTGCTATAAAGTAGAGCAAAATCTGCTGGAGAGTAGAGTCATCTGCTGGAGATGCTCTAAGTAGCATGTAACTAGAGAAGTTGTTATAACTAAGAATTAGTTATTTAGATACTATTTAGGGAGTTAGTTATATGCAGCACTCTAGAAGCAATAGGAACTTGGTTATAAATAGCAACACTCTGTAAACTTGTAAGAGAAAATTGCGATTTTGGTTTCACATGACACGGGGTAGTTGCATTTTGGTCCCAAAGTCTTCACATTTGATCCTCAAATATAAAACCGAGCACTTTTAGTTCCATCGTCACGTTTTATGTTAACTTTGCTATCACTTTTAGTCTCAAAGTTTTTGTGCATTTTTTGTCCCAACCAAACACTTTAGTCTCAAGATTTTTTGCATTTTTCGTCTCAAACCAAACAATCAGTTTTTCCCTCCATAAATCGATTTTTTGTGGGAACTTTGGAGCCAAAATTGGAAGATCTACCTATTGGGGGAGTCAATATTGTTAGAATATTTTGTATTTGTCTTATTTTTGTCAGAATCTCTTATATTGTTTTTGTTTGATTTATTGAAATTATTAGATATATTATTTTTAATATTTTATCTTGAGTGATTGATTGTACATACTTTTTTAATGCAGGAAAATTATTAATATATGGCGGAGTCATATTTGGATGTCAAGAAATGAATAAGATTTGAAGATGGCATCCTGCATATAAACCGGGATTTAATTCTAGCTCATCAAGGACGTTCACACATACATACGCTATTGCAAATATGTGTATATATATATAGATATATGTGTGTATGAAGAAGATCCCAAGAAGAGATTAACAGAAATATGAAAATTCATTATAAGCATTGATAGGTGCAAATTACTCGAATGGCGACAGTGTATTGTTAAAGATGTAATGACTACAATTGTTAGGTTATTTAGTATGGTATTCTTAAAGATGTAATGATTGCAATTGTTAGGTTATTTATTATGGTGGCCGAATTGTTTAGTTAGTTTCAGTGAGTGGGTTTTCAATTATATTTCAAGTAGTTAGTTCATGTTTCTAATCTGCCTGTGTCGAAGGACCTTCGAAAGAAGAGATTTTAAGGCGAATTTAGAAGAGCTCATTTGGTCTTCGATGATTTTTCGTGTCAGTGCCGGCTAAGTCGACGAGAATTGTCGAACGTTGTTAATGTAGTATAGGTTAAGTGTTAGGCAAGTACGATCTTTTTGTGAAGCCTATCATGATACGGAATATCAATAACAAAAGGTTCAATAGGTTTGAGGGATTCGGCCCCGTGTATATTTTGGTGTATGGTAAGAAAAAAGGTTTTATCGTCAGATGTGTTATGCACGTGCCTGAATACATTAATGATAAACGTTATGGAACTGAAAATGCAAAAACTAAGGACTATAAATTCATGTGAAATTTCGTATGGGACTAAAAGTGCTTGGTTTTGTATTTGTGGGATCAAATGTGAAAACTTTGGGATAAAAATGCAACTGCCCTGTGTCCTGTGGGATCAAAAGTGCAATTTTCTCATATACTTATCACATAACTTAACGGACATGTGCTATACACGTGCCTGAAAACGTTAATGATAAACATTGTGGACTGAAAATGCAAAAACTAGGGACTATAAATGCATGTAAAATTTCGTATTGGACTAAAAGTGCTTGGTTTTGTATTTGTGGGATCAAATGTGAAAATTTTGGGATCAAAATGAAACTGCCCCGTGTCATGTGAGATCAATAGTGCAATTTTCTCATATACTTATCGCGTCACTTAACGGACATGTGCTATACACGTGCCTGAAAACGTTAATGATAAACATTATGGACTGAAAATGCAAAAACTAGGGACTATAAATGATGTAAAATTTCGTATGAGACTAAAAGTGCTCGGTTTTGTATTTGTGGGATCATATGTGAAAATTTTTGGACCAAAATGCAATTGCCCTGTGGCCTGTGGGATCAAAAGTGCAATTTTCTCAAACTTGTAAAGTTATTCATTCAGTTTCACTTTTACAGTTTGTATAACTTTAATTATAGATCATCTTCTTGAATATACAATGAATTTTTTTATGATCTTGTTTATCCTTTGATTTCTTGTACGTTCAATTTGAACGTTTCTTCATGGTATCAATTTAAGTCATTATTGTCGTCCTAATTTGGGTTCTTCTGCGACTTGCCTACCATCTGTTTGACAAAAGTCTATATTGAGTTTTTGATCATATTCTCCTCCAATGGCGAATGAAGGAGGACCTTCTAATAATGCTGCTCATGATGCAATGCCAATAACAATGGATAATCCATTGTTTCTATCACAGTCCGATAATCCGGGCATGATGCTTGTTTCACATCCACTGAATGACACGAATTATATTTCGTGGAAGAAGTCAATGCTCTTGGCTTTACGAGGCAAATCCAAACTGGGTTTTGTAACTGGGAAGGTCCCTCAACCACCTGAAGGTTTATCTTCATATGAGGCTTGGAAGAAAAATGACTGCATGCTTATTTCTTGGGTACTCAATAACATTTCGAGGAAGCTCGTGGAGGCTTTTGTCTATGCCAACATATAAGAACTTTGGAATGATACATGTCAAAGATTTGGAGAGAGCAACGACCCTCTCCTTTACCAACTATAGAGGGAGATTGCTAGTATATCTCAAGGTACAGATTCAATCCAAGTTTATTTTACTAGACTTAAGAGATTATGGGATCAGATCGCTACTTTATCCTCTCTACCAGTTTACAATTGTGAAGTTGGCTAGAATGTCATAGAAATGGATGCCCAGACTAAGTTGATTAAGTTTTTTATGGACCTTAATAATGCTTTTAAGAATGTTAGGAATCAGATATTGTTGATGGAGTCATTGCCACAGGTTAATAAGGCATATTCTACGATGATGATGGTTGAAAAATGGAGGTCTATCCAAGTGACATTTCCTGAACATACAAATCAGATGACCATGCTTGCAAAGGGGTTTGGTACCTATTAACCTCCAGGTAATAAGTTCAAGATAGGGTCAAGAAAGACTAAAGAGGAGAGAGCAAGACTAGTTTGCGCTCACTATGGTGGTAAACGACAGGAGGCATCTGAATGCTTTCAGTTACATGGAATGCCTAAGTGTATAAGAAAATGCAAGAACAAAAAGGGAAGAGTGTGGCTAACAATGTTTATGTGATAAATGATACTCAGGAAAGTAGTTCGTTACTGAAAATTCTAAACCTTTGGGTGATTTTTCTGCTTTGTTTCAGCAAGAACTTGCCAAGTACTGCTTTTGCTTTACCTAAATGTGTTGATAGAGGTTCTTGGATACTTAATTCTAAAGCTAGTAAAGATATGTGTCAAGACAGAACATTATTCACTAGGTTATACCTTGTTTCTTCTAGAACTACTATTTTATTACCAAATGGTACATCAAAGTTAGTTACACATATATGCACAGTTCATATTGACCGGAAAATTGTTCTACAAGATATTCTTTATGTTCCATCTTTTAATTACAATTCATTATCAATAGCACAGTTAACTCAAACTTCTTATTTGCATTACATTTTTTCTTCTACACATTGTGCATTGCAGGACCAGAAGAGTAAGGAAGTAGTAAAGCTTGGAAAGATGATTGGGAAACTCTACATATTGCAGACTGAACTTAGAATGTCTAATTTTGATTCTGCTAATAGTTCTATATCCAGTTCTTGTAATGAAACTCTAGTATATTGGCATAGGGTATTAGGTTGTGCCTCTCTGACCACACTTTCTCATGTACCCTTTCTCAAAGATTTGTATAAGCAATATGCTATTGATGAAATAAAACGTTGTAAATCATGTTTTCAAGCTAAATAACACAGATCTTCTTTTCCTTCAACTGCCATTAATACTAAAGCTATTTTTGAATTGATTCATGTTGACATTTGGGGACCATGCCAAGACAAATATCTCACAAACACACCATATTTCTTGACAAATGTCTCAATTCTGTCACTTTCGCCAAGTGGGAGAACGTAAGATTATTATGGTTCATGCGCCACCATATTAAGTAATTAAGAGAGTTAGATATCTTAATAGTTTAATATTCTTCCGGATAATATTTGGTCAAAATATATATGATAAAATATGACTTTCACGTTCATAGACCATGAATAGATAGCAATCCTAATTGACGTCTAATCCTATCCCTATCAGGAATTGGTTATCTCTCCACCTGTAAGAGAAAACAGAGGCACATTATTTCAATCACCTAATAATTTACGAAAACTGCTATGTTCTAAAAGAATGGGTCAGGAGAGGAAAATCAATTTCTTCCATCAAGGAGAATTAGAGGAGTCGATCAAGAAATCAATTGATGGCTTCTCAAGGTTAATGCCCTAATTTTATATCTCAATTGAATGTGAAAAGCATGAATTCTAAGATCCATGCTTAATCTTATAATCGCAATTATGTATACGTGACTAAACTTATACCAACTTCTTCTCTTCGAAACATTTCACATTCTGGCTCCTCCACGCCATCCATAAAAGCATGCAAAAAAAAGGCAATGCATCCCATCATCAAAAGATGAGGAAATGCAGTCAAGCCAATCGACAATTGGTGTACCTGACAGCAACAACTCATCATCCAACCTCAATGGCAATCCTCTCCAATATGCATGGCTCCATGCACAATCACGTAAACTATGTTCCTCCGTTTCCAACCCCCGGCCACACCGTTTGCAGTTCGGATCCACCTTCATCCCATGCTGAACAAGTCCTTTTATCATCGGCATCCGGATCCACCTTCATCCCATGTAGAACAAGCCCTTTTATCATCGGCAAAATGTCTTGTGCCGCTTTCCAAACAAATACTCGTAGCTTCGGCGGAATATCCAACCTCCAAAGCCATTTCCACAACTTTTTAGCCCCTCCCCCCAATGACGAGCCCGACTGATCAATCACTCTCACCCCTAGCTATGTGGTAGCCCGATTTTACCTCATATTATCCTTTTTGGAAAAAAAAAATCCAAATGAGTTTATCTGGACCTATATTTTCATATATTGGAATTGTCCTTATTTGTAACGCCTGGTCATCTTGAAACAATTGGTTAATTAATTCTTTATTCCAAGCACTCCTATTAGGAATGACTAAATCCCTAACCTGCCGAATCTCTCCTCCCACTTGATGTTGACTTTGAACCGAAAACCTAGGGCTGTTAGGCTCAGTTTTGGTTAATATTTTAGATCTCTTTTGTTACCTTTTAATATTCACTTAAGATCGTCTCTTTTATACCCTATATAAATATTATTTTATAATTTTAAGTAAATAAAGTAAAGTTAGAATATAATTATGTACTTTAATAGTTCCTATTGACGTTATATGAATGTTTAGTTTAGTTTAGTTTAGTTTAATTCTGTTATACTTGAACCCTTGTTGGGTTGTAAATAGTCCACAATGGAGCTCGAATAGAAAGTATTAATTCATTTATAGGGAGCAAGGATCTAGGGTTAATACCAAGTAAGTCGATTCGGGCTGATTTATCAGATTATAATATTATTGATCGATTTGGGCGTATATGTAGAAATGTTTCTCATTATCATAGTGGATCTTCCAAAAAAAAGAGTTTGTATCGAGTCGATTGTCTTGTGCTAGAACTTTGGATCGGAAACACAAAAGTACTGTACGTGCTTTTTTAAAAAGACGGGGCTCGGAATTATTGGAAGAATTTCTTATGTCAGAAGAATACGTTCTTTTTTTAAACCTTCCAAAAAGCTTCTTCCACTTTGCGAGGAGTATGTAGAAGTCAAATTTGGTATTTGGATATGATTTCTACCATTGATCTCGCGAATTACAAATCAAAAATCTGAGATCTTTGAAATATCCATTTCGATCTTTTTGTCTATTTTATTTATTATATAGTTTCCCTCTCGTACAGATACTTGATAATATAGTCTTCATACGAGAGAAAACTGACATTTGATAAGTTGTGGAAATTATCATTTTATTAAAACTTTATTGTTATTATTATTATTTTGTTATTATATGAAAAACCTTTTTAAAATTTCATGTTATTATAAAATCAAGGGTTAAAAATTTAAAACAACCTGAACTATGCGAGTTTTGACACTTGAGTACCTGAACTAATTTTTTTCACCGATTGCACCCCAAAGTACACGAATTCGACATGTTGCAACCTCCGGAATTTTTTTCCGGCTAAAATTAAATCACGTGACCCGCACATGCTTTTTTGGGGTCCGGTTGATATTTTAATGATTTATGGGGCCTTTTTGTAAAAAATTAAAAATAACTCCTAGGACCCAAACTTAATTACTCCAAAAATACCCTAATTACCCTAATTTACCATTCATGCCTCTTCTTTCCTCCATTGTTGCGTCACAGAAGTTGCAGAAAAGTGTGGGAGGATGAACTTGAATTGCAGCTGCGGTCTTCCGGCCATTGAGAGGACTTCTTGGACAAATCTGAACCCCGGGCGTCGCTACGCTACTTGTGACCGCTATCGAGTAAGCCTAATTTTATACTTCCTCTCAATTTGGTTTTTTTTGTTGTTGTGTTGCCGGCCAAAAAATGGCCGGAGGTTCTTAGTGCGAGACTTTATCATCATCAACTATTCTCTTTTTCTTGTTACTCTTGAATTTGGGTTTGAAGTTTCGTAAGGAATAAACGGACGACATTTTGCAAATATTTATTAATTTGTGTTGTTGTACCAGTTCAATTGATTTTTTCTTTATTCGGACAGCTTGAAAATGGTTGCCAGTTTTGGGAATGGCTAGACCCACCAATGTGTGATCGTTCGCGTCAAATTATTCCCGGTCTGCTACGACGCGTGAACAACCTTGAAGCGGACATCCGTAGACTGGGTAATGCAGCTCTAGCTGTCAGAATAAGAAACCTCGAAGTCGAGCTGATACGGGCCAAAAAACGGAACAGGGTATTGTGGATTATAACTCTGGTGGCCATTGTAATCGCTATCTTCAAGTGAAGAATCGTGGCGGTAATTCATGTGGCTAGAATAATCTGTTGTAGTTTATGAGCATACTTCTCTTGCATGGTAGTTTATGGTTTCTAGTCCCGTAGTTTATGGTTCTAAAATGTATCGGTAGTCGTAGTTGTTAATCAGAACGTTTGTAACACTTGACAATGGCGTTTTTGTGTTTATGTGAAGGAAGAATTCATGTGTTAAGCAGATTTTTTTTACTCATTTTGAAATGATCTCTTAATCAGAAACTGATGGTACAATTAACATGGAATTGAAAACCGCATAAAAAAAGCAGAAACATCCACTAAAGGGAGAAAGAATAACTGGTCAAGATGGTTTAGACATTCTTAAATAGAAATCACCCTTAGTAATTACATGGGTATAGAACTAATGTAGCATAATGCTTGATGTTTGGGTATTGACAATTATCAAAAAAAGCAGCACATGCGCCACTTATAACAAGTCCATATTTGTGCAAAAATAGTTAAGAAGCTGCTGCCAAAAGAAGTATGAGTTCCAAGGACTCTACTTTAACAAAACAATTGTCAATAACCTAACAAAAGCTAAAGCTTTCCCTCTGGCTACATGACAACGCACTCCGGCGGTGTATCATCTCGTATGAACATCTTGGCATTGTCATTGTTCGGTTTTGTGGAGAATCTGACTTCACTAGTTCCCGGTCTGCTTCGTTGTTCCACCTCCGGACGGACGAAATGTCTAGGATTGGGTTTGTCAATAATCTCGCCCGGTAGTGTGAGGGAGGCTCTTGGGGGGGCTCTTTTCCTGACCTGCTACATAAACACATGTTATGCGTTTAATTCAGATCGTAAATTTTTAGTTCTGAGAAATCAATAGAATTTGACCTACAATTTCTGCCTAACGGACGGGACTGGTTTAGTCCCGGAAGTTGACTCTTGTGTGGTCTTTGGCTCAACAGACGGAGCTTGCACCGTTTTATCTGTTTTGCGGACTTTAGTATTACCCTTCGGTGATTTAGAAGCAACCTATGGGGGAGAACCATTGCACAAAATGTTCATGGTTATATATTGCCGGTTTACCGAAACATAATATTCGCACAAGAATTCAATGCAACGTACCCACCTGAAGTTTTCGCCTGGCTGGAACAGTTGGCTTAGACGAAGCGTTGACCGACTCTTGAGTGTTCCTTGTCGGAATATTTTTTCCAGTCGCCCGTCCCTGCTGCGGTATTAGGGTCTTTTCTGTTTGGCTCCTCGTTACTCTCGAAGGTGTAATAGGAGAATTAGTTGGAGCCTATGTACACAACAAACAATATTAACCTGGTATTAAGGTACCAAGAAAGGCCTAAAAAAGCATAAACAAGAACTGAACAAGGAATTAAAAAATAACCCCAATTGCATCAACTAAAAAAGCCATTCACAACAATTACAAGAATTAACGTTGTTTATCAAAACACACGTTACACTTCAACCTAAACAAACTAATTTAGCAATCAGTTCTCCCCAAATTCTTATCAACACACACTTTATACACAAACAAATATAAATACATTAAGTTTGGAGGACTTACTGAACCCATCTGCGAAACAGGGATATAATCTGCCTCGACCGTGGATTTTCTTCTTTTTGTTTGTCTTTTTGATGGGGCAGAGTTCTGAGGAATGGAATTGGCACTTTGTTCTTTGTTTTTTGCCTACCAAAATCAAAATCATATTCATCTATTAATGCACAAACGTATTATATAATTCTGGAATTTGTTTTATAAAATACGAATTACCTTTTTTCTTGGCCTTAATACCCGATCTGGGTCTGCTGCCGGTATGTCCCTCGGGTTTTTTTTTTCTTACCTTTTTTTTTTTTTTAGATGACAGCCGTCCAGAAAAATTATGGGTCGACATCCCTCCAAAAATCCCTTCTTTAAAGCGCCCCAGCATTGTAAAACCTTTTGAACATACAACCTTGAAGCGTTTGCTTGCACTTGATCTTGACAGTAGTCCCTGGATTAGTATTGACCAATTCCTCCGCATATGACCACAAAAGTGCATACTCTTCGGCCTCGCACATACTTCCTTTTTTTTTCACCAGCCTCTTTGCCCTGTAACAGATAGACGGATTAACGGTTATATTAAGATCATTACTAATCCAGGAAATCATCGAAGGGATGGGCCAATTTGGATCGGTGTAAATCTTGTCTCTGTAGATGTCGGCTATCAAGATAGAAGTAGCATGTTTCACCCGCTGGACACGTGGACATTTGTGTGTGTCACACAAAGTCTTCACCTGAATAGTTTTCTCATGCCCCATTTTTGAAGCAAAAATGACCCAAGGACAATTCTTGTGCCTACATTTGGCCTGCACTTTATCGCTATGGTTTATGGTGAACTGTAGCTCTCTGCCTGTAAGTATGGAATGAAGTCGTAAGGCCTTCCTGATCGAAACAATGTCTTCGAAACACTGTTTAATGAAGAATTCAGGCTCCTTAATTCCCTTTCTTGGTTCCCTAAACACCGGATAACCCCTATGGGTTGAATGCTTTTTCGGGTTCTTGCTACTGCTAGGCTCATCAGTGTTAGCCTCTTTACCCTTCAACCCACCCCACTCGGCCTCCTCATCTACATTGTCATCGAAGTCTAAATCATCATCATCAGAAAGATCAAATTCACTATCCTCCATCCTATCTGAACAAACTGAATCCTCACCAACAGACTGCTCATCATCGCTCCCCCCATTTTCATCACTAACGCTATCATCCAAGTAATCATTATTGGTGAAATCCGGAGGGAAGTTTGTTTCATTCCTGATGTCACCATCAAACAAGACTAACTCCTTATCATTCTCCCTTATACCATCAACACCTATATTATCCTGCCCAGAATTCATTTCATTACCACTAGCCCTTACATGAGTTACATAAACGCCGACTAACCTATCAGGGCCCGCAAATCCACCCAAAAGCATTGCGTCAACATCACTATCTATAGGCCACAACGAACTACAATTATTTGACCCATTCTTATTAAAGTACAATTTCTCTACCCCTACTATCCCTAGCTCTTTAATCATTTCATTCAACTCCAGTAGGGACATTTCATCGGGGTCACAGTGGTCTATGTGGGATATACTCCCGCCCACATATCGTAGCATACCCGACTCATGAAATGCCCCACTATGATATAACTTAATTGTAAATTTTTCGGAATTGTCACCTGCAAAATCGGGAACAGTAGCATTATATAACCATTATTCAATTCACAACAGCACAACTAATCCAATTGAAGGCTCACAGGCCAACATCAATACACATAATAAAACAATAAATTAATACCATTTGAAACAAAATGCCACAACAACCAACCCACTCTACACTAATTAATAATTTTTGACATCAGAAACATTAAATATTACACCTGTAACACATATTGGCAGACATGTCCCACTCAGAATCCAAATTAAATTCACCTAGACTACAAGCACACAGGCCCACAAGCAACATTATCTACGCCACATCAGTTAAATTTATAGACATAATTGCCCAAAATAAAGCTGCAACAGACAATACACCACATACAACAGTTTTAAACCACAAAGAATTGAAATTACCGAAGCACGTGGGCCCAAATCAGTTAAATTTATAGACATAATTGGCGAATTTCGGAAAGCAGAAGCGAAAAACCCTCGATTCTTTTCCCCAAGGCCTCTTATAGAGAACCCCAAAACCCATTTCGCGAAAAACCCTCATTCAGGACAGACGAAACACAAAAAACCACATAAAATATTTCAAGAAGTACAGTCGCTGATAAACTTTCGAACTCCGACTACATCGAGCAAAAACGTTAAACCATACGCGACGAGAAGCATACCATATTCAGGTGTCGGTTGATCCTCACGGAGTTTGCAACGTTTTGTGTCTCTAATAGCCCACACCATTTTCTGCGTTCGCGCACAAGTAGAGGACCCGTGGCCGGAGGGGCTGCCGGAAGTTAATGTTTCGGAACAGGGAGCGGCGCTGGTAAAAATTGGAGTGCAATGTCTTTTTCATGAATGGTAAATTAGGGTATTTTTGGAGTAATTAAGTTTGGGTCCTAGGAGTTATTTTTAATTTTTTACAAAAAGGCCCCAGAAATCATTAAAATATCAACCGGACCCCAAAAAAGCATGTGCGGGTCACGTGATTTAATTTTAGCCGGAAAAAAATTTCGGAGGTTGCAACATGTCGAATTCGTGTACTTTGGGGTGCAATCGGTGAAAAAAATTAGTTCAGGTACTCAAGTGTCAAAACTCGCATAGTTCAGGTTGTTTTAAATTTTTAACCCTAAAATCAATTAATTGGAGCATACAAAAAAAATAGATTGGATAATTTTCAGCAAAAGCAACTTCAAGCACAATTTGTTCAAACTTTTCAAGGCACTTTGCAAATTGCTCGTCGATTCTTTTCCTGTAAAATACTACAAGATAAGGTAAAGGAGGACTATATTTAAGATTTTCAGGGTTAGGAGTCAATTTAGGCTTCTCAGCCCCTATTTTACACATATCCTCATCAGTCGATTCGATGACCTTTACTTCCTCTATTTTCTCCTCTTCGAACATGTAGTCCTTATCTACTTGTGATCGTGAACCATCATCATTAGCTTCAATCCAAGCAAACACAACATTGCAATGTTCCTTTTGAGCCTGTTTGGTTTACTATACCAATAATTGGGTTATTGGAACCATTTGGGCTTTTGGGGTGTTACCAAGTACCAAGAGTTGTCTAGTAATATTTGGTTGGCATGATTACATGACTTCTTTCACCACCTGATATATTTAGTAGTATGTTTGATTTGTATTGTGACAATTGGTTTATATTATGTAATTACCAATTTAACCTCATTAGTTATGAAATCAGAGGGGTAAGTCAGGTATTAGAGCTGGCAATTCGGGCGGCCCGACCGTCGGGCAGAGTCGGGCCAAGTGGTAGTATAGGGTCGGGCCCAATTTATTTCGGGCATAGAAATGCTAGGCCAAGCTCGACGGACCTCTGGGTAAAAAAAAGCCCACTAATGATTTTTTTCCTTTTCTTTTTCGTTACTCTAACCATGAAGCGGAATTATATATTGAGGCGAACTTCAGTGTAAATCTCTTAAGTAAAAGCCTAATGCGAATAGTTCAGTTAAATTTTATCCCACATATTGGGTAAACTACCCAAGAGGAGCCTAGATTATTATTTAACGTTTTATCCAGATTTTAGCATTTTATTCTGGGTCGAAAGAATAACCCGGCTTTTTATTTCCACCAAGGTAAACGCTAGATAAAACAGATAAAATGTCACTATCCTAAATTATCTGCCAAAGTAACGGGAGCTAAAGAGGAAGAGTAACCATAGATAGACCCGCCCAAAGAAATTTGTGGCAAAAGTATTCACATTACAAAGCGGCCCATGCAACACAAAAATATAAGAACAACGGCATGAAAGCTTACTAAAAACTCAATATAGTTTGTCCTTAATACTAATAAGCTCCCAAAAATTCTTATGTATCAAGAAACAGATATGCCAAAGGATTGCATCTTATGTGCTCCTGTTTCATCGTAGCAATCTGTAGGTATAACTTGGTCCGTTAATTTGGTAACATACACCAACAATTAGCTAATTAGCTAAAAAAAAAAAAAAAAAAATCCCATTGGGCCGGTCTGCGGGCCAGCTCACCAAAAAAAAGCCCGTTTAGGCCGGGCCAAAAAAGCTCAAAATTTTTTGGGCCTTTAATATTCCGGCCCAACGCATTCTATATTTTGGGCTAAATAGGCTAGCCCATCGGGCCGGGCCTATTTTGCCAGCTCTATCAGGTATTTAGCAAGAAAAAACATATACCTCATCTGAAATACAATCTGGGACTAGGGCAGTGAACAGGTGAGGAAAGAGATTCGCCAAGATCTTCATTCGTAGCGAACAGGTAATTCGATCCCTTTCCTTTGCCCTTCTCCTTATACCAATTTTTACAATTTGAGAAATTTTAATTCTTCCAAATTCTCAGATTTAACGTTCTGCAAGTGTAATTGACGGAGTAAAAGCCCCATTTCTTTCCGAAAAAAGTTCAAAGTTGGAGGGATATCTGGTAGCACTCAATCAACAAGCAAAAAGGTAATGTTTCACAACACTATTTGGGCAGCATTTGCAGATATTACTTTCATTATCAAGATGACGTTTTGGGCAGCATTTCACAACACGATTTTCTTATATTTGAATTCCATTTATGTGCTTCATTTTGATAAGCACATGTTTATAGATTTCCATCCAAGGCATATTGATTTATATGAAGTTTTTTCTATTATGGATTAATGGAGGCTTATTTGAACTATTTCTATTGGCATGAGTGTTCATTTGCTCCATCTTAATGTACCATGATTTTGTAGTATTACAACTTAAATTGTGTAGTTTGAGATGTGTTTATTTTCTTTGTTGGTACACGTGTTCTTGCATGCATTTTAGGTCAAATTAAGTGTTGGTATAATGACATTTGCATGGATATTTGACCGTGTATTGTTCATATTTGTATTATTGGACCATTTAATATGTTTGAGCTTGTTTCAGGATACTACAGGCAATATAGGACCAAGAACAAGTCTCGAAGAAGTCCGGAACAAAGAACGAGCCAAGGATAAAACAAGGACGGAGGAGTTTCGACATTGAAGTAATATCCTGAAATCGAAGCCCTAGGATACCTTTTCTCACTGATTGTTAATCCTCTTTGTTTGTCAAGTGTTAAGCCATAGTTAATTAGGTAATTTAGTTGTTAAGTATTTTAGTTAGTAAAAACAAATCCTTTGCAACTTAGTATCTAGTTAGGACAATCCTAGATTATCGAGGTATAGAACTACTTAAAACCTATTCTCTGAGGAATCGACCTTGACTGCTGCTACTACACCTACAACCGTACACTTGCGGAACACTAGGTTAGAAAATCGACATGTCAAAAGCCAACCTAGCAAATAGTAATCAACTATGCTTTCAGCTTCAACTTTCCAGGTGTAGATATTACAGAGAGTAAAGTTTGGAGATCTTGTACATACTAAGAGCTCATTGTTCTTCCAAAAACCTAGTGGTATGGTGCATTCAAAAGGACCAATAGTTGAATGTCGACTCCAACTTCCTTCAGTCTGCATTAGCCATACATCAATACGTGCATCCTTCTTAAATTCATAAATTTTTATATTCCCTCTATTTATTTCTAATAAACCTAATGTCAGAAAGAATTGTGAAATTTCAACTGATTAATATAAATTATTATAAATGATTTTATCCTTCATTTTTACACATCCACAAAATAAAGACTTTTTTGAAATCTCAACTCATTATTCAAATAGTTATGAATAAATTAATTATTAATTTTTCTCTAAAATTATATATACTTCAATCAATTCTCAAATATAAATTATTATAAATAAACTAATCCTTTCATTTTAGACATACACAATACAAAGACATTATGATATCTCAACTCATTATCAAACATTTAGGGATAATTTAATTAATTATTTTTCTATAAAATTATATATACTTCAACCAATTCTTTGAGTTAGAAGAAGTTATTATAAATATAAATCTATTCATAATTTTATATTTAAATGATCAAAATAATATTAGAGAACACTTAAAAACAGAATCTACTCTCTAGTGAGAGAAACTCTCCCATCTCAATAGAAATGCTCCAACCCTAATTATTTTTTTTCTCCCCCTCCCCCTCCCACCCCTCCCTTCCCGCTCCCCCGCCCCTGCCCCCCCCCCCCCCTCCGGCAACCCTATTTTTCCTCCCTTTCTTTTGATTGTTGAGAGCTTTGACGACGGAGGCTCGATTTTTTCATTTGACGTCCATCGTCTCTTTTGTCTTCCTTAGATAGAGGAGATGATAAATTTTTGGAGTCATTCGACACCGATAGTAAGGGCAGCGATTACTTCAGCTGGGGGTTTGGGCGATCGGTACTCTCTGTAGATAAATAAATTTCGTGTCCAATCAAATGGCGACACATGAAAATTAATTAAATATCAATAAAAAATATACTATCTATGTCTTGGGAATTTAATTAAATTAATTCATAAGTTATAGTATAATTGATATTTAATTTGTACCAAAATAAATTATCTATCAACATTTTGGTAAGATGACCCGATCAAATCAAGAAAGGCTCAATCAAGTCAAAAGGGCCTAATCCAACAAGATGATCCAATCAAATCAAGAAAGACCCAATCAAATCAAAAAGGACCTAATCCAACAAGAAGGCCCGACCAAATCGGGCTTAGTCAAGCCAGGCCCAACTAAATCAGGCATAGCCCAATCAATTCAGGCCAAGTCTAGCCAGGCCAACCAAATCAGGCCTAGCCCAACCAAATCAAGCTCAAGCCCATCAAATCAAAGGTGGCCAATCAAATGGCGCCAGATGGCAAATGAAATATGGAAAGAGCTCTCCCCCTACACCTATAAATAAGAGCCTCTCTTCATTCCTTCAAGACACAAGTGAAGAGCTTCAAGAATTGGAAGAACACCAAGAAATCCAGAAGACTCAAAGTTCTTAAAGATTCGAAGACGTTCTTCATCAAATTCATCGAGAAGTAGCGTTCAATCCGGAATCAAGCCGGTCGGCCTTCGGACAACGTTATTGAAAGACAACAAAAGCGGCAGAGGAAATCAAGAAGAGGATTTTACTCCAAAAAATTCCACATTCGAAGAGAAGAATCAGAGGATCGAAGAATAGAGATTGTAACCTACAAAGTTGTTCATTTCAATCCAATTAGAATTAATTTGTACAATTTTTTGTGTTTGTTAATTCAATACGCAAAATTTGTTGTTACAAATTTGGCCCGCCCAGTGGGACATCTCTACCTCTCATCTCTTCTCCTCAAGCAACAACTGAAGATAGTGTTATGGCGCCTCATAAGATCACGCTGACGAAGATCGCTGCAACAAGCTCTCCAACTGCAAATGTCAACGTCGTCACAAGGAGTATGTCAAGACAATCACAACCGTTAGCATCTGCAGAGAGAAACAATTCACCCGGAGTTGTCGAGAAGCCTGTGCCAGATATCGTTGATAGCAATACAAATGAAAAGGCCAACTCTACCTGTTCCACTCCTCGCTCTACATCAAGCTCTTCATCCACTCCCGACATTGCTCCGGTGATGATGACAAATAGTTCAACTCTGGAGGAACAACTCCTAAGTTTAACCAAAGCAATTGAAGGCCTTACGAGACAGGTCAAAGAGCAAGACTCTAGGATAGAAAAGCTGATGAGCAAAGCTGATAATGGCAATACAAGTCGCGCTCCTGGAAAAGAACCTATGGAGGACCAAGATGAGGCTGAAGATTCTGCAAGGCATCATCATCCACCACTTGAGAAGGAGAAATCTTTGAACGAACTGCAAGTCTCCACTGATGGTTTGGTCCATGTAGACCAATTGAAAGAGATCATTTTAGGAACCATCAAAGACAAGTTTGATAGGACGCCTAAATCATCCCTAACTTACAGCAAACCATACTCTCAGAGAATCGACAGTTTAAGAATGCCAATAAGTTACCAACCTCCTAAGTTCCAGCAATTTGATGGCAAAGGCAACCCTAAACAACATATTGCCCATTTCGTCGAAACATACAACGACGCCGGGACTTATGGTGATCATTTGGCAAAGCAATTTTTTCGCTCATTGAAGGGAAATGCGTTCGACTGGTATATAGACCTAGAAGCCAACTCCATAGATAACTGGGACCAGATGGAGCAAGAATTCCTCAACCGCTTCTATAGCACTAGGAGGACAGTGAGCATGATCGAGTTGACGAATTCTCGTCAGTGGAAAGATGAGTCTGTCATCGATTACATCAATCGACGGATAAATCTAAGTCTCAACTGTAAGGATCGGCTGTCTGAAAGTTCGGCCATTGAAATGTGCATCCAAGGAATGCAATAGGGTCTTCGGTACATCCTCCAAGGAATCCGACCAAGGACATTTGAAGAGCTGGCGACCAGAGCTCATGACATGGAACTGAGCATGGCTAAAGTCGGAGTTGAGGGGCCTCCAGTTTATGAGTCTCGCAAGTTCAAAGATAAGCAAGAAGTTAAGAAAGGAGGAAAACCCTTCGGCAAAGGGCAAGCCAAAGAGACAATGGTTGTTAGTGCAACGCCTATTAAGTTTTGGAGAATGGAAGACATCAAGGATGACAAAGGAAAGAATACTCCACAAGATAGGGGGCAGAAGAGGCCAACCTCAAAAGAGATGCAACAAAAGACTTACCCGTTCTTAGACTCCGACGTCTCTGGAATATTCGATGATCTGGTCAAAGAAAACCTCATCGAACTGCCAGAAATGAAGCGGCCAAAAGAAGCAGGACGAACTGATGATCCGAAGTACTGCAAATACCATCGCTTAGTAGGGCATCCCATCCAAGATTGCTTCATATTCAAAGAGAAAGTTTTGCAGTTAGCTCGACAAGGGAAGATCTTGTTGGAGGAAAGTGAGGCGGTCGCAAATTTCATCAATGCTAACAATGATGGCGGTAATAATAACATCTCATGTTATACAATTGATGGAGAAAAGAACGAAGTGTGTCAATCCGGAATTCGATTTTGCAATAGCGATGATGACTCCAGCTCAGCATTGACTTTCACTGGTGAAGATTTGTTGCTCGGTTCACAATCCCACAACCGACCGCTGTTCGTTGCTGGATATGCCCGTGAGCAAACGATAAATCGAATCTTGATCGACGGAGGTTCGGGGGTTATCATCTTACCCTTGCGAATACTGAAGAAATTGGACATCTCCATAGACGAACTCTCGAATAGCCGATTGATGATTCAAGGGTTCAACCAAGAGGGACAAAGAGCTCTTGGCACCAGCATGCTGGAGTTGCTGATTGGAGAAATGGTCTCAAATGTACTCTTCCATGTCATAGATGCCAAGACATCACACAATATGCTTTTGGGATCCCCGTGGCTTCACGAGAATGGAGCAATCCCATCCACCTTACATCAATGCTTCAAATACTACCAAGAGGGAACTGTGAAGACAGTGGTGGGCGATGTTAAGCCTTTCACCGAGGCGGAATCGTACTTTGCTGATGCTAAGTATTATTTTCAAGATGCAAAAATTGTGAGACCTAAGGAAGATCTTGTGCAAGAGAAATCTCAGGATGATCGTGTCGAAGAAAATAAGGACACACCTACTGCTAGTCGTGATAAAGGCAAGCAACCTCGCGAGGGAATCGAGGTGCTAAAGGATTTAACACTACCTTTGACAAAGCTTGATGCAAGCAAGCCTTCTCTGTCACCACCCGAAGGGTTCGTCCGTCCAGTTCAAGGTGCTAAAATGGAGCATGGAGGATTGCTTGAATCCGAAGTCACCAAATGTTATGACCCGAAGGCTTTCAAGCTTCTTGTTAGAGCTGGATATGATCTACAAGGAAGCTCTGAGTTAGGAAAATTAACTGCCGAAGCCCCTAGCCAGTCAGAGTATGGACTTAATGCAACTCAAATAATGTTGAAGAAAAGTGGATATACTGTCAAAAGCACCAAAAAGGGTTTGGGATATGTCTCTGGAAGTCCCATTCGCATTGCAATCAAGAGAGCCAGTACGAACTACATCATGGAAGATGAGGCTTCATCAACAGAAGACACATTTGATGAACATGGCAAGAAAGTGAAACGAGTCTCCGTCTTTGATAGGCTTGGCCCACTTCGAATGGGTAGGAGAAATAGCCGCCGAAGGTTGAGAGTCACCAAGGGACCTTTTCAGAAACTCCATAGCTCAATTCCCTCTCGAATGAAACGTCGAACTACCTTGACCATATCATGCGGAAGCGTTTTGACGGCTAAAATGCAGACTGTGATTCTGACTCGCGTTCAAGGCAACGAGAGGAAGATATAGAAAGTGTGGCTTCCTCAAACTTTGTTAATGCTACCATCCACCGCACAACTTCTCAAAATGTTGAAAGTACCCAACAAAGAGAGATTGCTTTGCTGATTGAGAGAGGGCTTATCACTGAAGTGAATAACACCATGTGAATTGTCCGAGTGAGACAGGGGAACGGACAGACAAGGACGCGCATAGATTTCAGAAGTCCTGAAGAAGTCAATGAACAAGTGGCATCATCAAATCAAATAACTCTTTGTGAAGACGTTCCAGTACAAGAGGAAGATGCTGAGGAAGCTCCACTTGAACTGGAAGAAGGCATCAAAGCCACTGTTGATGAGTTGAAGGAAATTAATTTGGGCACAACTGACGAACCACGACCTATCTTCATAAGTGCCTTGCTGACAACTAAGGAAGAGCAAGAATACATTAAGCTGCTACACGAATTCAAGGATGTATTTGCATGGTCGTACAAAGAGATGCCGAGTCTAGACCCAAAAGTGGCAGTTCATCAGTTATCAATAAGAAAAGGGGCACGACCTGTTAAATAAGCTCAACGTCGATTCCGACCAAAGTTAGTTCCCTTGATTGAAGTTGAAGTGAATAAACTCATTGAAGTGGGGTTTATTCGTGAAGTTAAGTACCCTACGTGGATCTCTAGCATTGTCCCAGTGAGGAAGAAGAACGGTCAAATACGAGTTTGTGTTGACTTCCGAGACTTAAATGAAGCGTGCCCGAAGGATGACTTTCCATTGCCTATCGCCTAACTTATGATTGATGCTACAACGGGCCATGAAGCTTTATCCTTCATGGATGGATCATCTAGATATAATTAAATTCGTATGTCGCCTAAGGATGAAGAACTCACAGCATTCCGAACCCCAAAAGGGATATATTGCTATAAGGTGATGCCTTTCAATTTGAAGAATGCCGGTGCAACATACCAAAGGGCAATGCAGAAAATCTTTGATGACATTCTCCATAAGCACGTGGAGTATTACGTGGATGATTTGGTGGTAAAATCTAAGAAGAGAGAAGATCATCTTTGTGACCTAAGAAGAGTCTTCGAATGCCTACGAAGATATCAACTAAGGATGAATCCACTTAAATGTGCATTCGGAGTTACGTCGGGAAAGTTTCTTGGGTTTGTTGTTCGCCACCGAGGCATTGAAATAGAGCAGGCAAAGATTGATGCAATTCTAAAGATACCCGAGCCTCGCAACATCCACGAACTTAAGTTTGCAAGGAAAGTTGGCTTACCTCCGAAGATTCATTTCAAACTTAGCTGGTCGATGTCAGCCTTTTAGTCGTCTCATGAAGAAAGGTACTCCGTTCGATTGGGATGAAGCATGTAGCAATGCTTTCAAGAGCATCAAAGCCTACTTGATGAAACTACCCGTGCTAGTCGCGCCAGTACCTGGATGACCATTGATTCTCTACATCGCTGCCCAAGAGCGTTCAGTCGGAGCCTTGCTGGCACAACAGAATGATGTTGGAAAATAGAGTGCTTTGTACTACTAGAGTAGAATGATGACACCAAATGAGCTCAAGTATTCACCTATTGAGAAGATATGTTTGGCCTCATATTCGCAATTCAAAAGCTGAAGCACTACTTTCAAGCTCATATTGTTCGTCTTGTTTCGAAGGCAAATCCGCTTAAGTATGTCATGTCCAGACCGGTTCTTTCTGATAGACTTGCAAGGTGGTACCTCCAGCTGCAACAATTCGAGATTGTATATGTCCCTCAAAAGGCAGTTAAAGGACAAGTCTTGGCAGACTTCTTGGCTGATCACCCCATCCCTGCCGAGTGGGAATTATCTGATGATCTACCAGATGAAGATGTGTTGGCAATTGAAATCTCTCCTCCATGGAGCATGTATTTTGACGGAGCATCCCACATAGAAGGGGCCGGTGCCGGGGTTGTGTTCGTGACACCCGACGGAGACGTGTTGCCATACTCTTTTACGCTAACCGAAAATTGCTCCAACAATGTCGCTGAATACCAAGCGCTCATCCTGGGACTAGAAATGGAAGTTGACACAAAGAATTTGCATCTCAAAGTGTATGGGGACTCTAAGTTGGTGATCAATCAAGTGCTTGGTGATTACGAGGTTAAGAAGCCAGAGTTATTTCCATATTTCAATTACGCCCGAAAGCTTGTAGCTTGGCTTGATGATGTGGAAATGTTACATGTGCCGAGAAAAGAAAACAAACAAGCCGATGCTTTAGCAAAACTTGCAGCCGCAATAGCCATACCGGAAGGTGAAGTTCGCGTGCCAATTTACCAAAGATGGGTCATACCGCCAATTTTTGAAGATGAAGGCCAGGATGAGGAAGGAAGCCATATTGTGGAAGTATTTGAGATTGAGAAAGAGGATTGGCGACAACCTCTCGTTGATCACCTTAAGTATGATAAGTTACCAAGTGATCCAAGGCAAAAAGTTGATATCCGACGTCGTGCTCCTCGCTTCATTTATTTTAAGGGCACACTTTACAGACGTTCTTTTGATGGAGTTTTCTTGAGGTGTTTAGGCGATGATGAAGCCATTCGAGCCATGGAGGAAGCTCATTCCGGCATCTGTGGCGCCCATCAATCGGGCCCAAAGCTACGTTTTCGAATAAAGAGGATGGGTTACTATTGGCCAACAATGGTAAAAGACTGCATACACTATGCCCAGAAATGTCAAGCATGCCAGTTCCACGCAAAACTCATTCACCAACCGCCTGAACTTTTGCATCCGACTGTTGCTTCGTGGCCATTTGATGCTTGGGGCTTGGATGTAGTTGGGCCTTTGACAAAGTCTTCTGCAGGTCACTTGTACATTTTGGCTGCAACAGATTACTTTTCCAAATGGGCAGAGGCAGTGCCTTTGAAGGAAGTAAAAAAAGAAAATGTAGCAGACTTCATCCGCATCAACATCATCTACCGATATGGAGTTCCTCGCTACATGATCACTGACAACGGAAAAGCCTTTAGCAATAGCTTGATTGATAAACTTTTTGAGAAGTTTGATTTTAAACAAAGGAAGTCATCAATGTACAACGCGGCCGCCAATGGACTCGCCGAAGCATTTAACAAGACACTGTGCAATCTACTAAAGAAGGTCGTTGGGAAGTCAAAGCGAGATTGGCACGAGAGGATCGGAGAAGCACTTTGGGCTTACCGAACAACTTACAGAACGCCAACTCAAGCTACCCCGTACTCTTTGGTGTATGGTGTGGAAGCAGTGATCCCTTTGGAGAAACAAATTCCTTCTCTTTGGGTAGCCATACAAGAAGGGTTGACCGAGGAGGAGAATGTGCGCTTACGCCTTGATGAGTTAGAGGTCCTTGATGAGAAAAGGTTGGAAGCGCAACAAAGACTTGAGTGCTACCAAGCTCGTCTTTCTAGAGCATTCAACAAGAAAGTACGGTCACGTTACTTCCAGGTCGGTGATTTGGTGCTTGCAGTGAGAAGACCCATTGTTACTACACATCGAGTTGAAAACAAGTTCGTGTCGAGGTGGGATGGACCATATGTGGTGAAGGAAGCCTACATAAATGGCTCCTACAAATTGATATCTGAAGACGGCGTACGAGTTGGTACCATAAATGGGAAGTTTTTGAAACGCTACTACGCTTGAGCCTGATGCAAACAAAAAAAGAAAAAAAAAAACAAAAAAAGAAGGAAAAAAAAAAAGAACAAAAAAAAAAAACAAAAAAAAAACAAAAAATTAAAAAAAAAAATCCTGGCCCGCATGAGTATAAACTGTGCACGGCAACCACCAAAGGTAAAGTATGTGGTAAAAATGCTACCTTACCCCACTTTGGCTAAAGTGGATAAAGAATAGTCACTCCTGGCCCGCATGAGTATAAACTGTGCACGGCACCCCCCCAAAAAATCAAACACAAAAGTGACAACTTGAACTACGTTTTGACTTGATCCTCCTCAAAAGAGGTACGTAGGCAGCTTAGATATTTTCTAAATTCAGTCATAAATTATGTTTTCTCTTTTCAAAGTTGGCCAAGGCGAGCGAAAGAATAAAAGATAAATTGAAATTCAAAGATCATTACAGCCATCCGTTGAGTACATCAAGTCTGCAAGGCTTTTCAAGTCAAGACACCTCAGCGCTCCTACAACTCTTCAAGTGAAGTTTCTCCAGCGCTTCAAATTCAAGTTCATGCTCTAAGCTCCAGGTCTTCGGGATGAATCTGCATCTTCACGTAGAGCATGTTGAGTTCATCTCTCCAAATCTTCGGGACGAATCTGCATCTTCACGTAGAGCATGTTGACTTCGCCTCTCCAAGTCGAGTTTGTCTCTTTGACTCTTCAGAATGAATTCTTCTCTTCAAGTCAAGTTTTTCAGGCATGTCTCTCTAAGTCGAGGTCGCCCTTTCGATCGCTGAGACGAGTCAACCTCTCCTCTTCATCTCTTAAATCTTTAAAATGAATCTGTCATTGCCGAGTCTGTCCAATGTGTCTCTCGAAGTTGAGTTCGTTGGGTGTGTCGCTCCAAGTTGAGTCCATCTCTCAAGTCTTCAAGATGATTCCCTTCCGAGTTTGTCAGATGTGCTTCTCGAAGTTGACATCGTCTCTCAAGTCTTCAAGTTGAGTCCGTCTCTTAAGTCTTCAAGATAATTCACCTCTGAGTCTGCCAGATGTGCTTCTCGAAGTTGACATTGTCTCTCAAGTCTTCAAGTCGAGTCCATCTCTCAAGTCTTCAATATGAATCAGCCTTTCCCAATTCGAGTATGTCGGGTGCGTCTCTTCAAGTTGACTCCATGTCTGAAATCAAGATGGGTCTATCTCTTCGAGATGAATTCACCTCTCTCCCGAGTTGAGGTTGTCCCTTGAATCTTCAAGACGAATTTGTTCCCAAGACGAGTCTGCCAGGTGCATCTCTTCAAGATGCGTTCGCCTCTCTAAGTCGAGTTGTTGGGTATCTCTCCAAGTCAAGCCTGTCGGCACGTCTCTCCAAGTCAAGATTGCTCTTTCAATTGCCAAGATGAGTCAACCTCTACCAAATTGATTCTGCATCTCGAATCTCGAGGACAAATCTGCCTCTCCATGTCGAGTATGTAGTGCATGTCTCTCCAAGTCAAGTTGGGTCCACCTCTCCAAGTAGAGTACGTCCCTCCCAGTAAGATGTCTACCTCCAACTCTTCAGGATGAGTCCTTTCTCCAAGTTGGTCCACGTTGAGCCCATTCCTCTTCAAAAATTAATTCCGATGGTTTCTTTAAGTCGGGGTAGCTCCGAATTCTTGTAATGAAGCGGAAACTCTTGGTCTGCTCCTCATGACATTGAGATACATGAAAAAATCTTCCATTGCATTGGTCTTTCAAGCGAGTGATTATTCTTTACAAGAGTTAGTCACCAACATCATTAGCTTGTACATCTTCTCGACAACCAAAGCCATCCCCTTAGGGATAAATGCGCCTGCATAAAAAAAAATTAAAAAAAAATGATTTTCGAGGAGAAATAACATCAAACGAATGGAGAACTCAAAGGAGACAAGGCGGCTAGACGAAATCGAGGACGATGACTCGGTGGCTAACTTGATCGATTCAACTTCCTATTCACCCGTGGATATGCACACTTCTTGACCCACCTACGAAACTGAAGCATGTTGCTAGAGCGGACTACCAACAGCTGAAGAAATTAGAAGTGGTAAAAGAGTCAATCCCGCCTCAAAAGCCTCTTTATTGTGAGAAGAATTAAATGTGATCACTAAAGATTGTATACCAGCGCAGATGATGATGCAATAGGATCGAAAACATTATTGATGAAAATCAAAGGCGGAAACTTGTGCAATTAAAAGTCTTTCAACAGGTTCTTGCATGGATACAAGGGGGGCTGATGGTAGTCTTCTTCTTGTTAAAAAAAAAAAAGTGAGAGCAAGGAGATAAGAAAACAACCTGTTGCGGTCTTCGTTCTTCTTGTGCAGGAAATTCTTGAGGGTACTCTCTTTATAGGCGTGCCGGCGTGTCCAAATTTGAAAAATATTCTGCCAATCGATTTCATGGAGAAGAAGTTATTTCCTAATTGCAGAGTTATATTCTTGTTGATGGGGATGAAGTCCGAAAATAAAATAGCACCCGGAAAGAAAATATTGCATAGTGTGCAAGGAAATCATTGTTTTATATATTGTCTCTAGCGCTATAGAATAAATATTGTGGAATGATATGATTCCATTTGGGGTCAACATTAAGGCTTCTGACTATGGTAGAATATGTAAATGGTGATCTGCAAGATTTGCATGCAATATATGTGCTTGTGGGGTCCATGATATTGGAGTCTGCGTGAGCTTGTTTCCAAGAATAAATCTTGGGCTTCAATTTAAAATGGAGAAGTGTCATGTTGGCTACCGAATTAAATATTAGCCCATAAAAGTGGGCTCTCTTGGATTGCTTAATTTAAGTCTACAAGCATACTTTTAATTCTACAAAGCCCAACTCAAAGTATGGAAGTTCAAGTTTATTTCGCGATCTATTCACTCCAAGACTTGGCGTCCGTGAACATATCGTGAGGGGAAATTTGTAGATAAATAAATTTCGTTTCCAATCAAATAGCGACACGTAAAAATTAATTAAATATCAATAAAAAATATACTATCTATGTCTTGGAAATTTAATTAAATTAATTCCTAAGTTATAGTATAATTGATATTTAATTTGGACCAAAATAAATTATCTATCAACATTTTGGTAAGATGACCCGATCAAATCAAGAAAGGCTCAATCAAGTCAAAAGGGCCTAATCCAACAAGATGATCCAATCAAATCAAGAAAGACCCAATCAAATAAAAAAGGACCTAATCCAACAAGAAGGCCCGACCAAATCGGGCTAAGTCAAGTCAGGCCCAACCAAATCAGGCCTAGCCCAATCAATTCAGGCCAAGTCTAGCTAGGCCCAACCAAATCAGGCCCAAGCCCATCAAATCAAAGGCGGCCAATCAAATGGCGCCACATGGCAAATGAAATATGGAAAGAGCTCTCCCCTACACCTATAAATAAGAGCCTCTCTTCATTCCTTCAAGACACAAATGAAGAGCTTTAAGAATTGGAAGAACTCCAAGAAATCCAGAAGACTCAAAGTTCTTAAAGATTCGAAGACGTTCTTCATCAAATTCATCGAGAAGTAGTGTTCAATCCGGAATCAAGCCAGTCGGCCTTCGGACAACGTTATTGAAAGACAACAAAAGCGGCGGAGGAAATCAAGAAGAGGATTTTACTCCAAAAAATTCCAAATTCGAAGAGAAGAATCAAAGAATCGAAGAATAGAGATTGTAACCTACAAAGTTGTTCATTTCAATCCAATTAGAATTAATTTGTACAATTTTTTGTGTTTGTTAATTCAATACGCAAAATTTGTTGTTACACTCTCATTTTCTAATTTTTCCCTTTTCTTTATCACCTTGACCGTTGCAGTGGGGTTGGGGGTCAGCGACGATGGAGGGAAGGAGGAGCTGGAAGATTATGGTTGTTATTAAGAATGTTAAGAATGGTGTGAGTGAGAGCTCACGTGAACAGCAGCATGCAAGGACAAGAGAGAAGCATGGGATTGGAACCCTAGGCTTTATGGCAACAGCTTATAGGCTGTCCGCCAAATCCGCAAGGAACAAACAGGCTGTTGACACGCGTCCTCTCAGCCTTGACCAAGATTAGAGATTCCAGCTAGGGTTTTCAATAGGTTGCTATATATATAGTGATAAAGTTGCTGTTGTAAAACTATGCAAAATTATGGAACAGTAAATGAATGAAGATATCCAAAGGATTAAGCATGGTTTCTCTGAGCTTTCACGTTTCTTTATATCATATCACCATCATCTTTCGTTTTATGGTATCAGAGCACAGCCTATGAGCTGTTGCCTGATCACCTTTCCATTATATATTCTTTAAATCTTCACCATGGCCGAAAGCATTAATACTCCACCACCAGAAACAACACTACCAACACCTTCTCAAATCCAAATCATCCAACCCCAGGCACAGCTCATCACAACCAAGCTCGGAGAATCCAACTTCTTGGTATGGAAGCAACAGATCTTAGCAGCCGTAAGAGGATACGGCTTGGAAGGATATTTCACAGGAGAAAGCAAACCATCAGAATCAACGGAAGAATCAACTGGAGCCGAAACCAGCTCAACCACTCAGAAAGCCATGTGGTTCAGACAAGACCAGCTACTCGTCTCGTGGCTACTCTCTTCCCTTTCAGACGAGCTCCTTGTCACCACAGTCGGCTTGGAAACTTCGAAAGATATATGGGATGCCTTAAACTCAAGCTTTACCAGCCAATCTATTGCAAAGATAATGCAATACAAAATGCAGCTACAAAACATCAAGAAAGGAAATATGGGAATGAGAGAGTACTTAAACAAGATTAAGGCATGTTGTGATGCCTTAACCGCTGCCGGACAAACTGTCTCCGACGCTGATCATGTCTTGTACATTCTGAGTGGATTAGGGGCAGAATACAACCCAATCATGGTATCCGTCTCGGCGAAAATAGGCGGATGCACCTTGAGAGAAGTGTATTCATTGTTACTGAGTTTCGAAAGTCGGATTGAAAGCCTTGAAGGACTGCAAATTAACACAGACGGGTTACTGCCTACGGCAAATTTGGCTACTCAAGGGAGGGGAGGAAACTCCCAACCATGGAGAGGAAGAGGATCCCCGAATAGGGGAAGAAGATCCAATGGTGGAAGAAATTTCGGAAGAGGTGGAAACTCCAGAGGACGAGGAGGAAGATACACCAACTACAAAAAATGGTGTACATACTGTAATTGGGACAACCACAACACCGCTCAATGCTTCTACAGGGAGAACCCCGACCATCCTTGTCACAACATGCAGAATCAACAAGGAAGGGGGTATGGAGGTGGAACAGCTTCTGGAAGAAATCCCTCGGCCAATATGGCGTCTGTTGCAGGCAATGAGTATTTCAACGAAAGCGATTGGTATCCAGATTCCGGGGCATCAAACCACCTCACCTACGATTTTAACAATCTGAGTATTGGATCAGAATACCAAGGAGGGGATAAGGTTCAAATCGGTAACGGATCAGGTTTGTCGATTTCTCACCTTGGTAGTTCTATAGTAGAATCATCATGTCACAAACCCTCTCATCCCTTTCTTTTAAAAAATCTGCTCCATGTACCACAAATCACAAAGAACCTCATTAGTGTGTCTCAATTTGCCAAAGATAATCATGTATTTTTTGAATTTCACCCCTCTCATTGTTTGGTGAAGGATCAGTCCACAAGGGAAATTTTGCTCAAGGGGAATGCTAGGAATGGACTTTATTGTTTTGCTCTAGCCAAAAAGAACCCTGCTAGCTCGTCAACACCTCGACCAGCCTTGGACGACCATAGGAAGCCTCTTGCAGCTTGTGCTGCGGAGTTACAAAATAAGTCCACCTTAAGCCTTTGGCATTCTAGATTAGGACATCCATCTTTTGACGTTGTAAGGAAAGTGCTTCAGCTTTGTAATATTTCCTTGCAATCTAATGAAACTGATTTCTTTTGTTCTATTTGCCCATTGTCCAAGATGCATAAACTTCCTTTCTCACATTCGCAGACCGACAGTTATGATGCATTGGAATTAATCCATACCGATTTGTGGGGACCTTCTCCCATAAAATCTTTTCATGGTTTTAGTTACTATGTTAATTTCATAGACTATAAAACCAGATTCTCTTGGCTATATCTTCTAAAAGCCAAATCTGATACGGCCACAGCCTTCTCTCACTTTAAGAACATGATTGAGACACAATTTAACAAAAGAATTAAAATGGTCCAAAGTGATGGGGGCACCGAATATAAACCTTTACTCGATCTTTTCAACCAATCCGGCATAACCCATAGAGTTTCCTGCCCGTACACACCCGAACAGAATGGCCTAGCCGAGAGAAAACATAGACACATAGTTGAAGTTGGATTATCTCTCTTGGCACATTCACACGTACCCACCGTTCATTGGGACGATGCATTCCTTACGGCCGTTCATTTGATTAACCGGTTACCCTCTAAATCTCTTCAATATAGAATTCCCTTTGAAGCCCTCACAGGTTCAAAACCATCCTATAAGGACCTTAGGATATTCGGTTGTCAAGCCTTCCCACTCCTACGACCTTACAATAAGCACAAGTTAGAGTTTCGAAGTGAAGAGGGGGTGTTCCTTGGATACTCCTTCCAACACAAAGGCTACAAAATATACCTACCCAAAAGGAGAAAATACCTTATATCCTGACATGTTGTTTTCAACGAATCAGTTTTCCCTTACCAAAACGGACAATCCAACCAAGGTTCAACCTCTATTCACACCGAACCCACATCCTTAAACCAACCTGATGTTCTAGTTTTTCCTAGTACTGCTCCCACACAAAACCCCAATCCAGCCGACTCCTCATCATCATCTTCGTCCACCTCACCACCAAACTCCCCACAAAACACATTTCCCATTCCAGCCTCTAATGATGATAATACTATAGAATTACAAGATGAGGATGATTCAAACACTAATATTGTTAATGATATTGCATCTGATCCTCTCCTAAGTATTGCAGGAAATGAGCATCATCCGAGGGGGCATCACATGGTGACAAGATCCAAGGCCGGGATCTACAAGCCCAAAACCTATTGGGCTGATGTTCGGAAAATAGAGGAACCGAGAACCCATTTTGAAGCATTGAGAGATCCTAATTGGAAGGATGCCATGAAACAAGAGTATGATGCATTGTTGAAGAACAAGACTTGGTTCCTCACTTCATTGCCCCCTGGAAGAGAAGCAATCGGCTGTAAATGGGTATATAAGTTGAAGAAGCATGCTGATGGGTCTATAGCTCGATACAAGGCCAGATTGGTGGCCAAGGGATATAGCCAAGTGGCTGGTTTCGATTACTTTGATACGTTTAGTTCCGTCGTCAAGCCGGCAACCATCCGATGTGTACTATCCATTGCCGTTTCTCGACAATGGAGCATCAAGCAACTAGACGTTGACAATGCATTCCTCAATGGTGACATCGATGCGGAGATTTACATGCAACAGCCTCCGGGGTTTGAAAAGGGAGGAAATCTAGTATGTAAGCTCGAAAGATCGATTTACGGGTTAAAGCAAGCCTCGAGGTCGTGGAGCATGAAATTTGGTCACACCCTCATAAACATGGGCTTCACTCAATCAAGGGCTGATTCATCACTATTCTACAAACATCGGGATGGAAATACTACACTAGTGTTGGCTTATGTAGATGACATAATTGTTACCGGAAGCAGCAATGAAGAAATTCGATCATTCATTGATCGATTGAGGCAATTTTTTTCGTTAAAGGACTTGGGAGAAATGAGCTACTTCCTTGGGATGGAAGTGAGCTACACCACAGAGGGATTACATCTGTCACAGAAGAAGTACGTACAAGGAATTCTCGAGAAAGTAAAGATGCTCAACGCTAAGGGCCTTGCAACTCCAATGGTATCATGCCCGGGATTGTCGAAATTTCAAGGTAACCCAATTGTAGAAGGAAAGGAGTACCGATCAATTGTGGGGGCATTACAGTATGCCACACTAACAAGACCCGATATAGCCTTTAGCGTAAATAAAGTCAGCCAATACATGCAAACACCGCTCGACACTCATTGGAAGGCGGTAAAGAGAATTCTTAGATACCTGGCTGGCACATTGGATTATGGATTGCATGTTAGAGGATCTGACCGACTAAAATTGACAGCGTATTGTGATGCAGATTGGGCAACCGACTTAGACGATCGAAAGTCAGTCTCTGGATATTGCGTTTATTTGGGAAAAACTTTGGTCTCTTGGAGTTCAAAAAAACAACCTACCGTGTCGAGGTCCTCAACCGAAGCTGAGTACAGAAGCTTAGCTAATGTCGTGTGTGAAGTAATTTGGTCAAGAAATCTCTTGACAGAACTACATGTTGGGCAAAGCGATGCAACTCCGATTTGGGTTGATAATTCAGGAGCCGTCTCTCTTTCGTCAAATCCGGTGTTCCATTCAAGAACAAAACATCTTGAATTGGATCTTCATTTTGTGCGAGACAAGGTGATCGAGAAACAAATTAGTGTACATCATATTCCTTCGCATGATCAGATTGCGGATGGTTTGACGAAGCCTTTAAGTGGTCAATTCTTCGGTCGGATTAGAAACATGATGACTGTCGTCCCGAAATCCGTCCTTGAATTGAGGGGGCATATTAAGAATGTTAAGAATGGTGTGAGTGAGAGCTCACGTGAACAGCAGTATGCAAGGACAAGAGAGAAGCATGGGATTGGAACCCTAGGCTTTATGGCAACAGCTTATAGGCTGTCCGCCACATCCGCAAGGAACAAACAGGCTGTTGACACGCGTCCTCTCAGCCTTGACCAAGATTAGAGATTCCAGCTAGGGTTTTCAATAGGTTGCTATATATATAGTGATAAAGTTGCTGTTGTAAAACTATGCAAAATTATGGAACAGTAAATGAATGAAGATATCCAAAGGATTAAGCATGGTTTCTCTGAGCTTTCACGTTTCTTTATATCATATCACCATCATCTTTCGTTTTAGTTGTTCAAGCTGTAAATGGGGGACGAATTTATTTATTTTTTTTGTTGTTTTTTCATTTTCTTTATTATTCTTCCGGTTTTTTTTCTATAGATTTGTTAGGTTTCTTCCTTCATTTTCTGTAATAAAGATCGATTCAACAAAAAAAAAAAATACAGTGTTTAGCGATAGGTTGCTTAGCGTCAGCTTCAGCTAGATAGGTGTTCGTATTATATTGTGTGTTTTTATCTTTGATTTTGAGCAAATAATTTTCGTGTGAGAATGTTTTGTCTCCCCCTATAAGAGTACTACTTCTCCTTTTTAGGAGAATTTTGGACCTATCCTTTCTGGATTGCCGTCTAGGGCTCTCCAATTTCGTTTGGATTACTTCAGAAGTCCAAATGGACTATTTGGTCCATTGGTCAGGTGAATGAACACACACACACACACACACACACACACACATATATATATATATATATATATATATATATATAAGTAAAATGAAGGATTTTTATGTCAATTTACCTTTCCCGCCTTAATTTTATATACCAATTAAGTAAGTTTATGTCAATTTTGGTAGGTTCATAATTTTCTTTTAATTTTTTTAAATGTAAATAACTATTTTATATCTAGTCTATTTTTTATGTATGATATATCAAATTATTCATCTTTTCACGATCTTTAATTTGACATCCATATCACATATGTTATAATGAGATATTTGATTTGAAACAATAAAGTATTTATTTACTAATTATTTGGGGTTTTTTTTAATTTCAAATTGACCTACAGTACTGAGTCTAGATTGGAATTAAACATTCGTTTCAAAAAAAGAATTAGAATTAACATTAATAAAATAATTTTCTTATAAAACATAGTAGTTGAGTTTTTTTCCCATAAAGTACAACAAATCAATCTATTTAGTTTAACATGAATTTTCAAATATTTTGTTTATTTAACTTATACCCGGGAGAAAATAATTGATTAAATGATGAAAATACTACTTTATTAAATTAAATGCAAAATGTTTATATTTGATTTTGTAAAAAATTTATTAAATTATTACACCTGTTATATATATATATATATATATATATATATATATATATATATATACACACCCCAATGTTTTGTTTGATTCGTCATGGAAGTACGGGAGCTTTGAACATAAATATATTTAAAATATTATAATTACTATTGAGATTATTATTTTATACTTATTCATATTTTTATATAATGCATATTTTATTAAAAACATTTATTAAGTAAGTTTACCATTGAAACATAAATTATGACATTTCCTACATTTCTTAATCTTTTTTTTTTTTTACGTGAACCAACCTCAACTATATATTATTTACACTTTACAACCTAAAAATATTTTCTCGCATGCCAATTTTCTTCAACTATGTCATTTTTTATTCTTTGCAACCTAAGCAATTTATTCTCATTAATCAATTTTTATCTCTAAAAAAATATAATATTACAATTAAAATATAGAATTTGTTTGAATAATAAAAAAACCAAATAAATATGAAAACATTGAAATACTTTGAAGAACTCACATACTTTAAATTGGCATTGGAATTATTGAGTAACTTTTGGATTTATTTTGTTAATGCTAGGAATTGTTTAAAAAAATAAGAAGTATTTGAGTATATCTTAAATCACCAAGCAAAATGTTAAAAGTTGTAAATGAGAATCTAATTTTAAAATAAATAATTAAATGTTTATAGTTTGACTTAAAAAACTATTTACATATGTATATATAAATATATAAGACGGTTAAAACTGTAAATTGCATTTTTCCACCAAAGTGTTCTATGCTACTTATGGTTATTTGTATAAGTGACAAGTTTTGATATGTTTGTTCTTCCTTCCTTTTCTTTTCTAAAAAAAAGATTTTTCTAAAATTTTATATACAATTTTCTTTTTGTATCTTAACCATTTTTTACGTATAATATATCAAATTAATTATTTTCTTGTGATCTTTAATCTGACATCTATACCACATATAAAAAAAAAATTGATACTATATTAAATAAAATACAGTTATTTATTGGTTGATTATTTGGTTTGATTAATTTTTCTAGATATTTATTGGTAACATGTTTAGACGGAAAATAAGAATTTTTTAAATATTTTTTCTAAATAATTATTTAACAATTTCAATTTTTTGAAAAATTTAATCAACTAATTTATTACATTTACCTTTATCTTTATTCTTTTCTATAAGTGAATCTATATCTAATAATATACAAATAGGTATATGTGTGTGTGTGTGTATAGTAAAATAAAATGGAGCCAAATATGTAAAAGGAAAAAAAAAATATTTTTCCTTCCAATTGTAAATTGGACATTTTCGAGGACTTAACTACATTCATTTATGTGTCCCTAGAGATAAGTGGTTGTAGTATCAATTTTCTATTAGTTTGTTTCTTTATATACAACACTTTTCATTTTTTTAACAAGTTTTTTTGTTTCTAACTTATTTTTACATGTAATATATCAAGTTAATCATATTTTCACCTTTCTTTAGTTGAATTCAATTTTAAGTTTTTTATTGTGGATTAGGCTATCCATATTTTGAATTAAATTTTGAAAAAAATGAACTAATTGACTATTTCTAACAGTAAAAAAAATTGGAATTATTTAAATAGAAAAATATATTTTTCTTATAAATTATTCGGTTAATTTTATTTATTATCTTATCTTATTTTTTTACATGTGGTATGTTATTATCTTTGTGTTTGTTTTCACATATGTAATTAATTGAGCTATAATGTGGTTATTTGCATATGTTAAGAATGATAAGGACTGACTAAATGTATGTTTGATTTTAAAAATAAATCAATTTTAGAATATGGATTGTTCTTTGTTATATCTAATATTTATTTTAATCATGTTATTCCGTAACAATAATTTGTTTGTAAATAATAAGTATATATTCAATTCAAAAATTGCATGAAAGAATGTATATTTACACTATTTATAATTTTACTCTATATAACTTAAATTTTGAAATATTTATTCAATCGAGTGTAAAATGTTCACAATTTTAATTATATAATATTTTTTAATTAAAATATTACTCCATTAGGAGACTTCCGTGCATCGCACGGGAATGATATTAGTATATATAATAACAAAATCCTCCCAAAATAGTAACCTATAAATTTTCCCGTCCAAATTCCTTTTCCATTTCTGGAAAACATTATTTTTTGTACAAAGCATATTTGGAAAACATTATTTTTTATATTAAGCTATTTATCTTCGGTATAAAGCATTTTATTTGGAAATAGCTTAATTTGAATTTTGTTTATTTTTTGTATAAAGCATTTTATTTTGAAATAGCTTAATTTGAATTTTCTTTCCTTTATTTATTAATTTTTTAATCATATAAATATATAAAAATTGAATTATTTAGTAAATATTTTATAATTGCACTTTATAATTTCAACATTTTATTTTTTCCAATAAAATATCTAATTTTTTGAAATAAAATAGTTTTTTTCCATTTCTAATGTGATTTTGTATAGATAAATTAAATTGAAGACAAATAATTGTTTGTTGGTTGATTATGTGGATTAATTATTTGTGTGTATGTGCTACAAATAAAAATTAATAAAGTAGAATGTAATGCTATTGGTACTCACTAAAAACTTTTGAAAATTTTTTGAACATTATATTTGAAAAAATAAAAAGTTTAGATACTTTGGATAAATATATGTTTATCATAAAATTATAAATACACATATATATACTCGTCCTTTATACAGGATGGTCAACATGACCTCCATACATGGATGGTAGAATATTTATACATTAAGAAAAACAAATATGAATATTCTGTAATTTACTAAAATTTATATATTTTTAATTGGCTCTTCTTCCATTATATAACATATAACTTTTCATCTCTTATTATATATTTATTGTAATATTTTATTATATTAATATTCTTATTATCTACACACTTAAAGAAAACATTAAAGAACTCTTATATATATACACACTTAATCACTTATAATATATTGTCAAAAAATCTCTCCATACAATATGAAGCTAATTTGATATAGAAAAAAAAAATCTAAAAACCTATGATCCCAATGAAATGGAAGTGTCAATTTAGAATATCAAAGTCACTTATTATTAATGCAAATTACATATCAAAATAGTAAATCTTAATTTAGATATTACCAAATTCCTTAATTGTTTTTCTATTTATTTATATGACATATGGATAGTTTAGTTACTTCACTAAATTATAACTTATACTTTTATAGGTAGGCACCTTTTTTTGGTGGACTGCAGCTGGAATCGAAGACTCAAGGTCCTGGACTTGGATTGGTTCGGAAACAAAACTTAAAAGAAACATATATGGTTATATGTCCTAGCATGGATTATGAGAACTGAACAACAGTTGGTCTCTGCGACTTCAAAGAAGGAATACTGGGTTGACAACCCCTGCTATTTTTCTCAGCTTCAACGACCTTAAGAAACTTAGTAGGAGAAGCAGTTATGCTTCAAATCCATGCGCTCTGACTGTGGAAAACACCAAAGTACGTCAGAAAAGATAGTTCAATCAAGGTTCATAGAAAGGAATGGAATCTTTTGAAGATTCGAAGCAAGAAAGAACTCAGAGAAGATTTACAGAAGAAGATGAACGAATGATAGAACCCTTTAGTGGGCTCATGATACCATATTAGATGAACAAGAAATGAAGCCAACTTGTATTGCAGAATAGAGATTGATACAATTATAGAGTGTGAACACGGTATGGAAGTTAACTAACGCAACTTCGATTCCTTCTTCTAAAGCTAACATAATGTAGTTCTATTACATTTGAGATGCATTTGCATTTCATTCATTTACAATATATTCTAATAGTATTAAATTTAGGAAAAACAAAATGTGGTATGTTTATATGTTGAATTTAAATGGTCTTATTTTATCTGATAATTGACAAAAGGTTGTTTATTTATATGTTATCAAGTCCTCTATCTGTCATGGTTCCATCTTTTCATATTCCTCAATCCACATCAACACAATTACAATTTAGTGATGTACAAGTTCTCTTTGATTCTTAAAGTGAAAGTACCGAAAACTATTTGTCTGGTTTGGGCTTCCTAATTTCAAAATTAAAGAATTGGTATATTAACCAACCCACCCATAATTAGTACAATCCGAATATGAGATGGACCCAACAAAAGTTCAAGTTTTAGTTGAAGGCGGTGAGAACCCAACCTTTTGACACAGTCATAATTGCTGTTTCTTGTTTCCTTCGGACACTCATTTCTAGTGTCTCTGTCTCTGTAATGCACTTTTCTTTTTTTGACATTATGTTCCTAGATCATAATCACAATCTTATCATCCTTCTTCCAACATAATCATCATATTAATTCATTCCATTTTGACTTCCTTTTTGTACAATCATAATCTCATTCTGGTATCAGTATCACCTTCTAGGTTTAGCGTTAAATGCAAATTTAGTGAACTTTTAATCCTCTAAACTTAACTCCACTCATAACAACCAAGTACAATCAACTATTACTTCACAATATACTTTCACTTAACCGAATTTATAAATACTACACCCAAATGTGAAAACAATCTATTCCCACACTATATTGTCGTTTATGTGTAGCTCGATGAAGAATAGTACCCTTCAACGAAACAACGTACAACTAATCAATGAACAAAATTTAGTGAGTAGAAGATTATAACATTCATATTAGATAAAGCAGTTGACATTATCCTTCAACATCAGAGTCTAGAGAACAATAAATAGGTGCGAGACGGACACAAACACACATTTTATTTAGTACCACACTAGAGTTGATCAGGCATGGTCACCTGATAACCTTGGCTTCACATTCTGATCACAGTCGGAGACGAGTCAGGCGGGCCCACAGAAGACGACTTTGATACATCAGGAGCTGGTGGTGCTTCTTCCAGACAACTTTTGGTGTCATCGCTGTTCATTCCAATGCTCAGCTTCTCCACTTCCTCTTGTGTGTATATGTGGATCTTAGTTACCACCTCAACAAACTCACTGCAATTCAAGTCCAAGAGACATCCGTATTACCAATCAAAATGATTACACAAGTATAGGGTAAAACTGGTTCTAGTATCTACATTTAACCAAGATTCTTTTTCTTTTTTACTCTTTGGCCAATTATGCCCCTCTGGGTTTGGTGGTGAGCAACTTACTGCCATGGGTCGTCACCAACTACCATCATGTCATTCTCACTGTCGGTATACAGTATGCGCCATCCATTGTTGGGGTCGCGCAAGAGACCTTCCATGCTAAACAACCTTTCCAGTTCAGTCAGCAAATCATCATAGCCATGTAGCCTTGACAGATCAATAGCCCTCCCCACCATGCTACCTTGTTTGTGAACCTACATGATGCACGTATAAATAATCATTCGTGGGGGTCTCGAGACAAGCATAATAATAATTATCAGTATGCAGCTATATTCAAACTTGCCTTTGTACAGCTCCTCTTGCTAGGCCCTTGTAGATTAACGGTAGCAGGATCTTCGGTCAAGGAAAACCCGAATATTTTACAGCTGGGTACTTTCTCCTTTAAGTTTTCGTCTCCGTTCGCATTCTTAAGATGCATCATGGAAGTTGCAGGTGCAGGCCTTTTCTCCAATGCCCTTGGTTCATATCGGCCTGTATCGGCTTTGGTCCCACTAAGAATGGGTGTGGGGTTTAATAAATGATTTCCTGTCTGGAAATTAGGAAAGCTGGAAAGCATCAGAGGGACATGTCCCCCTGCGTGAACGCCCTTGTGGGGGACTGGCATGTTTCTAGTACCTTCCGAAGCTAGAGGATAGAAACTCGGCATGATTGGTCTTTGATGTGTGTTGTAACCAAGTTGAGGTTTGGAAGACCAGACACCGAGACTCGGATCGCAGTTCCCAGCGAGAGATTTGAATGAGCAAATTTCTTGACCTTGCAAGACCTTTGGAAACCAATTGGATTCCAGAAATCCTGTGAAATTGGCGGGTGTGTGGTTTCTCACGAACTCGCCGTAATTAACCTTGTCCATCCTGTTTGGTACATGAGTAGGTGCTGTAGGTTGCACCTCGAAATCGAGCTGGCGGTTTACTCGATCGCCTAGACGGAAAGGTGATGGTAAACCTAAATTTTCTTGACCTTGCAAGACCTTGGAGGATCTTATAGACTCCTGAAAGTCCAAAACTGCACCCCCTCCTGCTTTGACACACACACGGATCTATGTCAGCATCAAACATGGATTTTCAGATCGAACCGGACGTCATAAATAAAAAGCAATAGAATAAAATGGAAAGCATATGCACCGGCGATGGGGCTGGCATGAGGAGTCATATGCATATTCGACCTAAGTTTCTTCAGTCTAGGTGAGGACTGGATGCTGAGAGGTGCATAGCTTCCTGAGAAGTCAATATCCCAAGGAGAAACTCGTTCTTGATGATTACTCATGATGTCATCGTCCCAACGGACCTACAAGATGTTCAGTAATGATCATGTCAGAGAGAGACAGATTCCAGAGGTAAACCAAATTGTACTGCTTTAGGTTTTACTTAAGCTACTGTTTATACTTTATATTGTTTGATATCAACAATATTGAATTAGACACTCTAATCCGACGGGACTTTTTAAGGTATGACGCTACGAGGCTTTGAGGTATGACCATAAGCAGAAGGTTGACTGGCAAGTAGAAAGAAAGCATTTAACTCAACGGAAACATAATGAGAACATTGCCAATAACGGACTTAATGATATACGATAAAGGACAATTATATACTAGAGATCCTAGAGGCTCTTATGGCAGCAAATAACAGAACGGTTGCCTGTTATGAAGTTTTAATCTACCATCAAGCATCTCCATTTTGAGTTTGGCCATTGATAGGGATCCATATCGCCAACTCCAGTCACCACCCCACTGAACCTACAAAATGAAAGCATATCTTACGACTCCATGCATCACGTGTAATTTTTTATTTTACTTTTTTGGGTGATAATTTGAATTAAAAAGGCACCTTCTTTCAGGAGAATCATCAAAGTCGAATCGCATTCTGAATCTCGTCCCAACAGGTATCTGACTGGCGGTACACTTCACATACTTGTGGTAAGGGATAATAAAATCGGCATGGCTTGCCCTGGCATAGAAGTGGTATACAATAGGTGATTCCGACGAATATATATGGGGGAAAAAAAAAAGATAGGCTAGTAATGGTACAAAAGGGTACTTCATAGAATCTGAGAACAGGTAAAATATCAGATTGACAGCTGATATTTTTTTTAAATAAATTCCTACTTGTGGTGACCTTAAATATATGGCAATCATCATCAAACTCAATTTTCGTACATGTGGAGATTCTTACGTTCTTTTTTTGGGCGGGGGGAGAAGAGTTGGATTTCATTAGATTTGCAGTTCTATTGTTTTAAACATGCGATTAAATAGGGTATGGTCATATACTTTTTTATGGCAATGCAATTAATTTTACTCATACTGTAATAGCAACAAAATCTAAGTCATTGAATTGGTGCATCAGAAAAGAAACTAAGGATTGGATATAAGTTGCGTATCGATTCCATTGCAATCTTATTTCTGCAATTGGACAACCGCCAGTTGGCAGCATTTCTATCTCCCACGACTAAAATTCAAAGAAAAAGAGAATTCTGGTCGTGCTGCATTTTCATCAAATTTTAACTGATTCATACTTAGGGCCTCGGTGATGTTAAATGGATCAAAAATATTAATGGCTTCAGTTGGAAACTTAGTGAACTCCATGAAATAAAGGGACACGCTGTGGTAAGATTCCCCATCTCTCATGCACAAAGCCTCACGAGTTCTAAATGAACACCTATCTCCAAGAGAAAACTCATCCGAGACGAGAAGGGAGAAAATCAATTTACACTACAAACATCATACATCCATCTAATGGCGTACATTATATATATGAAAAGTTAAACATTGTCAATGGACAGCACGAGAAAGCTCAATTCAGTCGGGTAAAAGATATGTAAGTTCTTGAATTCTTCTCTTTACCCCTGATTTTTCATTGCTTCTCTCAATATTATCAGCAACTCCAAAAGCTAATAGCCACTCTTATGTCATGTTTGAGTCAATGCTGTTTCTTCACTCATCTTCTCTCTCATAATAGAAGTCTTACTCATGGATATTGTTAACTGAAACTCCAGGCTTATTATACTATTGCAACAATGCGAATGCCGTTAATAGGCTATTAAAGTAAATTTGACAAGATGGTTGTGTGTTTCCACTAATACCCAAGATAACGGCCGCTATAATCTCATGACAACCATACTTAAACAAGGGCAGAGAGAGAGAGAGAGAGACGTGCCTTGGGAGTAGTGTGAGATAAGCAAGAGTTCAGATAAGCGTATCCATGCTTTAAAATGATACAGTGACCATAGTCATCAACAGGATAATGCAATTTCCAGTTAAAATGGTCCAGGAATACCGTGTATCTTTTGGTGACAGCATTGTGGTACAGACAAAAACAGCATATAGAAAGGTAAGAAACGGAGATTTTCTTTAGTAAGTGTTCTTTCTATATCTATCCGACCTTCCGCTACCGCTTCTTTGTGAGCCTATGGATTTCATCAACAACAAATTCTATCTAGAACTTTATAAATCATATCACACGTTTGGAGACCAAAGATAACAAAAAGGAGTATGGGCTTAATAAATTTCCTATTTGCACATGCTTTTCACTTTTTCAATAGATTTGGAAGTTGAGGAAATAGCAACAGAATAATTGCTATTTAATGATTTCGTTAAGCTGCATTGCTAAAGGCCCTAAGGTTCTTTCCCTTTTCCTGATTATATGCTCTCAATACACGCAATTGTTACTACACTTCATGAATCTGAAGATTTTATTATTTACAACTCTACGAAACGATCAAGTAATTTTGGTCCATCAAGAGCTAAAATGACAACTAGATTCATCAGCTTACATGCCGTAAAACAACAAGAATTTCATGTTCCAGTCAAAACCGTCCAAAAAATAAAGAGCGACTGATACCTTGGGCTGTAGAAAACAGTAAATGTGCCCTTGCAAGATAAAGCATTCGCAACTGGAGAGAGAACATTTGGGTAAGAATTCTGATTTTTAATGATGGAATCAGGTAAACCGCTTCTAGGTCGAGCAGCTCTTCGAATACCCAAACGCAGTTCTCCAGTTTCTCCCCTGCAATATATATCACACACACAAAAGACTTGTAAGAAATGAAAGCACGGCTTACAAATTGGAAGAAAATGAACAAAAGAAAGATGGTGAGGTTGAAAACTAATGAGTTCGTGAAGAGTATAAAAGAGCTGACAAATCCATTTTGTTATTATTTGATCATGTGTTACAACCAACAGGTGTACTAATTAAGACGGAATTTCATATCCACATTAACCAGAGTCGTATTCCCTATTGTCCCTATTCATTACAATTTATGAAATTCATCATTCATGCAGATTCTTCATCTTTTCCTTGCAATAACTTGAGATGCATTATGTATATCTTCTGCTATTTGCTAAAATGTACCTCAGAAAGAGAACTGCATCCCCCGAGACAAGATTTTTCTGACTGACGAAAATACTCCACCCCGTAGTAAGCAAATGTCGCCTTGGCTGGCCTGCAAGATTAGCATCAAGAGTCAGAATCTCCTACAAGAAAACCAGTGTAGACATGAACCATATATACCTCTGTAAATGTGTCTGAATTTCCACTCCACTCCATGCAGGTCTTTGGCAATGAGTTCCTGAGAGGGCCTTTGTTCTTTGTAATCCTACAACAGAAAAATACTTTCACAAATAACCTTAAAAAGATCAAATTATTGACTGAACTTGTAAGAGCGTTTAGATATTATATGACATATGAGGGCCAAACCAGAGGCGGGAAGCAGTCTTCGGCAGCCCTACGAGGAACAGAAAATCCACCATGGGTACTGGTATCAGAAGCAGTTAGGGTTTTGCAGAACATGTGGGAAGTCGACTTTGCTGGCAGAACGCCATTCCCATTGTCATCAACGCCGGCGTTTTCACCGTCTAGTTTCACCCCTGACAGCTGCACAATTACAACTGCATTACTAAGACTGAAATTCGATACTTTGAGAATCTTCTTTGTCACCAATCCATGACCTCTAAATCACTATTTCTATCAGAAAACAAAAACTAAAAACAATAATATAAAATGGATCATAAAGAAACGCTAAACTTCTCCCAAACCACAACATACAAAGTGGAAATCAAGAATCTATAAAAGACACACGACTTGTAAAAATCAAATTTTCTTCACAAAAAAATTCCAATTCTTTGAACAATCAAGCATTCTATAATTTCACCGCTCTAGAATTACACACAGTACCTCTTGTAGGGGAAGCAGGCTCAGCTGTGTGTAAACCTCATCATTCTCCTTATTTGCCTGTCCCAAAAAATTATGCAATATCAAGGTTATAAGACAGAGAGAGGGAGGGAGAGGGAGAGGAAGAGGGAGAGAGAGACAAAGAGGGAGAGAGAGGAGCACACACAAGTAGGTGAACATCGAGAACCCTGCAAAAGATCTGGGGAGGAAGATGAAAAGAGGGAATCTCCATGGGAGGAAAAGGAGAGGCAGAGACAGCTTGTTCCATGTGACCTTGAGGGAAATAGACCACCACATTTCCTTTGATGGGCAAGCTGGTGAGGGGCCCACCACAGGCATTCCATAGCTCCACATATATCGAAGAAGGAGCAGATACTGAAGATGAGTCAGAGGCAGCAGCAGCCGCCGCAGCATTTGAAGAGCAAGAAGATGTAGAAGTAGTCGACAAACACCCATACACCTCACTCACTGCATTATTCAGATCAATTTCCATGAATTCCCAAGATTTTTTTTACCAAATAATAATTCCACTCACTGTAGCATGAACATGGAGAAATAGGGTGGGGGAGTAAGCAAGTAGTTGTTTTGAGGGGTTTAAGGAGGTCCCAAAAGTAAGAAGTCAAATTGTTTGGCAAGAAATACACAAAGGTGACGGCTTTAGGATTTTACAAAGCAATCAACAGGAAAAGAAGACATGTTTGTATGTAGAAAGAGGGTAATCTAAAAAAAGGCATCAAATAATAACAAGAAATTCGAAGTATGATTCCTCCCCCATTTGCAGTTCTCTGAAGGGGGAGCAGCAGCAACAGACATACACAATTGCTTGCCAAGCACAGAAGGAAAAAAAGGCAAAAGAACCCCAACGTGGTAGTGCCCCTTTTGGACTTAAGACTGTTTTACTCTGTGTGTGAGAGAGAGAGAGAGAGGGAGGAAACTGTGTTAAGTGGAGGGGACAAGCTAAGACAGTAGAGAACCCACAGCCAAAGCCTAACCCCACTCCTTTCTTTGTTTGCTTTGCATTAGCTTTTATGATTTTTCAGGAGGAAAGAGAACATAATAATAAATTAAAAACAAGAGATTAATAAAAAAGGCATAAAAAAATGCATCCTCTTTTTTATAATTATTATGGGATTTTCATTTTACTTTTTGTTTATGGCCCCATCCACCACCACCACCAAGACAAAAAGGAGGGTTTCCATTGAATGCAAACAAACATAACTTTACCCTCCTAATATAAAAATATAAAATATTCAAGATTTTGTAGACAAGCCATTATAGTATGTACCACTATTAACTTTGTCATTGAATTTTATTTGACCATATAGCCCTCAACAGAAAAAAAATGGTGTTTACCAAATTATCTTGAGTGCAAGGCTGGTTTGTTTATGGTTAAATCAATTGTTGTGGATTGTGCTCAATTTAATATGTATTTGTTTATAGGTTTAGGACAATTTTTCAATCTTCATACACACATTATTAATCAAATTCAATTTTCAATACAATTTTAATTAATAATCAATCATTCACTACTTCTTACACACATCATCAATCAAACATAATTCTCAGTACATCTTTATTGAATAATCAATCATTTATTAACTACTTTTTACATACATCATCAATCATACTCCATTCACAATACAATTTTAATCAATAATCAATCATTCTTTAACTAACATCAAATCACATTTACCATATTTTATAATATAAATCAACATAACAAACACTCATTTATTTACCTCAACCTACTGATTCCACTTTATTCATCACAGCCTACAATACTTCAATCATCCACGACCATAAACAAACGCACCCTAAGTTTTCCTATAAAATGAAGTCAATGTTTTTTTTTTTTATATTTTCTTCGTTTAAAAAAAAATGTCGCCTAGAGAAATTAAAAAAAAAAGCATTAACAGAAAATCACAATTCTTCCAATATTACTCTAAATAATCTACTTAATTTAGTTGATTATATTTCCTTATTCCACAAAACAAATCTCAATTAAATGAATTGTGTAAGGATATATTTATCATTTTTACCATCCTTAATTTTTCATAAAAGATTTAATTGACACTTTCTTTAATAGAGGAAGTATTTTGTAGTTATTATTTATTTTAGCCTATTTATTAAATTTATATATATACATATATATAAATAAAATAATGATATTAAATTATAAATTCAATTTAGTCCCTTAACTTTAAAAATGGTCCGTATTTAGTCATTCTTTCTGCCGCTAGTAACCAATTTGGTCGAAAAAGGGTTGTGAAACTCCGACCGACTTTAAATTACTGTTTTAATCTATGTGGCAGCCTAAGTGGTTTATTTTTTTCTAAATGTTAAATTCTACATGTGCACTTTCAGCCACAATAGCAAAATGAGTAATAAAGAGAAAATGAAAAAAAAAAGTTCAAATTAAACATAAAATTAACATCAAAATAAAAAATAGAGTTAGTTGAAGAACATGAGAAGTATAAAAAAATGCAAGAGTGGGAGTTGGAAGTATCGAATTTTTCCTAGATTGATCTTCAATCCGTAATTCCTTCCTCCCAGGCAGCAATGGTCTTCATTCCACATATATTTATGTATGAAAGCCAGAGTGTCCTGTCTTTAATCATTTGTTAGAGCAACAATTTTCTTATCTTCTAGAAACAGAATTGGAAGAACAATATATAAAGATTGTTTTGTATCTACCTTGTTTTCTGTGCGATGTTCTTAGGAGGAACAAGATTAGGTTATTAAATAAAAAAATTAAAGGGAAATGAAGAAGAAGTTGGGGTTCTTCACCTCCTGTTTCTGCAAATTTCAGTGGAACAACAACTTAGGGTTCTTCAACCCTTGTTTCTGCAAATTTCAGTGGAACAACAACTTAGGAGGAGAATTATAATTTGCTCAAACAAAAAATAAATTTTAAAATAGGGATTATATTTTAATGATGTGGAAATCAATCTGAATTCTTTTAATTTTTATTATTATTATCTATATCTATATCTATATCTATATCTATATCTATATCTATATATATATAATAACAAAATCCTCCCAAAATAGTAACTTAGGAATTTTCCCGCCCAAATTTATTTACTATTTCTAGAAAATATTATTTTTGTATAAAATATTTTATTGGAGATAAATTGGCATATATTTGCCTAAAATATATTTAGGCCAATTATCTCAATTTAATAGTAAGTCCCCCACAACCAACTTAATTTGTCCAAATCTATAAAAAGAGACATTCACGTAACCTTTCAAAAAATATCCGAACCCATATCTCACATAATATATTCCACACAATCAATTTATTTTTTAATTGAAATCGACATTAATCAAGTCGTTGATTTAACCAAATTTTGTGTCGACTTCCAAATTTTATTATTCTTTAAATAATTTAATTTGTTGTGAAGATTAAGATATTCAAAGTAACTGAGGGAGAAGGAGACGACATCACCACCCACTAGAGTAACAGAGAGAGACTTTGTGAGAGAATGTGACCGAAATTGTAGGAGTGAGAGCAACATAAATCTCTATAATATAAAGTGGGGGGAGAGGGGTCGAAAATGTGGGGAAGGGAGTAGGATGAGAGAAAATTTGTCGGTAGAAACAAAATTACTATATTTTTTTCTAAAATCCTATGTATCGTTATTCTTCTATTTAAATTTATTTTCACTTGATGTATCCTTTAATTTGTGTAGTATCAATTATGTGTATAAAAAAATTATTTTCAAGTATATTTATACCTAGAAAGGGGGAAAAATAAAGAAAAAAATCAAAACACAAAAAATAGATTTAGTACTAATTTATCAAATAAACCCCTAATGGTGTTTTTTAATATTTAATATTAATTTTAATTTATTTCATTCTTTTATGAATTATTTCTCTTATTAATTTTTTGAACATATAAAAAATAAACATTGAATTATTTAGTAAATATTTTATAATTTCAACAATTTTTTTTCAAAAATAATCTAATTTTTTGAAAAAAAAAAACTTTTCTTCTTTTCTAATTAATTTTGTGTATAATAAATTAAATTAGTCATCTATTGTCGATCTATAGGTTGACACCATATTATATATATATTAAAATAAAATGTTAAATTAAAGACAAATAATTGTTTGTTGGTTGATTATGTAGGTTAATGATTAGTGTGTTTGTCCTGCAAACAAAAATTAATAATATTAAATGTAGTGTTATTGGTACTTACTAAAAAATTTTAAATATTTCTTGAACATTATATCTGGAAAAGTAAAAAATTTAGATACCTTGGGTAAATATAAATGTATATCATAAAATTATAAATATACATATATATACTCTTCCTTTGTATAAGAGGATCAAGATGACCTCCGTGAAAGGATGCTAGAGATATTCATATGAATATTCTATAACTTACTCAAATTATATATATTTTTATTTTTAAGACTTTTCATTGACTCTTCTTTCATTAACATATAACTTTTAATCTCTTATTATATATTGATTGTAATATTTTATTAAATTAAAATTATATAAACATATAAAAATCTTATTATTATTCATTTACATTTACAAACCGTGCATCGCACGGGGATACTACTAGTTTTCTATATAAGCCTCTAGTGACACAAATTTAAAAATTGATCGGAAAAGCTGGTCACGTGACCCGCACATGAGATTTTCCAACCAAATGGATCACCGACAGAGAATAAAGGAATAAACATGGAACAATCCTAAAATTACAGGAGCAAATATAATTTTAACACCAACTTTATATTTTTGTCAACTTGAAGAAAATATAATTCTCTAAAAATTATTAATGAACACTTAAACTATTCTAACTTGTGGAGTCATGAAAGTAATTGGAGAACCTAACTTTTTTTTTGGCCACAACTATTTGCAACCCACAAAATTTCTTAGCACAATCTACTTCTCAATGTAGCTCACTCTTATTTAAAATTCAGTATAAATTTCTTAATACAACCCACTAAATATCAATTATAACCTTTCTTTATCAAATTAATTAATTAAAATTAAAAAATTATAAATAAGGGGATAAAAAAGTTAAAAATAATACATATAATTTCTGTTGTCTTCTGCAAACTAATTTATTTGCTATCTTCTTCATCCAATCAACTTTATGATGTTTTAGTTCTCAGAATCTAATAATTTGTTTTGTTTCTCCATACAGCATAATGGAAACTTAATAAATAATTTGTGTCCATAGATTGTCAATTGAGAGGGCATGCGTCATTTTTTTCGATCTTTTCCTTTCTTTCTTTTTTATCGTCAATCCCAAAGATTAATCAGATTAAAGCCAGATTTTCGATCTTTCCTTTCTTTCTTTTTTATCGCCATTCCCAGAGATTAATCAGATTTAAACTACATTTTCTTCTTTTTGAGATAACAGATAGAAGCTATGTTATTGTCCTACGGGTTTATCATATGGCAATGCTTTTGTATTCTTTAAAATCAAAACAAAAAACTAACTCGTCATTGATCCACTTATCAATCTTCAAACTCCGTTTATAATCGGGCCGAAAATTGTTATTGGCGGAATCACTTTATGTTTTATTACTTGTCTTTATTCTAAGATTTAATATCTATGGTCAATGATTATTTATGCCCTCCATTGATTATTTTTTTTAAGAAAACTAGGATTTATGGAGTTCAAGAAATAAACACGGTAGTGTTGAAAATGACACAGAAGAAAGAGAAATTATATATATATATATATATATATATATTGTTTTAATTGATTATTTTATATTTTCATTAAGGATGTTATAGTCTTTTACTAATAATTTCTAATTTATTAAAGTAGTGGGTTGTATTAAGAAATTTTGTGGGCTGCGAATAGTCGAGATCTTTTTTTTTCTTTTTTCTTTTTAACTTGGACTTATAAAACATGACCTTGATTTTTAAAATAGAAGTTTAATTTTAAGACAAAAATTGTTTAAAATGTTATTCTCATTATGGGATAAAGTGAATACTAATTTTAAGAGCTCAATAATCTTGATTATCCTTATCCATTTATCTATAATGGTGGTGTTATTAATGATGTGAATAAAAAGGTAATGGAAAAAATATTAAAAAATATTGAATGAAGATGCATGAGCCAAGCATTAAGGTTTATATGGTGGAGCTCTAATTATGCGATTGACAATGGAAATAGCATTTAACTTTTTTTAGGACCTACACACAAAAGGAAAATGGGAAACCTAATCTTTGTTTCTTGCATTTCAAACACTTGTTAACTATACCAACCTCAAAAAAGTATATTTTTGTGCAAATCTATGAATGTTTATGATTTTCTTTACCCTTTGCTATTCTGAAATTTAAATTTAATTATGAATCAGATGAGATATGTTTGCCAATTACTCACAAAATAACTACTAGATTTAAGTCATATAAAATCATAATCATTTTTCTTTTTTCATATCTATTTTATCTTATTTAAAACAAAATCACCCTCAACTTCATAAAAAAGATGAAAATACAAGTAATCACAACCTTATTATTTGGAGAACATCTTTAATTCATTGAGATGTTTTTTGTTTTATTTTTCCGACACAACAACATAATTAAACTAAAGCCAAATAATTCATGCATATATTTCCATCACGACTTGGTGTAAATGTTGTTCTACTGGGCCCAAACTGTTCATAACTAATAACACTGTCGTACGCACTGTTACCTCAACAAAAAAAAAAAAAAAAAAAAAAGTAAGAATAATAATAATAATAAGTGTGTTGTCGTTCTGTAATTTTTAATATTGTTCTATCCAAAATTCTCGAATACTCCCTCCAAAAGTTCATAACGAACCCTGGACGTAAATGTCGCCTTCTTCAATTCCCTCTATCTTTCCATATTGAGGATGAATGAATGTTTCATCTTGTTGGTTTATTAGGCCCAATTCGGACAGCCCAATTAATCTCCGGTCCAAATCTAATGGCAGTCCCACTCCTTCATTTTCCCCCACCAGATACATTCCCCCTTTGGTCTATGTCTCTTTGATTTACGTAGTGTCATTTAATCCTCCATGGTTTTCTGCTCCATTCTTCCCTATAAGAATGGACCCCTTTTTCTTTGTGAGGAGTGCAGCAGAAAAACAAGAAGGATACACTTTGTGTGTGTGAGAGTTTCTGCCACCATTAACGACCCTTTTCTTCGTCTACGTCTTCCGTGTTCCCTTTGTGGGTCGGGTGGGTTGAGATATAGAGAAGAGTGTGGGTGTTACCGGGATTTGGGTTAGGATTTCACTTTGTGTGGAAATCACCCGTTGGGTTCCAATTTCGCTGCTGTCACATTATCGATCGGAGACGGGCTCAAGGTATTTCTGAGCCAAACTCGAACCTAGACCGCGGTTCGATTCCCAACAGTGGTATCAGAGCCACGGTTGTCAAAACCGTGGTCTCTTCGGTGTGCAAAAATCCCTCCATGGGATTGAAGGGTTTTCCGGCGAAAAACAAGGTCTGTTCGCATTCACGTAATTCCTGCCGCTGATTCAATCTCGGCCGAGACTCACTCATTTCTCGGCCGAGACGGGCGTCCAGCGAACCCTGTCTTTGTGACAAAATCTTCATCTCGGCCGAGACTCATTTCTCTTCTCGGCCGAGACGGGCTTTCCGTGCCTACTTGCTGCTTCTGCTGTCTAATAATCTCGGCCGAGACTCTCCCCATTCTCGGCCGAGACGGGTCTGCGTGCAATCGTGATTTCTTGCTGTACAACAATCTCGGCCGAGACCTCTTCTTCTTCTCGGCCGAGACGAGCCTGCCGAGTCCAGTAACAGAACCTGCTGTAAACATTTATCGGCCGAGACTCCTTCTCTTCTCGGCCGAGATTGGTGGTCCGAGGTCCAGTGACCAAAATCCAGCTGCCCAACCCCCTTGGTTGTCCTCCCGTCGCGCCTTTGCCCGACGTGAGCCGAGTTCCTCTCCAGTTTAGGTAAGTCGGGTTCTCCTCCCGATGAGGACCCGCTCGGGTAAATTTGGCTTGATCCTTTAGCTACCGTTTGTGAACGGATAGGATTTTACTGCTTTTGTAGCTGCCGTTTGGGAACGGATAGGTTTGGCTATACGTGCTGGTAGTTTAGGATAATCTTTGTGATTGTCTATTTGTTGCTTCCGCTTCCATTCTGATCTTTGTGATTAGTTTTTACATTCTTTGTGATTGCTTGCTCGTTTTCTGGAGGTTATCAAGTGACCCCCTGCTCCACTGATTAATCAGTGTTGAGAACTGGGAAATCCTTGATTGTTCTATCCTCTTAAAATCTGTGTGATTTTGTGATGGGTCCTATGTCTGTTTTTAGTCTGGCTCCGTTTGACGGACGTTCAGACTTTTGCATTTGGCAACAGAAAATGAGGGGTATTCTTGTACAACAGCGTGTGTACAAGTGTATCAGCTTACAATTTTCTGAGTCTGATTCTGACGAGAAAAAGGCTGAAATGGATGAGATTGCGTACTCATCCATTATCCTTAATCTTTCTGACTCGGTGTTAAGAAAGGTGGGTGATCAGAATACTGCCAAAGGGTTGTGGGAAAAATTGCAAGAACTGTATACTGAGACTTCGTTGCCTAGTAAGATGTTTTTGCTTGAAAAAATTTTCCGGTTCAAACTTGATTTGAATAAAGACATAGAAGAAAATCTTGATGTTTTTATAAAACTGGTTCAAGATATTAAGAAAACGGGTGATAAAAACATTGATGATTATACTCCGATTGTGCTCTTAAATGCCATCCCTGATACATATAGTGATGTAAAATCTGCTATTAAATATGGTAGAGATCAGGTTAGCCTTGAAACTGTGATAAATGGTTTAAAAAGCAAGGAGATGGATTTAAGAACTAATTCGGGTAGGGAAAATCATGGTGAGGTTATGTATGTGAGAGGGAGAGATAAAGACAAAAATGGTCAATCTCACAATAACCTGAATTATGATAAAAAGAAGAAAGAAAACCGCAATTGGTCTAAGTCTAGGCCCAAAAAGTGTTATAACTGCGGTGAAACTGGTCATTTTATAAAAGAATGTCCTGAGAAACAGAAAGAACAAGCTAATAAGGCTTCGGGGGATGAGACAAACGGTGTTGTCTTTTCGGTAACCGAGTCTATGCCTGTGTCTGACCCTGCTCCTTTCGAGGTGGAGCAATCAGATTTATCTGTTTTTTGACTGTGTGTCATGTTTCTTGACTGTGTGTCATGTTTCTTGACTGTGTATCTGTTTTTGACTGTGTGTCATGTTTCTTGATGTGTGTCATTCTCGACTGTGTGTCATGTGCTTGACTGTGTGTCATACCCTTGACTGAGTGTCATGCCCTTGACTGAGTGTCATACACTTAACTGAGTGGCATGCCCTTGACTGAGTGTCATACACTTGACTTTGTGTCATACCCATCGACTGTGTGTCATTCTCGACTATGTGTCATGTTCTCGACTATGTGTCATTCGACTTTGTGTCAACTTTATGCTTTGTGCATTCGACTTTGTGTCATCTATTATGCTTTGTGCATTCGACTTTGTGTCAACCTCATGCTTTGTGCATTCGACTTTGTGTCTACCGTATGCTTTGTGCATTTTGACTTTGTGCATGTTGACTTTGTGTCTATCCTTATGCTTTGTGCATTAGACGTTGTGTCTATCTTATGCTTTGTGCACTTGACTTTGTGTCTGTATGCTTGTGCATTTGACTTTGTGTCATATTCGACTTTGTGTCGACTGACTGTGTGTCTTTCCCTTGGTGAAAAATAACATGCTTTGTGCTTGTTATCTCTTGTACTTTGTGTACGGGAGTTTGACAATGATGATTCCTCCATTTCCATGATCGATCGATAGCTTAAGTGAATTGGGCCTAAGATGGAGATTGTTGGTTTATTAGGCCCAATTCGGACAGCCCAATTAATCCCCGGCCCAAACCCAATGGCAGCCCCACCCCTTCATTTTCCCCCACCAGATACATTCCCCCTTTGGTCTATGTCTCTTTGATTTACGTAATGTCATTTAATCCTCCATGGTTTTCTGCTCCATTCTTCCCTATAAAAATGGAGCCCCTTTTCTTTGTGAGGAGTGCAGCAGAAAAACAAGAGGGATACACTTTGTGTGTGTGAGAGTTTCTGCCACCATTAACGACCCTTTTCTTCGTCTACGTCTTCCTTGTTCCCTTTGTGGGTCGGGTGGGTTGAGATATAGAGAAGAGTGAGGGTGTTACCGGGGTTTGGGTTAGGATTTCACTTTGTGTGGAAATCACCCGTTGGGTTCCAATTTCGCTGCTGTCGCATTATCGATCGGAGACGGGTTCAAGGTATTTCTGAGCCAAACTCAAACCTAGACCGCGGTTCGATTTCCTAACACATCTTTAACTTTTTTTTGTCTTTCTCGCCTTTCTTTATAGATGTTTTCGGTTCTCTAAAATGAGAATTTTCGTTTCTCCTAGATTAGTAAGAGTCAGTGGCGGATCCAGGATTCTAGAAATGGGGGTACGAACTATAAATAACAGAAAAATATGCACATAAATATGGTTTAATATTTAAATATTGTGTAATATTTAAACTTGTACAGGTTAAATATACAAATAAAAGTTAAAAATTGCAATTATAAGTTACAACTGAGTCCGTCGAGGCTTCATTTTTTGGAAGCGATCTACAATGTCATTATCTGAAACTTGCAGAAACACATCTTTCTCAATAAAAGTAACCAAACAATCATTTAATAATTGATCACCCATGTTACTCCTCAACTTATTCTTTATATAAGTCATTCCGGAAAACACTCTCTCCACACCTGCAGTAGCGACTGGAAGAATCAATACCAACTTGATAAGCAAATAAATTGTCGGATAAGTCACGTGCTTCTTTGTTTCTACAAGCATCATTGAAAGGGCACCAAGATCATGCAAATCTCCAAACCTATCATCTCTTTGCATATCTTCAATAAACACATCAAGTTGACATTCAAGAGCCATCAAGACAATACTGGAAAACTCGGATTTATAAAATGTGGCAAGTTTAAGCACTTTTCCCTTGTCAAAAGAAGAAAAACAATCTTTAGGATTTAAGTCGGCCATGCATGTGAGCAACTCCATACTAACCTCATCAAATCGGTTATTGAGTTCTTCCCTTTAAGAATCAATCACTTGTAGAAACAAATGTACCCGAAAATGTTGAAGGTTCGTCTCCTCTATGATCTTCCTGGTGGCATATAAGGAGCATCCATATGGGGAACAACAATCTTATACTTATTGCAAAACAAAGTGACCTTATTCAAAAGAGTTTCCCATCCACAATCTCTTGTTTTTTGCAATATTTGCTTAGTTAAGGAAACAAGAGACATGGCATTAACAATATCTTGATCCCTTCTTTGCAATGCAAGACACAAATCATTAGTGTACCCAAAAATAGTCAACATCAAGTGTGCCATAAAAGCAAAATCAAACGACTCTAATGAGTAACAAATAGCTTGAGCTTTTATCCTATCTTCCGAACATGAAGCGTTCTCTCCAATCATCACAAGTACCTCAACAATTGTAGGAAACAAGTGAATAACATTCAAAAGAGTTTTATAGTAAGATCCCCACCGAGTATCACCGGGCCTTTTCAGACCAAGCTCTTGATTCAAACCCGACCCACTCTCAAGTTCACCAACTTCTAAGGCTTGAGACACTATTTGAGCTTGACTTACTCGGATCATTTCTCTTCGCTTACAAGAAACTCCAACCACATTCAACAAGTTTGCAAGTGTCTCAAAAAGCCAACCACAATCATTGTTTTTTTTAGCAACGGCAACAAGTGTTAATTGAAGTTGATGAGCAAAACAATGAACATAGTAGGCACTTGGAGTATCCCTCATTATCAAAGTTTTAAGACCATTTATCTCACCCTTCATGTTGCTAGCCCCATCATACCCTTGCCCTCGAATCTTAGATGGACTCAATGAATGCTCCATAAGCAAAGATATTATTGCACTTTTAAGTGACACTACAGTGGTGTCACCTACATGTACAAGTCCAAGAAAGCGCTCCACGACCTTTCCTCTTTTACCCTCAACATAACGCAAACAAAGAGCTAATGTTCCTTCTAGGACACATCACTTGACTCATCAGTCAATATACCAAAATAGTCATCACCAAGCTCTTCTATAATGTGTTTATTTGTTTCTTTAGCACAACAATTAATGAGGTCCTTCTGAATTGTGGGAGACGTCATTTGATTATTACCTGGAGCATTTTCAAAGGTTACTCTTTTAACACCCTCACTATGTCCTGCAAGCCAGTTCAAAAGCTCAAGAAAGTTTCCTTTATTATTTGATTTTTCACTTTCATCATGCCCACGACATGCCAACCCTTGGCGCAAAATAAACCTCAAACAAGTAAGTGAAGCTTTCATGCGATTTTCATATTCACTTTTGATCATATCGCTTGCATCATCAAAAATATGGATAATAGATTTCGTTATCGAGTCTCTTAAATTCACATATTTTTCATAAGCAAGATTATGAGCACTTTTAACTCCACCAACATGCTTCTCAAATCTATCCGGTTTATTCCATGATCTAAATCCTCCATTAACAAATGCATCTCCTCCCACACTAGTTTCAACCTCATTCTTGAATAAGTAACATACAAAACAATATGCTGCATCTTTCTCAATACTATATTCTAGCCAATCATGTTTTTTAAACCAACAGACACTAAATCGGTGCATACCTCCAATATCTCTTTGAGGGAAGTCATGACTTTTTGGTTGACAAGGTTTCTTTAGAATATATGCTCTCCTCACAGCATTTCGTTCGTTTGGAGGATAATCCATTATGTTTATTCTTTTACCCGGATCATGAGGAATACGTTCAACATCATATATCAGTTCTTCCTCATCTAAGGGTAAACCACTTGAACCATCTAATTCCATGGTGTCTTCTTAATTTTGGGGAGAATTAAGAGGTTTAGATAAAGGAGACTCACTATCATTCGAAGAAGCATCATTATCTCTCGGTAAAGTAGAAGAAGTTCCTTGAGGTTTCACAAATATAAATTGTCGAAGATCGGATTGTTTTACCATAACCTTGGTTTTCTTTAATTGAGGTGTATCCCCCATCATTACCTAAATTGAAATAGTAGTAGATAATAATAAGAATACAATCATATATAACAATAATAATAACTTCAAGAGATCAATTACAATTATCACAAAATCAACAAATTTCACATACACATATATAAAAGATAAACTACAAACCCTAATTAATTAACTCCACCAACAAATATTAAAGCATTAATAAATTAAGATAGAGTGGACAAAACAACAAATAATATATAAAAACTAATAAATATAAAATGCACAAAAAAAAAGGGGGGGAGAACCTGTAGTGGAGCCTTGGAGGTGAGGACCACTCACTCCTCTGTATTTTTCAATTTGTTGTGCAGAGGTAAAAGAGAGGTGGGAGATATAAGTTTACCCCCTGTACCTTAGCTATATAAGTGTACCCCTTGTACCTTAAAATATAATTTTATTAAATATATCTAATAATTTTTTTTTTTTTTTTTAATTGGGGGTACAAGTGTACCCCCTTGTACCTTTGCTACATCCCCCACTGGTAAGAGTGTTTGTCCTGTAATAATGGAAGTTCTTTTTTTTTGTTCATTTCAACAATCAGTTATCGTTGATCTATTTGACATTGATTTGTTCATTTATTGGGGCTTAACTAACCAAGAGATTTGTTACAAATCCTAGATCTGTTGAAGGAAAAACACAATTAGTGTGCCTTCGTCAAAAGTAATTGATGAAGGACAATTTAGGTATTTACTAAATATTATGCATCTGTGAAACCCTTATATTTGACACCCTATATTAAGGGATCTGATGAATAAGATAACCCTAATTATTCTGTGTCTCTCTTCCGTCTCTCTTTACTGTTATTCTAGTCTATTTTCCTACAACACATTATCAGCACGAATTTGCTCTTCGTAAAGCATAAATGAATCGGAATATGACATAAAGGCTAGGTTTTCTATATCGGCAACAACAATAAAAAGGTTTGCCGGATTAGAGATTGGAAACAAGCAGCTTGGAGTTATCAAAGGCATGGCGGCACCTCCATTCACCAAAGATAAGTTACCCTATGCAAATAATTATTGTTGCGGGTGCTTTCCAATAACCATGATTTCAATTAAAAGAACTTAAAATAAATTTTGCGTCTTTTTTGTCGTGAATTTCTTCGAAAATTTTGATTGATGTTTGAATCCTGATGTGGACGCTATTTAGTGATTTAATATGGTAACTTCAGATTATCCCCATGTGGTCGTATGCACTGATTTATTCAAATTGTAAACCCTCTCCAATTTTTTCAATATTATTATAATTGATGTATCATACATGTTTGTATATGGAGTGATGATGATATTTATGGTCTATGTTTGTTAGTTCAGTTGGCAAATTGTGATAAGTTTATCACCTGAGTTGTTTGTTATGCGTTTAGAGATTTTTGTAAATTAGTTTATTTGCTTGATAAATTGGGGACTTGATCATACTTGCCTATGATTTTCAGTTAAGTACTACTGTATATTTTCATGATAAAGAAAATTCATGAAAGTTGCATAATCAGTACAAAATCAACTACATGATAAAGTAACTTCACAAAGTATCCAAAAAACTTGTGATATATGGTCTCAAAATCTAATTCATAAGAAAATGACTAAACCAACTCATACTCAATTTGAATTATTGGACTCACAAGAAATTGAGTACCACACTTGAAAAAAAAAAATTCCATAATTCATGTCATTCACCGACCCTAAGGATAAAGAATCGTCCAACAATAAGGATAAAGAATCGTCCAACAAACTCAAAGTCTATCCTCTAATGAAACTGAGGCGACACGGTAATCCTAACTCACTTTGAAAGGACTCTTTAGTTAGAGGACCTTGATGAACTGTGGGTTGCCACAAAAGAAATTTTGGAATAATAGATAATTCTCTACTTTCAAAATTAATCATTTTGTGGAAAGAAATACACTTACTATACTTCAAAAGTGTCAATAACTTCAATAAGGATATTTTTGTGTCTAAAAACACATCTTATTTTCTGTAAGAAGAAAATCACATAAGATATGATATATAAAATTGTTTGCATACTCTGATACTTATACTAGAGAACCAGTATAGGTAACACTCAATATGACAATATGTTGAGCTGGGAAAAAGAAAATTCTCTAACCTAATTAAGACAAACTAAATAGTGGAAAGAGCCCCAAAGCAAAGGGGACGAGATGTGTCAATCCCACCGATATAGCGATAATACATCATGGGGTAAGAATCATTGGGTCCATAGAGGCTCTCCTAACACCCACCCACCATATGGACATGGTGGTACTGGACTTGCTTGTTGTGACATCAAGGTGCAAAAGACACCTCAACCCCCAAACGAAAGGGAAAGAGTTGGAAATGAACTTCAATAAATACTATACTTTTGTATAAAAACTGCTGAAGTAGTTAACTATAAGAGATACAGGAAGTTCAAAGAACAAAGATTCACTGCATCACTACATAATGACCATCATTGAATCACAAGTACTAAAACGGGGAAGAATCGTCAAATTCTCTAGATGTCTAATGACATAACAATTATAGTCACAAAACGCTCTATATGCACCAAGAGCTACTAAAACATTGCTAAGTAAAGATACTCGTGTCAAAGATTATGATTTAGAAACTACCTGTGAGAATGGAATTGAACATATTATAATACTTCTAATGAATGTGAAGGAAAGCACATCTTAGAAAAATTAATGAGTCAATCTAGAGGTATGTACTCCACTACTATGATGATCGTTGGATCAAATATTGTACCAACAATGAACTTTGGGACATATACTTATAGGTTGTTGCCCAAAATGGACTTTGGGACACAAACTAATATGTTGTATTCCACAATGAACTTTGGGATGCGAACTCATATGTTGCTATCAATAATGGACTTTGGAATGCTGACTCATGTAGGCTTTGGTACAAGAGCTTTAGATATTCAAGTCATGATATGATGATCCATATTCAAGAAATTATATGAACATCTTTTCTTTCGAATGAAATACAAAAGGGATGAAAATCTGATATGATGTACAGTGTTAGTGCTAATTTTATTATAGCACAATCAATGCTTTCTAAAGTACTAAAAGCACGACCAACATCACACTCTGCCTTGTTAACTGTTTTAGGGCATATCACTCATTCTACCAAGCCTACTATTTGGTAATAAGTAGGATAGAGACCTTCCTATGCCTGATATATAAGTAAGACAATTCATTCTTACAAAAGAACATAATATAATATATGTGGACCTATCAAACCAGAAAGCGGGCCATTAAAATATCTATGGTTCTGGTAAATGCTTTGGCATACTAACTGATCATCACATTATTATCCACAATAAATGTTGCATTTGGAAAACTCCTAGAATATATTATATAAGGGCTCACCACCCTCACTTCATAGAGTCTATAAGACTTATTAACTCTAGAGAGTTCTCATCATAAGGATTTGGTGATTATTGCATATCTGTCAAGATCAATGTATAGCATCCTTTACCCATATGCATACACAAAACCGGTGTCACATATGCCACCATCAAAAGGATATAAATGGAGGATTAGGCATTGAAATGCGTACTAAAATACCTATTAGATATGGGGTTATGCAATATCGTTGCAACTGTACTTTATTTATTTGTCTCAGACCCACTGCTAACCAATAATTTATGCGTACCAGTTGGTAACTGGATTTAGCCTGAAATTTTTACATTTACGCATACTTAGTTACGCAGTATATGTGCCTATTGCGCCCCCACAACGTACCAAAATGGGTCTTTAAAGACGACTAAGTATTTATGTTGGATATGAAATTCCCAACTATTACCCGCTATTTGGAACCTACAGGCAAGATCTATTTACCGTAAGATTGACAAATTGTCACTTTAATGAGACAGTCTTCCCGTCGTTAGGGGGAGATAAGAAAAAGAATTTTCTGAGGGAACGACAGGAAGTGATTCCCAATATGTCTCATTAGGATCCCCACACTTCATAATATAAAGTGACGTAAAACGAATTATCGATCTTCAAAGTATGGAAGATTTGATTGTTGATGCATTTGCTAAAATCGCTAAAGTGACAAGATCATATATACCAGCTGCAAATGTGCCTGTAAGGTTAAAAGCCCCCAGTAAGGAGCACAACACCGCAGTAAAGGTGTTGCAACCACTTAGTGGAGGTGTGGTTGAGGTCGTGGCTCCCAAAAGGAAATGGGGGATGCCATGTGGTTCGATGAACACCTGCTCAAGGAAGGAGGCAGATGTGGCACAATTCAAATTATCAATAAAAAGAATTACTCTCAAATTATCTCTAATTAATTATGTCCATGAATCATCACTGGAGGATGCTCCGAAGTTTAATATGATTCTAGAGATAATAAGAGTGCATGTGAGTTAATGAAAAAATCTTTCACGTGCATTGATGATGTATACATTGTTGCTCAATGAATTATAGAGCACAATAATATCGAACCAAGCTCTATTGTAAGATATCAACAAAGAGCATATTGGCCTATATGGAATCAATCCAGGTAAAACTCGATTCTATGACAGAACAACAGGTATTTGGTTTGGTAGTGCTAGCCTTACCAAGTGTAAAGCCTGTAGGACATAAAATATGTTTTGTCAGTAAGCATAGTGAGAATAATAAGTCGTGAGATGCAAAACTTACCTTAAAGCACAAGGTTTTCTCACAAAGCCCTGGAATTGACTACGAGAAGATATTCTTCCACAATGGACGTCATAACGTCTTATCGAAAAGTTTTCGAAGGATTGAAAATGCAGCATACTAATGTGGTTATAACATATCTCTTTGGGGATCTTGTTATTGAGATATGTGAAAGTTTCAGATAGACGTGCATTGCCCAACTCAAGTGACTCTGGACCACGGAGTGTATTTACAATTGAAATGTTCACTTTGATTGAAATAAATCTGGACGGAAATGGTATACCCGTCTAAGTGACTACTTGATTGGGAAGGGAAAGAACAAGTAGTATTGCCCCCTATGCATTTATAAAGAAAACGAGTTTTATATTTGCAACTATAGCCGCTTATGTCGATGTTAAGGACATAACAGGTACTCTTAAAGAAATAAGAGATACTGTGATGTATTTGAAATCTAAATTGAGATAAAGGATCATGGGAAAACTCACCGAGTTTGTGGAATATTAATTCCTCAGTTTGCATATATTCAAAAGATTATCAGGCGATTTCACATGGATAAAGTGCAATCTGTTAGCACTCCTATGATTGGTTGAAGTGTGGACATAAGGAAAGATCCATTTGAGTCAAAAGGAAGTGACGAAAGAGCTATTGGGAGATGAAATTCCCTACTTAATTGAAATGTGCGCATTATTGTACAAAAAGCTCAATACACTCAACCATGTATTACTTTCTCAAAGAACATGTTAATTATATTTTACTCAGGACAACGCAATATCAATTGAATGATATCAAAAAGTATTTTAACATATGAAAGAAATCATTGTCTTATATTTATTCTTCCCATATTAGAGACAAGAGAGATTAAAAATGAAATTGTAAAACTCTAAAGAAAATGTCAAATGCTCTCATATAGAGAGATAAAAGGATTATAAATGAACATGTAACTCCTAAATAAATGTTGAAGCTACCCCCTACTACGAAATACTAAATACTACTTTGGTAGGTTTAGATGTTGGTTATCTTAGTGGCCAATGTAAAGGTCATTATCAAATCGGTTATGTCTTACCATGAGGAACACGACGAAAACTTGAAGATCAATCAATCACAACTACTCAAACAACCTCATTACATCACTCATGGATGATATCTCACGAAGTTCATCAACCTATGGAGTTAAAGCATTAGTGACTTGAGCTATACCACCGAAGAGCGTACCCGAAGTTATGAAGATGAAGTTATTTGCAATAAACAGATGAATTATGCTACACATCAAAGGTGACGAGACCAAGCATGTACTGCAACACTTTTCTATAGTCAACAACCACATAATATCCTCATGATTTATGTAAATCGAGGATAAAGAGATTTTCAAAACTCTCTTGATAGATGTACGTATCAAGGGAGAGATGTAGACTTCAGGGGGAGTCTCAACAAAGGTGCGTTGCACTCTTTTTCCCTTCGACCAAGGTTTATTTTTTCCCACTGGGTTTTGTTACTTGGCAAGGTTTTTAACGAGGCAACAAGTTATGCACCAATTCCCTTTTGACTTGGCACAAGGGGGAGTGTTGAAGGAAAAACACAATTAGTGTGCCTTCGTCAAAAGTAATTGATGAAGGACAATTTAGGTATTTACTAAATATTATGTATCTGTGAAACCCTTGTATTTGACACCCTATATAAAAGGATCTGATGAATAAGATAACCCTAATTATTCTGTGTCTCTCTTCCGTCTCTCTTTACTGTTATTATTTTCTATTTTCCTACAACAAGATCAAATATTTTATTGCACGATTTATTTGATCATTGGGTTTGGATATGTATAGATTTAATTCTATTACTTTTGTATTTCAATTTTTTCATACTAATTATCAATTAATTCTGCTAATTAATTATTTAACTCCAACAATTTATTAATATTTTGTTAGTAAAAGGAAAAGTAGTTGACTCACGTAGTTCAGTTTTTAAGCAGATGAAAAATCTAAATATCTAATCATGGTAGATTTAGTGGATAATTGGACTGGCATGTCTCCATTCGGATGTGGCATGGATCATGCTCAACCTTTTCATTTTACACCGGAATCCCTCCACATCCACTCCCTATTACATATATCACCTTTTACAATTTGTAACACACCTTTTACAAATTCCAATACACCTTTTACAATTTTCAATACACATCCTACCATACTATATCCTTAAATTAAAATATCTTTTTGGATGTTCCGGTCCGTAAATGTACCCCATCGAACGTGGTATATACCACTACATCCCAATCCAATTATCCCCTTAATCTGCGGATGTTATGGTTATACAAATAAATAATAGTAAATATTTGTTAATCAATTGCTAGGATGATATTATGAAATTCCACTATAATAAAATTTGTTATGTTATTTTTTAAGTAATTCCTCTGTTCACAAATAAGTGGCGTTTTAAATTTTTAGGAGAAATTATTTTTTCACAAAAGAGTGTTATTTTTACATGTTTTGCATGTTTCTTCCAATATTGTCCTTAGCTAAATCTAAGAAATTTTTCATACAAATCTTTATTATATTAAATTAAAAAAGTTTAGAGAAATTTATGGTAATAAAGAAAACGATGATGAAGAAAATTGAAGGGTGTCAATTCCATAATTTCTTAAATCACCTGAAAATTTAAAATGACACTTATTTATAAATAGAGGGTACAAATGACACTTATTTATAAACAGAGGGTACAAATTATGAGAGACGCTGATCTGTGTCACTCGGCTCGCAATATAGTAAGGCATCTATACGTCTCAAAAAATAATTTTTATAGATATATTAAAAAAAATCTAATGTATCCCTACTAAATAACTTGTTAGAATTATTAGTATATATAACACTCTTTTTTAACATATTAGTTTTATAAGTAATTGACAGGTAATAAATGAATTTTGTAATCTGTGTCAAATTTGTAAGGAGATTACCTCTTGAGACATAGAACATACTATTTTGCATTAGAAAATACGCAAATAGAAATCTAACATGTACATTTGCACAGAGCCGGAGAAGATTATTAATTCATTAATATAGAATCTTGAACAACTTTTAGAAAATAAAATTTAATAATAAAGGTTAAATATGAACATACCCCATCTGGCCCAAATAAAAAGACATCTTTCAAAAATAAAGGTCTCATTTTCCTAGTTAAAATTCAAAGTTTTTAATTTTAGAAATGATTGGATAAGTTAAATAATAAAAAATTAAAATAAATCGTGTAAATATATACGAATAATTTTTTAGAGTTGTAAGTTGGTCCAATTAAAAAAGAAAAGGAAAAAAAGGTGATCCACTCTAAACAAAACTCCCTTTATGAAGAGCATTATGAGGTTGTTTAATTTATATATAAATAAATTTTTTGAAATGGAGAATTATTTTAGCGCGGGAGTAGTAATAATAATTTAAAAATAGATGAATAGTAGAGTTTTAAATGAAAAGAACACACGGGTTTGTATGCGTATGTATGTCCGTCATGTACCTAAAATGTTTGGCAGCGACTATAGTGGGACTCTTTCTCTACTCTCATCTCACTCTCCTCGTCCCGCGCCTGCTCTTACTCTAATAAATTTACATTATCTTCAAATTATTTTTTCGCACTATATTTATCAACAATCTTCTACAATTCAATATAAAATATTTATTTCTCTTATCCGTATAGATAATATAATCTACATCTCAGGCCAACTCCAATTTTGTATACTTAATTAAAAATTAATTCAACTCAACATTTCAATAAAATATTAATTTCTTTCATTCACATACATAACATATTTTCCAACCAATCCAATATGTTTTAGCTACTACTTAACAATTTCATATTATTTTGGAAGCTTTTTTTAATATATTAAAAGATAAAAAAAGAAATTGATATTCTAATTTTGCAATTATAATAAGGAGAAAATAGAGAGCTTCAAATTGTACTTCAAGATATGTTAATATTAGGCTCTATTTATAGAGAGAGAAAAAAACTAGTAATTTTGGTAATCTTTTTAATTTTTTTCAATAAAAATTATCTCATATAGTATTTATCATCTAAATTATATCCATAAAAGATTTAATACAACCAATAAAAATGGAACACATAACATAAAGTAACAAACCCAATCCATAATTGGTTGTGCGTAAAACGAAATTGATCACAAGCTCACCAATGGACACCATTTTTATGTGCTCACTGCTTATGTGACACTACACATCAGTATGAGAGTCCAACATAATATAATTAATTTCATTCAATTGGAAATGAAAAATAAATTATGAAAATTGAAAAAAAATTGGAACACATCTATGTTCAAAAGGGAAAGAAACGAAATTAATTAAATTATGGTGAGCTCCATTACTTATGTGGTGCGCCACATAAGCGATGGACACATAAAATAGTGTCCACCAGTCGACATGTGATCAATTCTCGTGCACAAAACTTTCATTCTTATTATCATTAACTTTTTTTTTCAAATTTTCGTCTACTTTCTATGACCCTAGGCATTAGGTCATATATAAAGATACCCTCGAAAAAAATGATAGCTAAGGATGCGCATAGATTTCAAAATTTATCAAATTGTGTTGAAAATCAATCTAAAAACACATCGAATTGTAAAAGTTCCGGTAATATTACCCATTTTAGGGGGTTTTCGGGGCAAATTTAATAAAATAATGCACTGTTCATAAACTAAGTGAAATCATCTGTGCCACAAGCGACTTCACAAAAAACAGATTTGCACTATTCAAAGTCGCCCCTGCCAGGGGCGACTTCTAATAATTTTTTTTTTTTTTTTAGAAACGCCTATGGTATAGGCGACATTGGTTTCATTTTTTTTTTTGAATTTTGTATTATATATTGTAAATATAAGAATAATAATAATAATAATAATAATAATAATAATAATAATAATAATAATAATAATAATAATAATAATAATAATAATAATTCATACCAAACTTCGGTTATTTAAAAAGTGAGCATCCATTATCGATCTGAAAAATTAGGACAGCAAGGTGCGGTTATTTATTTTTTGCAGGACAGTTCGGTTCAAAATTTCGAATCGTTCAGAACAGTTCAATTTGGTTCGGTTCAAATCGAATAATAATAATAATAATAATAATAATAATAATAATAATAATAATAATAATAATAATAATAATAATAATAATAATAACAATAATAATCCAAATTCATACCAAACTTCGGTTATTTAAAAAATACCGATCCGAAAAATTAGGACGACACGGTGCGGTTATTTATTTTTTGCTGGACAGGTCGGTTCAAATTTTTTGATCTTTCGAAACGGTTCAATTCGATTCGGTTCAAATCGAATAAAAAAAAATTAATAATAATAATAATTCAAATTCATAGCAAACTTCGGTTATTTAAAAAGTGAGTATCCATTACCGATCCGAAAAATTAGGACGGCACGGTGCGGTTATTTATTTTTTGCAGGACAGTTCGGTTCAAAATTTCGAATCTTTCGGAACGGTTCAATTCGGTTCGGTTCAAATATTCAATTATTTGATTTGAATCGAACCGAATTGAACCGTTTCGAACGATCCGAAATTCTGAACTGAACAGTCCTTGCAAAAAATAAATAACCGCACCTTGCCGTCCTAATTTTTCGGATCGATAATGGATACTCACTTTTTAAATAACCGAAGTTTGGTATGAATTATTATTATTAATATTATATTTACAATATATAATACAAAATTCAAAAAAAAAAAATGAAACCAATGTCGCCTATACCATAGGCGTTTCTTTAAAAAAAAATAATAATAAAAAATAAAAAAAATTATTAGAAGTCGCCTGCAAATCTGTTTTTTGTGAGCACAGGCGACTTCACTTAGTTTGATAAATTCATAAAATATCCATTTATAATTTTAATGTTGTTATAAACAGTGCATCATTTTATTAAATTTGCCGATTTTCGGTCTCCAAGATGAATAGTGTTCTAGAATCTAAAATCAGTCATTGTATGAGTTTTTTTACCAATATTCCATCAAAAAATCAATATCAGAAGTTGTTCACAATCCTTAGTGAATGAAGTTCAAGCTTACTCGGTGCTAAATACCAAAAGCAGCCTATATTTAAATAATATATTTGGAGTTGCTTAAAATTGTAATGATTTAGTGTTTATATTTTCATTACAAATATTAAGTGGCCATATAAATACGTAAAAAAACTCAGGCCCCATTTGGATGGAGGGATTTGTGCTATGAATTTATAAATTCATTGTCAAATTCACTCCATGTGTTTGGATAAAATAATAAATGAATGGATTTGTAAATCCAGATTTTTAAATCAACCCATTTAGAAATCCAGGATTTGAAATTCTTCATTTTACACTATATTTGGATGAATTTCAAATTCTTTGACAAATGTAGTCATTTACAAATCTCTCATCTCTCTCTCTCTCTCTCTCTTCTTCTTCTTCTCTTCTCCCTATCGATACTTCTTCCTCTCGTTCTCCAATAAAATGCTCATAATATTTTTTTATTTTTTTTCTTTATCTCCAATGAAATGCTCCCAATATTTTTTTGGGATATAAAATACATAATATGTATATATGTATGTATATATATAATTGGAAAAAAAAGTTTTGTTCGGTTAATTTTGATGTAGATAAATATTACTTTATTTAAATAAATATATAAATTGTTAGTTTAAACTTTAAAGAAAAAAATTGAATTGTGCAAATATTATATCAGTTTTTTGTCAAATAATGAATTTGAAAATACTTTCACAAATCCATCATAAATTCAAACAAGGGATTTCAAATATAAGAATTTTGAAATCTATTCATTTCAAATTCCTTGGCAGGGCCTCAAAGATTTGTATTTCAACAAAAGTAAGTGTTGGTCCATAGGTTATCCTGAGACACGAGAGCATAATCCTGGTTATGAAAAGTAACACGCCCTGCATGCCCAACAGATCACCCCTTAGCCCATGTTTATCAACAATTTAAGGGTTCGGTTGTAGAAAAAAGACAAAAGAATATAAGGAAAAGAAATTATGCAATGACCGATTGTGGTATTGATTGGTTTTATTAATTTTTTTGGATAAAATTTAGATAGTAAATAAATGAGATTATTTTATTTTATTTTAAAATTTCTAACTTTTTCTCTATGAGTAGAGTCTAATATTGATATATTTTCGATTGATTCATATTTTATAGTTTAATTCATTTTTCTTTTCGATTTGGTATTCCAACTATTGCAATTTTAATTTCGTTATTGTGTTAGCATGTTATTTTAAGTGTATGGAAAAAGAATCTCCGTATTATAATTGCGGAATTAAAATATCAAATATTTTTTTTATCTATTTCTTATAGCTTATAAATATATTAAAAAATGCTTCCACAATAATATTCAATTATTAAATAATAGCTAAAAAATATTAGGTTAATTGAGAAATAAGTTGTGTATGTGCATGAGAGAAATTAATATTTTATTAAGTTATTAGGTTGGGTTGTTGATAAGGTGTAAAAAAATTGTAGTTGAGTTGAGATATATGTTGTATATGTCGATGAGGGAGAAATAAATATTTTATTTATAGGTTCGGTTGAATTGGGTTGTTGTAAACAGTCTTAAGGGCACATACATCGTCTGGTATAAGCAATGTCTACAAATGCTAAAAACAAGTAATTCTGAATTTTTAATATTAAATAATAATAGTATAAGTTAAAAAGAACATTTGCAAATGATAATTTGTACTTAAGTTTAAGTTGGTTCGGATCAAAGCCTACAAGCTATAAGTTACAAGTATTATTTTTTACAATTTTATATTTTAGTGATTTCTTTGAAAATAGAAGCAATTACAAACATCTGTAATATTTGAGATAAGTCGGTAGGAATGCATTATGCGTGTGTAGTCTTTTAATTTTAAATTTTATTTTATTGACGTGTACAAATGCTTTGATATGGACTTCCAGGTGAGATCGAGCGAACAATATGCAAATTGAATTATATTACCCCTTGGATGAAAATCTAATTTATATTAATTCAAGTATAATTAAGATTTAAAATAAGATAAGATTAATGGAGTTTAGGGTGAGAAAATGAAATATATTAATTAAATGAAAAAGAAAGATGATAGAGATGGTGGTTGAAGCTCTATATTCAATCAGTGTGTTGTCTCTCCAACAATTTTTATGGCATACAACAAAGTAACTTCACTATCTGTCTCTGCTTTATTGCTTTCCTTTTTGCCATTATTTATTAATTATGTTCGTAAAATGATACTCCCTCCGTCCCACTTAATTTTGCACAATTGATTGTACACAGATGTTAAGAAAAAAAAAATTTGGGGAAATTTTTTACTTTTCCAAAGGTGAAGATTTTGAGGGAGAAGATTGTAAGAACATTTTCCTTTTTAAGGGTGTAAAAAGTTAAGCGGAACGGACCGAAAAAAAAAAAATATGTAAGTTTAAGTAGGACGGAGGGAGTATTATATATCTCTATATTTCTGTGAGAGGTGTTCGGGAAATTATATTATGAATAATAGCATGAGGATATCATCAATTAGATAGCAAAAAATCCTCTCCGCTCACCATCAGTATTCTAAAACTCGGTTTAGGCAGTCCCTGGCCGAGTCGATTAATTTAAAATTGATTAAAAATTCAGTCCTCGTATTAAGCGGCTACTAAGACGATTAGTCGGCGTCTAATCCGTCTAATCGCTAACTAATTCGCCTAACTGTCCAATTTTTTTTTTTTTTTTCTTAATTTTAATTTTATCTTTTTGTTTTAAAGTATATTTTTTTTATTTCTTTTTTATTTATTTGTTTTTCTTGTTAGTGTGTTTGACTTTAGGTGAGCTCTTTAAAATTTTAATTTCTTCCCACACACCTAATTTAGTAATTTCCCCTCCACCCGCTGTAAATTATTTTAAAATTTGAAGGTGGTGGTGTTTATTTTATTATTTTAATATTTTTTTTGTATTATTTATTTATTCAATAATTAAATTATTCGTGTAAGGTGTTGCCGTCTAAGCACCGCCTAAATGCATTAGGCGCTAGATCTCATTGAACCGATCGACTAACGATTAACGATTTTTAGAACACTGTTCACCATAAACACATATCAATATACTAACTGTCAATGTGTAGATATCTTATTTCTAGATTTAGATAAGATAATTACATTTCTTTTAAAAATGATTTTGCCACATATCCTCGATGGTAGGTGAGCGCGACTAGGACTAGATTATATAGGCATGTGGCTAAATGACAATATAACATGTCTAGTTTATTTATTATAAAGTTTTAAAGTTTATTACATTCCATTTGATTTAGGAAATATATGTCAATAAATAACTGGTAATTAATAATGCTCGGGTGCGATACACGATTTTTAAATGTAGCATAGATATAATATGGTTTGATATTTTAATATGATAGAACATAATAAGATATTAATTTTAAGGATAATTACAAAATGACCGCCAAACTATTAGCACTTTTTCACTTCGGCATATAAACTATTAACATTGACTAAACCGCCGCCAACCTATTTGAATATTACTACTCGAAAGCTGTCGGCCAGAATACCGCCCAAATTTTGTCCTAGAAGGTGGTTTTGAAAAATCGGGTGTGCTATAGATTTGGGCGGTATTATGGCCGACAGCTTTGAGTAGTAATATTCAAATAGGTTGACGGCGGTTTAGTCAGTGTTAATAGTTTATATGTCGAAGTGAAAAAATGCTAATAGTTCGACGACTATTTTATAATTATCTCTTAAATTTAACATATATAACAAGACATGAGAAATTTTGAGTTTGTTTTTTTCTTTTTCAATCTTTTTACAAGAGATCTTGCTTATAAAGTGAGCTTAAAAGGCTTATAATATAAAATTGACGAGTACTTACCATGGTTGCAGAAGACGAAAAGCGTAGGCAGAGGGATTTCTAGCCGCCTAGGCGGCGCCTAAGCACCGCCTAAGAATTATTATTATTGTTTTTGCATTTTTTATTAATTATTTAATTCAATATATATATATATATATATATATAGAAGATAATCATGATATAGCACTACAATTAATTTGTTTAATATTTAAAAAAAACTTCTAATTTTTTACTATGAATGATTTGTATTAAAAAAGAAATTTCAAATACATAAACTTTATTATAAGAAGCCAACATAAAATTAAAATAAAAAGATGTCAACATAAGTCAATTACTAAGTCCAAAACAATTAAACAAGACAATAATGTCGGCAAGACATAACAATACGTCAATAACATAATAAACTAAATGGAAACGACGTCGTTTCCAGCTTTTTTTTTTAAATAAAAAATGAAAAAAAATTCGAAAAACGCCCAGACCGCCTTGATCGTCCAGGCAGTCTCGGCAGTGCCCAGGCCAAAAAACGTCCAGACCAATCGTTCAGGCCTTAATCGGGGCGGCCAGAATTAGGCGGCCGCCTAGATCGTCTTTTGCATCCATGATACTTACAAACACTATGTTAACAACTATTGAGTTCTTATAAGTGAAAGTAAAACAATTAATGATAAGGTATTTCATAATAATTACTCCCTCCATCCCGACTTATTTTGCACAGGTGATCGGGCACGAATGTTAAGAAAAAACAGCTTTTACTTTTTCTTTGACTTTTTTAAAGGTGGGGATTGAGTGTTGAGATTTTGAGGGTGGAGATTGTGGAAGAACTTTCCTTTTTTAAAGTGTGCAAAATAAGGTGGGACGACCGAAAAGGGAAAGTGTGCAAAATAAGCCGGGACGGAGGTAGTATTTCTTATTAAAAAAACTTATTTAATGAATCTCTTATATTGAATCCCAAACTCAAAAGAAAAACATTATCGTTATGTTAAAGAAAATTAAATTTAACTAGTAAAAGCAATTTTATTCTTGATCCCTATATACTGATAAAAACAAATTCACAATAATTTTAAAATTTCGACAAACTAAGTTAAAATTATGTGCAGACTGTTTGAAATTTTATCCATTTAAATTAAAACGATATTTATTTATTTATTTACATAAAATATAAATATCTAATCCCAGTACAAACTCCCTTGCAAAAAAAAAAAAACATGATAATTTCAACAACAATGCAACACAAATAAATCAACCAAAGAAAAAATCACAATGAATATTTTAAGCTTAATAATTTATTTTAGTATATGCAATACATATGTCAATTTAGAAATCGTGATAAAAGATAATTAATTTGACATATTATACGTTATAAAGGGACAACAGATAGTACTGTTACTTTTGTTTGAAAGACGATAATTATTTTATAAAATAATTAAGGAAAGGAAAGGAAACACTTCTTTGTAGGAGAATATCAAGCCCTTCTTCTTCTTCTTCTTCTTCTTCTTCTTCTTCTTCTTCTTTTAAGATTTCTAGAATGGGTGGGTCTTATGTGTACCACACATAATCCATATGGTGCACTCCCTTTTTAAATCATGGATTAAAAAACTTGCTGTCAAATAATGCTCTTCAATTTCATTAAACGTAGAATGGAGGTTACAACTTGTATAAGTAGAGGAGTTGAGGTGGGGTTAAGCTTGGGGATCAAGCTGCTCCTAACTAACCTTTCCTAACCACCTTAACTAACTCTATTTTGTTAATCTAAATCTAAATCTATATTTAATTATACATCTAACATGCTCCCTTTAAGTTGAGCATGTTTTCCTTTGTAATCTATTTTGCACATGAAAACTAACATTGGCTAAGTTAGAACAAGATACAACTATAGAATGGTTATTGAACTAAAACAATCTTCAAGATGATTCTGAATCTTCTGCCCGGACTTAGAATCTCCAAAACTTCAACACTCCCTTGTGCTTCACTTCACTGGATCTTCCTTTTTTGTTTTTCTATCTTCCTAAATGTCTTCTAGTGATTGACATGCATTGAACTTTGAGTTTAGTAGTTTGAATCTGGTTGCTGCAAGAGGTTTCGTTAGAATGTCTGCTAGTTGTTCTTCTGAGGCCACAAATCTGACAGCAACTATATTTTTCTGTATTAATTTCCTGATATTATGCACATCCACTTCAATATGCTTTGTCTTAGCATGATGTACTGGATTCGCAGCAAGTATTATTGCATTGTTGTTGTCACACCACATAACTGACGGTTGCTTGATAGTGACACCAAAATTTTGTTAATAGAGAGTCAATCCACACTATTTATGTTGATGCAACTGCTAAGGACCTGTATTCTAATTCTGCTGAGATTCTTGACACCACATCTTGTTTTTTTGCACTCCATGTGATTAGACTTCTCCCTAGAAACACATAATGACCACCTGTTGTCCTTCTATCATCGAGTGAACTTGCCCAATAAGCATCCGGATAAGCAATGAGTTTATCAGTAGTTGAAGGTACAAACGACAACCCCTGGTTCATTGTTCCTTTTAAATACCTGAGAACTCTCTTGCATGCTTGCCATTGTTTAACTGTAGGGCTTGACAAAAATTGTCTGAGCTTATTAACTATGTAACTAATGTCTGGCTTGGACATTGTGAGTTATTTCCATGCTCCTACAATACTTCTGTATATGGTAGGCATGTCAAAAGGATCATAATCACCTGTTGAAAGTTTAGTGTTAATGCAATAGGGACTTTCTGCAGGTTTGTTGTCTGCCATATTTGTCTTCTCTAGTAGGTCAGTGATGTATTTGGATTGCTTCAAAAGTATTCCTTTAGAAGATCTGCTTACTTCCAAGCCCAAGAAATAATGAACTTCTCCAAGGTGTTTTAGTTCAAACCAATTGTTAAGAAGATGAATCGGTCATTAAATTGCTTGTGAATCATCACCTTTGACCAAAATATCATCTACATGCATGCACTAATACCATTAGCATCTTTCCGTTGTTTTGCTGAAAAAATAGAGAAGTGTAAAAAATAGAAGTTTTGAACTTTAAATAAATCAATGCAGTTTTAAGTTTATCATTCAAGATTTGGCAGCTTGTTTTAACCCCATGTAGTAATTTTACCAGTTTACACACATGTGGTCTTTCCGTGTCTTCAAAACTTGTAGGTTGTGACATATAGACTTCCTCCTTTAGTTCTCGAATGAGGAAGGCATTATTTGCATATATATGATGTATGGGCCATCCCTTTGACACTGCGATTGCGAGCATAATCCTTATAGAGATGGGCTCACTACTAGACTGAAGGTCTCAAAATAATCTATTCCAAAAACTTGTTGAAACTCCTTTGCTACCAATCTTGCTTTCAACCTCTCTACTGTTCCATTAGGTTTATGTTTTACTTTGAAGCACCACTTATGATCTATAACCTTCATGTCACTATATTCCAAGTGTTGTTCCTTAGAAGTGCCTGATACTCCTTTTCCATAGCTTTTTGACACTGCTCACTGGCCACTGCTTTCTCAACTGTGGCAGGTCCTGTGATCATGTGTTGAGGCTGAGCAACAATCAAAACTTTGTTCTGCACAATTGTCATATAGGCTTTTGGCTTATGAATACCCATTTTTTTATCTTGTAACCATGTGGTGCCTTGAACAATTTGCTCTTTGTTGATTAATATCTGTTGTGGATCTAATGGTGTTAGTACCAGAACCAGCAAAATCAGCAGGTTGATCTGTTGAGGCTTCAATATCATTTTATGCATTATAAGAGTCCCCACAATCATTCTGAAATAAACCATCAGACAGAACAGATAACATTGGACCATGTGTGTTGGTGTCGTTATTGTCAGCAACTTTTCTAGTTAGAAAGATTTCCTTGTAAGGAAACTCTGTTTCATTAAATGAAATAACTCAAGCTATACAAATCTTACCAGAGGAATGTGGTACACGTGTTTATGTATGCATATTAGGTCGATTTAAGTGTCTATTTAATGACATTTGCATCCATAATTGACTGTGATTGGCTTAGTTTCGTATTATTGGACTACTTGATGTTCGTAGACTTGCTTTTGAGTTATTCAGGTGATTTAAGGCCAAAATTGTGCATCTAGCTAAGAATGGATGGTATACGTGTTCATGCATGCATTTTGGGTCGAATTAAGTGTCGTTTTAATGACATTTGCATGCATTCTCGACCGTGTATTGTACATAATTATTTTGAATCAGAAATTGAACCAAAAGACATGGCAGCAGAACGAACTATGAAGGAGCTAGCCAATACTTGCGTCACACATCAACCTCTCTGCATCACCTTTCCCGAACTGGGAGAGGATACTTAGGGGTGGTTCGGTACGGTATACCGTACCGAATTGCCCATACCGTTTCCGTACCGAAATTTTCGGTACGCCGAAAATCCATACCGTTACCGTACCGAAAATTTCGGTATGCCGAATTCGGTATGATATCGGTAAATACCGATACCGTACCGAAAATTCGGTATACCGAATTGTGTATCGGTATCGGTATATACCGATCCATACCGTTGATTTTGGTATACCGAAATTTCGGTATACCGAAAATTTACGGTATACCGTTAGGAATTTGGTATACCGAAATACCGAACTACCAAAATACCGAAAAAAAATTCGGTATACCGATATATACCGAAAATATCGAACTTTTTTCGGTATTCGGTATATACCGAAATACCGAAAATTTCAAATTATCATACCGTTACCGTACCGAAAATTTCCGGTACGGTATCATACCGTACCGAAAATTCGGTATACCGAAAATTTCGGTATTTTCGGTAATTTTTCGATACGGTATGTGCGGTATTTCGGCATTTCGGTATTTTTCCCCACCCCTAAGGATACTACTTTCGAGCTTAGATCCAGTCTGATCCATCTTTTTTCTTCATTCCATGGACTCTCAGGTGAAGACCCTCGTAAGCATCTGAAGGAATTTTGCATTGTATGTTCGAGCATGAAACCAACCTGAGTCACTAAAGAGCAAATCAAGTTGCGAGCCTTCCCCTTTTCCTTGAAGGATTTGGCCAAAGATTGGCTCTACTATCTTCCTCCGGCATCTATTAATACATGAGAGGAAATGAAGACTCCGTTCCTAGAAAAGTACTTTCCAGCTTCTGGAGCAACGAACATATAGAAAGAGATAAGTGGGGCTGTACAACTGCCTGGTGAGACTTTGTATGAATACTGAGAACGATTCAAGAAACTGGTAGTAAGTTGTCCGAAGCATCAGATAACTGAGCAGCTGTTGATCTAGTACTTTTACGAAGGACTATCGGTGTCGGATCGAAACATGATTGATTCGGCTAGTGGGGGAGCATTAGTGGAAAAGGCCCCAACTATAGCTAAGACAATTATATTGAAGATAACAGCGAACTCGCAACACTTCGGGTTTCGGGAAAGATCTTTGAGAACAGTGAAAGAGGTAAGCGATTCATCCCTTGAAGAGAAGCTTGAGAAGTTAACAACCTTAGTTACAAAGGTTTCTATAGGGGGTAATCAATCTGTCAGGCCATGCCGCATTTGTGATACTACTGATCATATGACAGATAATTATGAGATTCTGGAGAATGAGATCGACGCACATGCTAATGCAGTTGGCACGGGAAACTCCCAAGGTAGAAGGTATGATCCCTACTCCCAATCATACAATTCGGGATGGTGGGATCATCCGAACCTAAGATATAGGAATCAACAGGCACAGTCGGGAGAACAAAATAGACCCTTAGAGATATGTACTACACTAAGGAATCGACCAAGCAAGCGCCCAGTCCATCTATGGAAGGTATTGTCAAAACTTTGGCAACAAACACTGTCCAATTTCAGAAGGACACTGTTCAGTTTCAGAGGGATACACGATTGAGCATCAAGAATCTCGAAACTCAAGTGAGTCAGTTAGTTACTGCCGTGAACCGACTGGAAAATATAAACAGTGAGAAATTACCAGCTCAGCCGGAAATGAATTCGAGGAACGTTAGTGCCATCACATTGAGGATTGGAGCTTAGCTTGGAGAGCCTAAAAAGCCCGAGCAAAGTTTGGAAAACGAAACAGAAGAGAAAACTGAACAAGAAATCGGAAAGCAGGGCACGGCCGCACACTAAAGTACCTTAGAAAACCAGGAATCTGCTGGAGGCTCAGCGCGGGCGCGGTTAGGGTTGTAAACAAATCAAATATTTATGATTCGATTCGTGATTCGAATTCGATTAAGATGATTCGGATTCGAAAGAATCGAATTCGAATTCGAATATGAATTAATTATAAGATTCGACTAATATTCGAATTCGAATTCAAATATAGTTGTATTCGATTCGAATAATTCGAATATTCGATTCGTTTATATATAATATATTTTAAAAATTAAATAATACATGTAATACTAAATATATATATATATATATATATAATATTTATATAGTTATATATTTAAATTAATTTTTATATAATATATATTATAAAAATTTATAATTGAAAAAAATTAAAAAAAATTAATATTTGAATATTTAGAAAATATAAAATATCAATATGTAAAAATAAAAAAGAACTTTTCGAATCTCGAATCGAATAGTTCGAATATTTCTCACGAATCGAATTCGAATCAGCTATTTAAATTTGATTAATATTCGATTCGAATTCGAATTCGAGTTTATATTTTCGAATTCAAATCGAATTTCTTAATATTCGGTTCGATTCGATTCGTTTACATCCCTAGGCGCGGTACATTGACGAGGCCGCCACCCCTACCTCGACCAAAAAGCAGGTTTTGGCCCCTGTTCCAACTCATCCATTACGATTCCCGAGTCGACTTGCAAAGACAGTGAAGGACAATAAGGAAAATGAAATCTTGGAGGTATTTTGAAAAGTCAAGATTAATATTTATCGATGCAATCAAGAAACTAAGGTATACCAAGTTCCTTAAAGAACTATGCACGAACAAGCGCAAGTTGAGAGGAGATGAGAAAGACATAATGGGTGAAAACGTCTCAGCTATCGTCCAAAAGAAGATCCCTCCGAAATGCAAGGACCCAGGTTTGTTCGTCATTCCTTGTAAGATAGGTGATCGAAACATTAAGCGAGCTATGTTAGATATAGGTGCATCCATAAATGTTATGCCACGTTCCGTCTTTCACTCGTTAAATCTAGGACCACTAAAAGAAACTAGATAGTTATACGGTTGGCTGACCGTAGTAATACATATCCTGATGGGTTAATAGAAGATGTCCTAGTTGAGGTAGATGAACTAGTATTTCCTGTTGATTTATATATACTTGATATACACGGTGACTCGTCCACGACTCCACCAATTTTGTTAGGGCGGCTGTTCTTGAATACCGTCCAAAAAAAGATTGATGTCGGTAAGGGCACACTTACAATGGAGTTTGATGGACGCATTACTAGATTTAACATTTATAATTCGATGAAATTCTCTGAAGATGTCCATTCTGTTTTCTCAAATGATGTTATTAACCCTCTGGTTGAAAGAAAATCTAAGATGAGGTGCAGGAATAAGCTAAATATTTTCACATCTTTAAGGCATCGTAAAGCGGAAAGTGAAAAGCTAAAGGAAGTAAAGTGCTTGAATTGGTCAGGCCAACCTGGAAACCAACACTTGGAACAAACGCTAAAGGGAATTGAATCGGTCAAGCTAACGACGTAAACCAAAGGCGCTTGTCGAGAGGCAACCCGATGTTTATCGTATTTTATTATTTAATTATTGATTTTATTGTTATTTCATGTTTTCATGTATTTTCTTAGCATTATATTAAGTCTTCAGGAACTAACATGACCAAGATTCAACAAAACCGTGAAGTATAAGGGATATCGCACGAAACGGGGGTTAGGAAGTGAAAGGAGCACGAAGAAGCAACAAAATGAATCGCAGTAGTAGTACTGTAAGTAAGGACCAAGCAGTACCAATATTTTTCCCACAAACTTTGATTTTCAACCAAGTTGGGGGGAGGGGGTGTAAGTGAGCGACTTGGCCACTTTTGAGCTTTACTCTCTTATATTTATGCTTTACTTTAGCTGCTAGTTGTTTTGTTTTTTTTTTTTTCATTTGCTTGTTTTTCCTTGATTGATTGTTTGGGGTGTGAGCCACTTGCTTGGTTGATCGGCCCGTGAGCCCATGATTTGTTTTTGAAGTCATGTTTAGTTCGATTTAGTAGTTGTTTTGTGTTTTTTGCATTTTGTTTAAGAGTCTGATATTGTTTATGCATTGTCTTTTAGTTTGTTGAGTCTAGTACTGAGTCGTGAAAGAAAAAACCGGAAGTGTTGATGTTTATTAATAAAAGAGAAAAATAAGAAAATGATAAGTTGGCAATGAGTTAATGATGATTTCTGTTAAAATTTTGAAAAAAAAAAATGGTCATGACAGAGCATGACAAGTGATTGAGAAAAAATTGAGCTTGGACTTAAACTTTGATCATAAATTGCCCTGTAAGATATTTGAGCCTATTTGTGTACTCCGAACTTTGGAGCAATTTGTATATTCTTTCGCTGTGAATTTCGTTGCTTATATGTCTCTAAAACTTGCCTTGAATCTATACTAAGAATGTTTCAGTACATGTTGTGAGTTAGAAGATGATCTTAGGCATTTCTTGATCTTTTAGCTTTTCGTTTGATAGCCCGACATTACATGCCGAATACCCTTAAATTTGACCTTTGGCTTTATTTGGACTAATTAAGTAAGAGGGAGGAGGATTGGAAAGTAGTTCGGGTAACATTTTGGGAATGAAGCGAGTTAGTTGATGGGATTTGTGCAGGGTGAAAGGGATATTTGATAGGCAAAGAAGTTGGAAAAGATTAGCCTCATCCTAGAATTTTTGTTGAATTCATAGTTGTGTTTGAAAAAAAAAAAAAAAGAGAAAAAAACAAAAGAAAAAAAAGAATCGGATGTACATACGTGTTTTGTTTTTGTTAAGGAAATGCTAGAAATAGAAGTGCTTAATTGATGAATTATTTCGAAAAATCGGGTAGTCCAAAAAATGTGGTACCCAAGTAAAAGCATGAAAAACACACTAAGGTTGTAAGTACTTTTGTAGGCTGAAGAAGTCATTCTTTGGGATGATTTGCTGAGAATCGGAGAGTGAGGAGTGAGTAATTGTATTGAGGGGTAGTTGAGCTAGGAATTACTTGGTTAGTCCAATTTTCAGTCACTTTTACCCAAATTTATCTCACCTTACCCAAAGCCTATATTACAATCGAAAATAAAGACATTTTTTATTCTTTGCCACACATGTTGAGTACGAGGTCTAATTTAAATGATTGGCAAGCATATGTGCGTATAAGTTAATGCAAGTGAAAATATAGCCTACTTTATACACTTGAGAGATGAGTGATACACTTGCCCGGTAAGGATCAATTGTTGAAAGTCGCAAGTCTCGAGAGTAGTTGATGTTACTATGTTGTATGTGCTCGTTTTTATCATGTTGTCTTGCTTTTGTGAAAATTGGTCTGAAACTAGAATCGCCACCTAAATCGCCTTAACACTTGCCTTGTTGTTTGCTTTGTTTATTTTGATTTGTTCGGGACGAACAAAAGTTTAAGTTTGGGGGATTTTGGTACACGTGTTTATGCATGCATATTAGGTTGATTTACATGTCTATTTAATGATATTTGCTTGCATAATTGATTGTGATTGACTTACTTTCGTATTATTGACTATTTGACGTTCGTAGATTTGCTTTTGAGTTATTCAGGTAATTTAAGGCCAAAATTGTGCATTTGGCTAAGGATGGACAAATGAACGAGTTTCAAAAAGTTCAAAACAGGGGAAAATCGAGCCAAGTACGGAGAAGTCAGTCGCGGCCGCGACCTACTTGCACGGCCACGACAAAAGTATGCTGGAACAGCAAAAAAATCCGCTGTGGATTCTCCATGGCCGCGACCAACCTGCGCGGCCGCAATAGGCCATTCGAAGACGAGCACGGCCGCGGCACTTTGAAAGAGGAATTAAATCCTTGGGCTACAAGAATTCCTAATTCGAGCCCAATTCAACCCCAACTTGGTCCCGATTATAAATAGGAGTCTAGGTCCAAAATAGGGACTTGAACTAAGCTTTGCGAGGATTTCAGAGAAGACGAGCAAACGAAGATCGACACTTTTCGGGGTATTTTTTTCTAGTTTATTTGTGTTTATGCTTTGTAATTCAACTTTGTCTTTTGTTGCCGCTCAAGTTGTTTATTTCAGTCCTTAATCGATGTTAAACCATAGTTCGAATATCTTGTAATTCTTACAGTAATTGTTTGAACGTTTAAGTCTTGAAATGTTTTTAGGTTATTCGGGCTTATTTAATTTCTTATGTGTATTATTGCTTAGATTGATCACCTATGTAGTTAATCACATATTTATCGATAGGTTATTGTCGTAATACGTAATCGTTACGAATTTATGCCCACTAGTAGCAAATAGTGATTTAATCACTAGGATAGCATCAGTCGCGATCCCTTGTACCGAGCTTGCGAGTCCAACACCGTGTCTATCCTGTTACCTTAGTACTCTATGCGTTAGGTTAATGAGGTTTAGAAAACTTATTCTAAGATTACTCAATCGGATACACTAACCAGAGAGTTTGTTTTGGTTAGTTAAACATAAGGGGTAACAAGGTTAGCAGAGCTTGTTACTAATCTTGGGATAGGAGTTTCATAACTAAAACTGGATAACAATTGCATTAATTATAAGGATAATTCGACTAGGAGGAGACTAGATTAAGGGTTGGGATTTCTTTCTTATTTGAATTTAATTCAGTTTTTGGTGTTATTTGTTTAAATCTTGCATCTAGGATAATTAATTCAACAATCAATTTAAACCCCCATTATATATATATATATATATATATATATATATATATATATATATATATATATACTCCCTCCGTTTCAAAATAGATGATGTTTTAGAAAAAAACAGAATAATTAAGAAACAAATATATTACCAAATATAACCCCCTAAAATTTGTGCAGATAAGATTTAATGATATCAAATGTAAGTGGGAGGTTGAAAAGTCAAAGATATTTTTGGATTTACATAGGGGTAAAATAGAGAGAAATGGTAAAAAAAACCTAGAACATCAATTATTTTGGAATTTGTTTAAGAAGCTAAAACATCATCTATTTTGGAACGGAGGGAGTATATATAGTTATTATTATCAGGTTATCATATAGAATACTTTAAATCTGTTTTCTCTCTATGAGTTCGACCATGTCTTGCCACTTCTACAAATTAGAACAGGAAAGTTAGGAATTGTTAATTTTACTGCACCTCGACAGTGCGGTCAGAATGCGAGCATTTGTAGCCTTTGTGACAAGAACTATATCCCACAAAAAAACTCATTTGCTTGATCTAAATTGAAGTTTGTTGCTGTTGTAGGGCCTTAGGTAGGTAAAACAAGAGCAGCCAAAAGGTTTAAGAAAATTATAGTCTGGTGTTAGTCCATACAACTTTTGGAAAGGGCTCATGTTCCTTAAAACATGAGAAGCCAATCTACTTATAGTATAAGTGGCAGTTTGAAAAGAATCCCACCAACTCATTGGTAAGTTTGAGTGAGCAAGCATGGTTAATCCCATCTTCACAACGAGTACATGCTTCCTATCAGTTTTTCCATTCTGTTGGTGGTCATAGGGGTATGAGTACCTCACCCGTGTCCATTCAATTGTAAGAACCTGAGCAATTTAGTTGTACTCAACACCATATTAGATTGAGAAACTTTAATGTTGGTTTTAAACTGAGTTTGTATGTTCATATAAAATTGGTGAAACACCTTTAGTGATTCTTCTTTTGTTTGCATGGGAAACATCCAAACATATCTAGTAAATACATCCAAAAACAACATGTAATATTTGAAAGCAGAAGTAGACACATTAGAAGCAGGACCCCAAATATCAAAAGGACCATTTGCCTTATATGTTACAAGATGAAAACTCATGTTGTGCGTTTTGCGTTTTTCCTAATTTATAGGATTCACATAAATCAAGATTCCTATTCTTACTGTCTTTTCCATGTAGTAAGTTCATAACAGATTTTACGGTAGCAACATGGTACACGTGGTAGTGCACACACTTTTAGGTCAATTTAAGTGTCTTTTTACGGACTTTTATGTGTATATTCACGTGTGTTTTGTGTGTTTATTTCTCATTGGGAAATTTGACGTGTTTGGTTCATTTCCATGTCAAGATAGGTGAATTAAGGCCGAAAAACAGGTTTGAAGATCTCAAATTGACAATTCGAGCTCAAAGGAAAACGAAAACAAGGAAAAACAGGGGACCATGCCCGAGGTGATGATGCCACGCTCGTGGCTCAGGCCACGGCCGAGGCTAACCAGCCCACGACTGTGGTAAATCCTCTAGAAGAGGGCCAAATTACTGCATTACCTACCACGACCGAGGCAGTCCAACGCACGACCGTGGCAAGCCAAGCCCCACGACCGCGGTCAAAATCAGCCGCGGCCGTGGCCAAAGATCCAGAAGAAGGGCAAATCCAGCCCAACCAAGACCACGGACGAGGCGGTTACTGGACCACGACCGCGGCCCCAAATTGGGCCCAAATCCCTTATTTTCACCACGGCCGCGGCGGGGTTCCTGTTTTAAAAACCCAAACACGTTTTTGCCTAAATTTGAGCGAACACTTTCTCTCCTATATATGTAGCCTCTAATTCGAAATTGACCTACTTTAGAACACAATTCCAGCCACTTTGGAGCCTCCATCCTCCTAAGAACACATTGGGAAGAAGATTGAAGGCCAATTCATCCTCAACCCAAAGTTCTTGGTTTAATCTTCAAATTTATCATGTTTTCTTATGTTTCTATTTATTTGTTGATTGTATTAGGTAAAATGGGTGGCTAGCACCCTTTAGTTCACCCTTGATCATTGTGGAACCTTGATTTGAAGACATTGATGTGATTATTGCGGTTAATGTTACCGAAAATATTGTGTATTCAAGTGTTTTGTGTTATTTGTTGTGATTGAGTCACATTTATGAATTGATTATTGGATTGATCACCATTTAAGGGATTTGTGAATGTGTTGCTAGTAGTCGGGGTAGCTATCCGTAATTGTAGTTCTTTCGACTCATTTGTAGCAAACAATAAATATTTATTGGTGATAACATAAAGTTCAACCACTAAAACCGAGCTTGTGAGTTTTATGTTGAATTTATGTCGTTGTCTTAGTGTTTAATGCATTTGGTTATTGAATCTAAGAGAGCTTGTTCGAAGATTTGATTAAATTGAATAGGGTTAGTCGAAGAGCTTATTTTAATTAACTAAGATTAAGGGACAACAATGCTATTAGAGCTTATTAATAGCCTTGAGATAAGGGCTTGAATCATAATTTAATCGGGCATTAACATAGTTGCATCAATCGTTCAAGACCAAGGGGAAGTATGATCAAGGGTGGATCGTTTTATTACTTGAAAACAAAAAACCGAAAAAAATCTCTTTTATTGTCTTTGATTATTTGTTTCTTTGAATTCGAATGTTAAATGCTTTTAATTTCGTTTAGTTGCCTTTATTTGTTACTAGTAGATTGTTAGTCCATTATCAAGTTCCCCCCAACCTTTATTGCTTTCTTAAGTATTTATTTCTTCCATATTTAATTATAAATTGCTTGGCATCGGAATCAAAACTGTTCGGCCATTCACTGTGGGATCGACCCTTATTTACCATTCTACTAGTTAGAATAGTTGATAAGTTTAGTATAATTTTATATACAATTAATTTGGTACGGTCCAACGACTCGTACCACAACACAAGAATGCCCTAATCTAAGATGCCACACGTTTGCATCATTATTCATACAAATGATAGACTTATGACATTCATGAGATTTCTGAGTAGTCTTAGAAACAGATTTAGAACCAGGTTTAGAAAAAAATATACTATACAGAATCCGCCTCAACAAAAAGAAAACAAAATTACGAATTACAAATTATATTGTTTCAATAAACAAATTATACTATTTGGTAACACAAGTTATACTATTTCTAATACACTACTACAAAAAGGGAAAAACAAAAAATAAAGAATTAAAAAATTATACTTTTAAAACAAACTACACTTTTTGGTAAAACAAGTTATATTATATCGAATCCGCCGCAACAAAATGAAAAATAAATTAAATAAAATAATTACAAATTATATTGTTCCAATAAAAAATTATACCTTTTTCTATAACAAATAATACTTTATGGTTAAATAAGTTATACTATATCGAATCAGCCACAATATAAAGAAAAAAAATATATTTAAAAGAACTGTTCCAATAAACAAATTACTTTTGATATAAGAAATAACACTTTATCGTTAAATAAGTTATACTATATCAGATCCGCCACAACAAGAAGAAAAAAATTATACTATATCGAACCTGCCACAACAAAAAGAAAAAATAAATTAGGAGTTATAAATTATACTATGTCTATAAACAAATTATATTATTTGGTAGCACAAGTTATACTATATCGAAAATAAATATAGTGAGAAATAGATATAAATTTTATAAATTTTAAAAAATTATAATAAAAATAAAAATTGTAATTAATTATTAATTTTTTTATTATTGAATTAATTAATTTTTATTTCTTTAATTAATATTAACTGATAATTAATTAAAGTAATAAAATATATTTAGAAAAATAAAATTGAAATAAATAAAATCTTTTAAAAAATTGTGTAATATAAGATTTGAACCTGCGACAATTCAATTGCCTAAACAAAGTTCTACCGGTAGACCAACAATACTTTTTATTCTTTAAAACACGCTCTTATATATGTGAATTAAATAAAAAAATAAAAAAGTATATGAATTAAATAAAAAATAATTTAGCAAAATTTGACGGTCCTATTATTTGGCATACTGTCTCACATTAATCTATATAAAATTAAAAAAAAAAAAATTGAGAACAGAGAGCGCCTTCGACGACGGTCGAATCCGCGATTTTGTGGTTGCTAAACTTGGCGCTACCACTAGGACAAAGTCGCTAATTGTTATCAATTTGCGATTTTCTTAAGATTAAACACAAAAAAAAAAAAAAAAAAAAAAAAAAAAAAAAAAAAAAAACACGAGTTGGGTAGATCCAAGTGTACCATAAGGCTTTGTGTGCACTTGGTGCACACAAGATTTTTCCTTTTAGAATAGTTTTCATATTTAGGAAATGAAAAACAGTAGGATTTTGCTATTTATAGAGAGTTTCACTTTCATATTACAAGAAATATAGATTAGCAAAATAGTTAACACTCCCTCCGTCCCGACTTAACTTTTCTACTTTGACCCGGCACGGAGGTTAAGAAAAAATAAATTTTGTGGAATCTTTGATTTTTTTTAAAGGTGGAGATTGAGGGTGGATATTTTGAGGGTGGAGATTGTGAGAGAAATTTGTCATTTATAGGCTGGAAAGTTAAGTTGGGACAAACCGAAAAGGAAAGTAGGAAAGTTAGAGTGGGACGGAGGTAGTATAAAGTACTCCATTAGTCCCATATAAATAGTCTTGTTAAAAATATACAACTTTTTATTTTTAGTCAATTTGATGAAGGTACAATTCCCTAAAGAGTAAAGACCGTCAATAAAAACTCACACAACTTATTTAATTTTAGTTGACTTATTCAATCATATCTAATTAACATGTAAAATTATAAATTTTATTGTTTTACTTGAACTAGTAAAACGAGACGATTTTTTAAAACATGAGTTTTATTTTGGGACATAATTTTTTTTAATACATACCCTTTATATTGAACACAGGAGTACAAATAAGAACATACTTTCTTATACAATAAAACCTTTATAAATTAATAAACTCTCTACAATAATAATATTCTCTAGTCTCCACTTGAGTCAGTTAAAATATTTACCAATTTAGATAAGATAATATTTTTTTTCAAAAACTCCCCTATATAAATTAGCTGTCCCATCAATATCTATATCATAAATCAATAGTTTCTTCAAATTACAAAAATAACTAGGACAATTTAGTAAAATAAGAATCTATAGTTGATTGCCTCTTGTTAACCTTCAAATCTACTTGGATCGTATCTCTGACTTTTCTTATCCCATCTAATCGTGCTAGTGTTATGTTCTCAAATCGCACCAAAAATTGTGAAGCGCTATGGATGCTATAAGTGCTTCATTTCTTGTAATTGGTTCCAAAGGTATTGCATCATCCTCTCTGTCATCCTTCACATTATCCTCAATGATGGTTGCTACAATTTCTTCTAAGCTCTGAACTTTAGAACATATGTCATTTTCACTCGGGTAATCCGATATGCAATTAACATTCATTTTGTTGCGGTAACCGATATCACTTATCCTTATCTCTAGTTCTTGAATACCTTCTTCAATGTTGGGATCATTTAAATTCCATGACCCTTCATCGCCCGAACGAATTTTGCAATGTCGAAAACAATTTGATATCGTATCTTGGTGAACATTTATCGCCCAAGCTGAGACTGCAAGATTGATAGAATACAAAACATTAATCTTTCCCGGATCAGATCATCCCACCCCATGGCCTTCTAATATTCTATAGCAAAATCTCCTACCATAGTGCATCTTGAAAGCTCTTGTTATCCCAACATCACAAGGTTGGAATTTTTATGTCATGTTAGGTGACAAGATGAACAACTCAACAATTTGTAACCCTTAAATATTTCTTGGATGTGCTGGATAATTATCTACCACAAACAAATTTCTTCTGCCATGATACATTTGAGTGGGAATCGGATCCTGTCCCTTAGGAGTTTCGTCAATTTCTTCGATTTCAAAGTATCATGGTCGTCCTTTAAATCAAAGAACCATGTTGTGCCACGTCATCACTTATTATGACAATTTCTTATTTACCCTTCATCATTTTTCAACGCCATTCTTTTTCCTCACTTATTAAGAATTTCTCCCACTCTAAAGATGGTTTTGTTAATGGAGATGATGAATGAAACATAATCGACATAAATTCAACAAGAAAGTGACAAGAGTCCTTCTCATGGGGAAAATTCAAAATGTATGAGTCTGAAACAACATTTCACTCAAACAATTTTTCTAATGTGACGAATTTCCCTTTTGGATTTGTTGGATATTATTAACTTCACCTATTATCAGTACATTTTTTGATACGCTGCCGTCGGAACTAGACACTTCTCCGAAAATTACGACTCCTTTCCCCGCTTGTCTCGAGAACCGTAAACGGTGAATCTAGGTCGGTGCGGCTAGTTTAGCTTCGCGTTCATCCCGAATATCCCGTTCTTGACAAGATAATCTCCCGCTACAATTAATTCTAGCCGCGTTGATGTATGGAAGAAGGGAAGAATTGAGCATCTTTTAACCTAATTAGAAATACAACAGAATGGGCGAAGAAGACATACATCACAAAGAGGGAAAGAAGAACGATGTTGAAAAATTACAAAGGGTAAATAAGCAATTGTTTTAATAAGTGATGACATACACAATATGGTTCTTTGATTTAACGGACAACTAGGATACTTTGAAATTGAGGGAATTGACGGAAACTCCCACGAGAGAGGATCCGGATCCCTTTTGAGTGTGTTAGATATTGTAGCTTGGCTAATTTTCAAATGATACTTCTCATCAAGCCACAGTACCAAATCTTTTTGTGTGCATGTAGGGTGATCTCTTTTATACTCACACAACGCTTTACGAATTTGATCAGTCATTGTTGGTTTTTTTGAACACCTTTTAGATGAGAAGTCATTGTCTTATAAGATTTTTATGAATTTTTATTCTATTTATATAGATTTTTTTTGGCTGATGGATATGATGTATAATGTATATTAATTTAGTACAATGACTTTCAACTTGAAAATTAATGTGATGATGCATATCCATCAATGTATGTACATTGATGGGTATGATGCATGATGAATATATATTTTATGTTATTTATGATACATATATTTGTTATACTAGTAGTTCAATGAATATAATGAAAATATTAATTAAATGCACTCACTTTTATAAAGTAAATTTTTATTCATTGTACTAGAAAAACACTTTTTAAATTAATAAATTATTAATTTATAGATAGATTAATACCTCTCTAAAATAATAAATTTTTTCGGTCCCAACAATATTAATTTATAGAGATTTTACTGTAGTTAATTTAAATTTTAGGAAAAAATTGTAGGTGGATCTCGTGTTTCTAAAAAGGCTCAACCTATTGAATCTAAATTTAGGGAGATCACAAATACAAAAGGGGTCTTGTATCAGACTGGTCGTTCCGGGATAGACTCGAAATTAGGGCCACCCGAGCTAATGGGTTTGGACAAATTTAATTTACATCTGATACATTGTCTTCCTTAAATAGATGGGGAGATCTCTTTTACACCAGTTGTATGGATCTTAGATCCACATAATTCGGGTGATGGGTCAAAATGTATTAATGGTATTACATGTTCTAGGTAAATATAACATGGTAAGAATGTATCACGATGTATGCTTGAAGGTATTACCTTTTCTGAACACATGTATTATAATATATTTACCCAGAACAAGTATACCTTTAAGTATAAATCGCACCCAACATGAATTGTACGTACAATTGGTGCCCATGAGACTTTACCTAAACAGATACCAACAGCTTTCACCTTAAACCAAAATCTTCTTTTCTGGGAATATTTAATTTACCATGTCTGAGTATGAATGGATTACCATCAATTATCAAGATTTTTGTTGTAAAAATTTGAGAAAATTGGTATAAATGCCCCATATGTTTTAAGTATTTTTGAAATGTCATCTAACTTTCGAATTGTTGAAAATGCCCAGTAAGTTACAAACAATTGATAAATATACCCCATCACCGACTATCAGCTATAACTGAACGGTGACGTTTGACGTGTCATTAAATAATAGAGAATAGTATAAATGCTCTATATGTTTCCAGTATTTATGAAAGTGCACTTTATGTTTCGAATTATTGAAAATATCTAGTAAGTTACAAACAATTGATAAAAGTACCCCGTCACCGACTATCATCTGTAACTGAATCGGTGACCCGTGACTTGTCATTAAACAATATGATGTGCCATTTATTCTTCTAGATTTATCTACATAGAACATAAATGATATGCAAAATTTTTAAGGTCCCAAAATGAGGAGTGGTTAATGTCAACATAGTCAAATTTACATCGTGTGCCCCCTAAGTATGAATTTGATTCAAATTCTACATGTCTCCATACTGAATACAAAATGTATACGTTGTCTCATTTTGACTTACCAAAACAATAGAAAACAAACCACAGTCAAGCATACATAACTACAACCCATTGTTTGTGCATATAATAATACTAGAATATTAAGACCCCCCAACCATTGAACTCTTATTCCACAAAAGTAGTTCATAAAATAAAAAATGGCGTGCGCTAAACACTAGGTTTTCTTATTCTAATCGGGATGATGGTCATTATAGCGGAGCACATCTCTCAGCCACAACTTCAACGTTGCGACAAGATGAAGGTAGTATTTGGAGGTTCCACGATTTTGGTTGTCTTACAGAAATGGGTCTTCAAAGTACAAAGTCTCATATTTTGGGAGGGAGGCATTCAACCCTATTTCATTACTTTTTTTTTTTTTGCTGAAACTGTCATGTGCATCTCACATGACATGGTTTCCCTCTAAAATAAAATGTCACGTTGATAAATCTAAAGGAATAAATGCCACATAATATTGTTTAATAACACATCATGCGTCACCAATTTAGTTACAGCTGATAGCCGGTGGCAAGGTAATTTTATCAATTGTTTGTAATCTACCGAGCATTTTCAACAATTTGAAACTTAGAACACATTTTCATAAATACTGAAAACATATAGGACATTTGTACCAATTTTCCTATTGTTTAATGGCACGTCACGCGTCACCGGTTCAGTCACCGCTGATAGCCAGTAACAGGGTATATATATCAATTATTTGTAACTTACTTGACATTCTTCACAATTCGAAAGACAGAGCATTTTCATAAATATTGAAAACATAAATTTTCTCTAAAAATTTCTAACTAGTCCCTCTATGTTTCCAATCGACTATATTTATTCTTGATTCTACCCCACATGATTATATCTAACTTTGCATAAATTCCAACTGATTGATAGTCCCATGTCTACTGACTATTGCTCGACTAGCATCTAATAACTTAATTTTTGTTGTCCAGAAAAAAAATCTAACGTCTTCTTCGAAAAAAGGAGGTTGTCCTGTGGTTGCTATCGAGCCAGTGATGGGCCGACAAGTGGTGTAGAGTAGTAATTAAGAGGTGGGGCTTCTAGTTTTAAGTGTCTTGGGTGTTGGCCTGTCCACTGTTGCTTTGGGCCTAATTTATTGAGACTGGGCCTGCTCTTTTATTGACAAATAGCTAACACAAGTCCTGTCCTTGTCCCATGTTTAGTCTTATTCCAACCAAAACATATTTGTTTGTCATTATCAATTTCACAATGTGATACCCATATACGAGATCACTCTTATTCTGTCTATGCTTTCTTGGAAAATTTTGCTAATTCTGGCCCCACATAATACAAAAACTTAATCATCACTTTAATTCCCCATAATTCACTATTGTTTTTTTCTGATCATGGTTACGTGCAAATGACAATGACAATCACATTTTATGTTTACTTATAAACAAATTAACTTTAGTCAATAAGGTTTTTTTAGTAAATGAGTTATTAATTTTGTAAAACAATTGCGACCCAGAAATTAGATCAGGAGGCCCACTTATAGTATAAAACAAAAATATACTACATCAACATTAAACATAAAACTATAATAAATCAAATGATGTTAATAAGTTCTAAGTAATCGAATAATCAATGATGCATCGTAACCATTAAGATGAAAAATTGTTCCCAACACATTTTAGCTAAAAGTAAAAAATATGTATTCCACAATGTGAATATAACACTCCCTTCGTTCTACGGGAGTTTGTACGTTTGATCGGATACGTATATTAAGAAAAAATTATTTTTGATTTTTCGGTTGATTTTTTCAAAAGTGAAGATTGAGGGTGGAGTTTGTGAGAGAAATTTCTTTTTTAAGGGTATGCAAATTAATGTGGGACGTATCAATAAATAAAGTGTGCAAATTTGAGTGGGATAGAGATAGTAACTAATATGTCAAACAAGCTATAAAAATCAATATAAAATGATAATTTATGAAATTTTAAGTATGAAGATTATTTTAAATTTTCTTTATGAGACTTTTTTGCTGCAACTCAATATATTACATTCGATGTTTTTGCATAAGATGCTCTAGCTTATTACTTATAAATAGTCAATTTTGTTTGTGTGCGTATATTTAATAGTTGTATAAATTATACACACACACTAGAACAACTAAACATAAAATAGGTTGATACAAGTAGCTAGAGTTACCAATTAAAATTAAACTAGTTTTTTTTTGAAATGGCTATTTTTTCAACTTAATATTTATAAAAAAATATAAATATATCCCTAAAAAATAATGAAATTTTGGGGAGGGGCCCTTTGGCTCCGTCTTGCTCATATGTAACATAGTATAAAGAACACAAAATATAGGTGATAATTTAATTAATAAATGAACATAATCTAGCGTAACACCTTTATTTATATAAGCGTGTATGAGGTGAAATACAATTGCATCGGAAAATAAATAATCTTCTAGATTGGAGCATCATATAATTTAGATAATGTCCATAAATTATAATATTTCATACTCCTATTTACAATACTTTGTGTTGAGTTAATTAAGAAATCTATTATACACTTTAATTGAATTATTATTATATGATGTGATAGGGAAACAAGTTGGGTATGGTATGTATAGTCCATTTTTCCGTATAAATATATAAGATTGTTTTGAGATGAATATTATGGAACCCTATTGTCTTTTGGGCCCTCACTGCCAATATATATAATTGGACTCTATTGTCTTCTGGGCCCTAACTTACAGCTTTGGGCTATTCTACTAGGTATATCCTTTTTCTCAAATTATTATTTTTGCTTTAGTAAAATATTTATGAAATTTATCTTTTACCCCTTTTTCATTTGAGATCTAAGGGGATTCAGAAAAATTAGTTATTTGTCCAGTATACATACATTTTGATGTTCTTATAAAAAATAAATACTACAAAGTAAAAAAGAACGGAGAAAGTACCATTATTTATTATGATTGTGAAAATAGTATTTCAAATTATGCAAATTTGAAGGAAGAAAATACATCTCAACAAACTTCCATGTGTTTTGCCAAAAAAAAAAAAGAACTTTCGTGTGTTACAGATTTCACACAAGTGACTACTATAATAAGGTCGGTGCCATGGCTAAGTATGTTATCTGGAAAAGCCAATAATTTCCACATGGATAACATAAAATGAGCATAATGAAGGTTGTGTATGGGCCTCCATTTACCTTTCACATGAAATCATTGCGGCAAATAACTGGGCTTACTTAATAAATAGGCCTATCATTGGGTTCGGCCCACTATCAGTAAAAATCTCGAATTTGAAAGAAGTTAGCTAAGCTATATAGTCAGAGATGTTAATTAGGAGCACTACAGGTTGGCAAGCAAGCTCGGTATTAGATTCTTTTGGCGCAATTCACTCCATAACAATTTTATTCAACCCAATCAAGCTATTGTCCATCAAGTTGGGTTAAATGGGCAAGATTGCATTCTAACTTGTACAACAACCTGATGTACGAGTAAGGTGCAGCCCTAAAGAGTTATACAGATTAATCGAGCGGACATTCATATGGCCAATCGTTATGAGGACCGCCTGGCCGCACGGACCAACATGACACCCGATGTCAAAGTGACCACAGGTTAAGAAAGAGAACTTTCGGATAGACGGATGCAGATCAGCTGTCTAAGGCGCCAGACAACGTTGAGTAGGCACGACTGGTGCGATCGAGGAGGAGACCCAATTGGCGTACAGATGTAAGAGTTACGAATTCGGGTCTGATCGAAGGCCCATCAGACAAGTAGTGGGCCCTCAATAAGAAGGCCCAATGAAGTAGGGTTTAGGGAAAAAAGGGAATTCCCCTTTTTGCCCTTAAGTTTAGGATACTATAAGTACTCCTCTTTTCAAACAACACACTCTCTCACTTACTTTAAAATTGTTATCGTTTTATTGCAATCTTCCTTTCTTCTCCAATCACTGACTTAAGCATCGGAGGTTTCTACGCCGGAACACCCACCGGTGAACTTTTTTGTAGGTAATGCTAGAAAATATATGCATATGAAGTGTGCAAATGAGCTGGTATCTCCCTTTTTGATGTTCAACCATCTTCTATTTGGTTTTATTGTTTATTATTTAAGTATTTCTGATTATATACTCTTGTTTGCATGATTGTAAGGTTGATTCACACTCACACACATCAGAACTAAACCCAAGTATTGAGCTGTTGGATTGGACCGATTTTGACAATTGTAAACTTGTTCCATTAAAATATCCCATTACCACAACAAGCTCGTTGAAATGCACTTGCAATTATCAATGTTATCATATATACAATCACATATTTACGCTGACCATACATATTCTGGGACCTAAGACGTAATTATATTTTAGGGATCTTAATCACAAATAAATGTTTATATACATAGGGGGATCGTAATTACAAATTAATTAATTAAAATATATATATGTAAAATCGTAATGAGTATAGAAGATATTTTCAATAGATAAAGATTATTTAAGACCTAAAATTTAATAATAAAACTTGAAATATGAAAAACATAACATACAAAATATAGTCCAATATTTATTTACATAGGTGTGCCCAATGAACATGAGTCGAACTACGTGGGCTAAAGGCTGGGCCAACTATGCTACCTTGTATAAATTTCAATTTTTTTTTTTATCTGGGCATTTATAAATAATTATTCCTATAAAGAAGTGGGTTTTTAGTAAAAAAAAAAAAAAAGAATTTGATAGTTTTCTAGAAAAAAGTGATTTTAAAGTTAAAAATTGGTAGAAATTAAATATTAACAACTTATGAGAATCTGATTTTAAGTGTGATTTTGGAAATACCCCAAAAAGAATTCTTGATGGAATATTGATTTTGAGCTACAAAAAATGAGTTGCAATATAATTCAATTACCATGACAATTTGATTTAATTTTACATGCCACTATCAACAAAAATTTTCCCCAAGTCGTGGGCTCATGTTAATGTATCTACTGCGGTGTAGATATCTCATCTCTGTTTTTTTTAGATAAACTAATTAACTTCTTTTTATAATAATACTCTCTTCATTTTAAAATAACTGCTTTTTTAGACAAAACGAAATCACAATAAATATCATTTTTAAACAAAAAATAATAATTCTTTCAATTTATCATAAACAACCTAGTTAATTAATTATTTGAATAGTTCCATGATGATGTGATATGAATCTGGATAAAAAACATGATGTCTCCGTTGGGAATTTTGCATGAACCTTGTATTCCTATTTGTCTTTGTATGTCTTTGTTTTGGGCCCGTAATATTAATTGCAACACTTCCATCCGGCCTAATATATCATTTTCTAAAATTACTAAAATTAAAGCATGACTAAACTATATCTCATTAGTTATCTTGTATGTAACTTGCCTTGCTCTAATGAAAAAAAATGCAATATTAAATTGTTATCCAACTTAAAATTGAGAAAACAAAACGATTTTTTTAAAGGTTATTAAAAAAATAATATCATTATATGAACACGTCCCCAGCAACCTATGGAATTCTTTTCTTTTTTATTGTCTATTAAAAGGCTTCATTTGCATTGAATGACTTTGATGATTAATTTGAAATCTATAATAGTAAATTTCTTGTTGGTTATTTGAATTCACATGAATTTGAAATCAATCAATATTTTTCAAGAGATTATAGTGGATTTAAAATCCATTTCAACTTGGATGGATTTGAAATGGATACATCCTAATACATTCGTTGATGGTGCATAAAGATCTTACCTCTAAAATTTGGATTTGATCCTTCTCATTATTGATGAGATTTTGACTCATCAACTAGTGGAGTCACTAACATGTGAGCAAATATGGGGTAAGAGAGCAGGACTGTACAATTAAAAATTTACCGACTATAAATTTCTAATATTTTCTAGTACTAGAGGTGGAAGATGACATACATGGATGGATCTAAGATTTCATTTCAAATGGACGATTTTTTTAAAGTATATTATAAAGTATTAAAACAAAATTTTATAATTAAGGGTGGGAGACATCTTTAAAGAAGTAAGGGGACGACAAACTCTTATATATTAAAAATATCATTAAAAACACTATGCAAAATTATATATAATTTTTTTTGTTTTTTAAAAGTTGAATATCCCTAATTCCACCCCTCCCTTTGATTGGAGTCCTGAGGAGGAAGATGACATATCCCTCAAATAACTCAACAAAAATGGTTGTATCATTTGAGGATTACTTGGGGAAAGTTCATCTAACAGATTTGGAACTCCATCCTTACATCAACCTTGTCTTCTTTTTATTTCCAAAATAGGCCCAAATTTTTAATTGCAATACTAAACTTGTGGGGGTCACAAAGCAACACTTCCATTGGGCCCCATGTATCCTTTTAAAGAATTACTAAACAACACAAACTCTCGTGTACCTAGATGTACGGTGCAATTCAAGTTAGATTCAAAGATAATATTAATTCAAGGTAAAGGTATATAGTTTGGATCTTTTACAATCGTTGGTGCAACATCTTCTACAACTTAATTTATACATAACGTGATCACCATTACATCAGCAATAATTATGTGGGATGATTATGAGGACTGTTGTAGAAGATTCGAATCGGTTACCGTCATATTTAAGTATAAACATTAATTTTTTAAGCATGAAACATTTACCCAAAACATATAATATCTTTAGACATAAACGCGGATACCTTTTTGGCGATAATTCAAATTGAAGAGATGTACAAAAGAGGAGAAGACACAGTGAGTACGTCCAAGTAAAAAGAAACATGAGTTGAAGGATTCAAAGCTGAAAAGATTTATTAATCCAAAATGATCTGATTCTGATGAAGCGTGTATACGTAAGCTGCCTCTGGAATTCTTTTGTCAACTTCATTTGCATGATTAATTATAGTAAATCTGTTGTTGGTTGCTTCACTTGATATCCATTTTAAGTTGAGTGAGTTGGCGTCAAGGTGGAGGTCGATGCTTCCAAAAAACATGTAGACAAATTGGTTAGGATAAGTGTTAGTATGTTGTATTCTCAACATTCATTGCTCTGATAGCAGACACTTTACCTGCTCCTACACAACCTCACAATTTCCAACTCAAAACTTTCATTTTTATTTAAATCCAACCTCAACTTTACTATTTTAGGAAATTCTATCATTTCGAAATTTTGGATATTTATTGTCAGATATTAAAAGGTTCAACTCTTATTTCGCATAATTATAATTTAGCAGATCCATTCACCACTATTATAACCAAAAACCTTTTTGGTGGCATATTTTTGACATAACAATTATTAATCTATACTATAAATTTTACTATAATATATCCGTGCATAAATACAGTAACGATATATAATAAGAATTATAAAAAAAAATTATACATATTTTTTTATTGTTAAAAATATAATAATAATAAAGTAATATGTAACTTATTTAAATAAACATTATATTATACAAAAATGAACACAATAACATTTAAGAAATAAAAGCAAACAATATAAATAATTTAAATACTAATAATAAGATGTAAAGATATAAACAATATATTATAAGAAAAAAAATTCAATATATTTAAATATTTTGAAAATATTTCTTATTATAAATATACATTTTAAAATAAAAAATAATATTAATGTAAAATGAAATCTCCGTTAAATAAAAACAAATCACCAGCAAAACAACTTATATCCTAAATAACATCAGTACTAATTATTTTTTCCAAACATTAAGAAAATATATCATTATTCACTATTTTAAAAAAAAAACATAGTACATCATGTAATATTTTAAAATAAACACAATATTATAGAGCCACGCGAAACAAATAATTTAGCATTTTTAAACTCAAGAAAATACTCAATACAATAAACTTAGAAAGATTAAATATACATACATACATATATATACATACATATATATATATATAAATATTATGAGCGTATAGTTATTTTGTGTTCATAAAATTACAGTGACAAAATTCTCCAATTTTTCAATTTTTCATTTATTTATGCGCATATTAACATGATTAATATCCAACATATATGAATATTTTGCGAATAGTATCCGCATAATTCCTGCAAAATGTAAAATTGTGTTTGTTCTTTTAATTTATTTATTATATATTTTGTAATTTTTAATTTCATTGTAATATATTGTAGAAATTCGTGAAAATAAGGATAATTATTAAAATAATGAATTTGTCTAGTAAACTAAATTTTAATTATATTTTAAAGTGTATATTTGAAATAATTGACATTAATACATATAGATCAATAGATAATTATACAGTGTCTAGGCTTAGAATATTATTTTTTAAAGAAATAACATAATTCGTAAGTAACATAATGCTGATATAAAAAGAATATAGTCTATGACATTCTAATAAGGGAAACCACACGAAACTATCAACGTTTTTGCACATAAACCACTGAACTTTTTTTTTTTGGCACTCATACACATAAACTATAAGGGTTTTGGCATATACAACACCAAACTTATTTTTCAATCATTTTTCGCCGGAATTCCACATGTAACTTGCGCGTTATAAATTTTTAAGGGCCTTTTTTGATTCAAGATTACCTAGCATCAAGCACTCAACATTATTTAAAGCTTCAAAGCATACACTCTGATAATCATTTCAGTGTTTATGCAAAGTATACAAGAGCAAGATAGCAAGCAACAAGCAATCTAGTGAAGATCAAAAGCTACAACCAATCTCAAGGTCAAGCTAGCTCTCAAGCTTTCCAAATATGCTTTTTTAGAAGGTAGAGGAGACGCTCATCTTCAACAATGGAGGTTCTAGATATTAGGAAAGAGAACTATTGATGATTCAAAGAAATTGCTATGAAAAAGAAAGGTGTGAAAGAATTTTACACTTTTAGCATACTAAAAATATTGTTTGTACGAAAAATCCCTTAAAAGTTTATCACCCGCAAGTCATATGTGAATTTCGGCAAAAAATGATTGGAATATAAGTTTGGTGGTTTATCTGCTGATTGGCAAATAAGTTTGGCGGTTTATCTCCAAAACTCGTATATTTTATATGTATTGATGTAACAAAAAAAAAGTTTAATGGTTTATGTGTAAAAACGCTGATAGTTTGGTGGGGTTACTGCAATTAACCTTTCTAATAAACAAAGATACTTATTAAGAATTATAATTATGAGATTGTTCTGTTAAATTAACAGAATAAATAGTATCGAATCATAGTATTCAAATACCATTTAAATTAAGGGCTAAAAAAATTCCAGCCTAAACTATGGCAAAATTATCAAATTGGTTCATAAGTTTTTATTACTATCACTTCAGTGTCTAAACAACACGAAACTGTCATTTACAATCCGTCGGTGACTTTTTCGGCCAAAAGTATATCACGTGCCCATCATGTATTACAAATAATATTTTTCAATGTTACTCCAGTGCTTGAAATACACAAAACAATCACTTTGCAACCTGCCGATTTACATAGTTTACAAATATTTTTTAAAACTGCGGGACGTTATGTAATCTTTTTGGATAAGTGAGGGGCCTTAACAAATATTCGTGGATAATTGAATGACGAAAATATGTATTTGGCCGTAAAATAGTTTTTGGATGAAAAACTAAAAAAATACAAAGAAAAAAAAAAACAAATTGATTAACAAATCACTTGACTAATTTTACTATCACTAATCTTAGAAATTTTGAAATGGACTAAGAAAAAATATATTATGTTTTAAGAAATTGAAAAAGTTTTCCTAAATAAATAAATAAATAAATCAATTTACACTGCTAATTTCAATCGTCTTCGGAACAGCTGCTGAGAGCTGCTTTGCCACATATGGGGCGATGTGTTACACACCAATCTCTTTTATTTTGTCCATAATTTTTATTTTTCTTGATTAATCTCACATTTTTATTTTATATAAAAATATATCACAATTAACGTAAAACATATTTGATAGCGTAAATTTTAAAGAAACGTAAATAAAAATAATAAAGTATATTTATTTGATTACTAATTTTATTTCTATTAGTCACAATATAAAATGTACAGTTCTGCACAATAAATACTAAAGTCTAACTCAAGTAATAACCAATGTAATTGCACTAATATAATTTATTTTTTAATTATATTCAACCGAGTGTCAAATAATAAATCATAAAAAAGGATGATTAATATGAGAAACTATAAGCAAATTATGAAAAAAAAATCTAATAAATGTACTAAGAAATTGAAAAAGAAAAATTTCTAGTAATAGATAATAATTAATAGTTGCGGCATTTTTATCATATATGCAAAGCCCGCCAAGAATCCATCTAGTACATGAGGGGAGTGTTACCATTATTTTTCTAGCAAATTTAAAAAATAAAAAATAAAAAAAAGAAAAAAGTTCCAATATGTGACAACATATAGAAAAAAATGAAATGTGTGATTTTGCTATATATTGATAGCTTCAATTAATTATACATTTAGGTTTCACATGTTAATGAAAGATTAATAACTTTTAATAATATATATATAAATACATTTTAATTTTAATAAATTTATATTAATTAAATTTTTGATATTAAAAAACATTATATTAATCTAACAAATGTATCGTAAAATCAATATCTCGAATTCAACCCAAAAAATTAACCAACAAAAATTTTCATTTTTCGATCACAATTTTCATTAATATAAGTAATTGTTATGTTTTAGTAATAAAGTCTTCACTTATATAAGGAACATATTCATTATATCTCTTGATTATTGTGATTGGTGTTAGTTTATATCTATGACGGAAATCAAGAAGTTATTTATGACTATCAACGTACAAGTCAAAACTTAACTTAAATACGTATTATACTCAAATTTAACTCATAATCTATTTTTAGATGATCTTTTGGACTGGAAAATTTTAATATTTCTATTTACAGATGGATGCACTTTTATATTAAGTAGGGTGTGATCATTTATCGTCACAAAATACTCTATAAATTAGTTGTAGCAGAACACATTTGAGACGTAACTGAGACGATTTTTGCTATCTCTATTTATTTGGATGGAATTATTAAGATGACTAGCTAATAATATTGGAAAATTTGTAGTTTTTTTGGTAAAGTGACATTTATTGTGAAATATTTTAGAGTGTCTAAAATGACATTCTTTATGAAACGGAGGGAGTATAATTATAACATATTTAAACTTTTAAGGATTAATTATAGCAAGTTTACAAAATTGTTAGCGTTTTTGCAAGGGTTTTGACTGATAAACCACCAAATTTATTTTTTGATAATTTTGCGCCAGAATTCCGCACGTGATTTGCGCGTGATAAACTTTTAAGGATTTCTTTTTATCCAAACAACATCATGCCAAAAGTATAAGATTCCTTCACATCTTTCTTTTTCCTAACAATTCTTTGAACCACTGACTGTTCTCTCCCCCAATATTAAAGACTTTCATTGTTGAAGATGAACAACTCCTCTACATACTAAATGCCTTTTCGAACAAAAAAAATGCCCTTAAACATTTGTAACACACAAGTCACGTGTGAAGTTCTGAAAAAAATGATTGAAAAATAAGTTTGATGAATTATCTGTCAAAATTCGTATAATTTATATTTAGCGGTGCCACAAAATAAAAAGTAAATTGGTGAAATTGCTGTAATTGACCCAAATTTTAATATATGGATAGATATGATTACCCAAAACAGTCGCAAAATTAGACAAATAAAAAAAGTTGTTCCACGTAATGCCGTGCGTGTAATAGAATAATTAAAAGCCAAATCAAAGTCAGTGTGATAACAGCAGCATGCAGGCCATTGAAAAATCTTCCCTAAAAAAAGAGGAAAATATTTGTCAATTGGAATTTGTTGTAGGATTTTGAATGGGCGAGCACGATTTTGTCATACACTACGACATACAATTGTAAAACAACTATTTTATTTTATATTCGTAGAGAAAAATACATATATTAGTGCTTCACCATGCCGCCCATCCCTGTGACTCCAAAAATTCAGAGAGATTCAAAATTCATAACTAATATATTTTGTAGTAGTTTATTAAGATCATAATTTGTTATTAATTTCATGTTGAAAAGTGCATCATTCTAAACACTATATATTAAGGCACATGTACTTAGTATGTATCCGCATCCTAAGATATAGGGGTCTAGACATGTAGTCTTACATATTTTATTTATTACTAGTATATGGTTGGGTAAATCTATAAGGTGGGTCCATATAGTTTTTGTCTCTACGGGAAACTAACTAGGTTACTTGGATTAATTTTATCTCGGGGAAGATGATAAGCAGAGACCATTATTATCTTAAAACAACGTTATATGTGTTAGTAATTCTCGATTCTATCTATGTGCGCTACGCAATAATAAATCGAGAATAACGATTTAGATTTATAATTGAATTGAACGTTGAGCCATAATCATACAAAAAGATCGAATACCTACTTGTTGCGTAATTAATCGGAAGGAATAGCGTGACTGAATTCACCACTGCAGGTATCCACGCGTATGTCGTCTGCCGCAGGAACTATTCTCGGTACAATTGTTCAATAAGTAATTGCTAGAAAATCACTTATTGATTCTACAGTGCCTCTAATTTTTATCAGATAAAAATCCTTAATTCTCTACTATAGAGAATATGTATATATAGTACCATATAATCCTAAGTTTATGAGCGTAATATCCATGTCTGCTTAATTAATTAATTAATCTGACTTATTACTTAATAAAACTCACATTATCCTAATCTATTCCATATCTTTCAATATGATATGCCACTCACCCATAATTGGCTTATTATGTTTTAGTTTTTAAGTTCAATTTCATGATATCTACCATAATTTCATTTGGATGAAATCACTTTATTATTTTACTTAAGAGATTTGATGTCCGCAAAAAAAGTTTGGTACTTGATAAAGCGCCACCCGTTTATCAAAGGAACTCAAAATAAAATCTGCTTGATGAAACCTCAAAGTGCAAGAAAGATTAAAAACACAGGAAATACATGATTCGATCTAAAGATCTACGTCCACGGTGAGGGAGCTAAAGCCCTGTTAAGATGTTCTACTATGAACCGTTTTTGAGTACAATGTGTGATAATCCAGAACAATAAAAATCTCTCTCATTACAAACTAACTTCTTTTATTTATACCACCTTCAAAAACCCTTAAACGACTACCTTAAATCTCTCCTTGAATCTCGGCGCATGATCTTGCTAACCGTTTTGAGAAGATTGTGCCTGAAAATATGCTCGCACGTCTGTAATCATGGGTCCGCGCGTGTGAGTCACTTTGACGTTTGGGCCCAATTGCTTCGGGTTGGGAGTTGGGCCAACCTGGGGCGGTTGGACCATACCTATCAGATGCCCCCCCACCAGCCAAATCGAAGCATGAGTTTCGGCTTAAATAGAAAACGGAGGTAGATGTTGGCCGGGGTGAATGAAGTGGGATGACTCAATCGGAGGTGAAAAATTGCTAACATCCCAAGGTCAAGCAACCGGAGTTGAGAAACTTCGAACCCCCAGGAGTCAATCAACCGGAGTTGAGAAACTTCGAACCCCCCGGGGTCAATCAACCGGAGTTGAGAAACTTCGATCCCCCGGGGTCAATCAACTGGAGTTGAGAAACTTCGAAGATAAAGGGACTCAAGGAAGCCCGTGCGCGTGACCGGGAGATGCGCACAGGACTCAAGGGGGCGCGTGATAGCTGACACACGTTTACAGTTTCGAGGCGCGTTCATAACACGCAGGTACCAGAAACGTTAAATTTAAATCGTTGAATCCGAGCCGCTGCTAGAATTATATGAAAAGGAGAGAAATAAAAAACCCTTCACCTTCTTCACTTGATTACGACTGAGCAGCGCATCAGAGAGAACAAAAATTCTGCAAACTTTGAAGCTAAACACCTCATCTACCAGAGAAAACAAGTAAGTATGTCTATCTCTCCTTCATCTTCGTCTAAGGTTGAGGAGTTAGGAAAAGAAAGGGGTCCTTTTAGAGTTCCCCCCATACGGATGATTTTCTAGGAGAATAGCGAGACTAGGAAAATCTACCGGGGCGATCAAGGGGAAATAAGGATGGAGGCAGTTAGTTTTCCCTTTTGTGAGGAGGAGGTAGAGGAGTTTGAAGTAGCGGGAGTGGTGCCCAGTGTGACTGAGGCCCAAGTCAGTAAATGGGTTTCTAATTTCTACCTTCCTTTTGACCTAGAATATATAGTTCCCATTCACGGGGATAATACCTGTTGCCCCCCAAAGGTTTCATATCTGTATATATAAATCAGCTGGCTGTTGGGTTAAGGTTTCCCTTATGGGATTTTCTGGTAAATGTTTTGGATTTTTATGGTACAGCTATGGGACAGCTGGGACCCAATGCCGTAAGGCAAGTGGTGGGATTTTTGGTGACTTGTAATAAGGGCGGGGTGAAGCCCAGTGTTAGTTTGTTTAGATATTTCTTCCAGCTAAAAACAATGGGGAAAAAGAAGGGTTGGTATTACTTTAACCCGAGGCCTGGTAAGGAATTTAAAGTAAAAAATCCTACCAAAATAGAAGGGCGGAGAGGTAAGTTTATATATGTGAGACAGGGTAAAGTGCTGCCGAAGTGGCAAAGATTGGAGGTGATTGAAGGCGCTCCAGCGGGGGACCCGAGGGGTGTAGATGTGTTGGTGAGGGCAGGCACCTTGGGGTCAAAGTTTTCTGAAGAAATTTTGGACGAGGCTGGGTTGAGCCCTTATTATTTCAAGTAGAAGGCAGGGACTTCGGAGTCCCAGGAAGAGGGTTCCTCAGCCGAGGCTAATTTAGAAAGGTCTCCAGACAGGGCCGAGATAGAGGGGTCTCAAGCCGGGGCAAAAATAGAGGGTAGGACCCTTTTTGTATAAGCTGTGCAATAGCTAGTTATAACATCTCTTAATGTATGTTGTCTCATGTGCAGTGGGAAAATTCAAGAGTTCGGCAAAAAAAGGAGTTTGAGTGAGCTCCGGAGGGCAGTCGGCGTGGCCAGACAAGCGCGGTGATAGGGCGAGGACGCCCGAGCTGCAGAAAGCCACATCGGGGGGTGGTTTTGGAGATGACCATGATGATAACGTTCCTCTATCGGGGATGACCCCGAGCTCGAAAAAGAGGACGGCATCACCGCCTACGCCGCCCCCGCCGAAGAAAACACATATGGTCCCTTTACACGAGGTATGTGAATTGATAGTGCATTTTATAATATGCCGCTAGCCAAGGATGACTGTAGTAAATGCAGGGACAAGCAAAGGCAACGACTTCGGCAGGAGCCGAACTGGAAGAGCTATTGGAGCCAGTCCGCGGTCTGGTAATTAGGCTTGAAAAAGAGTCTTCAAGGAAGAGGGTGGCCGAACTAGAGGCCGAGGTCAGTAAACTGAGGACCGGGCTTGCGGAAGCCCAAAAGAATGCAAAGGCGGCCCGAGACAGGGCGATGATAGCTGAGAACGAAGCAGCAAAACTTCGGGAGCAAGCAGTTGAGGTCGCGGTTGTCCATAGTGAACTTGTGGCAGCTCGAGAGGAGCTGAAGAAAGCAGTTGAGGGCCAGGGAGCAATGCTAGAGGCCTTCACCGAAAAATTGCTGTAGACAGAAACTTTTATGAAGTTTCTGAGTACATTTGTCGCTGTTGGCGACACAGCCACAAAGAGTGAATTACTCGAGGCTGTATATGATAAGTATCCGGAGGTCCATGTGTACGATGAAGACTTCGGATACAATTACGACTCCATGGGGAACGAAGATGGGGCGTACTTTGAGGCACTGACACATGCACCGAAGTGGCCGTTGATAGAAGCCCTGGCCAAGAAAGATACTATCGTGACTGCCGAGGTTGTAAAACGCTGTAATGTTGACCAGGATAAAGACTTCTTGGGCTTTTGGAACGGCTTTTATGTGCGGGAGTTACGAAACAGAATCCCCATTCCGCACAAAGGGCCCGAAGTGCCGATGATAGCCTCTGAGGAAGGGAACAAGGCGCTAGAGGATACCGGTAAGACGATAGAGGCAACCATAGACCCCGCAGTATTCCCAGCTGCAACAGTGAATACCTCTACTCCTGGAGAGGTCAGTGACCCTCCACCTCCTGACAAGAGCATATAATAGACTATTTGTAACAAATGTTTCGTGATATGTAATGTGTGGAGATGTATGGAATCAGATGTATAGTTCTTGAAATATTGAATGAGTAAAAGCCTTTTGACTTCCATTTGTGTTGTAACTCATCTTTAATTTAGCAATGTTGATGTGTCGATGTATACTTGATATGAAGATGTCCCATCTGTCAGGAAGAGGCCGAAGACCCATATGAAGTTATAAAGCAACTAAGGTCATCGATAGCCTGGTTACAAAAAGACAGAGATGTCTGGAAGATGCAAGAGGTCCCCAGGCTATCGAAGAGATTGGCTTCAGTAGAGAAGAGATGTGCTGAGGCGGAGGATTCTTGGACTAAAGCAGCGAAGCAAATGCGGCAGTATAAAGCAGAGTGTGTGCTGAAGGACATGGAGTTGGAACAACTCCGCGTAAACCAGCAAGAATGCGAACGTTTGCTTGTCGATAGTTTGACTGTCGACGAGGTCCGTGCCCGGAGAATGGATGTCCGGAGAGACATTGAGCAGCTTGAAAAGCGAGGTGATAATAATGATCCCGAACTAATCAGAAGCAGGCTGGTGTTAGGATTTCTCTTGGAGATTCAGAAGAAGGTAGAAGACCGCAATGAAGCGCTCCAAATTGCAGAGCAGGAGAAGCAAGTACAAAGCGAGGTAAAGGCAGCCCAGAGTAAGAAAACTGGGACCACTGCACGGGATAGGGTTGATCCGGGGGCAAATCCCACAGCTCTAAGAAAACCAGGGAGGACTCCAGAAGCAAGGCCGGAGCCTTCCAAAAAGTCGATGAAGCCACGTGAGAAAGGTCCGGAGCCGAGTGGAGCAACAGTTTCAGCCCTTGCTAAGGAAATTGATGAGATGCCAATAGAGGAGTGGGATGCCGTAGAGTGGGCAAACACTCCGGGGGCTGCGAGGAGATCAAACCCAATGTCTCGGAAGATGAAGGGGCATCGTCGGGATGAAGCAGGGGAGCATGTTGCGCGGGCTTCTGAGAAGATGGACCCATTGGCTCCGTTGGATTGGGGCTATACGGAGTGGGACAATATGTCGGGCCCGAGTAGGAAACCCAACCAACCTCAATCAAGTCGCGGACAACAGGGGAGGGTTGGCTTGCCCAGGGCCGGGGTCCTTACCCGAGGCACTTCAAGGGTCCAGCGTAGTCCTCAGGAGGTTTCCAGGAGGACTGGAAGTAGCCAAGTGGGGCCAAAGCGACGAGGCTTTGCGTTCTGGTTTGGAGAGGACACGAAAAAGTAATAGTAGGAATTGAAATTAGATGAATGTATGATGAAATAATGTAAAGAATGTATACATAACTTTTTTTTTTTTTTTTTGGGGAAAAAATGTATTTTGTATGATGCATATGATATATTATAAATAATTATTGGTAGTAAAAATGTGGAGAACATACGAATGTTCGTTGTGATGCGTATAATACACAAAATTGTTCGGAAACAAAGTAAATGACCTCTTTGAACGGATCGAGAGAGAGTTACGTTAAGTCCGGAGACAAAACTAATGACTCCTCGGACGGATCAGGCAGGAGATAAACTTTATCTGAGGATAAAGGTTGGAAATTTTCCAGATGGATTAGTAGTGAGGCATTGTCCAGAGACATTGTGAATGTATAGAGATAAGACTAGGGCGTCCCCGCAGTATAAGTATGATTGATAATATATTGCCGGAGCAAAGAAAAGTACATAGTAACTGAACTGAAATTCACTAAACAAAAATAGCCTATAGAAAGAAACGACGTAAATTGCTAACATGCCAGGTTCGGGGCACCGGGGTGCCATCTAGGTGTGCTAGCTGATAACTCCTGGAGGAATGAGCTGTGATGACTCGATAAGGGCCTTCCCAGGTGGCTTGTAATTTTCCCTCAGGTGCAGCTTTACTAGCTGAATTCAATCGGACTACGAAGTCCCCCACAAGAAACTTGGTATCCCGGACTCGGTTTTTGTAGTATCGAGCAGTCTGCTGCTTGTATTTAGCTTGTTGGATGAAGGCTTGTTCACGTCGGTGCTCAACCTCTTCAAGGTTTTTGCGAAGTGCTTCATCATTAGACTCGGGGTCAATATCTAGAAGTCTTGGGCTAGGCACACCAATCTCTGCAGGTATAACTGCTTCAGAACCATAACAAAGGCTGAAAGGCATCTCTCCAGTAGACGTATGAGGTGTTGTACGATATGCCCAAAGAACTTGGGGAAGATTCTCAGCATAAAGACCTTTGGCATCATCTAATCGTTTTTGGATTCCCTCAACAAGAGTACGATTAGTCACCTCGACCTGGCCATTGGCTTGAGGATGTGCAACCGAGGTGAATAATTTCTTGATGTGAAGTCCCTCACACCAGGAGCGGAAAGGATTGCTGGTGAACTGTTTGCCATTATCAGAAATTATGGTGCTCGGGATTCCAAAAAATGACACACGATGTCCTGCCAGACAAACTGAAGTATCTTTTGGCCAGAAATTGAAGTAAGTGGCCTAGCCTCAACCCATTTGGTGAAATAGTCAACAACAACAACCAAATACTTAAGTCCACCTGGAGCCAGAGGGAAAGGGCCAACAATGTCAATTCCCCATTGGATAAAAGGCTAGGCACCTTGAATGCCAATGAGTTCGGTCTGGGGTAGATGCTTCACTCGGAAATGCCGCTGACATTTATCACACTTAGAGACGAGGTTGTGAGCATCCTTGAACATGGTGGGCCAGTAATATCCCCACCGAAGAGCTTTCTTGGCAAGAGTTCGAGAGCCGATGTGGCTTGCGCATGCCCCCTCGTGGAGTTCCCGGAGGACATAATCAGGTTGAGTTGGGCCCACGCAACGGAGATTTGGCTGCAAATATGAGCTGTGGTATAGAACCCCATCATGGAGTGTATATTTTGAGGACCTAAGAATTAGTTGCCGAGCCAAAACTTTGTTAGTTGGCAGGGTGCCATCACGGAGATATTGGATGATCGGAGTCATCCAGGTCGGCTCAGCATCAGTGATAACGGAGACTGTTTGCTCCTGTATTGCCGGAGCAATGGCATCTTCAACTAGTATATCCGGAGATATATTGGAGGGATCCGCGAAGGCTAACTTACTTAAAGCGTCAGCCTTAGAGTTTTCTCCGCGAGGGATCTGCATGATATCAAAGGAACTAAAAGCCAGTGTAAGTTGACGAGTGACAGCCAAATATCGTTTCATGGTATCGTCCTTGGTAGCATAAGTGCCCTTGATTTGGCTAGACACCACCTCAGAGTCGGTGTAAAGCCGCACATGAGTGGCCCCAAAGTTCTTAGCCAAACGAAGTCCGGCAAGAACTGCTTCGTATTCCGATTCATTGTTTGTCACTTTAAATTTGAAACGAATCGTGTATTTGACTTCGGCACCATCAGGACTGATAAGGAGCACTCCAGCTCCACTACCCCGAATGGCTGAGGCACCATCTACATGGACGTACCATAGGTTTGATTCTTTGTTCGAGTCAGCTTGCGAGATGACTTCGGAAGATGTAGATGAACCGGGATCAGTGTACGTAGCTTCGGCCAGGAATTTAGCGAGTGCTTGCCCCTTTATAGCTCGGCAGGGTTGAAACTGAATGTCGTGCTCCCCAAGCTCAATAGACCACTTCGCCAAACGCCCAGACATATCTGGTTTGGTGATAGCTTGACGAATGGGTTGATTGGTGAGGACAATGATGGAGTGTCCCTGGAAGTAGGGACATAGGCGGCGGGCCGCCATGACAAGAGCCAAGACTGTCTTTTCAGCAACGGAGTAATGAGTTTTTGCTCCTTGCAGAGCTCGGCTGACGAAATAAACCGGGTGTTGCGTACCATGGTCCTCACGGATGAGAGCCGCGCTGATGGCCTCATCAGCGGTTGCTAAGTAGATGTAGAGGGGCTCTCTGGGGAGAGGTGCGGACATAGCGGGTAGCTGCTTGAGATGGTCCTTCAAGGCTGTGAAGGCGGTATCACACTACGGGCTCCATTCAAACTTTTTAGCCTGCCGCAATATCTTAAAGAAAGGAAGCTGGCGTTCTGCAGCTTTAGCCAGAAAACGATTTAGGGCAACTAGGCTTCCCGTTAGACGCTGGACGTCTTTCACTGTTTTAGGCCTCTTTAGAGTTAGGACGTCCTGGATTTTAGATGGATTGGCCCGTAGGCCCTGTGGAGACACCATGTAACCAAGAAACTTGCCTGAGCCTACACCAAAAGTACACTTGGCGGGGTTGAGCCGAAGGTTATAGCGGCGAAGTGTGCTAAGTGTTTCAGCAATATCTTGTGCACACAAGCTAAAAGATGAGCTTTTAATAACCAAGTCATCGACATATACCTCGACATTACGGCCGATCTGGTCTCGAAAGACATGATCCACAAGCCGCTGGTATGTAGCCCCGGTGTTTTTGAGGCCAAATAGCATCTTTTGATATGCGAAGACCTCGAAATCAGTGACGAATGCAGTCTTGGGGGCGTCACTGCTATCCATGTAAATCTGGTGGTACCCCTTGTATAAGTCCAAAAAGTTGAGAACCTGATGGCCAGTGATGGCTTCGGCCTTCTGATCAATGGGAGGTAGAGGATAGCAATCTTTCGGGCAGTGCTTATTGAGATCGGTGAAATCTACACACATCCGCTACGAATTATCTGATTTCTTCACCATGACCGGATTGGCTAGCCAGGTAGGATAATGAACTTCAAACAGAATGTTCGCATCCACAAGCTGTTGGACTTCTTTGCGGATCGCGGCGTTGCGGTCTGGAGCAAAATTTCTTTGCTTCTGCCAAATTGATTTCACAGTGGGATCCACATTCAACTTATGTGTAATGAGATCTGGGGAGACTCCTGGCATATCGAGGGGAGACCAAGCGAAGACATCGGGGAACTTCCGTAATGTTTTGATGATTTCCTCGTGGAGCTGAGGCATTTGAACAACTCCAACTCTAATAGTTTGCTTTGGGTTAGCTGGGTCGAGAGGAACCTCGACAACTTCATCCCCGAGGTGATTAGGACCATTCACTATGGATCCTGGTGAGGTAATTTGGAACTGAGGCTTCGGGGCAGCCGCAGTTGGTTTCTTGAGTACGGAAAGCATGCAGTTCTTCGCCTCTTGCTGGTTACCACGGATGGCAACCTCTCCATAAGGCGTGGGGATCTTCACAGTTAAGTGATATGTCGAATAGATAGCTCTAGCAGGGGTGAGCCAGTCCCGACCTAAGATCACATTATAGGGAGAAGGGCAGTTGACAACGTAAAAATCTACTAGAACAGTTGTCATCTTTGGGGTAGTGCCAAGAGAGGCATAGAGAGAGATAACTCCCAACGGCTGAACGTGTCCCTGAGTGAATGTCTGCAGGGGTCCGGTTGCAGGTCGGAGATACTCCTGGGGTAGGTTCATTTTGTTGAAACAGTCAGAGAAAATGACACTGACAGCAGCGCCATTATCAACATAAACACACTTAATATGCATATTCGCAATGGCCATTTCGATGATAATAGCGTTTGTATGTGGGTTGAGCTCGGGAACAGGATCATCTTCTGAGAAACTGACAGTTTCAGATCGGTGAAGACGTTTATGACGAGGCTCCTTGGGAGGAGGCATACGAGCTTCAGCCTTAAGGGCCCTTCGGGAAGTCCCCGCAGGCATGGTAGCATAGATAGTGTGAATTACCCCGTGAAGCACTTGGTTTGGCGGACTATCTCTGGGGGCTCCCTGAGGTTGTGCTGGTGGTAACAACCAGGGTTGTTGTTGCTGCTGTTGCTGTTGGCGGTTGCCCTGATTTTGTCTTGGGTAATTGTTATACTCAGGATTATTATTTCGCCCTTGAGTTTGATTGCGACCCTGTTCTTGGTTGTTGTGGTTACCACAGCCTTGAGGGTAATTTCCACTTCGGTATTGCTGTGGATTGTTGCCAGTTCGAGCAATGTACTGCTGTAACATACCAACCTTGATGTATTCCTCGATCTCTTTCATGAGTTCACGACATTCCTCAGTGGTGTGCCCATGGTCACGGTGGTATTCACACCATTTGTTTTGATTTCGCCTCTCGGGAGGGGCTGTCATTGGCGGGCACTGTCTGAGATCACGCTTGTGTAGGGCGAAGATTTCAGCCCGTGCATGAGTGAGAGGGGTGAATTGAGATTTTCCACCTCGGGATTCTCCGGGGAGAGTTGTTGCACCTCGGAGCTCTAGCATGCCCTTACCTAGGCGACTAAAGGCATTAGTTCGGGTGTTAGATCCAGCCTGTGGCTTGTCGGACTGCTTTCTGGAAGAGAATTTCTCACGTTTGCGCCTACTTTGTTCATCGGCTCTTGCGTACCTATTCACCATTTTGTACAGGGCACTAGTGGTGAAGGGGGGATTCTTGGCGAGGTCATTATAAAGATTGTCTGGTCGGAGTGCGTTCATGAACGCAGTGACGATAACAGAATCAGACTCTTCACCCACTTTTAAGCTCTCCTTGGTGAAGCGGTCAAGAAATTGGGAGATGGTCTCCCACTCTCTCTGCTCGATGTTCATGAGGTCGGCAAGAGTCGACGCGGGCTTCGTGCGTGTTTGAAAACGAGCATAAAACGTCTTGGCAAGGTCACGGTAAGATGTGATACTACCTCGGGGCAGGTTGTCAAACCATAGGCGGGCCTTATCTTGGAGGTATTCAGGAAATATCTTGCACAAATACAAACTGGTCACTATTTCGGTTGATCAGCATGTATTTGAATGCATTCAAAAGGTTGACAGGGTCAGTGGTGCCATTGTAGGAAGCAATGGCATGTGGTTTGAAGCCCTCAGGAAGGGGTGTGTCCAAAATCTCTTGGGAGAAGGGAGTGATGACTTCTCCATTGGCGTCAAGGCCCAGCAATTTGCCTGTTCTTGGTTTGTACGAGCATTTCCTCCTGTCTGTTCAGCATTAGTCCCGACGGGAGCTGTCAGGGTGGCCCGTTGGCGCATATATTCTTGAAACAAATTGGGACAATCACGGGCAAAATCCTGAAGGCCCGGAGGCACAACCAGAGTCGCATTGGGGTTAGCCGAGGTGCCCTTAGGCTCCGGCAACCCTGTGTGTACCACGCCTACGTTTATCAACTGGCCATCCTGGTCCCGGGGGGCATTCTGTGGATCCATAGTCGGATCAGCAACATGGCTCTGGTGAGAGGATTCAGGATTGTTGGAACGACGGGTGAGCACCATGGTTGATTAACAACAAAATTCCCTAGGGTTCTTCTGTTGATTTTTCCACAGACGGCACCAATTGATAAAGCGCCACCCGTTTATAAAAGGAACTCAAAATAAAATCTGCTTGATTAAACCTCAAAGTGCAAGAAAGATTAAGAACACAGGATATACGTGGTTCGATCTAAAGATCTACATCCACGGTGAGGGAGCTAAAGCCCTGTTAATATGTTCCACTATGAACCGTTTTTTAGTACAATGTGTGATAATCCAGAACAATAAAACTCTCTCTCATTACAAACTAACTTCTTTTATTTATACCTCCTTCAAAAACCCTTAAACGACTGCCTTAAATCTCTCCTTGAATCTCGGCGCATGATCTTGCTAACCGTTTTGAGAAGATTGTGAAGATTGTGCCTGAAAATATGCTCGCACGTCTGTAAACATGGGGCCGTGCGTGTGAGTCACTTTGACGTTTGGGCCCAATTGCTTCGGGTTGTGAGTTGGGCCAACTCGGGGTGGTTGGACCATACCTATCAATACTTTTCTGCACTAATATGATTTTAAAATTCTTCATTCTCCTAATTTTTCATAGTCTGCGTTTGGACAGAGATATTTAAAGATAAATTTAAGAGATGTACTTTAAATTCACAATCAAATAAAGTAATAAACTCTACTGGTCGGAAAAAAAAAGTCAAATTAATAGATTTTAGATCCCTTATAATTATATATATATATAGCATAATATATGTATATAGCATAGTTATTTTTTCAACTAGAATGGTCGGAACGTTTGTTGGGTGGTCGTCCCGGTCAGTCTCGCTAACTCCGCTGAGCTCCATTTAAGCGTCGGCTCAGATATTTCCGTCACTTGGCTCCCCCGAACGGTCCCGGTGAACTTCGATGAAGATCCTAAAGGTGGACCGTAGCCACAGCCTACAAAGCCTGAAATCCTAACCCGAAACCTACCTAACTTGTAGTCACAAAGACGCATTAGGCCGTGATCACAAAGACACGGAAAAAGAAACGAGGGACGAACGAAGAAGACAATGGTCACAAAGCACCATTTTCTTCTCGCCTCACCCTCACTCTGGCTTCACTCCAGTAAGTGGAAAAAAGGGGGCGGCAACTCTTATTTCTTTTTCACTAGCGACGACTCTTATTGGCTAAGTCAGGAAAGTCATGCTGACTTCCAATCTTTTATCTATCAAAGAATAAGGGCAGCAATACAAAATAATGGGTTTTGATATCTAGGTGGGATTTCGGCAAATAGGCTAGTGGAATTAATAATATTGGGCCGAAAACCTAACATTCTCCACCTTTGGCCCAACACCAATTCACTACCGGTTCAATAAAATGGGGGAGCCACAGAAATTTCATCATCGCCTTACGGTACCTGCAAAAAACACAAAGTTAATACAGGCGAATTTATAGCAAACACAAAGTAAGCTATATCACGGAGATCATAACTAAACAGTCTAATCACATGAATCAAAATTCAAAGTATTTAGACAAGATCTAAATTTTTCAACTGACAAACACTTAGTTCCCATATCTGCGGGATTAAACTCAGATGTTATCTTTCCAGATTAACTAAGCCCTTAGCAACAACATCACGAATGTAATGAAATCTAACATCAATATGCTTAGTTCTATCATGGAATACAGGATTTTTACACAACTGTATGCCAGACTGACTATCAGAATAAACAACAACATTACCATCAAGAAGACCAATTTCAGATGTAAGACCTTTTAGCCAGATCGCCTATTTCAAGGCTTCAGTTACAGCTACATACTCAGATTCAGTCGTTGATAAAGAAACAATAGGCTGCAACTGAGATTTCCAACTGATACAAGAGCCACACAAAGTGAACACATATGAAGTTGTTGATTTTCTATTGTCCCTGTCATTAGCATAATTTGAATCCACATAGCCAACTAGTTTAACACCTTGAGCAGATTTTGAAAATTTAAGGCCAACATTCAAGGAACCCTTCAAATATCTAAAAATCCATTTCAATGCTTCCCAATGAGGCATACCAGGGTTCGACATGTATCTACTTAAGAAACTAACAACATAAGCAATATCAGGTCTAGTGCTTACCATAAGATACATCACAGAACCAATTGCATTAGAGTAAGGAACAATTTTCATAGAATCCATTTCAGTTTCAGACTTGGGAGACTGATCCTTACTTAACACAAACTGAGCAACAAGAGGCACATTCACAGACTTGGCAGCAAACATAGAGAATTTACTCAAAATCTTTTCTATATAAGAAATCTGATTGAGAAAAATCGTACAACATTTTCTATCCCTCACAGTGTTCATGCCCAAAATCTTCTTTGCATCTCCTAGATACTTCATATCAAAATTTTCACTTAGACAATTTTGAACATGCTCAGTAGACTTTATGCAAGTACTAACCAACAACATATCATCCATATAAATGAGCAAGAAAACAGGGACAGAAACACTTTCTTTAAAGTAAAGACAATGATCATACAAACTCCTTTTAAACTTCAAAGAAAGCATATACATATCAAATTTATTGTTCCACTGTCTAGGAGACTGTTTCAAACCATACAAAGATTTTTTGAGCAAACATACATGATCGGGTTTCTTGCTGTCAATAAAGCCTTCCGGTTGTCTCATAAAGATTTTGTTATCTAATTCACCATGCATAAAGGCAGTTTTAACATCCATTTGTTTCAACTCCCAATCAAAATGAGCAACTAATGCAAGCATAATACGAACAATGGTGAATATGACAACAAGAGCAAATATTTATGTCTAATCTATCCCCTCTTTTTGAGTAAAACCCTTAGCCACAAGTCTAGCCTTAAATCTAACAGTCTCATTTTCATTCTTGACCTTATACAACCACTTACAATCCACAACAGAACATTTTTCAGGTTTAGGCACAAGAATCCAAGTTTGATTAAAATGCAAAGACTTCATCTCATCATTCATAGCATTTAATCAAGCAACAGACTCATCAGATTTTAAGGCTTCTTGATACGACTTAGGTTCACTTCCATAAATGGACTCGAAAACACTAAAAGCATGTGTGGTCATGTGAAAATCATCAAAATTACAAGGTAGCAAGTTGATAATCATCTAAAACAGCATCTTCAGGCACATTTTCAACATACTCATCATGCACATCAGCATTCTCAACATTATCAGCAGGCATATTTTCAAACACAGTAGGTGGATTTTCAGTTTCAGCATGCAAATTTTCAAATTCATCGGAGTGACTCAAACCAGGAAATTGCTCCACCTTATTTGGAGCAGGGTCAGACTCAGCAACAAGCAAAGAGGCAGTTAAACAAGGAAATTCAGATTCATTGAAATCACATCTCTACTAGTTAACACTTTAAGACCAGGTTCATCCCCAATCCATAATCTATACCCTTTCACACCTTCAGGATAGCCCAAGAAAACATATTTTATGGACCTTGGTTCAAGTTTGTCATGTTTTTTATGAACACAACACAACCGAATATAAACAAGTTTGAAAAATCAATCTTTTGTCCAGACCAAACAAACTCAGGACACTTACCATTCAAAGGCACAGAGGGGGACCTATTAATCAAGTAAGCAACATTGATAACAACTTCACCCTAGAACTTTTTTGAAAGACCTGAAGATGCTAGCATACACCTCACCCTTTCAAGTAAAGTTCGGTTCATACACTCAGCAACACCATTTTTTTGTGTGGAGTATACGGAACAGTCTTATGCCTTTGAATACCAAATTTAGCACATAAGTTATCAAATAAATTATTGCAGAATTCTAAGCCATTATCAGTCCTAAGAATTTTGATCTTTTTCCCAGTTTGGTTCTTAATTAAAACTTTCCAAGCTTTAAACTTTTCAAACACATCAGATTTGTTTTTCAGCAGGAACACAAAGACCTTACGTGAAAAATTATCAATCACAGAGAGAAAGTTGTGGTTCCCACCATGAGCAGGCATAATCGCAGGACCCCACACATCAGCATACAAATATTCAAGTATATCAGTACTAACAGATTGATTGGGAAAGGGGGAGAAGTGGAATTTCACCTTATGTTGTTTGCCTAACACACATGAGTCACAAAATGGCATACAAGACAGTTTATCATTACCAAAAGAGCCATCTTTGTGCAAGATTTCCAAACCTCACTACTCATATGACCAAGTCTTTTATACGACAAATCAATTTTATCCTCTTGGACAACATTCACAGAATTTTCAGCAAAAGACACAGGCACACCAATGCAAACATACAAATTATTCATTCTAAAAGCTTTGAAAATCACCAAAGACCCTTTCAAGATTTTATTCAACCCCTTCCCCCACCTACCTTCTAGGCCATCATCTTCCAAAGCAACACATGATATCAAGTTATTGCACAAATCAGGCACATGTCTAACATTCTTCAAAAAGTCAAAGCATAACCAGAATCAAATTTCAAACAAATATCACCAATACCAGCAACATGACACTTTTTCTCATTTGCCACAGACACAGTACCATGCTCCACCTCTTTGTAACAAGAATTTTTTTTTTTTAAATGGGGACTTATGGAAAATGCATGGGAAATCAACAAGCCATTCATTTTCACACACAAAGTTAGAATGCACAGAATTCACCACATGCAAATCAGATGTCTCAGTCACCATATAAATATCACCAATGTTTCCACTACTAGAAGCCATATTAGCATGGTCATTATGCTGATTCTTGGTATTCTGGTTTTGGCTTTGCTTAGGCCTAGGACAATCTTTAACAAGATGACCACTGTCACCACAATTACAGCATTTCCTGTTTTTAGACCTAGACTTAGACCTACATTTTCCTTTGCCTTTTGACTGATCAGTGATGCACGTTGATTATGCATGTAATTAGGTTAATATATAATACTATTTTATAGGAATTATGTGCATAAATGGTTAGAAATTGGATGGAATGTGATATAAGTGACCAATTGACGTACTCGGCTTGTTTTAAGGTATTTTGAGCATTTTCAGGCTAAAAAGTTGTGATTTACGACTACCGGACAAGAAAACGAGTTGAAACGGAGTAAAAATCGGCCCAAAGTAGTGAAAATCTATGAAAACCGGTTCGAACCGTCCAAGAACCGGTCTGAACCGGTCTAGGAGCAAAACGGGGCAAGAACCGACACGGCCGCGTCACAAAGCAACACGGCCGTGTCAAAAGTGGTCCGCAATGTTCAAATGGGCTCTTGAACAGAACACGGCTGCGTCACAAATGCAACACGACCGTGTCAAATTGTTGCTGGAAATTGAAGTATTGCAACGCAACACGACCGTGTCATTTAAGCAACACGGCCGTGTCAAAACGATCGCCGTGAATACAAATCCTGTTTTAGACAAAGATTTCTTTTCCTAATTCAATTGGGCTTATCTAACTCTATAAAAAGGATTCAAGTGTTTCTTCAAAAGCGACAACACACATAATATCCGAGTTTGAGGCACGAGACGACTTGGACGACAACGAAGATTCGATCAACGGGACGATTTACTCGGGTTTAGTAATTTTTCCTAGTTTTAATTCTTTAGAATGTTTTGTCTTAAATATTATATTGGATTGAGCCTAGGAATGAGTAGCTAAGCTATTCGCGTCCTAGGGTTAGAAAGTAGGAATTATTTTATGACAATGTTTTGATTTACGTTTTAACTTATTGAATCCCGTTCTTTTATGTGTTTATCTTTATATCCGTTTTAATCACTGAATTTGGACTGGCCATCTAGGTTTAGTAATCTCGTTTAACAAATTCGCTTTGAGAGAAGGGGTTTGTTATTAGACGTACGATATAGAGCGCAGTTGTCTATGACTGTGTAGGCATAGGTTTATGAGCTTTTTGGAGTTTCTAGGATTAATTGACTCGAGAGGGTAATTGTCTTAGTTAATCAACGATTTAATTACTTCGAGAGGAGAATTAGGTTAATATTGCGCCGCTTAATAAACACTAGATCGGTTAAAATCAATAAGTTAATTCTAATCATCATTGGAGTAAATATTCTGAAATCGATACCCTAGGATGCCGTTTTCCCTTGATTGTTAATTATTCGTGGTTCCCAAGTTTGAATTCATATTTAATTAAATATTTTAGTCAGTAAAATCAATCTTTTCTGAATTAGTATCTAGTTAGGTATCAAACTACCTAAAAACCTATTCCTTGTGGGATCGACCTTGACAATTGTTACTACACCTACATTCGTACACTTGCGGAACACTAGGTTAGAAACCGATGTGTCAATCAGTGGGTTGGTTATTTTTGTTAGGAGCCTTTTGATTTTGAAATCTATTTTGAGGCCTTCCTCTAACAAACATAACTTCACCCGAACTTCTACTACTCCTTTCATTCTTTAACTCCATCTCTTTACTTTTTAAGCCATTTACAACAGTATCGAGATTAACCTGATCTCTACCATACTTACTAGCAGATTTCACATCACTATATGAATCAGGCATAGCATTTAAAAAAACAGTGGGAGTGTAATCATCCATATGTTTATCACCGGTTTGCTCAATGTCTTGCACAAGTTTGGTAAACACATCAAGGTTCTCATCAATGTCCTTATTCAAATCAAGCTTGAACCGAATTTTTTTTCAAGCAAAAATAATGTACTAGGCAAAGATATCTCAGTATAAAGTTCTTCCAATTTTTCCCAAAGGTCTTTAGCCGATTCTAGTTTACCAACTTTTCTTAACACAGAATCAGACAAGTTAAGAATAATAGACAAATAAGCAAACTCATCCATCTTGGCCTTTTTCTCGGCAGTTTTAGTGTCAGAAAATGATTGGATACCAATAGGTTCTCCCATAAGCGGCGTAAGCGGACATAGTATAGATTCTAAGGAGCTTACTGCTTTATACACTTTTTGTTGAATCTGTATACCCTTCATTTTCTGCTGCCAGAGTGAAAAATCAGATTTGCCATTAAAGGGCTCGAGATTGTAATCGGTCATAGACATTTTGGAAAACACAACAGTTTTACAAAAAATATGACCAAGTCAATTTTTCACACATAAAAAATGCAATTCACACAGAATATGCAACGGAAGCAGATAAAGCCACAAATAACCCAAATAACCTTAAAACACAACAGTTTAAAAGGGGATGGGTAAGGTGACCAAACACAAAAATCACCACAATACACAACAGTAAAGCAGTAATTTCAACAATGCACAAGGAATCACATAGAAACCAAATAAGCACATAAACCTAGGGCAGCATAAATTCCAACCTATGTCCGCTACAAGCGGTGCTACGAAAGCAATAAATATCCTAATTCCGTTACAAGTGGTACTACAAAAGCAATAAAGGTAGGGATTAAGCCGCTTTACCAGAGCGAAACTCTACGTAAGAGTTTCGAAACCTGACATTTGGAGGAGACGGGGTTGTTGTCCCGACGACAAGGACGAGGTTGTCCGACTGCGACGGCGACGATGGTGGCAACGGACGACCACCGCTCCAATACCACTGTTGGCTGGTCGGCCCGGTTAGTCCTGCTAACTCCATTGAGCTCCGTTTGAGCACCGACTCAGATTTTTCTGTCACTTGGCTCCCCCGAACAGTCCCGGTGAACTTTGATGAAGACCCTAAAGGCGGCCCCTAGCCACAGCCTACAAAGCCCGAAACCCACCTAACTCGTTGTCTCAAAGACTCACTAGGCCGTGATCACAAAGACACGAAAAAAGAAATGACGGATGAACGAAGAAGACAACGGTCACAAAGCACCATTTTCTTCTCACCTCACCCTCACTCTTGCTTCACTCCAGTAAGTGGGAAAAAGGGGGCAGCCACTCTTATTTCTTTTTCACTACCAATTACTCTTATTGGCTAAGTCAAGAAAGTCATGCTGACTTCCAATCTTTTACCTATCAACGAATAAGAGCAACAATACAAAATAATGGGTTTGGATATTTAGGTGGGCCTTCGGAAAATGGGCTAATGGAATTAAGAATATTGGGCCAAAAACCCAACAACGTTCAGCAAAACAATTTATATATATATATATATATATATATATATATATATATATATATTATATTTCAAAATGGAATATCAGCATGCTTGTATACTGAAATATCTCATTCTAGTCGCAAGTTTGGTACGATTGCTGGAACGATATTAGTAATTTTGATATAGATAGACAATCAGACACATTAAGAACACTACCCACACATTACATGTACACACAACACATATTACACACTTCACACACACACACACACACACACACACACACACACACATAAATTATAGACACCATTTTCACACATTTCACACACTTCACATATATGCACTACACACAATTCACTCATTACACACACTTCACGTGTACACACTACACATACTTCACACAGACACACTAGACGCACTACACACAATTCACCCATTACACACACTTCACGTTTACACATTACACACACTTCATACAGACATACTAAATGGACTGTACATATTTCACACACTACTAATTTTTGTTTCGGTGAAATTTTATCCTGACTTCGCCCAACATATGACGTTGACCCAGCTATTCGGGCACCCACTTGTGACTCAATATATATAATATTAGAGTGTTTGGATTTTATTCATACTTTTGTAATTATTTTTCATCAACAAGAGTTACCTGTAATTTATTATTAATTTTAATAAGAAAAAATATTATTTAGCCAAAGTGTTGCCAATTTGCTTTACAAAAAAAAAAAAAAAAAAAAAAGGAAGAGGATTTGAAGTAAAGTGACAAAGTGTTACTTGTATATTGTTACTTATTTAAATGTGTTATATGTAAGGGTTACATATTGTTAAAATACTGCAAGGGTGTTCCATATTTATTAAAATTATAAAAGTGTTACAAAAATATGTCACATAAAATAATTAATTGAAAAAGTGTTACAATTGTGTATCACCTAAGCTCACTTATACTGTATTGTTCACTTGGTGGCTAAGGGTACACTACAGACATATGGAGGGGGTGGGGGACGGGGGGGTGGGGGTGGGGGGTGGGGGTGATTTTCGAGAAAAATATTATGGTTGTGAATCAGTGAGATTAATTACAACTTTATTGTTTTTCCCTTTTTTTTTTTTCAATTATAGTATTCCAATTTATTTTTTCTTATCACGATTGAAGTATATGTTTCATTTCATTCATTTTGATTTATTTAATCACACGCTTCACACACATATATAAATACACACTTTACACACTGCACACACTTTATTTATGATAGACATCTTTTAAAAAAAAAATCCACAATTCAAATACTCATAAAAAATAAACATTATTAAAGTTGAGGGACGCCCGACATGGTTCACACCGTGAAGCGTGCCAAACACAAGGAGAGACCATTAGCCACCAAGTGAGCTTCTATCCTAAAATCAATTGGTGATAAAGAAAAGTGACTCATTAGGCTTATAAGTTGGTCTCTCTTCTACTATTTTATCAATGTGGGACAACTCACATGTGAAACATTTCACATTCGAATTCATATTACACCACACTCTCCTCACATGTGAGTCCTTCGTCAATTCAATAATTTGAACATGATCATCCATGCTCCATCACATCGACAACCCATCTGGCTCGAGCATGGGACCCGCTCTAATACCATGTTTTGTTGAGTTGTGGAGCCCAAAACACGCCCAGGAGTACCTCGGCCGAGACGGGAGGCCACGGCCGAGGCAAGATGGACAAAGTAGAGGAGTTTCTTGCTGGAGGGTCATCTCGGCCGAGACAGGTAAGAGGCCTCGGCCGAGACGAGAAGGGAGGTTACGCAGAGCTTGACGTTGGAGAGCGAGCTCGGCCGAGATGAGCAGTCTTGGCCAAGAAACTTTTATAGAATTCTTGGCCGAGCCGGGGATTTTTAGCCGAGATGCTTTTATACGTGGGATGCACCGTGGCCAAGGCAGATGCCCGTGGTCGAGGCCTGTTGTGCGAACAGTTTTGCGTGGGCCTCAAGTTGAGGTTGTTTTTGGGGCCCAAGGAGCTATTATAAATAGTGGTTTCCTTCATTGCTTATTGTAGTCTGATAATTCATCATCCTAGTGCATATCCTGGCTTGGTATCGTCCCCAGACGTAGTTACACATCGTAACGAACTGGGTAATCAAATTGTTGTGTTCTTTTGTGTTTGGTTTATTTGCTTTTTTTATTCGATTATCTAGTCGTATCGTGGTTTTGGATGGGTTAAATTCTCAACAATTGGTATCAAGAGCATCAGGATAGTTTCCTAGGAGTATTCACGATGAAAGACGAAAAGATTTCGGTGTAGAAATTCTATGGGACTGACTATGGGTTTTGGAAGATGTAAATCGAAGATTACCTTTGCGGTAAGGATTTGCACCAGTCCCTCAAGGAGAAGCCCAAGAAGATGTCTACGGAGGAGTGGGAGTTATTGGACAGGAAAGCGATGAGCGCGGTGCGTCTGTCGTTGTCCAAGGAAGTAGCTTACCATACCACAGACGCGAGGTCTACATGGGAGATGCTGAAAACCTTGGAGGAGATGTATCAAAACCATCGACGGCAAACAAAGTTCATCTGATTAGACGACTGTTTAATCTGAGGATGACGGAGGGAACACCAGGACAGCAGCACTTGAATGAGTTCAACATGCTAACCTCATAGTTGGACTCGGTGGACAAAAAGTTTGATGATGAGATTAGGGCCCTAATTATGCTATCTTCTTTGCCAGACAATTGGGCCGGTACAGTGACAGCCATTAGCGCTACAGATGCTAAGCTGAAGTTTGTAGGGTAAGGGACTTGATGATCAGGGAAGAGATTCGGAGAAATAAATCAGAATCAGGATCGTCCTCAGGGTCAGCGCTGAATACCGAGAACAGAGGCAGACCGAAGGGAAGGCAGTTTAGGGGGAGGTTGAAATCCAGAGGGAAGAGTCAGACGAAGAAGGACGGGAGTTCTTTGAAGTGCTGGAATTGTGACGAGGTGGGTCATTATAAATACCAGTGCAAGGCGCCGAAGAAGAACAAGAGGGAACATGCAGACATGAAGACATCGAACGCAACCACGGATGAGGATGATTGCGATGCGTTGGTCTTGAGTGTGTGCAGTCCCATGGAGTCTTGGGTCTTGGATTCCGGCGCGTCATTCCATTCATGCGGTAATTTTAATATTATGCCAAATTACGTCTCTGGGGATTTTGGACAGGTGTATCTGGCTGATGATGAACCCCTGAAAATCGTGGGGAAGGGAAACGTAAAGGTTGAGACATCAAATGGCTCGAAATTGATGTTGAATGGAGTGAGACATATCCCTGGATTGAAGAGGAACTTGCTTTCAGTTGGACAACTTGACAAGGAAGGTCACGTGGTAACGTTTGGTTGTAGCAACTGGAAGATTACCAAGGGGGCTATGGTGGTTGCTCGGGGTAAGAAGGAAGGAACGCTATACATCACTAGTAATTCGTAGGATTCCCTTGATCTTGCGAATGCTAATGGTGATGTGGATTTGTGGCACTGTCAATTGGGCCACGTGAGCGAGAAATGGATGAAGCTGATGTGTTCGAAGGGTAGATTTCCTGGCTTACAAAATGTAGAAGTTGGAATATGTGAAGACTGTGTCTTCGGGAAACAAAGTCGCGTGAGTTTCTCGAGGAGTGGCAAGGCCCTGAAGAAGCAGAAGCTAGAGTTGGTCCATAGCGATCTATGGGGATCAGCTCCGGTGGCGTCCATTGGAGGATCGATGTATTACATGACATTCATCGACGATTCGACCCGCAAGGTATGGATTTATTTTCTGAAAAATAAGTCTAATGCATTTGATGTTTTCAAAAGGTGGAAAGCCTTGGTTGAGGCTGAGACGGAATTGAAGGTGAAGTGCTTACGTTCTGACAATGGAGGTGAATATGAACTCAAGGAGTTCAAGAATTATTGTGCTGAGCATGGGATTCGTACAGAGAGGACTGTACATGGAACGCCCCAGCAGAATGCAGTGGCCGAGAGGATGAACAGAACACTGAATCAGCGGGCAAGGTGTATGAGACTGAAGAGCGGCTTGCCTCAGTCGTTTTGGGCGGATGCAGTGAGCACAACTGCATTCCTGATCAACCGAGGTCCATCGGTTCCCTTGGATAATCGGATACCCGAGGAGGAGTGGACTGGAAAGGAGGTAAACTTATCTTACTTGCGTATTTTTGGTTGTATTGCTCACGCTCTTGTGGATCCTGTTGATAGAAATAAGTTAGATGCCAAGTCCATCAAATGTACGTTTATTGGGTATGGAGGTGATGAGTTCGGCTATAGGCTATGGGATGAGCAAAGCCGAAAGGTGATTCGCAGCCGGGATGTTATATTCAATGAACAAGTTATGTACAAGGATAGGTTGAAGGATTTGGGCACTAATGCTGCAAAGCCCCGCACTGTCGAGTTAGATGATTTAAGCTCGAGTGGGAGTAAAGAGAGTCCGGTCGATAAGGAGCTTCTTGAGGATGAACCAAGAACACCACCACCTCAAAGACCTGTTAGAGATCGAAGTCCACCAGATAAGTATTCGTCCTCTAATTTTTATTTATCATTGACTGATGGTGGTGAACCTGAGAGCTTTGCAGAGGCAGAGCAGGTTAGTGATAAACGAAGATGGATGGCTGTCATAGAAGATGAAATGACGTCTCTTCGTGTGAATGACACTTGGGAATTGACTGAGCTTCCCAAGGGCAAGAAGGTGTTGCACAGCAAGTGGATCTACCGAATCAAGAATGAAGCCGATGGTAGCAAGCGCTACAAGGCAAGGCTAGTTATGAAAGGGGTCGAGCAGCGGTATGGTATTAACTATATGGATGTGTTTACTCCTATTGTGAAGTTGACTACAATTCGCATGGTGTTGAGTATGGTGGTTGTGGATAACCTATTATTGCATCAGATGGATGTGAAGATGACTTTCCTTCATGGTGATCTAGTGGAGGAGTTGTACATGGTACAGCCGAAGGGGTTCGTGGTAGATGGAAAGGAAAGTCTTGTGTGCAAACTGAAGAAGAGCTTATATGGGTTGAAGCAAGCTCCAAAGCAGTGGTGTATGAAGTTCGACAATTTAATGTTGGAGATTGGTTACTATAGATGCCACGCTGATCATTGCTGTTATTATAAAATGTTTGACAATAGCTATCTGATCTTATTACTTTACGTTGATGATATGTTGCTTGTAGGAGCCAATCCAAGGGAGTTGGAAAGATTGAAGAAGCAATTGTCTGAGAGGTTCTCCATGAAGGATCTTGGAGAAGCGAAGCAGATTTTGGGTATGAGAATCGAGAGGAAGGCGGCAAATTTGTTGTATCTTTCGCAGACAAATTATGTCCTGAAGGTCATGGAAAGGTTCAACATGGAGGATACGAAGCTGGTTAATGTGCTTTTGGGGGGACACTTTAAGCTGTCGAAGAAGGAGTCGTCGAGTACTAAGGAGGAGCGTACCCAAAATGATGAATGTGCCATATGCATCGACAATTGGGAGTATCATGTATGTCATGGTTTGTACTTGTCCGGATATTGCGAATGCAGTGAGAGTAGTGAGTCGGTTCATGAGTGATCTGCGGAAACAACATTGGGAAGCAGTGAAGTGGATTCTAAGGTATTTGCGAGGTACCACAAATAAAGCCTTGTGTTTTGATGGAAGAAATTATGAGTTAGATGGTTTCGTTGATGCGGACCTAGCATCGAACGATCTTGATGGGAGAAAGAGTACAACCGGTTATGTTTTTACTTATAGTGGTACGGCGATTTCTTGGACATCAAAGTTGCAAAAGGTGGTTGCACTGTCCACCACGGAGGTGGAGTACGTAGCCGTGCCGGAGGCGAGTAAGGAGATGATGGGGTTACAAAGTCTTTTTGGGTGAACTTGGGAAGGAGCATGGAAATAGTGTACTCTACAGTGATAGTCAGAGTGCAATCTTCTTGGTGAGTAATCCGGTATTTCATTCAAGAACGAAGCACGTTGAATTGAAGTATCATTTCATCCAACACCTATTGGAGAAGAAAGCCTTGCGACTCGTGAAAATTCTCGGGAGTGAGAATCCAGCTGACATGTTTACTAAGGTTGTAACCTTAGAGAAATTAAAGTTGTGCATAACTTTAATTAGCCTCGGAACGTGAAGAAGAAGAGGAGATGGTGATACTAAGTGAAAACGGGAAGGAGAAAAAAGGAGGATATTTGCTTTGAAGGTGTTTTAGGCTTCAAGTGGGAGATTGTTGAGTTGTGGAGGCCAAAACACGCCCAGGAGTACCTCGGCCAAGACGGGAGGTCGCGGCCGAGGCAAGATGGACGAAGCACAGGAGTTTCTTGCTGGAAGGTCATCTTGACCGAGATGTGCGAGAGACCTCGACCGAGACGAGAATGGAGGTTACGCAGAGCTTGACGCTGGAGAGTCGTCTCGGCCGAGAAACTTTTATAGAATTCTCGGCCGAGCCGGGGATTCTCGGCTGAGATGCATTTATACGTGGGATGCGCCGCGGCCAAGGCCTGTCGTGCGAACAGTTTTGCGTGGGCCTCAAGTTGAGGTCGTTTTTGGGACCCAAGGAGCTATTCTAAATAGTGGTTTCCGTCATTGCTTATTGTAATCTGATAATTCATCATCCTAGTGCATATTCTGGCTTGATATCGCCCCCAGACGTAGTTACACATCGTAACGAATTGGGTACTCAAATTGTTGTGTTATTTTGTGTTTGGTTTATTTGCTTTTCTTTATTCGATTATCTAGTCGTATCGTAGTTGTGGGTGGATTAAATTCCCAACATGTTTAAGTTTAGGGACACCACGGAGGTCCCACACCGTGAAGCGCGCGGGTCAAACCTAAGAAAAGACCCTTAGCCATCACCATTTAAAACCAATTGGTGATAGGATGAGCGACTCACTAGGATTATAATTAATGTTGTCTCTCTTTTACTATTTTTATCAACGTGAGACAACTCACATGTGAATCATTTATCATTCAAATTTCAACAAACATCCAAACTAAATATTTGAATGAGTGGATTTCCAAATACAAAAAAGAATTAAATCAATTCATTTAAAATTACCATAATTTTCAAATCCCTCAATTTACTACCAAAAATGGTCTTTTGAGACAACAAAAAATGGTCTCAAATAATGAGTATTTGTCACAATTTATGAGAAATAGTCTCAAATAATGTCACAACTTATGAGTATTTGTCACAACTTTATTATCGTCTCAATAACTCGGAAGTAAATAATATGTTTGTGATGACAAAGTTGTCCCAAATGCGTTTAAAATATTTTGCAACGACTAGTTGTCTCAAAAAATAGTTTTAAAATGATCTCAAATGATTTGTAGAGAGATTTGTGACAATAAGTGAATACAAATAACTTATTATTAGTAATCACAATTACAATCTCAAAAAATATTATACAAATTAAAAGACCTATAAATAGTGATTCGTACCATTCTTACTTGAAACTGATTTGGAGTACTTTCATTTTAAATGCTTGCATTTGAAATCTTTTCAATCTGAAAGCAACCATGTAAAAATTCTTAATTACATGAAATGGACAATTTTTGAATAAAATTAAAAATATTAAATAATACTATTTTCACAGAAAACCCACATAGAAATGCGGTAAGAATAGAGAACCCTGCAGGCGATCGAAGAAGGGTACAGTATACAATAAAATAGAATTAGAACCCTAGAAAAACAAAATTAGAAAATGAAAATAAAATAGAGAAATAACCTTTTTGATTTTGTAACGCAACGAGAGTCCCAAGTGTATTAATCTATTACAGTTTACATATATTATTTTGAAAGGCGTGGAGTTCACAATTTACCTACATATTTATATGTTGATATAAAATATTTTGTTCATTAACATTTATTACAGTTGTTATTATATGAAGGTGCAATCTCTGTTCTAAAAATCCCCGACTAGCTCCGATTAATCCCCGTCTAGGCGCTAGGCTCCCATTGACCGCCTACGTTTATTTTTCGATTCCGCCCCGCTTAACTACGTCTATCCCCGATTAGTCCCGCCCAAACCCCGATTAGTCGTTAGGCCCCAATCCACCGCCTAACTAGCGCCTAGCGACTTTTAGAACCTTGGGTGCAATTCAATATTATTAGATACTAAAGTAAATAAAGATATGTAGTAAATTCTGACAACACACAAATAAGCAGTATATTAAATTGTACTAGTTGATGATTTTATCCAGAAAATTGGGATCAACCGAAGGAAACAGTTGACATTGAGGTTTGACTCTAGGAGTAACCTAAGGAAAACAATATAGCCTCAAATATTGGACAATTCATTTAATCCACTTCCACTATATATATATGCCATAAGGTCAAACAAATCTGTGTATCTTTTAGGAATAATCTCAAACTCTTTTTTCATAGTTTGATGATGTTGTCAAGAAAGTTCCATTCCCTCAAAAAAAGAAAAATAAAAGGAAAAAATGCATCCCAATCTCTCAATTCCAACCACGCGGCTAATTGTCAAAGTCGTCAAACCGATTTTCCCAATTATACCCCCATTGCTTCTTTTTAATTCCATCTTTATCCTCTGGACACTTATTTATACCAATTTCACCCATAACCATAACCCACGTTTGAAATTCTAATGCTGCGAAAATCACTAGATTAGAACAAAATTCTTGAAATTCCAGAGTTTTAACAGAAGCTAATTTGCAGCGGAAATGGCTGGAGGTGGTGGAGGAAGATCACTGGAGCAAACGCCGACATGGGCTGTCGCGGTTGTATCTTTCGTTCTCGTTGCCATTTCCATTTTTATCGAGCATATAATCCATTTAATAGGAAAGGTAAAAAAATGGAACTTTGATTTAAATATTTATAATTACCACATCTTGATTTTTCAATTTTTGTTGTTGCAGTGGTTAAAGAAGAAGCATAAGAGGGCTTTGTATGAATCACTTGAAAAGATCAAGTCAGGTAAATAAGTTGTCAACAATCACTGGTAGAAAGTCTAATAATCCCATATGTATAATTTGGTTTTTGTGTGTTCAGAGTTGATGCTGCTGGGGTTTATATCTTTGCTGCTGACAATAGGACAAGGTCCAATTTCGAAAATATGTATATCAGAGGAAGCTGGAGCGACGTGGCACCCATGCAGCAAGAAGGCAGAGTTGGAAAAGTACCCAACGGAAGATGTTGAGGAAGAGGAAGACGAACATAGCCGCCGGAAACTTCTCATGGTTGGTGCCCGGAGGATACTGGCAGCTGCCGGGGATGACAAATGTGCGGCCAAGGCACGACCTTTCTCAACTTTGAAATTCATGTTTTCCCGTGTAGACTTGTATGAAGATGGAATATTTTTTGCAGGGTAAAGTCCCATTTATGTCCACAGATGGTATGCATCAGCTGCATATTTTCATCTTTGTTTTGGCTGTTTTCCACGTCCTTTATTGTATTCTCACCATAACCTTGGGAAGAATTAAGGTAAATTTCTGTCATCCAAAAATCACACTCACCTACCTATATCACAATCACAATTTGATTGAATGTTGGTTTCAGATGAGAAAATGGAAATCATGGGAAAAAGAAACCAGAAGTGTCGAGTACCAATTTTCACACGGTAGACACAGATTTTGGTGATATTATATGTATATATTTGTGTGTATTTATAATTTGTTATGGTGTTATTTATGGGTAGATCCTGAAAGATTTAGGTTTGCTAGAGAGACGTCATTCGGAAGGAGACACATGAGCTTTTGGAGCAAAACTCCTATTCTACTTTGGATTGTAAGTTCTCTACTCTTATACTACGTCATAAATTCCCTACATTCCACTATCTTCTTTTATTTTTCTCTCAGGAAGTTGTATGTAGAAAGCTCAATCTAGTAAAAATACAAATAACTTTATTATTGTCTCAATAACTCTAAGACAAATAATATATTTGTGATAACAAAATAGGTCTCAAAGTTGTCTCTAAAAATTGTTTTAAATTAGTTTCAAATACTTTGTAGAGGGATTAGTAACCACAATTATAGTATACAAAAAATCTTTTCTGTTATATTGTCAATTAAGTATGAGTGTTCTTCTATAGCATTTCAAAACGTTACAAGAGATGTATTATTTATTTTTTGCATGTTGGCATGTGCATATTGTACTCTGACATTTATATAATCCTATAGTAGATGATAATATAGTACAAGAACCTACCAGTTTCTCGTAATTTATGGGTAAAGCATACTTAAATTATTGTAGCCTAAAATTCTCCTATGATCCATTATATAGCTTTTGGCATTTCGATAAAATTTCACTAAAATTAGATTCTCAGCTAATTGAAAATGAAACATTTGTAAAGTCAGCAAATGGCACAGGACATCAAAACGAAGCGTCCTACAGAGGATCTAGATCCCAACTAATTGCAATATACTAATTGTCAATTTCTATAAATATAGTAAGTCCTTAATTATAGGAGGAAATGGATACAAAAATAATGGTATATTAATACGCCACATATATTCTATTTTTCGTTTGAGTACGTATATGTAGTTTTCAATTAATCTGTGTGCTGTAGCCTACGTGGGGTTCCAATTATATGTGGTTTACGTAACGAACAAAACTTAGGAACAAAATGTTATATAATCATAACGATTTGAATAATGACCTTCCATGTCTGTTTGACTTTTTCAAATCTTAATTGTTGACTTTTTCCGTAATTCTAAATGATATTTATTTATATATGTACAATTTCATTAGTGGTTTTTTTCTTTTTCTTTTAGCATGTCTTAACCTAAAAGAAATAGAGTATACTTGTCCGTTCCAGAAATGTACGTAGTAGTCTCTTTCCAACTTTTACTTTAAGAAATCTATTTAAATAGTTAGGAACTCGTTTACACTTCTATTTCAAATTGTTAATTTAAAGATAAAAAGAATGATTATTTATAATAACAACATAATTAAGTGTATTATGACTAGTATTGAGACAAACAAAAAAGACAGACTGTGGGATAGAATGAGTAATTGTTTTTACTAGAAATATTAAAATGAGGGGGCAAAAACAAAACAAGCATATGTTTGAATAGAATCATGTCATGTCAATTCAATGTTTGGTATCTTTAATTTTTTTTCCAGGTTTGCTTCTTTAGACAATTTGTGAGATCTGTTCCGAAAGTTGATTATTTAACTCTTCGTCATGGATTTATCATGGTGAGTCCTCCTCAAATGTGATTAATTATTATTAATGTTGTGTTGTTAATAATATGAATGGTTGAGTAAATTTTTTATGCGATCTGCAGGCACACCTTGGACCCCAAAACCATGGTGGATTTAATTTTCAAAAGTATATTAATAGATCATTAGAAGAGGACTTCAAAGTGGTCGTCGGAATTAGGTTTGTGGCACACAAAAGCACGAATTAATTGAGTTTGATTGAAATTTGTATATAAACTATATAATTCACCTCTTTCTATGTGTTTCATCTCAGTCCACCCATCTGGTTTTTTGCTGTCTTATTCCTGCTCTTCAATACTCATGGTTAGTCACTGCACTACACTTTCAATTCATTCCAATTCACGACTATTTATCAATTAATCATAGTTATTCTAGAAATGTCATTTCTATCATCTTCTAATAACAAAATACTTCAAAACTTATTCTTCAAATAAGATTGAACGTTGGTCTAATAAACTATAAAAACATCTCATAAAAAATATCAGATCTTGTAAGATGTTTTAGATAAGCTTAGTGAAACACCTCCTAGATATTGGCTCTATCATGTTATGTATTAGATCCAATTCACAGATAGCCTCCTACCACCGCCATCTATATTCTATAATTAGGGAGGTTAACTTATTCAATTATATATATAGTTAAATATTTGTGAGGTGGAAGTTTCATCATTTTTATTAAAGTAACTTAAACTCATGTAACATGATTCTTAATTTGAAGAAATCAATTTTGCTTTGGTGACGGAAGGAGACCGTTAAAAATATAAAAATTAAGTATATTATTTGATTAATGTTGAAAGAATATGTGGGAACTGAATCCTGGTGTATTACAGTGACTAACTGTAATAGCGACAGTTGTAAAATTATTCAGTATTTTATCCTATAGTGAAAAATAAATAATCTTGTTTGGTGTGGACAGGGTGGTATACATATCTTTGGCTTCCATTCATCCCATTAATTGTAAGTAGTCATTTTTTCTAAAGTACACATCTTAAAGTTGACTATTCACATAATCATTAAATAATGAATTAAAGATTATTAATTACGTATCTTGAAAACTGTGGACAGATAATATTACTAGTAGGGACCAAGCTACAAGTGATAATTACACAAATGGGAGTGAGGTTTCAAGAAAGGGGTGAGGTTGTAAAGGGCGTCCCTGTGGTTCAGCCTGCCGATGACCTTTTCTGGTTCAATCGTCCACGCCTCGTTCTCTATCTCATTAATTTCGTGCTTTTTCAGGTAATGTTATTAATTAACATGTATCATGGAGCTCTTTCTCTCTCTCAATTTCATTTACAATATGGTTTTTACCCTACTTGCAGAATGCATTTCAATTAGCCTTCTTTGCCTGGACTTGGGTAAGTTTCTCAGCCTTATATATTTTTTATATTGGTTTCAAGTAATTGACTAGTAAAAATATTATAGTATTAATGCACGCTACGTGACATATTACTTCATCACAATGCTTATGGAACCTCTGATAATGTGGACTTTCCTCTACATTGATGTATTAATTAATAGATGCTATTTCATTATTTTTTATTTCTAGCTAGTTAGAGTTCATGGATATGTCAACTCACATAAATTATTACTTATCCCCCTTTTTTTGTGTTTAACAGTATGAATTTGGGTTGAGATCTTGTTTCCATGAACATGTGGAGGATATTGTGATCCGAACTACAATGGGGTGAGTCCACGCGTCATACTACTTAAACTATTGTTCGCCGTCATGAGTGTGCGTACATATGGGATGGTAATGGGGTGGGTTTAGCTTTTCCCAAGACCCGCTTCACATTAAAAGAATTAGATTCGTAATTCGTTTTGACGGTCTTCTCAAAAAACCCGTTCCGCCCCATCTCACCCCGCTTCCGTTACCCGCCATGTTGTTTTAGTTGTTTTCTCAATATATAAAATATTATTTTTTTAATATTTCATTCCATAATTAAAATATAATATAAAATATACATTATTGATTAAAAAATTTATTAATGAAAACAACTAAATAGGTTCTCAAACTAAATCAAACACAATAAAATAATAAAAATGTGAATATATTGGTAGTAAGAAATAGTAGTAAGTGGAATATATTACTATAATAAATAATAAATATAAAAAATATCAATATAAATAATATATAGATGGCGGGTTAAGGGCAGGTTTAGCAAAATTCATAACCCGATTCAAACTCGACAATACCCGTTTGACTGGGTTTGAACCCGCCCCATAACTCGTTTGACCGGGTTTGAACCCGCTCCAAACGAAGCGGGTTTAAATTCGGGTTTCAACCCGATTCATTGCCATCCCTATGTATATATATTGTCCAGCTGCCTACTTACCATGAGTACAAATTAATATGTTGATCAACGAATGTATTAAAACCAATTATTTTATTCAAAATTAAGAAACACCATATTTACACGTTACAATAAATATATTAACTTGTGTTCATGGTAGGTATGGTTATATTTCCATATCTATACTCTTGATTTACGCTACAACAAAAAAATGTCATTTAATTTGTAATACATTTTTTGAGACCACAATTATATGAGATGTATTTGAGGTCACTTTTGTCGTCTCAAATATTATTATTTATGTTCGAGTTATTGAGATGACTAACACTACATCAAAATAAGTGCTTTGTATAATATTTTTTAAGACCACAATTGTGGTCACTAATAACATGTTATTTGTGATCATTTGTTGTCACAAATCTCTCTACAAATTACTTGAGACCATTATAGACTACTTTTAGAAACAACTAGTTGTTCAAAAAACATTTGAGATGTATTCGAGAGCACTTTTGTCGTCACAAATATATTATTTTTATCCATGTAATTGAGACGGCAATAAAATCATGACAAATACTAGTAAATTGTGATAAATACTCATTATTTGAGACAACTTCTCATAAATTGTGATAAATATCCATTATTTAAGATTGACTTAAAGAAAAACTATTTTTTTTATATTGTTATTCAAAGAGAATATGTGTATATATATGCAATGATAACTAACAATTTTGTTAATTGTTTGAATCTATAGGGTTCTGATACAAATACTTTGCAGTTATGTGACTCTCCCACTTTACGCCCTTGTGACTCAGGTAAATAAATTTGATAATAAAAGCCTATATATTTTTTGTAGAAAATATAAAATTGGGATGTTTTATATTAACGGCAGATGGGATCAAACATGAAACCAACGATATTCAATGAAAGAGTGGCAACAGCCTTAAGAAATTGGCACCACACTGCCAAGAAAAACATCAAACAAAGCAAGCATTCAACTTCAGTGACACCCATGTCCAGCCGCCCTGCTACACCGTCCCGCGGCACATCCCCTCTCCATTTACTCCGCCATTACGACAGCCCTCAAATGTCTCCACGAAAGTCCACCTATGACGTCGACCAATGGGACACCGACTCCCCGCCACCCATGTCCAGATTCCGGGCTCAACAAGACGCCTTTCAACACTACATTCAGATGGAACTGCGCGACGACCCCAGCTCCTCCCAGCTGCCACAGGAGCAGTTTGAGATCAGTATTTCAAGGTCTAAGGAATTCTCATTTGACAAGAGACTTGAACAATAAATATATAATCCGGGTGGGTGCCTCAAAACTCAGATATAGTAATAGCACACGTTCTTTTATTTATTTGTCCTAGCTGGATGGACAGGAAAAAAGAATTTTATTATTGTACAAATTATTAGTAATTCTTTGCCGAAAGTATATACACACATTATTCCATCTTAATATAATGAGAGGCCAGGCAGATGTGCTCTTCTCATTCCCATAAAACTGTGTCCTAACAAACTTTTTTCTTATTACTATGTACGAATTATTTTCAAGATTGATTTTATTTTGAGAGGACAAAAATTTGAATCTAAAGTCAAGGTATCACCGCAACACAAAAAATAAAATTAACATGACTTATCAATAAACATAATCTTTTGAGCATCTAAATTAAAGATATGACTTTTCGTGTGGGGCGGGAAGAGGAACTGGCCTTGGCAGGGTTTCGCGAGAGGTTGCTGAGGCACTTGCTGTGTTTGAAGGATCTATTGTGGCCAAAGAACATGAAGTTTGCAGACTCATTGTTAAAACTGATTGTGCCAATCTGTGGCATAAGCTCATAAATCGTCAGGAGGACATCTCTTATGTTGGCTCTATTGTTAGTGCTATTTTTGAAGTTGTTTCTTGTTTTGATTCTGTTGTTTTTTCGATTGCTAGACGGTCGGCTAATGGTTTTGCTCATCAATTAGCTAATTATGCTTTATCTCTGTCGAGTTTTGAGCGAGTGGTAGGAGATGTCCCTACTTCACTCCAATATCTTGTAATGGATCTTGCAGTTTGCCCGTAATGATATTTGGTTGCCGTTTCAAAAAAAATATATACATAATCTTTCGACCATCTAAATTGAAGATAAATTAACATGACTTATCAATATGTATGTGCCTTGATGTGTTATCTATTAAAGCACTTCAAGTTTCATAGGACATAAAAACAGTTCTTTGACTTTTTTAAAGGTGAAGAATGAAGGTTGAGATTTTGATGGTGAGAATTGTGGGATTAGTTTCCTTTTTTTGGGTGATAACTTTAGTTGAGACGGACCGGAAAGGCAAGTAGACAATTTTAAGCGGGACGGAGGGAGTATTTCTTATAAAAAGTTAATAATTAAATATATATGACTTGCTTCACTTAACCAGATAATCAATTATATAATCGAAGAATTAAAACGAATAACTGTTAATCACATCTTTTAACTAAAAATAAGGAATTGTTAGTCCACACTTTTAAAGATGGTTAGTAATATAGTGTTTTTTTTTTTAATATATAAATAGAGTAAGATGGCTAGTTATAGTTGAAGGGGAAAAAAAAAAAAAATAAATTTACCCCACAATTTTAAACATGGCTACTAATAGTTAAAGAACCGAGACAGAAAGATAATCCATAAAATATTAAGTAAATTTTTTTATAAATATTATCTAAGCTTAAAAGATCTTTTTCTCCTAATCTTAATGTGTGACATATTTACATGTAATGTTGTTGCATAAAAATGTTGCTAAACAATTACTTATAATAATTAATTATGGTTTGTAAAGCTATATGTGTGTTCGATAGTTATGTAAGTTGTATATAAATACCAAAGTAGCTCAAACAAAATACATTAACTTGAACTGGTAGATATAGTAGGAGATTATCAATCAAAACATAGTTATCTTTTTGGTGAATATTTTTAGTTTTTATCTAATTAAAAGTAAATATTTTTTAAATTACAAAAATATCCTACAATTTTTTATTTTTTTAAAGTTTGGGGGGGAGGGGGGGGGGGGGGGGAGGGCCCCCTTGGCCCCCATGTGGCTCCGCCCTTGGATGGTTCGGTACAATATATCGTACCGAATTTCTCATACCATTATCGTACCGAAACCTTCGGTACGTCAAAAATTCATATATTTACCGTACCGAAAATTCAATATGATATCGGTAAATACCGATACTGTACCAGAATTTCGGAATGCCGAATCTTGTATCGGTATCGGTATATATATACCGATCCATACAGTTGATTTTGGTATACAAAATTTCAGTATACCGAAATACCTACCAAAATATCGAAATGTTTGGATTATCATGTTCTTACCATACGAAAATTTCCGGTATGGTATCATACAGTAGCAAAATTTCGGTATGCAGAAAATTTCTATATTTTTGATAATTTTTCGATACGATATATGCAGTATTTCGACATTTCGGTATTTTCCATCACCCCTAAGTATCATCTACACTAAAATCTCATGAATCTTTAAGTGGCTATTAGTAGAGCTATCAAAATAGTCTGGCCGGGCCAACTCAGAGTAGCCTAGTCGAACCAGCAGATAAAATTGGGCCGGGCTAGATTTTTTTGGGCCTAGCTCAGCCCATCCTCGGGCCATCGGGTTGTCGGGCCAGTTTCAGCCAGCTGCATTTTATGCATTTTTTATAAAAAAGAATTGTTTAATGCCAAATTCCAACACACAAATTGCAATTATTAAAAATTCAAATACGAATATATAATAAAGAAATAAGACGAGTATTATGGACTATAATTAAAATATTTTTACAGACGAGCAATCACTTTCTTTTGATTTTTTAATTACTTGAAAGAAAAAATAAAGTATCCCTTTGTCGTGGATTAGGAAACATGAGACAATCAATTGGAGGAAAAAATAAAAAAATTCCCTCTAAAATTAATTTGAGGGAAAAATAAAAAGATAATAATAAAAAAGAAGAAAAAAAAAAAATAAAGTCGGGTCATTTGGCCCATCGGGCCAAGTCGGATTGAGCCCATTGGGCTCGTCGAACAGCTCGGATCGGGCGAAGTAGGCCCAATTTTTTTTCCGGGCCATACCATTTCTCTCTCTTTTTTTTTTTTTTTTTTTTTTCCAGGTACTCGTGGTCTTCGCCAAGGTGATCCTCTGTTCCCCTTGCTTTTTGCTATCTGTTCACAAGGTCTATTTGTGTTATTACGGAATGCTCAAGGAAGAGGTCTTTTTCGGGGCGTTAAGATTGAACCTTCTTGCCCTATCATTTCGCATTTATTTCTTGCGGACGATAGCTTGTTATTTTTTCGTGCTATGAAGGATGATGCAGAACAGGTATTTTCTTGTTTACGAAGATATGAGAGGGCATCTGGATAGGTAATTAATTATGATAAATCCGTTGTTACATTAAGTCTGAATGTGTTGCCTTCAATTGTTGAGGGGATTAAGAGTAGGTTAACGATTTCGGTGGTAAAGGGTCATGATTTGTATTTGGGGTTGCCAACTTTTTCCTTGTGGGATATGAGGGTTCAGTTTCGCTTTCTTAGGGAACGACTTTTAAAGAAAATTGATGGCTGGGATGGAAAGATGTTTTCTCGTGGAGGAAAGGAGGTTTTGATTAAATCTGTACTTCAATCTATCCCTACTTATATGATGTCTTGTTTTCGTTTACCCGTTTCTCTTTGTCATCAATTAGAACAACATTGTGCTAATGTTTTGTGGGGGTCGAGTTCAGAGAGTAAAGAGATGCATTGCGCTTCTTGGGGGAAGTTGTGTAGACCAAAGGAGGCAGGAGGCCTTGGTTTTCGTGATCTTGTGGCATTTAATAGAGCTCTTCTGGCAAAATAGGTATGACGCATGCTTGCTAATCCCTCTTCTTTGGTGGCACGGTTGTTTAAGGGTCGGTATTTCAAACATGTGAATATTATGGAGGCTGAGATTGGATCTAATCCTTATTATATTTAGCGGTCGTTGTGTTGGAGTCGGGATATTTTGAATAAAGGTTTAATGTGGCGGATTGGTAGTGGTGCGGATATTAAGCCTTTTCGGGACATATGGACTCTAGGTTGGCATCTGGGCGTATAATGTCGCGTATTGCGACGTCAGGTGCGACAGTGGCACATTTTATTGGGCCGGATAGAGTGTGGGATGAACATCGATTGCGTTTAATGTTTTTACCCTATGAGATTGAGGCAATATTGGATATTCCGTTGGGCCGTTCTGTGCAGTCCGATACACGTTATTGGAGCTTTGAAGATAATGGTAGCTATAAGGTGAAGAGCGGGTATAAGGTGGCAGTGGGAATTCGAAACTCTTCTTGTTCGTCTGTGCTTGGGGGAGAGAAATGGCGAAAGTTTATGTGGGCTCTTTCACTTCCATCTAATGTGCGTGTTTTCTTATGGCAGGTTTCTTCAAATTATCTTGCTTTTCCCTAGAATTTATTTGTTCATCATGTGCCCGTGGCATCTTGGTGTAAGTTTTGTGGAAAGGAGGGATCTACTATGCATGGTCTAGTTTTTTGTTTGATGGTGAAACCCTTTTGGAAGGGTAGTTGCTTTTGGCTATCATTGAAGCGGATGAGAGATGCTTCAACTACAGCATGTTGTGATATGATTATGGACCTTTTTAGGATGGATATGTTAAGATTGTTTGTGATGGGGCTTTGGAGTTTGTGGAGATCAATTTGTGTTTATTCGCATTCAGAATGAGGGTGTGGAAATGTCCGGATTGGTTTGAGGTTGAGGCGCATTTGTATCAATTTGACAAAGCAAAAGAAGCAATGGATGTGAGAGCCATTCGGCCGGCATCTATGGCTACTGTGAGGTGGCAGCCTCCTTTGGAAGATTCGTATCGCTTGGATATTGATGCTTCCTATGATGAAGCTAAAGGAATGTATGGAGTTGGTGTTATGTTGCGTGATAGTGATGGTAAAGTTGTTGTGGCTTCCTCTTCCCCAATTAGACGGCCGATGCCTGTGAAAGCGGCGGAGTTGGAGGCGTTGAGGTATGGTATTGCCACTTGTGTGGAGCTTGGATTTCCACATTTTTGTGCGTACTCAGATTCTTTGCCTGTTGTGCGAGCAGTCACGAGACAAGTAAATTGTTTTTATTATTGTGGGGTTTTAGTGGAGGAGGTCTCTCGTCTCTTGAATGGGGCCTCTGTGTTGCATATGAATCGCTTATGTAATTCGGTTGCGCATAGTTTAGCACGTTTTTCTTTTTTGTCCACCAATCCGTGTGTTTTGATGGGGTTCGATATTTCTTTGTGGCTTCATAATCTTGTACTCAAAGACCTTTGCTAGTGGTACAAGAGTTATGTTTTGCTAAAATAAAATAAAATAAAATAAAATAGTATATTACTTAATATATGCTATTATATATCTTTTGTACTCGTTTTTAATAATTTAGTAAGAAGGAACCAAGATGTGACCATTTTTGAGTTGGCTATTTGTTTTTTTATTTTTTGAATGGATAACTGGAGCGAGGAATAAGTCGTTAATCTTCACTATAAACTAATGGGACAGTGTCACTAGATTATCAATTATTAAATATTAGATTTGCGCAAGGTAAAGTTTATGTTGAACATATAAATTATTCTGAAAGACAATAATTTTCTCTCCTAAAATATTTGTTGAGATATAGCTTATGGCAAAAACTTGGATGCATGTGATGCACCATAGTTTATTGTGCACCACCCTATTCTTATATTAATATTCCGCGCGCGCATTTTATATAATTAAGGGCCTGTTTTTTTTAACACTAAAAGCAAATGGCTTGGTGGTATTTGATGCAGCTTTAAACATCTCAACCTTGAGGTCAAGGGTTCAATTTCGGATGCTATCTCTAGTCCATGCTTTATATTTTTTCCTTTTTTCTGCGTGTTTCTTCCTTCTTCCTTCATTTTTTTCCTTTAGCTTCGGGTCGAAGTGACATCTCGGGCTAGACCCGACCCGGGCAACTAAGCCCAGGAGGATAAGCCCAACAACAAACAGCCCAGAAGCGTGCGATCAAAATAGCGTGGCCCAATTGCAGCGTTCCCCACGTTCTTGGCCCATAATCTACTCCCAACTTCCATGCAACGGGAATAGGCGCAATTGTAGGGAGTTAGTTAGGGTTTTGAGTTGAGTAGTATAAGTAGGAGAATTGTTCTCAGAATTAAGGTTGGCGTTTTGTATTCTGAAACTATTACGTGTAAACTCAAAGAGTATAGTGAAAGAAACACCTCGGCAGGTGCCATTTTTCAGCCCGTGGACGTAGATCTCCGGATCGAACCACGTACATCTTGTGTTTTTTCATATTTCTTGCATTGATTTTCGCTGAGTTTCTTGGATACCGGATTGCGCTTTATCATTAGCCATTTAAATTTTTTATTTTTTAGCCTGTGAGTCTGGAAAAAGTTATAAATTACATTATTAAACTTTTTTTTATAATGCAACAATAATTGTATTGTAAGTTCGAAACATAAATATGGTACAATATACAAGAAAAATTAATCTAACCAAACCTATACTGCCATACATCATAATATATACTATGTCCAAATATTAGATATATTGTGTGGTTAAAAACTAATTTGTAGAACATAAATATTTCGCAGTGTATAAGAAAGTTAGTTAAAGAAAACGTATACTGTCAGACATCATAACGTATACTATATCGAAATATTAAATATACTGTGAGTATTGTAAATTGGAAAAAATAAATATTTCGCAGTATGAAACAAAAATTAAATAAAACAACGTTTATTGCCAGACATCATAACGTATACTATATTGAAATATTAAATATACTGTGAGTATTGTAAGTTGGAAAAAATAAATATTTCGCAGTATGAAACAAAAAAATTAACTAAAACAACGTATACTGTCAAGCATCATAACGTATACTATATCGAAATATTAAATATATTGTGAGTATTGTAAGTTGGAAAAATAAATATTCCATAGTATGAAACAAAAATTAACTAAAACAACGTATACTGTCAGGCATCATATCGTATACTATATCGAAATATTAAATATACTGTGAGTAATGTAAGTTGGAAAAAATAAATATTCCGCAGTATGAAACAAAAATTAACTAAAACAATGTATATTGTCAGACATCATAACTTATATTATATCGAAATATTAAATATACTGTGAATATTAAATATATTGTTAGGCATATATTCTCAGGCTTTATACATATACTATGCTCTGAATTTGAATATACTGTTTGCAAGTAAATAGGTGAAAAATAAAAAGGTGTTGTTAGGATTCGAACCCGCGCCGTGAAGGGTAAAATGCCGCACTTTTATCAACTAAGCTAGTGCCTATCTTGTGATTCCAAACACATCTTAATATATATAGATCTCTCGCGCGAAATAGAAGGGTGGTGTACAATAAGCCTAATGTGCATCTTATGCATATGAGTGTCACTCATAGCTTATTTTATACTCCCTCTGTCCTACCCTAATTTGCACACTTTCCTTTTACAGTCGTCTCACCCTATTTTGTACATCTTCAAAATGGAAAGAAATCTTACAATCTCCACCCTTAAAATCTTCACCCCCAATTTTCACCTTTGAAAAAGTCAACTAAAAAGTAAAAAAATAGTTTTATCTTAATATACGTGCCGGAACAGGTGTGCAAATTAGGCCGGGACTGAGGAAGTATTCATTATAAGTCAGTTTACTTATACAGTTTGTTAGGCTGTTAGGCCGTTAATTAAAGTTTATTAATCACCTTCTAGAAGAGTCAACTTTATAGATATAAATATAAGACTGGTATCAATATAAACACAACTTTATCATTCTATCAATAATAAATTTCTTCTTCCTTTAACTGCTTTATCAAGCAATTCTATTTCTTTGAGTTTAATAAGGATCAAATCCCTGATTCTACATGGTATCAGAGCTTTAAGTACCACGTTTTCAGAACTACAGTGGATTTCATATGTTTTGACATATTTAAAGATTCAAATTCCAAAACCCATTCTATTGTTCTGTGGCAATCAGACTGCTATTCACATAACAACAAATCCGGTATTTCATGAAAGGACAAAACACTTAGAGATTGATCTTCATGTGATTAGAGACCACTTGTTTATGTCTTTACAAAGCTACTTGGTCTATCTCAGTTTAGATCGTTGTTGTCCAAGTTTAGACTACTAGATGTACATAGTAGTCCAATTTGAGAGGGCATGTTGAGATATAGCTTATTTTAAATTTATTATAAGTCCATTTACTTATATAGTTTGCTAGGCTGTTAGGCAGTTAATTAAAGTATGTTGATCACCTTCTAGAAGAGTCAACTTTAGAGATATAAACATAAGGCTGGTGTCACTGTAAAGACAACTTTATCCTTCTATAAATAATAAATTTCTTATGCCTTTTTAACTGGTTTATTGTGCAGTTCTGTTTCTTTGAATTTCTACTAATTAATCGGGACCAAATTCCTGATTCTAATTGTTATCAGGTCATTAAGTACCACAGTTACAAAACTGCAGTGGATTTCATATGTTTTGACATGTTTAAAGATTCAAAGTCCTAACCTCATTCCATTGTTTTATGATAATCAGGCTGCTATTCATGTAACAACAAAACCAGTATTTCATGAAAGGACAAACCACTAAGAGATTGATCTTCATATGATTAGAGACAAATACATGGAAGACTTTCATCAGTTTACATCATGGCAAGACCAACCAACAACTTGCTGATTTCTTTACAAAACTGCTTGGTCCATCTCAGTTTAGATAGCTCTATTGTCCAAGTTTTGACTACTAGATCTACATAATAGTCCAACTTGCGGAAATGTTGAGATATAACTTATTTTATATTTATTATAAGTCAGTTTACTTATACAATTTGTTAGGCTATTAGGCAGTTAATTAATGTTTGTTGATCACCTTTTAGAAGAGTCAACTCTAGAGATATAAATATAATACTGGTAACATTGTAAGCACAACTTTATCATTCTTTCAGTAATAATAAATTTCTTCTTCCTTTAATTGCTTTATCAAGCAGTACTGTTTCTTTGAGTTTCTTCTGATTAATCAGGATGAATCAAATTCCCGATTCTATGAATATCGTCCGAGAAACCACCACAGAAATATACATTAATTTATTAAAACATAATCAAATTTTCACCATAGATCATTGATCAGATTTCAACCTATATTGAGAAAACCATAATCTTTCCCTACCTCAGATAAACTTATGAGCTGACCCTCATTTATTGATGTGACATTAGTTTTTTCATTTTTTTTTTGTTGGCTCATGTGATACCCCGAATCTTTAAGACGCAATAAAATACATTCTTTGCATTTTAAAATATTTTACCAATTTTATTTTAGTTTAAATTGCAAATTTATTTGATTTTTATGATTTTATTTTGGAAAATAACTGTGACCGCGGTGTACCAGGTCGACTGCACTCGTAGCATCCAAAGGATGGAAAAAAATATATGATGTAGAAATCTAAAAAATATCGGGCATAAGAAATAAGAAACATATTTAATTTATAACATACTATATATTATATACAATAATACATGTACACACACACATATATATATATATATATATATATATATATATATGTCTTCGCATAAACAGTGATTGTCTTCGCATTTTGAGAAATAATAATATTTTTCATTTTCCTTAAAGAATAATCCTTAGATTGTGTACTTCTTATAATACTAGTAAGGTGCACGTGCTCCGCACATGAAACATATAATTTTACGAAATATTATCTTATAATAAATAAAGTACTCCCTCCGTCCCGGCTTATTTTGCACACTTTCCTTTTTGGGGTGTCCCAGCTTATTTTGCACACCCCAAAAAAGGAAAGAAAATGAACCATTTATTTACACATTTGCCATTACTTTTTTTTACCTGATTTTTCTTTCCCTAATTAATCTGAATTACACATTTCTTAATTGCTGAGGTTAATGGCCCATGTTATATCCCCTCCTAACCCAACCCAACCCAACATAAAGAACCCAGCCCATTTTTGCATCTGAAATCATATGCCCTTTCATCTTCTTCTCCAGAATCTCCTAGAACCTACTAACCTTTCGTCTCTCTTCACTCTCTCAAAAAACCTACAACGTTTCCCCTCTTTTCTGAATCTCTCGTCTCTATTCATCCTACCTCCATCTTTTCTGAATTCTTGCCTCTGTTCATCCTATCTCCTTCTTCAACCAGGTTTCCTCCTTTTTTTCAGAAATTCATCGTTTCTGTGGGGGGTCTCCATTTTCGATCTGTGTTTCATGGACGAAATGGAAGAATCTCCCGAATGGGATGCCATTGTTTACGACTCGGAAGATTCCTTTGTGGCTGAGACCCAGTTGCCGGAGCCAGATCGGAGTCTGGTGATGGCGGCGAAGGCGAAATCCGCGCTGAGTGACGAGTTACCACCGGATCTGGTAGATCCGTGCAGCGGGCTCCATATGTCGCAAGATCTGAAGGATTTTTGCTGGAAATGCCTCGCTCTTTGGGTTCCATCTATTTTGAAGGTCTATGTATTCTCTTCACCCTTTATTTTCGATCTGCTTTTTTGGCCCCTGTGAGGGTACTGCATGTTCGATTTCTGAACACGGTTGTGTGATTACTGTTGCTGTGGCGTTTATGTTGTGTATTATCCCTGAAATTACATGATGAAAAACCCCTTTGTGGGATATTTCTGATTTTGAAGTTATTGATGGCCGTGTGGTGTTGATTTGGATTATATGATGACAACTCTATGTGATTTATCTGCTGAAACATCAAGTGCTTTTATCTGCTGACTTTTTGCCCCTGTGAGGGATATTTACCATCTTGTACCAAAGAACAGATGTGTGGTTTTGATTCTGAAATGGCCCCTGTTGTTTTACTGTTGCCCCAGTGCGTGATAGTTACTGTATTCTCGGTCGAAACACGGTGGTGACTGAAAATATGTGATGTTTTTCTTCTGATATTTTTCTGTTGCCCGTGTTCGAATATTAGATGGGTATGATTCCTTTCTTTTAGTTGGTAGCTTAAACTGATAAATCATCTGAAATGGTTTTGAGTGTTTAATGTTACCCTAGATGTTTTGTTGGTGCGTTGGTTGGTTTAGGTGAAGCCCAATGATGAAAATTTTCTGAGGGATCATTTGGTGTTAATAAAATCAGTCCTCACATTTGTCCATAAAATCAAAATATTTTTATAACAAAACCCTTCTGAGTTTACAACTTAAGCAAAATGTACATCTACATAAGATGTTTACGCTCTAAACTTAGAAGTGATTCCATAGTTTGCCCTACCAACTGAATCTAATCATACCCCAGTTCAGTCATTAGCCCCCCTATGTCGTAAGATCCACCAGCCTGTTCTTTTTCAATTAAGTGCTCTATCGCGCTTCTTACAACTTCTTCCTCTACTTCTAGAGATATTGGGAGTGTGCCTTCTCTTGCCAAGTGCCCTTTGCCCATATGAGGGAGTTTATAGTTGTTGTGACCCTTTTGCTTCATAATCTCTATCAAACAAGACTGCAAGCTTAGATACACATTGTTGAGTTTTGATGCCTCCATTTCCTCGTATGCTTTGATCACGTTCGTCACTAGATCATCCACAGTATAAGATGCAGTTTCAACCTGTAAAGACTGAATCGCCCTAAAAAATCCTAAGTCTAGGACATTGGTGTCGGGGGAATTAGGTGGTTGACAAATAAGTTGAATATCAAACCCATCTGATGAAGCAGCTGCCCTAAATTCTGGGTCGTAATTGATGATGTGAGGTTTTGCGTTATCTTGTTGTATGACTATATGTTTGCTAGCATCAGCTGGCCACTTAGCTTTAATGGCCGGTATAACCTGAAAATGATGATTTTGAAGGAAAATTCTCCTGATTTCAGATTTTAAATAAATTGTAATGTCGCCAATGTGTCTAACATTATTGTTAGACACATTTAGGAGGCTTACAATTTGTAGGTAGCTATATGATGAGATTATTCTGATAGCAATTCTTTCCCAAAAAAGGTTAAAAATATCAGAACATTACCTGCTGCAATATGCAGTCTTTGATGACATTTTTGGTAATTGAGTCAATTGGTTTGGTCACCAAAGTACCTCTAGTTCGATTCCGACTGTTTCTGAGGGCTGGTACCTTAGCTGTAAATGGAAAAATTCCTATCTTTCCATCAAATAACAGCTCCCCTTCTGCTGTGTATCGCGGTCGAGCGACCGCACACATGAACATTACTTTCGGTATATACCTTTTGCTCTTACAAGCCCTATATGGGTCATCTTCTTCAACCAATTTGTAAGCCCTTTCAGTGGTCCTTTGCAAATAAAACCACTTTTCATCAATATGTATGGTATTGTGCATGGAGTCATACCTGATTTGGTTGAGCTGCTGGTCCAAATGCAAACTGCTTAAACTGAATTTTAGTCTTTGCAACATGTTTGCGTCTGTTAGTGCAGGTTTTACTGCATTTGTATGTGCTCTTATCAGCCTTGTTTTTACCCATCTCCCTACTTGACTCTTACTGACCTCGAGCTCTTTGGCTAATCTCCTAATGCTGCCTCTTTTAGAGAAGGGGATTGTCTTCATTTGTTCAACATTAAGTGTAGCTTTTGCCTTCTTGTTAACTCTTTTCACTTCTGTAAATTCAATGGGCATTCCGGCTAATATTTGAACTTTTGCAGATTCCCAGATGTAATGGATAGTGCGCCGACTTGCTCCAAAAGATGAAGTCTTTGCCTTGATTTTGCCGGAATGGACGACTCCGTCGGTACTGTTCGCTAAAAGGAATTGAGCGATCATGCAGCGGTCTGATGGAGTTAGATGATTCCCTCTTCTAGTGTTAGGCATATTTCTGAAGTTTGGTAGATGTAATTTAAGTGGACAGATTTCAGCATTTAAGGTTGAATTAAATGCTGTTGAAATGGGTATTTATATAGGTGAACCTCCAGTTTTTGGCTCTTTTAGGAGGGAAATTCAATTTGTAATTTCAGAATTGTGTTCCTAGTCTTTTGGCTGTAAATTTTCTATAATTGGAGGGAATTTGCCCTCCTTGTAATTCTTGCTGTTTTTCAAAAAAAATTCAGGACTGCAGATTTCAGCCCTGTTTTACTATTCACGTTTGGTTTAGGTTTCTTTTTTACTGTTAGCAGGTTCTGTTTGCAGAAAAAATAAGGGAAAGATTAGTATTAGTATACTAATCTTTCCCTTATTTTTCTACTAATAAGTGTATGACTAGTCAACCAAAAGTGAAAAAGCAGATTTTTCTTAACCTCCGTGCCGGCTTACCTGTGCAAAATAAGCCGGGACGGAGGGAGTACAAATTATTGATTATGTATATTAATTATTTTTTTTAAAAAAAAATAATAAATTTAGAGTTAAAATATAGTTATGTATTTTAGTAGTTTCATTTTGACTTTATATGAATTAATAAACTACTTTTTATTGCAATAGTCTCGTTTTGACTTTATATGAATTAAAATGTAGAGTTAAAATATACTTATGCATTTTGGTAGTTTCATTTTGACTTACATGAATTAATAAACTATTGTTTATTAAAATAATTTCCTTCTCGTATTAAGACTTAATAATATAGTTCCCATACGAGGAGAAACTAACATTTGATAAAATAATTTCCTTCTCGTATTAAGACTTAATAATATAGTCTTCATACGAGGAGAAACTAACATTTGATAAAATTGTGGATATGTATTTATGTTCACAATTTAGTATCATTATTTTCTTACGAAATAAAGTAAATAAAATAAAAATTACTGATTGTGAATATTAATTTTTTTTTTGTTAAAAATAAATAAATTTAGAGTTAAAATATAGTTAGGTATAATAGTTTCATTTTGACTTTATATGAATTAATAAACTATTGTTTATTACAATAATTTCCTTCTCGTATGGAAATTTATTGTCTTACGAAATAAAGTAAAAATTACTGATTGTGCATATTAAGTTTTTTTTTTTTTTTGTTAAAAATAAATAAATTTAGAATTAAAATATAGTTATGTATTTTAATAGTTTCATTTTGACTTTATATGAATTAATAAACTATTGTTTATTACAATTGACATGCACTGATTAATCCTGATAGTGATGTAACTAAATGTATTGTAAAATTATAACTGGAGATGGCAAAATTGGTTTGGCCCGATCGATCGGTTCAGCTGGCTCGATATTTTACATGGACTGGACCACATAAATCTTGGCCTAAATTACTATTTCGCCCGACAGGCCCGATTCGATGGGTCAAAAGCCCGACAGATAGTGGGCTGACCCTATAATCTTAGTATATTATAGAGGGATAGGTAGGGTCGGGCTAACTAATTTTAGGCACGATCGAATTTTAGGACGGCCCGACCTGCTCCAAAATATGATATTGGCCCAACGAATTGAGCCCCACACTGACCGAACCGCCCAAATTACCACTAATGATTATATCCTCTAATAAAGGAGGAAATGATCTTCCATCTTATTTCATTTTTCTTTGCATACCATCTACCCTAAATAGGGGTTGTGAACAGACTAAACTATTCAATAGGGGTCTATAATCTAGCCTATATCGAACATAGTTCGGCTCAACTTATTTAGTAAATGAGTTAAGTCTATGCTTTTTGTCGGACCTATTTACTATATAGGCTCTTACTTTGAGCTTTAAATAAAGTCTTTATATATATATATATATATATATATATATATATATATATATATATATATATATATATATATAATATACTCAAGGTTGTAGAAGTCGTTAGCCGGTGGATTGGGGCCTACCAACTAGTCGGGGCCTATGCAGGGCTAATCGGGACTTAGACGTGGTTAAATTGGGATGAATAGGGAAATAAACATAGCGATCAATGAGTGCCTAACGCTTAGGCTGAGATTAACAGGAGCTACTCGGAGATTTTTGCAACAGATTATATAATATACCAACCACTGTTCCAAAGTCCACACATACCTTTGATTCGGCTCCACCCTATCTATAATCTAATTACGCACTTACAATTTCTCTCTGACTCCTCCCGTCTAAGCTTTTATTAAACGCTAGATCATAATATACAACTCTCGATTAGTGCCTAACCATGATTCTTGTGTTTAAGAACAAGTAACAGCTATATTTTGTACCTATACTAAAGATAAGTTTATTATGAAGTCATTAGGAAACAAGTGTTTTTTTTCTTTGTGGCTAAAGGTCAAGGTTTTGTCTTTCTTGTATATTATACTAAAATTTTATTGTTTTAGTAAATATTGTGCAAGTCGCTAGTCGTTAGTCGAACGATAAATTAGGATCTAACACAAAAATAATATTAATATATTTATAAATTATAAATAACCATCTTTCTTCTTTTCATTAAAAAGTTATACTTTTTAAATGGATAAATATTTATTTTCCTTTTATTTTAATAACATCAACAATTAAAGGTTTGTTAATATAAGATTTGAGATAATATTGGTAATATTTTGAGGTGGCAATTCAAGTCGTCCAGCTCAACCTAGTCCATAGGGTCAAGATCATAAGTTGCGTCGGGCCAACGATCTTGTGTTCCAAAAATTATTGAGCCCAGTCTAACCCAGTCCATCTCCCTTAAAACATACAAAGATTTTTCGAGTCGGTCCGTGGACCATCGGACTTTTGGCTCATTGGGTTGGGTCTATTGGTCCAGATAGTCCTGCGGGCCAAGATTTTATGGCCCAAGCTATCTAAAATATCAGACAAGTTGGACCGACCCATCGGCCTGAACGATTTTTTCGACTCTAATCGTATCATAATAAATAAAAATGGTTACGTCAAATAAACACACATCATCTATACATATGCATAAATATATCTACACACACAAAATACTAGACAACCAAATATACACGTATCTTAGAGAGAACCTATGCACAAAATATACATTAGATAGAAGAATAAAATGAATTTTATGTATATACAACTACATTAAATCAGAGAAACACACACTCAACCTCACTGATCCACATATCTCTCACCATCACCTCTCCACGACAGACTTCCTGCTGCACGATGAGTTCCCCCCAAAATTTTCTGAAATCTTCACTTCATAACTTCGGAATTTCCTTAACTCCCTCCACAATTTTCTCCAGTTCCCTCCATTTTTTTTTTTGTTTTTCTTTTCAACGGGATTTCTTCCTCGTTGTTTCCATGTCTACTTCAAACCAGAATCGATCTCTATGTATGAAGAAAAAGAATAATTTCTTTAGTTATGGCCAAGTTACATTGTTTCCTTTTACTAATTGTATTATCCATTTTAATCCCCAACTTAAATACTAAATTGATTTTGCTTTTGACATGGTATGAATTTGATTTCGGGTGATTGACTTCTTTGCAGATTCAAGCATGAACACCAGCACTAATCGGGATATAATTGAGGCATCTCAATTGCTCCAAGGTTCTCAAGAACCACCCCGCAATGGAGATGAAAGCAATAATCGAACCAACGGTTGTATCTCTATCCATCTAGCTTTTTCTATATTTTATTTGTAATACTAATTTTCGACTTCATATCAGAGATTGGAGTAGTACTTATAATTGCAACTTTCATACAGGGACATCTCAAGGGAAAGGAAGAGGGATGACTACAGGCCTTTCAGTTGAGAAAAAGAGACGTGGAACTGGAAAACTAGATGTTGTTATACATCCACTTCGGAATCGAATTGTTGGTGAAAACGCAAAAGACCTCAAAACTGAAGCTGGTGTCCTTATTAAGCAGCATGTCCCTCTTAAGTATCCACAGTGGAAGGACATTCCTATCGACATCAAACGGAAGTTGTGGCTTGGGATGAAGGTTTAGTGTTTCAACAAAACAATGTTTATCTTAATCCTCCATATGTTCAATTTATAGTTTTTTTATGTGTTCACATATACTAATCCCAATCAATATTGCAGCAAAAGTTCAACCTCCAAGATGATCCTCGATCGATCTAAGAAGGTAATCTACAAACAATTGAATGGACAATACAGAAGTTATCGACACAAGTTGCACGAGCATTATCTTAAAGAGAAAGGTCGTGCTGATATATTGGACAAACCCCCCCCCCCCCCCCCCCCCCCCCTTGGAGTAAGTAAAACAGATTGGCAACAATTGATGAATCATTTCGAAAGTGCTGATTTTAAGGTATGAATTAGGTAGATTTTACCTCATTTGCTGTATTTAGGCTTGTATTATTGCTACCTTGTTTTCAAATGTTACAGTCTAGGAATTAAATTATTTCCTTTAGTATTCTAATTTTTTTTTATCTTATCGACTGCAAGATTAGATGGGTGTACAACCTAGGCCGAAGGTGAGAGAGTGAGTTGTAGCTTTAGAGTGTGAGATTTAGAGCTCTAGTGAAGTGTGCTCTAAATCAACCTCTTAAATATTAACTTGAAGGTGATTAGAAGACTAATTACTAAGAAAATCGTACATATATACAACATTCCAAGGTGAATCTTTCCTTGTTCTTAAGACTGATCACACTAAAACTCCTAGCTTCCTCTAGATTGTGACCCCTTCTTTGATTCCTCTTGGAGGTCCTACCCGTAAGTTACAGGGCTCCAAATGTGTGTGAATTTCTCCCCCAATAACTTGAAATAAAGGCGGTAGTTTTGGACTCATAAGGTGAAGATCGTATAGATATGTCAATTGCATATTGAATTCCATAAGGTTTGAGGTGATAAGAGCTACAACTGAATATGGTTTTGGGGAGAAGAAGAATAACTAGTGCATACACATTCAACATACTATTTGGAAGTATCAGATGACATCTAAATAAGTTCAGTTTAAATGAATTTATGAAGAGATTTATATTTTACATTACGTGCAGCAAGTCAGTGATAGGAACAAAAAGAATCGACAGAAGTTGACGATGAACCACACTTGTGGGACAAAATCTATTGCACAGTCTTGCTATGAAGATGTAAGTTGCTTTAATTAATGCTTGTTTATTAGTTATACAATGATATTGTTAAAATAATTATACATATATATGACAGCGCAATCCTGAAACCGGAGAAGAGCCATCACGAACATCTACATGGAGAAAAACTAGATATAGCAATAAGGAAAAATGGTGGGTTGATGTCGCATCAAAGGAAGCATACGTAAGTTTGTTTATTACTTAAAATGATTATTCACTAGATTATCTTAGCAAAAATTAAATTTCACGTTATTTCTCCACGATCAACTCTCTAGCATCATCAAACTTTATCATTATTTCGCTTATGTACTAAAATTATTTGAACTTTATTACCATGGAGTCTGTTTTTTCACTCTTGTAATTTCCTTAAGCATGTTAATGCTAGTCTATGTGTTGTTTGTATTTGTTGCTTCTTCTGTTTCTATATTGTTATATCAAGAAATTATGTTACTTTGGGACTGTAAGATATTATAATAGTGCATAGTTTTTTCAATATTTTCCTCCCTTACATTACAATATGCATTCATTGGCTCTCTCTTTTCTTCTATTTAAGTGAGATGAATATTTGTATACAAAGTCTTCTGATTATAACATTATAAAACTGTGAACAACTAGAGACATTGCTTTAAATTAAACCTTTTGAAAATTTGTGTGAAGCTTATGTATCAAATGTATAAATCAAGATTGTATTATAAGTTTAACATAATGTGAAGGCAATTCTTTTATCATACCTACTGGTCTTTTTTTTTTTTTTTAAATTTATTATTAGTGGAATTTGTTATGCTCTCCTCCTTAATCAAAATTAGTTCATCAGGAGAAAATTATTGGATTGCAAACTAGAGATGATGCTATGACTGAAGATGAAGCCTTTGTAGAGGTACTTGGGGAAGAAAAACCTCATCGACTACGTGGTTGTGGAGATGGCTTGAAGCCACCTTCCAAACGAGCTGAAAGAATCAACATTGAACTACAAAAGGAGAATGAAATGTTGAGGAGGCAAGCTGAAGAAGACAAAGAATCCTTGGAGGCAGTGAGGAAGGAGAACAAGGAAATGGCCACACGGTTGTAGTCCTTAGAAGAAAAACTCCCAGAGATTCTTCAAACTTTGAAGCAGATTGGTTATGTTCCATCCACTAATGTAAGTAAATTAATATATTCATCCATCTATAGCATTTTTTTATTATAATTATAATTATTATTGGCACTGTTGTTATTATTATTTTTGTCATTGTTGATAAATAATTTTGTTATTATTACATTTTATTTTTGAAAGGTAAACCTCTGAAATAAGTGAATATATATTACTATAACTAGTGTAGAAGATTTATTTCCATGTACTGGTTGTTGTGTGAACATATAAAGTCTATAACAAATATATCTTATAACCTTATGAATTTTATAATATTACCATTTGTTGAGCATGTAGATGGCATTAATAATGGTGGTACACCACTATTGTTTTAATTGTATATAATACATTCAACTTATTTCTTCCCTTCTTATGAGAAATGCTAATTCATCCTTTCAATTTTGCAGGCTTGAAGGGACGAAGCTTTTGACGAAATTATTGCAATATTCCATCTACGGCTTCAATTATTCAATTATTCGGTGCTTAATTAGTTTTTAGTAGGAAGACTTTTGTCTATTGAATTTGCTCTAGGTTTGCACTTCTATTCAATTATTCAGTGCTTAGTTTTTATTAGGAAGACTTTTGTTTATTGAATTTGCTCTAGGTTTGGACTTCTATGTTAGGAATTATGATGGTGATACTTGACTTTTGTATACACCTTGTTTTCATGTTATACTATGTTTAATGGAATGAAATGATTTCAATTTTTTATATTTCTCATCTAATAGAAATACACATTTGATGCATATATGTACAAAATAACAAAGCAAAAAACAGGCCATCATTGAACTCGAATGACAGTTAAAATATGCTTGTCACAATATCATATATTTTTTTTTAATTTTATGTTTTAATTTTATTTAATATATTAATAATAAAAATATTTCTTGTGACGATATTTCAAATATTAGTTACGAATGCATCTTCGCACCAATACAATAATAGTGACATCTCACACTATGTTGTAGTTACAATTGTATATTTTTGGACTTAAATATTAAACATTTAGTGACAATAACTATTTGTGAGTGAAACTCACTGAATAGTGACCATTCTTCGTTGTGGCTGTATTAGCTCTTTTAGTAACAAATAGTAAGTGACACTAAAACACTATAATATAGTGACAAAAAAAACTCGTGACCACAAATATGATATTAGTGACAACATATAAGTGTGACTAAAGGGTTTGATTTTAGTGACAAGTGATGAACTTTCGTGACTAATCTTATAGTGACACTACTTGTAGTCACAACCTACTGACAACCTAAAAAATTGTCACTAACTAGTTTTAGTGACAATATTGTCATATATAGTGACAAAAAAATTTGTCACTCTACACAGTTTTTCTTGTAGAGCTTAAGTCTAAAGTTTAATTTCATTTTGTTTTATTTCAAGCTTAAAAATCTCCGGAGCAATTGGCCCAAGAGTTATTCGAGATCCTAGGCCTTGCATTAATTTCCAAGCCTAAAGTCAATTATATTTTGTGACACCAATTCATGTCTCATTAAGAAAACTCATTTCATACATCAGATTTTAATTCAACTCATTATTAAGCCCGGTGCACAAAGAATATGTAACACTGAGGGTACTTATATATATTGTTTAATTTAATACATTTTGTTTTTTCAATATATTTATTCATTCATTGATTTATAAAATTGGATCAACCCATTATAGGCCTATGGTCTACCTAAGTCAATTTGACCCGTTTAATCTTTTCAAGTCGAATTACGTTGGGAATCAATCTTATTATTTGCAAACCCACATGTTTGCAATTTATTTATTTATTCATATAATCTCAATCTCAATATCGTAATAGGAAAATCACTACATACATTTATAAATCATTTGAATACTAAGCTCAAACCCACAACACAGGAAATGCATAAGGCACATGTCTTAGAATTACACGGTTTCTTGATCCTCCTGATTCTTTGCTGCAACAAAAGGATATTCCAAACCCTAGACATATCAGATCTACATTAGCCAAGTCCTATCAATTGGTGAATTCCTATCTACTAATTCCCTAATCCTAGTTTGAACCTAATATAAATACAATAATGAATTACACACTGCTTACAAGAAATTTCCTCTTGTACCATGCCTACCAGCAAAACCCCACCCGAAACTTCGGCAACCTTAATGCCACTACCAAATACCCTCTTACTACCAGGAACGAGCCCTTCTCACCATCACACTGAACATCTAGAGCAAGGTGAATTCTCCACCCTTCTCGATCTTTAGTTATGGCAGCTGATACTCTTTCAATAACCCCACTGTCCCAAGTCCAATTCTAGCCACCCCAATCGATAAGAAACCCTTTGCAAATATCAAGATAAAGATTTAAAAGCTTTTTGGTAAATTCTGCCCAATCACCACCATTGATGTCTCCAATTTTCCCAAATCAATAAAAAATTCAAAACTGAAAACAGGAACGATGGAGAAGGGGAAGAGGGTGAGATTAATTTTGTGTGTTTGTCTGTACGACAACGTGGGTGGGTGTGCTGATGGGTCTGAGTGTGTGCCTGTGTATATGCCGATGTGTGTGTGTGAGAATGGGTGGTGTCGCGCTTTGTGTGTGCAACAGAAGGGGAAAGGAGAGAGAGAGGAGTGTGTGCGTGTGAGTGTCTGTTTTGTTTAAGGAGAGAGAAAAGAAAAGGTTGAAGGGGATGATGTAGGAATTAGTGTAGTGTGTGTTTCTACAAATTGGGTTGTAGAAATATAAGAGAGAAATATTTCTCACTGTATTAGAGAAAAATGGGAAAATAATTTCAATTAATAAAATCCAATTTCTAATAATTGTAAGGTGTCGCCTAGGATTTAGATATTGTAAAACCAATCTAATTCCATCACAAGTTCCAACCTTTTGTTAATGTTGGAATTAGTGTCGGGTACCTTTAATTGAACCCGGATCGTATACGGATCGAACCACGATCTCACCTCCATGATCCATACTCTCGGTCGGGGTGAAAATCACAATCGAAAATCCACCACGATCCATGATAGGGATAATCCGATCACTTCGGGTCGGGTTAATACCTAAGCCCACTGACCGGCCGAGCACGCGTAGGCCCAGCAGGCCCAGGAACACACGTCGGCCCAACAGATGGTTTATTCCGCGAATTAAGGCTCAGGATTCGTTCCCAACCGCCATGCAGCGGGAAATAGGCGTGAGAATAGGGAGTTTGTTAGGGTTCAGTTAGGGTTTAGGAAAGTTGAGTATAAATATGAGAAAGAACTCTGAATTAGGGTTCGCATTCTGTATTCTGAATTATTGCTTGTAAGCTCAAAGTTTTAGTGAAAGAAACACCTCGGCAAGAGTGATTTTCTGCTCGTGGACGTAGATCTCCGGATCGAACCACGTATATCTTGTGTGTTTTTATATTTCTTGCACTGATTGAGGCTGAATTGATTGGATATCGGATTGTGCTTTATCAATTGGCGCCGTCTGTGGGAACTGTAAAGCAATTTTTGACATTCACAGCGTATTCAAAGATCATGGTGACGACTCGTTTGAATCAATCTCGCCACGGTGATCAATCCAACCAGGATCCACCCGTGGATCAAGTTTTGCCGCCGAGGCAATTGCCGGCAAGGAGTACATCTCATCATTAGGGCAATCAAGGCCCGGTTGCGAATCCAGACAATCAGTATTTACCTCCACCCCCTCAAGACATGCAAAACCCTAATCCCGCTGCTGCCCAACCACCGGTTAACATTCAAATCTCACCAGAATTGCTCCAGGATTTCCTACAAGAGCACGCCCATGTTCTTCAAGACTGGGCGGCTAATCGCCAACACCCCGCGGGGCATGCCGGACATGATGCCAATCCCGCGGTGCCTCCACAACGTCAGCACTCGCGTGATCAGCAAGACCCGGGGCATCGCGGGCGTCCAGATCGGCGACGGGAACGACCTGGTTCTTCCGAGGACCATGGGAGTTCTAACGAATCACGACAACGCAACGATGAATTTACCGATGTCGATCGCCGCCGTCCACTCAACGCGGCTAAGAGAGTTCGTTATGCCAATCTTCATACTCTAGATTTTCAAGAGTATGAGCGAGTCCAACGCAATGTTGAACTTGACAGAATCTTGGGCCTTGATGCCAATGGAGATATCATCACACCGTTCTCCCAAGAAATCATGGCAACCTCCCTTCCCGAAGGGTTCAAACGGCCGGCCATACCACCTTACGATGGCACCGGAGATCCGGCCAATTTTCTTGGAGCTTTCAGGCACAACATGCTTAGCCGCGATAACACTACATCCCTCCATTACTGTAAGATTTTCCCCGAGTACTTACAGGATGAAGCTCGGGTTTGGTTTGATTCTCTCCCGCGCAACAGCGTATCCTCTTTCAGAGAACTCGCCGAACACTTTTGGGCGCGGTTCGAAGCACGGGCGAAGCCCATGGCCACTTTGGCCGACCTCATGAATATGGAACAGCGGGACGGTGAAACCGTTACCCAATTTCTTGACCGCTTTACAGCGGAAAGCCTCAAGGTGGGAAGTTGCTCCGAAGACGTAGTCATCAACGCATTCATGAATGGACTCCGTCCTGGAACACTTTACACCGAGTTGGTTCGAAACACACCGGTCACAACCCGAGTACTGTTCAAAACGGTGTGCAAATTTGCTAAGGCCGAGGAGCAGACTCGCTGGAAACGTGAGAAACATGCTAGCAAGCGGCAGTCCGACAAGGCACAAACTGGGCCTAGTACGCGACCTAGTGCCTTTTCCCGTCTGAACCCGGGGCGTTCAGAATCTCGAGGCGATATTCCACAATTGACTCCGTTGACGAAGTCACGAGCCGAAATCCTTTCTATTCACAAGAACGATCTACGACCTTGTCCGCGGATGACTGCTCCGCCTGAGAAGAGGAACCGTGGAAAGTGGTGTGCGTACCACCGAGATCATGGGCACGAGACAGAGGAATGTCGAGAACTCAGCAAGGAAATCGAGGAGTGCCTGAGGAAAGGTTTCTTGCGCCAATACATTGCGCGGACCGATGATAAGCCTCGGACAGGTCAGAATGGGGGGTCGTCACATAATCGTGGAGGTTATCATGACCGTGGTACACAAAAAAATCGACCGCCGTGGCATAATAATCGGCCGGGGCCTAGTAATTACGCACGGCAAGATTCTGGCAATCGCCAACAACCACGTCTTCCGCCACTACCTCCTCCTCCGGGAGGACCCGGAGACAACGCACCCCCTCACGTAATAAACGTGATATATGGGGCCCTCCCCATCGGGGCTTCGCGACATGCCTTGAAGGCAGAGGCTCGACGTCATCCTCCCGAGGAGCCACGTCATAAACGCCTCCATCAATCCGAGACTGTCAACTTCACGGATAGAGACCCGGTTCCGGAGATAACACCTCATACTGACGCTATTGTCATCGACATGACTGTAGCCAACATAACAATAAGGCGGGTCTTCGTGGATAATGGGGCCGCGGTGAGTGTTATATTTGCCGACTGTTTCCAAAGGATGGGGATTCCTCGGGACAACTTCGGCCGGCCCCCGGGCCACTGCAGACTTTCACTCAGGGTGAAGTCCAGCCAGAGGGTGTCATCACTCTCCCGGCGTCTTTGGGGACTTATCCGGCAATAAAAACCATTTTCGTGGATTTTTATGTGGTGAATTCCTCATCACCGTACAACATGATCTTGGGCCGGGACTGGCTTACCCCCGCCAAAGCCATATGTTCCACGTATCACCTCGCATTAAAGTTCCCCACTTCGCATGGCGAAGTGGCTATCCGCGGGAGTCAGCGGGTTTCAAAGGAGTGTATGTACGTGGCACTCAAAAAGACTGCTAAAGTTCCTCCCAAACAGCAGCTTCAAGTAGCATCATCGGCTCTGGAACCTCGGGAATGTACCTCATTGGGGGATGCCACCGCCCAAGTACCGCTTGATCCGTCTAAGCCGGAACAGACTGTAACCGTCGGAGCCGTGGATGTGTCATGGCTACACCAGGCTATAATTCAGACCTTGCGAGAATATTCCGATGTCTTCGCATGGTCTCCTCTGGATATGCCCGGGGTCTCTCCCGATATAATAACACACAAGCTGAACATCGATCCCAGCGTAAAGCCTATACAGCAGAAGCAAAGGAAATTCGCTCCGGAGCGAAATGACGCAATTCGAATCGAGGTGCAACAACTCTTGGATGCGGACATCCTGTTCGAAGTATATTACCCCTCCTGGCTATCCAATCCGGTAATGGTGATTAAGTCCAGTGGGGCATGGCGGATGTGCGTTGATTTCTCCGACCTTAATAAACATTGTCCGAAGGACTGCTATCCTCTACCTTCCATAGACCAAAAGGCCGAAGCCATTACTGGGTATGTGGCACTTTGTTTCTTGGATCGGTATAAGGGATACCACCAGATCTTTATGGATCCGCAAGATGCCATCAAGACAGCATTCATCACTGCTTTCGGGTGTTTTGCTTTTAAGAAAATGCCCTTTGGGCTCAAGAACGCCGGAGCCACATATCAACGTCTCATGGACCGAGTTTTTCACGACCAGATTGGCCGCAATGTCGAGGTTTACGTTGATGATCTTGTTATAAAGAGCACCATCCATTCTTCATCTGTACAGGACATTGCCGAAACGTTGCGCACTCTGCGGCGTTACAATTTGCGACTTAATCCAGCGAAATGCACTTTCGGCGTTGGCTCCGGCAAGTTCCTTGGATATATGGTTTCACAACACGGTCTTCAGGCTAATCCAGCCAAACTTCGGGATGTTCTGGATCTGCAGCCACCGAAGCGTTCAGAGACGTTCAGCGCCTCACGGGCGGTTTGGCGGCCTTAAATCGTTTTCTGTCCAAAGCGGCAGAGCGTCAACTCCCATTCTTCAAAATCTTGCGACAATCGAAGTCCTTTGAATGGACTCCGGCGTGCGCCGAGGCTTTCGAGGCTTTGAAACGCCATATACAGCAGCTGCCTACTTTGTCAGTTCCTCTCTCCGGAGAGCCGCTTTACTTATATTTGGCTTCCGCCGAGGAAGCTATTAGCGCTGCACTTGTGCGCGAAGTCAATGGGGTTCAACATCCCGTGTATTTCGCAAGTCGTGTTCTCCACGGGGCGGAGACCCGGTACTCCGTACTGGAAAAAACTGTACTAGCTCTTGTCATGGCAGCTCGGCGTCTGCGCCCATATTTCCAAGGGCGTGAAATACGGGTTATGACCAATCATCCTATCCGTCAGATTCTTGTCAAACCCGAGGTGTCTGGGCGCCTTGCAAAGTGGGCCGTCGAGTTAGGCGAATATGATATTCAATACCTTCCCCGCCGAGCAATCAAGGGTCAAGCACTCGCCGACTTTCTGGCTGAAACCCCGGGAGACAGTCATGAGTCTCCGACAGACAGTGATACACATCACCCCGCTACCCTTGTATCCTCACCTCGGAAATGGCAACTATATGTGGATGGAGCATCCACGACTCGAGGAAGTGGTGCCGGGGTGCTTCTCATCGACCTCGAGGAGGTTGAAGTCAAATACGTCATCCGATTCAAGTTTAAGGTGACTAATAATGAAGCGGAGTACGAGGCAGTTCTCGCCGAGCTCCGGCTCGCTCAATCCTTAGGCATTCGTCATCTTGAGCTCTTCACGGACTCCGAGATTGTGTCCAAGCAAATTCAGGGGACTTATGTCGCCAAGGATGAAACAATGGTCAGGTATCGTGCTCTAACACTCAAGCTTATGTCAACTCTTGATACAGTTATTATCCAGAAAATACCGTGTGCTCAGAATGCAAGAGCAGACGCGCTTAGCAAATTGGCCTCCGCGGTCCGAACAAATATATCTCCGGATATCATGGTCGAAGACCTGTCTCACCCAGCAATTCATGAGGCCACAGTTTCGGTACTGACCGATAGTGATCCGAATTGGATGACTCCTATCATTCAATATCTCCGAGATGGAATCCTGCCTACTGATAAGCTGCGAGCTCGGCAAGTTGTCCCCAAAGCCCCCAAATACTCCTTTCATGATGGAGTTTTGTACCGGCGGTCATACCTACAACCGAGTCTCCGGTGTCTCGCTCCTGCCGAAGCTATTCAAGTTCTACGGGAGGTTCACGAAGGGGCCTGTGCCAGCCATATCGGCTCCCGGACATTAGCCAAGAAAGTTCTCCGCTGGGGATATTATTGGCCAACCCTGTTCAACGATACCCATGACTTAGTGACCAAATGCAGCAAGTGTCAGCTGCACTCCCGTGTAAAGCATCTGCCGCAGACCGAGCTCACTGGAATCCAGAGTGCGTGGCCGTTTATTCAGTGGGGTATCGACATTGTTGGCCCATTCCCCGTTGCTCCGGGGGGATTGAAGTTCCTGGTCGTTTCCGTAGACTATTTCACTAAGTGGGTGGAAGCCGAACCTCTCACGGCCATTACTGGTCAGAATATCTTGAAGTTTGTATGGCGCAATATCGTTTGTCGCTTCGGCATCCCGAGTGCTATTATCTCGGACAATGGTAAACAATTCGCCAATGATCCCTTTCGGTCATGGTGCGAAGAGCTTCACATCAAACAAATTTTCACTTCTGTTGCTCACCCTCAAGCTAACGGTCAGGTTGAAGTCACTAATTGTACACTGCTCACGGGTATAAAGAAACGCCTGGATAATGCCAAAGGTCTTTGGGCTGAAAACCTTCCGCAAGTCCTATGGGCTTATCGCACAACACCTCATACCTCCACCGGGGAGACTCCTTACAGCCTTACTTATGGTTCCGAAGCCGTTATTCCTGCGGAAATCAGTGTACCAAGCCCCCGCCTCCTCAAATTGGTTCCAGAGGATAATGACGAGGCTCTCCGAGCAAATTTGGATGAGCTTGAAAATCGTCGTCACCAATCATTCATTCAACAGGCCAGGTGTAAACAACGAGCAGCCCGGTATCATAACCTCCGGGTCCGGGGCACTCAGTTCAATGTCGGGGACCTAGTTCTTCGGCTCAATTCGGCCAGCAAAGCTGCCCCCGAGGGGAAATTACATGCTTCTTGGGAAGGTCCCTACCGCGTCGTTGCCGCGCACGATTCCGGATCCTATCAGTTAGAGCATCTCAATGGGACCTCGATCCCCCGAAGCTGGCACGTAACCAAGTTGAGGCGCTTCTATCTGTGAAGGCCAAATCACAAGTACCATCTGCCCTTTCTGCTCATTGTATGTTTCTTTTATGATTATCATCTACCTTTGTATTGTTTAGTTTGCTCCGGCACTTATCATCGAATAAAAATTTCTTTGTTTATGCATCTTGTTGTGTTTCCTTTTACGTTACGGGGACGCCCTAACGCAATCGTATTATCATTATTAGTCTCCGGACAATTAAACCTCTCTCTCTTGATCCGTCCGAGGAGATTCGCATTTTAGTCCCCGGACTCGTATCACTTTCTCGCCTGTTTAACCGGAGAAGTGTTTACTCCCGCCTGATCCGTCCGGGGAGATGTTACTCCCGCCTGATCCGTCCGGGGAGATTGGATTTATCCATACTGTGTTCTCGAACACCCAATTACAATAGTTAATAATTTTTCGTATTGTGTTCCCGAACACCCGGTTAAAATGGTTAGTAACTTGTTGCTTTCCTTAAACCCGTCTATACACACCGCAACAGTTTTATTATCTTCTGAATAATACAACATCAATAAGTTTTTTACATAAGACTTAAAAAAAAACAAAAAAACAAAAAGGAGAAAAGCCATTATCTACGGCCCCCGAGCCAATATTCAGCACCCCGGCGTTGCGGCCTGCTCCTCGGTCTGCGCTGTGTCCTACGGGATCTTGTAGATCCTCGACCTCGGGCTCCGGCTCTTTCTCCACCGCGAGCTTCCCGACGCCGAGGACTTGCTCTGGACGTTTGCCTGGGGACTTCGTCTCTAGTCCGAGCTCGGCTACTTGGTTGTGGAGCGGACCTCGGGGTTTGGGCCCACTGCACAGGGTCCCACTCCTCCGGAGCCATCACTTCAATTTCTCTGGCCAGCTCCTCGACTACTTCTTCGGCAATCACAGCGGGCTCTTCTTCGATCATGGTCACTGGAGCTGGCTCCCGAATAACAATGCCTTGGCTCTTTCCAGAGGGTTTCTTTTTATCCTTCCGGGGTGCTTTCGGGGTACCTTGTCTCCGGCTTGAACTCGCGATGAATTCCTCGGCAGAAGGCCTCCACCTGCCTCGGCCCTTTAGCCCTTCATACATGCTCAGAAGCAACTCTAGAACTTCTCGCTTTCTTACAAGCTCCGAGGCCTCCGCGGGGTTATTTGCCGTAAGCGCCGAGATTTCGCCCTGGATCTCTACGACCCGCTCCTCCACTTCCTCAAAGGTCAGAAGACCGAACTCCGACAGTATCCGATCATACTCCCTCTGATGAACAAGGACACGGCTCATTTCGGCAGCTGTAGTCCGGTATTTCATCTCGAAATCTTTGGCTCTTTCTTCGGCTTCAACCACTTTCCTCTCTGCCGAGGCCACCTGCTTTTCTAGCTTTGGCACTACGTGCATTTGCAGGTTGTTCTTTTCTTCGCGGAACCACTCAAGTGATCGCATGAGTTTCTTTATTGTTTCGTGTAGTTCCACGCTATTCTAAACAGAAAGAAGAGTCAACCAGATCGATCAATTTAAAGTATGTCAAGAGTTGGAGTTCAGTTCGAAAACAAACACAAATTGATTATGCAAGCAAAGAGAAGATGAAGTGTCTGAGAAACAAAGAATTATATTTCACAAAATGGAAGTACAATATCCATGATTCGTACAATGTTTGCATATAATCCTATCATCTATAGTTTTTAAATTTGCGGGGATCGACTGACCTCCCGCTCAGTTGCCTCCGTATCTCCGGGCAACACCTCTCGCCGGCCCTCTGACACTTCGGCTTCTCCCTCCTCATTTGCTGCGACAGCTTCGTCCGCAACTGTGGCTTCGACCTCCATCCGTGGAGGGGGTTCTCTGCTTCGGGGTGCGGAGACCAGTTCACCTCAGCGGAACGCCATGAACTCCTGGTCCTGGTCAACCTCACAGTTGGCGACCTCCGCGGCCGTCAGCAGTTGTTTCTTCTCCCCGAGAGCCTTCACCAGGGGCCACTCCGGCAGATTCGCTAGAGCTGCATAGTAGGCCTTTTCCACCTCGGCCACTGCCTCAAAGTCGTACCCGAATTCTGGACGATATACGTCCACGTTCGGGTAGACCTCCTTCACCTGCTCCAGCAGCGCGGATCGTGTGGCCTGGTCCCCTATAGCCACGAACTCCGTCTGGAAGTCAAGGAACGTGCTGGTTTGGAATAATCTGTCGGCGAATGCCTTCAGCATCGCTCCTTGCCCTTCGACTACGGCAGCTTCCCGAGCCTCCATCTCTGCCCGCAGCCGCAGCACTTCACCCCGGAGGACATTATTCTCCGCCTCCACTCCGCGCAGACGCGCAACCTCGTTTTCGACCAAGACAGTCCTCTTGCGTGCCTCGGTCAGATCGTGGGTCAATCGGTCGTTGCGCGCCCGCAGCTCCCTTGCCACTTCGGCCAGTTCCTCCTTGCCATCCTTCTCGCTCTTTCGACCGAGGTCCAGAATACCTCGCGCTAAGCGCAGAAGTTCTTCGGCGTCCGCGCCTTCTAACCCCAACAGACTTGGGGGCCCCTGCTCCTTCACCTGAACCAATGATAGCACATAATGATCAGCACAGAAGAATATTCAATGCAATTGCATTAACAGTAGCTGACAACACGACTGAAACTTACCTCCATACCCCCCTCCGCGCGGAGTCTTTTCGCTGCTGATGGAGGAGTCCCAGATGGCTCCGGCCTCTTCTTGTACATAGGGGTAGGCTTCGTTACCCCTACTTGCTCCTCGGACCCAGCGCTGGGCCTCGTATCGGATGGCATCTTTCCCCGGGGGGATGCCTCAGCAGCCTTGCCTTTCTTTTTGGCCGCTGTCGCCGCCGCGGGGCTTCCAGCCGGCTCTTTCCCGAAGCGTCCCACTGCATATAGAGGTTATAGTTAGTCCTGTGCAAAACAACAGTTATAAAAAGCAAGATAGAAGAACTCCTACCCTCTTCGGCAGCCGCATCGCCCGCATAATACGGGCTCAATCCTGCCCCCTCCAATTCTTCCTCGGTACAGAGGGTTTTGAAAGTCCCCACTGACCGGAATATATGTACGACTTCGGCCTCCGGGCTCTCCACAGGAGCGGTATCAAGTACCTCATCCCTCCTCCACTTCGGGAGAGCTACTTTATTCCTAACAAATATAAACCTCTCCTTCCATCCCTCCACCTTACTAGGGTTTTGAACCTTGAACCCACCTCGGGCTCGGGGACTGAATGAGTACCACCCCTTGGACTTCCCGAAGTTTTTTAATTGGTAAAAAAACCTAAAAATCTCTACGGTGGGTTCTATCCCGGCGTTCTTGCACACCACGGTAAATCCCACTACCTGCCTCACCGCGTTCGGCGCTAGTTGGCTCAAGGCAATACCGTAATATTGCAGCAACCGGACCACAATGTCCCACAGGGGCAGTCTCAGGCCTATTCTAAGGGGATCTATGTACACACTAATAAACCCCTGCGGTGGGCAGCAGGCCCTATCCTCGGGGTTCGGTATTATATACTCTAAGTTGAAGGGAAAGAAAAATAAAGGGATTTCTCTCTCAATTTGCTCTCGCGTCATCCGTAACGCTACAGAGGCCACCTCCAAATCCTCCTCCGCACATTGATAGAAGGCAACCATCATAACGTTGCTTTCCAGCCCATCGGCCCTGTCTACGATCCTAATCTCATTCCTCTCCGGAATGAGGTATCGAAGGGGGGGGGGGATATCTAACGGAGCATCCGTAGTCCCTACTTCTTGAATAGAGGCAGAAGATGAGGCAGAAGGTGAAGAGGAAGACATACTTACTTGGGTTGAATTTGAGTGGGTTGAATTTGAGAAGTTTTGATTTGAGATGAATCACATGCACCGAATCCCCTCTTTTTCCCGCTTTCTAAACTGGTAAATCGCAATGAAGAAGATGAAGAGTTACTGTGCAGTTATTCCAAATATATACGCAAAAAAACAACGGCTCTGATACAACCTATTCAAATTCAATGAGGGAGATTTAAACGTGCTCTTCACGCGCTTTACAGTTCCCAAGGCGCGTGGGGAACAGGTTTCTTGGAAATCGCAGAGCGTGTCACTTCACATCCCTCTCTCTCATGATGGCGCCGCCAGTCACATCAACCTCACCCTTCGTCAGGAAGATTCAAACTACACTCCGGTGATTCAATTACCTCGGTCATACCGCCACACTCCGGTGCTTCCTTCATTTTGGCCAGACTACTACACTCCGGTGTACCCTCCACCTCGGCCAGGTTGTTATATACTTCCAACGCGTTTCTTGCTTCTGGGAAATTCTGTATTTCGCTATATGTCCTGTGCACTTCGGCCTAGTTCGACTCCGCGTCCGCAGACTGCTCCGCGGAGTCCCCGGGGACGCGGATAGACTTAGTCATCCATAAACACTTCGGCGCGCCCGCGACCACGGCCCTTCTTGCTTACGGCTCCACCCCGGTGACAACCGAAGCTCCTTCCTCGCTTCGGCTGGGGGGGGGGGCATCTGATAGGGATAACCCGATCACTTCGGGTCGGGTTAATACCTAAGCCCACTGACCGGCCCAGCACGCGTAGGCCCAGCAGGCCCAGGAACACACGTCGGCCCAACAGATGGTTTGTTCCGCGAATCAAGGCTCAGAATTCGTTCCCAACCGCCATGCAGCGGGAAATAGGCGTGAGAATAGGGAGTTTGTTAGGGTTCAGTTAGGGTTTAGGAAAGTTGATTATAAATATGAGAAAAGAACTCTGAATTAGGGTTCGCATTCTGTATTCTGAATTATTGCTTGTAAGCTCAAAGTTTTAGTGAAAGAAACACCTCGGCAAGAGTGATTTTCTGCTCGTGGACGTAGATCTCCGGATCGAACCACGTATATCTTGTGTGTTTTTATATTTCTTGCACTGATTGAGGCTGAATTGATTGGATATCGGATTGTGCTTTATCAATCCACAATCCAGAAGATGGGCTTTGGAAAATCACTTTTGGGTGTGGGAGAAATCACTTTTGATTTCACCCCTTTTTGTTCAGTTCTCATTATTCTCCATCATCAAGTGTATCATGTACACTTAATGGGTTTATATAGAGGAAGTAGTGGGCTTCTAATAATGGGAGATGAGCCTCCTATAATAGCCCACTTCCTATAATTGTGTCAGCCCACTTGGGCGGCCTTGGACCGGACCCAATAGCCCAGGTGAAACGGGCCCATGGCCCGGGTCAAACCAACATCCCCTACTCGCCCATGAGGGCTGAGACCAAACCTTTCGTGATCTTTCCCACTCACCGAAATCATACTAGCTAATGGATCGTGTGACCCACGAGTATCTCAAGAGCATATAGTTATACACTGGTTAAGGTGTATAACAGCTCGACATAAAAAATTTGAGGACAACGAACTCGCTATATCCCAGACTCGTTACCCAATGCCAAAAATCAGTATGCCTCCTTGTCCCTTGATTAATGAAGGAGCATACAAGATACAAGAAAATATCTAAATAATATCTAGATAATTACATAAAAGAAATAATAAGCCTAATTAAATAAAGCTCTTGATAGGCTTCTTCATAAAATTGAAGACTTTAAAAAATCAATGTCCATCGTCTCTCTATCTTGGCCTGCTTCTTCACTTTTCAGCCCAAAACATCAATTTAACTCCAAGTCCAATTATTATTATCCTACATGAAAAGATAATTAATTAAGATCAATAAAGAATAATAATCAACCAAAAATAAGGGAATATGAATATCAAATAAGGATTAATATATGCACATCACCGACACCCTATATCTATAGCTAGTCTTACGGTTTCAAACCACCTTATAACTCTAAAATTATTTTGATATATAATTAACTAAAAGGATTATTTCTGAGAAAGCTATTATTTCATAAATTACACATAAAATAAATTTTATTATATATCCTAAGGTTTTATCTTCAATGCAATTTCCCCTTTTAGGGCATAGAAAATTAAGTTATTCGACACCAAGAGTCATATGATTTCAATCACCTTATAACTCTAAAATTACTATTTCAATATTTAATTAAGTAAATAAATATTATTCGAGAAAGCTATGTTTTCAGTACATTATACATAAAATAATATTTTTTTATGTTTCTATTCATCACGACGTTTCATCAAAAGTTTAATTTCACCCATTAAGATATAGGCCTAGAGAGTAACTGACACCCTATACTAAAATTCAATGGTTTCAAATTACCTTATAACTCTAAAATTACTATTTCAATACTCAATTAAGTCTAGGGGTGGATCGGTACGATGTACCAAAATTTTTCATCTCATACCGTATATTGTACTGAAATGTTCGGTATACACAAAATTCATACCGGTACCATACCGAAAATTTCGGTATATCGAAATCGGTATGGTAATGTAAGATTTTGGTATATCGTGGTAAATATGTGCTCACAATGAAGTTCTTCAGCGTAACATCAAGAGCAATCGCAATCCAATAAAAAATTAGAAAAGCTTCAGCACAATGACAAATAGCAGTCCCAACTCCCAATTTATCAAGAAATCCGAATGAAAAAAAAAAAACTAGAGCAGCTACGCGAGTGCATCAGTAAATACACAGAGAGATCGACATTTTCTAAATTAACAAATTAAAGTCCCAGTTCAGCAAATTACTAGATAAAAAGAAAAAAAACAAAAAAGATCTACGTTTGGCGAACCAAAAGGCGACGTCGTCGCCGGATAGTGAGGTAAGACGGTCGACTCGCCACTACCCTTTTTCTGTCACCGTGGATGGCCCTATATATATATATATATATATATATATATAGAGTCGTCCTATGGTTTCAAATAACCTGATAACTCTAAAATTACTATTTCGATATTCAATTAAGTGAATGAATATTGCCAGAGAAAGCAAATTTTTTTTTTATAGTAAGTTACCCATAAAAAATAATTCTTTTTATTTTTATTTCTCTTACACTACAAGAAATTCTCAAAATAGCGACCGATTTTAGCGACAGAGATTTTTTGTCGTTAATTACTGATAAAATTGCAACTATATATCGACAGAAATAAAAAATGTTTCAAAAATAAAATTCGTCGACGGATTACCGACAGACTAACGACGCTATATAAGGGTCAATATACTAATTTTCTATGCGGCAAACCATCGACCAATTTAGTGACGGAATTCTAACGACGGATATAATTCGGTCGGTAATTTTTTATTTATTTTAAACATGCCGACCAATTAGTGACAGAAATGTACCGACAGAAAAAATTCAGTCGGTAAATTTTGTATTTTAATAGTGCCGACTAATTTCAAAATCATACCGACTAATATAATTCTGTCGTAATTTTTTTTGTAGAAATATCGACGGATGTAGTAGTCGCTAAATACCGACAGAATTTTGGTCGGTATTATAAATTAAAAAAAAATACCAATTTTTATCACAATTTATAAGCTGAAAATAAATTAAAAGAAAATAATTTTACAACAAAATCTGAGTAATTACTCCTCCCAGCTCTCTCCTCCCAGCTCCCAGGTCTCGCTCTCTCGGTCTCTCCTCCCAGCTTTCTCTCTCTCCTCCATCTGAAGAAGGCGCACGGCATACACGCGTAGGCATCTCGTTTACGATTCTCTGGTAATGTTTCAACACAATCATTCCCCAATTTCTTCGTATCAAAATTACCTAAATTTCATCATATTTCGAATTCTGCTGCCTGCGAAACAATGATGTAATTTTCCCCAATTTCTTCTGCTAATGTGGATTTATATTTGAGTTTCTGTTTTCCATCTACCTTTGCTTCACTGTAATGAAACTTGAATATTATTGTAAGATCTTGTTACGATCCGAGCTCCGATTGTATTGTCCGTGGCCATAATCCGTGGGAGAATCGGTATAAGAAACATAACAAGGATGCTCCATTACTCAAAATAGAGAATTGAAGAGGATATGAAAGAGAATTGCAAAAACAGAGGGAAGAGAACAGAGAGATGAGAGAGAATCGGTTTGTTTTACAAATGTCTCTGAGTTTTCTTTACAAATGACTTCATTTTCTATTTGTACATTGTTGAAAATCTAGAACTATCCGCACTCCCACTGTGTGATCCCTTTTAGTCAAAACGGTGTCGTCTTTATCCTCTTTGTTTCCATATCCTGACGATCTAAACAAGTCATGATAATTTATTTCTGCAGGATGATCTCTTTGTGAAGGTTTTACTAGTCCAGACAGAGGTTTGGATATTTGTTATCTATATTTGGGTAGCCAACTATTTTTCTACTGCTGTCTAGACAATGATATATATGTTTGATTTTCTGTTTTTGGATTTTCAGTGGGACGAGATGGAGGAAATTCATCAACGCAATTTGGACTTCTCTAATCTTGAAGTGAGTTATATCCCAACTGTTTGGTATAATCAATTGAAATTGATCTGCAGTTTGTTTTTGTTCTTTTGATCCAAATTTAAGGGTTAATTGATGCTAAGATTGTTTGAGGTGTTTGGCAGCACGAATTGGAAAAAGGTGGAGTCTTATATGATAAGAAGGCCTACCTATTTGGCCATTACGATTGTAAGTAACTCTTACTTTTGGAGAAGTGATTAAAATTAAAATTTGTTCAAAAATTACTTATAATTAAAAGTAGGTGGTGTTTATGAATAAAATAATTTTAACTAAAATAAAGTGTTTGATAAATACGAACTTCACATCTCTTAAAATTACTAATTTCAGCATTGAGAAGTAGATAGAAGCAGTATTCTTTCTGCTTGTAGATTTTGATTTTAACTTCTAAATGGTTAATATGGTATATACAAGATGATGATGATGATGATACAAGGGACAGCTAAAATATAGCTTTTTACTGTGATGTCAAAATACATACAACACTAGACTAGCTGATGGTTGCAGAAAATGGAAGAATGTATAGTGTAAGCTAAACTAAAAAGAGGATGAGTGGCTGATTAATGTGTTCTATCTATTTAAGTAATACAATTTACTACTAGTAATTGTAATTAGCTAATTTCAAACCCGGGTAAGTTGCTTTTATTATTAATTACCCTTGGGGGTAAGAGGAATATTACAATATTATTTCTGCGTATGTTTGCCTGAGATTTTTTCACCAACAGAGAATCTTTCTCATGTCATGGAAGGCGGTGAAAGGTGGAGGGGGCTTATCGGAGGTTGGGTAGGAGAGAAGAGTGTATGATGACAAGATGATAAAAGTTGAGTCATATGCCTTTCTGGTTGGAATGATCATCCCATAATTGTTTTGCTTTTTGTTTTTTTATATTTTTATGCAAAAACTTTGTTCCAATCACCTAGCATCACCATCACCATCACCATCATTCTGTATATTTTGTATATTTTATCAAGATAGAGTAGGGTCTTGCAAATTTTGCTGAAATTGCGTGGAACTACAGGCCTTTTGTGTCTAAACTCTATTGAAGGACAAATTCGAGGGATATTTTGTGTCTTGCTTTAAGTTGATGCTTGGAGCATTAGATTAATTGACTGATAAATGAGGGAGGTCGTAGATGGGAACCAACAAGCACATTGATTTTTTTGAACATCTTAAACCATCGAAAAATTAATTTGCTAATTCAAAAAGGGGACTTGGAAACTTCACCTGGACTCAAATTGTGGTCATCATTACAGATCCTTGTCTGGGTTGTAGTGGGAAGACCAAACATAGGTTGCGGTGAAGTGATAACTGGGAAGGACTTGTGCAGCATGTTAGTGATATCTGATATGGTCAGACATGAGAATGCACCAAGTCTTCATTTAATGTCCGTATTCTTCCCAAAGCAAACAATGATCAGATTAATGTAACTTTACGAGGGAGTTGGAACTTTGGCTGCTCTATGAAGGATCTGAAAATTTTAGTTTCTTTTTTTTTTTAATGAACCATAAAGGAAAAAGAAGGGGGGGAGGGGGGGGGGGGGGATGATGACAGTTTCAGAGGGAAAATAGTGGAAGGTGGAAGAATAGGAGTTGAACAAATCTTATGGAGAGAAGCCAAAGGTCAAAGGATGGGAAATGTTGAACAAAAGTAGTGAGGAAAAATAATTGAAACTCACTTGCTCTCCTTTTGTTTAAGCCCAAGTTCTATAAATCGACAATAGTTTCATAAGTCCTTGTACTCTTCTCTTGAAAAAGCATCTTCTCCTTTAATAACAGGATATGACTTTCAAGAGACTTACGTGCAAGAAATAGAAGAACCTTCAAGAGGTACTGTGGTTAATTTGCCATTATTGAAGGAAAAGAGAGACGAGGTTCTGTCTGGGTTTAAAGCTGCAACAAAGTCAGAGCTCCAACTAGAGAGGTACTTGTTTATTTTTTGCAATCTCGTACTTAAATTTGGAATTATATTTATTAGTTTCTATCTTTTGTTTAATTAACCTTGATTGTTTTTTTTTCCATTGTAACCTAATTATGTAACGAACTAAAATCTATTCAGAATGTTTTGAATCAACTATGTGATATTTATCTAATGCAGCCCATACTTATTGAATGCGCGAGGCGCGCAGGGGAACACTTCCTGTTTAGCACCCGAGGCACACCCCTTTGACACAGGAAGGAAAACCTTAGAAATCTAAAAACTAACTGAAAAAGCAGCATTAGATATATAAATATAGTCATCATAGGAAAATGAATAATCAAGCATCAACACAAAAATCATAAGCTAAAGTAATCATAAGATTCAAACAATCAAAACCAAACTCAATAACGATGACAAATGTTGGAGTTCAAAGACAATAAGTTCATTGATTAACAGCACATTCAATTAGTCAAATTTTTGTAGACGGTGTTTGTTTATGTTTATTTGTTATTTTCTTAGTTGGAAGCGGAGGCTCGTATTTCTGAGGATCCTGATTTATCTGATGAGAGTCCTCTTGATGAGACCCAATGTCGTGAAAATATTGATGAGCATTACTTGGAGTGTGCTGGTACTACGAAACAAAGTACTTATGACATTGAGAATTATGATTCCTCGGTGAGCTCACATCAGAGGAACATAGAGCGCGCCCGAGAGCAAGGTCGTGCTGAGGGCCTTGCTGAGGGTCGTGCTGAGATGCAGAAGAAGTTCGATGAAATTTCTGCATGACAGAATGAGACAGATGAGCAGATTCGATTCTTGATGCGATTGATTCACGATAGAGACCTAGGCATATGATGGAGATGATGAAGTATTGAGTTGACATTTGCACTTTATTATGTGAAGTTTATTTTAGTTTTGAATTTGGATTGTTTGTCTTATTTCTGGCACATCTTTTTTTATGTTGAGATTGAATTTTAAACATGCGTTATTGATTTGTGGGAATATTTAGACTTTAATTCATATTCGGACGTTGAATTACTTATTTTAGATTGTGTTGGGTGATTTTTAATTATTTTGCCGAACATTTTATATATAAATAAAAAAGGTAGGGCACTGATAATATAAAATATTTGAAATTGAATATTTACCGACAGATTACCTACAAAAGAAAATAATACAGAGCTCATAAAAATATGTTTGTAATTGCCGACCAAATAACGACAACAATAATTAGCGACTAAAGCTTTTAATAATTAGCGACAGAATAACGACTAAATATTTTAATAATTAGCGACAAGATAGCGACGGAATAAATTAGCGATAGACAATATTGTCGGTAATTCCCGACAGATTATCGGCAGAATAAATCAGCGACAGACAATATTGTCGGTAATTCCCGACTGATTAGCGATAGAATGTAGTCGTGAAATGCCGACGGATTAGTGTACCGACAATATTTCTGTCGGTAGATCGTCGCAATTGAGTAAACTTTTTTCAGAAAATTTCTGTCGGCATTCTGTCGAGAATCCGTCGTAATTTTTACCGACGGACTGTTAGGTCCGTCGGTATTCATAGCGACTAGCCATATTACTACCAACTTTTTATGTCGCTAATTGGTCGCTATCATCTCTTAACGACAGAATAGCGACAGAATTGATTGTCGCTATTTGACAAATTTCTTGTAGTGTTAAGGTTTCGTCTTAAGTGTAATTTCACCCATTAGGATATAGATATAGACAATAACTGATACCCTATAACTATAGCTAGATTCCTATTGTTTCAAATCACCTTATAACTCTAAAATTACTATTTCACTAATAAATTAAGTCAATGGATATTGTTTGAGAAAACTATTTTTTAGTAAATTACACATAAAATAATAAAACACTAAATTTTATTTTTATTGTTAGTGTAATTTCACCTTTTAGGATTTTGGAATAAATAGTAAGCGACACTCTATAACTATAGCTAGAGTCATATTCATGTCACTTAAAATTTATTATTTCGATTTCCAATTATGTGAATGGATATTGTCTACGAAACCTATTTTTATAGTAAATTACACAAAAAGATAATATTTTTAAAAGTAAGTTACGCCTAAAATAATAAACTATTTTATTTTATTTTTAATTTTAGTTAGGTTTTCAACTAAAGTGTAATTTCATCTTTAGGACATAGATTGAGATAGGTCATACTATAATTTTAGCTAGAGTTCTATGGTGCCAAATCATCTTATAACGTTAAAATCATCATTTCGGTATGCAATTAAGCAAATATAAATATGCTATGGGAAAAATATTTATAATTAAATTACACATAAAATAATAATTATTTTATTTTTTAACTCTTCATAAGGTTTTCATCTTAAGTGTAATTTCACATTTTAGGACACAAATACCTATGATAAGTAACACCCTATAACTATATCCAAAGTTCTATGCTTTCAAATTAGTTGATATCTCTAAAACTGTTATTTGGATATTTAATTAAGTGAATGCAAATTGTTCGAGAAAGCTATTTTTTAGTAAATTACACATAAAAGAGTATCTTTTTTTTTTTTTATTTTTTTAATAGTTTTCTTAAGGTTTAATCTTTAGTGTAGTTTCAGTCATTAGGAGATTAGGGGTGGAGGCATGTTTCATTATAACATAAATGAGCTTATTACCTAAAAAGTTTTACATTTATATTAAAAAGTATTTATGTAACACTTTACTGGTGTTACGTTTGCCGATGTTACCTAAAGTCTAAAAAGTAATACTTTGGATGATCTTTAGCAACACTTTGGATGATCTTTAGTAACACTTTTCATAAGTGTTACCTTAGATTTGAAATTATAACACTTAATAGTAACACTCAAAATTGTTAGATATAATCCTTTATGTAACACTTTTTTAAAAAGTAAAAAATGTTGAATGTTTATCATTGTTGGGATTCGAACCCAGGTTAGGTTGCAAGTCTACAAGATCTATAACTGTGTAAATGTCAAACCACTAGACTATAATTATTTTATTATTTTATTTTATACGAAAAGCTATATATACACGATTTTTTCTGTAACATGAATAAATTATTCTCATGATCAAATTCTTACCAAATTACAATCTAACTTTATTTTATTTTGCATCTTTTAGTATCTAGTTTGATATAAAGTTTTCATTAATTGATTTTTTTTTTCAATTCCGTCCACTCTCACACACACATATTTATAACTTAGTTAATATCATACTAATTTGTTACATCAAATTAGTTTATATAAATATTAAGACATATCATTAATTTCAATTGCAATAAGTAGATAATTTAAGACACCTTGAAAAATTAAGTAACTAATTACTTTTTTTTTATATATAGAATATAAAATTAAATAAAAAAATAAGCTTACGAACATGAAAGACATGACAAAATATTTCAAGTTCAACGTATGATATTTAAAAAATGTATTCAAACTTTTAAGCTACAAAATTCATTTCTCGTTGTTAGTAAAATATGATGTGTATATCTATACACACACACACACACCAAAAATCACTAATGAAATCTATGTTATATAACTAATAAGTAAATCATTAGGTGCTCTAATAAATTGCTTATTTTAGTCATTTGTTTTCATCATCTTATGTTATGAATGTTCTATTATGATAATTAAGATGTAACACATTTATAAAACTTTGCCTCAAAATTTAAGTCATTGTAAAATGTAAGTGTTTGAAAGATTTTAATTCTTTAAAAGTCACATTAGAAAAATAAATCAAAAACATATTTTATTAGTTTAGAATAAAAGAAATATATAATTTTATCAATAGAAATTGTTACTTAAGTGTTACATGAAAGTGTTACTTATTCAAAAGTGTTACGTAAAAAATGTTATTTATGTGAAAGTGTTACTTATTAAAAAGTGTTACATTCAAGGTGTTACATATTTTAAAAGTGCTACATGAATGTGTTACATAATCGCACATTTTACAAATGTTACATATAAGTGTCACATGGAAGTGTTACATATCATAACTGTTACCAAAGTGTTACATAAAAGTTAAAAATTTGAAAATATTACTTAAAGTCATTTATGTCGTAGTGTTTGCTCATCTCTGACTAGAGCCCATCCCCTTATTCATTAGCTAGGGATGCATTTGGACCGAGAAAGGTACACCCAAGATGGGCTCCACATTTATTTATATATTGAGTGAGTAGTTCTCTCTCAATGCACCATGCATTTTATGTGGAGGATCAAAATCCGCTCCATTATTATCCTCATTGCACCAACTTTTTTTGTTATTTATTTAGCCAAACCATCCAAAATTCAGCCCCACAGCCCAACCAAAATTAATTTTTACATTTTTTAGAGCATTAAGGAGGGTTGAAAAATGACTTATATCATCAAATTTGTAAAAGTAGTTAATTTCCTACATCTATGATACTTTTTTACGAATATTCTATTGGAATATTTATTTTCTACCTCACACCATTTACAATTCATGCCATCCGTGTACGATATAGATATAAATAGTAACTGACACTCTATAACTATAGTTAGAGGTTTAAGGTGTCACTTATAATTTACTTCATCCGTTTTTTTTTAATTGATCTTTTAACTTCTTAATGATTTTCAAATTAATTGATCTTTATCTATTTTCATTTCTCTCAATTTTGTTCCTCTGCCAATTCTAAAATATCTCTTACTTCTCAAACTAGATTTGAGATAGATGCGTGAGAGAAAGAAGATTATCTGGGTATATGTGAAAAAAATTGACACTACAACAAAAGAGGTCTTTTGTATAAGACTTTTTGACACCACAATTGTGGTCACTAATAATAAGTTATTTGTGACCACTTGCTGTCACAAATCTCTCTACAAATTATTTGAGACAACTTTAAGACTACTGTTAGAGACAACTAGTTGTTGTAAAAAAAATATTTGAGGCGCATTTGAGACTACTTTTGTGGTCACAAATATATTATTTGCGACCGAGTTATTGAGACGACAATAAAGTTGTGATAAATACTTATAAGTTGTGACAAATACTTATTATTTGAGACTACTTTGCTTAAGTTGTGACAAATACTCATTATTTGAGACCACTTTTTATGATCTCAAAAGACCCTTTTCCTTGTAGTATGAATTCTTAATTCTTTCATTTTTTTAAGAAGATCAATTAAAAAGAAACGGAGGGTGTTCTATTTTTCATATTCAAGTAAGATAATTGATATTATCTGAGAAAGCTATCTCTAGTAAATTACACATAAAATAATAGTTTTATTATTTTATTAGTGTTAATTTTCCATAAGGTTTCATCCTAAGTACTAGAATTTATACCTAAGGTAACTGACACCCGTTATAATCAATTTCACTATCAAATACTGATTTATTTTTTACTTATTTTTTACCTAAACTTTGAACCCACCTAAAACAAATAATATTTTTTTCTCTATTGTTAAGTTTTGATCAGAAGTTATGTTGTCAATTATTTTTGGAAGTTTGTTGTGCATGCAAATATATTGTGTATCTCTTTAATAATTTACTGTAAAAAACAATGGCCCTGTTTGTTTAGGGTTGGGTCAATCGCGCGGTTGTGGATTGAACTCAACCCATCGTATGTTTGTTCATCGGTTGTGGGCAATCTCCACACATCATCAAATCATTAATTAACTCTTACACACATCACCAATCAAATATCATTCACAATACACACTTTAATCAATAATTAATTATTCACTAACTAACTCTTACACACATCAAATCAACTTTAACACCTTTTATATTATAATCACCCCAACAACTCAATCTCCAACCAACATAAACAAAAACTAACTTATTTACTTCAACCTCCATATTCCACTATATTCCCCACAACCTACAGTACTCCAGCCACCCACAGCCATAAATAAATATGACCTATCGCCTGCCAATACGAGGATACATGTCATGCCAAGCACCTTGTGCCTCAAGTTCACCATTTATGCTTCCAACCTGAACAAAAGATCAAATAATTCTTACCAGGATTTCATTATCGAAAGAGCGTCTTCTTGTTTGCGAATGTTATACCTTCAATCATTCCTCAACTGAGGTGGCAACTTCATCTACAACATATTCATACAGTAATATATATACAAACTATAAAAGCGATGTTGTCCTACATTGTTAAGACAGTTCCTTCCTATACGACTTAGTATTTACAGATGATATACTTCTAGCAGAAAGGCAACTCTCATACTCTGACCTACCTTAGCTATTGATTCCCCAGACCAAGGTTGTTAAACTCGCAATTGTAAGTAGAGTCAGTGGATTGTCCATAAAATCAAATAGTAAAATCGTAAGATTTCTACAACCTATACAAAACAACCAGATATATAAATTATTGTATTTTATTTTAATTACAACAAGTTCATAATTATTATAACATATAAAAAAATACACATATTATATACACAAATAATCAAAAAGAAAAAATTCAATTATGGAGAAATATTTTTGACATCATGGTTCATACATACATTTAGCAAGGCATTCCTAAATTATAATTAAAAATACGTTCAATTTTAAGAGATACTTAAAAAATGACCATAGTGCAATTAAGTACTAAATATAAAAAAAATATTTTTTATGAAGTTTAAATTTTAATTTAGAACTTGATAATTAGAAATAAAAAAAATAAAAAATAAAAAAAGATTTTCTGAATGGCTCTCTTTGTGTATAATTTGCTCTAGATTTTTTTTAAAAATTCAATTTTAGTTGGTATAAATTCTACAATTCGTATTATATATTTTTTTATTGTTAAAATAGAATAATTTTTTTTTTTTTTTATAAAACTGTTAAACTCGTACACAAAATCATAAAATCGTGAACTCATAATATCTCATGAGCAAATTCGAACGTTTACCCCGATTTATCACATCTCGATTTCATCACAAGATCACTTAGGAAAAAAATAACTCTTAAACTCCTGAAATCATAAGAGATAACTTGAGATTTTGACAGCATCGCCCCAACTGACTTACTCCTCCGATACCTTACCCTCTTCCTCAAAGAATTCTTTGAAAATATATGGTGTAAGCTAAAGCATATAAGTTTTTGTTGGCATGAGCAGGAGCTGTAGAGAAAATGAGAATGATTTGGAACCTTGACTGGCTTTGAATCTAAACCCACCTTGCACCGACATAAAATCGAGGAGTACCTTTCTCATCCCCATACAGATCATAATATGACATACAATGCACAATTTAGAATGCATGTTAATTCCTTAATATTTTCCAAGACCAAGAATCATGATTGAAAAGAAAACAAGTGTCTTCACATCTGAATTTACTCAAAGGCTTAATATATTCGATAACCTTCAACTTAACTACTCAAACATTATAAATTTCTCAGACTAAAATCCATGTAGAGGATAGGAACTCCTGTTCCTAAGAGTTCCACTTCTGAAGAATTTAGGCCTGCCCAAATTGAACTCCAACAAAAAGAGTGTCTTAGACTTTTGGATTATAAAAATTTAGAAAATTAAAACAAAGACGAAGGCGAAGTTGAAATCGAGTCCCCTAGGTAGACACAACGTTCACCAGTTGAATATGAAAATGATCTAAACCCGGCCATGCCATCATTTTTCGAAATCCTACAAGTCTGCACAAGATAACAACACCAAACCCATGCATCTAGCTTGGTTCAGCTGTTTGGATGCTTCAAAAACTCTTCGTTGCTTGCTAAAACGTCATAATATCATTTTCTTTTAATTTTAAAATTACTTTATTACATTAGGTGACACTTTCCCCTAAAACGTCATAATATCATTTTCTTTTAATTTTAAAATTATTTTATTACATTAGCTGACGTTTTTCCCTAAAACGTCACAATATCATTTTCTTTTAATTTTAAAATTATTTTATTACATTAGGTGACGGTTTTCCCTAAAACATCACAATATCATTTTCTTTTAATTTAAATTTAAATAAATCTAATTAAAACTGTTAGTATGTTAAGAGCAATCACAATGTTTTTCGCCCATCTTACTTTGAGAGAGAAATATCAAACCCTTCCCCGTTTCTCCCCCAAATCGTCGCTCCACCACTGCCCTACCATCCGCCGTCTTCCTCGCCGGCCCGTCGTCGCCGTCTTCCTCACCGCCATGTCGTCGCCGTCTTCTTCGCCGCCACGTCGTTGTTGTCTCGCTTCTGCCTCGCCGTCGCCGTCTCTATCGCGGCCCCACCGTCTCTCTTCCAAGAAGAAATGGTGAAACAACACCATTTAGTTGTCGTCTGTCATCACCCCTTCACTACTAGTTGTTGCTCCCTCCTTTACTTCTCAGTTCGAATTTTAGGTAAAAATAAGTTGTTCAGGTGGAATTTGCCCACAATTGGACCATAATTCTGACATTTCTATGGGTTTTGAAAGCTTTTCTTCAGGTAATGCCTCATCTTTCCATGAATGTGTTTGACTCTTGATTTGTTATGTCTTATAATCAAACTTTAAATGTTCTATTTTACAATCTCAGCATTGGGTGTTTTCTGTATATTATTGCAGATTATTGAGATTCGTGAGCTAGTTAAGAGGGAATTAACAGGATAATATTTTTCAAGGCTGTAATCAACTCAGTCCATGGGAGAATTCAGTCCAGTAAGTGTATTCTGCCCACTATAATGCTTCATTAAATGTTCAGATTCATATTTTCTTTAAGCTATTTACTTGTTAATGTTCATATTTTCTTTAAGCTATTACTTGTTAATGTAAAATATTGCTTATGATCACTTATATGCTCAAGTGATTGGAGAAGATTTGTATAGTAGTTCCCTATTTAAGTTGGAGATCTGGATTTGGTGATGTATATGAACCATGTCTGGAGTTCTCCTGCTTCTGAGGATTGACTAGTTTTCCAAAGTTTTACTGATCTTAAACTGAACTTGATATTCCTTCAGTAACGAATTTAGCATTATGTAGCCAATTTTGGTATATTCACTTCCCAGTAAAACCACAATAGAGTGTATATTACATTAGTAACACTAGTCTGGATATCTTGTGGATGAATAAATAACCCCGTTTGCTTTAGCCATGAAGTCGAATCACGGGAAGCTCCACTTGCAGCTGGAATAAGTATTAAGAGATGAGAAATGATCAAAGGAGAGAGTGGATAACCCAAGCTAGCATATCTCCGGAAACTTGAGGTTGTACAATGTCTAAAGTAATTCACTCTGCCTCTACTCTGTCTCAATGTCTGTTTTTTTTTTTTTTTGAGAAAATATCTGTCTGTTTAACTACAAATAAGATCAGTTTTTAATCATTATCTTCTGGTTTATATATGTTGAATTAAGTTCCGTATACTTGGATTTTTTAGCCATGTTTTTATGATTATTTTCATAACTTTCTTTGTTTTTCTATGTATAAAACGTCAAGGAAGATTTCTATTATATTTTCTCATGTAATTGATTTATTTTTTTATATACTAAAGAATTCCAAATTGTGTTTAATGGCTATATGTTGGCTTATAATTCTTCATCCTTATCATTTTTTCGCACTTTTTTCTCTGTTGCTGGTTAAAAATTTTAATTCGAAAATTAAATTTATGAGGGAAAAAAGTTCAATGAGAAAAAAGACCAAGAATTCCAGTTGAGCTTTTGGTAACTTGTAAAAACTTTGTGTGTCTATAGCTAAAGAAGAAGCAACCGAGGAGAAGAAAGCTGATGGTTCCACAGATAGAGGTACTTGCACACATATTTTACTCCATTTTTGTTGAAATTCTTTTACAGTTGATAGAAAAAATACACAAAAATCTTGATTAATTCAATATTGTTGTCAGATGCTGTTCTTGCCCGGCTAGTCACTGAAAAGAGGATGTCTTTAATTAAAGCATGGGACGAAAGTAAGAAGTCAAAAGCTGAAAACAAGTAAGTGCTCTCTTTAGCATCACCCTGCTCATTGTCTTTTGAACTTTAATATAAAATTAGCTAATTTATAAAAAGGAAATTTGAACAATGACAAAAATTAAAAGAAAATTACCATTCAAAATTAAGAAGGCATGAATGAGTACCAATGCATGAGAATAAAGAGCAGAAAATGTCTAAAGATGAAAATCCTCTGTTATTATCTATACAGGTCTTTAAATATGAGTATCAGAAACTTTATGTTAGAATGGGCTTGAGCTCATTTTATGGTTTGTGATAATTTAAGCATGTACCATATTTGGTTGGTGGGGGTCTAACAATTGATTTTGTGTAATATATTTTAATAATTTCTGTCGATGAAATTATTGGAGTAGGCTCCTTTGGCTCTATCTACTTATTTGCTTTTCTCACTTTTTCCTTTCTTTTTCTCTGGAGTCTCTTTGTTTTTCTTCTTTTTGTAAATATACTGAGGGAACTGAGAACATATTATGTTTTAAAGCTAATTGTATGAAATATGAAAAATAATGCAAGATATTTTTTCGATTTTAATTCATGCTTTAGATCTTAATATTGTAAGGTTGATAATCAATCTTGAACTGCCAAATCACTGTATATTGTAGCTGATACTACTCATCCTTTTGATGTTTTCTTTTCCTTTCTTATTTTCTCTTTTCCCCTGTTTTCCTTTAACAAAGTCACTCCTGCAGAATCAATTAGAAAAACTTGTAACAATTTAAGGCTCTGCAAATAGAATTACAATTATATTCTAAATCTGTTTATTACATGTTAACAGGGCTGAGAAGAACATATCGGCAATTGCAGCTTGGGAGAACAGCAAGAAGGCTAGTTTAGAGTCTGAGCTTAAGAAGATTGAGGTAACATTTTTATATGTACAATTATTGTTATGAAATCATACAAGAAATAACAGGAGAAATTGTAAAACTGGCCTTCTCTTTAATTCTTGATTGCATTACATTCAGAGTTCATATTACAAGGGAACAAAATTAGGAATAATATGTATAAACATTACAATCAACCCCTAAAAAATCATGAATACAGAACAGAGAGGACGGACTGAGGTTGCGAACAGTGGCTTTGACGGTATAACCACGGTGGAGAAGACGCTTAACCAGCCATGATGCTACGAATCCAGAAGCTCCTGTCACGCACACCGTTTTTCCTTCTCCTGCTTCGTTCATCTCTCTCTCGTGATTATGCCGTCTGCTGGAGTGGTGTCGTACGTATCTGACACTTTTGCAGTAATGACAGAAAATATTTGATAGTTTAGTTTGCCGCCCCTGGAAAGCTTTTGGAGGTATCTGTGAACTATTTGGTAGATGCTATTTTCCATTATAATTTCATTGTTATTCGTTTAATTCTTTCAAATTAGGTATAATTCTAAAGGGAAAGCATCTTCCAGATCCAAATCTGATAGGAAAACAATTGAATAAGATCTCACCTAATATACCTTTTATTTTTTAATCTAGCACTAATTGGATTAAAAAGCTGGAGTTGCCCACTAGCTGGTAGGTGAGATCCTCTGCTTGGAATCGAGGCATACCGAGACTTCCTCGGAGCTAAATACCCCAGGTTCGTCTGTTATTTAGCAAACTTTTGTGTTAAAAGATTCTCCTAGTAATTAGGCAAATAGTTTGAAGATTCCACAGAAGTGGTTGTTGACCGTAATTGAAACTAGAGTCAACGGAAGCTTATCAATTAATTACATGTGCTCTTTCTGTGCTAATCATTTTACCTATTTATGCAGAGGGTACTACAGATGCACATATAGGCATAACCAAGGCTGCTTGGCTACAAAACAAGTTCAAAATTTATTTTATAGTATCAATGTTGCTCTGCTTGGATTTGGTGTCCTTTATCATGTGGTTCCATTAATTAAAGCTTATGTGTCACATACCATCTTCTACTAAGCATAAATATTGTAGCTTGAAGTTTGCTGGAACAGATTGACATTTGACAGTTTCTTCTTGTATCGTCTCTTGAGACCGGTTTATTGATGTTCAAAATATTAATTCAATTGAAACTGTATGCAAGCGTAGTTCCATTCTTGAAACATTTGTATAGAGTTTAATGTTTTTATTATATGAAACTTTTATATGTTATTAAAAAGATCTTTTGAGACAGTTGAAAAAATGTCACCGAAAGAAATATGTTGAGGTAATTGAAAACACGTCACTATAAAGGTTTTTTTGAGACAATTTTTAAAAAGCGTGACTAAAAGAAATTTTTTGAGACAATAAATAAAGCGTCACCACAACAATTTTTTTGAGAATATTAAAAAGAACGTCACTATAAGAAATTTTTTGAGACATTAAAAAAAAAAGTCACTAATAAAGATTTTTTTGAGACAATTTTTTAAAAATGTCACTAAAAGAAATTTTTTGAGACAATTAAAAAAGCGTCACTATAAGAAATCTTTTGAGACATTAAAAAAAGGTCACTAAAAGAATTTTTTTGAGACAATTGGAAAATGTCACTAAAGGAAATCTTTTGAGACAATTAGAAAAACATCACTAAAAATAATCTTTTGGGACAATTAAGAAACGTCACTAAAAAAATGTTTTAGAGACGTTTTGAAAAATTCGTCTCTAAATACTATTAGCGACTAGGATATTGTGACGTTTGATGTGACGAAATCATTTCGTCCCACATAAGTATTAGTGACATTTTTATGACTTTTAGTGACGTTTTTCATTCGTCCCTAATTTCCTTATTTGTTGTAGTGATAAGGAGGGGTTGAACCAAATCATTAGGGGTTAGGTCAACCCCAACCAAACATAGCCTAAATATAATAGAATTAAATTTAGAAAATTAGCAACTAATGATGAGAATATGTTTATTAGAGGGTTAATTACAGCAATTTCAACAAACTATTAACGTTTTTACACATAAATCACTAATTTTTTCTTTTTGGCACTGATATATACAAACTATATGGGTTTGACAGATAAACTATCAAACTTATTTTCCGGTTGGCAGATAAACCACCAAACTTATTTTTCGACCATTTTTAGCCGGAATTCAGCACGTGACTTGCGCGTGATAAAACTTTAACTGTCTCTTTTTGTCCAAAAACCTTTTTAGTAGTCTAAAAGTGTACATTTCCTTCACTCCTTTCTTTTCCTTAACAATTCATTTGAATCATCAAAGGTTCTCTTCTCTAATATCTAAAACCTACATTGTCGAAGATGAGCAGTCTTCTATCCACTAAAAAGGTTGTTTGGACAAAAACATCCCTAATAATGTATCACGCGCAAGTCGCATGCAGAATTTTGATGAAAAATGGTCGAAAAATAAATTTGGTGATTTATCTGCCAGACTCGTATAATTTATATGTATTGGTGCCAAGAAATAATTAGTGATTTATGTGCAGAAATGCTGATAGTATAGTGGGATTATTGTAATTAATCAGTTATTAAATGATAAAAAGATAAAGAAAAACAATTATTTAATGGTCCCACTTGATTATAAACAATACTATCGGTCCAACGCTTAATGAGTTGGCTCAACCCCTCCCTATGTTTGTTGACAGAGGTTGGTCCAACCACCACAAATCACCAAAAATTCCAATATCACTTTAATCATTAAATTAATCATTATTAACAAACTTTTACACACATTACATCACATTTTACAATTAAAAATTATGTTCTACACTACAACCACTATCCAACCACTAACTCCAACCACTATTCGTAGCCAACAATACTACAGCAACCCCAAAACCCTAAACAAACATGCAACTACAATATTATTGGCATGATAAAATATGTCCAGGCAACACCATTTTTTTCCAATTCAATTAAGAGATTTGGCCCAAGTCCCAAAATAATAGTGCATGGTTAAGGTCCATATACATAATATATATAATAAAAAATTAGACAGAACAAAAGCTTCTCTGTCTCTCTCTGTTGTCAAGTACCACCAAGAACTCCCACTGCTCCTCTATACAAGCACAAATTACACAAAACACACCAATTTGAAAAATTCGACTTCAAGTTTTGAATCAATTGCAGATTACAATTGAATTAGTTATTTGAAGAAGAAGTACGTACAATTCGCCTATTAGTTTTTATACTACACTTTTTTTCCTGAAAACTTGTACCTATACTTAAAAAATCTCAGTAAGGATAACTTAATTCCAATTATTATGTCTACTACTAGATGTATGCCCGTGCGATGCACGGGATATAATATATTTTATTAAATAATAAATAAGTGATGATAGTTTTTCTTTCTTAAAAGACTAAGTGTATAAGTAATATGAAATAAGATATAAAAACCTAAAACTTGTAATAATATAACAAAGGAGTATTTCAAGAATGTTTTGTACCCTAACTCAACACGTAGAACCATCCCAACAAATAATCAAATTCAAAACAAATTCAACTCATCATGAATATTAAACAGGTGATACAAATTAATTAATCTAAATTTATTTTTTATTTCGTATTTGTAGCCACAATTTATTTAAAATAAATTAGTTTACCACTTATCCCGCCTAACATATACATACAAATCAAATATAATTATTGAGCATAGGAATCGTCAAACAGAAACAACTTAAACATGGAAAAGTGAAAATGACGTTTATAGTGCCTTTTGCCAAATTCTATGATTTCATTTATTAAAACCAAAAGGCGAGTTATTTAGCACAACCAAATAGTTGAATTATAAAGCCCGTGAACAGAGGAATCTGTAGGCAAATAATTTGCAAGAGTAGCTTTAAATGAATGACTGGGAAGTTCATTGAACATAGAATTCTTTGTAAATCTTCAGAATTATCCTTTCATAATTTAGGAGTATTCCTTGCATCCAATCGTGTTCGGGAAAAAATCATAAACCGTCCCATAACTATAGTGACTTTCACTAAAGATTCCGTATCTATCTGATTTTTTAATTTCGTCCCATATCTTTTTAGATTATCCGAATTTCGTCCTAAAATTCAAATTTTCGCCTAAAATGCACGTGACAGACACGTGCCGGCCAAAATTTGGGATTTTTCTGCCAGGTGGCGTCGGAAAAAAAAATCATATGTCCACTAAATATCCCACAACTTTCTGTTTTTCTAATTTCATACCATATGTCCTGAGATTATCCAATTTTCGTCCCAAAATTCAAATTTAAGCCGAAAAATGCACGTGTCGGACACGTTCCGGCCAAAATTTGGGGATTTTTTGCCACATGGCGTCAGAATTCTGAGCTGAATTTGAATTTACCTTTTTCTTTTTCTTGCCACATTTTTCTAAAAGTTTACCCCCTTCCAATTTATATTTTTCTTGTACAACTAGGGTTGAGATACCCTATGGAGCTCGCGGCGGCGCTAATAGTAGCGGTCGGCATGCCGGCGATGGAAGGAGGGTGCGAGCCGTCTCAGAAGCAGGGGTCAAAATAGAGGAAAGATGATGAAGATGAAGAGTATGGATGGCAAGCCATAGTGCTCGACAGCCATGAAGTGGCAAAGGATATAGGGGTCTGGACCGCCGCCGTGAGAGGCGGAGGGAGGGAGATTTCCGCCACCGTGAGGGTGGCTGGTGGAAGTCGGGTTGAGGCTAGTTTCACCTTCATCGGAATCTGCAGAAGAGAATCGCCTACGCTGAAATGGAGCGGCATGAGAAGGGCAGTTCTGCCAGCACAGAATGAACACCGGCAGAGGGTGGGGGTTGTTGGCGGTGTCTGTCGGGGAAGAGTAGCGGTGGATGGAGCTGCAGGAGAAGAACAACTATAGGAAAAGAAAAAGAAAAATATAAATTCAAATCCAGCTCAGAATTCCGACGCCACGTGGCAAAAAACCCCCCCAAATTTTGGCCGGCACGTGCATTTTCCGGCTAAAATTTGAATTTTAGGACGAAAATTGGATAATCTCAGGACATATGGGACGAAAGTAGAAAAGCAGAAAGTTGTGGGATATTTAGTGGACATATGATTTTTTTCCGACGCCACGTGGCAAAAAACCCCCAAATTTATGTCGGCACGTGCATTTTTCGGCGAACTTTTTGAATTTTAGGACGAAAATCGGATAATCTAAAAATATATGGGACGAAATTGAAAAAGCAGATAGATACGGGATATTTAGTGGAAGTCACTATAGTTATGGGACGGTTTATGATTTTTTCCCAATCGTGTTCTGATGAACATTGTTAATATCATGAGCTATAACATGTATAGATTAAGATATATAAACACTTGCAAAAAGTAGCACCAAACATTACACGAAATACAATAGGCCCGACAGTCTTTTCATGTTGAATGGGATGAGGATGCGGACGGCCATATCCAACCCCTGTACGTTTTCTTTCACTAAAAAGTCTAATTACTCTATAATTTGACTACTACAGTATATATCCTACCTTATTTCATTTCATCCTCATCCCATCCCATTCCCGTTTTGCACAACAGAATCCTCCGAATTTTAACATCCGGATGAACTATATTCATTTACATCCTAAAACAAACAAACCCTTATTGATTGGAGAATTTCATCTGGGAAACTTCATAGAACATATAAAACGGCTTATTTGGTAACAACTATATATCAGACAATGCAACATACACACCGAAACGATGATTCCTTAATCTTATTTTAAATCATTGTTCTATTTCAAAATAAATGAGGAAAAATCAAACAAGTACTTTAATGAAGTAAAAAAATCGTTCATCAATCAGATCTCATGAAGTTTTAATCACGAAAATCAAAGTATTAAAGAAATTCACAAAAGTTAAATATTTATTAAAAGTCAAAATCCCAATTTCAACCAATTAAGGTAAAAAGATTGAAAAATCAAGAGGTGACACAGATAAATAATTTATATGTTCCTTCCAAGAACATATTTGAAGCAACCAAAGATAATCTCAGTCACCCACAACTATCCAGTGCCCATAAATCAATAACAAATAGCCAAAAGGTAAAACAAAAAAATCCAATTGTGATCGCCGCCAGTCCTTTGCCATATGGTTCTTTGTTGGTGTGGGATTTGGATCGAGTTTACGTAATAAAAGATAAATTGTAATTTCAGAACGCAAAACCGGGGCCACTATGATATGTGGCAGTTTTTAAAAACTTTGGAGGAAGAGTTTTATTCCCAAAAACCGTATTAGCAGAAATGCGAAGTTAACCGTCCTTGATGCCTGTATTTCTTCTTCTATTTGGTAACTATAAAAAGTTAGCGAGAACAGAAAAAAAAAAAAAAAAAAAAAAATTACAGATTGGAAATTAATGAGAGGACAACTAAGCAAGACGATCCTCTTATTATATTAAGGGGGATATGAATTGTACATGAAGGATCTAAATTCAATTACTATGCCTATTTTGTTGGCGTGACGGTTGATATGATCCTATGTGTAGCAATAACATAATGAATCAGAAAATTTTGTTACCCCTGTACGTTATATATAAATGTAAATTTAAAATACATTAAAATTATTTTAAGTATCTCACAGTAAAAAAAATTAGCAATTAAAACAATTCCGATAAAATCGGCACCGGATCATTATATATTTGAATATTAATTTTGTCGTTAATTTATTTACAGTCTTAATGGATACAAATAGTTAAACAATAGTAAACATTCAAGTTTATTTAACTCAAATAAGTAATTCATAAAATCTTATACAAGCATAACCATTTAAGCATATTTAAGCAATATAACGATTTTCTCCTACATTTCTCCAAAAAATGCCCTTTCTCCTATAGAGGATTTCACTTTACTATATAGTAAGATACTGGCAAACTTTAATTTTACAAATTCAATACTAAAACAGCAAAAGGAGTAAATACTAATCTATAATATAATTATATTCATTTGAAATTACTCGAAAGTAATTACCGTTTGTTTCATATATTGACGTAAAGATGACGTTGTGTGTACATGTTAAATTTACGATGAACCTCATCTAGAACATAGAATGAAGAATATGAAGAATAGAAAAAATAAAATATTCAAAGGGGGGTGTTATTGTATTGCCTGCGCAAATGTTACAGAGGTAGGGTTATGATATTTATATCTGGTACACGTGTTTCGTGCACGCACTTTAGGGCATTTTTAGTGTCATTTTAGTGTCAATAATCTGCATAATCACGTGTATTTAGTGCTTTTATACTCTCATGGGCAAAATAATGCGTTTGTGCTGTTTTTGTGTTAAGACAGGTGAAAAAAGATCGAAAAAGAACATCAGACGACCGCGGAGTCGAGGGATCGATCGAGGCAACAAAAGGAAGGGCTAATTGAAGATCTCGGCCGAGACAGGATGTAAATCTCGGCCGAGATGAGTCTCCAGGGGATTTCATGAAGAATTGCAAAATTAAAAATCTAGGTCGAGACAGATAATGCGTCTAGGCCGAGATGGAAAATCTAGGCCGAGACAGATAATGCGTCTAGACCGAGATGGAAAATCTAGGCCGAGACAGATAATGCGTCTAGGCCGAGATGAGTCTGCAGGGGATTTCAGAAATTCAAGGGATGAAGATCTCGACCGAGATGCAATCCAATCTCGGCCGAGATGAGTCAAATCTTGAAAAACCCTAATTTTCTCTTTTCACGTCTCGGCCGAGATGCAACCCAATCTCGGCCGAGATCAGCCTTCGACCCACCAGCTGAAAATCTCTTTTTCACGTCTCGTCCGAGACACACTTGCATCTCGGCAGAGATTCCTTACCCTGTTTTAAAATCCTGAATGCGATTTCGCCTATTTTTTACTAGCACTTTCTCTCCTTATATATATATATCATCCCATTCGAATTTAACCCAACTTAGAAAAACCTAGAACCCACCCCCCTCACATAATCAGCCACTTTCCTCCATTGGAAGTAAGGGAATGGAAGGGGGTTGAAGATCTTGATCTTCAACCCTAACTTTTGGTTCTTTCTATCCTATTTTCATGTTTTCTTTAATTTTCTGTTATTTTATCTTTGTATTAGGTAAAATGGGTGACTAGCACCCTTTGTTCACTCTTGATTATTGTGGAACCTTGAGTTCAAGACATTTATGTGATTATTACGGTTAATGTATTCAAGTGTTTTGTGTTATTTGCTGTTATTGAGTCACATTTATGAATTGATTATTGGATTGATCACCCTTTAAGGAATTTGTGAATGTGTTGCTAGAATAGGAGATCACTATCCGTAATTGTAGAATTTCCGATTCCCGTGTAGCAAACAATAGTTATTTATTGGTGATAACACAAAGTTCAACCACTAAAACCGAGCTTGCGAGTTTTATGTTGAATTTATCTCGTTGTCCTAGTGTTTAATGCATTTGGTTATTGAATCTAAGAGAGCTTGTTCGAGGATTCGATTAAACTGAATAGGGTTAGTCGAAGAGCTTGTTTTGATTAACTAAAATTAAGAGATAACAAGGCTATTAGAGCTTGTTAATAGTCTTGAGATAAGGGCTAGAATCACAATTGAATAGGGCATTAACAATAGTTGCATAAATCGTCCAAGACCTCGGTGAAACATGATCAAGGGTGAATCGTTTTGTTATTTAAAAACCAAAAACCTATAAAAATCTCTTTATTTGTCTTTGTTTATTTAGGTGTTAGTTGTTATTTCATTAAAATTCCCCCCCCCCCCCCCCCACTTCTTTATTGTTTTCTAGCTTATTTACTTTATGTTTCTCGATCATAATAGCTTAATACAATGAAGCAAAATTGTTCGACCGTTCCTTGTGGGATCGACCCTTACTTGCCACTCTACTAGTTAGAGTAGTAGGATAAGGTATAGTGTATTCTTTATACACATTAATTTGGTAGCAAGAAACGACGCTACCAATATCGTAACCCTAAATGACACATTTATAGAATTAACCTCCTATCTTTTGATAAATACCAAAAGAGTCCTTAGACTCTAATACGCTTCCCAGATAGTTACATGTAAAAAAAATCAAGAGAGGAAAAATTCAGAAAATAGCAGATCAAACATTATTAAGGCATTATTGATCCAAAAGATATTGAAACAAGTAATGGAACAATGTTTCGTCAAAATATCAGCAGTTTGATCTGCAGTCGGAACATATGGGAGATCAAGCTCTTGATTTTGTACTTTTTCACGAACAAAATGCACATCCACCTCAATGTGTTATATTCGCTATGAGAAGTAGGATTGGAGGCTGGCATAGCATCCCCTGTGTTATCACACCACAAAACAGAGACAAAAGATAAATAAATTCCAGTTTCAACAAATAAAGAACGAGTCCATATACGATTCGTGGCAGCAAGGCCAAGGGCCCTATATTCAGCCTCGGTGCTACTACGATCAACAACATACTATTTATGATAACTCCAACCAACATGAACAAAACCTGCATGACACATATGAGAAACAGGTCGAAAACATAACCGAAGACTAAGTATCATGCAAAAAACATAAAACGTATTTACAAGCTTTCCAATAACTTTCGGAAGGACAATGTGAAAACTGATATAACTTCTTTGCAGAAAATGTAATATCAAGCCTAGTCATTTGAAAATACTGCAGGACACCTAGTATTTCGAAACAAAATAGGGTTGTCAAAATCAGGACAATCGCGTAAGAACAGTTTAGTACCTGGATAAGGAGTAGCACAGGGTTTACCAAAAGACTTGTTAGTTTTCTTTAAAAGATCCCTAATGTATTTACTTGGTTCAGTAAAATACCCAACTTGGATTTATGAACCTCTAAGCTAAGAAAATACTTAACAGGCCCTAAGTCTTTAAAAGAAAACTGTTTATTTAACTGAGCAATAAGAGACAAATTTTGACTGGGACAAGTGATAAGAATATCATCAACTTAAACAATGACTAAGATAATTTTACGACTAGTACAAATATAAGACAGGGAAGCATTTGAAATAGATCTTAAATCCTAAGGACAACAAAAAAATTGAGTTTATCATACCACACCTTAAGAGCCTGTTTGAGGGTATAGAGTGCATTAATCAACTTACAAACATGATTAGGCTTGGTATGGTCCTCATAACCTAAAGGTTAATTCATGTACACAAGAGTATTAAGATCACCATTTTAGAAAGCATTATCAACATCTACATGATGTAAATGCCAATTTCTAGTGACAACAAAAGAAAAAACTAACTTAATTGTTTAAGGTTTGATCAAAGGGTTAAATGTTTCAAAGTAATCCACCAGGATTGCCTACTCAAAACAACGAGCAACAAACTGAAATGATCAATGGAACCATCAGTTTTATGCTTCATGCAAAAAAATCGCTTGTGAGAAATCACAGTCATATCAGAATCACAAGACACAAGAACCCAAATATTATTTTTAATTAAAGCACCGTATTCCTCATCCATAGCAGCCTTCCATTAGGGAATTTGCAAAACAATTTCCACAGAGATGGTTCTGAAAAAGGATCAAGGGAGCAGGTGGAATAAACCTTTGGTGCCATTCTTTGACCTAGTTATCATAGGATAGGTAACAGGCGCGACTTGGTCAGACCTAGACCAAGAGATAGACTCTGACAAGATAGGACCCAGGACATGAGGATGCTCACCACGAGAAACTCTCGGAATAGACCTAGAGATAAACCTAGGCAAAATTGGATTCTGGACAGGAGCAGACTCGAGAGGAGAAGCTTCAAGTCCAGAAACACAAGGTCCACTATAAACACAAGACTAAGAAACTGAAACATGAAGCACAAGTAAAGTAGACAAAACCCGAGAATCACAATTAATCAAAGAGACAAAGGGAAACATGCACAAATAGGAAAATTCATTTCCATTATAAGAAACAGTGCGTGCAACATAAACCCAACCATACGGATGAAGATATCTATACCCTTTGTAAAAGGGATAATACTGTAACTTGGATTTTTTGGAAGGACAAAGAAAAAACACGCACAACCAAAAACTTCTAAAAAATTGAAATTCAGTTTTTCTTTTAAAAATAATTCAAAAGTAGACACATGGTCAATGGTCCATCTTGATGATAAAAACACTAGTGGAAAAAGCACCCCACCAAAACTTAAAAGGTATGAAAGCTTGAGCTAAAAGACTAGCCCAACTTCGACCATGTGCATATGCTTATGCTCAACTATATCATTTTGGTGATGTGTGTTAGGAAAAGACAACCTAAATTGAACCCCTAAAGACTGAAAAACAGACATCAAGGAACGATATTCCCCACCACAATCTCATTGAAAAGTCTTGATAGAAGTTTGGAACTAGGTTTCAACTATTTTAAAAAGAAAAATATCTATAACAATTCGAATAATATCAAACTTGGCACGTAATGGAAAAATCCAAGTATATTGAGTATAATCATCAACAAAATGAACATAATACTGAAAACCATCAGCAAACAATTTAGAGGCAGGGCCCCATACATCAGAATGCAGAAGATAAAAAAAAATACTTTATTTTTTAGAGCAATGGAAAAAAGTGCATAGAATGCATCTTTTCCAACTTACAAGCTTCACAGAATTTCAGCTTAGCAGCAGATAAAGGAATGTTCAAATTTTTAAAAATAGTAGACACAGACTTATGTACAACGATGGCCAAGATAATTGTACCACAAAGTATGCACATATGAAGTGTTACTGGGGAAACAGGGGGGGGGGGGGGGGAGGAGGTTTACAGTAGATCTAAAATTACTAGCATTACTATACACATGAGAAGAGGCAAAGAGCTTTTAGGAGAAAAATGTGTAAGATCCAGTTGATGGGGTATGTTCCTAAGAACACCTCTCAACAAGATTTTATGAAATTTCTTGTCCTTGACAAGACAAAAACAATCACGAAATTCAATATAAACATCATTATTGTAACTACAAATTTTATGTAAAAATAATTAAACACAAAAAAGTTCTGTACAAATTGAAAATATCAAATTAAAATAATTTGAAGGTACAATCTCTAATATTCCCCTGATTCTTCTTTTCAATTGTTTTATGCCTTCAAATTCGGAGTTGACTTCGATTTTCTCCAGTTTTGAGCTTTGACTTGAATAACATTGACCTAAAGGCTTGGAAGCTTGATTTTGGATCAAACGGTCTTCTTGAATGAATGTTCGAGGAAAAGCTCCGAAAATTTTGATAAATGTCGATGAACACCTTCGAATATGGATCTCGAAAGCGTCGATTGGAGGGACTCAACACCTTAATCTCGAATCAAAGGTCATTTCTTGATGGACTTGAAAAACGCCGAAGAACTCTTGAAGTTGCTTGAAGAACGCCGAAGAACTTTACTCTGAAATTCTTCACTTGCTTCTTGACTTGTGTTGTTGATGATTTTGGTGGAACAATGAGACCCTATTTATAGTGATAGGATGGAGAAACCTAATGGGGTTAGAATCTGAACGGAGCAATTTGATTGATCCTCCAAAATATCAAATATATCGAATATCCTTGAATATCTTTTGAGATTATTATTAAATTAAAATTAATTAATCTAATAAATAGTCGCATGCGTGGAAATCAATCTAAGAATCTTGACCAACCAAATCTTTTATTTCATCTCATCGTCGCCTTTGCTATATATCAACTCCGCGCAAACATGCCAACTTATGACCATTAATATTACCCACTTCGGCCCATTGGTTTAATAATTTCTGTAACATCTTGACACGTGGCAGCTTTTAACAGGTCAATAAAGTATTAAATTATCAATCAAATTGACTTTTTAATATAAGAATTATATTTAATTAATTCCAAACATTAAAATAATTAATATAAAATTGATTCACAATATATATTTTATTATGTGGCGCATTTCAATTGAATATAAAATTTGCGTATCAACAAATGCCCCCTCGAGACTTGTTCACGGACGAGGCGTCTTGAAGTGGATGAGTCTCGAATTATATTTTGAAATTTTGTTTGGAACATACAAGCATTTCGTACTCTTGTCAAGGAGTTCTTGTATTTGGATTTGACTTGATTTTCAGGCCTTTTAAACTTGTGTTAGGAAGCCTTGCATTTGAACTTGAATTTGAAATTTGTTGATAGTTTATACTCATACCAAAGAGTGCTTCATTTGGATTTTTTTTTACTTGTAGACCTTTTAAACTCGTGTCAAGCAGCCTTGATTTGTAGACCTTTTAAACTCGTGCCAAGGAGTCTTGATTTGAATTTAACTTGATTTATAGGTAGTTTATACTCATACCAATGAGTTCTTGAATTTGGAAGTTGAATCTTCAACATAGTAGGTTTGGACGGATTTGACATACTTGACTTTATTGTTTTCTAGCTTATTTACATTATATTTCTTGATCATAATAGCTTAATACAATGAAGCAAAATTGTTCGACCGTTCCTCGTGGGATCGACCCTTGCTTGCCACTCTACTAGTTAGAGTAGTAGGATAAGGTTAAGTGTATTCTTTATACACATTAATTTGGTAGTGAGAAATGACGCTACCAAATTTTGGCACCGTTGCTGGGGAACGGTGATTAGAATAGAGTTGATTTGTTGATCAAGCATTATGATTAATTACATATATAGTTATCTTCTTGTTTAGCTTAGTAATTTCATAATCTCACTTTGTTTCCTTATTTTTGTTTACTTGTAGTGAATGTTCTTGCGTTCGCAAGGAGAAAAAAGATTGCTATTTGAACCAGATATTAAGGAACGTGAACGTGAATTGAGAAGGAGAGCTCGAGATTTGGAGCAAGTCCGAGAAAGAATCGAAGTGCTGAATTTAGGGGGTGAAGATATTATTAACTTGGAAGAAATGGCTGAGGATCAAGGTCAAGAAAGAACAATGAAGGAGTTGGCTAACACAAGGGTTGCTCAAGAGCCCTTGTGCATCACCTTCCCAGCCATAGGAAACGACACTGCTTTCGAGTTGAAATCCGGACTCATCCACCTACTACCTTCCTTTCATGGATTGTCCGGAGAGGACCCTCATAAGCACCTCAAGGAGTTCCATGTGGTTTGTTCAAGTATGAAGCCATCAAGGGTGACGGAAGAACAGATCAAACTTCGAGCATTCCCGTTTTCCCTGAAGGATCTTGCTCGGGATTGGCTATATTACCTTCCATCCGGATCAATCACCACCTGGGAGCAGATGGAAACCCAATTCCTTGAAAAATTATTCCCAGCTTCTCGAGCCACCACCATTCGAAAGGAGATCAGTGGAGTGAGGCAGATGCAAGGTGAAACATTATATGAGTATTGGGAACGTTTCAAGAGACTTGTCGGAAGTTGCCCTTCACATCAAATCACTCCACAACTGCTGATTCAGTATTGGTATGAAGGACTTTGCCTGGCAGATCGAAATGTGATTGATTCGGCGAGTGGAGGGGTTCTATCAGATAAGACACCTACTGAGGCTCGAGCACTGATATCCAAAATAACTGCTAATACTCAACAGTTTGGATGCAGAGAGCCGGTGAGACGGGTCAAGGATGTGATAGACTCAACTGTTGAAGAGAGGTTAGACCAACTCACCGACTTGGTGAAGAAGGTAATCTCGGGTGGCACACCTACTTCCAAGCCTTGCTGAATTTGCCAAGTCACTGAACACTCTACTGATACTTGCCCGGTTCTCGGAGAAGAAATGGAGGCCCATGCCAACGCGGTTCACAACTTTAATCCCATCTTACCGGGAGGAAATATGATCCGTATTCACAATCATACAACCCGGGTTGGAGGGACCATCCGAATTTCAAATACGACAATCAGAATCCGAGCAATAATCAACAAGGTGATCACAGTGGGCAAAACCGACCCCCTTTTCCTAGGGTAATGTTCCAGCAAAGACAGCAAACCGAGCAGGTACCCTGTGATCCATCTCTTTCTGATATAGTGAAAAGCCTAGCCACTAGTACGCTCCAATTACAGAAGGAATCAAGCTCCAGGTTTCAGAGTATCAAAAATCAAGTTAATCAGATAGCATCGGCGATTTCTCGTTTAGAAAATGCACAAGGAGGAAGATTACCGGCTCAACCGGAAGTCAACCCGAAAAATGTGAGTGCCATTGTTGTTATGAATGAGGAGTTACTTGGAGAGCCTAAAAAGCCCGGGTATACTTCACAAGGAAAGACTGAGGACGTGGATGATGGTTCGAGGAAAGAAGAGACTTCCCATGTGGTTGAAAGTAAAGTTTGGACACCTAAGTGGAAGATTGCCAAGGAGTTGCATAAGCAAAAGGAGGCATTAGCTGCATGCTTCCCCGACCACCTATTACCTTTTCCTACTATGAAATACTCTCGACAAAGTGAAATTGAGAATGTCAGTGTGGGGATTTTGAGAAGCGGGAAGGTCCTTGAAAAGGGGAAGTCAAGTGAAGGAGCAAGTAGAATTAGAAGTGAAAGGGAGTGTGCAAAACACGAAATCTCGGCCAAGACATATCAGGATCTCGGCCGAGATGTCCCACCTCGTCCAGAAGGGAAAATTCTCTGCCCACCTGTCTCGGCCGAGACACATAAAGATCTCGGCCGAGATTCCCTAAAGTCCAACAAAAATTCTGAAATGCCCCCACTTCCGTTTCCGAGTCAAATGAAGAAGATTCCCGATAAAAATAGAGACAAGGAGATAATGGAGGTATTCAGGAAGGTGGAAATCAGTATTCCCTTAATGGACGCCGTAAAACAGATTCCGCGGTACGCAAAGTTTTTGAAAGATTTATGCACCAACAAAAGGCGTCTACATGGGAATGAGAAAGTGTTCATGGGAGAAAATATCTCGGCGGTTTTTCAGAAGAAGATGCCACAGAAATGCAAGGACCCGGGAATGTTCACCATCCCGTGTAAGATCGGTAATTGTCTGATTGAGAGAGCTATGCTTGATTTGGGGGCATCGATCAATGTGATGCCCCATTCTATTTTCAATAGCTTGAACTTGGGTCCACTGAAAGACACGAGGGTAGTCATCCAACTGGCGGACCGAAGCACCTCGTTTCCGGACGGGTGATTGAGGACGTGATAGTTGAGGTGGATAACCTCATCTTTCCAGCAGATTTCTATGTACTTGACATGCATGGAAATTCGCCCGATTCCACTCCAATCTTGCTTGGGAGGCCGTTCTTGAATACCTCCCAAACAAAGATTGACGTGCGAGAGGGAACTCTTAGCATAGAATTTGCTGGCCAAGTGGTGCAATTCAATATTTTTTATTCAATGAAATATCCTGAGGAATTGCATAGTGTTTATTCTATTGATGTCATTGATGTTATTGATCCCCTTGTGGAGGGAGTGTTTGAGTGTTATTGTAGGGACGAAGAAGCAATTGATTTGGCGGCCGATCTAGAGAAGATAGAGCCAATTGACACCAAGAAAGAGTTTGTGGGGATAGTGGAACAATCGAAATCATCCAAGCCTTTCCGAACCAAGCCCTTTCTCAAATTCTTACCCTTGCCTGAACCTCAAGAAAAGCTGCTACCTTCTACCATCAAGGCACCAACCCTTGAGCTCAAAGCCCTCCCTCCCCATCTCAAATACTCATATCTTGGGGATGACGAAACCCTACCGGTGATTATCTCATCAAAGCTCACATACACTCAAGAACAAGCATTGATCGAGGTCCTCAAGGTGAACAAAGAAGCTATAGGGTGGACTATTTCCGATATCAAAGGCATTAGTCCATCCCTATGCATGCACCGGATATTGTTGGAGGATAATGCCAAACCAAGTCAAGAACCCCAAAGGCGGCTTAACCCACCTATGATGGAGGTGGTAAAGACGGAGATCATCAAGCTACTCGATGTTGGGATTATTTACCCAATATCGGATAGCAAATATGTGAGCCCAACACAGGTCGTGCCTAAAAAGTCGGGAGTGACGGTGGTGGAGAACAAAGACGGGGAAATGGTTCCCACCCGCTTGCAAACCCGATGGCGAGTGTGCATCGATTACCGTAAGCTAAATGCCATGACCCGCAAAGATCATTTTCCTTTGCCATTCATTGACCAAATGCTTGAGAGATTGGCCGGGCATTCCTTCTATTGCTTCTTGGATGGATACTCCGGATACTTTCAAATAGCCATCTCTCCAGAAGATCAAGAGAAGACCACTTTCACATGCCCCTTCGGTACTTTTGCATGGAGAAGGATGCCATTTGGGCTATGCAATGCCCCGACCACCTTTCAAAGGTGCATGGTAAGTATTTTTTCCGAATATGTTGGGAATATTATTGAAGTTTTCATGGATGATTTTAGTGTGTATGGTGAGTCTTTCGAAAAATGCCTTGATAATCTTGCTAAAATTCTGAAAAGGTGCATAGAAACAAATCTTGTTTTGAATTGGGAGAAATGTCATTTTATGGTTGAGCAAGGCATCGTTCTTGGGCATATAATTTCATCAAAAGGGATTGAAGTTGATAAGTCTAAAGTTGATCTTATTGTTGCCTTGCCTTACCCCGCAACTGTGCGGGAAGTTCGATCGTTTCTTGGCCATGCAGGTTTCTATAGGCGTTTCATTAAGGATTTTTCAAAGATCTCTGCCCCTGTGCGTCGGCTATTACAAAAGGACGTTGAATTTGAGATGTCAACCGATTGCAAGATGGCCTTTAATCAGCTCAAGGAGGCCCTTACATCGCCCCCCATCATCCAACCTCCGGATTGGACACTGTCGTTCGAGATAATGTGCGATGCGAGCAACTATGCAGTGGGAGCTATATTGGGGCAACGGAAGGAAAAAGCAGCCCATGTGATCTACTATGCCTCAAGGACCCTAAATCCGGCACAAGCAAACTACACCACCACAGAAAAAGAACTCTTGGCCATAGTTTTTGCTTTAGAAAAGTTTAGGTCATATCTGCTTGGTACTAAGATTATCGTTTTTTCTGATCATGCAGCTCTTCGGTTTCTATTATCAAAGAAGGAAGCTAAACCAAGACTCATCAGATGGATTTTGCTACTTCAGGAATTTGATTTGGAAATCAAAGACAAGAAGGGAAAGGAAAATTGGGTGGCGGATCAGTTAAGCCGTTTGATACAAGAGGAGGACGAAATGCCCTTGAAGGAGAGCTTTCCAGACGAGCAATTGCTAGCCATGACAGGCACGAAGGTCCCTTGGTATGCCAACATGGTAAATTATTTGGTGTCCAAGAGATTTCCTATTGGGATGAGTAAAGCGCAGAAGGATAGGTTGAAGAGTGAGTTGAAGCATTTTGTTTGGGATGATCCATACCTGTGGAAATATGGGTCAGATCAAGTAATCAGGAGATGCATTCCCGAAGATAAAGTGCAGTCGGTGTTGAATTTTTGCCACTCACATGCTTGTGGAGGCCACTTCGGGCCGAAGAGGACGGCATACAAAGTGCTTGAGAGTGGACTGTTTTGGCCCACCATATTTAGAGACGCCCCTTGCTTTTTGCAAGTCCTGTGACAATTGTCAAAAGACGGGAAATGTCTCTCAAAGAAATCAAATGTCCCAAAACCCGATTGTAGTCTGCGAAATTTTTGATGTTTGGGGTATGGACTTCATGGGACCGTTTCCCTTGCCTCATGGGAATTTGTACATATTGTTGGCTGTTGACTATGTGTCCAAGTGGGTGGAGGCGAAAGCAACCCGAACCAATGACTCTAAAGTTGTGGCCGAGTTCGTCCAATCCAACATTTTTGCTCGATTTGGGATACCAAAAGCCATCATAAGTGATAGAGGCACACACTTTTGCAACCGAACAATCGGCGCATTGCTGAAGAAATACGCTGTATTGCACAAAGTTTCGACGCCTTATCATCCACAAACCAATGGGCAAGCCGAAACTTCGAATCGGGAAATCAAGTCGATATTGGAGAAGACGGTGCAACCAAATCGCAAGGACTGGAGTTTGAGGCTCAATGATGCATTATGGGCGTATAGGACTGCCTATAAAACTCCAATTGGTATGTCTCCCTTTCGACTCATTTATGGAAAGCAATGCCATCTCCCGGTGGAACTTGAACATAGAGCATACTGGGCTATTCGGAGATGCAACATGAACCTTGATGAAGCCGGTGTACACCGAAAGCTCCAATTGCAAGAGCTCGAAGAAATTCGAAATGAAGCCTTTGAAAACGCCATGATCTACAAGGAGAAAACGAAGGCTTTTCATGACTCGAGAATTACCCGGAAAACGTTTGTGGTTAGGGAGAAAGTGCTATTATATCACTCTCGGTTGAAGTTATTTCCGGGCAAGCTCCGTTCGAGATGGGTAGGACCCTTTGTTGTCACTAAGGTGTTCGATCATGGAGCCATCGAAATTGAAAGTGGTAAAACCAAAAAATCTTCAAGGTCAATGGGCATCTTCTCAAGCCTTATCTAGAGCATATTCAAGAAAGCCCCGGTGAAGAAGAACGAGTGGAAGACTCACCACCAAACTGAAAAAGCGTCCGTCGAGCCAACGACGTTAAACAAAGGCGCTTGTCGGGAGGCAACCCGGCGTTTACTCGTTTTCTCGTATTTTAAATTCATAGTTTAGTATTTTTATTATTATTTAAATATTTTGAATTGTGTTTGTTAAAATGTGTGTAGGTACCAAACAAGCAAATCAAAGCCAAGACATGGAGTAGAATGGGGGTGAAGAACAAAAAAAAAAAAAAAAAGGTGGAAAAATGCAGGGGAGGACAATCTCGGCCGAGACACAAAAGAAATCTCGGCCGAGACTCCATGTGAGTGAAAAGGGCAAATCTTCCCTGGAAGCCTTTCTCGGCCGAGACACATGTCTCATCTCGGCCGAGATCCAAAGATGCCAAAAACTGGAAAATTTGCTGGAAGACAATCTCGGCCGAGACAGTACATTATCTCGGCCGAGATTCAGAAGGGCCCAAAATGAAGAAATTTCTCTGGAAGAGAATCTCGGCCGAGACGGGTTTGAATGGAAATTGAGCCAATTTCGCTAGAAGCGAATCTCGGCCAAGACAGGCCCGAATCTCGGCCGAGATCCCTTTCCGGGTCAAGTTTTCCTGAAAGCGCAAAACGGATCTCAGCCGAGACACAGAGCCCAAATTCGAATCTCGGCCGAGACAGAAAACAGGTATAAATACCCCCTGCGCGAAAATTAGGTCAATTCTTCCCCAAACTTGCGATTTTCACACACTCACGCACACACTACTCCAATAATCACCCTTGCACCCTATTTCCACCTCTCAAATTCACACCACACCTCACTCACATCACCACACCCACTCTCCCTCGAAAATATTTGGATTTGGAGCACATTTGAGGTCGAGTCAAAAAGGGCACGAGCAACCCAAATTCAAAAACTTTTCGATTAAACTCAATTGGTAAGTACGGCTATCTCCTCCTTTCGATTTATTATTGCATATTAGTGTATACATTGTTGAGATTGAGAGTTAATTTTACGTTTCTATGCATGTTCATTGAACTTGGTTATACATACAAGTACTTGTATTGATTTTTTGCCATGTGATAAGTGTTATGCATTTAAATGATAAAATTGATTGATAGTTCGTATAGTTGCCTGATGATGGAGTGGGTGGATTGTTGAGTATAATCTTGTGAGTTTTTGAAAAGGCTAAATTCGTTGTGGCATATTATCAAGCATGTGCTAGGCATTAAATTGTTGTGCTTAGGTTAGCTAAATTCGACTATATTCTCTGATTTTTAAGACTAATTGTTGATATTATCGTAATGTTGACCTTATTTGAATATGGTTTGGTTGTCATTGCATGGTTGATACATTCTGCCTTGTTTTTGTTAGAGAGATAGTCGGATTCAAATGAACCTAGACACCTCTTACTTGCACTTGAACTAGTTATTTTGCCACAAGTTTTTGATGATTGAATTGTTGATTTTAGGTACCCATGGCACCTCCGAAAATCACAAAAGGCAACACTCAAGAAGGCACCTCTGGCCGAAGAGTCACGCAAAAAATCCGAAGAAGCCATGCCAAGGGCAAGGAGAAGGCTGTTGAGCCTACTCCGGAGGTTCCTCCACCGGAAGTTCCACCAACATCCACTGACAAGTCCACAAAGCCCATCGATTTTGACATAGTGCTAACAACAGAGGAGCAACGAAAACGGTTTGATAAATTGATGAAGAGGGGGGTGTCAGCTACCCGCTTTGGCGATCCCAAGATCTTGGACGCCATGGGAATCCGGCAAAATGTTCTGGAGTTGTTAGACACAGAGGTCTAGTTCAGTGCCTCGCCCCCCGCCCAACTTTCCTCAAATTTGTGCTCGAGTTCTTCAGCACACTCGAGATCGAGGAGGAGGTCATTTTCGGCTCTTCAGTTCATCATTTCAAATTCCAGCTTCTTAACGAACAGAAGACACTAAGCCACGACAGCTTGGAAAACATATATGGCTTCAAGCCTAGAGCCTACGGTGATAACCATGCGTTGAGAGAGTTCAACGTGCAACAATTCTGGGAGCAAATCACTGCCGCCCCCGGAATAGTTGCACCTCAAGCGTATGATCCAAGGGGCTCCAGGCTCACCGCCATTCGAAACCCCGTCGTGAAGTATTTACAGAAGCTGTTGAGCTCCACCATATGTGGACGGAAAGAGATCAGCTCTCCCCGATTATACGAGATGGAAATTCTCATCGTGGATCGGAGAAAGAGGGACTTCCAACAGGATTTGGCATCATGTTTTCAGAAGATAGTGAAAGAATTGAGGACGGAGAGAAAAAGAGAAACAAAAATGCCCGACCCGATCTATTGTGGGGCGTTGATAACCCCTATACTCGAGCACTACCATGTTCCCCTTCCAGAGTACACACCTATCACTACTGATTATTATTTGGATTGGGAGGAGATGGAGAACATGCGCATTGCCATGCTCGGGTACAAAGAGGGCACATCGGGTCCGGCTGTCCCTTACGTTCTCCAAAACGAGGGACCTTACCTCCGCCTACCCAACCCCGGACTGACTTACATCACCCACCTGGCAAGCAAGCTGAATTTGGAACTGAGCTCCGAGGCACACCTCAATGCCTCCTTGGAGCCAAACCAGGAAGAACTGACCAAATTCAAGCGTGCTAAAAAGCCACGTCCGGTGGCACGGGTTCGGAGCGTAGGGGTTGAAGGGGAAGGAAGTAGCCAACCAGCGTAGCCGTCAAGGAAAAGATCATCTACTGCCAACTCAATCTGAGTTCCAGGAACGGCAAGAGGGCTTAATGGCGGACATGGGGGACGAGATCAATGGCGTCAGAGCCGAATTGGTGGAGCTGCGAGCATCTATTGGAGCTGAACTGAGAGGAATCAAGGAAACTATCCAAGAAAATCAGACCAAGATTCTCGACCTCTTCAAGTCAATAAAAGGATGTTTCACCGGCTCGAGCCCCCGACCTTCCCGCTCGCTGTGAGTAGAGCGACCGAGAAGTCTTACCTTTTTGTCCCAAACTTAGTTGAAAAACTAAGTTTGGGGGAAAACAAAAAGATAAGACCATTTCGGTTGCTCGAAACCCCCTACCCCCCGTTTTTCTTCTTTCATTATCTTTACTGTTGGCCTGTGAGCCATTTGACATGTCTTGCTTGTTGAATTTCATGTGATGGCCTGTGTGCCAATCTGATTTGTATATTGAATGCCTTTGTGATATGTGTCCATTTTTATTGTTGGTAATATTGCCGGCCTGTGAGCCATTGTCATTTTTTTATTAGCCTTGGTTGGTAATATTATTATATATGCATTTGGATATTTTGGATTTTTGAATAATCATTGGGTGCCTTAAAGTCAAATTGTTTGTTTGTGTTGATAAGTACGCACACATTTTCCCCTTATTGTTGTAGGAGTAGGATTCTTAATAAAGTAGTTCATCTAGTTAATGTTTGTGAATAAACGTGTAATAAAATGGTTAAGTTCGGCGAGCCACCAAATTGTACTCCTCTTTTTCCACAAACTAAGTTTGCAACTAAGTTTGGGGAGGGGGTGGGATTCGTACAAATTGGCAGCTCGAGAAAGCAATTGGATGAAGTTTAGGACAAGAAAATGTGGCATTAATTAATGATGAAAGTTTTTGACAAATATCTTTGAACGAAGCACATGGTAGAGTATGATAGACTTTTGAAACAAAATTGAACATACACTCAAAATTTTTGATCAAAAATTGCAACCGAGTGAGTTTTTGAGCTTTAGAAGATACTCCCATCTTTGGAGTAATGTAAACTTTCTTTCGGTGTGAAATTCATTGAGTGCATTTAGTTGTCTCTAGAACTTGCTTTGATTCTCTATTTTGCATGAGTCGGTGCATTGTGTGACATTCAAAATGATCTTAGGCAATCCTTGATTTGAGCCTACTTTGAAGCTTGAAAACACATCCTTTTTACCTAATTTGATATTGTCTCTAGTTGAGCCCCTTGAGCTTTTAGCCTCTTGTTTGACAGCCCAACTCTACAAGCCGAAACCCTTTCGATTAGCCTTTGAACCTAATTGGATTATTTGAGTATGAGGGAGGTGGTTGGAAGGTAGTCGGGTAATTTGGGATTGAAAGGGGTAATCTATGGGGAATTTTGAAAGGTGAAAAGAGATGAAACACTAGGAAAAGAATCGAAAACACTAGTCCTCTCCAATATTTGTTTAAAAATATTAAAAAAAAAAAAATAGTTGTATATACTCAATTGTTGCTCTTGATTTGGAGAGGCTAGTAATATAAATACCTTTCGATAGACGTTCTCAAAGTGGTAGAAATTCAAAGAAAATACACTCTAACGGAGAATTGAGAAAACAATTAGATTGTGAACCTTGTGGTAAGGGGAAGAAACCAATTTTGGGATTGGTTTACTAAGAAAGTAAAGAGTGAGGTAAAGTGATTGTTGTTTGAGGGGTGGATGAGATTAGCTAACTCATTTAGTCCATTTTATAGTCACTTCTACCCAAAATTATCCCACCTTACCCCAAGCCAACATTACAACCTATTAAAGACCTTTTTGATTCTTTGTCACACATGTCGGTATACATCGAAGTTTAGATGATTGGCAAGCTTATGGTAGGCATTTTATGCATTTCAATGTGAGCGTATACAATTCCCTTTTGATACACTTGAGAGTCGAGAGTTACACTCACCATGTGAGGATCTTAAGTTTAGAGTGTTTTGTCTCGAGAGTAGTGGATCTAGTCTATCACACATGCTCACTTTTATCATGATCTCTTACTCTTTTTCATGAAAATTCTGAAATCAAATGCCACTAAACTTTGCCCTAAACACATGTTCTTTTGTCTTTCTCTTTATTGTTCGGGACGAACAAGTTTTAAGTTTGGGGAGATTTGGTACACGTGTTCCGTGCACACACTTTAGGGCACTTTTAGTGTCATTTTAGTGTCAATAACGTGCATAATTATGTGTATTTAGTGCTTTTATATTCTAATTGGCAAAATAATGCGTTTGAGCTATTTTTGTATTAAGACAGGTGTAAAAAGGGTCGAAATCGAAGATTTAACGACCGCGGAGTCGAGGGATCAATTGAGGCAAGAAAGGAAGGGCCAACTGAAGATCTCGGCCGAGACAGGATGTTAATCTCGGCCGAGATGAGTCAAAACCTAAAAAGCCCTAGTTTCCCCTTTTTCACGTCTCGGCCGAGATGCAACCCAATCTCGGCCGAGATTGACCTTCGACCCAAAATTCTTGAAAACTCTTTTTCACGTCTCGGCCGAGACACACTCCCGTCTCGGCCCAGATTCACTACCCTGTTTTAAAATCCTGAATACGTTTTTGCCTATTTTTGTCTAGCACTTTCTCCCTTTATATATATATCATCCCATTCGAATTTAACCTAACTTGGGATAACTTTTGGAGGCCCTTTTGATACTTGGAGAGCACATTTCAGCCACCAAGGAAGGAGATTGGACAAGGGATTGAAGGATCATCTTCTCCAATTGACATCTTTGGATTCATCCATATCAGTATCATGTTTCTTTATTTTCCCATTTATTTTTTGATTGTATTGGTTAATATGGGTGGCTAGCACCCTTAGTTCATCCTTGATCATTGTGGAACCTTGAGTCGAGACATTGATGTGATTATTACGGTTAATGTTACCGAGATTATTGTGTATTTAAGTGTTTTGTGTTATTTGCTCTTGTTGACTCACATTTATGAATTGATTATTGGTTTGATCACCCTTTAAGGGATTTGTGAATGTGTTGCTAGAATAGGAGATTACTATCCGTAATTGTAGGATTTTCGATTCCCGAGTGGCAAACAATAGTTATTTATTGGGGATAACACAAAGTTCAACCACTAAAACCGAGCTTTCGAGTTTTATGTTGAATTTATCTCGTTGTCCTAGTGTTTAATGCTTTTGGTGATTGAATCTAAGAGAGCTTGTTCGAGGATTCGGTTAAACTGAATAGGGTTAGTCGAAGAGCTTATTTTGATTAACTAAGATTAAGGGACAACAAGGCTATTAGAGCTTGTTAATAGTCTTGAGATAAGGGCTTAAATCACAATTTAATCGGGCATTAACAATAGTTGCATCAATTGTTCAAGACCAAGGGGAAGCATGATCAAGGGTGACTTGTTTTACTATTTGAAAACTAAAACCGAAAAAGATCTCTTCTAGTGTTTTTGAGTACTTGTTTCTTTTAATTGTGTCTATTTGTTTTTAATTGTCACTAATAGATTGTTAGTTTCCCATCAACCCCCCCCATTATTGCTTTCTTAAGTATTTATTTCTTGCATACTTAATCATAAACTGTTTGACATCGTAATCAAAACTGTTCGGCCGTTCCCTATGGGATCGACCCTTATTTACCATTCTACTAAGTAGGATAGTCGGTAAGGTTTAAGTGTATTCTTCATACACAATTTAATTTGGTAGTAGGAAATGACGCTACCAACAATGTCTCGCGAATCCTTCTTAGTGGCCCCGAAAGAAGTATTTCCCTCTGAAGATGCCAATGATCGCGAGTTGATTGACATACTCCTTGTGACAACATTGATGTTTGTAGCTAGAGAGTCCATTGCAGTGACTTTTGTGATCATGATCTTGTGAGGTTGTCATAGTGTTGTCTTCGAAATTTGGTTGAAGAGAAGAGATGAGAGGTAGAGATTGTCCCACTAGGCGTGCCAAAAATTTGTAACTGCAAATTTTGTGTAAAAATAATTAAATATAAAAAAGTTCCGTACAAATTGAAAATATCAAATAAAAATAATTTTAAGGTACAATCTCTAATATTCCCCTGATTCTTCTCTTCAATTGTTTTATGCCTTCAAATTCGGAGTTGGCTTTGATTTTCTCCAGTTTTGAGCTTTAACTTGAATAACGTTGACCTAAAGGCTTGGAAGCTTGATTTTGGATCAAATGGTCTTCTTGAATGAATGTTCGAAGAACAGTTCCAAAAGTTTTGATAATTGTCGACGAACACCTTCGAATATCTATCTCGGAAACGTCGATTGGAGGGGCTCAACACCTTAATCTCGAATCAAAGGCCATTTTTTATGGACTTGAAGAACGCTGAAGAACGCTTGAAGTTGCTTGAAGAATGCCGAAGAACTTTGCTCTGGAATTCTTCACTTACTTCTTGACTTGTGTTGTTGATAATTTTGGTGGAACAATGAGACCCTATTTATAGTGGTAGGATGGAGAAACCTAATGGGCTTAGAATCCGAACGGAGCAATTTGATTGGTCCTCCAAAATATCAAATAGGGAAAATTGATAAAAATGCCCTTTTAACTTTGGCGTAATTAAAAAATTACCCTGTAACTTAGGCCATTTAAAAAATTACCCCATAATTTGAAAATAATTGATAAAAATACCCCGCAACTGGCAATTCCCTGTAACCCATCCGGTGACCTGCTGATGTGGCATAAGTTTGTTGATGTGGAGCTTGTTTTGGACGCGTTTTTACACACACTCTCTCTCTCTCTCTCTCTCTCTCTCTCTAGGCTTCGTGAATTTTCCTGGTCAGATTCGTGATTTTTTCTTGAATAATTACGTAATTTGGTAACGTGAATTCGTTGGTCTGCTCGCAAGAATTAATTTGTTGGTCAGATTGCTTTGACGACGACGGCTTGTCGTTTTCTAGGGTTCAGTTTTTCAATACTGGTTCAGGTGGAGACGGATCTAGGCGGTGGTGGTTTGTGATCTCTGGATTGGTATTTTGTCGTATCTGCAGATTTCAAGGTTGAGTTTTGGCATTTTGTAAGTTGGTTTTACGTCATTTTCATCTTCACGGATTATCAACAGTGGCTATGGCGTTTGGGTTGGAGGATAGAGACCTAATTTATGAACAAATTATCTCACAATATCCCTGGTTTTGCCGATATATTCTGTCGAGGTTTTTTTTCTGAGATTTTAGAATATTTGGCTCCGTCAGCCCCGGAGTTGCAGTTCGGCGGTTCAGGTTCTTTGCCGGCAAAGGGGAATGGCCTTCTTCCCATTCCCACATCTGTTAAGGGTGCTGAGGCTTCGACAGCGTCTGTGCCGTCGTCAGAATTTGCTGGCGTCCGATTTGGAAGTTTCAGGTCTGATGCAAGAGGTGGTCCGGTGGTTATAAATTCTGTTGCGAAGATGGTGGATCCTCCGGTGTCGGCCATGGTTGAAGCAGGTGGTGCTCGTGTTGGTGGCAATCGAGTTGGTGGTTTATGTGTAAGTGGAGATGCTGGTGTAAATGGTGCTCCTAGACATGCAGTAGGGGACAAGGAGGTGGGTCCCCCTAAGGAGGCGGTGTCACATGCTGAGACGGTGGGTGGTGTTGCTATAGAGAGGAGGGCAGCTAGGAGGTGGGGTCCACGTGGAAAGCAAGGTGGTGCAACTTCAGCTAATAAAGGGTCAGTTCCTCCTTTTCCATCTAATTCGGATGTTTCAGGTAAGGTTCCTTTATCTGTTGACATTTCTTTATCTATTCCTCCGGATAGGATTGATTTTTTCCGTAACTATTCTCTTAATGGTCGTATTTCTTATGGTGGTTTGGAGAAACCATGGAGGTTGTCTGTATTATCGGCTAAGCTGTCTAAGATTTGGAAATTAAGGGGGCCGTTGAAACTTGTCTCATTAGGACTGGGGTTTTTTAAACCTTCAGTTCGGTTCGGTTAAGGAACGAGACCGTATTGCACGGTTGCGGTCTTTTTCTCTCCAACCGGGCCATTTGAGGCTATTCCGGTGGTCTCCGGACTTTGATCCCCTTTAGTCCAAGTCTTTGGCAGCTCAGACGTGGGTTAGATTGTTTAACCTTCCCCCTGAGTATCGTTTTCAACCTGTGATATTTGATATTATTCGTAATGTCGGAACCCCGGTTAAGTTATCGAAGGATTGTCTGGCTAGTCGATATGTACGAGTTTTGGTTGAGCTGGCCTCCCCGAAGGTTAAGCCCGATCATGTTATGGTTTACCTTCGGGGTTGTCAGCGTCGTATTGGCCTCACTTATGAGGCAAGGACCTGGGGTAGCCAGGGGAGGAGTATGTTTTTAGGAGTTGGTGGCGTTGTTTTGGCATCGGATGTTGGAGGAGATGGGAGGGGGAATGTTGGAGGAGAGATTGTAGGAGCTGATGTCTCAGCGGCAAAGGAGGGGAAGGAGGGGATGTCGGTTGATGAGGGTGGAAGGGTGGGGAGAGAGGGGATTGTTACGGGAGGAGATTTCCCGACGTGCTCGAAGGCGGGGCCGCCGTAGAGCTCATCAGGCTGCCCGGGCTCAGGGTGGTTTCTCCCGGGGGGAATAGGTTTGCTATTTTAGGAGCTGACATAGGGGAGGGTGTTAATGTAGGGGAGGGTGCTGAGGAGGGGTGGATGTGGTGGAGGGCATTAATGCGGAGGAGGGTGTAGGGGAGGATGTAGGGGGGGATTTTGATGCAGTGGGGAGAGGTGTTGATGCGGAAGAGGAGGATGCTATGGCGGGGGTGGGTGTGGTGGATATCGGGGATGTTTTGATGGATGAGATGCTCGGTGATCATCCTCATGAGCCCTTAGCTTTGGTCCCATTTTCGGCTGGGAAGAATCAACCTGATTTTGACACGTTTGATGATCTGGAGGAAGAGATTGATGCATCTTTCCGAGCGTTAGTTTGCAGGCAGGGACCGGAGAGTTTTACACCGAGACCGGATTGTGTTCTAGAGAGGAGTGATGCTGGTCCGGCAATGTGTATGATGCATTTGATTGCTATGAAGGATTGGGAGGGTATTTTGAGACATATAGATGATGCGCCGCCTGAGCACGGTATTCCCTCGGTTTCTCCATGAAGATTATTTGTTGGAATGCTCAAGGGTTTGGTGGGGAACTTACGAAGGGTACATTAAAGGAGCTTTGCCGGTTACATGCTCCTGACTTGGTGGCCATTCTTGAGCCTAAAGTATGTATTGATTCTATCTATAGCTCATTTTGGCGGTCTCTTGGTTTGCACTTTGTGGGGGCCAATGAAAGGATGGGTATGCGGCCTAACATTTGGGTGTTCTGTCGTGAGAGCTGGGCTTCTTTGGTCAGTGTTATGTACTTTTCCTCGCAGTTGTTGCTTGTTGAGAGCTCATTGACGGTGTACATGTATTTTGCGCTTTTGTTCATGCTAGTAATAGCTATGTGCGTTGGCGTGATCTTTGGCATGATTTGTCTTTATTTTCTAATTGTCATATATGTGTGTGAGGTGATGTTCAATATCATCAAGTGAGCTATACTTTGTAATATGGTGTGTTGGGAATGTGGAACCGGAATCAGGGAGTGAAGAACCGGAGGATTGAACCGGGTTTTAGCATCAAGAAGACAAGCTGTTCAAAATAAACCGGGTTCGAGGTAGTTGAAGATAACCGTCATTTGTGACGGAGCAGTTGCAGAATTGTGACGAAGAAAACCGTCACTTTTGTCCGGTAGCTGAGCTCAACTTGTTTCAGTTAGAACTTCCTGTACAGTTGCATTCGAGCTTCAATCCATATATCATTGAAAAGCTCTCATTGAGGAGAAGATCACTACGTCGAGCAATTTCCTCTTTCTTTAGATTAGAGAGAGTATTTTTAGATTGAGCGTTCGTGCCCTAATTTGTCAACAGAATTGGGCATTTCATTTCTTGAGTATATTCTCTGTAATTGATTGGAGTTCTTAGTGGATTGAGGTGTGTCTTGCCTCCGTGGATGTAGTTCATCTTGAACGAACCACGTTAAATTGGTGTTTGATCCATTTCTATTTCCTGTTCTGCGCAAGTTCAGTTCGGTCACAACTCTGGCCGAATTGTGAGTGCGAATTCAGATTGTTTTTCTTCGTACATTTCCAGATTCTTAGGAGTTGTGTGTTTCTGAGTTGTTCTTTACTAACAAGTGGCGCCATCTATGGGAAACAACTCTCACAGCTTGAAGAAGGGAAGGAATGGCTGGTATGAAGATGGACTTTGAGAAGTTTACAGGAAGAAATGATTTCACACTGTGGAAGATCAAGATGAATGCAGTGTTGGTTCACAATGGCCTTGATCTTGCTTTGATACCTCTTGATTCGTGGGAAGAAAGTGAGAAACCCAAGTTTGCATCAGTGGATAAGAAGGCCCTCAGTCTTATCTTTCTGTGTTTGGGTGATAAACCGTTAAGAGAGGTCTCAAGATGCAAGAGTTCCTCAGAAGCATGGAAGAGATTGGAAGATCTGTATCAATCTAAGTCAGTTTCCAACAAGCTGTTCTTGAAGCAGAAGATGTTGGCCTTCAAGATCACTGAAGATAAGGTAATTTCTGATCAACTTGATGAGTTCATTAAGATGGTTGAGGAATTGGAAGACCTGGATGTGAAATTGGAGGAGGATGATAAAGCATTGATGGTGTTAAATATTCTTCCAAAATCCATGGAAAGCTTTAAGGATGCCTTGATGTATGGGAGAGATGAGCAGCTATCTTATGGTGGGATAGTGAAGGCTCTGAGGTCTAAATGTTTCCAGACTCAAGGTGATAAAGGCATGGTGCAATCTGGAGAAGGCTTGAATGTTAAATTCAAGAAACCTTGGCAAGGCAAGAAGAGACAGGATGCTAAGGATCCCAAGGCAGGAGACTCTAATCCAAAGAAGGGGAATGAATGGGTTGAGAAGAGGAAATGCTTCAAGTGCAAGCAGCCTGGTCACTTGAAGAAGGATTGTCCTAAGAGAAACAAGAAAGGTGGAAATCAAGGGGCAGAAGCTGCTGCCATTGACCATCAAGAAGATCCTCCAGAGGTATTAAATGTCACTGAATCAACAATGGTAAAGGAATGGGTCTTGGACACAGGCTGCTCCTTTCATATGTGTCCACACCAGTCATGGTTTGATGAACTGAAGAGAGAAGATGGTGGAAATGTTCTCCTGGGAAATGACCAATCATGCAAGTTATGAAGGTTTAAGGGTGTTTGGTTGTCTTGCTTTTGTCCATGTCAAGCAACACAAGTTAGATGCAAGAGCTCTAAGATGTGTATTTCTTGGATATCCAGATGGAATAAAGGGCTACAGATTGTGGTGTCTAGAGAAGGGAAATCAGAAGATAATCACAAGTAGAGATGTAAAGTTTAATGAGAATGTTATGGCATATACTTCAACAGGCTCTAAGGAAGAATTTGATGGTGCTAAAGAGACAGAAGAGATATCAATTTAGGTGGAGCATCCTGCTGAAGATGATCACACATCTCAACCACAAGAAAATCTACAAGATAGTGATTCATCATCTGAAGAAGAAGAACAAGCTGGACCTTCACAAAATGTTAGAGAATACAGCATTGGAAGGGACAGGCCTAGAAGAACAATCAACAGACCTGATTTCTATGGTCAAGCAGGGAGTGTTTACTATGCCTTGAGTGTTGCTGAAGACCTGGAATCACAAGAGCCTAGTAGTTTTAAAGAAGCACTAGACTGTGAAGAAGGTGAACACTGGATTCAGGCAATGATTGAAGAGATGGAGTCTTTGGAAAAGAATGAGACCTGGATATTGGTGGATAAACCAAGAGGTCAGAAACTTGTAAGTTCTAAATGGATGTACAAGAAGAAACTAGAGACTGCAGGATCCAAACAGGTGAGGTTTAAAGCAAGATTGGTGGCTAGGGGCTTTACACAAAGAGAAGGAATTGATTTTAATGAAGTTTTCTCTCCAGTAGTAAAGCATTGCTCAATCAGGTTGCTTTTATCAAAGGTTACTCAAGAGGACATGGAACTACAACAACTAGATGTAAAAACAGCATTCTTACATGGAGAACTCAATGAGAAGATATATATGAAACAGCCAGAAGGCTTTGTTGTTCCTGAACAAGAAGACAAAGTTTGTTTGCTGAAGAAGTCACTATATGGACTCAAACAAAGTCCAAGACGGTGGAATAAGAGGTTCAATGACTTCATGATCAGTGTTGGCTTTGTAAGAAGTCTGTATGATAGTTGTGTTTACTTCAACAAGGATTCAAAGCAAGATAAAGTCTTTCTTCTGTTGTATGTGGATGATATGCTAATAGCCAGCAGGAACAAGAAGAGGGTACAATGGTTGAAGGACAGACTTAACACTGAATTTGACATGAAAGATCTGGGAGAGGCCAAGAAGATTTTGGGCATGAACATTCTAAGGAACAGAGAAGCTGGAGTGCTTTGGTTATCTCAGAGGCAATATCTACAGAAGGTTTTGGAGAGGTTTCATATGCATGAAGCCAAACCTCTCTCCACTCCAGTTAATCTACAGAAGAAACTCTCCAAAGAACAATGCCCAAAGACTGAAGAGGAAATCAAACATATGAGCAATATTCCTTATGCAAGTGGAGTTGGAAGTCTCATGTATGGGATGATTTGTAGTAGGCCTGACTTGGCCTATGCTGTGTCTTTAGTAAGCAGGTTCATGTCAAACCCAGGAGTTGAGCATTGGGAAGCTTTGAAGCATGTGATGAGGTATTTGAAGGGTTCAGTGAACTTGTCATTGAAGTTTGAGAAGAAAGTGAATGGAAGTACTGTTGCATTGGAGGGGTTTGCTGATTCTGATTTTGCAGCAAACATAGACACAAGGAAATCTATTTCTGGATTTGTGTTTACCTTATTTGGAACAACCATCAGCTGGAGAAGTGTACAACAATCAGTTGTAGCACTGTCAACAACAGAAGCAAAATATATCTCTCTCACTGAAGCTATCAAAGAAGCAATCTGGCTTAAAGGGATTCTGAGAGATTTGGACATCAAGCAAAAGTGTGTGGCGATCTACTGTGATAATCAAAGTGCTCTACACCTTGTGAAACACCAAGCATTTCATGAAAGGTCAAAACACATTGATGTTAGGTTGCATTTTGCTAGGGATATCATTGATTCTGGTTCTGTGGAAGTGAAGAAGGTACACACATTGCATAACCCTGCTGATTTTCTTACTAAGGGTGTACCTGGGAACAAAGTGGAGCATTGCTCGAGCCTGCTGCAGCTTGAGCAATGTCATGAAGAGCATTAACAAGACAAGGCAGTGATGAGGCAGGAAGAGGCACACTTGATTCATTGAGGTGGAGATTTGTGAGGTGATGTTCAATATCATCAAGTGAGCTGTACTTTGTAATATGGTGTGTTGGGAATGTGGAACCGGAATCAGGGAGTGAAGAACCGGAGGATTGAACCGGGTTTTAGCATCAAGAAGACAAGCTGTTCAAAATAAACTGGGTTCGAGGCAGTTGAAGATAACCGTCATTTGTGATGGAGCAGTTGCAGAATTGTGACGAAGAAAACCGTCACTTTTGTCCGGTAGCTGAGCTCAACTTGTTTCAGTTAGAACTTCCTGTACAGTTGCATTCGAGCTTCAATCCATATATCATTGAAAAGCTCTCATTGAGGAGAAGATCACTGCGTCAAGCAATTTCCTTGTTCTTTAGATTAGAGAGAGTATTTTTAGATTGAGCGTTCGTGCCCTAATTTGTCAACAGAATTGGGCATTTCATTTCTTGAGTGTATTCTCTGTAATTGATTGGAGTTCTTAGTGGATTGAGGTGTGTCTTGCCTCCGTGGATGTAGTTCATCTTGAACGAACCACGTTAAATTGGTGTTTGATCCATTTCTATTTCCTGTTCTGCGCAAGTTCAGTTCGGTCACAACTCTGGCCGAATTGTGAGTGCGAATTCAGATTGTTTTTCTTCGTACATTTCCAGATTCTTAGGAGTTGTGTGTTTCTGAGTTGTTCTTTACTAACAATGTGTGCTGGGTGACTTTAATGCGGTGCTGGGGGCACATGAAAGGATAAGTCTTCATCCTCCCCCAGCCATTTCTTGTGAGGAATTTCGTATTGCTATTGAGGACGGTGGGTTGCATGAGATTGCGGTTTCTGGTAGTAGCTACACATGGTGTTCTAGACGGATATTGCGTCGCATTTTTGCGTCGAAGATTGACAGAGCTTTTGTCTCGGATACTTTCTCGGATTTGTGGGACTCTCTTATGACAGTGGCTTTGCCAAGGAATAACTCAGATCATCATCCGATACTTTTTCAGTGTTGGTCTGGAGGGGAGCGGCTTCCCCGGCCCTTCAGGTTTCAGGATATGTGGATGGAGCACGAGGGTTTTATGGCTTTGGTTGCTGATTCGTGGGAAGGTTCCATGGTTGTTGGGGACCCTATTTTGGCCTGTATTAATAAGTTGAAGCGCCTGAAAGGTGATCTCCGGGTCTGGAATCAGATGTTATTCAGAAACGTTTTTGTTCAAATGGAGGAGGCTCAAGCCAATCTTTCAGTTGCTCAAGAAGAAATTTATACACAGGGTTATTCAGCAGAGAGGTTTGATAAGGAGGTGGATCTTCAGGCAGAGATTAATGCTATACTTCTCAGGCAGATGCGATTTTTTCGGCAGAAGAACAGAACGAAGTGGCTCTCGGATGGGGATAGGAATACTAAGTTCTTTCATCAGCTTCGTCGAGTCACAAAGGGTTCGTCAGGAATTAAGATGATGATGGTGGATGGGGTGGTCACGACGGATGTGCAATTGATTGCGGAGCATGTGGTTGGCTATTACTCGGGTTTATTCTCGGTGGATGAGGATATTGCAGATCCTGCTCTGGACTTGCAAGAGCTAGTTGAGACAAGTATAGGTCTGCAACATAATGAGGGGTTGGTGGCGATTCCATCAGAGATAGAGGTCAAGGAAGCTGTGTTTGGGCTCTCGTCAGATAGCTCGCCGGGTCCGGATGGTTTTGGGGGTTCTTTTTATCAGCATTGTTGGGAGCTGATCAAGGGGGACGTGGTGGACGCCGTCTGTTATTTTTTTGCTATAGGATATATTCCAGCAGGGCTTAATTCCAGTTTTGTTACCTTGGTGCCTAAGTTTGAGGGGGCATCGAAGGTTGAGGACTTCCGGCCTATCGTCATGGGGAACTTCCTATTTAAGATCTTCACTAAGATTTTGACGTCTCGTCTTGGTTCCTTTATTGGGGAGTACCTCTCCCCCTATCAGTTTGGGTTTATTCCAGGACGTAGCATTCATCATTGCATTGCTTTGGCCTCGGAGTGCATAAATTGCTTGCATAGACCGAAGAGTGTGGATAATGTGGCCTTGAAGGTGGGTATTAGGAAGGTCTTTGATACCGTCAGCTGGTCCTTTCTCTTATCGGTCCTCAGGCATCTGGGATTCTCAGATATTTTTATTGCTCGAGTGGAGGCTATTCTGAATTCAGCTAGGCTGTCTATTATGATAAATGGCTCCCCTTTTGGGTACTTTGGCTGTTCTCAGGGGGTTCGGCAGGGTGACCCCCTTTCACCACTTCTATTTTGCTTGGCGGAAGAGATTTTTGGCAGGATGATTACAAGTGGGATTTCCTCTGGGAAGGTGAGGCCGGCTTTGGCGAAGCGTGGGGTTCGCTGTCCTCCGTTTCTATTTTATGCAGATGATATATTTATCACTTCAGCAGCCAAATTGGATAGTATTCGGGAGATCATTAGGATTCTTAACAGGTACGGGGCTATCTCTGGGCAAGTGGTGAGTCCGGGCAAGTCGAGTGTCTTTTTCAGTCATACGACTTCTCGTTCATTTCGGGTTACAGTTAGTGCAGTGACGCGGATGTCAGTGGGCACTCTGCCCGCTAGATATTTAGGCATTCCTTTATTTCGAGGGGCTCCTAAAGCCTCTGCTCTGCGGCCTTGGGCTCAGGCCATTAAAGCTAATTTTTCAAGATGGAAGGGTTCGTCGTTGTCGATGGCAGGACGCATGTGTCTGGTGAATTCGGTTATCGTGAGTTCGTTTGTGCACTCGATGATGGTTTATCGTTGGCCCCGCTCTCTCTTAGACGAAATGGAGACGACAATGAGAAACTTTATATGGACAGGGCAACAGGAGCGGAAGGGTATTTTCAATGTGGCCTGGAAGAGAGTTTGTGCCCCGAAGTCGGAAGGGGGCCTGGGTGTTCGCTCGATCCGGATTTCAAATGATGCATTCTTGTTCCGTTTTGCGTGGGAAGTCTTCTCTCTGGAGACTCCGGGGATGACATTCATTCGGAAGAGATGGCTCACTCCGGAGGGCAGAGTTAGGCCTCACTATGTGCATTCCTCCATCTTTTCGGGTTCTCGGGAGTTTCTACATAAGGCTGCTTCGGAGGCTCGCTTACTGGTATGCCATTCATCCTCTCGTCGGTTGAACAGATGATTGGTTAGGGTACTCTCTGGCGGATCGGTTGGACATACCTGTTGGAGTTCGGCCTTGGCTTACGTAGAGGATTTCGGATTACTATTATTCCGGCACTTGGCACTTGGAGGAGATTTTTGTTGTGACTCACCCAGCGATAGTTCGAGACATCACTTCCTATACACCGCTTGCCTCAGATAGGGATGCCTTTGTTTGGACGGGTTCTAAGGAAGGCGAGGTGTCCTCAGCAGTGGCATATCAGCATCTTCGGCCCAAATTCCCGAGGCCTTCATGGGCCTCCTGGATATGGGCTCCTTTTATTCCTCCTTGCAGGTCTTTTTTCATCTGGAGGGCGATATATAACAGGCTCCCAACTTGGGAGGTATTGCAGGCACGGAAATTTCAGGGTCCGTCCATATGTCTGCTTTGCTGCAAGGAAGGGGAGTCACTAGACCATTTACTTACATCTTGTCCTTTTTCTATTTCGGTCTTAAGTCTCATATGCTCAGTCTTTGAAGTCAGTGTTGCGCTAGATAACGGATTCCACGATCTGCTTTTGCAGGCGATGCAGGAACCATTTAGCTCCCAGATACAGAGTCTTTGGCGTGTAGCAGAAGTGACTTATGTCTGGGCAATTTGGGCTGCCCGAAACGAAGTCGTGTATGAGGATCGATGGACCAGTTCTACACAGATTCTGATGTTCATTTGGACTGCCTTACGTGAGGCGTCCGCCTTCCACAGAGGATACACGACCGGCACGGTTGCGGAGCTTGCTGTCTTACTCGGCTGTGGATTTCACCGATTCTGAAGCCTCCTTTCACTTCACGTAGAGTGAGTTGGCGTCCTCCTTGGCCGGGTTGGGTGAAGATCAACACAGACGGTAGTTCGACTGGTACACCGGGGGACATCTTTGGCGGCGCGATCTACAGAGGACCTGATAGGCTGATCCACGGAGGATGGGCCTCTGAATTTGGGATTGGATGCGCTTTTGATGCGGAACTCGAGGCCTGTTAGCTAGCACAGGTGAGGTTGGCCTCATTAAAAAACCTTCGTCCGGCAAAACCCAGTGGGAAATCCGTACGAAGGAAAAAAAGCACCAACCCAAAGAATCAGGTCGTCTGTCGAACATAGGTGTCTGTGTAGTCCTGCAGTGCCAGTCGAATGATATACTCCGAGAGTGGTTGGAACCAAACATACGGCACATGAAGTTTGGAAAGTGCGTCCGCCGCTCGGTTACCCTCCCGGTGAACGTGTGAAACAACTAAATGATGTCGATCATACCAATCACGTACTCTCGACCAGCGGGCTCGCAAACGCCAAGGGATCGACGGACAGGAACCGGCAAACAAAGTAACCACTGCCACAGAGTCGCTCTCGAGCCAGATATATCTCCATCTGTTGTCGTAAGCAACTTCTAATGCAAGTAATAGCAGCACTTGCATGACTTTTCATGTTACTCAGCATTTGCATGGCCTTCCATGTTTATCCATTGTAAACTGTTTGTTTTTCAGTTATATATAATATCGATTAGCTCATTCTTCTTCTTTCTCCCTACCTCTCTCTCTCTCTAGATCTGAACAAGATATAGCTAATAGTATCAGATCAGTAGACATTGCTACACCTCTCTATCAGTTAGAATGTTGGGAGAGAATTTTCAAAGCTTTCAAGGATCTGAGCATGGGGGTTAATTTTTGAGGATTTGGAAATGAGAGAAGCTTAAGTTTGAGTCAGGAGCGTGCACTGGCGTCGTGGTAAACTTTGTACAAACAATAGAGCATGTGTAGATATAGGGAAGGATTTGAAGCTGCGACTGTTACATCGTGTCGTCTAATGTGAATTGATAAATTGTTTTTACTTATGGTGAATGCCCCCATTGAAAATGAAGATGAAGAAGAAGAAGAAGAAGAAGAATCAGATCCCCGATCTCAGCAATCCATGGACGATGAAGCCGAAATTCAGTTTCACAGTTCCGAATATTTTCGTAAATCTGATGTGCACCATGGGTTGGGGTGGCAAGTGGGGTGGCTTGGGAGCGGTGGTGGTCGTAGGGTGTTGGGGTTTTCATTTGGGGAAGTTGGGAAGATAGGTTTGAAAATAATTTTCAATTAACTTAAATTAATTTTAAAATTATTTTTAAAAGTTTGTTGATCACATTGCCCAGAATCATTAAGCTCTTGTTGATGAACTTTCCTTCTTCAAATGAACACCCCAGCTCTAGTCTTAGCTATTCTTTCAGACCCAGCTAAGTTAACCAAATTCTAGTTCGAAGAAGAAGAGGTACAGTTGGGGGAAAAAATATGGCTTCAAAAATTACTGCAGAAGAACTAGGGCTTGAAGAAGATGACCAAATTGGGGGAAAAAATATGGTATTTTCCCTCTTAAAGGAGGGTGATGTGGCATTTTATTATTACCAACACATCAGCAGTCCCTCGCCACCTCAACAGATGACCTGCTAGGTTACAGGCAATTGCCGGTTGGGGGCAATTTTATCAATATTTTGTAAATTACAGGGTAATTTTTTAAATGGCCTAAGTTACAGGGTAATTTTTTAATTACGCCAAAGTTAAAGGACATTTTTATCAATTTTCCCTATCAAATATATCGAATATCCTTGAATATCTTTTGAGATTATTATTAAATTAATATTAATTAATCTAATAATAGTCACATGCGTGGAAATCAATCTAAGAATCTTGACCAACCAAATCTTTTATTTCATCTCCACCATCACCTTTGCTATATATCAACTCCATGCAAACATGCCGACTTTTGCCCATTAATATTACCCACTTCGGCCCGATGGTTTGATGATTTATGTAACATCTTGACACATGGCGGCTTTTAATAGGTCAATAAAATATATATTAAATTATCAATTAAATTGACTTTTTAATATAAGAATTATATTTAATTAATTCCTAACATTAAAATAATCAATATAAAGTTGATTCTCAATATATATTTTATTATGTGGCACATTTCAATTGGATACGAAATTTGCGTATCAACAATTATCTTTCAAAAAAGAAAAAATACTCAGCAATTTTTTTGGTAATGTCAAGAACATGTGGAACATTCTTAAGATTCAATGAAGATTGATTTGTTAAAGTAGGAAAAATCACAGAACCTATGTGTGATATCGGGATAGTAGAGCCATTACCCACTAAGGAGCCTGGATAAAGGGATTACCCAGATTGGAAGTTATGTGATCCGTGGCCCCACTATCCACATACCAATCATTCTGCTCTTGAGGAACAAAGTAAGAAGAAGAAGTATTATTAGCATGATAAGTAGAAGTAGATGGATAGCCAACAAGGTGAGAAGGCTGCCCCATAACAGAGCCATTCGGGCAAGGTGCTGAAGTTGACTAGACCATATTAACCTATTGATTTCCATTTGAAGTAGGAGCAGGAGGTCTAATGAAATTACTATCGAACCGTTTGAAACACTTTGAAGCAGAGTGGCAAGTCTTACCACAGATCTAGCAGACAAGATGATAGACACGACCCTTAGGAGTAAATTTACCCTCCCCCCATGACCCTTAGAAATGTTACTACCTCGACTAGCAAAACTGCCACCTCGCGAGGAACCAGATGAACACCCACGAGAAGGGGAATGTATCGAGGCAGTAAAGATAGAAGAACCAAACACAAAACTACCACTAGACGGTAAAGCACACTAAACCTCAACTTAAAGCGTCACATCGAGAAGCAAGATTGACAATTACAGACTCAAAATTAGGACCAAAAACCAGCTAAAACATATAGAATCAAGTCTTTATCATCAAGATGATGTCCTACAAAGACAACCTGATTAGCAAGCTTTTGCGTCTTGAATACATACTCATCATCCACATGCATATAACCCTTTTTAAGGGCTGAAACATTTACTCAAGATGCATAATTTTTCTTTAAACTGAGATCTAGACTGATTATCTAAACTATGCGGCTATGCCACAACTCAAAAGCAGAAGTACAATGATTTACATGTCCAATCATGGACTCAAATATAGAATTAAACATCCAGCTAAGTAACTCGGCACAACCAGAGATAATAATCAGGATTAGGTAACGTCATTGTTGACACTATTTAAAGAGACATCATTGCAACCGTTGTGAGGACGGCGGTAGACGAACCGACAGCAATCACAGCATCAGTAGTAGTCACAACATCGGCAACAAAAGCTTCCATGAGGAGCGAGAGTGAAAAATTAGCAGTCGAAGGGCAGGAGAGGAATAAAACGGATAGATCAAAGAATTAATCGATTTGAGAGAAGGTAAGGTTTTTAAGTGATAGAGGAATTTCTATCAAAAACCAAAAATCGAATCGATTAACCACAAAATCAATGCCACAAGATCTAGAGAACACTATGACATCAAATCGCAAATTTGTGGCTCATGATACCATGTTAGATTTAGTATGAACCTCATCTAGAACAGAGAAAGAAGAAGAAGAAGAAGAAGAAGAAGAAGAAGGAGAAGAATAGAGAGAGAAAATATTGAAATGAGAGTGTTATTTTATTGACTGCGCAAATGTTACAGATGTAGGGTTGGGATATCTATATCATAACTTTAAATGACAAATTTACAGGATTTCCCTCCTATCTTTTGATAAATACCAAAAGTGTCCTTAGACTCTGATAGAATATATATATATAGGCAAAAACTCGTATGTGACCGTCACACGGTGGTTACACGGAGTGACAGGAAAAAGTATCACTTTTTGTGGTAAAAGTATCACGTTTATCTGTAAAAGTATCACTTTTTTTGAACAAAAAAAATATCACTTTTTGTAGCAAAAGTATCACCTTTATCTGTAAAAGTATCAATGTAGTAAAAGTATCACATTTTCTTGTAAAAGTATCAATTTTTCCTGTAAAAGTATCAATATTTTCTGTAAAAGTACATTCCATCACACGTGTGACCGTTCACACACAAGACTCACTCATCTATATATATATATATCTGTGTGTGTGTGTTTGTATGTGTGTGTGTGCACGCACGCGCATACATGTGTCTTTTCTTTGTAGTTTTTATGTAAACAAATAGAATATGATTTTCAGGCTTGTTCTTTTATTTCTTTTAAAAATTGGTCTTTTCTTTATAGGCACTAATTTTGTCATGAAATTCTATTGACTAAAAAATAGTATAAATATGAACTAGCAGAAGAAACAAAATAAATATAAAGAGACTCTTGATGTTAGACTCTATATTTCTGAAAATATATGTTTCTTTTTTTCAGTTTTCTTTATATACCACCATGTCCCAACCCCACCATCCCCCCTCTTCCCCTCACCAACACTAGCTTCCCCATCACTTGGTCAATTTTATTTAGTATTTTTTTTTTTTTATTTTCTTCTAGTTCCCCTCCCCCTCCCCCACACTTACACCTACTTAACTCCCTGCCCGCACCACCCTCACATCTTCCCCACCTTCGTCCCGCCCACATTCCCAGGTCAATTTTCATTTTAGTTTTTTTGAAGTTTCTTTCTCAGGGGCGCAGATGGTATGCTGGTAAACAATGATTAGTTTTTAGAGAGGTACGAAATATATCATCAAATATTCAATATGATTCCATAAGATTTGGTTTCATTCAAGTAACGAACTCTAGGCAATTGAAAGGATATTCTGATCAATCCAAAGATCATTTAGATTCCATTAGTAATGAGAATTCGAAATATCACACATTTATCAATCAAAATATCGGTTCTTTGGATCCTTCCTCTTCAAATGGAAGTAACAGACCTAGGGATGAGGTGGGAGTCGTGCGTCTTGGAGGGTCAGGTTGTGCTAAATTAAAACTTAAAAGAAAAATTAACCTAGGAGGCTTTAGTGGTTGGGGTTGAGGTGGGGAAGGGCAGGGGGTAGGGGTGGATGGGGTGGGGGGCGTGAAGGAACATACTTAGGGATGAGGTGGGGGACGAATGGTTTTTTTCCTCTATTAATTTTTCTTTTTTATGTTTTTATGAATTATTCTTATATTTTTTGGAAATATAAAATAGTAAATTTTGAAAATATAAAAAAATACAAAAAATAATTTAATATTAAAAACATATTCTCTGATTATGATAAATGTTTAACTAGAAGGGGGAAGAGTAAAAGTGATTAAATGATGGTCATTTAAAAATTACTGTATCAAAACTGACTAGCCTCTATTTTGTATGGGAAAACGTTTTTCTCTTAGAATGCTTACAATATTGATTAATGTCAATAAACATTATTTTATTGAAATTAATGTCTTAAAGTTTTTAACAATTTGTTGCTAAATTTTATTTTACGTTTTAAAATTGTTTGATTTCAAACTTTTAATTTTTTAACTGATATTAATTTTAGTAAAATCAAGATCCTATATTTTTGTGGACAATATTTCCATGCTAATTTAATATTCGTGTGTCTATATATATGTGGGTGTTGTCGGCGTAGGTGTTGTACCTGAGATTTGTATCTCACTTTTTTAAATATCCAAAATTGAATAATATGTTTTTCAATATCTCACTCTTAATAGTGTTTTGTGTCCGACGAATTTAAGATTCAAGAATTAATGTTTAGGGTTTAAATCTTGGAGAGACATATTTAATTTAGTGGATATCTTTTGAATTTTCTTTTTCCCCCAGAAGGGAAAATATTTCATGTCTATCTCTTCATATTAAATAATTTTATTTTTAATTTTTATTTTATTTTTCTCTTTCATTTCTCTTCATGGGAGGTTTTCAGTATCTCTTAATGGGAGTTTTCGTCTCTCCTCAATAAGTGGAAGTTTTTCAGTATCTATTAATGGGAGTTTCTGTCTCTCCTCAATAAGTGGGAGTATCAGTTCCCGAAATAATGGAAGATCCATTGTTTGTGGCATCTTTTTTCAGATTCAAACCTCATTGAGCATTAAAAACATTGATCTGCTCACTTTGGGGGGCTTTCACCGAAAGATTAGTGGTAAATTCAAGATCAATTTTTTTGTACACGATTTATCTGTCGCATTAGCGTTTTGTTTGATTTACTGGGTTTAGATACAGTAGTTTCGTGCTTTATATTTCTTTATGTTGTGTTGACTGTTTCTTCTTGTCAATCATTACCAGTTGATTCCAACAATCTAATGAAATTTTATTATCTAAAAGAAATGGTTTTTACCCTTTTAATTGTATATTAGGAAGAAAAAATCACTATTAACTTATCCTTAATGGTCCAACTTTTGTAGACGTTGGTTTATAAGAGGCTCGCACCACATAAACATCGAGCTTTATAATGCTCAAAGGACATGAGTCAATGGTCGTTGCTCATATATAATACTTGCAACCTGTAAGCATGAAGCTTGATAAGCGTCAAAACCATGAGCATTGGAACCCAAAAGGCTCCATGCACTTTATAGCTTAGATCAGTAGATCTTTCGGTGCATAGACCACTAAGGGTGTGTTTGTTTACAAATTTTCTCTCCCAGATGGAGGACGGGCCAATAAAATCAGGATTCCTTAGTCCACTTAAATCCAAACTCATTCTACCCCCTCTCCATTATACTATCTCTCTTGCTCTCTATGCACTCATTACAAAATAATTTTTTAATACTTTTCATTATTTTTTCAGCATATTAATTGCACATTTTACAAACCCTACTTTATTCCATCCGATAACAAACGCAAGATTCACCATCATTAAAGAAAACTGAAAGATATTTGACCGATAGGTGGAGTAGGGGCAGTGTGGAGAAGGGGGGGGGATGCTGAGTTTTTTTTTTTTCTCTATTAATATTTTATGAATTATTTTTATAATTTTATAAAATAGGGAAAACTTAAATATAAAAATATAAATTAATTTACTATTAAAAGTTTAACAACATATTCTTTGATTCTAGTTAAATTTTTAACTGGCCGGGGGGAGGGCAATAGTCATTAACTGAAGGTCATTAAAAACCCATGGTCAAAATCAGGCGTCCTATTTTATAGGGGAAATAAGTGTTTTTTTTTTTTTTTCAGAATGCTTATAATATTGTTTAATGTCAATAAACATTATTTTATTAAAATTTAAGTCTTAAAGTTTTTAACAATATTTTCTAAATTGCATTTTAAGTTTCAAATTGTTTGATGAAATTTTCATACTTTTAAATTTTTGCCAATAACGATATTAAAATATCGAGTGATATTATTTTGGTAAAATCAAGAACTATATTTTTGTGGGATATCTTTCAAGTTTTTATATTCGCATGTCTATAAAAATGTGTGTGTTAGTGTGTGTACGTGGTATACTTGAGATCTTGTATCTCACTTTTTTCAATATCCAAAATTGATAATCTTTTTTATGTCCGACCAATTTAGGATTCAAGATTTCACGTTTAGGGTTTAACTCCTGAAGAGACATATATATTTTAGTGGATATCTTTTGAATTTTCTTCTTTTCTTTTTCCATAAGGGAAAATGTTTCATGTTTATCTTTTCATATTAAATGGTTTTACCCTTTTAACTGTTTATTAGGCAGACAAATTGACTATTGTACCCTTAATGATCCTCATAGCAGACGAGGGCTTATAAGAGGCTCACATCACATAAACATCGAGCTTTATAATGCTCAGCCAAGGCTCGTTGCTCATGTATAATACTTGCAACCCGCAAGCATGGAACTCGATAAGCGTCCACAATCATTTGCATTGAAACCTATAAGCTCAATGCACTTGATAGCTCAAATCAGGCAATCTTTCGATGCATAGATCACTAAGGGTATGTTTGTTTACGAACTTGCTCACCCAGATGGAGGACATGCCGATCCAGAGTTGTGTTTGGACTGGGACTTAAAATTAGGATTCCTTAATTAGTTCACTCAAATCTAAGCCTATAAATTTGGAGGGCCATACACCATCAATTACCCACTTGGGAAGTTCTTCACTCGGGGGGCTTCCATTGTCTGACTATGTGTGTGCTATATCATCAACAATGGGAGGTCTTGGATCATTTTCTTACTTCTTTCCCTTTTACTATAGTTATTCTTCGTAAATTGTGTTGGGCTTTTGATGTTAAGATTAATTTCCATACTAGTTTTCAGAATGTGCTTTTACAGGTGATGATTTTTTCTTTTGGCAGTCAGCTCACGGCTCTTTGGAGGGTGGCTTATGTCACTTTTGTTTGGGCAGTATGATCTGTTCGCAATGGGGCTATGTTTGATGATCGTTTTATGACACCTACACAAATTAATATTTTTTTGGACAGCACTGAAGGAGGCGCCACTTTTCAAGAAAGGTTATATGCTGAATTCTTTGGTTGAACTGGTGTGCTTGAGGAGAATTAGGGTCCCCTCCATACCTAGACTAATACATTCGGTGTCTTCGATATATTGGGTGCCTCCACCGCAGGATTGGGTAAAGGTCAATATGGACGGTAGCCCCACTGGTTCGCCTGGTTGGATGTTTGGAGGTGCTATTTTTCAAATACAACTAACATTCTTGGTTTCTTCTCCACTTCTTATGGGCATGACAAGCATTTGAAGCGGAACTTGAGACGGCGATTCATGCGTTGGAAGAAGCCTATGACCGAGGTTGGTCGAAACTTTGGTCGGAGTATGATTCTTTAGGGGTGGTGGAACTTTTTCATAGTCGTACACTTTTGGTTCCATGGAAATTATGTTCGTGATGGATTTGGGCGCTTTATCGTATTTCGAAGATTGATTTCAAGGTTACCCACGTCTTTCGTGAAGGTAATCAGACTGCGGATGCTTTATCCAAGCTTCATATTCCTTATACTTGGTCTCTTTATCCTCTAGTTTTAATTTGAGTTAGACTCATAAGGATCTTTTTGCTGAATTTTTCATTATTCTTGATTTTTTTGGCTGGTACATTTTTTCCAACAGATGGCTTTTCCCCACTGGGTTTTACCATGTGTGGGTTCTAACGAGGTCAGCTTTGTTTTGTAGCATCTATCTACTAGCTTGTAGTAGGAGACACTAGGTCCGTTGCCTATTCTTGCATGAGTCTGTCCATGCATGCCTCTTTATTTCCTCTCGTCGTTGTAAACTTTTTGCTTTGTTTTATATATCATCTATTCTCTCTCTCTCTCTCTCTCTCTCTCTCTCTCTCTCTCTCTCTCTCTCTCTGTGACTTTCTTATGATATTGTGGCTTTCGCTTTCTCCGACCGGTTGGATCATCGAGCATGGGTAGGAGATACTAGTGGTCTTGTCACATCCAGTCTAGCTTATGATCACTTGCGATCTTTATTTCCTAGCGTCGCCTGGGGCAATTGAATATGGTCTTCGTACACCATTCATGTAGGTCTTTCATCATTTCGCGCGTTATTCATGAGGACTCCCATCTTGGGAGGTGTTACGTAATTGGGGTTTCCAAGGTCCATCTCGATGTTCAGCGAGTTGTCGACCAGGGAAGGATCTAGACCATGTTTTTTCTACTTGCCCCTTTTCGTGGGCGATTTTCATTAATATTTCTCATACTTTTAGTGTTATGGTTGTTCTTAGTTATGGTTTTCACAGGATGATACTACATCCTATGTCATTCCACTTTAGTACACTAATACAAATTGTGTATGCATCCTTTAAGGCCTATTTAGACGATCATTTTGATAGCATTTGCATAAAATTTAATTTGTTTTATGTTTAAGTGATTATGTTGAGCCGAATGGCGTGTTTGGTTTTTTTTTATATATATAGTTAAAATTCCATATTTTAAGGTTAAAATTCCATTAGAATGAAGTTTGAAGAAGAAACGAGCAAGAAAAGAGGTGAAATGGTGAAAATAGTGGAATGCAGCGTAAAACCCTATCCTGACACATCTTCAGTATTATGCCCACATCTTAAGATATAAATGTCCAAATAAAGTAAAATCAGTGGCACTGGAAAGATAATTCAAAGAGCTAAAACTTTGCCCATAATAGCCAAAGCCAACTTTTGACTGGGAGACCTCCAAATATGATTTTGAAGTTGGACAAGTAGTGCAGTTTCGGCTCATTACTTGGCTCACAAGTTAATTACTTGGTCCGCAAGTCAATAGACGCATTTTTTAGTAGATTTTGCCATCCCACATCAGATTTTTCTCTGATTTTATCTTATTTATGTACTTCTATAAATACCCAAGGTTCTATCTATCCAAGAGACGAGTTAGACATCATACATCATATTTTGAAGATTGAAGGCTTGAATTGAAGAGCAAGAACAAGAGGCAAAATCTTGGAGATGCAAAATCTTGGAGAGGCAAAACAAGTTAGATATCTCACTTTCTTCAATATCCGAAATTGAATATTTTTTTTATCTATTTTAGTGGATATCGTGTGAGTTTTTTTATTTTTTTTCCCACAAGGGAAAATGTTTCATGTTTATCACTTCATATTAAGTGGGTTTTACCTTATCATTTATTTACTGGGCAGAAATTACTATTTTACCTTAACGATCCAACTTTTGCAGAAGTTGTCTTATAAGAGGCTTGCATCCCATAAGCATCGAGCTTCATAATGCTCAAAGGTCATGAGTTAATGCTTGTTGCTCATGTATATTACTCGCAATCCATAAGCATGGAGCTTGATAAGCGCCCACAATCATGAGCACTGAAAACTATAAGGCTCAGTTCTTTTTATAGCTCAGATTAGTCGATCTTTTTAGTACATAAATCACTAAGGATAAGTTTGTTTACGAATTTACCCGTCCGGATGGAGGATAGGCCACTCCAAACTTGTGTTTGGAATGGCGTTTAAACTTAGGATCTTGTCTACTTAAATACAAGTATATATTACTGGTCCTCTCTCTCTCTCTCTCTCTCCAGACACTCACTACAAAATAACTTTTTAATACTTTTTTATTATTTTTTCAGCATAATAATTGTACCTTTTATAAATTTCACCCTATTGCGTCCTAGAACAAATACAAGATTTACACCATAATTCTCCCCCGCTTAATCCATAAACAAATGTACCTTAAGCACAAACAAGTCCTATTACAATATAATGAATAATAAATACATTAAGAAACCATTGAATTAAAATAGGTGGGGGAGGGGATCAAATTGGATTTTCTACTACATATAGTGTTGCAACTCCTAGTACAGTTATATTAACATAAAACACGTGTGCATTAGTGATGCATGTATTGATGATTTCACTTTATACATGTGTCATGTAATGATGTAACCGCAACTAGGGGCGTCAAATAACTCCGGTGTATTGATGATTTCACTCTAGATATGTGTCATGTAATGATGTAATAGCAGTTAAGGGTGCCAAATAAGTTTGGTTGCGGGTTTTTTGGTTCGGTTTAACAGCCGATTATAACAAGATTTACACGAACTCGGACCGGAGCTATTTAGCTATATATTAAGGCAACACTCGTGACCCGAGCATAGGCTATTCAGATAATGGGTTGAACCTTCAACTTGTTTTGGATCCGAAAAATAAAATATAATAAAATAAACACAAAATTAAACATTATACCAACTAATTTTACAAGTCACAACACTGTAAACTTGTAAATTTACAATATACAATCTATTTTATTTCATAATAATTATAAATAAAAACTAGTTGGCGGGTTGACATGTGGGTCAACCCGACCCAACCCATTCTTCTTTCGTGTTGCTCGGGTTCGACCCATTTCTGACCCAAATCCATTTAGCGCCAACTATTACCCGCTATATTTGAGTTCAAACGTGTCTAGGTAGTCGAGTCGTGACGTAAATTACCACCTCAAACTATAGCAGAGATATATTTTCTCTAATTTTTATATTCTAGTTATACCGCAAGTGTACAACGTACTAGTAGATAGCAGCGAGCAAGACCGAACCCACAAAGATCGGGGATTTCAAGCCTATTAACTACTACAGTTTTAATAATCAAGTTTTATTTAGACAATTAAATAGAATGATGTGATTTTCGGCTAATTACTAAAATAAAACAATAAAAAAAAATTAACTAAAGTTAAAGTACCAAGCAAATGAAATCAGGGAGACTCAAATAGCAAGATTATTCTAGGGATCGATTTCAACTACGTTCCACCTATGATTTCTATCTAACTAATCTAATCTTTAAATTGAATTCAAGTTCTTATAGAGCAATCATAAGTCTAGTTTAAACCCCCGCCCCTCCAGGAGCGAATAAATTGTTGATTACATGCAAAAGCCACCGTCTCAAATCGACTACCATATATGTAACTCCTAAAAGTATTAAAGATCAATGTCCTCACAAATATCATAAACTTCTCAGCTCTATTGAACATTTATGTTACACGTCCTAGGCCTATTAATAAATTTACTCTCTGGAATCTCAATTTATTAAGCCTAAGATGTCTAAGAACATAGAAGGCGATTCAACCAGTTAAATAAAATCAAAACTTCACATAATATACTTTCTGACTGTATAAGATAAAAAAAGTAGGCAAACATAATCGTGAAATAATTGCAAGAATGTTTAAAACGTATCATAATCTTCTACAAAGAAAATAAAATAAAATAAGATAAAAATGAATTATGAACTTGAATCTTGAAATTCGTGCTCTGATCAATGTCCCATTGTTTTCACCTTGGTATGGCCTCCTAAGAGATGTATAGTGGGGAGCTGTGAGTGTATTGAGAATAGTTGAAGTGACCAAAGAGCCTGCGATACAACCAAATAAAAGATCTTTTTTATTCTAAGTATATACTTTTAAGTATGAAGAAGGGCTAGACAATATGTAAACATATGGTAGATCTTATGCCTAATACAACTCGCTGAGCAAATTTGTCTTATACTTTACATTTGAGTGAAAAGTGATACACACACCTAGTGAGGATCATTATATAGAGAGAATTAGCTCTTAAGAGTAGTTGAAATGTGGTTATCACTACATGTCCATATTGTTGTGCCGTATATATTTTTCAAAATAAGGCCTAAAGCAATATTCGTTGTCACTGACTCATAATAAAACATGTACGTGTTCTAGGTCTTATTGCTTTCTTTTATTAGTTGTTCGGGACACACAACAGTTACGTTTGGGTGATTAACGATCACTCAATATTTTACATGATTTTTTTAGGCACATATTTATAGTTAGAACTATGTATTATTGCGTAAATTTAGTACTTCATAAGTCCAAATGGATAAAAGGAAGACTTGGAAGGAAGGAAATAAAGAATTAGGTTCAAAAGAGACTTTGGATAGACCCAAGATGGAGTTGAGAAGCCCAAAAAAAAAATTAAAAAGAGAAAAAATGCCAGCAGCATTTGCTTGGCCCAGTTCAAATGTGACTCGGTCGTATAAAGCTATACAGGGGCTAAAGTGTTGCAAATGAGCAGCATTTGCTCGACTGAGTAGCTATGAAACTCGGTCGTGCATCCTGTAAAAGCGAGGAATATTTGTAGATGACGAGCATTTGCTCGACCGAGTAGCTATGCAACTCGATTGTGCAAACTACTGTATTTTCTGACTGCTGCGCATTTTGAAGGGTTTATTCAATATGATATCCAATTTAACCTACTTTTATGTACTCCTATAAATACTTAGGGCTATTATCGGCGTATTATGAAGTATTTAATCATCAGTTTATCATATAGCACTGTTTTTATCACTTTTTAGCATAGTTTAGCAGTAATTTTAGAGTAGAGTGTCTAAGAGCCAAAGAAGAAGAAGAAGAAGAAGAAGAAGAAGAAGAAGAAGAAGAGAAGAAGAAGATTCGTCCGTTGTCTTCAATCAGTGACTACAGTATTCTAACTCTCTTTTATTTTTTTGTTTTATTATTACTGTTGGAACATGAATTTATTTATGAAATTTATTATTTTTATTAAGTTGTTTATGGTGTAGTCGTTTTATATTTTAAGGCTACAACCTAGGTTTCAATTACGAATGTGAATGTTTATCTATGATCCACAATTGCACGTGTATGTTATTTTTTGTGTTGAGAATTGATTGATGTTAGGATAAATTGATCACTTAGTCTAGCACTCTAGAATCACATACCCAAGATACCGGAAGGTGGGGTATTAATGACCAAACAACATATGACATAATATATATTGAGACACCAAAAGGCTAAGGGTATATTATGGGGGGTATTTCCAAGGTTCTTTAAGGAGTTACCGACACTTCATCCGGGAGGTTATTTGTTGTCTATAATCCACACCTTAGGCGCTCCGGAAGGAGGTTTAAGATACATAATTGTGAAACCTCATAATAATAGAACTTGTTAATTAAGGATATGTATGTGTGTATATATTATATATATATATATATATATATATATATATATATATATATATATATATTTTTATATCAATAATGACATGGAACCCACCGGTGGATTTTTTTATCGACGCCGCTCATGTGTTCCTCCACCTCACACTCACTCCGCTAATAAAAACACACTACATATTTTTTTTTTACTCAGTTCTTCCTAACTTTCATGAATTATTTTTTTCCACTACAAAAAATATGCTACATATATATTTTTTAACGTATTCATTCCTCGCATCTTACTTTGAAAAATCAAAATTTTCCACTAAGCCATAATTTTTTTTCCACCAAAAATATTCATCCATTTCTTTTGCAAAATCAAATGCCGGGGGAAAAAAGAAAAAGATAATAGAAAAAACAGGTTTAATGAAAAACTATATTGGTAGATGAAGATTGCAGAAGACACAACAAATCTTAAAATCAAGTGATCCAAATCTAACCAAATAAGATCATATTGTGGGTATTATTGATTTTGCTAGATTTTAGATTATATTACTTATTAAATGATATTGGATTCTGGATTAAGTGTCTCGTCTTTGTTTATTATTATCAATCAGTGTGATTTATTCAAAATTTATCATAATTAATTTAATATTAGTTTAATATTCAAAATACATGCAGCATATTTCTGTTAGTGGAAAAAATTCTACAATAAATTTTTATCATAATTAATTTACTATTAGTTTAAGATTCAAAGTATATGTAGCATATTTTTGTTAGTAGGAAAAAATAATTTAAAAAATATTTTTTTGGAAAATTCAGGCTTAGTGGAAAAAGCTTATTTTTCAAAGTATATAAGATGCGAGGAATGAATCCGTGAAAAAATATATGTAGCCTTTTTTTGTTAGTGGAAAAGAATAATTTAAAAATATTTTCTGGTAACGTACGCCTGAAAAAATAAGGAATAAAAATATTTTTTTGATAAGGTGTGCTTGAAAATTTAAGGAATGAAGGAATGCGTGAAAAGATATATGTAGTGTTTTTATCAAGAGTGAGCGGTGAGGTGGAGGAACACATCAACGGTGGGCTCTATTAGAGAACCCACTGGTGGATTTCATATCATTATTTTTGTGTGTGTGTGTGTGTATATATATATATATATATATATATATGTGTGTGTGTGTGTGTGTGTGTGTGTGTTTGGTTGTCTATGGTCTTATGGTAATTGACTCTGAAATTGACATCCTAAGATAGTCATTTATCATTACCATTATTTGATTGCTTGTTTAATTGACCATAGTTGATTAATTATTCATTCTCTTATTATCATCTTAGAGTTTAGGCAGTTAGTAAGTAGGGTAACCGCCAAAATAATCTGATGTTTGATCTGCCTAGATATTCGAGTATTTGGATCACTCTAGTAATTTGATTAGGTCATCTGTACTAATCATTGTAGCATAAGACCGTGTTTACCCATAGCTGCTACTATATTGTTCATTTGTGGTTTAACTGATAGAAATTAGAGCAATCACTCATTATACATGCAATTTAATAATATTTTATCATTTAAATAAACTCAAAAGTATGCATAAACTATGTTTATCAAAGTAGCACAATTTGTAATTGGAGATCCAACTTGAGAAAATATCCTTTTATGAGATAGAATAAAAAAGGTTGAATTATCCCTTTATTTTATTTATGATTTTTTGGTTTTACTTTTTACGGTTTGATTTATGATTTATATTTCATAGTGTATGATTTGATTTTTCAATTTAACAAGGGCTGACTTTTCGTCCTACATTTTTTTGCTAGTTCTATTTTCGTTCTGAAATTTATTTATTTTTTCATTTCGTCCCATAATTAATGAAATTGTTCGCATTTTGATCATTTCTGCTGCTAATGAGAAAATTGGCTGAAAAAGTGCACGCAATTGTCACGTAAAATTATTTTTCGTTCCATAGTTTTTGCTCGTTCGTTCGTTTTTCAACCCGAAAAAACTCAGTGCTGGTGCAACATCAATTGAAATCGGTCGAAAGTTGGTGTCACGTGACGGTCACATGTATTTTTTCAGCTGATTTGTTCATCAACAGCGGAAATTAGTCCAATTACTAACATTTTTTTTAATTATGGGACGGAATTGAAAAAGTAATCATTCTTATGGCGAATAATGAATGAGCGGAAAATAATGTTATGGGATGTAAAGTGATTTTAGGGCGTTTAACACTAGTAAGAAATGAAAAAATGCTGCAAATTGATGTTGAAGAAAGAGTGGTCCAAGTTAGTGTCTATGGTTGACCAGCTTTGAGAGCAGCAGCAGCAGAAGCCGTGTAAGATAAGGAGATAGATAGGGTCACAAAAAGGAACAATATTCTCCCATCCTTGATTAGCTCATCAGCTAGGTTTCATGCCAAAACCTTTTTCTTTTCTTTTCTTTTCTTTTTCTTCTAGCGAAGATTGAAAAGTATGTTGGGCAAAAGAAGATTTCTGATTCAAACTCCACTCTTATGTACTCTAGCTAGCTGCTTAATTTCTCTCACTTTGTTTTGAGTGAATCTGTTTCATAATTAAAACTTTCAGCCTTTTTCCAGCAAAAATCTTGTTTTTTTCTACTGCTACACACACACACACACAAAGCTGCATCATCCTAAGCTATTGCTTTTTATCTGAAAGACTTTTATCCTTTCGAGTTTCACAAAATGATGTCTGATGATGGGCTTCCTTCAATTCCACCTTCCATTAGAGGGATGATTATGCAAGACTCCAACCCCAACCCTAGTATCAATCCAAACCCTAATAATTCAAATCCATCCAAAAGAAAAAGAAGCCTTCCAGGAACACCAGGTAGTTAATTAAGCACATCTACTTACACATATGGATACTATATATATATAATTTCTTACTGTGTGTTGTGTGTGTGGACTGATTGTATGCAGATCCAGAAGCAGAAGTGATAGCACTATCCCCAAAATCCCTGATGACTAAGAACAGATTCATATGTGAGATCTGCAACAAGGGTTTCCAGAGGGACCAGAATCTGCAACTGCACAGAAGAGGCCACAATCTGCCATGGAAGCTGAAGCAAAGAAACAGCAACGAGGTAGTGAGAAAGAAGGTATATATTTGCCCTGAGAAGACATGTGTCCACCATGATCCAGCTAGGGCACTTGGAGATTTGACAGGGGTGAAGAAACATTTCAGCAGAAAACATGGTGAGAAGAAATGGAAGTGTGAGAAATGCTCCAAGAAATATGCTGTCCACTCTGATTTAAAAGCTCATAGCAAAGTCTGTGGGACTAGAGAATACAAGTGTGACTGTGGAACTCTCTTCTCCAGGTATAATATTATGCTACTGGGTGATCCAACCATCAACTCAAAAAGTCATGAATCGAGATTGATGGTTAAGTTGGATCATCGGGTATCATAGAATTTCTCTTAATGGCATATATATTGTTGTGTGTGTGTGTGTGCGCTTGCGTTGGAATTAACATGTAGATTTGGTGGTGTTTTCGATTAAACAGAAAGGACAGTTTCATCACACATAGAGCGTTCTGTGATGCATTAGCTGGAGAAAGTGTAGGATATAGAACTCCAGTTTTATCTGCGAATTTGAGCTTCAGAAACGAAATAATGAATGGGGGTTTCAACTCGCCATTTGCTGGGGTTTTCAGGCCTGAAATTGGGGGATTAGAATCAGGAAATCAGCTGAATCTTGATAATTATCAGAAATCCAGACTTCCGGTATGGCTAGACAGCGCAAACCAGATGGGAAATCCGATGAATCAGTGGCTGAATGGGTCTTCATCAGAAGTGCCTCATCGAGTGGTACTGAAAGAGGAAGAGGAAAACAAGGGAAGTTTTAGTTCATCATCACTTTATTACACAAGCCCACCAGCGTTGTCTGCTACTGCGTTACTACAGAAAGCAGCAGAAATAGGGTCAACAAGAAGCAACGATGATTCTGTAGTATTCAGCAGCCTCATGAATTCATCGTTTTCAAATATGGGTGGCTTCGATTACTTCGCCCAGCACAAGAATCTTGAAGGGTTCATGGCTTCAAATTCTGCTTCAACGCTGACGTCCAACAATGGTGATCATAATTTGGTGGTAGATGATACTAATTCAAGTCTGATAAACAGCAAGATTAATGAAGACAGCCACACGAGGGATTTTCTTGGAGTCGGGGTGAACGAAAACCGCCACTTGTTGCAAGAATTTGCTTCTGAAATGGAGATGAGGCACTACTGCAGAAATCACTGACCTCTAAAAGAGGTAAAATTGATGATTTACAGAGGTTAAAAGTTACAAGACAACAGAAGAGGTGGATCTTGTGAAGTGTCAGAGGGGGGCCTCAAGATGAAGGATGTGACAAAAAGTGAGTTGGGAGTCACAAGGGAAGAATTGGTAGAAAGTTCTGTATTTGAATTTGTTTTGTTTGTAGGTAGGGTTTGAGATTTGGACCACACTGCGAGTGAGTGTGATGTGTATACTATTGCATGTGCATGTCGCCTTATGTGTAAGGCCTTATTATTCCATGTGCACATCGAATCCTCCATTCCAACTATTATATATATAACTAGTGTCATAAAATGAAATGCTGATGAGAAATCAACATAGATGCTTGAATCCACTTCCTTCTATTAGTATATTTAAATATGCGTACTATATTCGTATAAACAAATAATTCAAAAAATACATGGATTTTCTCTACTCATTCTAAACTTATTCAGAAATACGCGTATTTTATAATGATACATATAATACATTATGAAGAATAGTCCATTTTAATTAATATTTTAACATTTAAAATATATTTATAAAAATAAGTACATGTCACAAACTCAAAGAGAATAATATTTTGACTTTATATAAATACAAATCAGTGTTAAATACCCATTTATATATTTTTGTGATATAAAAATATCTAATTAAAATTTAAAATTATCGTAGATATATACTCCCTCCGTCCCATTCTAATTGACCTACCTTCTATTTTTGTTTGTCCCAATCTAATTGACCAGCCCAAAAATGACAAATTTTTCACACAATCTCCACCCTCAAAATCTCCACCCTCAATCTCCACCTTTGAAAAAGTAAAAAATTCCACAAAATCTGTTTTTTCTTAACCTTCGTGCCCGATCAACTAGGTCAATTAGGTTGGGATGGAGGGACTACTATATAACGAAAGTTATAATAACTTGACATCACTTATATAGTTAAGTTGCAATTTATGTATTAATAAATTATATTTTGAAAAATCAATTACACTACATAAAATTATAATACATATTGTAATTTGATGAATGAATTTATTACCAATATAAGTTGTATTTAACTCTAAACTAGTTGTCCACTCATACGATGCATATAATAGAATATATAGTATGACACTAATTTATATAAGCGAAACAATAGCCGATGTTTTTAATATATGTTTGTTCAAAAGTCATATTAAATTTAGTAATATAAGCATGAGATTTCACAGTCCTACTAGCTAGTTCATTAAGCATACGAGTCCTAAACTATATTATTGTAACGTACCTAAATTATATATTAAAAAAACGCTTATTTATATATATATATATATATATATATATATATATATATATATGTAGTTACCATTTTTTTTCTTTTCATCAAAGAAACCCTATCTATTAAATCGATAAATCACTTTAACTAATATGCCTAAGTTTTTCTACTATAAATTACAAATAATATGCCTAAGTTTTTCTATTGTAAATTACAAATCTAATTGATAATCGTATATGAAAAAATAATTAATAATCATATAGACCTGTATTTTCATAAATCTGTGAGTTATTAACCTCCGTAATCTTGATCAATATTTTAAACATAACTTTATTAAAAATTACAAAACATACCCGTACTATAAAATGACATACAGTTCGTATTTTCTAACGAGGCTCGTCCTACTTTATATCCTCCTACCCAAAAAACTAAATTATTATATTTATTTATTTATATATTATTTTTTTGGATGAATGAATTGTGATACCTGTTTAGATCGAAGATTTTTAGGATTAAGAATTGAAGAGTTCTTTTTTAAATTGAGACTCTCATTGAATCACTGTAAATCGTCTAGTATAAGACTCTAAATCCATCAAGAAAATCAGAACCTATCCAAATAATCGGATCGCTTGAAGAAAAAAAAAAACGAGCAAGCTTATGTGCCAATAAGTTGACTCTATGAGAGATGTGCTCTATACTCAGGCCCGACTCGGAGGCGGTCAAAGCAGCGGCGCCGCACCAGCCCCTGGCCGGGGAGGGGCCCCATCTTTTTTATTCTTTTTTCCACTAAATTTAACTGACTAAGCAATGTATTAATAAAAGATCTTAGTTGTAAAGAAGGAATAGCTCAGGCCATTTGATTGAGTCTTAGTACTCCTTTCACGAGTTCAAAAATTCGACAATTCGCCGATGCAGGTTTTTGGATAAATATTTTTATTAAATTATTGGATTTGCTTAAAAATTGTTATTTCATTTACTTTATATTTAATTTACTTCTCAATAAAACTATTCTAATCTCTATTCATTTATTTCTCTAAAATTTATTATTTATTTCTCGAAAAATTACTATCTCCGTCCCGAATGATCTTGCACCCATAAGGGTGCACACATATTAAGAAAATTATTTACTTTTATGTTGACTTGTCAAAGGTGGATTGAGGGTGGAGATTGAGAGTGAAGATTTTGAGGATGAAGATTGTGTTATAACTTTCATTTTTAAGGGGTGTGTAAATTTGATTGGGACAAACGGGTAAAGAAAGTCTGCAAGTTCATTCGGGATGGAGGAATTTTATTTATCTAAAAGTTCTTGTTTAATATATGTGACAATTTATTAATAATCTAACACCAAATTCTTTTTTTATCATTATCACCATTTTTTCTTTAACCTTAGTTTCAAAACTAAAAGTCCAAAAATATCTATTTGGTTTTATCCATATAGGAAAATTAAATTGGAATTATTTCAAATTAAAATATGATAAATTTACTTTAATTTGATTAGAAATAGGAATATGTTTTTTTTTCTTCATTATATGAATCAGTTAATATGTTTTCAATTAATATTATGTTTTAAGGTTACGGGGCCAAATAAAAATTTAGCACAAGGCCTCTGAAAACATTGGATTGGCTCTGTCTATACTCAAAAAACAATCAAATAGCATCAAAAGCTGAATGTCACCCGCGAAAAGCCTAGTGTAGCTAAGATATGTTCATTGCCCCGTGTTTGCATGCACAACAAGCAAAGAATCTGGAAAAATATGATTAGAAGGGAAATCATATTCCACACAATACCTCATCCCACTCTCCGGCCAAAATCAAACTTGGATCTCGAATACGATAGTACCCCGCAGAAGCCAAACCACCATCATGATTCGGAAGTACAAAGCCCACTCCAAACCCACTAGACGTACAGTCATCAAGTCTCAACTCCTCAGCCACAAGTTTCGTACATGTTGCAACACTAGTGAAAGGAACATTTGTCACACTTAGTGCACCATTAACTCGTTGGAACGCGCCCAGAACCCCTCAAACTAACTACAAGTTGGTCTCCTCCACACGCCTCCCTCCTCATACTTCCGCTTGCACCACCAACCCCATACAGCCCAAACTGCTAAAGAGAAAATAGAGAATAACTCATCTTCAAACAATTTATGAACCAAAATGTAGCAATCCTCATACAAGGAGAATGTACACTTTTCAAAGAATTCCAAAAGAAGTTGCCTTTACAAAAAGGCTTAACCACCGGGCAAACCATGTAGAGTATTCCCGTTCAAAGAATAACACCTCGTACACACGGGATTAATAGGCACAGGATGTGTAACCAAATTAAACATAAAAGGCAAAAAGTTATGCGAAGCTAACCTTTTACCTTGGGAGGAAGTGAAAGAGCCCACATGAATTTTCACCAGGCTTTTGGTAAAGCCAAATAAGAAGACGATGGGTCAAATCTCTCAACTGCAAGTCCATACATCGTCTTTACCAAAAATTTGCAGTTTGTCTCAAATCTCCAATATATCCTACCCTCCAAAGCATGATCAAGCAGCGGTATATTCAAAATTGCCTCAACCTCAAAGGGTAAAAAAAATACAAAGTTTATCTTCGTCCCACCTCCGCCCTAGCGCAATAAAATTGGACACCTTAGCAGCAGAGACAAACCGGCCTGAACACAACATGCCTAATGTTGGACCTGGGATCCAGACTTCTTTAAAAGGCGCAATACTCCTACCATCGCCAACCCTTCACATCAACCCTTTAGCCAAAACATCCCTACTTCAACACATCGGTCGCCAAATATAAGACGTATCAAAGCCCAACCCTGCCTCCATGACAACATTATGGCTAAAATACTGACCCTTAAGATCCCATGCTACAAGCGAGTCCAGCCTCTGAATGAGACGCCACATCTGCTTTGCCAATATAGCCTTATTAGAATCAGTGAAACTAAAAAAGCCCATACGTCCATCTTCTTTATGTAAACACAATTGTTTCCATGACGAGCAACGTATACTATCGGACAGCGGAATATGAAGCCTAAAACATGTCATCGCATGCGCTGGGATTGCTTGAAGAAGACTGCTTTAATCATTACTTCCCTAGCACCTTTGGAAAACGTCTTATATCCAAATGAACCAATTATCCTAAACAATCTCTCCCAAAGAAATCTGAATTACATCTTTTCCTTCTCAACGATGACGTAGGCAAACCGAGATATAAATCATGCCCCTGGACAACTAAAATAGATGATAAAGCTTTTATTTCATCAATTCTCTTTGTTGCCACCCCCGGGGTAAAAGTAATAGTGAATTTATCATAATCGATTAGATGGCCAGATGCAGTTTCATACATCTACAAACACCTCTTAATCTGCAAAGAATCCTTAGACGAGGCTCTAAAAAAGAGCAAGCTATCATCGGCAAAGAATAAATGCGGAGCGAAGGACAAGAACTAGCAATCCGGACACCGTGAGTTCAATCCGAGCGCCGTGAAAAGCGCCCTGATCCTAGAAACCATTTAACATAGCAGACAGCCCCTGGGCACAAAGCGTAAACAAAAGAGGAGACAAAGGATAACTTTGCCGAAGTCCCGCTTAGGCAGTACATTCAACAAATGCACCTAGAAATCCCATACTAAGCATTACCCTTCAAAGGAAAACCCACTCCACTCGATCATATGCTTGCTCATGTCCAACTTTAGAGCATAGTATCATGTTATGGACTGTTTATTGCATCTTAGCTAGTGCAAACATTCAAAACAAGCCAGCACATTATCAGTGATAAGTCTACCCAGGATAAATGCACTCTGTTGCGCCTCAATAATAAATGCAAGGATCGAGCCCAATCGATTTGATAGTACATGTGATACTATCTTGGCTTACGTATTAGACAAACTAATTAGCCTAAAATCCTTAAGGATTCGTGGTTGCATCACCGTCGGAATCAACGTCACCAATGTCTGAGTCCAATTAGTCGAATCCTCCCTCATCCTCCCTTCCCCCCCCCCCCATCCTCCATCTCTCGGTTTAACATATCCAAGACCGCCACCGTCACCGCTGAGCCCACAAAGTGCCACACTTTTTGAAGAATAAAGCTGTAAAACCATCTGAACCTGGAGCCTTAGATGGATGCATGTCAAACAAAGACTTCTTAACCTCAGTTGTAAAAGGCGAAATTAATTTTCGCTTTATCTCATCCATAACTAATGGTTGAATATAATCTAAAACAATTGAGATAGTCGAGTGCAGAAAAGAGCTTTGTATAATACTGAACAATAATCTCAGCCATACTCTCCACTAATCTGCACAAATCCCCATGCGAATTAACTAAGCCCGGAATAGAATTACGTCTACATCTCTCGGAAGTACATGTATGCCGGTATTACTATCTCCCTACTAATACCAATTAATGGATCTTTGTTTCCAATGCACCTCATCTTTCGTCTCCAATGCAGCTAACTCGCCGTGCAATTTCCTAACCACATGAACAACCATACGCAAAGAAGGTTAAAAAGCCTAATTGAGCTTTATCTGTATCTCTTGAATACGACTCCTTGTTCCACGAAAGCGAACCGCAACCCATGAACATAAAAAATCCCAAACACGACTCAGCCTCTCCTGCAATCGGTCCCGACCACACCCTCAACACCAAACCGTCTCCAACTTAGTCAAACAATCATCCTCGCACACCCCTTGTTTTGTGATTCATGGGGAGTGTGAACAAGAGGCTTTCACTTTGAGAGACTGTTCTAGAATAACGAATGGTGGATCAATTTATGAGAAACCTTCCGAACCGATTCTCAATGAAAGTCATGGCGATCGACGCCTCTAAAGATGTTGAAAATATGAAGATCGGTCAACTAGTAGGTGATCTCCTAACTTTTGAACTCAACAAAGGGTTTGAGATCAAGGAGAAAACAGAGGCACAACACTCAAGGCAAAAGTTCATCGCTAAGATGAAGAAGCCAGCGGACATGATCCATACCGGTCGAAAATAGTGGAGAGTATGATATTGTTCACACATAAATTTGGGAGCATGACGAAGAAGTTCCAAAAGAATGGCCTTAATCCCTCTTTGTTAGGTAAGAAATAAAATCAAGCTATTATGAGCAACCCTAATTCTTGTTCAAGTTTTGCAGATTCAACGCTGGACAAAGTTAGATGTCGAGAATACAATGGTTGGGATCACTTTCAGAAAGAGTGTCCTACATTTCTAAGAAGAGAAAATAAGTCCCTAGCAGCCACATGGAGTGATCGTCAGATAATGAAGAGGAGAATGAACTTGACGCTTTATCAACATCATATGTATGTTTCTTAGGGAAACTGAAATTGAAATAGAAGAAGCAAATCTCGAAGAAAGCAAAGGTACACTGCAACATAAGTTACCCAAATTTTCTAAATCTGATGCTTCTGGTGGAGAAACAGATCCCACAATTGAGGAGATGCAAAATATGTAGTTTGAACTCTAGTAAGGCCACTGTAATCGAAATTATCAATTTAGGCAAAAATCACGATGATATCACTCGACTTGGCTACTTTAGTGAGACCTTTAATGCTAATCAGCGTGTTGTTGTATAGCTAGGACTTGATGTTGCAATTACACGGGGAAATGGCAATAAAATTTCAGAACAATATGGAAGCTATTGCGTGCACACTCATCCTTCAAGACAGAATAAATTTGTACAGAAGAACTTAAGATGGTAATCATTCGCAGGACTATGGGTTGCAACTTAACATACAAGGCGCGGCTATTATAGAAACTCGTTGTTTGCTCTTTTCTGTCATTACCATGGTATTTTAGGACATATAAATCCAAATTTATTATACAATGCATTTTGATCTTCGTAAGGGTGAGAATGATGGTTGGTGTTAGACAAATCAACTCCTAATCACACAACACTAAGAAACTGGAACGAGTTCGAAAATGAAACTTCTGGAAAAACACAACTGTTCGGCCAGAGTTGTGGCCGAAGTGAGCTTCGCGCAGAACTGAAAATAAATGAATCACACAATCGATTTTACGTGGTTCGTTCAAGATGAACTACATCCACGGAGGCAAGGCACACCTCAATCCACTAAGATATCCAACCAATTACAGAAATTACACTCAGAAATGAATATGCCCAATTCTGGAACAAATTAGGGCAGAAAACTATCACTCTCAAATTCTCTCTGTAATCTATGAAAACTGGAAATTGCTCGACGTAGTGTTGTTCTTCAGGAAGAAAGCTTTTCAATGATATAGGTCTTGTAGCTCGAATGTAACTGACCAAAAAATTCTAACTGATTGAAGATGACTGCTGCTACCGGACAAATGTGACGGTTTATTCCGTCACAAACTGTAACAAACTCGTCACAACTGACGGTTATCCCCCCAACAACCCTGAACCCGGTTTATTCTGCACAGACTCACTTCTACACGCTAAAACCCGGTCTATCCACCCGGTTCTTCACTTCATGATCCCGGTTCCACATTCCCAACTCATCCTATTTCAAAGTATAGCTCACTTGATGATATTGAACACTTCCTCACAAATCTCCACCTCAATGAATCAAGTATGCCTCTTCCTGCCTCTTCACTGCTTATCTGTTAATGCTCTTCATGACACTGCTCAAGCTGCAGCAAGCTCGAGCAATGCTCCACTTTGTTTCCAGGTACACCCTTTGTAAGAAAATCAGCAGGATTATGCAAAGTATGCACCTTCTTCACCTCCACAGACCCAGAATCTATGATATCTCTAGCAAAGTGTAACCTCACATCAATGTGCTTTGACCTTTCATGAAATGCTTGGTGTTTCACAAGGTGTAAAGCACTTTGATTATCGCAGTAGATTACCACACACTTTTGCTTGATATCCAAATCTCTCAACACCCCTTTCAACCAGATTGATTCTTTGATAGCTTCAGTTAAAGAGATATATTCTGCTTCTATAGTTGATAGTGCCACAACAGATTGTTGTGCACTCCTCTAGCTGATGGCTGTCCCATATAAGGTAAACACAAATCCAGAAATTGACTTCCTTGTGTCCACGTTTGCTGCAAAATCAGAATCAGCAAACCCCTCCAATGCAACAGTACTTCCATCCACTTTCTTCTCAAATTTCAGTGACATGTTCACTGATCCTTTTAGATACCTCATCACATGTTTCAAAGCTTCCCAATGTTCAACTCCTGGATTTGACATGAACCTACTTACCAAAGATACAGCATATGCCAAGTCAGGCCTGCTACAGATCATTCCATACATAAGACTTCCAACTCCACTTGCATAGGGTATATTGCTCATCTGTATGATCTCCTCTTCAGTATTTGGGCATTGTTCTTTGGAAAGTTTCTTCTGTAGATTAACTGGAGTGGAGAGAGGTTTGGCTTCATGCATATGAAACCTCTCCAATACTTTCTGTAGGTATTGTCTCTGAGATAACCAAAGTACTCCAGCTTCTCTGTTTCTTAGAATGTTCATTCCCAATATCTTCTTAGCTTCTCCCAGGTCCTTCATGTCAAACTCAGCATTAAGTCTATCCTTCAACCATTGTACCCTCTCCTTGTTTCTGCTGGCAATTAGCATGTCATCCACATACAATAGAAGAAAAACTTTATCTTGCTTTGAAACTTTGTTGAAGTAAACACAACTGTCATAAAGGCTTCTTACAAAACCAGCACTGATCATGAAGTCATTGAACCTCTTGTTCCACTGTCTAGGACTTTGTTTAAGTCCATATAATGACTTCTTCAGTAAACATACTTTGTCTTCTTTCCCAGGAATAACAAAGCCTTCTGGTTGTTTCATATATATTTTCTCATTGAGTTCTCCATGTAAGAAAGCTGTCTTTACATCCAGTTGTTGTAGTTCCATGTTCTCTTGTGTGACTTTTGATAAAAGCAATCTGATTGAGCAGTGCTTTACTACAGGAGAGAAGACCTCATTGTAATCAATTCCTTCTCTTTGTGTAAAGCCCCTGGCTACCAACCTTGCTTTAAACCTCACCTGTTTGGACCCTGCAGTTTCTAGTTTCTTCTTGTATATCCACTTGGAGCTTACAAGTTTCTGACCTTTTGGTTTCTCCACCAGTATCCAGGTCTTATTCTTTTCCAGAGACTCCATTTCTTCAGTCATTGCCTGTATCCAGTGTTCACCTTCTTCACAATCTAATGCTTCTTGAAAGCTGCTAGGCTCTTGTGATTCCAGGTCTTCAGCAACACTTAAGGCATAATATACACTCCCTGCTTGGCCATAGAAATCAGGTCTGTTGATTTTTCTTCTAGGCCTATCCCTTCCAATGCTGTATTCCCTGATATTTTGTGCAGGTCCAGTTTGTGCTTCTTCTTCAGATGATGAGTCACTGTCTTGTTCATCTGCTTGTGGTTGAGGTGTGTGATTATCTTCTGCAGGTTGCTCCACCTGAATTGATATCTCCTCTGTCTCTTTAGCAGCATCAAATTCTTCTTTAGAGCCTGTAGAAGTATAAGCCATCACATTCTCATTAAACTTCACATCTCTACTTGTGATTATCTTCTGATTTCCTTGTTCTAGGCACCACAATCTGTAACCCTTAATCCCATCCGGATATCCAAGAAATACACATCTGAGGGCCCTTGCATCTAGTTTGTCTTGCTTGATATGAGAAAAGGCAAGACACCCAAACACCCTTAATCCTTCATAACTTGGTTTCTGTCCACTCCACACCTCTTCAGGTGTTTTGAACCCAATCACTGATGAGGGTGATCTGTTAATAAGATAGCATGTTGTAGCAATGGTTTCTCCCCAAAACACCTTTGGCAACCCAGCATCCAACAGCATACACCTCACTCTTTCAAGGAGAGTCCTGTTAAACCTTTCTGCAACTCCATTCTGTTGAGGATTCATTGGCACTGTCCTGTGTCTCTTGATTCCTCTTTCTTCACAGAAGTTTGTAAACTCTGTAGAGAGGTACTCCAGTCCATTATCAGTCCTCAGATGCTTCAGCTTCTTCCCTTTGACATTTTCCAGTTGGATCAACCATGTTTTGAACTTATGAAAGGCATCACTCTTGTTCTTCAGCAACATGATCCATACTTTTCTGCTGTAATCATCAATCAAGGACATGAAATATCTGGCACCACCATAGGATTCTGTTCTTGCAGGGCCCCATATGTCAGAGTGAACATAATCTAATGGTTCTTGAGTTGTATGAACTCCCTTTCCATAGGGCAACTTCTTGGATTTGCCCAGAGCACACTGATCACAAAACTCCAGTTCTTGATTTCCCAGATTTCCAATTACTCCACTCCTTGCCAATTCCTTCAGTCCTTTTTCTCCTATGTGTCCAAGTCTCTTATGCCATTTAGCAATCTCAGAATTGTTCAAGACCACATCTACACTTCCAACAATAGGTGAACCAATCAGGATAAATAGTCCATTATGTTGTCTTCCTTTTATCACCATTTTTCCATGTTTTGTGATGTGCAAGAATCCCTCTACTGAGCTAAACTGACATCCACTGGTTACCAATGAGCCAAGAGATAGAAGATTCCTTTTAAGGCCAGGAACATATCTAACATTTGAGATGATTCTGATCACCCCATCAAACATTCTTATGCTCACTGATCCAACCCCTTTGACCTTGCATGATTGGTCATTTCCCAGGAGAACATTTCCACCATCTTCTTTCTTCAGTTCATTAAACCATGACTGATGAGGACACATATGAAAAGAACACCCTGTGTCCAGGACCCATTCCTTCACCATTCTTGAATCAGTAACATTTAATACTTCTGGAGGGTCTTGTTGATGATCAATGGCAGCAGCTTCTGCCCCTTGATTTCCAGTTTTCTTATTCTTCTTAGGGCAATCCTTCTTTAGGTGACCTGGTTGTTTACACTTGAAGCATTTCCTCTTTTCAACCCAGTCATTCCCCTTCTTAGGATTTGAATCCCCTGACTTTGGATCCTTAGCATTCTGACCCTTCTTGCCTTGCCACGGTTTCTTGAATTTGACATTCAAGCCTTCTCCAGATTGCACCATGCCTTTGTCTCCTTGAGTCTGGAAGCATTTTGATCTCAGAGCCTTCACTATTCCATCATAGGACAGCTGCTCATCTCTCCCATACATCAAAGCATCCTTAAAGCTTTCCATGGATTTTGGAAGAATATTTAACACCATCAATGCCTTGTCATCCTCCTCCAGTTTCACATCCAGATCTTCCAATTCTTCAATCATCTTAATGAACTCATCAAGTTGATCAGAAATTACCTTGTCTTCTGTGATCTTGAAGGCCAACATCTTCTGCTTCAGGAACAGTTTGTTGGATACTGACTTTGATTGATACAGTTCTTCCAATCTCCTCCATGCTTCTAAGGAACTCTTGCATCTTGAAACCTCCCTCAACGGTTTATCACCTAAACACAAGAAGATAAGACTTAGGGCCTTCTTATCCACTGATGCAAACTTAGGTTTCTCAGTTTCTTCCCATGATTCCAGAGGTATCAGTGCAAGATCAAGGCCATTGTGAACCAGGATTGCGTTCATCTTGATCTTCCACAATGTGAAGTCATTCCTTCCAGTGAACTTCTCAAAATCCATCTTCATACCAGCCATTCCTCCTCTTATTCAAACTGTGCGAGTTGATTCCCACAGACGGCGCCACTTGTTAGACAAATCAACTCCTAATCACACAACACTAAGAAACTGGAACGAGTTCGAAAATGAAACTTCTGGAAAAACACAACTGTTCGGCCAGAGTTGTGGCCGAAGTGAGCTTCGCGCAGAACTGAAAATAAATGAATCACACAATCGATTTTACGTGGTTCGTTCAAGATGAACTACATCCACGGAGGCAAGGCACACCTCAATCCACTAAGATATCCAACCAATTACAGAAATTACACTCAGAAATGAATATGCCCAATTCTGGAACAAATTAGGGCAGAAAACTATCACTCTCAAATTCTCTCTGTAATCTATGAAAACTGGAAATTGCTCGACGTAGTGTTGTTCTTCAGGAAGAAAGCTTTTCAATGATATAGGTCTTGTAGCTCGAATGTAACTGACCAAAAAATTCTAACTGATTGAAGATGACTGCTGCTACCGGACAAATGTGACGGTTTATTCCGTCACAAACTGTAACAAACTCATCACAACTGACGGTTATCCCCCCAACAACCCTGAACCCGGTTTATTCTGCACAGACTCACTTCTACACGCTAAAACCCGGTCTATCCACCCGGTTCTTCACTTCATGATCCCGGTTCCACATTCCCAACTCATCCTATTTCAAAGTATAGCTCACTTGATGATATTGAACACTTCCTCACAGTTGGCATGCTAGAGGAATACCAAGTAGAGTCCCTTGAAAACCAAAACTCAAAGAAAAATATAGGTTAGACAATCTACTTGTTCAATTTCCTTAAACTAGGCTGTTTGGCTCGTGTCACCATTATTTTTGGGTGTTGATGTATTAATGTGCTAAAATAATTTATGATGTTCCGACAGCAAATCAAATGAAAACAAGGTTTTTAATGTAGAAAAGTTCATGCCTCTTTGAAAAATCTTTAGGATTACTTTGTGTTTGTTTTGTATTTCGTACAAAAAATGTATGTTGCTACAGGCATATCATGTAAGATTCTCCATTAGACATTTATTATATTTTGTGCATTCATCTCAATTTTATACTCTGTATACTCCATGCAAAATGGAAAGTTCAACGATTTATTTGGCTCAAGAATTAACATTTCTTTTCCTTCTAGTTATAAAGACTATCTTGTTTTAATTATTCACCACTTTTTGGGAAGGGCTACGGTCATGAATTAATATTGAAAGCATCTACTGGTCCAAGGATCTGAAAGATCTCCTGGCATAGAAAAATGGTTGATTTGTGAAAGTCGTTGACCACAAAAATAACTTGTTTAATAACTTTGTATCTTTATTATCAAAATGTGTTGTAAGGATCAATAGAGCTCGCCGCATCAAATTTTTCTAGTATGGTTTTGGCTCGTGGTATTGCGAGCTACTCTACGATATGGTAAAAATAGTTGGAAGAATTAGGATATCTAGATTTTATTTTATACAAGCCTGTAAGTTGTCTAATTGAGAAAAGTCAAAATCAAATCAGAAGTTGTTGTGGAAGTTTGTTTAGTTATTTGTCAAATACTTCTGCTTACCTAATATCGTGGGTGTGATAAGATAAAAATTGAGTCTATATTTTATTATTCTTTATTTTTGTTAGACATCCCCTGCATGATTGTCTATGAAGTTATGGATAATAATGTTTTAATATTGCATTTGCTTGCTTATAAGATTTGTTTGCTTGGAATTTTAGTTTAATTATTGAATGTTGCACCTCTTAATTTACCACTCATACAGTGAGCTTGACTATGAGTCATGAGTTAAAGTGGGAAGGAGTTATATGGCAAGGGGTTAAGTTCATTGCATATATTTTCTATTGTATCTTTGCATCTTTCGTAACAAAGGGGGAGAAATACTTAAGGTCATTAATGCTTATATTGAGGGGAGCAAGTTATTTGTCACACTGTCGTATTGAAGAGGAGATGTTTTCTTCTTTTTTCTAGTTATTATTTATTTTCAAGGAGAGATTGTTAGTGTATTTTATGTTGGCACGATTTTTATCACAATCCCTTATGTTATATTTGTTTACTTTATTGAATTTAGTAGATATATTATTCTTTATAATTTTTGTCATTATTATTAGTTTTGGTAGTTCTATTCTAGATGGATTATGGGAAGCAGATATGGACTATTTAGTATATTAAAGGTATACAATAGATAAACTTGGCCAACAAGAAATATGAAAAGATATATCTTGGAGTGAAAAGATTGTTGAGGATAAGGCACGAAAAAGTGCCGAGTGAATATATCCAAATAGATACGTCTTAGCCGATGATGGACGTTGGAAAGGAAAATATGTTAGCATGGTTTTATATTACATGGGAGGGGATTCGATTGACTTGAGTGTTTAGGGAAAGCAATATGTGCATAAGGAATGAAAATCATGGCTTAGGTGATGGTCACATATATTATATAACGTGAATATATCCAAATAGATACGTCTTAGCCGATGATGGACGTTGGAAAGGAAAATATGTTAGCATGGTTTTATATTACATGGGAGGGGATTCGATTGACTTGAGTGTTTAGGAAAAGCAATATGTGCATAAGGAATGAAATTCATGGCTTAGGTGATGGTCACATATATTATATATATGGAGTGCATTGCAATTATGTATGATCTAGCATCCTGAGAGAAATCAATTATATTATTTTGTACTCGAGTAATGAGATATAAACGATTATAGTTAGGTCCTTTTTCCCTCATTGTTACAACTTTGTACCGGTAGAAGTTTCTTCGAGAGAAAAAAACTTCGAGGCGGGTTCGGGAGAGCTCGTCCGGCTTCGGTAGTTTGTCGTGCAAGTGTTGAACAAGTCGATGGGATTTGTTGGATGTTGTTGGTATAGTATAGGATAGGTGATAGAGAGTCGCGTCTCTTTGTAAAACATATCGCTATACGGAATATCAATACCAAAATGCTCTGAGGAGTTTGGGGGATTTATTCCCCAAGTTTATTTTGGTGTTTTGATTTTTAGTTGTTCGAATTTTCTGTGTTACAATATAAAAAGTGCAGTTTATAAAATTTCAATAGTCAATTATGAAGTGAAAAATAATATAAATCCTCTAATAGTTTCTTTCACATTATCTTATATGCTCTCTACTTTCTAACATCTTTACAGAGGATTTGGAGTTATGGGAATTTTGAGAGAACCCGCTGAAAGCTCTTCGAGGTGAAAGGAAGAATTAAAATTTAAAAAAAAAAAAAACTGCCTGAAAATGCGCTTGTAGAAATTGCTTCCTAAATCTTCAAAATTGTGCTTTCTTTTTTAAAAGGAGAATTACTAACAGGCTGTCAGACTACTGAAAAGTTATTTTTTTGCAATTGTCCATCAATTTGCTAATCAAACGAGACTCACGTGTCTTGCACGTGCTTTATAAGGAAAAATATGTCATTTCAACTTAATTTGCTTAAAATAGTAAACAAGATAAGCGAAAAATGATTAATTAACAAATCACATGCAGGGTGAAGGCTCATACTAAACATATGCAGTCTCGAGAGAAGATGAAGAGAGATTGGAGTTTAATGTCTAAAAATCATATACACAAGATAAATTAATGAGAGATTCCTTGGTCAATGTATGAAGTTAGTGAAATAATTTGATCAAAAGTTTATTTGTAAGTTTGTCATAACATTGGTATTCTAGCATTTCGGATTGCCTACTCCATATAATACAACATCTTCTACCACATTTCAATTTACACACAACACGTGTATTCTAGAGTGTTGTTATAAATTATGTTGCAGTAACCTAATTTTAGCATGCTACTACACATCTTCTTTCTAGATTCAGATTTGTCTGTGATGTTTTCCTCATTGTATTATGATTACAGAAGGAAATGTTTTTCATCATCTAATTAGCTCTTCGTCTCTCACATGTCTTTTCGCATTCTCTCTTGTGTTTGCGTATGTTGGAATGAGCCTTCACTATATGTGGGAAGGCTTATGCTTATTGATTGATTTTTTATTTTATTTTAATTTTGAAGGATGACTTAAGTGGAGAAATATATACTTAATTACCCTTACAAAATATTTGTACACGGCATGTAACTAATTGTGCTTAATTACCCTTACAAAATAAAACTTTTCAATAACTTTAGCGACTTATTAGTGAAGGTTAATGTTTTACATGTTCTAATCCAAAAAAAATAAAAATAATAAAAACCAATAGTTTGCAGCTCATTAAGACATTAACAATATTCTTTCATTTAACTTGATTATATTACTTTCCCCTAAAATATAAAAGATTCCATTACATTAGTTTTAACAAAGGAGTGGGTGTGTCTATGACTTTATAACTTTAAACAAAAAGTGAGTGCATGCATGTGATTTAAAGCTAATTTTGCATTGACTCAAAATCACCAATGTTTTTTTTTTAAGGCGGCGATTAATTGCAACTCATTAATAATTTCAATGCAACTCACTAATTTAACAAATTAAAGTGCTATTATAGAATATCTAAAATACCCTTAATAATAACAAATCATATATAATTAAAAATAATAAATACATAAAATAAAATAACAATTATAAAAACTGTTTTTTTTTTCTTCTTCTAAATCAATCTGTGTCTCTTTCCCAACACTATATAAACCCTATTTTCTTCAAGATTTCATCAATGATTCTATTTTCGTTTCTTCAAAGTTTCATCGATGGTTATTTATTTTTGTTACTTTTACGGCTATTATGTATATTTATCTCGTTCCTTTTTCTTTATTTCGATATGGGAAACGTGTTGGTTGTGGTCGTTCAACTACATACGGCCGAAGATCGTTCAACTTATTTTAGTCTGCATATTTAAATTCACAAAGTTATCACAAAATACCAACAATTAAATACATTTCCACAGCATTTTTAATATTCCATAAACTTAAAGAAACCAATTCTCGAACAAAAATAAACAATAAATTGTTCAGGAGCACTATATTCTTCTCTCACTTTCTTTCGCCGCCGCCGTCTGGCTGAAGAATTATAGTTTTTTGGTTTGGAGATTCAAAGAACAGAAAGAAGGTACTAAGATTAATTGAAAATCGTTGTTCTATAATCTCATTTAAAAAGCAAACCAGGTTTGATTTTCTCTTTCTTCTATTTTTTCTTCTTTTCCTGTTTTTCCTTATATATTTTTATTTTATACTCCCTCCGTCCCGACTTAATTATCCTACTTGCCTTATTTGTTTGTCCCAAGCTAATTGTCCTACCCCATAAATGGCAAATTTTCCCACAATCTCCACCATCAAAATCTCCACATTCAATCTCCACCTTTGAAAAAGTCAAAGATTCCACAAAATTTGTTTTTTCTTAGTCTCCGTGTCAAGCCAAGGTAGGACAATTAGCTTGGGACGGAGGGAGTATGTAATATTTTTTAAGGCGGCGGCTATTGCCACCACGAAAAATTCTTTATGCACCACATTTATCTTTTAGACAAAAAGAACCCTGAGTTAATTGACCAACTTATCCTTTTTCATAAAAATATGTAAAATAATTGGACAACTAATTCTCCCACTTTTTTTGTTCTTCTTCATTATTTCACGTAAAAAAGAAAAAAAAAAAAACAGATAAAGAAGAAGCAGACTAAATCTCTATAGTTTTAGTGCAACTCTATCATCTTCCAAATCCTGAATTGGACCAATTAACTGTATCCCTGCATCTTATTCATTTTCTTGTTTTTGTTGCTTTATGGATCTTTTTCTCTCAGATATTTCATTGATATCAATAAACTCTCTTTTATCTTCGAACTTTAGACAATTATATTCCAAAATCTAATGATATTTCATATAACAAGAATCAATCTTCAGAACCAGATAATCCCATTCTTGAATTCAATACATATAATTTCACTCTTAAATCTCCAGGTGACGCATCTTTTCTTCCTTCGGTTTCCATTGCTTCATCTCGATTTCCTACTACCACTCAAAGGAAATTTTCTGATTCCAGTAAGTTGAAATTTAGATTGAGGGGAATAAGTTTTGAATTTCTTTTCAAAAGTTGAAATTTTCTTTTCTTTTCTTTCCCTTCCTTTTTTTTTTTCTTTTTTTTTTAGAAGAAGGTTAAGATTGGATATTTGTGTGGTGTGTAAAGAAATTATAAGAATTTAAATATTATGTCTGTGGTGTACATATAAAATGTGGTGTATAAAGAATTTTTTATGGTGGCAATAGTCGCCGTCATTTTTTAAATAATATAATTTAATAAAGAAGGATGAAATTGGTAATGAGTGGGATGTATTAAGAATTTACACCCTCCGTTCCATATTAATTGACGTTTTAGGATACAAGGGAAGAATTAAGAATGAAATATTTTGACAGATATACCCTCAGCTAAAGATTTGACCAAATCAAAATATCTCTGATAGATTGAAAAGTAAAGATATTTTAGGATTCAGCCAGAGAGAAAATTGATAGAATTGGTGAAAATATGTAAAACGTCAATTAATTGGAAAAGGGAAGAACATCCTAAAACGTCAATTAATATGGAACGGATGGAGTAGTATTTATTTATTTTTAAAAGTGAGCTACATTGAGAAATGGTTTGCGTTAAGAAATTTTGTAGGCTGCGAATAGTCGCCGCCTTCTTTTAACTCTGTAAGTTATTAGAAAAATAAAATTAAAAATAACACTAGTCTCACATCAAAGAATAAGTATTTGATCCATAATTGATTTCACGATAACTTAGATCATCATAGTCTCGTGGTTGTTAATACATTGATTCCCTTAACCATTTATGTTACTTTTACAAAAAAAAATAGAAAAAAAAAAGTTCCTGTTCTTAGTAGTAGTACAAAGAGAGTAGAATTAAGAGGGTTGAGTGGCCGAGACGAGAATGGGCTTTTATCGCGTTTTGTCATTTTATCGCCAAGATCTCGCAAGAATCTCGGCGGAAGCGAGAATCTCGGAGGAAGAGAATGGGTTGTTATCGCGTTTTGTCATTTTATCGCCAAGATCTCGCGAGAATCTCGGCGGAAGGAAATCGCTGCTGGAATCAAGTTTTATCCTGCCAACTTGCTGCTCTCGGCGGAAGGGAGTTTGTTTTATCCTGCCAGCTTGCTGCTCTCGGCGGCTCCATGCCAGCTTGCTGCTCTCGGGGAAAGGGAGTTTTATCCTGCCAGCTTGCTGCTCTCGCTTGCTGCTCTCGGCGGAAGGGAATTGCTGCTGATCGGCGGAAGGGCGGAAGGGAGTTTTATCCTGCCAGCTTGCTGCTCTCGGCGGAAGGAAATCGCTACGGAAGGGAGTTTTATCCTGCCAGCTTGCTGCTCTCGGCGGAAGGAAATCGCAGCTTGCTGCTCTCGGCGAAAGGGAATCACTGCTGATCGGCGGAAGGGCGGAAGGGAGTTTTATCCTACCAGCTTGCTGCTCTCGGCGGAAGGAAATCGCTGCTGGAGTTGCTGCTCTCGGCAGAAGGAAATCGCTGCGGAAGGGAGTTTTATCCTGCCAGCTTGCTGCTCTCGGCAGAAGGAAATCGCTGCTGGAATTGCTCGGCGGAAGGAACTTGGCGGAAGGAAATCGCTGCGGAAGGGAGTTTTATCCTGCCAGCTTGCTGCTCTCGGCGGAAGGAAATTGCTGCTCTTGGCTGAAGGAAATCGCTGCGGAAGGGAGTTTTAGTTTTATCCTGCCAGCTTGCTGCTCTCGGCGGAAGGAAATCGCTGCTGGAATTGCTGCTCTCGGTGGAAGAAAATCGCTGCGGAAGGGAGTTTTATCCTGCCAGCTTGCTGCTCTCGGCAAATCGCTGCTGGAATTGCTGCTCTCGGCAGAAGGAAATCGCTGCGGAAGGGAGTTTTATCCTGCCAGCTTGCTGCTCCTCGGCGGAAGGAAATCGCTACTGGAATTGCTACTCTTGGTGGAAGGAAATCGCTGCTGGAATCGAGTCGCTGCTGCTCTCGGCGGAAGGAAATCGTTGCTGGAATCGAGTTTTGGGGAATCGAGTTGCTGCTGCTCGGCGGAAGGAAATCGCTGCTGGAATCGTGGAATCGAGTTTTGGGGAATCGAGTCGCTGCTCTCGGCGGAAGGAAATCGCTGCTGGAAGGAAGGAAATCGCTGTTGGAATCGAAAATCGAGTCGCTGCTCTCGGTGGAAGGAAATCACTGCTGGAATCGAGCTCTCGGCGGAAGGAAATCGCTGCTGGAATCGAAAATCGAGTCGCTGCTCTCGGCGGAAGGAAATCACTGTTGGAATCGAGTTTTATCTTACCAGCTTGTGGCGAGAAATCGGAAGGGAGTTTTATCTTGCCAGCTTGCTGCTCTCGGCGGAAGGAAATCGCTGCTGGAATCGAGTTTTATCCTGCCAGCTTGCGGCGATAAATCGGCGATATCGCCAAAATATTGTGAATTTATCGCCCCTTTCATTTTTATTTTTTTTTTTTTTTTTGGTTCAGCAAATTTTTTTAAATTTCGCCCAGATTTAGATTCGAACTTGAGACCTCTTGAATGAGGCTCCAAGCTTTAACCACCAAACCAAGTCAATAACTTATTATTATATCTACATAGCATTTATGTAACTTATTTAGTAAAATTCTACTTACAATAATATATATCATAATTAGTTATCAAAATGAAAATTAGAAAAATAAAAACTAAGTATAAAATAATAATTGGGCATTTTTGTAAATATTTTGTTTTCTTTATAATCTTATGATGAATTTATTTATTAAAGTTGGTTATAATATTTTTAAAATATTTTGTTAAACACTTCAAATTTTTAATGTAATATTTCCGTACTAGTTACTAGTAATGTTGTATGAAAAAAAGTTATAATATTTAAATTTTTTATAGCAATTTTAAAAATATTATGTTAAATTAGTGTTAAAAATTTGTTATATTTCCTAATTTATTTGTGTTTAACTTTTAATTATTGTTTCTCTTGAATAAAAAATGTTATAGGTCAATCAAGAAAAGTTTTATATATTGTAAATATTCTCAATGCTTTTAACTTACATAATGTTGAAATAATTTTTATAAAGACTTTAATTTTCTTTCATAAATAGATAATATTTTTTAAACCGAAAATGAAAATAATAAATCAAACTTTGTTTACAATACATTTTAGATAATAACTAAAAAGTCATGTTAAATATTCTAAGAGAAAATGATTAATCAAACGTATGTATTGTTTTTTATTTACCAATAGTTGTATATGCGTGAATTTGACTCAATTTTTAGATTAAATATTTGAATTTAAGTAGGTTTATAACAATCTATAAAATATCGTGATAATCTATTTTAATACATTTTTTGACGTTTTTAAAAAAATTGCACCGATATTTCGATATTAATCGAGATCTCACCGATATTTCCGTAAATTGAAAGACCGATATCTCCGTAAAAATCAATATTTTTGTCCTTGATTACAACACAATATTGTTGTATACATTTTAATATTGTTAAGGCCATATTAATAAATTTTAGTCACACAAATAATAGTTTTTTTTTTTTTTTAATTCTTGAGAGCAAAAAGCTTAAGTAGAGTTGGAAAATATTTCGATATATTAACCTACTGACAGTGATGTTTGAGTGCTACCAATATAGATTACTAAAACCACCCATGATATAATCTATATCACCTAATTAATCCATAACCTATTGTCCTCTTTGATTTTTGTCCTTACTCCTTTGAATTCTATCTAATCAAGTGGGTTTATAGATCCTACATGACATTCATATTTTCCTTCCCTCATTTTTTTTCATGTCTATATCAATCATTCAACATTCTTATTATCAGATAACATACAAAAAACACTATTCTTTTTATCTATTACAACATACTTGAATATTATGTATGACATCTTAATAAATTTTATTTTTTTTTATGAATGATCAATCATAAAAATATAATTATTCATATTTTACAGCCTTCATACTTGTTTTTATTATTATTTCTATTATTACTAAAATCGAGTATTATACAATTAGTTTTTATTTTACTCGTAGTATACTTTGTGATTGTTATGTCTCTTTTCATACATTTGACTATCATTTACTTCTTCTCTATTGAATAAAAGGTGCCAGTATATTTTTAGACTACTTTAAAAAGTATAATTAACTATATCCTAAACAATTAAAAGAAAAAAAAAATGTCCGTACGTATAACTAAAATGGGTCATATTGGTTCTAAAGAAAAGGTCATAATGGAATAGTAACCTTGTTAGATCTTCAAGTTATAAAGACCTAATTAATTTAAATAAAAGATATATAAAATTTAATATAATTGAGCTAAACTATGAAAGAAAATTAGCAAATTACATAATTAACCTAAATAATTATTCTGAAAGGGATAAAACATGTCAAATAAAAATAGTCTAAAACTTAAAGTTGCTTGGCCTTGAATGTAATCATCTATATGAAAAAATAATTTCTAAAAGCCTAATTGCCATATATAAATAAGGTATATACAAGGCCTAGTAAGGCTAAGGTACAAAGGAAAATTACATCCTTAACTCTAAACTAATTAATTTGAAGGGGCAGTCACAAAATACGCAAAACGAAAATATGCTAAAACGTAAGGCACTTTTATATTACTGAAAGGATATACTACCCCATTTTTATTTAGATGTTTTTTTTGTTTTTGTGTTTTGTTTATAAATAGTTGTCTTTTTAGTTTTTTCTCTAGATTTTTTCAATAGTACCTGTATAATTATTTCTAAAAAAGACTCTAATTATCTTACCTACCATATCTATATAATCTAATTGAGGGTTAATTTGTCCATTCTCCATAGCTCTTAATTTTCTCATTCAAACAAAAAAAAACAATTAAAAAAAAAAAAAAAAAGTGGAGGCAGTATATTATTGATATACTCATAACACTGTATGACCAACACATAGGCTACACATGGCGGTTTGAGAGACCTCCCAAATGCTAACGTGTCAAACTGGGGATTGTGTTTTTCCATCCAACAGAAATTGTAAGCATATATAACTTCATATGAATAACTAATTTAATATTTTTTTATTGTAATCTTAGTAAAGTATTTCTTCAATCTTCATAAGTATATCAAAATTTGACACAAATACTCTATGGGTCCGTTTGCTTAAGGTTTGGCTCAGTAGATTTAGAGGATCGAAATTCAATAAAGCACACTCATTGACTCCCTCAGCCAGGTTTAGCTCAGCATTCCCCAGTCTTAAGCAAACGGACCCAATAGCACAATCACGTGCATATATTAGACATAAAGGTTAATTACATTTATCTTTCCTACTCCGCTTTTTTTATTTTTGTTTTTTTTTTTTTTTTTTTTTGCATTTTACTACTACTGATGGGATATCTATTTGAATGCTTTTATTTGCAAAATATAGATTTTTTGTGACACTTGTCTATTAATTGATCTTTATAATATTTGTATTTTTTTAGTTGGAGATAGAATATTGTTTAATCGTATAGTTCAAAAGACACAAAATTAAAAGTTCAACAATACATATTTTAGTTAAGATCATTTTCTGCAAGCTCTACTGAATTTATTTTGTTTAATTTTCAATTACTTGTGATTTTAAACATGATTATCAATTATTAATTGCACTAACGAAATCAGTTATATGATTTGTGGAGTTCATTATAGATTAGACCTGATTACATAAGTTAGTGTAGGTTTTCGGGAGGAACTTAATTTTAACTTGTTCCATATTGTAATGTTTTATGAAACAATTTAAGAGTATATTCCGGAAAGTACTCGGGGAATTTTGGTATGCTTGTGCGTTGTTTACCTTTCCTGGGTTCGCTTTCAATAATTAGGACAAACTCTCTCTTTTAGTTCTTTCAAACTATTGTTTTTAATTTTAGAGAGAGATGGTTGAATTTTAATTATCACTAACACTGTCTGTATTGTTTACTAATTCCTTGCCATTTTTATTTACTTTCTTGATATAGATGGTGTACACTCTTTATTAATAGAAGAATAAGAATATTTTACCTCAAAATATTTAGTATTTTTAAGCAAGCTTTTATTTATTGGTGTTTTTCAGGGGGTTGATAAGCTAAAAGTGAAGTACTTTTGTGTAAAGAAAACAATTATTTAAATCATAATTGTCATAAATAAGGGATATACAATTAGATCTTATGAAGAGTAAAGTAGTACACCACTAACTCTAAATTAATTAATTTGAAGGGACACAATAGGCAAAATAAAAAATTGACTGAAATTTAAAACACTTTTATATTAGTATAAATATTGTATCTAAGGCTTGATGACTTTTTAGGTTGTATGTTCATCAAATCGACTACAACCAAAAAAATTCATCTCCATAAAAATGACTCATGTTTAGGAATAAGGTGATTATTTTATAATTAATGAAATCAAGAACCTCACCACAAGCGACATCCGATGACTTTATATATCATTTTTTTAATTTATTGTTGTTTATATAAAATGATTTATAAACAATGAAAAAATAAATCAATTTCGGAACTCCAATAATATTTCAATTGTATTAATATTCGAATTGATCAAATGAAGTTACCAGTAATTAAATTATTTATTTGATATATTAATTAGGTGATCCAAAATCATGCTTCAAGCCCAAAACACCTCAAAACATGTTTCACTATATTTCTTCGGACAGAGTGATTGAAACTTTTTCCTGGGTACTTAGAGAAATTAATATGGGTGTTGGCAAAAAAATGAAGAATGATTCGTTTTTTTCCTTCTCCGAGGTTAGCCAACATGGAGAATACTCTTGAAAAATTCTAGTTCAATAAGCAATTCGAGATTGAATTCATTTCTTGATTTGTCCAGGCTAGCCAAAAAAATCGAGATAGTTGGTGAAAACTGATTCCAAAACTTGATTAAGGTATTGTTTTAGTTATTGGGTTTGTTTCAAATACACATGTAAATGAATGGTTGGTTTAGCTGATTATACTAATTAGAATATAATTTTAAAGAGTAAAATACTCTAATAATCAAAGAGTGAGTTATTTAAACATCCCATATCTTCCTGTACATCGTCTTCCTCGTGTATCATCAACTTCAATATTTGATCGCTACTAACACAAACGTTACATCCAATTGCTCTTGCTCATTTATTGTTTTCTTTCTCTAACTTGGAATGTTTATCCATTAATAATTCAAAATTGTACAGACAGTTGCATGAGATAATTTTTGGATTTACGAAATCCAAGGTTATTGATTTTTGCTGAAGCTAATGCATTTGTTAACCAGATTGCCACTGATAATTTCCACACATTCCTGTAGGGAGGAAAGAGGCACAATCTAGCCCATTATATGATGTAACTATGATTATCTAAACCATCTTCTCTTACCAATTACATCTCCTTTTTCATCTAAACAGAGAAGCATATATATAGGTGACATGGAACCCAGAATCCATCAGAATTAACTCAAGGCTACCAAGTAAGTTTACATTCTCTTTTAATCAATCTAACCGCTAAAAAGAATACGAATAACCAAGAATGTATCTCTTAATTCTGTTATTATGGAAATTACACAAGTACCAGTAAATTTGTGAGTTTCTATTAGCATTGTCCTCCTTAGTTAGTTATGAAAACACAGAGGGAGTGAGTAATCACAATGTCATTTCTCTTTTGAAAGTCAGTCTTACCCGATAAGTCTTATTATGAAACTCAAGCAATGTCATTTCTCAGCCTCTGATATTTTAGCTACAGCATCCTCAGCCTTCACCTTCTCAGGAATGATATCTAAGACCACACACAATGTCAACTTAACTCATAATAACTCAAAACAACTTGAGTCAAACATGCTCTCAACTCAAAAAGGAAGACAAAGAAAGAAAGTACCTGACAGAAAATTAAGTCGCTTCCGCCTTGAAACTATAGTAGCTGCGCATAATATTAGCTTGTCAATTACATATGCATATATACTGCCACAATAAATAGCATTAAAATATTCCAAATGCAAATTAACTGGGCATTTTTCCTTGATCACCACTCATGAATATTAGACTTCTCCCAAACAATTTGTTCATGAAATTAGAAAAATGAATGGACTGCGAGTCACTTTTTAAGGTGCATTTATAAGTGTGAGCTACTAAAATAGTAAAGCACAGCTCCTACTCTTAAGTCCCCAGAGCAAGCTGGAAATCAAAGCACCATCTTTATCTGACGGAGTTTGTGATCAGTAGAAGGAATAACGAACAGCCAGGCGCCGGCGTAGATTGAAAACCAGCAGCTTAGCATGGTAAAGGGGTGACGGACAGCTGTGCCTCTAACTATTTCCCCATCCTAGTATGAACTGGCAGCTATTTCAGTATTTCTAGTAACAAATTGAAGTATATAGCAGTTTTTTTTCAAAAAAGGAAAACGAAAGACACGGATTTCTCTAATATGTTCATATTACATAATTTCCCATTTGATAACATAGTAAAAGATTAGTAGGATATGCACTGCTTTGAATTAATGCAATAAGTAATTGAAAAAGAGGCAGTACACAAATGTTCGTAGGCAGTATGTTTCTTGTTATCAAGAAATGCATAAGCATAAGCCTCCCTGCAGAACGCTTGTAGAAACTTCTCCTGCAACCAACAAATACATAATTCAGTTAAACAACAAGCCCAAACAAATCAATATAACGTCAACAGTGACTTTGGCCATCAAGAAAAGATTGCTAAACATACAAACTAATGAAGGATAAAACAACTATAGGTTCTACAACATGGTGTACCTTGCTCCTAGTATAGTTGCCACTTAAATTAACAAACAGTAAACAATGAAAAATAAAAAAGAGAAAAAGGAAGAAAGGGAGGGAGGGAGGGAGGAAACTGTGCAGTGCAACTGATGATAGCAAAAAAATTACTGATATTCAGCAACTTTTGATATTAATTCCCAGGGTCAGAAAAACTTCCATTTTGAGACCATGAGCCACCAAAACGGCTCGAAGAAGACAAACATATTTAGTTGTCCAAATAGGGCAATAATTGGGCCAAACTATGCATCCGGAAATTCAAGTGGTTCTGCATAAGCTTCCATCGGCTCAAGGTTTGAACTGCCTTCCATCGTGAGCCTAAAGAAACAATGTTGGTTATTTATGGTAATCACTTGACATCCTAATTCCTCCATTAGAATTAGCCTTTATTCTGACCACATATTTAAAAAGAAGGTTTCAGCACCATTGTTGCAACGCTGCCAATTGTTTTGACAAATTGGGCAGTTGGATCATACTATATACTCCCCTGTCCCAACTTATCTTGTACAGGGGGAGTCGGCACGGGTATTAAGTAAAGTTATTTTTTAGTTGTTTATTGATTTTTCAAAGGTGGATTGGGAGGGTGGAGATTTTGAGGGTGGAGATTATGTTATAACTTTCCTTTTTTAGGCTGTGCAAGATAAGGTGAGACGACCGTTTAAAAAAAGTGTGCAAAATAAGGTGGGACGGAAGGAGTAACTTGTAACAAAATCTCAAAAGTAATATTTTTTATTAGAGGACTCATGGAGTACAAAATTTATGGCATTATTGATACAAAACAAAATGGAAAAGGGTACATTGTAGCACTACCACAATAACCAGTCAGCAAACTATAAGGCTTCCTCACATCTCATATCCATTTAACAATTGGAACATCCCGTACACAGGCTTTTAGCTTTTAAGCTTGCCTGTGACGGGAAGCAAGAGACAGACACAGAGAAGTGCATAAACAGAGGAATAGGGCTTCTTTTTCTGTATACTTTTGATATCAGAGTGGAAGGGGGCTCTTAAGATTGCATTGTCTTTTTAACACATCAAAGAAATCAGTCCATAATGGATTCAGGTAAGCCATTTTAGCCACATAAACCTGCGGTTGACCTTAATCAACTAAGTTCCAGCACACCTCATAAATAGTCATCTCTCGTTTATGAAATTTTGCTAACGACAAAGAGCATTTATCACGTTTCTCGCCACGTGGAAGGAACTCATATTACCAAATTAATTATCTTTTTCTGAAAGATATCGTTAGCACTAAATGACTAAAAAACAGTGAACCATCAGTAAATCTAAGATCAAAAGCTTTAAAGCTATCAAAAGAGAGTAGCTTTGTAAGAACAACACTAGAAACAGCACAATACAATAATTTTCTTCCTTTATGACTTCTACTTCACATCATGCATACACTGGCTCAGAAACAAGGTGTATCCTGCACCATGTCTCCACCAATTGCTAAGTTGCTTTACCATTCCATATGCTATGATACCTCGTTTGCATCTTACGTGATATGTAATACCTAATGCTTTCGCCTCAATGTACCAGACTAGACACATTTGTTCTAAAGATAACATATATACTTTTGCCTCACCGATCCTAAGGAGAGACATCAAATTCAACAAAGAGTATAATAGCAATCCAGTTCCTTTTAACATTTTCTTCCTACAAGAATCAGTTCATTATACAGGCTTCTATCAGCATTGTTCTACATCAGCTTGAACTCACAAAAGAGAAGAAACAGAAAAAGCTTTTTCAACCATTCTGCATCGCTCAGCCCATATACACTTCGAAATTAATAAATCAAATAACCAAGAGCATGTGCGAAAATGCATCAATGTTGCAAGTTGTTGTTCATAAGCGCAAAAATTTAGTAACAATACAGAAACCAAAACCCTAAATAATCAAAATTGAATGACATACCGAAGCTCTATTGATGACGAAAACGGCCTCCTGCATAATTTTTATATCCGGGTTATCGCTCTTGATAATCCGACTGACCCGATTCATCGGAAACCTATACAGCGAATTCTCGCCCTTGTCCTCCGCGTCGGATTCATCTTCGTCTTCTTCTTCTCTGCTTCTCTTTTTCTCTTTCTTTTTCACGGCGCCCTTTTTACCTTTCTCCATTATGCTCTTCAGCGTCTCTTTTTCGTCCTCGGGTGGCACGACGACGTCATTTTCCAATTCCATGCTCGACGGCGCGACGAGGACATTAGTCTCCTCAATGGGAGCATCGTCACTGGCTGCTTCTCTGATCTTGTCTTGTTTTTTGTTTCTGATTTTGGTTTTAATGGCGGTAGAATTCTTTGTCTTGGTGTTGCTTTTCTTCGGTGTTTCGGAATTCTTCTTTGTTGATTTGTTTTTTAGTTCAGGTGAACTCTTCTTTGGGTTTTTGTTTCTCTCTTCTGGCACTTGCTTTTTCGCCATTGTTGTCAGGAGTGTTGCAGAGTTGGGGGACAGATTATTTATACAGAAAGATTCAGTGAGTTGCCCAGTGATATTAACTGGGCCATGAGAATTGGGCTAATTTCCGGCACTTTTATTGGGCTTCCGTTTTGTATTTAGTTTATTATTACCTTTTTTTCTTTTCGACTGTTATAAGTATTTATTATTTTCAGAAAAATCTCATTATGTGTATTTCTTTTGTTTAATATTTTATTGATAACAAAATTATATTCTTTGTCTTTTTAAGAATAAGTCAACATGAGACACAAATTGTCATTGACTTTTATTAATTATTATCGTGTAAGACACAAGCAGAAAAGATTATCTATGTTGGAACATGAAAGCCAATGTTGGGTTCGATGGTGTTAATGACATTCTTGGTATTATTACCAGATGGCCTGCATTACTCCTTGTCAAAAAGTTTCCTTCTAGGACATGAAAGTCAAGTTTTGTAATTACCAATCTTGTACCATTACAAAGACCAGTTGAAGGAATTATGTTCCTCAAAAGCATGGTAGGAGTTCCAACCTTCAAAGTCAACTCATGGTTTGCACTTCACCCATCACGTCTCCGTTTGAGTCAGACTTGCAAGCACTATCAGAACTATAATATACTTTTTCATCATTTGCATTTTTCCGGTCATTTGTTCATTTATAGTGTTTACTAAGTCAAGAGTTGGACATAGAATTGCTCTTTCTTGCAAATACGTAGCATCATCCAACCTATTACAGAAATCTGGGAATGTGCTCTGTACAATCTCCTCAACGGGGTCATCGTAAAATTTGAGCAAAAGATCATCTGAAATTTCGATATCCGAGCGACCGTGATGTGTTCCGCCAATTGTCCCATCACCTATAGTTGCAACTCATAATGAAAACTATTTTAGCACTTCGTCTTCATGATCAGATGCTCGATTAAGAAGTCTCATGTTCTTAATAAGGCAAAGAACTGTGCAATGGTCCCAAATTTCAGAGGAATTAATCATTGTACGAACGATATCTTGTCTCGTTCTTTTCGGAATAACTGGCAATATTTGCCTGAAATCACCACCAACCACCTTTTTTTCTCCAAAAGCCGTGATTCTGTTAATGGGATCCTTTAATTGCATGACATCCTTCAGTGACTTGTCGAGTGCTTTAAAACAGTGTCGATGCATCATGGGAGCTTCATCCCAAATAATGAGTTTGCACTTGATTATTGATTCTGCAAGTTATGTACCTTGATAAATATTGCATGTAGTTTTCTCTTTCACACGAATCAGTATAGCAAATCGAGAATGTGTCGTCCTTCCACCAGCCAACAAAAGCGATGCAATGCCACTTGAAGCAACATTTAGCACAATATCTCCTCTTGAACGTATTGAAGCTGAAAGGGTTTTCCACAAATAAGTCTTGTTAGACAAGTCACCCTCTAGCTTAACATGCCATCTCAACAATATTCTAGAGTATTTTGATAAGAAGACAAATGCTTGTGGTCCATCATGCAACATATGCAGAAAGTGCCAACACATCAATTGATAGCTAAGAATAGTACAATGTGCCCCTGATTTGTTATTGGATGAAAACAAACAATAGCAGCTATGAAACATTAGTTGATAGCACATATATGTAAAGTTGGTGATGAAATGAATGTATGAAAAGGCTGTGAAAAACTTTCTGCATATAGCAATGGCTTCCCTCTTTATCTTTCCTGTTTTTAATGCTTTCTTTCATGGTATCAAAGCGGGTTGACCCGGCTCCTGATACCTTCTCCTTGATATTTCATTTTCTTTTTTTTAATTAAATTGATGGAGGATCCCACAAAACACAACATATAGATAGTAAAGGAGATTAACACCCCTTTACAAGTCATCTATCCACAAAGTCAGTTGGTTTCCATAAAACTAGATGAGAAGAATTATTTGATTTGGAGGCAGCAAGTGTTGGCAGCAATAAAAGGATGTGGGCTGGAAGGATACACCAGTAGAAACACTCCCGTTCCAGCAATAACATTGTATGAAGGCAAGAGCAGGATGAGCTCATATGGAAGTATTCAAAGTGGGGCTCTTATGAGGTGAAGACGGGATACTACGTGGCTCTAGATCGGCTAGGTTTCCCGGGACCAAGTACTTCGTCTAATACCAATTTGAAACGGCTGTGGAAATTCATTTGGAATTTAAGTATACAGCCTAAGGTACGGGTTTTGTGTGGAAAAAGTGGTGAGGGATTTCTTACCGGTTATGTGGAGTCTAAGGAGGAGGGAAATTGATGTGGATGGGGATTGCCGTTGATGTGGGGAAACGGTGGAGACACGAGAGCATGCTCTTTGTGACTGTCCATGGGTGAGATCTTAGTGGCAATCTTCTTCGCTGCGGTTGAACGAGGACTGGCTGAGCAGTGATGCGCCGTTGGCAGATTGGGTGGATCGAGTAGCAACAATGGACGAAGTTGAATGGCAGGAGGTGTTTGTGATGCACCTGTGGATGTTGTGGCGGGCAAGGAATTTCCTTTACTATGAGAAAACACAGTTGCCGAGCTCTGAATGTTATCAATCAGATATGTCAATTCTTTCTAATTATCAGAATGCAGCAAGGCCACCGGACAGGGTTGTAATGCAGTCGTCAGCAACCATGTGGATACCACTGCCTTTGGGACGTATGAAACTGAACTCTGATGCTTCTATTATCAGGGAGGGCTTTACGGGCTTGTGGTGTGCAATTCGAAACCATAGGGGATAGGTAGTAGCTTCGAGAGTGGAGAAACTACATAGAAACATGGAGATAGATACGGTTGAAGCTCTCAGCTGCCTTGAAGGGTAAAGTTGGCGATCCAACAGGGAATGGTGAAGCTGATAGTTGAGACCGACAATATGAGGGTGTTCACGATGCTTAAACATACAAAGCTGGATGATTCTTATTGTGGTTTGATTGCTAAAGTTTTATTGTCTTTACGCTCTAGTTTTACTGAGTTGTCTTTTAGTTTTGTTAGACAAATGGGTAACGTCTTAGCCCATAACCTTTCTCGTTCTGTTTTTTCTTCTGATTTTGATGGGGTGAGGATCGGTGATGTCCCGGCCTCACTCAAACATCTGATTTTAGATGAGGCAGTTTTGCCGTAATGATATAATTTCTTTTGCTCCAAAAAAAAATTACGTTTTTTGGATATGTTGTGCACATACATATTTTCTATCGTGTTGTTAAGTTTCAATGGTATCCAACCAGTAGTTTTTTTTTTTATTAACATTTTACTACTACTAGACAGAATTTTCAGTTTCAATAAATCCGAATTCAAAAATTCAGAATTCATAGTTATACTTCTTGAAAATTTTTGAAATTTTAATATGATCTTTTTACATGTGTATACTAGCTACCGGTAAATGTTAAAAGTTTCATCCCTTATCGTTTATAAAATAAAAATTATTTATTCATTGCTACACAGCAAATCCATTCTACAAATTCTCTATTTCTTTCAAAATTTCCTAAAGTCTCCATGAAGTCCTAAACTCTCAATTTCTAAATCCCATATATATTTAAGAATAAGATAGGTTCATGAGTGTCTAAGTAGAAGGAAGAACGAGACTACGAAGGCTATGGACAATAGGACATCTTGCATCTACATTCCCAGTTTCATCCTTTATAAAGGTGGGCATATTTCTAAACTATGGGTTGTTTGTCTATTTTAAATTCTTTGATTGTGATGTTAATGTCTAAGCACAATATTCCATAGCCTATAGACAACTGACTATATACTATGCGATGATATGCTTTGTGATGTGCTATGCTAGTCAACAGACAACAGATTAATTACATTTTATGTTATGCTACGCTTGAAAGATATAGACTAGATTAGGATATGTGGGCTTTATTAATTAATAAGTCAGACTAATTAATTAATTAAGTGGACATGGATATTAGGCCCATAAACCTAGGGTTATATGGTACTATATATATATATATTCTCTATAGTAGAGAATTAAGGGTTTTATCAGATAAAAATTGGAGGCGCTATAGAATTTGATAAGTGATTTCCTAGCGATCACTTATCGAACAATTGTACCGAGGATAGTTCCTGCGGCGGACGATATACGCGTGGATACCTGAAGTGGTGAATCAATCGCACAATGCAGTCCGATCAATTACGCAACAAGTAAGTTGTTCCAACTTTAGCGTAATTTATGCTCAACGTTTAATTCAGTTATAAATCACGATCAATATTCTCGATTAGTTATTCCGCTGCGTACATTAGATGGAATCGAGAATTACTAACAGTGGTATCAGAGCCCGGGGCTTGATTTATAATTGATTTAATCAACGGTGGATTAAGATTAACAAAATTGAAAATCTAAAAATTCTTGATATAATTATTGTAAGCTGGAGGAATTATGAAACAGGTTTTGGAAACCTGATTCTGTAACCTGCTTTAATTATTTTGGATTTTGGTATGAGTCTCAAAACCCACATTCCAGAACGTTTTAAAATATGTTTTGCTTAACCCAAACTTACGAAATTGTGCAACACACCCCGATTTGCACCGCCGGTCTGCGCGAACGGTGGCGGCTGCAGCGTTCGACGTTGCTGCTGCTGCGGAGGTCTGGCTAAATATCGGACGGCGGCGGCGGCGTGGGCATGGACGAAGGCGGCATTCGCTGGTGCTTCTGCTGCGCTGCTGATGATGTTGCGTCGGCAGCGGCGGTGGAGGCAGGTGCTCCGCGGCGTGATGTTGACAACGACGGCGCACGACGCTACTGCTGCGCTGCTGGTCTTGCTCGCTGGTCGGCGGCGGGGCTGCAGCGGCGGGCGTGTTGCCGCTGTTGTTGCCCGATTCCGGCGTACCCGTTGCAAGCTCGGTGACGTGGCGGCGATGGCGGCCGCACGACCTGGATCTTCTGCGCTAGGGTTCTGATTCTGGGCCTGGGCCGTATTGGGTGGGCTTGGTTCAGGGCCTGAGCTGCTGTTATTAATTGTGCTGGACTATTGAAATTTTGGACTGGGCTTATATTTGTGGTTGTGACTGTAAAAATTAATTCAACTTGAGCAGATTTAATTTTGGGGTGGGCCTGTTTCAAATTAAATATGGGACCGATGAATTTTATTTAATTAATCAAATTAGATTTATTAATTAGATTAATTCTTAAAGTCTCAATTATATAATTAGATTAAAATCTTATTATTATTGTTTTGAAATAATAATAATAATAAACTTATACATTTATGTTAATTTGGAACTAACATTAAGAGTACTATTATATTAATTTAGAATTAATATATTTATCTAATTGATTAATATTAATTAGATTAATAATTTTGATAGTATTATTAATTTTGAAAGAATAATACTAGACATATATATTTATATTAATTTGGAATTAATATTAAATATATATTTATATTAATTTAGAATTAATAGTAATTTTAATCCACATTTAATTAAAGAATAAAATTTTAATTGGATTAATAATTTTATTCGTTGAGCATTTATTTGATATTATGTGATAAGCTATTATTTGATTTTATGCTTATTCAATTTAAATTATAGTAATTTAAGACCGCTTTTATGTTTGGGTAGGCGGCGCCCAATACATGTAGTCCGCGACATTGTGTTTGGGTAGGCGGCGCCCAATATGTGTGGTCCGCATTTCTTATGCCTGGGTAGGCGGCACCCAGTAATTGTGTTATAATTTAATATTAGATATTAAATTTAAACAATTAGTATCACATAACAATTCCCCACTAAAAACCAAGTCTTGTTTAGAAACAAAATGCGTCGTCCATCATAATTGGTTGAGATTCCTAATCTTTTCGACCACGAGTTTTACACCAAAGTGTTTACTCTAAATCAACAAGACTGGGGCTCATTCATAGATGTATGGTTGACATCGTGTGATGGAATTGACTTGCTTAAATTATTTTGAGACGCCAAAGCGACCAAAATAGTTTGAGGACGCAATATTAATTGGATTAATAAACCAAGAATTGCAAATTGTTGTTGCAATTGGCTTAGAGGCCTACCAAGTGATATTATTGTAGTCATCAGCCAAAGCAGAGGCTGCAGTAATATAGACTTGGATCTTGGACCACTAAGATTTATAATTGTTATAAATCCGTATTTTGTGTTTGGGGGGCGCAAAATATGTTAAAATTAGTGGGAGCTAATCATTACAATAAACTCTTGTTTTGATTAGTGATACGAATGTGATCTTTGTTTACTTTATTCTGATCGTTTTTCCCATTCTATTTATTTTCTCGTCAGATAAAATGTCGAATTTGGCTTATAAATGTTTGATGGAAACAAGCAAGTTGACTGGGTCAAACTTTACGGATTGGCTCCGTTGTTTGCGATTGGTGCTAAGGCAAGACGAGATTGAGTATGTCTTGGACAAACAAATCAGTGTCATCCCTGACAAGAATTCTCCTGAGTACGCTACGTTTGACGAAGAAGCTCATAAGAAACATGTTGAGGATGCCACATCGGCTCAATGCTTAATGTTGTCCTCTATGAGTATTGAACTGCATAGGCAACATTGGAGCATGTTCCCTTATGAGATGCTGAAACACTTGGAGAGTCTGTACGCTTTAGAAGTTCAGACCATGGAGTATGAGATACTCAGAGATCTCTTCAAGTGTAAGCTTCATGATGGGAGCCAGGTTTTTGAACATATATTGAAGATGATCGGATTGATTGAGAGGTTAGAATCGATTGGAACGAAGCTACCCTCAAGTGTCTCAATAAATCTGATTTTGCAGTCTCTTCCAAGTTCATTTGAAAACTTCATAGTGAATTTCAACGTGAGCAACACGAAGGCAACACTGCCAGAGCTTCACGACATGCTCAAGACCTACGAATCATCTACTTCTAAAGGCAACTCTGTGCTCATGGTGAGCTCTTCTGCGAGATCTTCCAAACAGAAGAATAAGCAAAAGAAGAGGAAGAAAGCATCTAAGGATGCGGCCTTGATGCCTAAGAATGGAGGGGTTCAAAAGAAGCCGAGAATACCAAAGGATGAGTGTCTATTCTGCAATGAGATGGGGCACTGGAAGAGAGACTGCCCGAAGTTCAAAGCACATGGTGCATTGGATGAGAGCTTAAGTAGTTTATTTTGTACGTTGAAAGTAGATTAGATTATATCTTCCTTCATGGTATAAATTAGATTTATATAATTGATATTTTGTTCTAGAGATTTCAAAGAATATTATCTCCATTCTAATATTAGACATTTATGACTTTTTCTTTCTATTTTGCAAACAGTAGATGCTTGTTTTGCTTAATGGATTGTTTTAAGGAAATGTCTTTCGTTCGAATGGATTCTATATGCTTGAATATGAACAAAATATTTTCAATGTACAAGAACAAACGACCTAAGCTAAGTAATACGGATAATAAAACCTACCTGTGGCACTGTAGACTTGGTCATATCAATGAGAAAAGAATATCAAGATTGAGAAAGTTAGACTATCTCACATTATTTGATTTCGAATCATATGGTGCTTGCGAATCTTGTCTCAAAGGAAAGATGACAAGTTAACCACTTTCTGGGAAAAGGGTTACGTGCCAAGGTTGTGCTCAAGTTGGTCCGCACAGCGGTGTGCGGACCGTTCCAACTTAAGCAATAGGCGAATATTCGTACTTCATAACCTTCACTGATGATTTTTCAAGGTATAGGTATGTGTATCTCATGAAACACAAATCTGAGGCCTTCGAGAAATTTAAGGAGTTTAAGTTAGAAGTTGAGAAACAACTTGGAAAAGTATTAAGACTCTCCGATCAGATCGAGGAGGGGAATACTTAAGCCGAGATTTTCTTGATTACTTGAAATCACATGGAATCCGGTCAGACTGGACACCTCCGAGTACACCACAGATGAATGGAGTATCCGAAAGGAGAAATCGAACTTCATTAGATATGGTTCGATCCATGATGAGTTTCACCAGTCTTTCCTTATTCATTTGGGGTTATGTCTTACTAACCGATGGTTATGTTCTGAATAGAGTTCCTCTTAAATCGATCACGCAAACACCATATAAGTTATGGTGTGGCAAGAAGTCGAGTCTTAACCATATGTGGACCTGGGGTTGTCCTGTTTTGTTAAGAAGATGACGACTGATAAATTGGAGACTAAAAGTGAGAAATGTTATTTTGTGGATATCCTCAGGAAACTATGGATATGAATTCTACTGCCTTGAAGATCACCAGGTGATAGTTCCAAGAATGTGGCGTTTCTTGAAGATATTTATATCTTCGAGGAACAAGGTCACAACAAGGTAGATCTTGAAAAGATTCAAGAACCACAAAAATAACATAGAGGATGAGATCTTGTCCAATGGAGTGGACAAGAACTCACTGGGAGTTTTCGATGATCTATTGGGAGGGGAAATGACTTTTAGAGGGTCACCTCAAGACAATGAGATGCATCAAAACAAGATATTGTATCAAACCCGCAAGATAACATAGAGAATGAGGTCTTGTCCAATGGAGTGGACAAGAACTCAGTGGGAGTTATGATGATCTATTGGGAGGGGAAACAACTCTTAGAGGGTCACTTCAAGACAATAAGATGTATCAAAGACAAGATATTGTATCAGTCCCACCTCAAGAGAATCATAGTGCAATTCTTGAGAATATTCTAAAATGTTGAAAACCAACTCACGATCAGAATAAACCGAATGAACCAACGCAAAACCAACTCAATAGGCCTCAAAGGAATCGTCGTGCACCTGAAAGACTAAATCTATTGGTTGAGAACCAAGATGATGAGGTTAATTCAGAAGACGACGAACCTAAGACCTATATCGAAGCGGTATCAGGCACCGATTCGAAGATGTGGCTGGCTGCCTTAACATCTGAAATGGACTCGATGTACCTCAATCTAGTCTGGGAACTAGTTGATTTGCCAGTTGGGGATCGTCCCATAGACTGCAAATGGATCTTCAAGAAGAAGAGAGATGCAGATGGCAAGGTACAAACCTACAAGGCTAGGTTGGTGGCAAAGGGTTATAGTCAGCGCAAGAGCATTGACTATGATGAAACCTTTTCGCCAGTCACTAACATCAAGTCCATTAGGATATTACTTGCAATAGCTGCATACTATAACTTTGACATTTGGCAAATGGATGTTAAAACCGCGTTTCTCAATGGAGAATCGAAGGCAACGTGTATATGTCACAGCCTGAAGGTTTCGTATCCAAAGAAAAACCGAATGGAGTATGCAAGTTAAAGAAGTTCATTTGTGGACTCAAGCAAGCATCTAGGAGTTGGAATATTTGCTTTGACAGAGCTATCAAATTGTTTGATTTCGTCAGAAGCAAAGAGGATCCATGTGTTTATAGTAAACGTAAGAATGAAATGTTGTCTTCCTTATCATATATGTCGACGATATACTGATAATGGGGAGCAATCATTCCATGTTGTAATCCGTGAAAGAGCAGATTTCAGCAAAATCTCGGTAAGGAATACTGGAGAACTGTCAAGACTATTCTTAAGTACCTTAGAAGGACTAAAGAATATTTCTTAAAGTCTATGGTGGGCAGCTAGAGTCATCAGTTACTGGGTATACTGATGTTGGCTTCCAACGGACCATGATGACTTCAAGTCTTTGTCTGGATATGTTTTCGTTCTAAATGGTGGTGCAGTGAATAGGAATAGTTCCAAACAGAGTAGAACTGTCGATTCCAGCACTAAAGCCGAGTATATTGCTAAATCTAAAGCTGCCAAAAAGGGGTTGTTGCTTTGTTAAAGTTCGTAAAAGAACTAGGTGTCGTTCCAAGTGCCAGCAGTGCGATACCGTTGTATTGTGACAACGGTAAGTGCAGTTGCTCTAGCAAAAGGAATCGAGAGCCACGAACAGAAACAAACATATTCCCTGTAGATATAATCTGATTAGAGAATAATAGATAGGGAGATGTGAAGTTAGATAGAGTATCCACTGATGATAACTTGGTTAATCCTTCAACCAAACAGTTGTGTATAGCTAGACACAACAAGCACTTTGAGAGCTTGGGTGTTAGACACGTTGGTAGTTGGTCTTGATTCAGTGGGAGTTTATAGTTTGTATGTCTTAGAAACCTTTTCGTTTGAGACATTCATTCTTGATCGCATTCTATGACGTTTTGATTGTCTTTTGAGTTTATGCATTTATTAGAATAATTATTTTGATGGTTTGTTATTATTCTTATAATTGTTCCCTTGAATCATGACTGTTATTTATGGTGTGAGACATAAATGATATAGTATGATTCTAAAATTGCCATAACCAATGGTCATCAAGAATGGGATATTGATGACACGCGATAGGTTAGCATGTGGTCTGCATCACATTCTCAGAGAATGTAGTAGGTCTCACGACTACGAGATATTAGATATCCGTGATGGACACATGGGTACTTTGGAGAGTATTGGTATACCCTACTATTAAACCGTTTGTTTTCAGTGTCTACGGTTTATTAGTGTGTGGAGTATGTAATGATCCTTTGACCTGAGGTCAATACTCATTTTGTTTGTTAAGTGATGAACTTTGACCAAGTACAACGCTTGCCTCCCAAAGGAGGATAAGACACGTCTTGTGTTGGGTTCTTCATGAAGCAAATGAAAATGGTAGTTGAGCCAAGAATGGGATTCATTCCTCGATTGAAACTCGAGAGAACACTCATATTTCTCTATATTATTTGACAATAAAGTCATTGGCCAATGCAAAAGATGTATTCAATTAAAGTAATTGAATATGATCGAATGTGTCATATAATAAAGATGAGAAAAGTGATTGAGTTATTTGGATAGACACATGGCAGTTCCTAGGTTCAATCGGGTGGTTCGTGAATGAAGGGATATTACATAAACTTCATATAAAGGTTGTTTTACGAATTCACGTAAACGTCCTTCATATATCGAGTTCGCTGCGCAACGCAGTCTAGGAGTTTTGTGCAGACTTTAATTAGATTATCGTCGATAATGGGGGCCTGAAGGGTCACACTTTATGTGTATTATTGTTCCGCTCAAGGGTACAAGATTAGTGCTTCGAATTATATCTAATGCTAGTCCAAGTGGGAGATTGAAGATATAGACTAGATTAGGATATGTGGGCTTTATTAATTAATAAGTCAGACTAATTAATTAATTAAGTGGACATGGATATTAGGCCCATAAACCTAGGGTTATATGGTACTATATATATATATTCTCTATAGTAGAGAATTAAGGGTTTTATCAGATAAAAATTGGAGGCGCTATAGAATTTGATAAGTGATTTCCTAGCGATCACTTATCGAACAATTGTACCGAGGATAGTTCCTGCGGCGGACGATATACGCGTGGATACCTGAAGTGGTGAATCAATCGCACAATGCAGTCCGATCAATTACGCAACAAGTAAGTTGTTCCAACTTTAGCGTAATTTATGCTCAACGTTTAATTCAGTTATAAATCACGATCAATATTCTCGATTAGTTATTCCGCTGCGTACATTAGATGGAATCGAGAATTACTAACAACGCTATGTTATGTGATATGATATGCTATGCTCAACAGGCTACAGGGTTATGCTATGCTATGCTAACAACTATTTTATAGTGTTTTGTATGCGTTCATTTATTATTGCAAGATTTATATTTAAGATTGACAAACATGTCCCCGCTGAGTTTGTGGTTTGCTCACCCCATTCCATTTCAGTTTCTACATGCCATTGGAGTTGGTCGTGGTACGAGGAGGCGGTGGATGTTATGTTCAAAAGGTTATTAAAACTTTTCTTATCTATTCGAGTCAAAGTTCTATTGGTGTAAAAAAAGGTTTCTATTGATGTTCTAGTATAAAATGTTTTGAGTCAATTTATGTAATTTTATTCAAATTACTCTTCCGCCAAATTTTTATTTATTTTTTATAAAAAATCTCTTATTTGATATGTTTTCAAAATTGCTATTTTACTTTCAAATACGTCTTTCATTGATCAATCAAGTCTTATTTTAACGTAAAACAAGGTGATTTAGCTCACATCCCTTCAAAAATGTATTTTATTTAAAGCTATGAAAATCAGGGTGTGACAGTAGTGCCGTCAAGACATAGCCAATTCTTTGTAAAATTGGGCAAATTTTTTCATATGTTTTTTTTTTCGTTCTTTCTTTTTATTTTCTTTCTCATTATAGTGGTTTATATTCCAACACATACCTTTTCCCCTTTTCTATTTGACCCAAAAGCTTCTTTGTTAGTAAGATGCCATAAAAGAAATGTTAATATCAAATTGCACTCTGAACTATCATCATTGTACCATTTTCTTACCTGAAGTATTTGTTTGTATCCGATTGCATGCATCTCAAAGTATACAAAAAAAATTGTCTACAATGTCCAACAATCTTTTCCAGTTAATTCAAAATTTGAAGGTATTTCTGTTATTTTCATAAAAACTATTCACGAAATATGATATATTAAATTAAAAAATGTGAAAAATGATTTAGAAAATTCTGTTGAATTATTAAAATTATTTTAATGACTTCCCTAATTATTTTGTAATGCTATAACTAATCCAAACTTTTCAGAATTGTTCTAATATTCTCAAAGAAAATTTTCAGATGTTTAAACTAATGTTAACATTTCCAAAGTTTCCATACTCTTAGACTTTTTACATAATTTCCAGATTTTCAGAAATATTTTGATCTATTTAAAAGCTCTATTTGAAATTAAAGTCGGTGGTGAATCAATTCCAAAAAAAGGATCAGTCTATATCTGAAGAGCGAATGCGGTACTTATTGTCTTGTCCAGTTTTCTTCAAATTGAATCCAATTTAATAATGATGTCTAAATAGGAAACCTTTTCAATTAGAAAGATTTTTTAATAAATCAAATATTTTATTTATTTTCTGTCCGTATAATTTTTGAATTTGAAAAAGTGGGAAATTCTTGAATCTATAATTTTTTAAACATAAATTCCAGATATTTTTAAATAAATTTCAGATTTTTTAATAATATTTTTTAGATTTAAAAAATATTACAATGACATAAATATCCTTAATACTTTTAATTTCCAGAGAAAACTTACGGAGGTTGTATACAATCTCGTTATGCAATCTAACAAAAAAAAAAAAGATAAAAAAAGTGATAAAATGTTCATAATTTGATAGTAATTTTAAAACAATTCAGTTAAGAATGAAGTTTGACTCTTGGCTCTTGAAATATTACACCTTTCTAGGACAATCTCTCTTCTATTTTTCTTTGTTTTTCATATTGAAAAAGATGGTTGGAATCAGGGTTTGTGGGATCGGACCGGCTGGTTCGATCGGTTGGACCGGAAACCGGACCTGGAACCGGTCCGGTAGCTTCAAATAACCGGCAGTAGCACAAAACCGTTGAAAACCGGTTTAGACCGGTCTAACCGGTGAACCGGCGGACCGTCCGAACCGCAATTAAACCCTTTTTTTTTTAAATAAAATCGTGATTGGATTTTTTGAGTCCAGTTATGAAGAAAACGTTATTCTCTCCCTTATTTCTCATATCTTCTACTCATTTCAAATTAGGGTATGCCCCCATTCCTACCCATCTTCTCCACCTTCAATTTCAGGTGAAATCATTTCTCATCTCGGATTGTTTGATGTTTGAACTTTGAAGTTCCGACATTTCTCGTCTTCTCTCAGTCTGGTAAGTTTACTGATCTTTTTATAATTAAAAACTTTGGTTAATTTTCTGATGTTATGTTTGTGTTTTAATTTTCTGGTTAATTTTCTGATGTTCTATTTGTATTTTAATTTGCTAGTTAATTTTCTGTTCCATTTTTTGTACCGATTCCGTTCTGTCAGTTACATTCTTACTCTGTTGTTGGATAGTTCGTGTGTTTAGGGTGTTAATGGTATGCTTTATTACTTTTTCTGCACTTCTAAATCAAGCAGCTGCAAATAATCTTTTAATTATAATAATGAAAAATATTACATTGTTTGAACTTCTGTTAGTTCGTGAAATCAAGCAGCTGCAAATAATTGATCAATTATAATAATATTATCCATTGTTTTGATTCTTTTGAACCTCTGTTACTTCGTGAAATCAAGCAGCAAATAATCTTTCCATTATAATAATGAATAATATTAGCCTACAAACTACAAAGCACAATGTTTTATAATTCTGTTACTTCGTGAATTTTGAATAATTTAAATTGAAAATAATGATGGTAATGATGAATGCTTTGATATATGTTGAATTTTTTTTCACAAGTTAAACTCAAATATCAAATTAGATTATATTACATATGCAACTATTGAAATTCAAAAGTCAGCAAATTGCATTTGACCGGTTGGACCAGCGGTCGAACCGGTCGAACCTTGAACCGGTGGTTTGTCTGATTCGGTCACCGGTCCGGTCCCACAAACACTGGTTGGAATATGATAAATTATATAAAATATTAAATAAATAAACAAGTAGGAAGAGGTGAAAGGGAATCATATATGTAACTCCAATTAATGTGACCAACAATATTGAAAACTTAACAAAGACAATCAACTATCTCTAGTCCTAGACCCACTGGTTCATAGACTCCATACTATTAGGATGATACATACCATCATTACTCCATAAAATTAACCTAACTCGAATCTAGTCCTTGTCTAAGATATTATTTCCTAAAGAGATATTTTTGCTAGGACGTAGTGGTATGTGTCATTTTCATTGTGGCATATTTTCTGATGACACTTTTATTTAAATAGTGTGAAAATTGTAAAATATGTGTTGAGAATTGTAACATGTTATGAATGTGAAGAGATGGATCCGACTGTAAAATAAAATACGTTGAAAATAAATAATACCCCATTCGAATAGAGACATCTCAAAACAAATAACCTTAAATTAATTTTATCCCTCGGTACTATTTACTAATTTAAAAAATCATGATGATTCATGAGATAAAGATAATGAGGGCCTACTATTTACTAATTAAAAAATCATGATGATTCATGAGAGAAGATAATGAGTTGTCTTAAATTTTTGGGAGCAATAGAAATTATCGTTCAAGTTTAAATTTAGATAGCTTTAAGTGGCAAAAAACTTACTATCTAAACCATTAATTTAGGTTCATGTCGTTTTGGGAGAAGGGGAGAGTTTTATTCTTATATTAAGAAAACAAAGATATCATCGTTAAAAAAAATAGTATTATGTTACCTACTCCTTCCTGAAATGAGGTTTCTTCAAGAAAAAAAAAATTGTTTTGTGAGAATCATATTTAAAATTCAATGTCAAGTTTAAATTAAAGTTTGAGAACTTTTATTTTACGAATAAGTTATATCTGATTGAATAAATCAAATCAACAAATAACATATAAGGCCCGTAAACGCTTGATGGATTTTAGAAGATTACATCTCTAAATTTGCTGAAAAAATTTACCTGTGTAAAACTGAACTCTTAATTTTATTTTTTTCCGAAGAAAAAATGGAGGAAGATTAGATGAAATGCAGTTGAATACTCACTCATGAACTAGAGTTATATTCTCTAAATTGAGAAGACTTGAGAAGTGTAAATTATGAAAAAAATTGCTATTTGTTGAGATCACAAGTATCGCGGCTTTAATAATCAATAAAATATAACGACACAAAATGTGCAAACTTTCCTTTTCTTTTTTCTTTCTTTTACTCCTATACTAATTCAGAACTCGTGAATAAACTAGTATTAATGAATAATATTCAAGGGTTTGTTTAATTTTTATTTAACAATGAAAAATTGTTTATTTCAGTTATATGTTTATTTGTTCTTTTATTAGAATATAAAATTAATTGTAATTATAGAATAATAAAATTAGAATTATAAAAGTAAGTAAAATGATGAAGTTTAATTAAAATATAATCACATAGCTAAAAGTAGAATAAAATCATGAATCGGACAATAAAATTACAACGAACAATATGTATGGTCTCACCATGTAAGTAAACATAATTCCAATAATTGATAGTCGTAATTTGTGTTGGTTATATTATAATATTATATACATTTGAAGTAAAAATTTAAAAAATTTAGATATTCGCATGTGTTCAGTAAGCTACATATTCCATAATGAAAAATATAATTAACTATACATTCTTTTATCTTAATTCTTAATTTTACATATTAAAACATGTATCTCCATTTCGCGGGTGCAAATGAAAATAATATGGATGCTGGTGATATTGTAGTTTAGTAAATTAGTATAATATTTTAGTAAATCGGATATCCAGGAAAAAAGCTATACTCATGGAGCGCAAAAATTACTCTCACAATCTACTTAAAAGATATTAAAAGTTAAACACAAAAATACTATATCATAAGGATGCATAAAATCCTATTTAAAAATGAATTATAATAAATTTCAACTAAAGTAACCGACAAACATACCTGGAAATAAATTATAGACAATGCAAAAAATTACAAAAAAGGAAAAATATTATTGTGATAAAATACAAAATGTCTCTATAACATCCATATAATATGAACTACTAAATATTATACTTTATATAATACTACATGAATTAATATTATATTCCCTCCGTCCCGTCCTAATTTGCACACTTTAATTTTTTGGTCGTCACCCTATTTTGCACACCCCTAAAATGGAAAGGAATCTTACAATCTCCACCGTTAAAATCTCCACCATCAATCTCCACCTTTAAAAAAGTCAAAGATTCCACAAAATCTATTTTTTCTTAATATACGCGTCGGAGCAGGTGTGCAAATTAAACCGGGACGGAAGGAGTATGCGTTATGTTGTAGAAACATCTATGCATTTTTTTTATAAAAAGCGAGATTACTTTTAGAATAGACTAGAATAAAAAAACTAACATATAAATTTTTAATAATCCCGCTTTTATATCATAATTTAAAATTCAATTCTCTGTGATTTTTTATTCCAAGATTTTTATAGATTATTGGAATGTTTATATATTTTTATTTTTAATAATAATACCGAGAACCGTGATTGTAATTATTTGCAATTACTTAATGAACTTATTTAGGAGAAATTACAAAAATATGAAAATTTAAATATTGAAATATTTTACAGTTTCAAATCGCTACTATGTATAATCGAAAAATATGAATCATTAATTGCAATAATTATTTTAACCTTATCCGAGGAAATAAAGAAATAACAATTTTAAATCTTAATATATTTTATATTCGAAAACACTTTAAGATAATGATATTTGGTAAAGTTGTTTTTGTTTTAATATGAAAGGGATATCATCCGTTTTAGTTAAATATGAAGATTGGATATTGAGTAGTTTCTCGGTTTCACTAGACTTACTTTAAAGTAAAGTTTGACAATTTATCATTCTTTAAGTGATCCCTTACCCACTCCGCACTCATCAGATAAGCTACGTTTATTTTGTATATTTAAATGAATACATGACATCAACTATTAATTGGAATACATGATTTAATCTAACCCATCCCGCCTCTACCCCAAATCATTTGTCCCCCTTCATCATTCAGAGCGAGTCAGGATCTTATATATCACGGAATATACTTTTACATAAAATAATATTGTTGCTACAAAAAGTAATATTTTTTTCGTCAGACGGTGTGACGGTCTTACACAAGTTTTTGTCTATTAAAGAGAGAGAAAATTTATATTCTGACAAGTCTTCCATTGAGGTATCTTTCTCTCCTTATTTTTTTGTTTCTCCTCCAATCAATTTCTTTTTCTTTTTCCTTTTTATTTTTTTGTTCTTTTTTTGACATTTCCCTTCAAAATTTAAAGGTTTTATAACTTTTTCGTCTCAATTCGATTTTTTATTAAAAATATACCAAATTAATGCTCTTTTCATCATCTTTGATTTGACATACATGATGCATATATATAATTAAAATATTAATTTTAAGTGTAAAATATATTTTTAGGATTATAATGATATATTTTTATTTTTAAACATTTGTGTTTAAAATTAAAATGCGATATAATTTTAAGATTAATATTTTTAACGTATTAAAATTATTAACTTTTTTAAGAAGATTATGATTATTTACTTTTATTTTACATTTTTTTAATCTTAATAATTTTATATAGTGTGAATTATATTGTTTAAAATTTTGATAAAAAAAAAACATAAATTAGGTAAATTTGCACTTTGCCATAGAAAAAAAATAGATATATTTATTAAAGTGATTCGATAATTGAATTAGTTTGCTTTTTATTTTTTTATTTTGTGAAAAAAAATATGTTAACTACAAAAATAAGAAGTCGATTATTTTTTATTTGAATATGACATGATAATATAGTTTACCATTCAAATACTTAAGTAACTAATATGTTTATGACTTCTTATTATGTTATTTAATATTATTATATGTGGCTTTCAAACTATAATTATTCAAAATATTTGATATTATTTTGACCTTATACGAATATGTAATTGTATTAATATATCATTACAAATATTATAACTTGTATAGTGCATTGGTAAAATAATAGGGAGAGCACCCTCATCAAATCCTGCAATCAAATAATTGAATTAACAAAATTTATGAAAATTTAATTGATAATTTTAATGTGTGATGCTAAAATGTATTAAAATTATTAATATAAAAAATTGAAACAATAAAATTTATTAAAATTTAATTGGTAGTTTCAATATGTGATAATGAAAAATAATAAAAGTAAAAATAAATACATATAAAAAATAATATAGAAAAAAGAAAATAATTATACAATAAAATATTGACTCTCGATTTTATATTCTCAAATAATATATAGGTGAATAACTTCATTACACATTATTATTATTATTATTATTATTATTATTATTATTATTATTATTATTATTATTATATATAAAATTATTAATCCTCATCGCACGAGTGGACATTCATATTCATATTCATATTCATATATTATTAAAAAAGAAGTAAGAAAGATATCATGCACTAAAATAACCGTCATTGTTGAGCTTAAATTGCTTAATCCCACAAAGTAGTGAGCTTCACATACAATACGACAGGCTTGAGCTAAGTAAAGAAGACGACGGCAACAGCGACAAATGCCACGTGTCTCAAGGATGGCTTGTCCTTTACGGCGTGCGCCATATGCTCTTCGAGCTAAGCCACTGAAGAAGAAGAAAGCAACAAATAATCAGTTCAACAAACAATAAAATGTGATTATTTTCAACTTATGCTCCAATAATTGGAAGTTGGAAGTACAGCTTATTGAAAAAAAAAAAAATGGGTGTCGCTGTAGTGACGGTGATGTTTGATCTGTTGTTGATTCTCGCCTCCACAACGCCGTTCTGTTTTGGCGCCAATGTGACGTACGACCACCGGGGGCTGGTAATCGGCGGCAAGAGACGACTACTGATTTCCGGCTCCATTCATTATATGCGCAGCACTCCACAAGTCAGTATATCTGCCCTCCCTCCCTCTCTCCAAAAAATTGTGTTTCACACATGGAATTGAATGCAGATGTGGCCGGATTTGATGAAAAAATCCAAGGACGGAGGATTGGATGTCATTCAAACTTTTGTATTCTGGAATTTGCACGAACCAGTTCGTGGCAAGGTCAAATTCTTTTAAAATTTGTTTCTTGAATGTTTTAGCATGTCTAGGAAAAAGATAAAGCAGAAATGCTAAGTCGCAAGAATTTTGCAGTATGATTTTGAAGGAAGAAAAGATTTGGTGAAGTTTGTGAAATTGGCTGGGGAAGCTGGGCTCTTGGTTCATCTTCGAATAGGCCCATATGCTTGCGCTGAGTGGAATTATGGGTAAAACAAATACAGCATCAACATTGCTGTTTTTGCTTGATTTTACTATTTTTTTGCAACCCTTAAAAGGTATATAGGTTGATACATTGTGGCTGACGTAACTGGTTACTCCAATTTTTTGATAGTGGATTTCCTCTTTGGTTGCATTTTATACCCGGAATTGTTTTTCGAACTGATAATGAGCCGTTTAAGGTAGCTCTTTTTCCTTTTTCAGCTTTGTGGCTTTGTGACTGTATTTATGGTACTTATGTACTAATGCAAGCAGTTGGTGTTTTAGGCTGAAATGAAACGGTTTACGGCCAAGATTGTTGACATGATGAAGCAAGAAAATCTATATGCATCCCAAGGTGGACCCATTATTTTGTCTCAGGTATGATATGCTCAACAAGGGTATAGTCTCGTCACTTTATATGAAGTCTCCTGGATAATTATATTGTTTCTTATGTGACTTGTTTTCAGATTGAAAATGAGTATGGAAATATTGATTCAGCATATGGTGATGGTGCCAAAAGATACATAAATTGGGCTGCATCAATGGCTATATCATTGGATACAGGGGTGCCTTGGGTTATGTGCCAGCAAACCGATGCTCCAAATCCTATCGTGAGTTCTTCTTCTCAATTTTTCTTGTTTTGGGCCAAATAGATTGAATGATCAGCCAACTTTTGTTTGTCTTGGTATGTACTACAGATTAACGCTTGTAATGGATTCTACTGTGACCAATTTACTCCAAATTCCATTAATAAGCCTAAAATGTGGACAGAGAACTGGAGTGGATGGTAGGTCCATTTCTCAAATACTCTTACCTAGTTTGTGCTTCCAGATTTTGACGGCGTTGTGTTAACCAAAAACATCAGGTTTTCTTCGTTTGGCGATCCTGTCCCCCACCGACCTGTGGAAGACATTGCTTTCTCCACTGCCCGTTTTTACCAGCTTGGTGGAGCATTCCAGAATTATTACATGGTACTCATTGTCTCATTGTCAAGTATTTTACAATGTATAAAACTAGATTCTCAATAACTTCTTGTGCGATTTTATTGCATTTCAAAAGTATCATGGTGGGACTAACTTTGGCCGAACGTCTGGGGGACCATTCATTACGACAAGCTATGATTATGATGCGCCAATAGATGAGTATGGTAAGTTATATCTTTGCTTGTTATATGTTCTCACACAAAAATTTGTAGTTTGTACCAAAACTTCAATTAAAGCAAGCAACTCATATTTGCCTAATCTTGTTAGAATAATAAATATATAGATGCATATTATGAACTAAAATGTAGTTTCGGATCCGTTATGACCTTATCTTGTTCAGATAGGTTTCTGAATTATGGGTTCTCTTTGGCTATTATAGGCCTTCTGAGGCAGCCAAAGTGGGGTCACTTGAAAGATGTACATAACGCCATAAAACTTTGTGAAGATGCACTAGTGGCAACCGATCCAGAAACTACGTCTCTTGGTCAAAATTTGGAGGTAGCTAAACGTCATATGGTTTCCGGAATTTCCCCTCTTTCTAACAGTATACAAGAGCTCTTGTGCATTGCGTAATAATTCGTTACCTTTTTCAGGCTACTGTTTACAAAACGGAATCAGGGCTGTGTGCTGCTTTTCTTGCAAATGTGGGTAATCAATCTGATTCAACTTTCAACTTCAATGGAAATTCCTATCACCTGCCTGCTTGGTCTGTCAGCATCTTACCTGACTGCAAGACTGTAGCACTCAATACTGCGAAAGTATGTCCCACTATCCTATACACCGTATTCCTCCTGTAGAAAAATATTATTACACACACATAACAAACTTAAAGTAAAAATATATATGTCATCCAAGCAATATACTACAGAAATTAAAGTGGAATATTATAGCTGTCAAAGTTATGAATGGATTCTAGCAGCATAAGCTAATATATGATCACTTATTTATACTAATAACAGATTAGCTCTGTGGCAACGATCTCAAAATTTTTTCATCGGCCTTTGGAAGACAATATTGCACCCACAAAGTCACTCTTCTCAGGGTGGAGCTGGATCAAGGAGCCTGTAGGCATATCTAGCAATACTGCTTTCACAAAACTAGGCTTACTAGAACAAATAAATACTACTGCGGATCAAAGTGACTATCTGTGGTATTCTCTGAGGTAAAAAATCTTCCAAAACTATTATCCATTTTGATGTGAAATCAGGTTTAACTTGTCCAAATTGTATCAGCATTGAAACAAAAGGGGACGAGCCTTTCTTGAAAGATGGATCTCAGACCGTTCTTCATGTGGATTCTCTTGGCCATGGGATCTATGCTTTCATCAATGGAGAGCTTGCAGGTGATCCATTTAATTATACTATTCCGTGTGCATTTGAAATGACTTGGTATGTCCATCAGTTGTTTGGCATTTCTTTCAAATAATACATATACATTATTATGAAATTTGAGCAGAGAAATATTTGTTTTGTCTATGAGGCTTTGAACCAGTCATATGGGATACAAAATTGTAAATACAAAGGAGTACCAATGATTATAGGAACTGAGGTTCTGGCGTGTATCGTAAGAGAAGAGAATTTTACTGTTTCTACGTGAAAAGGCGGCTGATCTTCTCCTTCTCACCAACTATACAGGGAGTTTGACAGGAAACTACAGCAATCCCAATGTGTCACTTGATGTTCCCATCAGCCTCGTATCTGGAAAAAATAAGATTGATCTCTTGAGTTTGACAGTGGGATTACAGGTATAACTGTTACTTGACTGAAGAAAATCTTAGTCACTGTTGTGCTAAGTGTTGTCTAATACAGAATTATGGAGCGTACTATGATATGAAAGGTGCGGGAATCACTGGGCCCGTGCTGGTGAAAGGTTTTCAAAATGGATCTACAATTGATCTATCATCAAATATGTGGACATATCAGGTTCTTGATGCAACTTTTAGATGTATTATATTGTGAATTACGCATCAAAATGTCTCCTATTTCTGTTTCAGATATACAACCATGTGTTCATTGGTTATGAAAGATCTATCCTGCTTTTGTTTTTGTTTTTTTTTTTTTTTTGTTTTTTTTTTGTTTTTTTTTTTTTTTTCTGAGTTTGGAATCACGTAATCAGATTGGTTTGAGAGGAGAAGAGTTGGGCCTGTCTACCGGAACATCCTCTCGTTGGGTATCAGGACTGACTTTGCCTAAGAATCAACCATTGGTATGGTACAAGGTAAGCCCGTATGAGCAACACCTCATCTTATTTAGGATCTATCTAAACATGAAATAATCATTCAATAAACTCTTACATTTGATCATGTAATAAAAATTATTACTAGGCTGCTAATTGTTGCCTTAGGATGGGATGATGTATGACTAATAACTCATCTCTGTTTCATGTTTTCTTTGTGATCTAGACAACGTTTAGTGCTCCGACTGGAAGCACCCCAGTTGCATTGGACTTCACAGGAATGGGGAAGGGACAGGCATGGATAAACGAGCAGAGCATTGGCCGTTATTGGCCCATACACGCTCCAAATAATGGTTGTACCGACTCATGCAACTACAGAGGATCTTTTAGCCCAAGCAACTGTATGAAGAATTGTGGAAAGCCTACTCAGCAATTGTTAGCATCCTAACTTCAACTCTCTTACTCATGTTTTCATCAAGAATGCTTATATAAATATTCTTACAGCTATCATATTCCACGCTCGTGGCTTCAACCAAGTTCAAACATCCTGGTCTTATTCGAAGAAGCGGGAGGTGATCCTACACAAATATTTCTTGCCACAAGAGAACCTGAAAGCATATGCTCTCATATTTCCGAGACTCACCCTATCCCACTTGATACATGGACTTCCGATGAAGAAACAAGAAACAGAACTGGGCCCACTTTGTCACTGAACTGCCCTATACCCGATCAGATCATATCTGAAATCAAATTCGCGAGCTTTGGAACTCCACATGGAACATGTGGAAGTTTTAGCCATGGACAATGCAACAACAAAGACACACTTTCAATAGTAAAGAAGGTTTTTCTTCTTACTGATTCTTATGATAGAAGGTAGTGGTTCCTTGTTTGTTATGCATTATTTTCTGTTGAACAGGCTTGCATAGGAATGAGAAGTTGCAGTTTTGGAGTCTCGGCGGATACGTTCGGTGATCCATGCAAAGGTGTTAGCAAAAGTTTAGCTGTTGAAGCTTGCTGTACATGGTTAGATCCTACAACAGAAACATACCGTCCCCATTCTTTGTGAAGTTATAAACACAGATAGTCCTCTCTTTTTCGTTTTTTCTTTTTTATAATATGTTGATTATACATCATGAAATATCTTTTTTTAGTACCTAAGGGTGGGGTTGGTGGGAATCGATTGATCGGGTTACAAGATGTTCTACCAGTCTTACTACAAACAATTCCTACATCATGAAATAGTTGGTCCTAAATATTGTGTTACAACTTGATGATTGAGAGCAATACCGTAATCATATATATACGTTTTATATACTTCGATCAGTGTATATACCATAGCCCACCGATTTAATATATGGAATGAAAGTTAATCTTTTACTATGTAAAAGGCCGGTTATGGTTTAAACTATCTACAAATTTGATATATTGTTTCCGTAAATTCTCGTGTACAATAGGTACGCGGATCTTAAATTTATGTAATTTGAGTGCGGCAAATTTGTGGGTTGTGAAGTTTTTCATAAGATATATCACTATTCACGGTGAAAGATATTACTACCTCCGTCCCATTCTAACTTTTCTACTTTTCCTTTCGGTTTGTCCCAACTTAACTTGTCAGCTCATAAATGACAAATTTTTCTCACAATCTCTACCTTCAAAATCTTCACCCTCAATCTCCACCTTTAAAAAAGACAAAGATTTCACAATTTTTTTTTTAATCGTCGTGCCCGATTAAAATAAGAAAGTTAAGTCGGGACAGATATTTCGAACAAAAATGACCTGCCAAGAATTAAGAGTTGACCAGCTAAGAAGTGATTGATTTATATTTTCACGACATTTGTTCATGGACATAGTGGCAACCACGTGCCGATTATGTGAGAGAAATATCAGTTCTTCCTACTCTTATCGCCACTCTTTAAATTAAGGGTGAGCGCATCTTTCGAAGATAATTTGAACTGTATTGAATTTAAATTGATAATATTCATTAATTATTTAATTTTATTCGAGCTTAACCAATCTGAATTCTTTTTAGTGTCAAATCGAATAGTTCCAAACTGAGAAACCGAAAGAGAATTGTGTAGAGCCATTCAAAGAAAAATATTATTTAATTCATTATAGTAATATAGATATTGTATTATTTTTATATATCATTTAATTCATTTTTATGTATTATGATATTGAATAGCTAATTTATAAATTTTAGTGAATTTTAATAGTGTATAAAACTACTCTATTTTTTGTATAAAAATATTTATAATGAATAATTTTCAGAACAAATAAATATCTATCAATTATACTACCTCCGTCCCACTCTAACTTTCCTAGTTTTCTTTTTTGTTTGTCCCAACTTAACTTTCCAGCCCATAAATGGCAAACTTCTATCACAATCTACACCCTCAAAATCTTCACCCTCAATCTTCACCTTTAAAAAAGTCAAAGATTCCACAAAATTTACTTTTTCTTAATCTCCGTGTCCGGTCAAAGTAGGAAACTTAGGCCGGGACGGAGGGAGTATATATTAATTAACTAATATGTTTATAGTTTATATAACATAATATATTATATACAATATGTTTAAATTTAATTCTATGTTTTTAGTCCAATTTATCAATAAAATTTATTATTATATTTAATAGTCAAACTAGTACAGTAAAAAAAAAAAAATATATAATTTATCTAATTGTAGCGTAAAATGTTCTCGGTTTTAAATATGTAGTACTTGAGGCAAAATGTTTTCGTTATTAATAATGTAGTACCTGAGGTAAATCTCATACTGTTATTTGGTTGTTTAATGTTCGTTTTTCCCAATTATCACTTGTATACTCACTAAATGATTTTTTAGGGTTAAAAGGATATTCATTAATCACTTCAATGGCCAAACTTCCAATTTCTTTGAGTACAATATGGTGAACAGTAGACAGATATTCCTCTAGCCATCCAAATTCATCGAGATTATTGGTGCAATAGTGTGATAATGGATGTACTAAACCATATTTGCCTCCCGGTGTATATGCGCAAATTCGATAATTCACATGCGATTAGCCAAACCCCGCACATCTTCAATGATCACTTCGCCGTATACATCCACCCATTCTCCTTTCTTTAGCGCCTTTATCAGTGTCAAGCTATCACTCTCAATAAACGTATTCATCAGCCCATAATCAAGACCGATCTTCATCCAATATCTCAATGACATTGCTTCGATTAGTGTTGAGGAACCGCCACCTCTAGTCCTTGTTGTACACACCTTGAGCAAATCCCCTTCACTATCCCGTACGATGCCCTAGAAACCAAATGTTCCATCCTTATAGCATGTAGCATCAACATTCGTCTTCAATCATTCGCTGGCTTCCTCTAGACTCCATCGATCCCTCGGGAATCTGCAGCAATCGGCTGTTGCTGAAGCATTTCTGTCCATGAACGAACAACCGCTCTTACCACTTGCTCCACATCAAACGACACTCTCTCGATGTAGAATTTTGCAACGATACACCCATAGATTCCAAACCATCATTATTGATAAATGCATCATTCTACATATTTTAATCCCTTCACATGGTGCATTTTTGTTGATTTTATAAACAATATTGAGTTATTTTACTAAATTTTATTAATTTTGCTCAACATAATCTTTCTTATTGTTTTTAATTAAATTTTAATCTTTTAAAAGATGATTTTATATTTCAAAAAGAGGACTGGCCATTAAAAGGCCACCAAATCGGTCCACTATTATAAAAGTGAAGAAAAGAAAAACAAAAGTAGCAAGAGATTTTATAACTAGAGTGAAATAATGGCAGCAACTTGCAAAATGAAATTTGAAAAATAAGCCCACCAAAGTGGACTTACTTTTTTTTTAAATGATTAATTGAGTAGCAACTTGGAGCCCACTATTTTTGCTCACTTTTCAAAAGACCAACAGCAGCAAGTAGCAATGTGAGAGAGGGAGAATGGAAGCAACAGCTCGCAGGCGAGATCAGAAGCAACACAACAGCCACTTGCAACAGTACAACTTTCAGTTATATTTTGACAGCAAGATTCAGCAAATTTACAGCCCCTCAACAGCAAAATTGGCAGACCAAAATCATTAATTTGACAACTTGAAGATGCAAATTGGGGCTCAATTCAGCCTATAAAAGGAGGAAGGTATCCACCAATCCATGAAGAATTCAACAACAACTCAATTTCTCAAGTAGAGGTAGAATAGCAATCTTTTGGTGTTTTCATTCTTGTAATCTTTTGAGGGTGTGAGGGCTTCTAAAATAATATTAGGGAGTGTAGAAAGGAGAAATCTATCGAAAACGGGCTAGTTCGTTTTCGATAGACGGAGGAAATTTCCCGCTTTTGAGAAGTGTCAAAGCAACTCAACAAGGGGAAGATTTCTAGTACTAATTCTTGTCAAATTTCTCTTTTTATATCTTCCAAATATTATGTTTAGTATATCCCTCACACCCCTCTTGAATTATAGTTAGGTTATATTGTAATATGTTTATGTTGATGTTTATGCACACAAGGTGTTTGATATTTTGCTCAATTGAATACAAAATTTAGTTGATATTCTTGTCATATTGTGGTAATTGATTTATATTCTAATCCTTATTTTCATGACTTTTGGATCCATTTCATGTATGTTGGTTGGAATTATAGCTATTTTGTTTGGCTCGGCCTAGTCCGAATTGAATAGAAATTAAGTAGCAATTAGTTTGAATTAAGAATAGTCAAATGGTTTTAATTCATACTTGAATATGATTTGAACTAGTAATATCAACTTGTGATTTGCTAGGATTGATCTTCCCTAACTTTATGCAATTAGTCGAAGTCTTGTTAATTGAATAGTAAAGATTGACATGATTAGATTAATTAGAATTGAGATTATCCTAGAATAATTTCAATAATATTAGAGGGATTATAGTGAAACTTTAGCTACTTAAGGTTCTCACTTTCAATCTATTAACTTTGTTTTGTATAATTGATCAAGAATCAAGCTCTTGGGTTCATTAATCTTAAAATTTGCATATACTAATTATTTCTTTATTTGTTTTGAAAATGTTAGTTTTTAGAATTATTTATCTTTACTTTAGACGTTAATTCTTTTGCTAAACACCCCCCCCCCTTCGTGTGTGTGCGTGTGAATTCTATTTATATGTATATATATTATTTATAGTTCATAATTGGAGTTAATGTTTATCATGTTTGATTCTAAAATTAAGTAAGCAAAATTCTCCTCGTGGGAAATGATCCTTTCTTACCATATACTATTTTGTTTAATATTGTGGGCTAAGAATAGGTTAAATTTGTGGCGGTAACGACACGCTACCAAATTTTTGGCGCCGTTGCCGGGGAGAATTATTTGTATACTTAATCTTAGAATTAATACAAATTTGAATATCTCCTTTGAACTTGTGGCAATATTATTATTATTATTATTATTATTATTATTATTATTATTATTATTATTATTATTATTATTATTACAAGCTTGTGGAAATGATTCACTGATCGACTTTGTGTATATTGGCTTGCACTATTAGACTTGTAAATTATAATTTTAAATATTAAAGTAGCTATGCTTATTAACTTGATTTTCACATTTTTTTTTAGTTAATTTACTTTTATTTTACTCTACTAATATATGATGTTGTCTATTTGAAAGGTGTATGCGATTGAGAAGTGGTAGGATAATCGGTGAAGAAAGTGAAGAAAAACTAGTAAAAGAAGAAGAAAAAGAAAGTAAGGAGAACATGGCTAACCAGACGCTCAAGCAACTTTCTCAACCGAATATCGATGATCAACCATTATGTATCATCTTCCCGGAATTAGCAAAACCTCTCAAGCTGAACTCAGGTTTTCTAAATTTGCTTCCAAAATTTAATGGTCGGGCAGGTGAGGACCCTCATAGGCACTTGAAAGAATTTTTAGTTGTTTGTTCTACTATGAGACCTGATGGTGTTGATGAGGAACAAGTCAAACTACGTGCTTTTCCTTTTTCATTGCATGATTTAGCTAAAGACTGGCTTTACTATCTTCCACCAGGATCCATTACTACTTGGGCGGAATTGCAAAAATCTTTTCTTGAAAAATTCTTTCCCGCAAGTAGAATTGGATCCATTCGAAAAGAAATATGTGGAATTAGGCAAAATTCTAATGAGTCACTATATGAATATTTGGAAAGATTTAAACGATTATGTGCTAGTTGTCCCTAACACCAAATTAGTGAATAATTATTAATTCAATACTTTTATGAAGGTCTTTTACCACATGATAGAGGTATGATTGATGCTGCAAGTGGGGGTGCTTTAGTTGATAAAACGCCTGCACAAGCTAGACAATTAATATCTAATATGGCCCAAAATACACAACAGTTTGGAACTAGAAATGATGTAGGACAGACTAAGAGAGTTAATGAAATCGATGTTAATGCTGTGCAAGAACAACTTAGAGAAAATGCTCAACAAATGGCTCATTTAACTACTCTTATGTCCAAGTTTGTGTCAAATGGCAACACGCAAGCTCGTGCATGTGGCATATGTACTGATTTTTCTCATACTACTGATGCTTGTCCTATTTTACAGATTGAAGATGTTAATGCTATAGGCGGTTTCCCTGGCCAACCCCAAAGAAAATATGATCCTTTTTCTAATACTTATAATGAGGGTTGGAAAGATAATCCTAATTTGAGATATGACCAAGGTAACTTTAGACCAAACAACTACCAAAATATGCGTCAACCTGAAACTTCTAATCGTTCTTTAGAAGATATGGTCAAACAGTTGACTACCCAAATAGGTCAAGTTCATACCCAAGGCGTCCAATACCAAAAGAAAACCGACACTCATTTACAACACCTAGACAACCAAATTGGGCAAATTTGCACTTCCTTGAATAGCATAGAAACCCAATTGTCCGGGAAACTTCCATCTCAACCCATTCCTAACCCAAAAGAAAATGCTAAGGCCATAACACTAAGATGTGGAAAACAATTAGAAGAGCCTAAGAGTAAAAGGGTGGCAATTGAGAAAGAGCTAGAAGTAAAATCTAAGGATGTGGGAAATAGTGAAAATGAAAGGAAAGATGGGGAGGAGGTTAGTTTAAGGAAATATGGACCAAATAACAAACCCCCTACCCCCACCTTTTCCCTCTAGATTTGCAAAATCAAGAAAAGAATCCATGGACCAAGAAATTTTAGAGACGTTTAGGAAGGTAGAAGTTAACATACCTCTCTTAGATGCTATTAAACAGGTTCCCAGGTACGCTAAATTTCTCAAGGAGCTTTGCACCAACAAAAAGCAATTCAAAGGCTCTCAAAAGGTAAGTATGGGTGGAAATATTTCCGCCATGATTCAAAAGAAAATTCCACCTAAGTGCAAGGACCCAGGTATGTTCACTATACCTTGCAAAATTGGAAATTTGAGGTTTGAAAGATGCATGTTGGACTTAGGTGCTTCCATAAATGTTATGCCAAGAACTATTTATGATTCTTTGAATTTAGGGCCATTAAGCAAAATTGATGTTGTGATTCAATTGGCTGATAGGTCTAATGCATATCCAGTAGGAATACTTGAGGATGTCTTAGTTCAAGTAAATGAATTGGTATTTCCTGCTGATTTTTACATTCTTGACATGGGTGATGATTCGTCTAATAATGTGCCATTACTCTTAGGAAGGCCATTCTTGAAAACATCTAAAACTAAGATTGATGTGCATGAAGGAAATTTGACAATGGAATTTGACGGGGAAGTAATTAAGTTCAATATTTTTTATGCAATGAGATATCCTAGTGACATTAATAATGTGAGTTCGATTGATACTGTTGATATTATTGATGTAATTGTGCAACAAATCTTTGATCTTGATAACTTGGATGAAGTACTACTTGAACTTGAATCTTCTGAATTTTTTGTTGAAAAAGAGGTTAATTTAGAAGAATTGAAGGTAACTTCTACATCTCTTGCTTTGCCTCTCACTTCTTCAAAATTATTGCCTTCTGTAGTACAAGCTCCTAAGTTAGAATTAAAACCCCTCCCCTCTAATCTGAAATATGCTTTTCTTGGTGATGGTGAAACTTTGCCTGTGATTATTTCAAACTCTTTAACCCCACCCCAAGAACAAAAATTGTTGAATGTGTTAAAACAATATAAAGAGGCCATAGGATGGACAATTGCTGATATTAAAGGAATAAGCCCAACCTTGTGTATGCATAGAATCCTTCTTGAAGATGATGCTAAACCTGTTAGAGAAGCACAACGTAGGCTAAATCCTCCTATGATGGATGTCGTGAAAAATGAAATTCTTAAGTGGTTGGAAACAGGAGTAATTTTTCCCATTTCCGATTCAAAATGGGTAAGTCCAATTCATGTAGTACCTAAGAAATCCGGAATAACGGTCATAGAAAATACAAAAGGCGAACTTGTTCCTACTAGAATATCTAATGGATGGAGAGTGTGCATTGACTATAGGAAGCTAAATCTAGCTACTAGAAAAGACCACTTCCCATTACCGTTTATTGATCAAATGTTGGAAAAACTAGCAGGACAAGCTTTCTTTTGCTTCTTAGACGGGTACTCAGGATATATTCAAGTTGCTATTGCTCCAGAAGATCAGGAAAAAACCACTTTCACATGCCCGTTTGGCACGTTTGCCTTTAGAAGAATGCCCTTCGGCCTTTGTAATGCACCCGGTACTTTTCAAAGATGCATGATGAGCATATTTTCTGATTTGATCGAGCATAACATGGAAATATTTATGGACAATTTTACTGTTTTTGGTGATTCGTTTGATTTTTGCCTCCATAATTTATCTCTTGTTTTGAAAAGGTGCATTGAAACTAACCTTGTCTTAAACTTTGAAAAGTGTCACTTTATGGTTGAACAAGGCGTAGTTTTGGGACATATTGTGATCTCTAAAGGGCTAGAAGTCGATAAAGCCAAAATAGAGGTAATCAGCTCATTACCTTACCCTACTTGTGTTCGTGAGGTAAGATCATTTCTTGGGCATGCTGGCTTTTATAGACGCTTTATAAAAGATTTTTCAAAAATTGCATCCCCTTTATGTGCATTGCTTGGAAAAGATGTACCCTTTGAATTTAATGAAAAATGTAAAAAGGCTTTTGATGATTTGAAACATAGATTGACTTCTGCTCCTGTTATTCGCCCCCCTGATTGGAATTTGCCATTTGAAATAATGTGTGATGCGAGTGACAAAGTAGTAGGAGCTGTGTTAGGACAAAGAAAAGACAAAGAGCCTTATGTGATATATTATGCTTCTAAATCACTTGACCCTGCACAATGTAATTACACCGTGACTGAGAAAGAAATGCTTGCTGTTGTATTTGCATTGGAAAAATTTCGTTCTTACTTGCTTGGTACCAAAGTGATCGTCTTTTCTGATCATGCCGCACTTAAATATTTGATGAAAAAGAAAGAATCAAAGCCTAGACTTTTGAGATGGATGCTTTTATTGCAAGAATTTGATTTAGAAATTAGAGATAAGAAAGGTGCTGAAAATCTTGTTGCGGATCACTTGAGTAGAATAGTACCTAGAGATGATTGGCCAATGGTTTCTGAATTTTTTCCTGATGAGCAATTATATTCTTTGACTGTGGAACCTCCTTGGTATGCTGATATTGTAAATTTTTTAGTAACTAGGACTTCCCCAACTGAATTGACAAGGGCTCAAAAGGATAAAATAAAGGCTGAATCAAAATATTATTTTTGGGATGACCCGTATTTGTGGAAATCTTGTTCTGATCAAATAATTAGAAGATGTGTGAATGAATCCGAATATGTGTCTATTTTAACTTTTTGTCATAGTTATGATGCTGGAGGTCATTTTGGTCCCAAAAGGACTGCTCATAAAGTGCTTGAATGTGGATTTTATTGGCCTACTTTGCATAAAGATGCATATTTATTTTGTAAATCTTGTGAACAATGTCAAAAGACAGGTAACATATCACGAAGGAATGAGATGCCTCAAACAGGTATTTTAGTTTGTGAAATTTTTGACATTTGGGGTATTGATTTTATGGGTCCATTCCCATCGTCTTTTGGTAATGTTTATATCATTCTTGCCGTTGATTATGTATCTAAGTGGGTAGAGGCTAAGGCTTTCAAGAATGATGATGCTAAAACTGTGGTCAAATTTGTTAAGAGTCACATCTTTAATAGGTTTGGCATACCAAAAGCAATCATTAGTGACCGTGGTACTCATTTTTGCAATAAGACATTTGGTGCTTTACTTGAAAAATATCATGTCACACATCGCGTTTCTACTGCATATCACCCCCAAACTAGTGGGCAAGCTGAGGTCTCTAATAGAGAAATTAAACAAATTTTGGAGAAAATGGTTAATCCTAATAGGAAAGATTGGAGTATTAGATTAGATGATGCTCTTTGGGCTTATAGGACTGCATTTAAAACTCCAATTGGTATGTCCCCTTATAGGTTGATTTTTGGAAAAGCGTGTCACCTGCCGGTTGAAATTGAACATAAATCATATTGGGCGGTAAAACAATGTAACTTAGACTACATAAAAGCTGGAAAAGAAAGAAAGTTACAATTACAAGAACTAGAGGAACTAAGACTAGAAGCTTATGAAAATGCTAGAATATACAAGGAAAAATCCAAAGCATTTCATGACAAGATGATACTTAGGAAGTCATTTCATATTGGGCAAAAAGTGTTGTTATTGAATTCCAGATTGAAATTGTTTCCAGGTAAGCTCCGAACACGATGGCTTGGTCCATTTGTTGTTACTAACGTTTTTCCTCATGGTGCAATAGAAATAAAAAGTTTAGAAACTGACAAGATTTTCAAAGTTAATGGTCACAGGCTAAAGCCACTCTACGAACAAACTCAAGTGATGCTGATGGAGGAAATTATTTTAGAGGAGTCTTGAGAAAGAAGGGAGTATGTCGAGCCAACGACAATAAACAAAAGCGCTGCTTGGGAGGCAACCCAATACCAGATTTGCATTCTGTACTCTACTTTGTCTAATCTATTTTGCCATTTAGTAACTTTATTTTCGGATATATATTGCAATATTAGTATGCAACTAGCTTTTTGATAAAATGCTTGACTAATCTAATTTTTCTTTTACTCAACATTTGAATATTACATTGAGGACAATGTATGGTTTAAGTGTGGGGGGGGGGGGGGGGGGGGGAAGAAAGTGAAAATTGAAAATTGAAATTTTTGGCAAATTTTCATGAATTTTGAGGCTAATTTTTAAAAAATTCTTGCTATTTTTGGCACTTATTTTGTGTAAAATGAACAATTTTGAGTTCTCAATTGGTAAAGGAGTATGACCACAAGTTTGAAACAATTTGCTCTAAAGATCATAACATGATAAACGGGATCAATTCTTGTAACTAGTTGATATATTTTCTTAAAAATAGTAGTCACTATGGATGGTAGACAAAAGCTGGTGAGATTTGAGCTTAATGACTGATATATATCTTATCAAGTCTCATTTCTTTCATGAGTGCTTTCTTTTGTAGATTTGTATCCCTAGAACTTGCATTATTCTCTTCAAAGTCAAACTTATAACATACATTTCACATAAAAATGATTAAGGCATTTAGGAAACCACTTGAGCCAAAACAAACCTTACATATATTTTCCACTAGTGAGCCAAGTTGAGCCTTTTTGCCTCTCTTTGTTTTTGCTTGTCTCATTATGAGCCTCAAACCAAGTCATCTATTTTTCCCCATGGCCTAAGGATTAGTAGAGCACTTGAATTCAAAGAAATGTGGATTGTGGTGAATGTAAGAATAAAAAAAAAAAAAAAAAAAAAAAAGACTGGAGGTACCAATGTGGACAACAAGGGGTGATCTTAAAATCTACTAACCTTGTATCATGGTAGGATGGAGCATTAAATGCACCTACTTTGGTCGATCATGGCTCAAGTTAGAAGAAAATGATGAAAGAAAAGAAAGAACAAAGTGTGAAATCTTCAAATTTTTTTTATGGTGTTGCTTTGCTCTACTAATCAAGGGTTTTTTCCGCCGTATTTTACCACCACACTTGCCTCTACAAAATTACAAGTTATCCTAAACCATTTTTCTCATGTACTGTATCCTCATGAACATCTCATACACAATGACTCCCAACTCTATTTACCTCAAAAGTCCTTATGATTTATGTGGTTTTTGTGATCCTAATGATGGAGAAATGAGAAGACATGCAAGCTTATGGTGGGTCAAGTTTATGAAATGAATTTGAGAGAAACACTAACCTTTTTAAACACACGAGCGAAGAGTGAATTATCTTGTGAGTGTCTACCTACTTAGTTTGCTCTATTTTTAAGTGATGCCGAATTCTACTTCGTTACGAGTAATTGAGCGTGTTATTCTTGAAATGCTATAAGTTTGAACCGTTTCGTTGTTTCTATACTTATAAGTTATGACTCTTGCAGACGAGTATAGATGTTTTGTTCGAGGAAGACCAAAATCTAAGTGTGGGGGAATTTGATAAATGCATCATTCTACATATTTTAATCCCTTCACATGGTGCATTTTTGTTGATTTTATAAACAATATTGAGTTATTTTACTAAATTTTATTAATTTTGCTCAACATAATCTTTCTTATTGTTTTTAATTAAATTTTATTCTTATTGTTTTTAATTAAATTTTATTCTTTTAAAAGATGATTTTATATTTCAAAAAGAGGCCTGGCCATTAAAAGACCACCAAATCGATCCACTATTATAAAAGGGAAGAAAAGAAAAACAAAAGTAGCAAGAGATTTTATAACTAGAGTGAAATAATGGCAGCAACTTGCAAAATGAAATTTGAAAAATAAGCCCACCAAAGTGGACTTACTTTTTTTTTAAATGATTAATTGAGTAGCAAGCCACTATTTTTGCTCACTTTTCAAAAGACCAACAGCAGCAAGTAGCAATGTGAGAGAGGGAGAATGGAAGCAACAGCTCGCAGGCGAGATCAGAAGCAACACAGCAGCCACTTGCAACTGTACAACTTTCAGCTATATTTTGACAGCAAGATTCAGCAAATTTACAGCCCCTCAACAGCAAAATTGGCAGACCAAAATCATTAATTTGACAACTTGAAGATGCAAATTGGGGCTCAATTCAGCCTATAAAAGGAGGAAGGTATCCACCAATCCATGAAGAATTCAACAACAACTCAATTTCTCAAGTAGAGGTAGAATAGCAATCTTTTGGGGTTTTCATTCTTGTAATCTTTTGAGGGTGTGAGGGCTTCTAAAATAATATTAGGGAGTGTAGAAAGGGGAGAAATCTATCGAAAACGGGCTAGTTCGTTTTCGATAGACGGAGGAAATTTCCCGCTTTTGAGAAGTGTCAAAGCAACTCAACAAGGGGAAGATTTCTAGTACTAATTCTTGTCAAATTTCTCTTTTTATATCTTCCAAATATTATGTTTAGTATAGCCCTCACACCCCTCTTGAATTATAGTTAGGTTATATTGTAATATGTTTATGTTGATGTTTCTGCACACAAGGTGTTTGATATTTTGCTCAATTGAATACAAAATTTAGTTGATATTCTTGTCATATTGTGGTAATTGATTTATATTCTAATCCTCATTTTCATGACTTTTGGATCCATTTCATTTGGTTGGAATTATAGCTATTTTGTTTGGCTCGGCCTAGTCCGAATTGAATAGAAATTAAGTAGCAATTAGTTTGAATTAAGAATAGTCAAATGGTTTTAATTCATACTTGAATATGATTTGAACTAGTAATATCAACTTGTGATTTGCTAGGATTGATCTTCCCTAACTTTATGCAATTAGTCGAAGTCTTGTTAATTGAATAGTAAAGATTGACATGATTAGATTAATTAGAATTGAGATTATCCTAGAATAATTTCAATAATATTAGAGGGATTATAGTGAAACTTTAGCTACTTAAGGTTCTCACTTTCAATCTATTAACTTTGTTTTGTATAATTGATCAAGAATCAAGCTCTTGGGTTCATTAATCTTAAAATTTGCATATACTAATTATTTCTTTATTTGTTTTGAAAATGTTAGTTTTTAGAATTATTTATCTTTACTTTAGACGTTAATTCTTTTGCTAAACACCCCCCCCCCTTCGTGTGTGTGCGTGTGAATTCTATTTATATGTATATATATTATTTATAGTTCATAATTGGAGTTAATGTTTATCATGTTTGATTCTAAAATTAAGTAAGCAAAATTCTCCTCGTGGGAAATGATCCTTTCTTACCATATACTATTTTGTTTAATATTGTGGGCTAAGAATAGGTTAAATTTGTGGCGGTAACGACACGCTACCAATTATTACCTGCCCAACCGTGCTGGATCCTTCATGTTCATTTCGAGCCATAACCATTGCCAGAAATTCAGATCCCCCTGCATATATAAATTCACCCAAATTGGACAACGTTGCTATATATCCTGTGTTATCGGGCAACGAATAATCAAGTGACCTAAAGTTTCCTCCTTCGGGCACATAACACACACTGTAATAGTTTCTACTCCCCTCTGAGCTAGTCGGACTATTGTTGGCACTGAATTTAAACAGGTTTGCCATACAAAGTTCTTTATCTTTGGGAAAGTGTTAACAGACCATAGTTGCTGCCATTTTTTAGTTGTTTGGCTTTGACCCGCAAAGTTTCCTTGTACAGTATGTGGAGAAATGTCGGTCAGCTGCATGATAAGTTGTCCGCGTCGAATACTAGATTTAGTGTGTCTTCAGATGCAATTGTCTCGTCCCAACCTATTTCCTAGTGGTATGTTCTAAAAGCTACTGCATCATTTGCATAAAAGGAACTTGTGATCAAATCCTCCCTTCACTATCGCATCTCTTCATCAATAAAATCGACCACCAGATCGTTTGTATCTCCTTCCGTCAAAGACAGATTTGGTTTTCGAATTTCTCCGGCCGGATTCCACTGCTCCTGGTTAAAACTTCACTACCTTACCATGGCCAATTCGCCATGTCCATGCCTCCTCCACTAATTCCCTAGCCGATAAAGTAATACTCCTCCAAAAATAGCTTGGTTGATAGCCCACCATAGCTTTGTCCAAGTCAGTCCAGGCAAAGTACCGATCTTTCAAAACTCGAGCAACTAAAGAGTTTGGGTGTTGTAACAACCTCCAATACTACTTTCTGAACATGGCTAGATTTAAAAGGTAAAGTTCCTGAAAACGTAAACTTCCCTCCCTGCTTTATTTAGTGTCTTTTCTTTCCAACTCTTTAACCGGCTATGATTCGTTCCAGAAGAATTTGAAATATCTGCCCTAAATACTTGTTATAATGTTCTCCAGACTGAACACCCAATAATTCTCCAAACTCCCTTCTCCTTTTATCAGATATATTTGCACTAGACACCAATTCCAATTTCTCCAAGTTAATCTGCTCACCAGATGCCATCTCATATTCATGTAAAATTTCCTTCACTTTCAAGTATTCATGATCATTTGCCTGAAAAATAGGATGTTATCATCTACAAAAAAAATAGATGTGAGATCGGTGGAACGCCTCTAGCTACTTTCAACCTCGTAAATGCCTTGCGATTTTCCGCCACCTGTAATAAAAGTTGATAACCCTTCTGCGCAGCAAAGAATAAATAAGGTGATAGTGGATCCCCTTGTTGGAGTCCCCTTTGTGGTAAACAGGTTTCGAAGGAGATCCATTAACCAAAATGGAATATGAATGATGCTAACATATCTCATAATCAACTCAACCCAAGAAGTGGCAAACCCCATTTTTCGTAATACCCCCTAAGAATCTTTCTCATGTCAAGTTTTAAAGCAAGCTTACCTTTCCTATCACTTTTCTTCTCCATATGATGAAAGGATTCAAATGTTATCATCGCATGTATCATAGATCAATCTACCGGTATAACCACACTTTGGGATTGGTATATAACATTCCGCAGTATTACTTTGAGCCTATTACTTATGATTTTAGTAATTACTCGAAATATAACATTACAAAGGCTAATAGGTCGGAATTCTTTAGGAGTTTTGGGTGACTTTGTTTTCGGTATAAGCACAATTAAAGTATGATTTAAAGAGGTAGGACCCGTATTATTATTAAGGATAGATAAACATGCACAAAAAAACTGATTTCTCAACAATATGCCAATATTTTTTATAGAAGAGTGGAGGCATACCGTATGGTCCAGGAGCTTTAGTAGGATACATTTGTTTGAGAGCCTTCTTGATTTCTAGTTCAGTGTAAGGGATTGTAAGTATTGTGTTCATTCCCGGTATTACTCTTGCTTCAATATAATCCAAAAACTTATGCATATTACTTGGCCCACTTGAAGTGAACAAATCACTGTCGAAATCCCTTAATACCTTAAATGTCAGCCTCTCTAGTCACCCAAGCACCATTTTCATTCCTTAATCAGAGGACCGTATTTCATTTTTCTCTGTTGGGCTGACTTTGTATGGAAAAAGAAAAAAACCTATGTTACGATCCCTATCTCTTAGCTAGATTTTGTGTGATCTTTGAAACTACATTACCTCCTCCATTTTTTGTTTCTCCTTTAACTCCTCCTCACATTTGCATATCTCTCTAATCACTATCCCTGTCGGATCCTGTTTCTGTAAATTTTTTAGCCTCCTCATTAAAAAAGTGATTCATTCCTTTATGTTACCGAGTTCAGTAGAGTCCCACTGTTGTAGCACCGATACACATCTAGTAACTTGGTCAGCATAATTCAGCACACTTATTACATCATCCCAGCCTTCCCTAATCTTCTCTTCACATCGCAGATGTGTCATCCACATCTTCTCAAACTAGAACACTCGCCCCCTTCTTATTTGTTCTTCTAGATTGGATCAGGGCTCGCTTCTAATTTTTAATAGAATCGGGCCGTGGTCTGATTTCACTCTCGTGAAGTGAGATACTTGATAATATGGGAATTTTTTTATCCCAATTATCATTCGAACATAAACGATCAAGCCTGCCTTGTACATTCTGTTCATTCTCTTGACCAGTTATCCATGTGAACTTATGGCCAATACACCCCATGCCTACTAACCCTGTATCTGCCAAAACACATTGAAATGCCTCCATCGATGTATTAGCTCTCAGATTACCCCATTTTTCATGTGACAAATCTCCGCTCTTGTTCGATATCCGCTTTCACAGACCCAAGGGATATCATTATTTGGAATGAGCTGTCTTAAAAACTGCCATGTATGCACTCTATTGTATTGTTCTGGCCATCCATAGATGCTCATAAATATCCAGTCTTCGGATGATTCATCATCGACCACTTGATTGTAATGTGATGTGTTGAAAAATTAACCAAATGCATCTGTAATAGGTCTTCCCATAATAAACATAGACCTCGTTTCCTTTGTCGGTCTTCCCCTTCACACGGTACCGAGAAACACCCAGTATACCGAAGTTTACTAACATTTAGTGATTGCATTTGAGTTTATAGAAATTTTATTTCCATGAGAAAGATGAAACTTGGATCCTCCTCACATAGGACCTTCTTCAGTACTCGAACTGTTGCCTAGTTCCCAAGCCCACGAAAGTTCTAGCTTAGGATATTCATGATGATCGGTGGGACTGCAAAGCAGCCTCTGCCATTATGTCAATGTCCATATTAGTAGGTTTGCCCTTCTTTGCGTTGCCAAAGCTATCTACAGACCCTTCATCATTTCATTCTCGTTTCCTACCCAAATTAACTTAAGATCGTGCCAATTCTGATTCACAATTTCTACATTCCGGATTTATTGTGACAGTTCTCCTTTTCGTTCTTGAGGATTCTCTAGCATATAATATGGTTTGTAGGATTATTTTTCATAGGGGATATTGGTTCCATTTTCGAGATAAGTAAGGTGGGTGTGAGGTTAAGGGATTTTTGTGATGGCTCAAGGTGATTTGGTTTGATAGGTCATTTGTATTGGTGATAGTGGATTTTGGGTGTAGTTTATGTGGGATTGGCTCAGTGTTAATGTCGGTATTACGTGGTGCAATCGCGGGTGGTTTATTTGTTACTGCATGTGGGTATGGGATCGTCAGATTATCATCATGCACATGATTTGACTGTCGTGGCCTAATATTTTAGGTGTAAGGGTGTTGTTAGTGTTGATGTAGGTTGGGTTGGGTTATAGTCGTGGGCTGTTGTAAGGGTTTTCTGGGTTTGCGTGTGCATGGGAAGGTTTTGTCATCATTTTATGAGATTTATGGGATTGTTGGGATTATAGGCTTGATAATTTAATGTAGGTGTAAGAGAGGTAGTTGGGTTTGTTGTGTTCACCATGGCAACTAGATCAACTATAGGTATCAAATTGAAACAGGTCTGTGTATGTGGTTAAGGGTATCATGAGGGATTGTGTTTGTCGGGTTGGTTTTTGCTGGTGAGGGTGGGAGGCTTTGGGTTTTGTGTGTGCAGGTATGTTGTAGTAGTTAGCTGTGGATGTGAATTAGGTTCCATAAGCCTGGTTTAGGGCCTCAGTTCTGCAGGAACAGATTTATCAATTGTAACATGGCTAAGACTCACAACCAAAGATGCAATGTACTGATGTTGTTGATCCATCCTGGCTGTTTTAGTACTTCATCTCCATGCACGAACTATCGGTTTTCTTTCGAAGGAACTCAATAAATAACTTTCTCCTTCTTGGCAGATCATCTCTTACCAACTATGTGTTTTCGGCCTTCTCCACAACATATTTCATTGGTGATGCCTTGATCCACTTCGCAAAAGGTAATTTGCTATCTAGGACATCCCCGACTTCGCCAACTCCATCTGTCACACCACACTTGCGACGCATGTGTCCCATCATCTCACATACATAGCAAAATGAAGCAAGCCTTTCATAATTTATAAAAAAAGCTAATCTTCTATTTTCGGGCAACACAATCTTTAGCTCCGTCTGTTGTGACTTCTTTACATCTAATAACACCTTTAGTCGAATACTTCTGCTAAATCCGTCAAGGGATTTCATATCGGTATCCACAAACTTTCTAAGTCAGTTTCCCATCATCTGTAAGTACTTTTCAGATCAGGCCATCGTTGGAAGTTGGTACAACCGGATCCAAAAGGGTGTATATTGTATAGTGACAGTAGATGGCTGCTCATCAAACACTAATTCCTTGAGGACTACCAAATCTTTCTTGAAGTGATCAAGTTGAAGTACATAAGACACAAAGTCGACTAACGTTCGCTTCCTTCCGCCCCATAAATAAAACATACGGATAACATTTTCCTCCTCTTCTACTTCTTCAGCTGACTTGTTTCCTTCAGTGGCCATTGTAATATGCATGATCTTCAGCATGAAATAAGAGAATACCTAGAGAAAATTGATTCTATACAAGCAACTCACACACAAAATAAAATGAAGAAACACAAACAAAAACCTAGTAAAACCCTAGATCTTAAAAACCAGCGTTACGCGGAAATAAAAGTAGAACAATAAATAATGGATGATAAGCAATACTCCCTTAAGCCTGAAGGTGTAGGATAGATGCTCCATTCTGGCCTCCTTCCACAGAAGTATGGGAAAATAATAAATCCTGAGTTCTCATGGCATGTGGGAGAAAACGAATAAATTTGTTCAAAAGTAATTGTATTGCGTTGAGAGGGAAGAGTGATGCTAATAGAAATATCCTTCCAAACATTTGTATGATAATTCAAAGTTTGACCAGTATTTTCAAGCTTCCAGAAGAGGACACCAAAACATCGACTTCATCCACACTCGATACTCACCTGTGATTTACATTGTTTCAATCCGGACAAAATCCTCTCACTCAGTAGTTGTATTTCCGCCGCCGCAACCACCGTCATCTCTTCTTTCCGGCTCCTCCGCCGAAGTAAGTATAAATACCAGGCCTTTTTGCTTTACCTGATTTATTTTACCCGCTCTTTTATTTATTTATTATTTATATTTATTCATTTTTTAGTTAATTTTCAGTTGCTAGATGAGAATCAGATCGTTGTTCGATTTCTCAGCTTGGTCCAATTGATCACAAGACGGACTACTTTTCAGCTTATTAGCTTATACAATGTGTTGATATTTCATTTTCATCTCTTTCCTTTTCTTTGTATTTTATTCTATTAGCTGACGTCAATTTCTGAATGTGCTGGATGCATCATCTTTTCCTTTTTACTGAATTAGGCCACTATTCGAACGAACCTTTCTCTGTCACTAACCTAATCTGTTAATTTCTTGAGTAGTTTTATCGCCAGTTCCACATTTTGATGATATTATCTTCTACTCATCTTCACTATTGTTTTATCTGTTACCTTGTTTACGAAAGGTCAAAGGTATTACTGGGCTACTGCTACAAGAAATTGAGGGCTTCACCTGCGCCTCTCCCTTCTTTGCTGGAAATAATAGCAATAATTGAACTGGAGGTTTAGCTATGTCGGCCTTGAATTGCAATTGGATCAGTTTCATAACCTGCTTATTTCACTTTGCTGAATGGCATCCTCTGGAATAACATTGCTCGTAGGGCGTCTGAAGCCCACTTCACGAATTTCTTTAGACAAGGTGAAAAGGTTATCCCTAACTTTACTATAAGTACCACAAATTTGGGGTCCTGGAATTTGAATTGAATTGATATTTGTGCTTTGATATATGTATGTATGTATGTATGTATGTATTTTTTTAAAATAGGTTCTGTTTCCAATTGAGGTCTGCAATCCCGAGCTGATGTGTTTGTATATTTTTTGATAGGTTGCTTGCAAACAGAGTATCTTAATAGGGCTTGATTTACTTGTTTGTTTAATGTTTCAGGTTTTGCAACCAAGTTTACCATATTCTTGTTTGTTCTAAATCCTGCATTAAAGTTTTGTTGTTACAATGTTTGTGAAGAGGAAGTCAATTGAGAAAGTGACGGAAATGGGCTGCTGTGGCTGTTTTGGTTTCTCATTTTTGAAAAGTCCCAAGAGGGTAACGAGACAGTGCTCTAAAAAATATGATTATTGTGTAATATATATTTGTTTTTCTTCTTTAATGGTGATGTCGAAGATGAGCAGATTGGTAGGTTCCATGATGGTGATACGACTGTCACGGGAATAGAGGATAACTTTGACTTGCAAAGACATAGAAGACGATCCGAAGAGATTCTCATGTACCGGATGCAGCATGAGTTGATATGCAGGGAGATCCCTGTTAGGGAAACCCATAATCTCATTCAGTCTGAGGTAAATTGCTTAGTGAATGTTTTTGACTTTCATCGCATGCACTAGCAAATGTGGTGAGGTTTAGTTAAACTAGTTTTGCAGATTAGATTTTGATTAATAACGTTGTTCTATTCTAATGAGCTAGAAAATGTGCTTAGTTAACTAGCTACTGTCATAAGTATGAAGAAATATGAATACACGGTTCCTTTCCATATCCTCCTCCAGCCAACCAATAAATAGAGAATATGAAACCTTAAACAGGAGAAAGGCTCTTTGGTCATTCCCCACGAGATTGTTGGATTGTTCGATCACTGTAGGTTGACAATCCTATATCCGTAAATTAGTGCTATGTCACAGAAATTGCACTGACTGATGGTTCTTACCATCATTAATGTGGTGTCCTTAGGTTCAATGCTGAGACCATATTTTTAGCCATATCTTTATATTAGCTATAAAGTGGTTAGCCATGTCATATTATTTTTATGAAGGAGATCTCTTATATTGCATGAGCAGTTTGGCACTCACTATTGCCACTAATATGGAACTGCTCATAAACTGGTATGCTTCCAGGATGAAAATGGTAACAAGACCCTTAATGAATACGTCCGAGAGAGGAAGATTGGTGCTGGTAGCTATGGAAAAGTGGTGAGCATATTGCTATAAGTTTTATGCCTTCTGTATTTGAACTATTGTATTTAACCTGTAACCTTAGTAGCCTTGGAATTTCGTAGGTTCTCTATCGAAGCCGTTTGGATGGAACTCATTATGCAATGAAGGTAATATCTTTAGTCATGCTTGCTCAAGTATGTTGGTATCTCCTTCTGCAATTAACAAGTTTCTCCCACAACAATAAGCTACGCCTTTTAGTTAACTTTATCTTATTAGTAATACTCTTGTCCAGAAACTACTCCTGACTCTGAAGTGGCTTATATCTTCTACACATAACCGATAAGAAAGAGCTGTGTTATGATATAAATTTCCTATGCTCTGATATAATGGAAATCCTTTTCCTTTAACTGTACCTACAGAGAGCTTCTTCCTAGTAAAACAGTTGAGCCATAGGAGTTTCGGCTAGGGGTTGACATTATAATATGCTCAATCTGAAGTGCACTAGTGTTGATTATAATTCGTGACTCTGCTAAGGAAGAGCAAGGCTTGTTGCAGCTTGTTAATACATATTTGAAAATATATAATGTGATAAGAACTTCTATTTTCCGTTGGCTTGCATATTACCAGCTGTTCTCTTTTTCTACACAGGCATTTCACAAGTCTCATTTATTGAAGCTAAGAGTTGCACCTTCAGAAACTGCAATGAATGATGTTCTTCGTGAGGTACTCGTTATTATCTTGCTGTAAATTTCTATCATCTAGGCTCACAAGGAAATTGCTTCTTGCATTCTGCCATTATCTGATGTTGTGTGTTCTATATCTTTGCTACCTCTCTATATAGTGTATGCATGTGGGTATATGCATAGGTGCGTGTGAATGTTTTTACATACGGACATAGTATGTGGGCACTCAATGCAATTATATATTCATTCTGGATAATGATTAGTTACTTTTGCTATAAAATAAACTCGTATATTATCTTTGTTCGTCATTGTTGTTTCTTTGTCCTGTAGGTACTAAGGTGCTTGATTTTTACTTGGGATCTTGCTGTGAAATTTTTTATCTTGTTTTCCGCCGCTGTGTGCTTCGGTGTACCTTGGCTCTCAGCATGCAGAGTGTTCTTTAATTTTGTGTGTGCTCTTTCTTTGTTTTTCGTTTTTTGAAAAAAGTGTGGTAATCTATATGTTAATCATCCTGCTCATGTTCCTGGTTCATGATTTGATTATATTCTTATGGTATAAATGATTACATATTTCTATGTTGTCAGATTTTAATCATGAAAGTATTGAGTCATCCTAATATAGTCAATCTTGTCGAGGTTATTGATGACCCAACAGCTGATCACCTGTATATGGGTATTCTATTCCTTTCCTTCTTTTGTCCTCTCCTCCGGCCATTATATTTACTGTTCATTGAACCATGATCCTACTTTCATGCAGTTCTCGAATATGTTGAAGGCAAATGGACTTGTGAGGATGCTGGTTCTCCAGGTGGTCTTGGAGAAGAAACTGCAAAGAAGTATTTGCGTGATATAGTTTCTGGTTTGATGTATCTTCATGCTCATGTATGCTCTGAATTTCTTTTTGCAGTTTTGATAATCAATTCAACATTACAAAAATTAGTGTGTTTATATATACATCTTTTATCCTCTACTTTGCATGTTAATATGCGTCCTCAGCACTTTGAATTCATTGTTGAGCTGACATTAACTTGTCTGAGTTGGTAAAATATTTTCTAAACAGATTTTCTTGTGTTCACATGCTTTTTCCCATGGTCGCAGGATAATTTTGCGGATCCTTAATGATCATGCTTTATTCAGGCAACTTAATGAAAATTTAGTGACTGCTATGTCAGCCTAAAACTCCTTGTGGATTTTTGATCGCATAATAAGATTCCAGACCTCATCACTTAACTTTCTACAAAGATCCACTTCACCAGCATAATCTTTTGGCTAGATATTCAATTGCACAATAAGCTTAACTACCTCATAGGTTCATATTCGCTCTACCCTTTGTTTGTACTTTCCATCTGAAAAGTTTCACTTCATACCAGCATATTTGCTTGGCTAGCAAAAGTAACATGTTCCATATAAAGATTCATTACATCCTGACTTATCATTTTAAAGATAATATTACTCTGGGTCAATCTCAGATATTCTACGGACTAAGATCAATCTACCACTAATTTTTCAATTGATAAACTTACGTCATCTTTGTTTCCCATGATTTAAGCAGCCAAAGTTATCATATCTCAGTTTTTTTGTTTGAGTTTCTCTCACTAATTTCCCTCCATATATGATATCGAATTTAGATTGTTTTTGCTTTAGATTTGGTATATAGACCTGCATGCCTGCGACATATGTGTCCTTGTGGTAGTTAAATAAAGATTAGAAATGGATTGTCTTAATGTTAGATGCAAGATAAGCTGGAGCATGCTGTTGAGGTTGATCAGTTTAACCCGACATGTAGTGCTTTCGTTTAATTTCATTCATTTTTTCCTTTTAAATAAAATTTATTTTTGGTTGTTGTGAAGCTTAAGCCTCTTTCTTCCTCTTCCACGACTGTCTAACTTGTTTCCTTCAATTTACAGAATATAGTGCATGGAGATATTAAACCTGATAATTTGTTGGTTACTGGTTCTGGCACAGTCAAAATAGGTGATTTCAGCGTTAGCCAGGCTTTTGAGGTTAGTGATATTTTTACTAGTAAATCTGTCTTCATTTCAGCATCTTATGCATGTGAATTGGGAGAGCTTTAGGAGAAATATTCCGGTTTAGTTTTTCTTGTAGCCTGTAGGAAAAGTATAGTTGTTTCTCAAGTATGATAATAATGCTCAAAACATTTATATTACTCTTAAAACCTTTAGAGGTGTTCAAGGTTCATCTGGCAACATTGAAACTGAAATTTAGTTTCAGCCACTGTAGAGCTCTATGAAATTTGCGGCATTCAAAGGTGTTAAATGTGATTGCGAAATTGGGTAGATTTTGGTCTCATTGTTTCCCATAGGATTTAAAGAAGTGCTTCCTGTTCCTCCTTTTGATACTTCACTCTCTTCATGTTACTATGCATATCTGGTTCAGATATGAGCTCTTGTGATCCCTGTCCAACTTAAGAAAGTGGTTTGTTGTTTCTTGTAAATGTTTTACGTATCCATATCTTTCCTAATAATATAATACTTTTAACGTTTAGGATGATAATGATGAGCTTCGACGTTCTCCTGGAACTCCAGTATTTACTGCCCCTGAGTGTTGTTTGGGTATGTTGTCTCTTATCACAGTAGATTACTGTAACCCACTATATTTCAGCATCGAATTTGTAATAATCTCATTTGGAGTTTATGCTGTACATACTATAGGTCTAGCCTATCATGGAAAAGCAGCTGACACCTGGGCGGTTGGCATCACTTTGTACTGTATGGTTATGGGGAAATACCCTTTTCTAGGGGAGACACTTCAGGATACCTATGATAAGGTCCGGATAAATAATTCCTGTTGTTTCCTAAAAAATATAAGGGGAAATGCATCTTGACCGTCTCTAAATTATTAAGTTTTGTTTCTAAATTCCTGAGTTATCTGTTTGTTTCAAAAGATACCCTTAACTATTAGAAAGTGATATCCAAAGGTCCTTCGGCAATGGAGTTGCTGAAATGGTTAATGTTCCCATAAATAGGACATTGTGAGATGAAAAATAAAAGTTTTAGGGACACTTAGCTTAAAAATAAAAGCTGTCCTAGATAGAAAAAGTAATAACAAAATGTTTTAAGGACTAACCAAAACACAAGATGTCTATCTTTGTGTAATGTTGTTTAACATGGTAACTACCACGTGGTTGTAAGCACACCTACTGCTGCTAGCACATGGCATCATGATATGAATTTTCAGAAGTGTAGGGACCAATTGAAACACACAAATTGCTTAGAGACCTGTTGAAATAATTGTGAATAGTTTGGGGATCCAAAAATGCATTTTGCCGAAATAGTATCCTGACATCTTTGCAGATGCAAGCATCACTTGAATATAAAAAAAAAATGATTATATTGGTGTCTTGTCTGAAAATACAAGCTTTTACTCCCTCAGATTATAAATAACCCGGTGATTCTTCCTGATGAAATGAACCCGCTCTTGACAAACCTACTTGAAGGCCTTCTCTGCAAAGGTCAGCCTCTCATATGACCACGTTTCTACACATTTCCAATGCAGTTAAATCCCATCATGATTTTGGGAGTGTTCATATGCAGATCCGAGAAAAAGATTCACTCTGGAGAATGTTGCACAGCATCCTTGGGTTGTTGGGAAAGAAGGGCCAATCCCTCAGTATTTGTGTTGGTGTAAGCAAAACAGCCTGCAAACAGGAGTTAACAATCGAAGTGGAATCCACTCTCCATGAACAAACATAACAAAGAGTGTACTGCTGCTTTTTATGTCCTTTTTTTGTTTTTCCTTTCAAACGTTACTATGATATATATGCTGTTTACATCAATAATTAACAGAACCATACAGGATGTGCAGTAGAATGTTGTAAACCGGAAAACCTGTTATCTGGCGATAGGTTGGTTGAGCATTTGCCTTTATGCTTGGCACCAAGTAAATATTTCACGCTTAGTGTTCATAATTTCCAATAATTCATAAGGATAAAATTACCACCGAACTATTAACACTTTTTCACTTCAGTATATAAACTATTAACATTGACTAAACCGTTGTCAACCTTTTTGAATATTACTACTCGAAAGCTGCCAGTCAGAATACCGTCCATCCCAAAAGGTGGTTTTTGCAAAATCGGGTGTGCAATGGATTTGGGCGGTATTCTGACCGGCAACTTTCGAGTAGTAATATTCAAATAGGTTGGCAACGGTTTAGTCAATGTTAATAGTTTATATGCCGAAGTGAAAAAGTGTTAATAGTTCGGCAGCCATTTTGTAATTGTCCCTATTTCATATGTGCGAGTTCTCTGTGATGATAGTGGGGTTTCTGTTATATTTTGTTAACCTTATCTTGCTGTTCTCGTCAAGCTATAATTTGGAGAATGATCTGATAACATGGATAATGGAGCATCAGATTGGATAAATCAATATTTTTCTATGTTTTAATAATGTATACATATCACCAGATATTAGGGTGGTAATTAAAGTGTGGTGATATTAGAGTGGTAAATGAACTGAGGTTCCCGTAACATTATCAACAAGCTCGTTTAAGATTCAATACCACTAACAGGAGTAGGACCAATAGTAGCAGCACAAACAACAATGTTCATATTTATAATATGATCTCTCAATGTAGTTAACATTTCATTAAGGGTATTTTTGGTTGGCTTCCGGACAATTCCGTACTAGTGTTTGTTTTAAAGTGTTCCTACAACCGGTTGTATATTTGGTTGGGGCGTGTTAGTGTTTTTTCAACTTCTCTCTCTTTCTTCTCTCCTCTGTGACTCTCTCTTTCCACCCTTCTGTCCTCACAGCAACATTTCAGATCCAGCTTCGACAATAGTTCCATTTCCGTTGCCGGCTCCAGCCTGATGTCATTTCCGCCATCGTTGTCTGGCAGATGTACTCCCACGGGTTGTCTAGCTTTTCGTCCTAGGATTTTGTAAAACCGTAATTTATTCTTCGGAAAGCGTCAACACAAGATCCAAATAATGGGTCATTAAAAATAACTAAAAACTCAAGCGCTTCACTGCAATTTCTGCAGCTTTGAATTGGAAATTGATCGTTTCAGTTTCTTGCTTTCTGGGCAGTTTCCAAAGGCTGCAGTTTGAGTTCTTATCTGGGATCTTAGAGATGAGAGGTTGGGGCTGACGCTGGCTGTATGTGATCCCAAAGAAGTGAATAATTATTTGAACGGAGAAATAATGAACAGAAGTTCCAACATACTGGATTATCAGCTTATTGCTTATATAGGTTTGCAGATTTGGTTTGTGAGAGAGAGGATGATGGATTTCTGAAACTGTGGGGAAGAAAAATAGGAATGGTGTCTGTTGATTTAATTTCAATTGATTTTGCACATCACAACCGTGAAATTTGTTCTTTTTGTTGAGAGAACCAAAATGAGAAGTGAAAATTGAAGTAAAAACAGGAAAAAAATATCGAAAGACATTTGTCCTGTTCATTTATGCACTTAGCAGTTCAAGACATTAGAGCATGCAAATTACGAAAATAATTTTATAAATATTTAGAAATTATTAAAATAATTCATCAAAGATTATATGCATAATTAATCACAATTTCCACGTTACATTAATAATTAAACAAGTAACAACCTCTTACACACATCACAACACTTTTTATAATTAAATAATATATCTTATACTACAACCACCAAAAACCAACACCACGTCTTCACTTTCCCAGACAATAATGTCCCAGCCACCCCAACCCTAGCGAAACATGCCCTAAATTTGTTTACTTGTGTTGAAGTTTAGAAATGTGAGTATTTAATATTAAAAAACAAAGTTAATGAATTTCACAAATATAAATATTCACGAACATGTTGAACGTGGACAAAACTAACTACGTTCAAAAATCACTCTCACTTAAGTTCGATTAAGAATAAATAAAACGCACAAACACCTTCAGGTGTATCATCTACACTCCTGCACATAAATTACTAGACATTGAGATGGCATTTCGGAAGAGCATTATTATGTTGAAAGTAAAACCGAAAATAGGTCAAGCATCTTTAATTAATTATTATATTTTTTTAAAAGCCCAAAGCAGAAGCAGTCAAGCGTAAGAAGGTAAGCAATGTAAACAGATGAATCACAAAGCAATATAACTGTTATAAAAGCAGAAGTTTCCTCCACAGCCACAGCCCACAAGAGGAAATCGTAACACACATTTCAACATAATATATTAAACTCAAAAACAGTTGAGACTGGAGAGTAAAGATAGGTAGATAACATGCTCAATCCACCACCTTCCCTCACTTTATTCACCAACATAACACATAGTGCACACACTTAACACACCAACTTCACCAGCACTCAATCCCCAAACGACCGATGAACATACACACCGCTCTTCCTCAGACTCTCGAAAAGCTTCACACAGTCTCCGCACGTCTTCTTCTCGCAATCCATAGCATCAGAACACTGGAGGAACAACTCATCTACACGACATATGGCTCCAGTTTTATACATTTCGACAAGAATGTTGATCTCCACTGTCTTCGCATTCATCATGAGAACAACAAAATCTCCGAAAGATATTGTTTCTTTGAACCAGCTGATAAAATCAAATTCTTCTTCATGCAACGGAGCACTGAAATGCTCATCGGAGCTGATTTCAGTTAGAGCAGCAGTTTCTCCTCCAAGAGCTGGATAGTAGACGAAATTGATACCAGGGTCTGTCACATAAGATGAGAGGACGGACGTTTTATGATCGATTAGAAACACTTCTAGAGCCGCACGGTGGTTTGCCCGATAGAGCTTTGACATTTTTGCAATGGTTGCTTTCACAGATTCCCCTGCACCAAGATTAACAAAAACCAATTTGTTTCTCGAGGAAATATTCATGAATTTGGGGAGATATGAAAGTTCTAGTTTAGATCGGGTGAGAGGCTCAATATACTTCATGAAGGGCTTATTGTTTGAAACTGATGGGCAATCAGTTGGAAGCTGGAAATGCTCGAAAGAAGCATAAGTTTCAATTCTCTTCATGAATATCACCAAGGAGAAAGAACCAACACCGCATAGCTGAACAACATCAGAGCCCTTCAAGAACGAAGCAACAGAAGTAGCTGGCCTAACCAAGCCACCGGAGTAAAACCTATGCCCGCCCACAAGCATAGCTCCGGTCCCACCTGGACGCAGGACACGCTCGATTTCCTTTACAAGGAGAGCTGGAACAGAGACCCTATCAAGATCTCGGGAGAACACAAAATCAAAATAATTATCCTGAAAGTCGAGCTCATACACGAATCTCCTCTTGAGAAGGGAGAAAAAGGGGTGCTTGTCAACACTAAACGCATCGATCACCCCCAAATCGAGTAATGTGGAAACAGCTGAAGGAGATCCTTCCCCAACGCACAATGCTCTTGCATTTGAGTACAACACATTCTTCCTCATTAACTCTTTAAACACAGCTTCAATCAAAATTTTACTTTCTTTGCAAGCTGTGGCAGATGCCCCTAAAACGGGAAACATGGAAGTCGATGCAGAATTCAGGAAACTAGTAAGATTCAGATCATGATCTGAGTCCACATTCAAAGGGCATTCATCGACATTCGACAGAATGGGCTCAATTATGCGAACCTCACGGGCCATTTGCATCAAAGAAACGATAATCAGAGCAAGCACAAGCATAAAGGCCCTCAACAACACACGCCTCACAATTGGGCCACGAAGCAGTTGCCATTTCAAGAAATTGAACTCCATTTTTTTCTAAATAAGGCCAATTTCAAGATCTTTCAAGTAATTCAAAGAAGCAGATCTATATCAGAGATTAGTGATGAACTCACAATCAAAATATGAGAATATGGTAAAATTGAAGAGAAAAGCCACAGAAAGCGGATCAAAAAACAGATTAGCGAGTGCAAAACCTGGAAGATGTGTGGTTTCCACCCACCAGTAATCCCACTGAAATTTGGAACCCTAACAAAACCCTTTTGGGAACCCTTTTTGCCATTGATTTAGACCAATTGTAATCCATCTGGAACTGAAAATAGGCCTCAATACATAGTTGAGTAGGGGAATTTACATGGTAGAAGTAAAATTTGCAGAAAGCTCAAAAAGTTTGATGTGGATTTGACGTAGAATCAGTTGGGGGGTGTGAAGTGATGAAAGATTGGATCTGAAATGAGTATGAGTTGTAAAGTCTTTTATGTTTAAGTTGAGAAGATGATTATTAATTAATGCGCCTCTTTCTCTCATTAATGATGATGAGTTAGCTGCCATCATACAAAGTGTTCGATCGTACTTAATCTTAACTGTGTCGGTGGATACGGCACGTGTCATCCAAGTCATTTAAATCAAATAAACTAAATTCTATATTAAAACCCACTAGCTTTAAGTTGGGAGTTGGGGCATTATTGTATCCTTTGCTATTGCCTTCACAGCACTTGCCAAATGAAAATCACACAATAAATAAAAAGACGACGATTATTTGAAACTCATAAATTTTTTAATACAGTTCATTAATTTTATAAATTAAAATGTTGTTTGTGAAAGACTATAACGCTCTTAATAAAAACATTAACATAATCAATAATCAATTAAAACAATATATATAGTGAAAAGGGTAGGATGTAGCACCTCTCCCTAAGTTTGTATAGATTTTGCTTGTTTTCTAATAATGTAAAGAATCTAACACTTTTGTAACTGTAGCAGGTAGTCTCGCGAAAATGACGCGCTCCAGGACCCCATCCACGGGCTACACCCCCCCAACCCTACCCTCTCCTTTTCTGCCATACCCAACTTCTGACGCAGACATCACTCTTGTCAGGATCACGTCTATGTTGCCTGCCAACACTTACATTTGCAGGCCTCGTTATCTCATTTATTTAATGAAGATTTTTATTTTGAAATTTCAAATATTAGGAAGCTTTCTATTGGTAGGCTAATTTGTTATTTCTTCCCCCCAGTATTATAAAGTATAAACACCGTGTAACATATTTCTACCATTAACAGTAAGTTTTGCGTGTGATTTAATAAGATGACACCGAAGCCACTGTTCACTTAAAAGAAAGTTGCATTTAAATGGCTAGTTGCCACGATTACGAACTACGATGGCACGAAGGGTTGTATAGTGCATCGGACTAGCAAGAGATAACAATGCACGAAATATTTAATGGCACGAAGTGTTAGTTTTTTAGAATTTTTGGATTTCTGAGAGTATGAAATCTTATTCTTCTTTGGCTCGAAGTCTAAAATAAGATTTGTTGTTGGCACGAAGGTTTAGCTTAGGTATTGCACACATAACACTATAATTAGAATGCACCGTTTTCGAAGGCAGGATTTGATTGATATTCGTAATTTCGGTGTAAACCTCACGTCCAGGCGATAAATAACTAATGGTTCAGAATCGGCTACTAACGGTTGAAAGAACCTGTAAAATTCAACAGAAAATGAAGACGTAAACTAAGATGTAAATTCAGTTCAACATAAATATTTCGTTACGCCAAGGTTTGTTAGCCACTTCCATCCTAGCTAGATGACACCATAAGTTACTAAAACAGCTATGGTCCTGCCTACAATTTTGATGTTCGTGTTGCATCGTTTGTTCTCCAATGCTTGTAGCCGGTTCATCAGCTCGACATTCTGGGACTTCAACTCGATGACGGTACATTCCAGCGTCTTTACCCGAATAACGTCGCTTATATTACTCCCAACACTGGTTGACGTTCGCAACTGGGCTAGGGTCTCCGCCAATCGCCGTTCCAAATGCCTGTTATGTGCATTTAGCCTTTCAGCTGTTGCCATTTCTTCATCCAGGCTCCGCAGTAGCCCACGGATAATCCGCCTCCCTCGTGCACATAGAGGTGGATCAATCCACCTAATAAAAAGGCAGTCGGCTTCCGTCTTTTACATCGTAAAAACAGCGAGCCGGCATCCAAAACGTCCGTCAAACAATATTTGGGAGTGTAAGCAAAATATTGAATCAGGATTAGTCAAAATCTACAAACCTTGTAATTGACACACCCGTAGAATCGTCGTCCTACATTGTCGTCCTTCCAAGAAGTTTCTACCGGGGAGACGTGTCCACATCGGCACAACAACTGTGGAGGGCTGCTCCCGCTTGAATCAATCATTGCTTACTGAAGAGGGGAATGGCCTGGTGGGAGGGATTGGGGGGGGGGGGGGGTGTTTGGTCGTTGTATTGGTTGAGGGTTTATATGTGATTTGTTATAGACGTGTTTATTATTAGGGTATCTGCGCCACTTTAATTTCTGCCGCCTGCATGGAAAGTTCAGTTTTGTGGGACATATATGTGAACATATTCAACTTAACCGTACATGGGTGTTTTTCATATTTGACCGGTACAAATTTATTAGATTCCGTGAGGCAACTCCACGCCCACGTGTGAACAGGGGTGTCATGTCTTTTCTCCTACATCGTGCCCTTCCATATGCTAAATCTGCAGAGTGCACGAATCGGGCAATTTCACTGAGATTACCGTGTGGACGCATCCAATGGCAAAATAGGTCTTGATGCGTGATATTTCGAAGATTGAAACACGTAAGATCTATTTGTGCATGCTATGTCAGATCTTCGTACGACACAATATAAGCACTTCAACGCGGATGGGACGTAACATTCAAGTCGTTGGACCCGAAACCGCTACCCTACTCAAAATCGATTTATATGGCTACATCTTAACTGGGTTGTATATTTTTCACCACATCCCACAATTACTTGCTCTCAGAGTAGATCGTTCCTGAATCTCTAAAGAACCGCCAGCCTGAAAACATGTCTCTTCCGGGCAACCCAGACTCTCCTCCCCTTACGAAGGAAGACTGGGAATGGTATGTTGAGTCCGATTGGACTAAAGGAACGGATGACTACCTATTAATACTGCTGCAGGGTCAGAGGATGCAGGGGAACTGGATTCCCGGTGATTGGGGCCACAATTCCGGTGCGCTGTCTTTCTTGTGCCGATGCTTGAGGGAACGTTTCGGGCGAAAACCGTGGTTTGCATATGTGAGTGTTTACGATTGGGTAAAATGGTTCGAGAAGAGGCACAATGTTTGGAATGCTATTCTGAACACTGCTGGGGTATCATATGACCGCCGAGATGACAGGTTTCACATGAGCCAGAAGTTGTCAATAGAACTTGTTGAGAAGCACGGTCCACTGGTCCATGCGTACATCGAACATAGGGAACCACGGAGAGCTGAGCTCGACTACATTTTCAGGCCATTCACCGAACGTAATGATGAAGCAAGCACCGATGTTGTGAACTCGGTAGAGTCAAGTCCCTCGAGCTCTTCAGGTTCTCCGACTATTTGACGGTTGCCGACCCTTGGCATTCCACAACTAATCGTTTCCTTTCGTAGTCGGGAAGTTTCCACATCTCCATTGTACGAGCCTCTCTTTTTAAATGTTCCTTATATTATTTTTCTACTTCCCTTGTGGTGTTTATCATATTGCATCTAACCTCATTCTCCTCCCCTCCACCCACCCCTCCCCGCACTACATTCACCACCTTTTTGAGGGGTTTAGTGTGCAATGTTAATTATCAATGTTTTAATTGAAAAGGAAGGAGAAATGTTAATTTGGTTAGTCGATGCATATGGTCACCATGTTGCCAATGTTTTATCCTTAGCAGACGGGTTACTGAATAACTTAATACAAGGTCTTTGTTCACACAACGCTAACGACATTAAAATTTTAACTAGGACGAGACGTACCAAAACTCGTCACTGATCACCTAAACACATAATAACCTGGAACTTGTAACCATAAATTTACAAATTTAGAATGATATTATTGTTGCATTAGCTGTTTCCGTAGTCCACAAATCTTTCTGGAGTTGCAGTCATGATCGACGACTCATCAATTTGCCCAAAAATGTTTTGGAGGTTTCGTCATGCCGGATCCCCGTTGTGCTTGTATGCAGCTACAAACAAGTTAGCCTACGTCGACACACACATTTTTTCAAGTAAGTAATACTCCCGAGTTTATGATTTGCTTCACAAAATGAATGCACTACAGCCGCGCCGTCGAGTTCGATGGCCGGGGGGAGGGGGGGAGGGAGGGAATTTGTATGTCGACTCGGTTATGTGGTGAATAATGCGAAACTATATTATTAGGTATCTTAAAAGCTAGATGTGCTTGATATATTACCTCTCGTAAAATCTTCCATACTTCATCGGCCGCATATACCTTGTTGTTTTTACGGTCATAGTTAACGCCGACATGGTTTATAAGCCACTTAAATACGTCGTACCTGGTTCTTAGTTTCTCTGTCTCAATAGTTATCTTGTGTAGCGGCCATCTGTGCGAACCTTGTTATCGCGTCCCGGCCGTTATGTATAGTTTCACCCCAACACATATCAAGCGTGCAAGCCCTCTTCAGGCACGTTTCCTCGATCATCAGTAACATCACACCATCCATGTACTCCGTCCATCCCTCTGTGTACAAGAATTCGGTCTGTGGCCTCCAGTTCCATGTTGACATGGAACTCCCAAATATTTGAGGCTGTTTAATTTTGTTGTTCTCCTGGAATGTTTGGTTTCCAAACTTAGTGCACAAGTGCCTTTTACGCAGTAACCATGTATTGGGAGATATGGTGCAGCATGTAGTCGTGCCTAATTAGGGATGAACGATGTGGCACGAAGTGACCATCCACATTAAATGCTTTAATTATTTCTTTTACCAACCATCTGAATCCCTATAGCCTACACACTGACTCCAACCCGTCCATTGTGTTTTCTTTAGTCATACTTGACCCATTTCATATTTCATATACCAATCACTAGAAAAAGATATCATCCTCATCACATGCCATTTTTCAATTTTATTATTCCAAAACATTGTCGTACAGTGGTTGAAATAATATTAATATGTCTACACACATAGCAATACAAACGCATACATTTTTGCCAGGAACGCTAACATACCCTAACATGGGCGAACGGGTGGGAAAGCAACAGTATCACCCGTTGTAATAACATTCGTTACGTTGAGTTCAGTTGAGAACTAAAAAAAGGGATGAAGCCACGTTCAACTTGAGGCTATTTGGGGCGATCGCTTTCCCCTAACCACCTACAGTTTTTTATTCCGGCCAATCCGATTCCGGTCTGTTGTCAATCTCGGATTCTGTATAGTAAACAACTCTTAATAGCTGAACTATTATATGTTTTGATGTTTAACATATCATTACAAAAAATGATATTATTCAAGAAAAAATATATATTCTTTATTTTAAAAAAATATATTTTAAGCCTAGAGACCGTATAATTATCTATTTATCTATATGTAATTGCCGATTATTTCAAACATACACTTTAAAATATAATTATAACTTATTTTATTATACAAATACATTATTTTAATAATTATTATCATTTTCATGAATTTCTACAATATAAAATATATGTAAAGGATAAATTAAAAGAAGTAACAAAATTTTACATTCTACGGAAATTATGTTGATACTATTCGCAAATTATTTGTATATGTTGGTATTAATCGGTATTTAATCATATTGAATATGCGTAAATAAATGAGAAGTTAGAAAATTAGAGAATTTTTGTCACTGTAATTTTATCAACACAAAATAATTATACGCTCATAATATATGTATATGTATATATATATATATATAATTTGTTTAATTTTATTGCATCGAGTTTTTAATTGAATTTGAAAATGTTAAATTATTTATTTTATATGGCTCTGTAATATTGTGTTTATTTTAAAATATCACATGATGTACTATGTGTTTTAAAATAATAAATAATGATATATTATTTCTTAATGTCTACAAAAAATAATCAGTAATTATATTATCTAGGATATAATTTTTGTTTTGTTGGTGATTTGTTTATATTATTAAATCTTGTTATTAGTATTTAAATTGTTTATAATGTTTGCTTTATTTCTTAGATATTATTATGTTCATTTTCTTATAATATATTGTTTATTTAAATAATTTACATACTCCTTTATTATTATTATTATTATTATTATTATTATTATTATTATTATTATTATTATTATTATTATTATTATTATTATTATTATTATTATTATTATTATTATTATTATTATTATTATTATCATCATCATCATCATTTTTATCATTATTATTATTATCATCATCATCGTCGTCGTCGTCATTGTTGTTGTTGTTGTTGCTATTATTATTATGATATTTTAATAATAAATATATATAACTTTAATTTATAATTTTTATTATATACTCATTACTATATTTACAAACTGTGTATCGCACGGGTATATTACTAGTAGAGTATTGTTGATACGCAAATTTTGTATCCAATTGAAATGTGTCACGTAATCAAATATGAGTTGAGAATTAATTTTATATTGATTATTTAATATTAGGAATTAATTAAATAAAATTCATAAGTTAAATGATCAATTTAATTGGTGATTTACTATATATTTTATTGACCAGTGAAAAATCACCACGTGTCAAGATGATGCAGATATTACTAAATTAAATTAAATTAATTTAGTAATTATCCAAGAAGATGAGTATAAACATTAAGTCATGGTGGACCAGTCAGAATGCTCTATGTGTCAAGTTGTTGCAGTAATTATTAAATTAAATACAATTAATTTAATAATTATCTTGTGGATAATGATATTATGAAGGACCAATCATGTCGCTCCGTTCAGACTCAAGCCCCATTAGGGTTTTCTCCATCCTACAACTATAAATAGGGCCTCATTCTCCACCAAAATGATCAACACAAGTCAAGAATCAAGTGAAGAATTCCAGAGCAGAGGCAACTTCGACACTCCTCAAGCTTCAACCGTTCTTCGTAGTTCTTCAAGAAATCCATACGAAAACGACATCTGCTCCGAGATTAAGGTGTTGAACCCCTAAGATTAACGTAAATCAAGTCAAAGTCCAACGGTATTCTTCGTGAGTCTATCGACATTCAAGGCGATTTTCATGGAGTTCTCCAATTAATAACCTTTAATTCGAAATTAAGGCGTTGAGCCCTCGAATTAACGTTATTAAGTCAAATATCCAAATCCGGAGAATATCTAAGTGAAGCTCTACTCCAAATTCCAAGTGATACAAGTTGAAGAGAGACTCAGGAAAATTTTAGAGATTGTACCGTAAAGTTGTTTTGATTCGATATATTCAATTTGTACGAACTTTTTTTTTTGTGTTTAATTATTTATACACAAAAATTGTTGTTACAAATTTTTTGCACGCTCGGTGGGACAGTCTCTACCTCTCATCTCTCTCTTTGATGGAGACCCTCGAAGCTTTGCAATGGCCACTCAAAAAGCTCTGACGATCAAGATAAATTCCTCCAAGTCTTCAAGTGCTCCAAGTACTAGTGTTGGGGTCATTAACAAGAAGCATGTCCAAGGCACTACAATGCCAATCGTCATCTCTTTACGCTGTAGAGGAGGATCCAAAGCAGCTCCCGCTAATACCGTAAATGAGGAAGACGACTCTGCGTGCTCTACTCCTCGTTCTTCATCAAGTTCAGAAGTAGCTCAAGTCATGACAATAAATGCTTCAAATCTTGAAGAACAACTTGCAAGTTTGACTAAGGCCATCAGAGAACTTACAAGACATATCCAAGAACAAGATTCTAAGATTAAAAAGTTGTCGAGCAAAGTTGACCATGCTGATACAAGTCGTGCTCCTGGGAAAGAACTAGCTGAAGGTGAAGGCGAAGTCGAAACATCCGAAAGGCGGGATGCTACACACAAAGAAAAGTCTCTAAAAGAGATCCAAGTGTCTGCTGAAGGTTTGATCCCCATTGACCAACTGAAGAAGCTCATTAGGGGAACGATCAAGGAGAAGTTAGATGGAAACTCGAAGTCCTCTTTCACCTATACAAAACCATATATGCAACAAATTGACAGTTTGAAGATGTCGATGGGTTACCAGCTACCTAAGTTCCAACAGTTTGATGGCAAGGGCAATCCCAAACAACATGTGACACACTTTATTGAGACGTGCAATGATGCTGGAACTTATGGTGACCACTTGGTGAAGTAGTTTGTTAGATAACTCAAAGGCAACGCGTTCGGTTGGTACACTGATCTAGATGCTAGCTCAATTGATAGTTGGGATCAACTAGAGCAAGAGTTCCTCAATCGCTTCTACAGCACTCGGAGGCCCATCAGCATGATTGTACTGACCAACATGCGTCAATGGAAAGAGGAGGCCATAGTTGACTACATTAATCGATGGAGGAATCTAAGCCTCAATTGCAAAGATCGTATGTCTCAGGTTCTGCGATGAGATGTGCATACAAGGGATGAGGTAGGGTCTTCGTTATATTCTCCAAGGAATTCGAGCACACACATTCAAAGAGTTAGCTACTCGAGCCCACGATATGGAGTTAAGCATGGCTACAAGTGGAGTAAAAGGACCGCCAATTCAAGAGCCACGTAAATTCAGCAATAAACAAGATTGGAACATATGGGGCAAACCTTTTACTAAACCTACAAACCAAGTGTCCATGGCGGTAACTGCGATGCCCATCAAGTTTAGCTGAAAAGAAGAAGATAAGACAGACAAAGTAAACATCTTTCAAGACCGGGGGCAAAGAAGGTTGACTTTGAAGGAGATGCAACAAAAACAATACTCATTCTTAAACTATGATGTCTCTTGGATATTCGATGACTTGATGGAAGCGAATCTCATTAAATTGCCTGAAATGAAGCGACCAGAAGAAGTTGGACGTACCGATGACCTAAAATATTGCAAGTATCATCGATTGCTAGGGCACTCGATAGAAGATTACTTCGTATTTAAAGACAAAGTCATGCAGCTAGCTCAGCAAGGAAAATAGTGTTAGATGAATGCAATGCAACAACAAATCTTACAGCTATCTTGGAAGATAATGGTCTTGGTGACACCCCATGCTACATAACAGACACATAAGGAAACAAATATGAAGATATACATTTAGAAGATGAAGATGTTGAAAAGACCCTGCTTGAACTTGAACATGGTGTACGAGTCGGTCCCTTAAATGGGGAGAAATTCACGTGAGCCTGATGCAGCCAAAAAAAAAAAAAAAAAAGCCAAAAAAAAATTAATAATAAAAAAGAACACTTCCTGGCCCGCATGAGGATAAACTATGCACGTAAACCACCAAAGGTAAAGTATGTGATTAAAATGCTAACTTACCCCACTTCATCTAAAGTGGTTAAAGAATAGTCACGCATGGACCGCATGAGTATAAACTATGCACGGCACCCCTCCCAAAAAAAAAAAAAAAGTGAAAATTTGAACTACGTTATGATTTGATCCCTTTCACCGGGCTACGTAGGCAGCTTAGAAATATTCTTAGTTCAGTCATATATTGTGTTTTCCTCTTCTAATTTGCTCCAACTTGAAAAAGTTCAAGTTGATGTTGATTGAAATTCAAGTTGAGAAGGTTTTAAGTGATGTTAATTATGCTCCAATTCAAGTCCGCCATTTCGAGTCTTCAAGATGAATCCTTCTCTTCAAGTCGAGTCAGCTAGATGCATATGTCGCAGTTGAGTCTGTCGGATATGTCTCTCGAAGTTGAGTGTGTTGAGTGTGTTGCTCCAATTCGAGTCGGCCTCTCAAGTCTTCAAGACGAATCTGTCTCTTCAAGTCGAGTCTGGTTCTAGTCCGCCTCTTCAAGTTAAGTGTGTCAGATGTGCCTCTGCAGGTCGACGCCATCTCTCAAGTCTTCAAGAAGAGTCTGCCTCTCAAATCTTCAAGATGAGTCTGCTTGGCCAAATCAAGAAGTTGAGTCCGTTAGGTGTGTTACTCAAAGTCAAGTCCGCCTCTCAAGTCTTCAAGACGAATCCGTCTCTTCAAGTCGAGTCTGGGTCTAGTCCGCCTCTTCAACTTGAGTCTGGGTATAGTCCGTCTCTCAAATCTTCATGACAAATCTACTTTTCCAAGACGATTCTGGGTGTGTCTTTCCAAGTAGAGTCCATCACTCGAATCTTTCGGATGAGTCTGCCCTTCAAAATTGATAGAGTCTGATTCTTCAATCAAGTCATTAAGGTTTGTCTCTTTAGGTTGAGTTTGTCTCTCTACGATGAAGTAAGCCGGTTGTGTCTCTTCACATCGAGGGGATAATTTTGCCTCTCCTAGCCGAGTCTATCGGGTACATCTCTCCAAGTCCACCTATTCCAATCTCTAAGCGGAATCAGTCTCTTCCAGTTGTATAAGATGAATCTCCATCTCCATGTCGGGCCTGCCTCTAGGGATGATTCTATCTCTTCGAAGTCTAGTCGCCACTTCATCTCCATGCACTAGAGATTGTACACTGTGGAGCTGCTAAATCAAACAATTGAGATCTCTTTGCGCTATTACGTGGAAGGGACTGCATTGGAATTTGGGAATACTTTTGGTTGTTCATCACTCATAGGAACTCGACGTCCATAGTGTAGAAAATAATAAATAAATAAATAAATAAAGGAAACGGAAGATAAGGAAAAAAGATATACCTGCCCAGAAGCAATTTCGAAAAGGAAAAAAACCGACGAGGCTTCATTCAATCTTCATGAATGTTCCGAAGGCAAAAAAACTCGATCTTCATGGGAAATTTGATGGTGCTTAAAACGACCTCCGCATAGATGATTCGAAATGCTGCCAACCAAGAAGATCTTCGAAGAGACGATTCAAGTTACTAAAAAACTAAGTAGATGTTGCCGAACTTGCTGAAAACCGTGTAGCACCTTCGCAGCAATAAATTTGAAACCTGGCCAGGAGCTGCTGAATCAACAATACCTTTGGGAGATGCTTTAGAATATCAATGGGGTCAAGCAGTCCTTCATAGAAAAGCACCCAATTTATGGGGCCTTTCGGTATTTAGATACTAAGGGGGCTGAAGACATATGCTATGGAATATGGAGGCTAATTTAAGAGAGAAGAAGGAAATAAAAGTGAAAGATGAAAGGGAAGAAGATATACCCATTGCAGAAATCGACGACTGAGAAGTTGCTCCACACGATGACAACGACCAAGTTCGGGATGCTGCTAAGCTCGTAAATCATCAGTAGATGCTGCCAAGCTTGTCAACGATTAATAAGCACCTTCACACGAACGAGTCGGGACACGAATGATCGAGCGGGACTGTTGAAGGAGAGAATCGGGAAGCTGGCAACAAAGAAGCTCCATTGCAAGATTCCGACCACCAAGAACATATTCCACAGGATTCCGACTGCTACATTTGTATACCGAAAGCAAGACCTTTTACATACAATGTTTCTAGTTATTCACTATGAATCTCCTATATGATTCTGTTTACCCTAATCACTATATATGTCCCTATATCTCTCTCAATAAGTAGATTATGGTGTGTTGTAGATCACAGAAGATCATATGATTGGTTAAACTTAATGAGATATAAAATATATATCACAGCTGAGAAAACTTGAGGATGAGTTATTGGTATAGGCTGCAGTATCAAGTAGGAATCGTTTATCTTTACTATTTACTTATATTGTTACGTCTTTACGTATTGATAGGATCACGAGATAAGTTCTTCTGCCTGACCTTAATGAAGAACAAGAGATCTCGGTGACTTATTGTAATCTAAACCCTAAATAAGATTACAGTTTTGTGTGCATGTCTGTGTGTCACTTTGATTTTCTATGGATGAGAGTTAAGTGTTAACTCTTTATACTCTGTATCTTCGGTGACAGCAGCTTGCATATAATAACTGGTAATTTGTGTTTAGGTAACCGTATCCGTTTAGGATGATGAAAAACTGGTAATTTGTGTTTAGGTAACCGTATCCGTTTAGGATGATGATATCCCCTTAAGGAGCTCAAAAGGCTTATTGTACTAAACCTGCAGATTGATTAAGTTCAGGTACAATAATGAAGTTGAGTGGTACTACTTAAGGAATTAATAAGCAATTAGGTAATTTAAGATGTCAGAAGCTCTAATTAATTAATGGATATTCGATATCTTAAATACGGGGACTAATTAAGTCTAATTCAAGCACCGACTCAATTCGAGAATAAATGGGTAAGTCTTTAGTGGAATGAATTAATTATATTCTGGGCTGAACATAGAAGAATTAAATAATAGTTAGGTCCATCTTTATTTCTTGTATTTAATCCCTGACTGGCCCATCAGGCTCCTAGCCTAGTAGGAAATTAAACTACCAGGCCACTCAGTTATTATGTATTAAATACATAACTCTCATTCTGTGAAATATAACAGAAACACGTAAAAAATCAGAGAACAGAGAAGAGAGAGTGAGAGGGCGGTGGCGGCAGTGTTGGTTCCCACACTTGGAATTTCTCAAAGTTCGTCGTCAATCCGGTGTTGAGGATTGAGCAGGGATACAGTCCAGAAGGTCAATCTGCTCAATCCTGGAGTCTAACATTAAATAATTGTGCACACGATTCTCAGGTCAACTCTAATGATTAATCAATGTGTATATGGAATTATGACAACCAAGAAAGTCCTAGGAAAATTCGTTAATTCCTACACCGACGAACAGGGAAGACGATTCAAGATGCTACTGATGTCCTCGTTCGATCGAGATAGAGTAGAAAGTGTCGAATGGGGTAGGCTATTTATAAGGCACTCACTTGGTGGACAAGAAACAGAACCGACTAGAATCCTATTGAAATTTGATACTGATATGTAGTAGATTTCAAGTCTGATACTAATATGGTAGAAGATTATTGTAATCTGGTTGGATTCTTAAGATCATCATCCAAGACGTTGGAGATAGAGGGAAGAATTATTATTAGATAAGTATAAACAAGGCTCACATATATTAATTGCATGAAAGTTAGAAGATATGAGGATACTACCTGGAAGTTTAGTTGGTGAAGGTGCTAGCTGTTAATAGTTATAAAATGTCATGCCAAGATTTGGACCCAAGTTAACAGAGATTATGCATGGATTATGATTCTGCATGTAAATGTTCATATAGATTGCCATAGAGAGATCAAAGGAGGAAGTATATCATCAATAGATATGACACAATCCTTATGGAACAAGGATTTCTTGCACAATAGGGATAAAATCTGATGTATATTGTATTGGTGTTAACTACCACTTTCTAAACTAAATCGCATCTCCAAATGAGAGTACATAATTCCATATCATGTTGCAGCAAATTTCTTTATGGGATGCTTCAAGGGTATTGCATGCATGTACGTGGAATCAAAAAGTGGATTATGTTTCTTGAAGAATTAATTCCACAAATGGAATGGAAGTGTTATGGTTAGGATGATTACCTGCATGTAGGCCAGATAAATTAAAGAATAGAGAAATAGGGTTTGTGCCATTAAATCATAATCAATCAACGTGGAGTTAAGGGAAATGAATCAAAAGACAACTCGGTAACTCCCGGATACGAGTATAAACTATTATCAAATTTTAAATTCAAATTTAAGACTCTTTGATACGAGTATAAATTATCAACATATTTCAAATTCAAATTGAAGACTCCTAGGTACGAGAATGAAATGCCTATCAAATTCAAAATTCAAATTCAAGAACTCATTGACAAGTGTAAAAAATGTCAATATGTTCCCAAACAAAATTTCAAAATAAAATTGGAAACTCATCCACTTCAAGACGCCTCGTTCGTGAACAAGTCTCGAGGAGGCATGTATTGATACGCATATTTTGTATCCAATTGAAATGCGTCACGTAATAAAATATGAGTTGAAAATCAATTTTATATTGATTATTTTAATATTAGGAATTAATTAAATAAAATTTCTAAGTTAAATGATCAATTTAATTGATGATTTACTGTATATTTTATTAACCAGTGAAAAATCGTCACGTGTCAAGATGATGCAGATATTACTAAATTAAATTAAATTAATTTAGTAATTATCCAAGAAGATGAGGATAAACATCAAGTCATGGTGGACCAGTCAGAATGCTCATGTGTCAAGTTGTTGCAGTAATTCTTAAATTAAATTCAATTAATTTAATAATTATCTTGTGGATAATGATTTTTTGAAGGACCAATCATATCGCTCCGTTCAGACTCAAGCCCATTAAGATTTTCTTCATCCTACAACTATAAATATGGTCTCATTCTCCACCAAACTGATCAACAACACAAGTCAAGAATCAAGTAAAGAATTCCAAAGCAGAGGCAACTTTGACACTCCTCAAGCTTCAAGCGTTCTTCAAGAAAGAAATCCATACAAAAATGGTGTCTGATCCGAGATTAAGGTGTTGAACCCCTCAGATCGGTGTAAATCAAGTCAAAGTCCAACGATGTTCTTTGTGAGTCTATCGACATTCAAGGTGATTTTCACGGAGTTCTCCAATTAATAACCTTTAATTCGAAATTAAGGCGTTGAGCTCTCGAATTAACGTTATTAAGTCAAATATCTAAATCCGGAGAAGATCTAAGTGAAGCTCTACTCTAAATTTCAAGTGATACAAGTTGAAGAGAGAATTAAGGGAATTTTGGAGATTGTACCGTAAAGTTGTTTTGATTCGATATATTCAATTTGTACGAACTTTTTTTGTATTTAATTATTTATACACAAAAAATTGTTGTTACGGGTATATTAGTGTATTACTATATATTATTATATTATTATTAGTATTATTATTTTATTGTATCAATATTACTTTGTATCACAGTATGCAATATGTATTTAGTAGTATTGACTTGAGTCCATTGAGTAGACTAACTTAAAATACCATGCTCCAAATAAAGATAAAAAAAATTATAAATAAATATATAACTCGGGCCAGCCCGGCTAAACCGTGGGCCAGCCCGCATAGCTCTACGGGTCCAGCGGTCCGGGCCAAAAAGCTCGGATTTTAAACAGGCCGTAAATATCTAAACCTAACCCTAGATTTTTTTTTTTTGGGTGGGCTCGGGTCATTTCAGCAACCCTAGATACATGTGATACTTTTACTACAAAAATTGATATTCTTTTACCGTCACACCGTGTGACGCCATGACTGTCCCATATAAGTTTTGCCCTAAATAAATGAGTGATTCTATGGCACCATTGTGGTACTGATACCACTAAAGAATAAAAATGACATTATACATAATTTAGTGATTCCCTCATATCTAAATTATTATTTTTTCTTATCTCATTAATGGACAGTTCATTCATACAGTGCATAAATTCTCAGTTATTTATTTTGTGCTTTTATTAAAGATTACGCGCGGTCCCATTTTCTTGTCCTTTCTCTTTTCCCCTTTCGTTTGTTTTACTGTTATCCCTTTTTAGATGTTGTCCATGTGCCTAAGGCAACACACTATTTTTCAGTTTTTTCTTTTATATCTTTCTTTTCATTTTTCCAGCTATGGCTATTCTATTTCTTTTATAAATTTCTGTGAATTTCCTATTTGATTTCTATTACGAATTAAGATTATGTTAGTTTTGTTTTTCTCAACATAAAAATGCTTTGTTGAACAAGTCCAACTATATATCATATCGAATTATCCATGTCGTTATCGTATCAAAAAATTTATACACAGAATATTCATACTGTTATCGTAATCAAAATTTTAGTAGATAAAAAAATCCAATGCATCGAATATCGTACTGAATTTTTTGCAAATACCAAATTTGTATCGATAGCGATACATATTGTTACTTACCATTGATTTTGATATACTGTTAGAAATTTGGTATACCAAAGTACAGAAAGAAATTTGATATATATCGAAATACCGATAACCAAAAAATTGGATATTTTCTTTATACCGATATATATAGGGATACCGAATTTTTTTGGTATACAACGAATTTTTTTTATTACTAGATAAAAAATATGATATACCGAATTTTTTGTATTTCCAGTTATTTTTTAGTTCGATAAATACGGTATTTTAATGTTTTCCCTCATCCCTATCCCTAAGTCGAATAATATAAAACAAAATTGAAAAAACGTATTAGGAAAACAAAAGAAGTAATTTGATAAATAAAAAGAATATAAAAGGTAATGGAAAAAGAAAATTAAAAGAAAAACTAATCGGTTGGTTTTTTTACCACTAGACTTTGAGCAGTTTTGTGCTTACTGCACTGAATCCCCAAATGCTTAGGAATTTGATCTATTGTGATTTTTTTTTTTAAATGGAAGTTGGAATATAATTTATAAGGGACTGAAAAATTGTTATGGAAACTAATGGTTATTTTATGAGGAAGATAATTATGTATTGTGACATTTTAGTACTTTATTTTTATTATTTTAATAATAATTCGATGGTCAAAATTCAATATCGAAAATCTTAATGATTGAAATAAGACAGTGGTATCTGTAACAACAAATTTTGTGTATAAACACAAAATAATTAGTACAAATTAAAAATTTCAAATCAAACAATATTGCGGTACGATCCCTAAAATCCCTCTGATTCTTCTCTTCAATTGTTTATGCCTTCAAATGCGGAGTTGACTTCGATCTTCTCCGATTTTGAGCTTTGACTTGAATAATGTTGACCCAAAGACTTGGAAGCTTAATTTTGGATCAAACGGTCTTCTTGAATGGATGTTCGAAGAACAGCTTCGAAGATTTTGATGAACTTCGGCGAACACCTTTGGATATTTATCTCAGAAACGTTGATTGGAGGGGCTCAGTACCTTAATCTCGAATCAAAAGTCATTTCTTGGAGAACACTGAAGAATGCTTGGAGTTGCTTGAAGAATGCCGAAGAACTTTGTTCTGGAATTCTTCACTTGCTTCTTGACTTGTGTTGTTGATTTTGGTGGAGAATGAGACCCTATTTATAGTTGTAGGACTGGAAAATCTTAATGGGCTCGGGTCCAAATGGAGTAATATGATTGGTCCTCCACAATATCATTATCTATAAGATAATTATTAAATTAATTGTATTTAATTTAATAATTACTGCAACAATTTGACACATGGAGCATTTTGATTGGTCCATCATATCTTTATTTTTATCCTCATCTTCTTGGATAATTACTAATTTAGTTTAGTAATATCTGCATCATCTTTGACATGTGGCGGCTTTCGATTGGCCAATAAAATATTTAGTAAATCACCAATTAAATTGATTATTTAACTTAGGAATTTTATTTAATTAATTCCTAATATTAAAATAATCAATATAAAATTAATTTTCAACTCATATCTTATTATGTGACGTATTTTAATTGGATACAAATTTCATGTATCAACAAATGCCCCCTCGAGACTTGTCCATGGACGAGGCGTCTTGAAGTGGATGAGTCTCGGATTTAACTTTGAAATTTATTTGGAACATATTGACATTTTATACTCTTGTCTTGGAGTTCTTGAACTTGAATTTGTAGACTTTTTAAACTCGTATCAAGGAGTCTTGAATTTGAATTTGATTTGGTAGGTATTTTATTCTCGTACCCAAGAGTTTTTTATTTGAATTTGAATTTTAACTATACAACTTTATTTTGGACTTGGGCTTCGAAAAAAAAAAAACAGATTGCCATATTGTAATTATGCTCAAATGGCCCAGGTGGCCTAATGCTTCTTTAATCTTTAATTGAGCAGGCCCACGTACAAGTCTTAGCCCATATCAATCATATGCCAGTAAAAGCCCATTTCATGTCATGTGCAGAGAATCAATGTCATGTGTAGAGAATCAAATGAAATTAATCTTTTTTTTGTTACTGCTCCAAATTGCATGCATGTTCTAATAATCCTTAAATCACCACATATCCATATCTCTTCCACATGCAAGAATTAGTCACAATCCATTATGCATGATTTTTAAATGAGGCCACGCGTCCACATCTTTTCCACAAGCATGATATGCAAATTTTGCATAATCCTCTTAATGTCGAGTATATCAAACTTCTGCAATTTTTTATCAAAATCGAAGAGCTGGAGATTTATACATATCTCAATATTCATGGGATTAAATATCGCATATCCGATTTCTTCACCCATTTCCCTTTTCCTCCAGCAATACGGAACCTGATATATTTAAACCATACTCATCTTTAACATGCTGTTCACCGTCTTCAGCTTTTAAGATTCGGATAATGATTTTAAGAATCCGACTAAATCACGTAATCTTCTACATATCAGTATCAGATCTTTAGCAAGAATAGTAGGTTCCGATTTCTTGCTCTCCAAGCATGTGTGCATTATAAATAGTCCGTTCCATTCACGCTTTCTTGCACATCAGTCGAAGAACATCAATGGCTTCTTATCTCTCCTCTTCGGCAGCGCCACTCCTTGGCCGTCGGCATCCAGAATAGTCGTTGCATTAGTCGTCAGCATCCGAATTGGAAGAAATTCCTGATCGACATTTTGGATAGTTTCTGCGAGGGCCGTAGCCAATCTCGTCGGAACTTCTGAATCATCCGTGCAGAAATGTCGTTGATATGAAGGTATGGTTGATCCCGTTATCTTACTACTCTCGTCTCTTCTTCTTCTTTTTTTTTTTTTTTTAAATAATAACCTTAACATCGCCACTGACTTTGCCGGCGGAAAGTGTGGAAGTTAAGTGTCAAAAATGTTGAGTATAGTTGAGCTAGAAGTTGCTGAGGAAAGCTGAGAAGAAGAGTGATGATCTACAAGCTGGGAAACAGAAGAAAACAGCTTCTAAGAGTAAAGAGAGGAATCAGTTTTTCTGTTACATAAAAGACAACGGTTTGTAACAGAATAACTGTCACAAAACCGTTGTCTATTAAGCTTCCAGAAACAGTTTATGTTTTGCTTCTTGAATCCGTTTGGCAGTTCAGCAGCGGTTTTTCTTTCACTCGAGAGACTTATATACACATTAGAAGTTAGTCAAAACAGGGTGTAACAAATCATAGAGACTAGAACAAGAAATTGAGAGCTTGAGAGGAAGATTAATCTCAAGTTATAAGAGATTAATTCTTGAGTGATTTCTTGTAACCTTGTGATTCATATTAGTGATTCTCCTTCTGGTTTTGCCCGTGGATGTAGGCTTTTACAAGCTGAACCACGTAAATCGTTTTGTGCTTGATTTTCTAGTTTTATTCATTTTCATTTTTTCATAAAAGTGAGTTGTGAGATCTTTGTGAGTTTTGAGTTGGTTGCTTGAGTGTTCTTGTCAAGGTTTTTACAACAGTGGCGCCGTCTGTGGGAACAACAGAGAAGTGCAGAAGTTAAGACTCATTCATCATGTCAATCTCAAAGTTTGAAGCAGAGAAATTCAACGGGAAGAATGATTATGGTCTCTGGAAATTGAAGATCAAGGCATTGCTGATTCAACAAGGGCTGGGAGCTGCTCTTAAAGGAGATAAGGGGTTTTCTGCTTCTATCACCCCTGATCAGAGGTTGGAAATCCAAGAAAAGGCTCATAGCTTGGTGATTCTTTATCTATCTGACAAAGTGTTGCGGGAAGTTTCAAAGGAAACAAGTGTTGAAGGAGTAATGGAAAAACTGGACCAGATTTATCTCATCAAGTCCATGGCAAACAGGTTATACTTGAAACAGAAATTATTTTCTTTCAAGTTTCTGGCTGAAAAGGGTGTGGAGGATCAATTGGATGATTTTAATAAAACTCTGGATGACCTTGAAGCCATAGAAGTGAAGATGGAGGATGAAGACAAGGCAGTGTTACTTCTGAACTCCTTGCCTCAGTCATTTGATCATCTCAGGGATGCTATGCTCTATGGAAGAGATTCAAAAATTACACTAGCAGAAGTTCAATCAGCATTGAAAGGGAAAGAACTACAGAAAATGAAACAAGGAAAGCAAGAAAGTGTCTCTGAAGGACTTAACATCAAGAAAGGCAGATTTCAGAAGCAGTTCCAATCTGGAGAAAATTTCAAGAAGAATCAAAATTCAAAGCAGAAACAAACTGATCAAAAGGAGTCTAGGAAGTGTTTCTTCTGTAAGAAACCAGGCCATTTAAAGAAAAACTGCTTTGAATGGAAGAAGAAACAGAATCAGAAAGGAGCATCTACCTCAAATGCTGCAGAAATTGCAGAGGCCTCAAATGATGACCCTCAGGTACTAAATATTGCTGACTCTAAATCTATGAATGAATGGATATTAGATTCGGTGTGTAGTTTTCATATGACACCACACTTAGACTGGTTTGAAAACTTCAAAGAACAGAAATCTGGAACTGCTTTGCTAGGAAATGATCAAGTGTGCTGTGTAAAGGGTATAGGTGATCTGAAATTAAGGACACATGAAAATAAGATCATTGTCCTGACAGATGTTAGATATATCCCTCAATTAAAGAGGAATTTGATCAGTCTTGGAACCTTGGAAAAGAAGGGTTGCTGGTTTAAATCTGAGAATGGTTTTCTAAATGTTATCAAGAATCAAGCAGTAGTTCTAAGGGGTGTAAGAAGGTCAAGCTTATATTACCTAATGGGATCAGTGATTCTTGGAGAAGCAGATGTTTTTGAGAAGATCAGTCTAGACTTATGGCATGCAAGACTTGAGCATGTCAGTGAATCTGGACTAAGGCAACTATCAAAGCAGCAGCTCATCAAACTAAGGGAGGAAAGTCAGAAAAAACTCTGTGAAGACTGTGTCCTTAGCAAGAGCAAGAAACTTCCTTATCCTGAAGGCAAGAAGTGCTCAAATGCCCCTCTTGAATACATCCATGCTGATCTCTGGGATCCCTCAAGGACACCAACTCTGGGAGGAGGCAGATATTTTCTAAGTATCGTGGATGATTTTTCCAGAAAGTTATGGTTATATGTTCTGAAACAGAAATCAGAAGCTCTGGACATATTTAAAATATGGTGCAAGCAGGTGGAAAATGAAAGAGATTCAGTTGTGAAGTGTTTAAGGACAGACAATGGTCTTGAGTTTGTATCTGAAGAATTTAACATTTTCTGCAACACAAAGGAAATCAAAAGGCATAAGACAGTTCCAGCAAATCCTCAACAAAATGGCATTATTGAAAGGATGAATAGAACCATACTGGAAAGGGTCAGAAGCATGTTATCAAGCTCAGGATTAGATAAGAGATTCTGGGGAGAAGCAACCTCTACTACTGCTTATTTGATTAACAGGTGTCCCTCTGTTGCTATAGAAAATCTGACTCCTGAAGAAAAATGGTCAGGAAAGTCTCCCAGATATGATCACTTAAGAGTTTTTGGATGTAGAGCTTATGCTCATGTAAAACAAGATAAGTTGGAAGCTAGAGCTGTCAAATGCTTGATGCTTGGATATCCTGATGGAACAAAGGGGTACAGACTTTGGAATACTGAACCTGGAGCAGGGAAGATTATTATCAGTAGAGATGTTGTATTCTCAGAAGAAGACATGCCATTGAAAGAAGCTCAGAAGGTCAGAATTCAAGCTGATGACATCAATAAGAAGTTATCAGTTAAGGTGGAGTCAGAAGCTGAAGCAGATGAAGATCTTGAAGGAGAATCAGATTCAGAATATCATGATCAACAAGGTCTAAAGGATTATCAGCTTGTGAGAGACAGGGAAAGAAGAGTACCAAGACCTTCTACCAGATATGCTAATGAATATCTTACAGCATATGCTTTGATCACTGCAGAAGATGTTGACAGTTTTGAACCTAGAAACTATAAGGAAGCTATTGAAAGCAATGAAAGGGTTCAGTGGATGCTTGCAATGAGAGAAGAGTTAGACTTTTTGGAGAAAAATCAAACATGGATTCTGGTAGAAAGACCAAGGAATCAAAGATTGGTCAGTTGCAAGTGGATCTTCAAGAAGAAACTTGAAGTAGCTCAGACATAAACTATTAGATTTAAAGCTAGGTTGGTTGCCAGGGGATTCACTCAAAAGGAGGGCATTGATTTCAATGAGATATTTTCTCCAGTGCTTAAACATTCCTCAATAAGAATTTTGCTGGCCATTGTCACTCAATATGATCTGGAGTTGGAACAATTAGATGTAAAGACAGCTTTCCTGCATGGTGATTTGAATGAGAAGATATACATGGCACAACCAGAGGGTTTTATTGTTCCTGGAACTGAGAACCAAGTATGTTTGTTACAAAAGTCTCTGTATGGTCTGAAACAAAGTCCTAGGCAGTGGTATTTGAAGTTTAACAGTCATATACAAAGCATTGGTTTTCAGAGATCAAAATATGACAGCTGTGTGTATCTAAAATTCAAAGGCAAAGAAGTTGTGGTATTTCTGCTATTGTATGTGGATGACATGTAAGTAGCCAACAGGAGCAAAGAAGAGATTAACAATCTGAAAAGAGAGCTTCAGTCTGTGTTTGACATGAAGGTGCTGGGAAATGCAAGAAGAATATTGGGAATGGACATCATTAGGAACAAAGCTGCTGGAGTGTTATGGTTAAACCAGCAGAGTTATATTCTGAAGGTGCTGTCCAGATTCAACATGCAAGAGTCCAAACCAGTGTCAGTTCCACTAGGATTACATTTTAAACTGAGTGAAGAACAGAAGTCACAGACAAGGGAAGAAGAAAATGAGATGAAGAGGATCCCTTATGCAAATGCAGTAGGAAGTGTGATGTACACTATGATTTGTACAAGGCCTGATGTAGCTCATGCTATATCAGTGGTTAGTAGGTACATGTCTGATCCAGGTGGAGCTCATTGGAATGCCTTAAAATGGTTGCTCAGGTATTTGAAAGGAACCAGTGGTTTTGGAATATTATTAAAAAAGGATGACATAGATTCTGGGAATGTGCTATGTGGTTACTGTGATTCAGATTTTGCTGCTAACCTAGATTCCAGAAAGTCTCAATCAGGTTATATCTTTACTTTGTTTGGTGCTGCAGTAAGCTGGAAGTCTATGCTACAATCTGTAGTTGCTTTATCAACAACAGAAGCTGAGTTCATGGCTATTACTGAAGCAGTCAAGGAAGCTTGCTGGTTGAAAGGAATTCTGGAGGAGTTTGGTTTTAAGCAGAAGTCAGTCAAGGTGTTTAGTGACTCACAAAGTGCTTTGCACTTATCTAAACATCAGATGTTCCATGATCGTAGTAAGCACATAGATGTAAAATTCCATTTTGTCAGGGACATTACTGAAGAGGGGACAGAGGTGTTAGGAAAGATCAGGTCTGAAGATAATCCCTCTGATATGCTTACAAAGGCCCTAACTACAGAGAAGTTCTATCTTTGTCTACAGTTAGTGCAGATAGCTAACTTGGAGTAGGATTGGCTCCAAGGCAGGAGCAAACTGGTGAGAGCAGAAGTAATCACTATGGTTGAGTTAAAGGTGTGGTTTTTGTGTTTCTATAACATTGTTTGACAAGGTGGAGAATGTGGAAGTTAAGTGTCAAAAATGTTGAGTATAGTTGAGCTAGAAGTTGCTGAGGAAAGCTGAGAAGAAGAGTGATGATCTACAAGCTGGGAAACAGAAGAAAACAGCTTCTAAGAGTAAAGAGAGGAATCAGTTTTTCTGTTACATAAAAGACAACGGTTTGTAACAGAATAACTGTCACAAAACCGTTGTCTATTAAGCTTCCAGAAACAGTTTTATGTTTTGCTTCTTGAATCCGTTTGGCAATTCAGCAGCGGTTTTTCTTTCACTCCAGAGACTTATATACACATTAGAAGTTAGTCAAAACAGGGTGTAACAAATCATAGAGACTAGAACAAGAAATTGAGAGCTTGAGAGGAAGATTAATCTCAAGTTATAAGAGATTAATTCTTGAGTGATTTCTTGTAACCTTGTGATTCATATTAGTGATTCTCCTTCTGGTTTTGCCCGTGGATGTAGGCTTTTACAAGCTGAACCACGTAAATCGTTTTGTGCTTGATTTTCTGTTTTATTCATTTTCATTTTTTCATAAAAGTGAGTTGTGAGATCTTTGTGAGTTTTGAGTTGGTTGCTTGAGTGTTCTTATCAAGGTTTTTACAACAGAAAGAATGGCGTGAAGCTCCACCGCGCCGTCGTGGTGTATAGGGACATGATCAAGTACGTGGTGGGCCCCTTCTACTACACCACTCTCATGTGTGACGAACCAGATACAACCATGGCGATGATGATGACGATGCCAGACAGGACAACTACTAAACATAAGTTCCGATTTACTCAGATGATCACTGGATATGGCCTTTTGCCTTTGATATTTTTTGTTTCTCCTCTGCTTTTCCATTTAACAAACTTCTTCAACTCGGTTCTGCAAGTCGGTTGTGGGTTTGTACCCGAACTCTCTAGGCCGAGCTTATGTTCGCATGGGTGAACAAAACGTCATCGTTTTTCGTGCATGTCAGCCTATTCTTCGCGAATTGTGGCTTCTTTTGCTTTCTTCATCAGCTGTCACAATGGTATACTTCACCACGGAGAGATAAGGCAGCAAATCGGACTCTGCAAAAATGGACCCGATGAACTCAATGGACTTCACAAAAATGAAAATGGACCCGATGAACTCAATGGACTTCACAAAAATGGACCCGATGAACTCGACATGCTTCCCTTGACGAGACGGACTCGTCCTAAATTGTGAAAGTAATGGACTAGATTAGGATATGGGCTTTAATTAATTATTAGGTTATATTAACTAATTAATTAAAGCAGGCCAGAATATTAGGCCCACCTACCTGGGTAAGGATCCTCTATCCCACAATTACCCTGTCCCAATCCTGTCCCACTCTAAAATCGAGTCATACAACATAAATCGTGAATTCCGAACACATGAATCATGAACCCTAAATCATGATCTATTGAATTATAAACACTAATCCATTAAATCATGAACCATGAACCGTGAATCGTGACATCGTAAGTTTACAATAGAAAATATATTTTAGTTCAAGAAAGTCGAACCCTAAACTTTAAACATGAAATCTAAACATGAATCTGAATCCTGAACCTAAAAAATGAACTTTAAATTCATAAATTACAAAAAAATAATTATAACTTTAAATTCATAAATTCAAAAAAAATAATTATAATTGGCTCGATTTTGGAGTGGGACACGAATGGGATAGGATAAAAGTGGACTAGAGGATCCTAAGTGCACCTACCTAGGGTATATAAGCTATATATATATCTATTCCCTATTGTAGGGATAATTAATCTTGTCAGAAAGAAACACCATATAGTTCAATAATTGATTTCCTAGCAATCGATAATCGATAATTGAACAATTGTACCGAGGATAGTTCCTGCGGCGGACGATATACGCGTGGATACCTGAAGTGGTGAATCAATTCGCTCAATTCGGTCCGATTAATTACGCAACAAGTAAGTTGTTCCAACTTTAGCGTAATTAATGCTCAATGTTTTAATTCAGCTATAAATCACGATCAATATTCTCGACTGTTTATTCCGCTGCGTACATTAGATGTAGTCGAGAATTACTAACAGTGGTATCAGAGCCCAGGGCTCGATTTATAATTGATTTAAACTTAGATTATTTGTGGATTAAATATTTGCTAAGTTCAAATTCTACATGTCTTGGAAATTGGTAGTAAGCCACGAGTTTTGATAATCTGGTTCATCTCAATTTCTGTGAGCTAGTTTATGATAATCCAAATGAAAGGGTTTTCAAGATTTCCTTAGATAATAAAACTGTTGTTAACAACTTGGTTGCCTTTTGCTCGAGCCGGAGGAATGAACAAAGATAATCATGAGGATTATCTTGATTCAATTTCATCGAAAAGTAACAGCTTTTGAATTTTGAAACTGAATCCTTGAAATATTCGCGGTTGTCGCCGTCAGCGGCGGCGGCGGCGGCAGCAGCAGCCTTCACCACCACTACGTGAGGCGATTGTTGCTGCTGTTACTGAACAGCTGTTGAGGTGGTTCGACGGGTGACCGGCGACGGCGGCGGTGCCGCTGCTGCTGTGCGTTTTGACGATGGCAGCGCGACAATCGTCGGCTGCGGCGGTGGCAGTATCGGAGTTGGCGGCGGTAGGGCAGTATTTAGGGTTTGTAGAATTGGGCTGGGCTGCTGTTATGAATTATATACTGGGCCAGCATTTGAAGAAATCAAATTAATGGGCTTTAATTAATCAAATGGGCTATAACCCATTTGGCAATTTTATATATAAAAAAAAATGATTTAATTTAATTAATTAAATTAGATTTATTAATTAGATTAATTCAAAATCTCAAATACGATATTAATTTGTCAATTAGATTAATAAATCTTATTATTATTGTTTTGAAATAATAATAATAAACTTATATATTTATGTTAATTTGGAATTGACATTAAAGTATACTTATATTAATTTGAAATTAATATATTTATCTAATTGACTAATATTAATTAGATTAATAAATTTGATAGTATTATTATTTTTGAAAGAATAATACTAGACTTATATATTTATGTTAATTTAGAATTAATATTAAATGTATATTTATATTAATCTGGAATTAATATATTTAATTTTAATCGACATTTAATTAAAGAATAAAATTTTAATTGGATTAATAATTTTATTCGTAAGCTTTATTTGATATGATGTGATAAGCTATTATTTAATTTTATGCTTATTCAATTTAAATTATAGTAATTTAAGATCGTTTTATGTTTGGGTAGGCGGCGCCCAATACATGTAGTCCGCGACATTATGTATGGGTAGGCGGCGCCCAATATGTATGGTCCGCATTTCTTATGTCTGGGTAGGCGGCACCCAGTAATTGCGTTTAATTTAATATTAGATATTAAATTTAACAATTAGTATCACATATAAAATCCCCAAATAAAATCAAGTTTTATTTAGAAATAAAAGCGCCATCCATAATAATTGTATGAAATTCTTGATCTCTTCGTCCACGAGTTTTATACCAAAGTGTTTACTCTAAAACGACGAGGTCGGGGCTCATTCATAGATGCATGGTTGGCATTGTGTGATGGAATTGACTTGCTTAAATTATTTTGTGACGCCAAAGCGACCAAAATAGTTTAAGGACGCGATATTAATTGGATTAATAAACCAAGAATTGCAAAATTGTTGTTGCAAGCTTAGAGGCCTACCTAGTGATATTATTGTAGTCATCAGCCAAAGCAGAGACTACAGTAATATAGACTTGGATCTTGGACCACTAAGATTTATAATTATTATAACTCCGTATTTTGTGTTTGGGGACGCAAAATATGTTAAAATTAGTGGGAGCTAATCATTACAATAAACCCTTGTTTTGATTAGTGATATGAGTGTGATCTTTATTTACTTTATTCTAATTTACGTTTTCCGTTTGATTATTTTCTGATCAGATAAAAACGTCGGCTTATAAATGTTTGATGGAATCAAACAAGTTGACTGGGTCTAACTTTACGGATTGGCTCCGTTGCTTGCGCTTGGTGCTAAGGTAAGAAAAGGTTTAGTACGTCTTGGACAAACCAATCGGTGTCATCCCCGACAAGACTTCTCTTAAGTATGCTAAGTTTGACGCAGATACTCATAAGAAGCATGTTGAGGATGACACGTCGGCTCAGTGTGTCATGTTGTTTTCGATGAGTATTGAACTGCATAGGCAACATGAACACATGCTCCCTTATGAGATGATAAAACACTTAGAGAGTCTGTACGCCTCACAAGCTCAGACAATGGAGTATGAGATACTCAGTGACCTCTTTAAGTGTAAACTTCATAATGGAGCCCAGGTTTCTGAGCATGTACTGAAGATGATCGGATTAATTGAGAGGTTGACATCGATTGGAACGGTGTTACCCTCAAGTGTCTCAACTAATCTGATCTTGCAGTCACTTCCTAGTTCTTTTGAAAACTTCATAGTGAACTTCAACATGAACAACACGAAGGTGACTTTGCCTGAGCTTCACAACATGCTTAAGACCTATGAGTCTTCCACTTCTAAAGGCAAATTTGTGCTCATGGTGAGCGAAGAAGAAGGAGAAGAAGGAGGAGGAGGAGGAGGAGGAGGAGGAGGAGGAGGAGGCATCTAGCGATGTGGCCTTGAAGCCTAAGAGTGGAGGGATTCAAAAGAAGTCGAAACTGCCAAAGGGATTTTGTCACGAAAAGGGACACTGGAAGAGAGATAGCCCAAAGTTCAAAGCACAAGGTGCATTGAATGGGAGCTCAGGTATGTTTGTCATTGAGATAAATATGTTTATAAACAATTCACAATCCTGGGTATTGGATACAGCTTGTGGCTCACACATTTGTAATAATGTGCAGGGTCTAAGTGACAGCAGGAAAGTGAGGCCTGGGGAGGTCGACTTACGCGTGGGAAATGGAGCAATAGTTGTTGTTGAACGTGTATGGACTTATAGATTAGATCTTCCTTCAAGATATAGACTAGATTTACATGATTGTTATTTTGTTCCTATAATTTCAAAGAATATTATTTCCATTCCAATGTTAGACATTCAAGGTTTTTCCTTCCATTTTGCAAACAGTAGATGCTCGTTTTCCCTTAATGGATTGTTTTATGGAAGTACCTCTCTATCGAATGGTTTATATATGCTTGAATGTGAACACAATATTCTCAATGTACAAAACAAACGACCTAAGCTAAGTAATACGAATAATAAAACCTATCTTTGGCACTGTAGACTTGGTCATATCAATGAGAAAAGAATAGCAAGATTGAGAAAGTTAGACTATCTCACATCATTTGATTTTGAATCATATGGTGCTTGTGAATCTTGTCTCAAAGGAAAGATGACAAGTAAACCACTTTCTGGGAAAGGGCCAAGGTTGTGCTCGAGTTAATCCACACAGATGTGTGCGGACCGTTCCCAACTCAAGCAAGAGGTGGATATTCGTACTTCATAACTTTTACTGATGATTTCTCAAGGTATGGATATGTGTATCTGATGAAACACAAATCTGAGGCCTTCGAGAAATTTAAGGAGTTTAAATTAGAAGTTGAGAAACAACTTGGGAAAAGTATTACGACTCTTCGATCATATCGAGGAGGGGAATACTTGAGCCGAGATTTTCTTGATTACTTGAAATCACATGGAATCCGGTCAGACTGGACACCTCCAGGTACACCACAGATGAATGGAGTATTTGAAAGGAGAAATCGAACTTTATTGGATATGGTTCGATCCATGATGAGTTTCACCAGTCTCCCTTTATTCCTTTGGGGTTATGCCTTACTTACCGCAGTTTATATTCTGAATAGAGTTCCTTCTAAATCGGTCGAGAAAACACCATATGAATTATGGTGTGGCAGAAAGCCGAGTCTTAACCATATGCGGACCCGGGGTTGTCCTGCTTTTGTTAAGAAGATGATGACTGACAAGTTGGAAACTAAAAGTGAAAAATGTTATTTTGTGGGATATCCTAGAGAAACCAAAGGATATGAATTCTATTGTCCTGGAGATCACAAGGTGATAGTATCCAGAAATGTGACGTTTCTTGAAGATAATTATGTCTCCAAGGAACAAGGTTACAACACAGTAGATCTTGAAGAAATTCAAGAACCACAAGATAATATGGAGGATGAGGTATTGTCCAATGGAGTGGACAAGAACTCAGTGGGAGTTTTTGATGATCTATTGGGAGGGGAAATGACTCTTAGAGGGTCACCTCAAGATAATGAGATGCATCAAAGACAAGATATTGTATCAACCCCACCTCAAGAAAATCATAGTGAAATTCTTGAGAATATTCCAAATGTTGAAAACCTCAACATGCAGGAACCTCATCACGATCAGAATAAACAGCCTGAACCAACGCAAAACCAACTCCATAGGCCTCAATGGAGTCGTCGTGCACCTGAAAGACTAAATCTATTGGTTGAGAACCAAGATGATGAGGTTGATTCAGAAGAAGACGAACCTAAGACTTATATCGAACCGGTGTCGGGCACCGATTCGAAGATGTGGCTGGCTGCCTTGACATCTGAAATGGACTCGATGTACCTCAATCTAGTCTGGGAACTAATTGATTTGCCAAATGGGGCTCGCCATAGGCTGCAAATGGATCTTCAAAAAGAAGAGAGATGCAGATGGCAAGGTACAGACCTACAAGGCTAGGTTGGTGGCAAAGGGTTATAGTTAACGCGAGGGCATTGACTATGATGAAGCCTTTTCACCAGTCGCTAAGATCAAGTCCATTAGGATATTACTTGCAATAGATGCATACTATGACTTTGACATTCGGCAAATGGATGTTAAAACCGTGTTTTCTCAATGGAGAACTCGAAGGCACTGTGTATATGTCACAGCCTGAAGGTTTTATATCTAAAGAAAAGCCGAATGGAGTATGCAAGTTGAAGAAGTCCATTTATGGACTCAAGCAAGCATCTAGGCGTTGGAATATTTGCTTTGACAGAGCTATCAAATTGTTTGATTTTGTCAGAAGCAAAGAGGATCCATGCGTTTATAGTAAACGCAAGAATGGAAATATTGTCTTCCTTATCATATATGTTGACGATATACTGATAATGGGAAGCGATCTTTCCATGTTGCAATCCGTGAAAGATTGGTTGTCTAGCTCCTTCATGATGAAGGATCTGGGTGAGGCTTCCTACATCCTTGGAATTAAGATCTATCGAGATAGACCTAATAGGATGTTGGGATTGTCTCAGTCTACTTACATAGAAAAATTGTTGAGACGCTTCTCAATGGAAAATTCTAAGAAAGGATTTCTTCCTATGGGACATGACATTATATGTCTAAGAAAGGTTGCCCTTCTAATGACAAAGAAATGAGTTACATGAAGAAGATCCCGTACGCTTCGGCTATAGGATCTATTATGTATGCCTTGATATGTACTAGGCCAGATGTGGCTTATGCACTCAACATGACAGGCAGATTTCAGCAAAATCCCGGTGAGATACACTGGAGAACTGTCAAGACTATTCTTAAGTACCTTAGAAGGACTAAAGAATATTTGTTAGTCTATGGTGGGCAGCCAGAGCTATCAGTTACTGGGTATACTGATGCTAGCTTCCAAACAGACCATGATAACTTCAAGTCTCAGTCAGGATATGTTTTCGTTCTCAATGGTTTGCAGTGAGTTGGAATAGTTCCAAACAGAGCACAACTGCCGATTCTACCACTGAAGCCGAATATATTGCTGCATCTAAAGCTGCCAAGGAGGCTGTTGCTTTGTTAGAGTTCGTAAAAGAACTAGGTATCATTCCAAGTGCTAGCAGTGCAATACCGCTGTATTGTGACAACACTGGTGCGGTTGCACAAGGAAAGGAACCCAGAGCCACGAACAGAAACAAACACGTTCCCCGGAGATATCATTTTATTAGAGAAATAATAGATAGGGGAGAAGTAAAATTAGATAGAGTACCCACTGATGATAACTTGGCTGATCCTTTCACCAAGCCGGTGTGTATAGCAAAACATAACAAGCACTTTGAGAGCTTAGGTGTTAGAAATGTTAGTAGTTGACTTTGATTCAGTGGGAGTTTATAGTTTGTGTGTCTTAGAAACCTTTTGTGAAGACATTCAAAACTTGATCACATTCTATGATAATATGTTTATCTTATGGGTTTATGCATTTATTAGAATAATTATTTTGATGGTTTGTTATTATTCTTGTGACTGTTCCCTTGAATCATGACTGTCATTTATGGTGTGAGACATAAATGATATAGTATGATTCTAAAATTGCCATAACCGATGGTCATCAAGAATGGGATATTGATGACATACAATAGGTTAGCATGTGTTCTGCATCATATTCTCCGAGAATATAGTGGGTCTCACAACTATTAGATATTAGATATCTATGATGGACACATGGATACTTTGGAGAGTATCGGTATACCTTACTATTAAACCGTTTGTTTTAGTGTCTGGGGTTTATTAGTGTGTGGAGTATGTAATGATCCTTTGACCTGAGGTCAATACTCATTTTGTTTGTTAAGTGATGAACTTTGACCAAGTACAATGCTTGCCTCCCAAAGGAGGATAAGACACGTCTTGTGTTGGGTTCATCATGAGGCAAATGAAAATGGTAGTTGAGCCAAGAATGGGATTCATTCCTCGATTGAAACTCGAGAGAACGCTCATATTTCTCTATATTATTTGACAATAAAGTCATTGGCCAATGCAAAAGATATATTCAATTAAAGTAATTGAATATGATCGAATGTGTCATATAAAAAAGATGAGAAAAGTGATTGAGCTATTTGGATAGACACATGGCAGATTCTAGGCTCGGTCGAGTGGTTCGTGAATGAAGGGATATCGCATAAACTTCATATAAAGGTTGTTTTACGAATTCACGTAAACGTCCTCCATATATCGAGTTCGCTGCACAACGCAGTCTAGGAGTTTTGTGCAGACTTTAATTAGATTATCGTCGATAATGGGGGCCTGAAGGGTCACACTTTATGTGTATTATTGTTCCGCTTAAGGGTATAATATTGGTGTTTCGAATATTTATCTAATGCTAGTCCAAGTGGGAGATTGAAAGTAATGGACTAGATTAGGATATGGGCTTTAATTAATTATTAGGTTATACTAATTAATTAATTAATTAATTAAAGCAGGCCAGAATATTAGGCCCACATACCTAGGGTATATGAGCTATATATATATATATATATATATCTATTCCTTATTGTAGGGATAATTAATCTTGTCAGAAAGAAACACCATATAGTTCAATAATTGATTTCCTAGCAATCGATAATTGAACAATTGTACCGAGGATAGTTCCTGCGGCGGACGATATACGCGTGGATACCTGAAGTGGTGAATCAATTCGCTCAATTCAGTTCGATTAATTACGCAGCAAGTAAGTTGTTCCAACTTTAGCGTAATTAATGCTCAACGTTTTAATTCAGTTATAAATCACGATCAATATTCTCGACTGTTTATTCCGCTGCGTACATTAGATGTAGTCGAGAATTACTAACAAATTGAAGCGGATTCATCTTGAAGATCTGAGAAGGAGTCATCTTAGAGAGACACACCCAACGGGCTCGAATTCGAGGTGGATCCATCTTGAGCACTTGAGAGACGGGATCGTCTTGGAGAGAAACATCTAGCAGACTTGAGTTGAAGAGGCACACCCAACATGCTCGACTTGGAGAGGCGGACTCATTTGAAGACTTGAGAGGCGACTCGACTCAGAGCTACACACCCAATAAATTCAACTTCAAAAGACATACCCGGCATACTCAACTTCAAGAGGTGCATTCGGCAGACATGACTTCGAGAGACACACCTCACAGACTTGACTTGGAGAGGCGGACTCATCTTGAAGACTTGAGAGGCGACTCAACTCAGAGCGACACACTCAATGGACTCAACTTCGAGAGGCACATCCAACATACTCAACTTCAAGAGGCGCATTCGGCAGACTTGACTTCGAGAGGTGCATTCGGCAGACTTGACTTTGAGAGACACATCCGACATACTCGACTTGGAGAGGCGGACTCATCTTGAAGTTTCAAGAGGCGACTCGACTCAGAGCGACACACTCAATGGACTCAATTTCGAGAGGCACATCCGACATACTCAACTTCAAGAGGCGCATTCGGCAGATTTGACTTCGAGAAACACATCCGACAAACTCGACTTGGAGAGGCGGACTCAACTTACACAAGTGATCCAGAGAACTCCGACGAACATGATCGAGCTGGCTTGAGTCACTTGACGATCCGTCATGATGGATTCTGGCCGTTGGATGGATTCAGCTGATAGCCAGACACATTTGAAGCTTGATTAACATCAATTTGAACCTTCTTAAGTTGGAGCAATTTAGAAGAGGAAAACACATTATATGTATGACTGAACTTAGAATATTTCTAAGCTGCCTACGTACCCCGGTGAGAGGGATTAAGTCATAACGTAGTTCAAATAACCACTTTTATTTTTTGTTTCGGAGGGGTGTCATGCACAGTTTATACTCATGCAGGCCAGGAATGACTATTCTTTAACCACTTTAGCGAAAGTGGGGTAAGTTAGCATTTTAACCTGGTCTTCGTGCACAGTTTATCCTCATGCGGGCCAGGAGGTTTTGTTTTTTTTGTTTTTGTTTTTGTTTGTTTTTTTTTTTTTGTGCAGCAGACTCAAGCATAGTAGTGCTTCAAGAACTTCCCATTTATGGGCCCTACCCGTACGCCATCTTCAGAAATCAACTTGTAAGCACCATTCGTGTAGACTTCCTTCACAAAGTAAGGGCCATCCCACCTCGATGTGAACTTGTTGCCAACTCGGTGAGTAGTGATGATCGGCCTCCGAACAGCAAGTACCAAATCACCTACTTGAAATGAACGCGTCCATACCTTTTTGTTGGATGCCTTTGACATGCGAGCTTGGTAACATTCGAGTCTTTGTTGTGCTTCCAATCGCTTTTCATCAAGAGCCTCCAGCTCCTCGAGACGCAACTGTTCATTCTCTTCTTCAGTTAGCCCTTCTTGCATTGCTATCCTCAACGATGGAATTTGCTGCTCAAGAGGAAGAACAACATCCACACCATAGACCAACAAGTAAGGAGTTGCTTGCGTAGCTATCCTGTGCACAGTTCGGTATGCCCATAGAGCTTCTCCCATTCTTTCATGTCAATCACGTTTTGACTTTGCAATCACTTTCTTCAACAAATTACATAAAGTTTTGTTGAATGCCTCGGCAAGACCATTGGCGGCAGCATAATACATGGACGACTTTCTTTGCTTGAATCCAAACTTCTAACAGAGATTATCTATCAAGCTATTGCTGAACGATTTTCCGTTATCGATGATGATGTATCTTGGTACCCCATAGCGGTAGATTATGTTACGACGGATGAAATCAGCCGATGTTTCCTTCGTTGCTTCTTTCAGAGGCACAGCTTCAGCCCACTTGGAGAAGTAATCCGTCGCTGCCAGGATATACAATGTCCACTAGAAGACTTTGTCGTTGGTCCAACTACATCTAAACCCCAAGCGTCGAAGGGCCATGAAGCAACAGTAGGATGTAGGGGCTCGGGTGGTTGATGAATGGGATTTGCATGAAACTAACAAGCTTGACACCTTTGCGCATAATCTATGCAATCCTTCACCATAGTCGGCCAGTAGTAACCCATTCTCTTGATCCGGAAGTGTAGTTTTGGACCCGATTGATGAGCTCCACAAATCCCGGAGTGAGCTTCTTCCATAGCTCGGACAGATTCTTCATTACTTAAGCATCGCAAAAAGACTCCATCAAATGACTGTCTATAGAGTGTCCCTTTGAAGTAAATGAAATGTGATACACGACGTCATATATCGACCCTTTGGCGAAGGTCATTTGGTAGCTTCTCATATTTTAAGTAATTCACAAAGGCTTGACGCCAGTCTTCTTCTTCAATCTTAAATACTTCAACAGCGAGACTTTCCTCCTTCTCATCATCTTCATCTTCAAAGATTGGTGGAATGACCCAACTTTTACATATTGGTACACACACCTCAACATCAGACATAGCAATTGTTGAAGCGAGCTTAGCAAGTGCATTTGCTTGTTTATTGTGCTTTCTTGAACGTGATCAAGTTCTACATCTCCAAGCCACCCAATAAGTTTATGAGCATAGGTGACATATGGTAGCAATTCGAGCTTCTTAACTTCATATTCTCCGCTTAGCTGGTTAATTACCAACTTGGAATCTCCATACACTTTGAGATGTAGTCGTTTTGTGTCCACCGCCATTTCAAGCCCAAGTATGAGTGCCTGATACTCAGCGACATTGTTCGAACAATTATGAGTTAAAGTGAATGAGTATGGAAGTACTTCACCATATGGTGTGATAAAGACAACCCCAACACCAGCTCTTTCTCTATGAGCTGCTCCGTCAAAGTACATCTTCGAAGGAGGAGAAATTTCAACAGCTAAAGCATTTTCATCTGGCAAATCGTCCGATAATTCCCATTTAACTGGGATAGGATGATCAGCTAAGAAGTCAGCCAACACTTGCCCCTTCACTGCCTTTTGGGGAACATAAACTATCTCGAATTGTTGCAGCTGGAGATACCATCTTCCAAGTCTGTCGGAGAGCACTGGTTTTGACATAACATACTTTAAAGGATTTGCTTTTGAGACAAGGCGAATGGTGTGAGCTTGGAAGTAGTGCTTCAACTTTTAAATTGCAAAGATCAGAGCTAGACATATCTTCTCTATTGCTGAGTAGTTTAGTTCGTTTGGCGTCATCGTCCTGCTTAGATAGTACAAAGCATTTTCCTTGCCGTTGTCATTTTCTTGTGCCAATAAAGCTCCAACAGATCGTTCTTGTGCAGAGATGTATAGAATCAAGGGACGTCCAGACACTGGTGCGACTAGCACTAGCGGCTTCGTCAAGTAGTCCTTGATGCTTTTGAAAGCATTGGTGCAGGATTCGTCCCATTCAAATGGAACGCCTTTCTTCATGAGCCTACTAAACGGTTGACATCGTCCAGCCAAGTTTGATATGAACCTTCAAAGGCATGCCAACTTTTCTTGTAGACTTTTAAGCTCGTGAATGTTTCGTGGCTCACGCATCTTCAGAATTGCATCAATTTTAGCTTGCTCAATTTCTATGCCCCGATGGCGGACGACAAATCCGAGGAACTTTCCAGACGTGACTCCAAATGCGCACTTGAGGGGATTCATCTTAAGTTGGTATCTTCGAAGGCGTTCAAACACTTTCTTTAGTCCTTCAGATGATCTTCTCGCCTTTTAGACTTCACGACCACATCATCAACATAGCATTCAATATTCTTATGGAGCATGTCATCAAATATCTTCTGCATGGCCCTTTGATACGTAGCTCCAGCGTTCTTCAATCCAAATGGCATCACCTTGTAGCAGTATATTCCTTTCGGAGTTCAAAAGGTTGTCAACTCTTCGTCCTTGGGTGACATGCGAATTTGATTATATCCTGATGATCCATCCACGAAGGACAAAGCTTCGTGCCCCGTAGTCGCATCAATCATGAACTCGGTGATCGGCAGTGGGAAGTCGTCTTTCGGGCATGCCACATTTAGATCTCTGAAGTCAACACAAACTCGGATTTGTCCATTCTTCTTTCTTACTGGGACAATGCTGGATATCCATGTGGGATATTTGACTTCTCGAATGAATCCAACTTCGATCAGTTTGTTTACTTCCGCTTCTATCGGAGGGATCAATTCAGGTCTAAAGCGACGTTGAGTTTGTTTCACGGGTCGAGTGCCTTTCTTTATGGCCAAATGGTGGACAGCTACCTTCGGGTCTAATCCAGGCATCTCTTTGTATGACCATGCGAATACATCTCTAAATTCTTGCAACAATTCAATGTACGCCTCTTCTTCATTGGCCGTCAATATGGCGTTGATGTAAATTGGTCGTGGATCATCGAGATCACCTAAGTCAACTTCTTTCAGCTCGTCCACTGTTGATTTCACTCCTTCTTCGAGTTCTGGGGGCGCAATTTCGGCATCTTCCTCCGCTTCATGGACCACTTCACTCAAGGTAATTTGATTTGTTGAAGCAATGTCCTCATTTACCTCTTCATCTTTCTTAAAGTCCACGCATGCTCTCATTTGCCCGTTCCTTTGCCTTATTTGGATTATGTACATAGTACCATTCTCTTCGTTGATGTAGCCACCTCTGACTAGTCAAATGATTTTCCTTCTTAGGTTTTCTATAATGCTCTGAGGGGCACGTTAAAGGGACATGTTGGGCGCCACTATTGACAAAGTATGAAGAAGCCACTTTTTCTCTATCGTCTTCATCTTGTGTTTTTGTTCTAGCCTTCAGCTCTTTATCACATGACACAATTAAAGTGGTGCGCCTCTTCATACGGGGCGGGATTTAGCTTCTAATCCTTTGATTGGATTTTTGCTCATTGGCCCCTTGTAACTTGGCAGCATTTATCCTTTGGCGAATGTTTCTCCCACGTCTTTTCACTGGGCCAAGTCTTTTAAAGACGGAGACCCGACGTACTTTCCTCCAATTTCTATCAAAAGTGTCTTCTGTTGATGAGACTTCTCCCCCAATGACATAATTAGTGGTTGCTCTTTTGATGCTGATGCGAACAGGATTTGCTGGCGTATAACCGAGACCTATCTTGGAACTTTTGCCACCATGGCCAGCCTTCTTTACTGTATTCATGACAACATTGGATTTACTGGAGCTATTTTCATGTGGGTTATACCCGGCTTGGACAAGAAGTTTAAAGGTTTTAGGGCTGTAATGCTTGTCGTCATCAGGTAATGGAAGTGTTCCATGCTCAGTTCTAGCTCCCGATGTCGGATGGATGAATCCTTCAAGCGGTTGACTTAACGGGATTGTTGCATCAAGCTTGTATAGTGGCAAGGTCAACTCTTTCAGAGGTTCTTCTTGGGAAAGGAGCATGTTTCCCTTTGAGATCTTTCCATCGCAACGAGGTGAAGGTTTACATGGCTCGTCTTTAGCAGCTTGACCCTTTTCAGATTTCTTGCTTGAGAGAACTTCTTTGGCTTTTGTTGTTTTTGCGTCTTTGAAGTAGTATTTGGCATCGGCGAAATGTGATTCAGCCTCAGAGAAAGGCTTATCGTCGGCAACTACTCTTTTTACGACACCATTTTCACAATATTTCAAACACTGGTGCCAAGTAGATGGAACTACCCCATTCTCATGCAACCATGGGCGGCCGAGGAGCATAGTATATGATGTTCTAGCATCGATCACATAAAGCAAGGTCGTCGAAGTCATCTCGTCCATCAACAAGTTTAGCCTTATAACTCCAAGAGCTCGTTGTCCTTCTTGGTTAAATCCTTGGATCATCAGTTGACTACTCACGAGCTCATCTGTGGAAATTCCTAACTCTTTCATTGTTCGTAGGGGCATGATGTTCACGGCAGAGCCTCCATCTATGAGTATTTTGTTCACCTTTTTCTCACGAGTGTATGCAGTCATGAATAACGGCCTATTATATGGATCAGAGCCGAGTTGCAAATCCTCGTCGGTGAAAGTGATTGCTAAAGTATGATCACTATCAGTAGAGCGATCCTCCGTCTCGGATAGGCAGGCTTCTTCATTTTGATGACTTGTTATGGAGCATGTAACAGTGATGAGATTTGTCGTAGCTTCTTCCTCTAAAAAGATTTTTCGTTCCCGAGACAACCGCAACACTTTATCTTTAATACAAAGCAATCTTGAATTGGGTGACCCAACAGCCGATGGTATTTGCAATACTTTGGGTCATCGATTCTTCCAGCCTCTAGCGGTCACTTCATTTCTGGCAACTCGATCAAACCTTCCTTGAGCAGGTCATCGAAGATCCCAGGAACATCCGAATCTAAGAAAGGGTATTGTTTGTTCTGCATTTCCTTCAAGGTTAACTTTCTTTGTCCCGTCTCTCGAGGAATGTTCTAATTTTCACCTTCTCTATCATCATTCTTTGTTCGGAACTTGATGGATTTAACATTTACGGCCATGGATTCTTTGGTTGATGGTTTGACAAATGACTTGCCTCCTTTCTTGGTTTCTTGTCTTTCTTTGGATTTTGGGAAGTCAAGGGTCGGTGGTCTGTCAACTCCACTTGCGGCCATACTTAGCTCCATATCATGCGCTCTAGTTGCTAGCTCTTCAAATGTCCTTGTCCGATTCCTTGGAGGATGTACCGAAGACCCCATTGCATTCCTTGGGTGCACATTTCAATCGCGGAAGCTTCCGACAAACGATCTTTGCAATTGAGGCTTAGATTCCTCCATCGGTTAATGTAGTCAACTACGGCCTCCTCTTTCCATTGACGTGTGTTGGTCAATTCAATCATGCTTATGGTTCTCCTGGTGCTGTAAAATCGGTTGAGGAATTCTTGCTTCATTTGCTCCCAACTATCAATAGAATTAGCTTCTAAGTCTATGTACCAGTCGAATGCATTCCCCTTCAATGAGCAGACAAATTGTTTTGTTAAATGATCGCCATACGTCCCAGCGTCGTTGCATGTCTCGACGAAATGAGCAATATGTTGTTTCAGGCTGCCTTTACCATCAAAAAGTTGAAACTTCGGAGGTTGGTAACCGGAAGGCATCTTCAAGTTGTCAATCCTCAGAGAATATGGTTTGGTGTAAGTTGAAGATGACTTAGACGTCTCGTCAAACTTGTCCTTAAGGGTTCCTAAGATGATCTCTTTTAGTTGGTCGACATGGACCATACCATCAGTATACACTTGCAGTTTATCCATGGTTCTTTCCTTCTTGTTTTGTTGATATTGATGCCCTGCAGACTCTTCAACTCTTGTTCCTCAACGGGTTCTTTTCCATGAGCGTGACTTGTAGTACTGCTATCAACTTTGCTTATCAGTTCTGCGATCAAGGAGTCTTGCTCTTGTGCATGTCTCGTAAGCCCTTCAATAGTTTGGTCAAGCTCACCAGTTGTTCTTCAAGAGTCGAAGCATTTGTTGTCATGATCGGAGCTGCTTCTGAACTTGATGGAGAACGAGGAGTAGAACATGCAGAGTTGTCATTTTCATCTCTATTGCTATCAACAATGTCTTGCAAATCCTTCTTAGTAGCCTTGGAAGAAGTATTTCCCTCTGAAGATGCCAACGATCGCGAGTTACTTGACATACTCCTTGTGACGATATTGACATTTGTAGTTGGAGAGTTTGTTGCAGCGATCTTCGTCAGCGTGATCTTATGAGGTGCCATAACACTATCTTCAGTTGTTGGTTGAGGAGAAGAGATGAGAGGTAGAGATGTCCCACTGGGCGTGCCAAAAATTTGTAACAACAAATTTTGTGTATAAACACAAAATAATTAGTACAAATTAAAAATCTCAAATTAAATAATATTGCGGTACGATCCCTAAAATCCCTCTGATTCTTCTCTTCAATTATTTATGTCTTCAAATGCGGAGTTGACTTTGATCTTCTCCGATAAATAAAGCTCCCACATTTTATGTTGGCAGACAAAATAATTAAATGTGTCATACTAATTGAATCCATCAAGTATGTAAAAGAAATAGAAACGTTGTCATATTAATTGATATGTATTAAGCTGCAGAAAGAAAACAGCATATATAGAATGAAAAGAAAAAGAAAAAAAGAAATTTTGGGGGTAGGAGGGTGGCCCCCTAGACTCCTACATGCGTCAACCCCTCTAATGGATAGATCAAGTTTTTTCCCTTTCTTTCTTCCTTTTCCCTTTTCGGGACTTCTAAACTATCATCAAAGAATTGAGTTGGATCCTAATAGGATGATATAACACTATCAGATCTTATCAATGGAATCGTGAATCACTGCTAATACAAATATTATAGCATATGCATAACCGGTGGAGACTCAAATCTTACTTTTTAAAATAATTAGATGTTCATTCGTATGGTGCACAAATTAGAACATTTATCAAAGTAAAAAATAACGATAATTATAGTAGTAATAATAATGGATGTGCTTATATAAGGCTCAAGTATTGTATGAGTGTTTAACTTTATTGATTGAAGATTGAGTTGGGACTTTTTTTATTTTGTTTATTATATAAAAGGTGAAATAATATAGTGTAATATATATATATATATATATAAATATTGTCAAAAACTCCACGAGAAATGAGGGATTAATAATCATATTATGGAATAATCTGACAGAAATTATTAATAAAATGAGAGTAATGATTAACTTAATAATGTGACTCAAGAATAAAAAATAGGAAAGAAGTCTTTTCTACTTGTATTATCCACCTTCACCCCCCTTGCCAAGTGACAATAAACACAATGTATGCAAAGTGAATCATTCTACTAATTTTCGAATTGAAGATCTCCAAAAATTTCCATGTATATAATATTGTCAATTATGTCTATATTTTTTCTCATCACCACGGATTAGAACTTTTTCAGATTATTCCAGTTTGCAACTTTTTTTAAATTAATAAATAATTGTCCATAACTAAAAACCTACTTCTACAAGAAAAGTTCCACATTCATAAATGATTGGTCTTGGTATTTGTTTATTATCGTAGACAAATGAAGTGTGACATAAATTAAGTTTTCAATATATATATATATATATATATCAAATTATCCAGTGACGTAATTATTATCAATTATCAATTATATTCTCATCATTTTTTACTCATCCTGCTTTTGATTGTTACTTGATTGATCTCGAGTCATACTTTGCAACTATAATTGATATAAACACATAATACGGATACATTAGTTCACAAACATCATTTAAGAATATTTAGATAAACAAATTAAATGAAAAGTAATCACTAAGCAACTAATTGGGTTTATTTTATCATAACATTAATTTTATGGTTTATTTTAAATGTTAAAGCAACTAATAAAAAAGATAAAATTAAAGTAAATAATTTTAATACTCTTAAAAGAGTAATATCACATTTTTATTTTATACGCAAATATTTAAAAAAAAAAATATATCATAATCATCCTAAAAATATATTTTACAATTAAAATTAATATTTTAATTATATATATTTATCATGTATGTTAAATCGAAGATCGTGAAAAGTTTATTAATATGGTATATTTTTCATCGAAAATCGAGTTGAGACGAAAAAGTTATAAACATTTAAACTTCGTAGGAAAAATAAAAAAAAAAGAAAAAAAAAAACTTGATTAGGTGAGAATCCAATAAATTTAATTCTCTTAAAAAAGTAATATCACATTTTTATTTTATACGCAAATATATAAAAATAAAAATATATCATAATCATCCTAAACGATGAAACGAACAAAGTGTCATCCTTTCACATTAATGAGTCCAAGTGACAATAGCCTATAACCAGCTCATTTCCTGAATGAACTATTAACTATGGACGGAATTGTTTAATACTAGTGTACGATAAAGACATCTTACCAGAACAAAAAATGACCCAAAACACCGTTACACAAAATGTGAGAATGATGTATAACTTGCGTTGCCTTAAATGCAAATCACAATTTGTCCTTGTTAATTGATAACTCAGAGTCTCAAACTTTTTTGCCCAATCGGAAAGTTCAACTTCTCTAGCGAGGTGAGTGTCAATTTTTAACTGCAATAGCTTTGTAGCGTTCACATGCTCTACAATGGACACCTCTAAATCATCTATAATGTCAATTTTCTTTTGAATCTGTTGATTCAGTCTAGGGATAGTTTCGGAACAACCGCTGCAAGTAGGTCCCTTGATCACGTGAACATAAGCGCATTGATTTTCCCAATGCAGGATCAAAAGACAGATTAGTGGATCCCAAACCAAGACAGTGGAGCTGTTGGAAAGTAATAACCTAAATAATACTAAATGTTCGTCTACGTCCAAGATGAATTTAGGACCTACTACTATGTAAGCACAAGGAATGAACTTCCGATCACGAATCCGTTCGCCCGTTGAAGCACATATTGGCAAGGACTAAAATATCTTCGATATTCATCGATATCTCTCAGAAATTTTTCTTTTTTGGCGATTCCGAAACGATATTCGAATGTAATAAATTTTCTCTGGAATATCTCTGAAATTTCAAAATATCTCCGATATTCACCGATATTCTTCGAAATCTCTCTTTTCTAGTGATCCCGAAACGATATTCAGATGTAATAAATTTCTGCCGTAATTTCTCCGAAATATCTCCGGAATTTCAAAATATCTCCGAAATCTCCAAAAATTTCGATTTGGGCTATCTCCAGGTACAATTTGTTGAAATTTTACAGAAATTTCAGTGAAATTTCGGTGAATATCGGTTAATTTCGGTGAAAGTTTGGAAAATTTCGAATATTTTCGATTTTCTTTTAAATGATTGACATGATATGCAATTGGTTTTTATTTAAACTAAAGAAATTATTGAACACTGGCCGCACTGTCGGGTGCAGTCAAATAAGATGTTTATTTCCTAACCTTCTTAACAGTAGCTAGAGCAAGTCAGGGTCGATCCCACAAAGAACAGGAATTAACTAAATAATTGTACTAACCAATTCCATATAATTACTAATAATATAAATATAATAAGGGGGAGTTTTGATTTGATTTAATTAACTAACGCAAAGAACTAAAGACGAATTAACTAGTGAATAAAAAGTATCCCGCCTTTAACCCAGTATCCCCCTAGCCTGAATATTCATGTAACTAATGCAACTACTTAACTAATTAGTTCTGAGACCCCTACTCCAAGAATTAACAGGTACGCTTAGCTAACCCTTGTTACCCCTTAAGTATAATTAATCCTAAGAACTTAGCAATTAATCCTATCCAATTAAGTAGTTCTAGGAGACGCTCGCTATAACTATCGTAACTAGACGCATAGGGAATTAAGGCAACGGAGTAGGTACGGTGTTGTACTCACGAACGTGGTACAAGTGACCGCGACTTTATGTTATCCTAGCGAGTAACCACTTTTTGCTACTTTTGGGCACAAACGCATAACAATTACGGATTATGAATTTATGACCTAGCGACAGCTATATGCCTATTACTAGGGTGATCAGTCCACATAACAAACATATAAAAGATAGAGTAATCCAATAACACAATGTAATCTCAGAACATAATTAAATTAAGCAATTACCGAATTAATTACATAAATAACAATCTAGGGTTCAACATAGTCAAAGACGGGAAAATAAAGCTTAGCCGATCATAGCGATCGCTAAGAACAAACTATAAAAAGAAAACATTAAAACTATAAAAACTCTAAAACCCGAGTGCTGAATCTTGAGTCTTCGTGTTCTTCCGAATTTCCAAGTCCGCGCTCTCGAATCAATGTAAAAGTGTCATTTTCGGACTTTTGGATCTCCTATTTATAGTCGAGGATGAATTAGGCTCAATTTGGGCCAGAAAAGGATTAATCCGCGCGTCTTGGGCTGGGCCATTGCCTGTCTCGGCCGAGAATTTCTGGCTCGGCCGAGCTCCATATAAAAGTGGCTCGGCCGAGAAATTCTGACTCGGCCGAGAATCTTCAACAGCCAATTTTTTGCATCTTTGCTGACCTTCAAGCTCGGCCGAGCTCCTCTGGCTCGGCCGAGACCAGTTCCCAGCAACTTGGATCAATCTTCGCTCGGTTTTTTGACATGCGCTACTTGTTCTCGCATCCAGTTTAAGTCGAGTTCGACTTTTTGATCTAATTTCACCTTAATGCTTCAAAACAAGTCAAACAACATTAATTTGTCCAATAATACCAATACGAGCAATACACGACTAATTATGCATGCAAATGTTACTAACTAGACAATTTAATCGATCTATTATGCACGCATAATTACGTGTACCAAAATCCCCCAAACTTAACCTTTGTTCGTCCCGAACAAAACAAAGCAAAGAAGAAACACAAAAGACACGTGTTTAAAGCGACTTTAAGTGGTAAACCAAAGTTTCAGAACATATTTTAATAAAGAAAGACAATACGATAACGTGAGCATATCCAACATAGCAACTTAGACTACTTTCGAGACTCGATACTTTCAACAAGTGATCCTTACGGGTTAAGTGTATCACTCTTCTCTCAAGTGTATAAGGTAAAGTTAATTCACTCGCATTGGACTACATGCAACGCCTACCATATGCTTGCCCGTTATCTAAATCAGACCTCGTACTTGACATGTGTGATATAGGATCAAAAAGGTCTTTATTTAGGTTGTAATGTAGGCTTAAGGTAAGGTGGGAAATATTTGGGAACAAGTGACTAATCTTTGGACTAATCGAGTTTTTTCCTACTCAACCACCCCTCAAAACAATCACTCAATCCTCACTCTTTTAATTTCAGCAAACTCCCTCGCAAGGAAATTCCTTCACCCAACAAAAGTCTTTATCATAACCCAACACTTTCTCATGCTTAATTTCCGGGCACCACAATTTGTGGGACTACCCAATTTCTCACATCAATTCAAATCAATAAGCATTGTTTAGCCTCCTAACCTCTCCTTGGACAAAAATAACAAAACACTTATTCACAACAACTTTTTTTTTTTCTTTTTTTTTTTCTTTTTTTTTTCGTACCAACTGACCAATACGTCACACTTTACACCCCCTCCCCCAAACTTGGTTAAAAACCAACGTTTGTGTGGAAAATAGTGGGATGAATTGGTTCACAAAAACATAACACTTAAGAGAGGTTAGTTTAAGCTAGATTCTTTCACCTATCATTTGCATTCCCCTTTCTCCTTCCACATTCTCCATCTCTACCCAAATTAATTCCCAACTACCTTCCAATCCTCCTCCCTCATACTCACTATTAGTCCAAATAGGCCAAAGATTTATATGAAAAGGATGTGGCTTGTAATATAGGGCAATCAAAGAAAAAGCTATAAGGCGCAAATGGGCTCCAACGGAAAATTTAATTGGTGCAAAGGAAGATATTGAAAGGCTGAGTAATAGGTAAAAATAAAAAATCGCCTCATATCATATCCTACATCACAGCATGTTCGACATATTCACGATAGAGACTCCGGGCAAGTTCTAGAGTCGACTACATATAACCAATGAATGCACACCGAAAGAATGTAAATATTACTCCAAAAATGGGAGTACAAAATTTGGCTCAAAAACTCACCGGGTTATAATTGATCACAAGTCTCAAGACTAAGCTCAATTTTATCTTCATTACATGTCATGCTCTATCATACGTCATAAATTCAAATTCAACACATTTTATGATCATCACGAACTCGTTGCACACTTAACAATGTCCCAAATCGTCCTTAAACACGTAAAACACGACTCAAGTACAATCACGGGTTCGACTTAATCCTAGACTCAAATGCAAGACACAATAAATAAAAACAATTAAAATGTACTAACTAGCTATCGCAGATAAAGGCACGCAGGCCTGACGATCAACCACACATTGGCTCACAGGCCAGACGATCAACCACAGAATGCAGACTCAAGTTTTCTATCTAGCAACACAAAAACTAACAAAAGGACAATGAAAGAGGAAATGCAACCAATCCGACCCACTTACACCCCCTCCCCCAAACTTAGGTGGAAACCTAAAGTTGTAGGGGACAAGAGTGGTTCGAATTGGTGCTACTCACAATGCTCCTACTGCGGTGGTGGTTGAGGCGGGTAGCCTTGACTCCAATAGGGTGGTGGCGTGTTCCAACGGTCCTCTATTGCCCTCTGCCAGTCCAGTTGCTGCTGATGCCACGACTGCTGTTGTGGCCATCTCTCATCCTCGATTTGATATCGAGACTGCTGCTGGGCCCATCGATCATCCTTGATTTGGTATCGAGACTGCAGTTCTCCCCGAATGAGAGAGACATCCTCTTGGAGGGACGAGACCAAATCCTCCATATGCTCTCGGTATTCTGCCTCGCTCATAATGGACGTAGTTGGGCGTTTCCTTCTCGGCCGAGATGGCCGACTGCTTTCTTCAGCGGCTGTGCCGGGCTCTGCCTCCTCGGCCGCCTCAGTATCCTCGTCCTCCTCTATATTGGCTACCTGAGCCACATGATATTTCCGGACCTCATCAGGGTCCGGTATCCTCGATGCTGCAATGTGGGCCGGGGATGTCAAAGCCAAGTTCGGCCGGTCTTGGAGACTGTTGACCAAGGTCAACGGAGTATTGGGCAATATCAAGAATGGTCCGTGTGTCTGGATCACGGACATGATCGTTCGGTTGGTCGGGGTTCGAGCTATGCCACTCGGAACGGAGCGGACTACCATCCGCATGTGCTCGAAGTCGTCCCAGTCGAGCTGATATCGAGAGGATACTGGGGCTAAGTCAGTCAAGGGAATTCCAAAATGAGCCGCGATCGGAGTTATGAGACCGCCAATGTATATTGGCTCCTTCCGCTTCACCACCTGTGCGAACTGCTCGATCAATATTTCAGCCCCATCCACCTTGCAACCGGTCATGATCGCGAACAAGGCTTCCAGCTCTTGCATTCGGGAGGCCCCTGTTTCTTTTCTCGCAAAAAGAGTCAGTGCGAGAAGTTTTTGAATGTAACGGACTACCGGGCTCCGAATCCATGAAGTCTTGGCATTCTTCGTATAGGGCTGCGGATCAACGAGGCCTGGTGCATAAGTCAACCGCCCCCAGAATTGGTTGACTTCGAATTTGGCTATCCGTTGTTGGTTTTCATATGCATCTCTGGGTGTCCACCTATCGACGAGCCGTTCGGGAGTCTGTCCGAAAAGTACAGCGAGCTCGGTTACGGACATCTCATGTGACTCTCCATTTAATTGGAAGGAAATATGCCCAGGTTTGGCTCCACATTTGTCGGGGTCAATTGTGATCTCTAGAGTACTGAGGAATTCGAGAGTGAGGCCGGCATAAGTGGCTTGAGCTTTCATGTACCCTAGTATTCCGGCATTCTTCAGCAGGGTGTGTACATTCTCCAGTAGGCCGAGTCGGGGGAGGATGTCATCGTTGCCAAATCGAGTGGGCATGATCGGGCGTGTGCACAGTTTGGAGAACCGGGCCTGATGAGCCTCTTTCTCTAGGACGAACCCATAGTGTCTGCTATCAGTAGGTGGGAAGTTTTGAGGATTGACTATGGGGTCCTCCAAAACGGGCTCTTTGCCCTTTCCCTTGCCTCGACTCGATGATCCGGAACCTTTTCGGGGACCCATTTCGTGTAACCTACACACATGACACAACCAGTACGAGTTCAATTTAAGGTCTTGCAAACACCAACTACACATTGATTAATCTCTAATGACCACTAATTCTGATCAATTGTACTAAGTAATCCATGTTAAATGACAAATCAAGTTAATGCACCTCAGTATGAACCATTATATCTCAAAATCAGAATGGAATTACGTAAAACACGAGTACAATCAGTCTAAAACTAGGGGATTGTCATATCAAAACAACGTCTATAAGGTGTTCGACTAATTGTCTCAATGAGTGATACTCGAACTTGTAATCAAAATCACCTACATTGTATCTACCCACAACATAATCATCCCGAATTCATACACAGTCCCACAAATTCATGTCAATGAAGCTTCTTCATAATATACTTTCGACCAACATCAAGTAGGGCTCATTTTCAAAAATAAACAAGAAATTATCACGAAATCCCCCCAAATTTCAATAGTGGAACGAAATTAACTACTAAAAATTAAGGGTAGAGAGAAGCTTCACTTACCAAACACGTTTAGACGAGGAAAATTTGAATTAGGTCGGTTCGCGCCCTTTTTAGCTCGTCCAAAAATTCGCACCAAATTCGAAATTAATCGGTGATAGTTGTGTGAAATTGTGTGTGCTGCTGATTTCTAGTGTTTTAGTGGAAGAAACACATGGTATTAGGTGAATTATAGGGTGAAAGTGTGTGAGGTATGTGTGTTTTCGAAAGGGGGAAGAAGGGAATGGGGGGTTTTGTAGGCTGTTCGCGTGTTTTAAAACTGGAATCGCGTACGGCTCGGCCGAGAAAATTCGGCGCGGCCGCGCCGCGTATAAAACAGGCTCGGCCGAGACGTTTTGGCTCGGCCGAGATATGAGTCCAGGGCCAATTCCCCTGTTTTCAGCGTAAGGGTGTCTCGGCCGAGAAAATGGGGCTCGGCCGAGACTTGTATAAAAGCGGCTCGGCCGAGATGTGTGCCCAGGGCCGATTCCCCTGTTTTCGTCGTAGGGATGTCTCGGCCGCGAAAATAGGCTCGGCCGAGACCTGTATAAAAGTGGCTCGGCCGAGATTTTGTGGCTCGGCCGAGATTTTTGTCCAGTGAAATTCCCCTGTTTTTTGGCCGGGTGGAGTCTCGGCCGAGAAAATGTTGCTCGGCCGAGCAGACTTACCTGGTACGATTTTTCATCTTTTTGACCCCCTGTTCCGTGCTTTATCCTTTAAATTTTATGGTTTGGTGCCTTCTGGTCCAGCTAGTTCTTAAAGACTCAAAAATAAATAATAATAAACCCATACAAAAAGCAATAATACTAAAGAAACGAAATGCGAAAAATAAAACGGGTAAATGTCGGGTTGCCTCCCGACGAGCGCCTTTGTTTTACGTCGTTGGCTCGACGGATGTGACGTTCAATTGAGTGGCGGGTCCGCAAGTTGTATGATTTCTTCGGGCAGCTGTTTGAATGTCTCGAAGTACGGTTTGAGCCGATGCCCATTAACTTTGAGTATCTTTCCCGTTTGTTCACTTCTTATCTCAACTGCGCCATGAGCAAATACATTATATACAACAAATGGACCTATCCAACGGGAACGCAACTTACCGGGAAATAGCTTGAGGCGAGAGTGATAGAGAAGCACTTTGTCACCCACAACAAACGTCTTCCTGTGTAGACGAGAGTCATGGAAGGCTTTCGTCTTTTCTTTGTATATCAGTGCATTCTCAAATGCCTCTTTCCGGATTTCTTCAAGTTCTTGCAGTTGAAGTTTCCGGTGAGTGCCAGCTTCATCGTAATCCATGTGACACCGTTTAATTGCCCAATAGGCGTGGTGCTCAAGCTCGACTGGCAAGTGGCAAGGTTTCCCATACACCAAGCGGTATGGTGACATGCCGATGGGTGTTTTGTACGCCGTTCGGTAAGCCCATAAAGCATCGTCGAGTCGCACGCTCCAATCCTTCCGGTTTGGCTGTACCGTCTTCTCCAAAATGGATTTAATCTCGCGGTTGGATGTTTCGGCTTGTCCACTTGTTTGGGGATGGTATGCTGTTGAAACTTTGTGCAAAACATGGTATTTTCGCAGCAAGGCCTCTACAGTGCGGTTACAAAAGTGCGTTCCCCTGTCGCTAATGATCGCTTTTGGAATCCCGAACCTAGAGAAAATGTTAGACTTAACAAAATCTGCAACAACTCGAGAATCGTTAGTCCGAGTGGCCTTGGCCTCCACCCATTTGGAAACATAATCTACAGCAAGTAAGATATACAAATTTCCATAAGATGAAGGAAATGGTCCCATAAAGTCCATGCCCCAAGTATAAAAAATTTCACAAATCATTATGGGTTGTTGGGGCATCTCATTCCTTTGGGAATTATTACCGGTTCTTTGACAGCTATCACAAGTTTTACAAAGTAAATATGCATCTCTAAACAAAGTTGGCCAGTAAAATCCACTCTCTAATACTTTATGTGCCGTTCTCTTAGACCCAAAATGACCCCCACATGCATAAGAGTGACAAAACGATAGGATAGAATGAAATTCAGATTCAACTACGCATCTCCTAATTATTTGGTCAGTACAATGTTTCCACAAATACGGGTCATCCCATACATAGTATTTAGCCTCACTCCTTAATCTATCTCGCTGTGCTTTAGACATTTCTTTAGGAAAGACATTTGCAACAAGGAAATTAACTAAATCGGCATACCATGGTGGTGTTGGGTCGACGTGTTGTGTTACCTCGAACAGTTGTTCGTCGGGAAAGCTCTCCTGTAGGGGTAGGTCGTTCTCTTCAAGGGTCAACCGGCTCAAATGGTCTGCGACCGAATTCTCAGTTCCTTTTTTGTCTTTGATCTCCAAATCAAACTCTTGGAGGAGGAGGATCCACCGTATTAACCTCGGCTTAGCCTCTTTTTTCGACAAAAGGTACCTAAGTGCTGTATGGTCAGAGTGAACAATAATTTTTGTACCCAATAAATAAGAACGAAATTTTTCCAAAGCAAAAACAATAGCTAGAAGCTCTTTTTCAGTTGTGGTGTAATTTGCTTGGGCTGGGTTCAAAGTTCTTGATGCATAATAGATAACATGCGTCACTTTCCCTTTTTGCTGTCCCAACACAGCTCCGACCGCATAGTCACTTGCATCGCACATGATCTCGAATGGCAAACTCCAATCCGGCGGTTGTATGATGGGTGGTGTCGTCAACCTTTCTTTTAGCGTGTCAAAAGCGGTTTTGCACTCAGGCGTCATCTCAAACTCCACATCCTTCTGTAACAGTTTGCACAAAGGGGCTGAAATCTTGGAGAAATCTTTGATGAATCGCCTATAGAAACCTGCATGACCAAGAAAAGAACGAACTTCCCGCACACTCGCGGGGTAAGGCAAAGCGGTTATGATATCTATTTTTGATTTATCTACCTCGATCCCTTTAGCTGAGACAATGTGGCCTAATACTATCCCTTGTTCAACCATAAAATGACATTTTTCCCAATTTAGTACAAGGTTAGTTTCAGCACATCTTTTCAAGATTAAGACTAGGTTATCTAAGCACTTTTCAAATGACTCCCCATAAACACTAAAATCATCCATAAATACCTCTATGATATGACCTACGCATTCAGAGAAAATACTTACCATACACCTTTGGAACGTTGCTGGAGCATTGCAAAGTCCGAACGGCATTCTTCGCCAGGCGAATGTCCCAAAAGGACAAGTAAATGTCGTCTTTTCTTGATCCTCTGGTGCAATGGCTATCTGAAAATATCCTGAGAAACCATCTAAAAAGCAATAAAAAGAATGTCCAGCTAAGCGCTCAAGCATTTGATCAATAAAAGGTAAAGGGAAATGGTCTTTGCGAGTCATAGAATTTAGCTTACGATAATCCATACATACTCGCCACCCAGTCTGGAGACGGGTGGGAACCAACTCACCTGCTTGATTTTCCACAACTGTGACCCCCGATTTTTTTGGAACTACTTGAGTAGGGCTGACATACTTACTGTCTGAGATGGGGTAGATGATGCCGACGTCTAACAACTTGATTACCTCTTTTTTCACAACCTCCATCATCGGCGGATTCAGGCGCCTTTGAGGCTCTCGACTGGGTTTGGCGTCTTCTTCAAGGTGGATCCTATGCATGCAGAGCGAAGGGCTAATCCCCTCAATGTCGGCTATGGTCCACCCAATTGCCTTTTTATTCTCCTTGAGCACGGCTATCAGTGAGCTTTCTTGGTATGACGTGAGCTTAGATGAGATGATGACTGGCAGCGTCTCACTTGTCCCCAAATACGCATACTTCAGGTGTTCAGGAAGGGATTTTAGCTCGAGAGTAGGGGCTTGTACCGTGGATGGGAGCATCTTAGTATTAGACTCGGGTAATGGGATGAATCTCTGATCGCGCTTCTGCCTTGCAAATTGTGGTGTTTGAAGTGTTGCCACTAATTCCACTAATTCCTTGCACGTTTCCCAAATCTCATCTGGTCCATTCTTCAATCGTGTGGTCAAAAATATTTCCGTTGGATCCCTGCACAAATGAAAAACTTCCTCGACGAGAGGGTCAATGACACTAATCGAGAAGACAGAATGAGCATCCTCCAGGAATTTCATGGCATCGTAAATATTAAATTTAACAATACTCCCATCAAACTCCATTGTGAGGTTTCCCTCACGGACGTCTATCTTTGTTTGGGAGGTATTCAAAAATGGCCTCCCTAACAAAATAGGCGTAGAAGTAGATGTATCCCCATTCATATCCAATACATAAAAGTCTGCAGGGAACACTAAGTCGCCTATTTCCACTAGAACATCCTCTACTAGTCCGTCGGGATATGAAGTACTACGATCAGCTAACTGAATAACTATCCTAGTTTCTTTTAATGGTCCGGGTTTCAATGCATGAAATATGGAACGAGGCATGACGTTTATAGATGCACCTAAATCGAGCATAGCTCGTTCTATGATGTGGTCATTTATTGTAACTGGAATTACGAACATACCTGGGTCCTTACACTTTGGAGGTATCTTCTTCTGGAAGATGGTGGACACATTTTCTCCCATTATGATTTTCTCATCCCCCTTCAACCTACGTTTGTTAGTGCATAAATCTTTAAGAAATTTTGCGTACCTCGGAATTTGTCTGATTGCATCGATGAGCGGAATGTTTATCTCGACTTTCTTGAATACATCCAAGATCGCTTTTTCCTTGGTATCCTTCACTCTAGGTGCGAATCGACTCGGGAACGGAAATGGTTGGGTCGGAATAGGTGTCGCAGGAGCCGGCTTCCGCTGGAGCTGTGTCTCGGCCGAGACAGATGATTCTCGGCCGAGCCTGAGTGCCACCTCATAACTTTCTCGGCCGAGACAGGTTTTCTCGGCCGAGACTTGCTGCTCGTCACTTTCTTCAGTTTTTCCTCCGTTTTCGCCAGTATCCTCGTCTGAACTTTGCCCGGGCTTCTTAGGCTCTCCAAGCTCCGTTCCACTCCTAAGTGTAATTGCACTAACGTTCCTTGGATTAATCTCAGGCTGAGCGGGTAGTTTGCCGCTGTTTGCACTCTCCAATCGACTCACCGCGGTAGCTAGTTGACTCATTTGAGTCTCAAGAGTTCTGATGCTCGACTGGGTGTCTTTTTGGAACTGCAATGTGTTGTTGGCCAGATTCTTGACAATGTCCTCTAACGAGGAGCTGGGTGCTTGTTCAACCGCCTGTTTTTGTTGGTACATACCCCGCGGAAAGCGGTTTGGCTCTCCCGATTGCTGCGGCTGATTCTGCTGTGGCTGATTTCCATACCTCAAATTTGGATGATCCCTCCACCCCGGATTATAGGATTGGGAGTAGGGGTCATACTTCCTTTGTCGAAAATTATCCGAGCCTACAGCGTTGGCATGGGCCTCCAACTCATTCCCTAGAACCGGGCACTCGTCGGTCGAGTGCTCCAATGTCTCACAAATACGACACGGCTTGATGACAGCTTTGCCTTCAGAGGCAACCTTTCTTACTAAAGTCGTCAATGCTTCCAATTTGTCTTCTATGGCTGAATCATTAATTTCCCTTACTGGCCTGAGTGGTGCGTCCCTATACTTAAATTGTTGTGCATTCGCAGCCATCTTGGATATTAGTTCCCTTGCTGCTCTTGGAGTCTTCTCAACTAGAACTCCACCACTAGCTGAGTCTATCATATTCCGATCTGCTGTTGACAACCCTTCATAAAAGTACTGGGTAAGTAGCTGGTCGGTGATCTGGTGTTGTGGACAGCTTGTCTCCAGCTTCTTGAACCGTTCCCAATATTCATATAAATTCTCCCCCTGCAGTTGTCTAGCTCCACTAATCTCTTTCCGGAGGTTCGTAGCTCTAGAGGCGGGGAAGTACTTCTCCAAAAACCGTCTCTCCATTTCTACCCACGTGGTAATGGACGAAGGGGGCAAGTAGTAGAGCCAATCTTTGGCCAAGTCCTTTAAAGAAAGGGGAAGGCTCGCAGCTTGATTGCCTCTTCAGTAACAGTGACGGGCTTCATACTCGAGCAGACGGTGTGAAACTCCTTTAAGTGCTTGTGGGGATCCTCACCGGAAAGGCCATGGAATGAGGGCAAAAGATGGATCAGCCCCGATTTGAGTTCAAATGTAGTGTTTTCTCCCAAGGTCGGGAAAGTAATGCACAAGGGCTGATGAGTGACCCCAGCGTTGGCCAGTTCCTTCATGGACTTTTCTTGTGCCATTTCCTCTTGCTCAATTTCTTACTCAAACAGGGTTTCAGTAGTGTATGGTAAAGCTTCGACTTGCTCTCGATGTTCTCTCGCCTTCTTCCTCAAAACTCGATCTCTTCGAGTAATCTCAGGATCAAAGTGTAGCTCTTTGTCACCACGTGAACGCGTGATCATTCACTGTTGTAATAAGATGCAAGGTATATCGTAAGTAACTAAAAACTATATATTTAAAATAAAGAACGAAACGTAAACAAATAATGGTCAATACTAAAATTTAATTAATTTCAACCTTTCCCCGACAACGGCGCCAAAATTTGGCCGCACTGTCGGGTGCAGTCAAATAAGATGTTTATTTCCTAACCTTCTTAACAGTAGCTAGAGCAAGTCAGGGTCGATCCCACAAAGAACAGGAATTAACTAAATAATTGTACTAACCAATTCCATATAATTACTAATAATATAAATATAATAAGGGGGAGTTTTGATTTGATTTAATTAACTAACGCAAAGAACTAAAGACGAATTAACTAGTGAATAAAAAGTATCCCGCCTTTAACCCAGTATCCCCCTAGCCTGAATATTCATGTAACTAATGCAACTACTTAACTAATTAGTTCTGAGACCCCTACTCCAAGAATTAACAGGTACGCTTAGCTAACCCTTGTTACCCCTTAAGTATAATTAATCCTAAGAACTTAGCAATTAATCCTATCCAATTAAGTAGTTCTAGGAGACGCTCGCTATAACTATCGTAACTAGACGCATAGGGAATTAAGGCAACGGAGTAGGTACGGTGTTGTACTCACGAACATGGTACAAGTGACCGCGACTTTATGTTATCCTAGCGAGTAACCACTTTTTGCTACTTTTGGGCACAAACGCATAACAATTACGGATTATGAATTTATGACCTAGCGACAGCTATATGCCTATTACTAGGGTGATCAGTCCACATAACAAACATATAAAAGATAGAGTAATCCAATAACACAATGTAATCTCAGAACATAATTAAATTAAGCAATTACCGAATTAATTACATAAATAACAATCTAGGGTTCAACATAGTCAAAGACGGGAAAATAAAGCTTAGCCGATCATAGCGATCGCTAAGAACAAACTATAAAAAGAAAACATTAAAACTATAAAAACTCTAAAACCCGAGTGCTGAATCTTGAGTCTTCGTGTTCTTCCGAATTTCCAAGTCCGCGCTCTCGAATCAATGTAAAAGTGTCATTTTCGGACTTTTGGATCTCCTATTTATAGTCGAGGATGAATTAGGCTCAATTTGGGCCAGAAAAGGATTAATCCGCGCGTCTTGGGCTGGGCCATTGCCTGTCTCGGCCGAGAATTTCTGGCTCGGCCGAGCTCCATGTAAAAGTGGCTCGGCCGAGAAATTCTGACTCGGCCGAGAATCTTCAACAGCCAATTTTTTGCATCTTTGCTGACCTTCAAGCTCGCCGAGCTCCTCTGGCTCGGCCGAGACCAGTTCCCAGCAACTTGGATCAATCTTCGCTCGGTTTTTTGACATGCGCTACTTGTTCTCGCATCCAGTTTAAGTCGAGTTCGACTTTTTGATCTAATTTCTCCTTAATGCTTCAAAACAAGTCAAACAACATTAATTTGTCCAATAATACCAATACGAGCAATACACGACTAATTATGCATGCAAATGTTACTAACTAGATAATTTAATCGATCTATTATGCACGCATAATTACGTGTACCAAACACAGAAAAATAAGAAATTCTGACGAAAAACAACAGCTTGCCAACATTTTTAATATGTATGATAAATGAAGCTCCAAACTTTAACCACCTGACTAAATCAAGAACTTGTTATGATTTCTACCTTTCTTAATTTTATTTAGTCTTAGCTTTTAAATATTCCTCATTTATTAAAAATTACACCGATATTTCGATATTAATCGAGATTTCACCGAAATCTCTCTTAATTGAAACACAGATATCTCCGTAATTACCGATATTTTCGTCCTTGCCTATTGGCACTTCCAATCCACATGCACATGTTTCTAAGTAGCCCTTCCCCAAGCAGCCAGTAGAACTGGAGGACGAGCCCGAGGCGGCCACTGCGCAAGTGTCATCCCTCATAAATACCAAACATAAATTTTGGTTACGGACGAGTTGTGAAACGCCACCATAGCCTAGTATTGATTCCAAGTACCAGTTAAAGTGTCTCGTCACGAGATAACAATTTCAAAATTCTAGATATTTTTCCATACCAATTTTATACTTCTTTTAAATTCAAATGATCGCTGAAAATCTTTATCTATATAAGTTACATATCTTTTCTGGTTTAGCCAACTAAACATGCAATCAGTTTTCCGAAGTCAATGCAATATCATAAAAGCAATAGTGATATAGGGAACCCTAGAAGCACTGGAACTACATTGTGTTTAAATAATCCCAAGTTTTGAATATTGTAGCTACTAACTGATTAAGTCATCCATTTATGTTTGTTTTGTTATATTATTATGAAATTCCAGGTTTCCAACTTTCTCAAGAGCATATAATAAGAACAAAAAGATCCTGAGACACATAAATTAAAGAGATAATAAATTAGCCCTTAGATAAAATAAACTACAAATCTACCTTGTAAACAAAATGGCTGCACCTTCTTGTTCCTAAATTAACGGTACATTTGATTATTGAAGAAACAAAGTGGGTAAGAGAGGGATAGTTGTTTACTCACTTAATAACCGTAGTTGTTTCAAATGTGCAACCAATTAATCCTAATGCCACCTGTTCACTCGAAACAAATCGATTATTTTTTTGTTGGTTAAAAGAATCAGGAAATCACCTCATATAATTTATCCCATGAAAACTCAAGAAAATAAAACAGAAATAAATTTGCATGCCTGTTTTAATTTGATCTCGAGTGTGCCGTCGAAAAGAGCTGCAGCGGAAAGGAGTGTGTAGCATGGTCTTCGTAAGAAAAAAATGGATGGGTCTTAAAGAACCCTAATCGCGGAGTGAAGAAAGGGGGAAAAGGATTGTAAAAACATTACCTTGCCTTGATGGTGGGTCTTCGTAAGAAAAAAAATGGATGGATCTTGAAGAACCCTAATCGCGGAGTGAAGAAAGGGGAAAAAGGATTGTAAAAACATTATCTTTCCTTGATGAGGGTAAAACTGCTTTTTTATTGCTTTATAATACCTAATCTTAATTATTATACAGACTACCAAACATCCGACTAAAAATAACTATTGCACACTACACAACCTATCAAATGAGTGACTTGTCCTCTTATATATAAAAACAAAACCGTCTCAATATAGAAACCTTAAAAATTTTCTGCCCAAAATCTCAACCCCATTTCTAGAAATAATTATTTTTTGTATGTATTTTTGGTCCAATCAATTAACATATGGTAATGAATCGTTTGAATCAAATCTGCAGTCAATCAACATAAACTATCAAATAACTTGCATATTAATATAACTGACTCGGAGCTCCCCCCTTGGTAATAACTTCTAAAATCTTCTTATATAAAAAAATAAAATCGTCCTAATAAAGAAACTTTAAATTTTCCGGCCCAAATCCCAACCCCATCCAATCAATTAACATATGGTAATGAATCATTTGAATCAAGACTGCAATCAATTAACATAAATTATCCAATCACTTGCATATGATAATGAATCGTTTGAATTAAATCTGCAGTAAAAAATACGAAAAAATATATGGAAAAATTGCAAATGGCAATCAATCAACATAAATTATCCAATCACTTGCATATTAATATAATGGACTTGGAGCTCCCCGCTTGGTAATAACTTCTAAAACTATGGAAAATTTGCATATGACAATCAATCAACATAAATTGTCAAATTACTTGCATATTAATATAATTATAACATAAATTAAGTAAGTTTTGCATATATTTATAAGAATATATATATATATATATATATATATATATATATATATATATATATATATCTTTAAGGTTAATAAGATTATTTATTTCACCAAGAATAACAGAATCATTTATATCAGGATTGTAAGGAATTTCCATAAATTGGAGACAATTATCTCCAGTGGATGCCCATTTGTACGTCTAATTAGGCGAACATTTTCGAAATTGACGGTGTCATTTGCAATATCAAATATTGCCAACCACAATCGATGGTGCCGAATTCATGAACTGCTTTGTTCAATGCATACTATTAGTATAGACGGGGGTTTCGATTTAACTAATTTCCTGCATTTAGAGACATAACACTTTACATTATATCTTTGTTAGAGGACAATCAAATAGGTTGTTCAATAAAAAATGAAATTTAGAAGAATATCACCTATAAGAGGGGGCTGAGTAATTGAGGTCGAGGCGAAGATCAGCGGAGTGGCACCAATCATGCGAGAACTGATCGATGCACTTGGGGGTCAGTAGTTTCTGGTTGTGCGTCTAAAATGGATATGGCGCCGCGACAATGCCGGAATCCTTCCTTGACGGTGGCATGTTGGGATAAGTTGAAGGGTGAAAATGTTCTGATCTTCGTCAATGTTGGTTTGATGGTCGCGGCTTGGATTGCGCTTTGGAAGTGGGAAGAGGGTTTGAGTGTTACTCTTAATCTATGGTGACTTTTTGTTTACCAGGCTAATGAGTATGTAATGCATTTTTTACCAAATGTTGTATACAAAGATGTGTTTAGAAATGTAAAAATGTATATATATTTTTTACATTTGTTTAATAAAAAAAAATTCGTATGTCATTAATGTAGTGTTTTTGGTAATTAATAATCTTTATATTTACATATTTGTTTATGTTGTTCAATCACTTTCTTTTTGTATATGTGAACAAACAGATATGAGATGAACGTTTAAATTGAAATTCATTACAATTAATTACACATTCTCATTTTATTAAAACTATCGTGTTATTAAAGAAAATAAGTTATGTAATGATATCTTGTAGGGCGAAGCAAGTGAGGCGTTAATGTAGAGTACGTATGATTGTTTTGTGTAGGCAGCCCAGCATGAATGGGTAAGTTTTTGCACTAAAGTTTGCCTAATTCATGAGTGGAGAGGTTAAAAAGATGCCACAATTGGAAACTTCCGAAACCAACTTAATTATATAATTATTCGAACCTTCCATGTTTACCTTTTAACCTAATACTGCTTTCTGCCTATTTTAAGATCATAATCTACCTTTATATTAGGGGGTCTAGGACAATCTTGTATAAATACTAAAATCTCCTCAAATTTTACTTTCTAAATATCAGAATCTCCAACACAAAACTAATATTTCGTTTTTTCTTTAATTATTTCTAGAAAAAATATTTATTTTTTCAAGTGCAAATAATTTTTTACATTCTTTGTCCCTTTTTAATATATAATATGTCATATTGGTTATTTTTTCACGATCTTTAAATTGATACTTATGTTGGATATTTATTAAAATAGAGTACTAAATCCGAAATATTGATTGTGATTTTTTCTTGGGTCGAATTATTTATTTTCGATGATTATCGTTATTATTAGTAAATATTGGCAAGTGAATTTTTATTAGATTGTATTTGATGTAAGTAAATAATATTTTTTTTAATTTTAAGGAAAAACTTTCAAACTGTATACACATGATATTTGTAACTTATTACCTCAAAAAAAATAAAATTATATGTAACTTATTTTATTAAAATTTTGAAATTATAGTGGATTAATCTTATCATCGTAAGGGTAGATACAAAACAAAATTATTTTTTGTAGTTGAAGTTATAATTTTATCAATATAATGGTAATGTTTTATGGTGAACTCGGAAAGAATTATAACAAAAAATAAATAATCAGTTTTACACACAGAAGGTCTTAAAGATTGAGATATACCTTATTATTGGAAGGTTTACATATAAGAAAATTCAATAGTTATTAGCACTAATTACTTAATTCTAATTTCATATTAAACACTTAATTCTTCCACTTTATCATCCAAATCTCTTAACAACCGACAAAAAAAAGAACAAATACATTAGTTTTCATCTTTTTATTTTTTATTAATTGATTATTTAATTATGCGATACTATATCAAAATAGCAAGTTATATTATATATTTATACTATATTCACAAACCGATCGCATGATAGCGCTATTAGTGTCATCTAATGATGCTACAGAAGTATATTATATAGCGACAAACATAACAGCATAAGCCATTTCCAACACAAACCATGTACTTCACTTTTGTTTTTATTTTACTTTTGGAAACCGCCATGGTGACTCATTAAGTGCATTAATGGAAAAAATAAAAGTTTGAAATATTTGATACTAAAAAGCACAAGAGATTCTTTGTTCCACTGTTTACTGTCTCTCCCCCAAAAAAATATTTATTTAATGGGATTTCGTAAGTTTAAGTTTCATAATTTATATTTAGAATTTTATGTATCATGTTCAATTGTAATGTTCAAGGTCTAAGATTATTTTTTTGGGTTTAGAGTATATTATTTAATACTCGCGATTCATAATTTAATAATTCAATGTTTATAATTCTTTGGTTCATAGTTTATATGCTTAGGATATGTTACATGTTGTAAACTTTGATTTTGAATTAAGACACGATGTTGACACTTTAAAAGTGGAACCAAGGGTACAAACTGATAAAAAGATATAAAGAAACCAATTTGTAGTTTCATTGATCACACATCAAATTATGCTGTCCATGCCCATTGTTTGACATATGTTAATGAGTTCATTATAGGATGGATTAATTAAAAATTTTAAGAGATATTGACACATCAGCAGTCACATATTAATGTGCCCACAATGAATTGAAGAAGTACATATTACAAAAACAATAATGAAAAAAGCATCAATCACATACAGTAATGAATCAATCAAGAGAGTTTTTTGGTGCACCCAACACATAATAAGTTTATTGTACACTCCTCAATTAAATTTTGGAATTGCATATATATTAAAGGGCGTGTTTGGTTTATAGATGAAGGTGTTGGCTTGGTGATTGGAAACCTACGTGCGTGTTCGAACCTCGCGGAGCAAGCAGTTTTCGAATTTTTTTTATTTTGATTCAGCACACTAATAATATATATATATATATATATATATATATATATATATTATATATTAAAGAATGTTTGATGACACATAATAGGGTTGACCTAGTGGTAAAGGCGCATGTTACGTCTTTTGGGGCGCGGGTTCGTAGCCTTGCGATGCACCTTGTTCTTCTTTACTTTTTTCTATATATGTGCGTATAATATTATTAATATTAATACATTGCGCGACATTTTGTGTAACAACATGAAGTGGTGGCCTAGTAGATAAACACCTCCTTGCACCTGTTGTAGTCTAGGTTTGAGCCTTGTTAAACACTTTTTATATCATTTTAGACAACGCAATATAGTATTAGAAAAATTATATTTTATTAAAAAAACATATGTATACCTGTAACTAAAACTTATTCTATTACTAAGATAAATATATATTATTAGACAAGATAATATATACTATTAGGCAACATAATATATTTATTAAAAAATTATACATGTAACTATAACATATACTATTACACAACATAACATATACTATTGCAATATAACATATATTATTAAACAACACAATATATTATTAAAAACTTACACATGTAACTATAAGATATATTACTACGCAATATAATGTATACTATTACGTGATATAACATATAGTATTAAACAACATAAAAAGAGGTAAAAAACAACGCGAGAGCAGGATTCAAATCCCTAACATCCGCGCACCTCAAATTAAGCTTCAAGGCGTGAAGCCATACCACTGCACCACATGGTGCTGTTGCAACTTTATCCAAATGCGGCCCTTATATATATTTGTAATTTCAAATTAAATATGAAAATGTACAATAAACCTATTGTATGTTGGATGCACATAAATTTTTGCCTTCAATCAAATCCAAATCTACATAGAATACATACACTTTGACTGATTGTAAAAAAAAAAAAAACAAATTACAAAAGAATAGACGTGAAAGAGAGTCGGGGTGAAAGTAAGGGGTTTTATTTATAGAGTTATAAAAATAGGAATTGAGAATTGATTGGAAGATTCTATTGTACATAAACAAATAGTGAAAAAATCCTCCTCCGTCTGAAACTCTTATCCGAATCTCGTTTCTCCTTTCCTTTTAGACTTGTTTGGTAAAGCAAACATTCGCTCTACGATTTCCATTTTCATAAAAATATATATATTCAAGTGTATCAACACTGAGTAGTGTAATCATACTTTAACACTTTATGTTTGAACTAGTAGTATCCCCGTGCGATGCACGGTTTGTAAGTGCAAATGAATAAATTAATATTTTTTTATATTTTTATATAATTTTAATATAATAAAATATTACAATCAATAAATAATAAGATATGAAAAATTATATGTTAATGGAAACGGGTGCAGTGAAAAGTATTAAAGGCTAAAATATATATTAGAATGAATATTTATTTTTCTTAATGTATGAATATCTCTAGCATCCTTACATAGAAGTCATGTTGATGATTGGGGCTGAAATTGCAATATGCGGTTGACAGAGGATATATTTGTAATATTAAAAATTAGTTACCGTCTTCATAAATAATTTTTCATTAATAATAGTCAATAAATTTATAAAAAGAAAATAATTTTAAGAAAATATGTTTTTTTCGTCCCAGACAAAATCAGCCCAAATAACTTTATCATATTTATTTAGGCTAATATATGACAAGTTATTGCCAATAATTATGTTTTATATTGGGTTGAATTTTATATACCAAAAATTGTAATTTCCAGAATTGGTAATAGATTTTGGGCGGGAAAACTTCAAAGATTTCAGTGGATTTTGTTATTATATTAAGTATAGATAGTTGTTTCCAAATTCTAACCATAAGACCTCCAAATATGACGACATTGAAGTTGGAGAAGAATGCAGCTTTGGGTCACCCAGCCCATTACACGGCCCATGCGATATGAGTCGAGTCTAACATGCGTTTTTCCTAATTTTTTGAGGATTTTCACCCTTCAACTCATATCTTAATTCTCCAACTATAAAGGGGGGACCTAAAGATAAATTTTATACATCTTCTGTCATAATTTGGAGAGTCAAGCAAGGGATTCAAGGAAGAGTTCAAGAATTCAAGAGCAAGAAACATTCAGTTATATCTTTTTAATTGTTTTGTTCTGAGCTACTTATGATATTTTTTAGGATTAATTTTTTTACTACTGAGAGGTTTATTATTAAACTCCGACACTCAAAACTACACACATTGAAATACAATGGTTCCTGGAGAAAAATCAATAGTTCCTCAATATATAAACACATTCCTGGAGAAAAATCAATTGGGCTTCATTACCGAGCCCAGAATATGAATACTTATCAATCACAATCTTTAATAATTATAATATGATATAGTGCATTGAGTTTGAGTTGAAAATGTTATGTTGCGAGATTTGTGTAAATCAATTGTAACTTATTACCAACTTTAAATACAATTTCGGAATTAAATGGTTTGAATGCTTTAACATATACTCCCTCCGTTCCAAAATAGATGATGTTTTAACTTCTTAAACAAATTACAAAATAATTGATGTTCTAGGTTTTTTTTACCATTTCTCTCTATTTTACCCCTATGTAAATCCAAAAATATCTTTGACTTTTCAACCTCCCACTCACATTTGATATCATTAAATCTTATCTGCACAAATTTTAGGGGGTTATATTTGGTAATATATTTGTTTCTTAATTATTCTGTTTTTTTCTAAAACATCATCTATTTTGGAACGGACGGAGTATAAGGTAATATCCATTAATGCAGCCAATTATACCATATATAAAGCTTAACCAATTAATGCAACTAATATTGAAATTTTCCAGAATTAGCAGTGTTGTTTTGAGCGGGAAAATATTAATATTACTATTCTTGACGGATTTTGTTATATTATATAGTATAGATTCCTATCGAGTCTCACAAATTATGTTATGTTTCAACTAGCTCGACCAAAACAACTCCACTATTTTCAGATTGTTTGCTAAAATTCCATATACGTTTGACCCAACAAACATATTAAACGACTTTTAACTAATTTTTATATTTCATAAAATATGAGATTTCAGTATATAAGTCACAAAAATATCAATTATTGAAGCTTCTCTGGAGTTCAATTTATAAACTAAAGTTCATTTATGTTCGATTATTTTTCTTTCTTGGCTTAAATAAAATTCAGTTCATAATCCAAACAAACTCAAAATACAAATATAAATGTGAATAATAATTCAAGTAAGTTGGGGTACTGAGTTACTGTTTTAGCTCAAGTAAATAAAGTGGTGAAAAGTATGTTGAGTAAATAAAGGGGCTGATATTGTTGGTTGTAGATTGAATTGAAATTTGTTTATATTATTAAATTCAAAAATATGATGAGATATATGTAAGAGTTAGTTAGAGAATCATTGACTATTGATTAAAGTAAGTATAATGAATTATACTTGAATGAGTTGTGTTTTGTTTATATTATTAAATTGAGAAATGTGATGGATATGTGTAAGAGTTGGTTCTGAAATGATTGATTATTGATGGAAATATATACTACCTCTGCTTTTCTTTTTTCTTTTTTAATTATCATTTTAGTTTATTTGTTTTGTTTGTAAATAGTTGTCATCTAGCCTTTTTAACACTTTTTCACAATATTAACTCTATAGTTATGAAAAGTATTAACAATATATAAAAATGATTAAAAAAATCAAGGGATTTAAGGAAATTAGTTGAGGGTTGATTTGTCAACTCCTTAAATTCCTTAATTTTCATAGAAAATTCTAGAATGACAACTAAAAAAACGGAGGTAGTACTATGAATTTATTTGAATGATGATTGGGTTGAGGGCAATGTAACAACCAAACACTATTTTCTCAATGAGTTGGGCCCACGAATAAACAAACACGAGAGGAAAAAATCTATATCTAATCACATGACACTTGTTTTTAAACCAATTTAGTAATGTATTTGAAACCAAATGCTTAACTCTAAATTGTTGGTTGTTATAAGTTAGAGATGGATTTTTTTGTGTCTATAAATATAGTGATAGTAATTTATATCTCTAATATGAATTTAGAAATCAATTACTTATATAAATAAGATAGGTTATGTCAATCTTTAATATTTAATTGTCATTTCATCACTAATCGAAAATGAACATATAAAAACTTTATATGTCCCTTTTCATCACAATTTTGTTTCAATTATTTTCATTTAGATCCTATTGACTTTGCTATTTTATCTGTTATTAATTTTTATGTCTAATATAAAACCTTCGATCTTGTAGTTGAAACATTTATTTAGGGTGTGTTTGTTTTAGGTTGGCATCAGTAAATTTAGAAGACTGAATCTCAATAGAATATAATCATTAATTCTCTCAAATTTGACTCAGTATTCTCCAATCTTTAGCAAACGCACCCACAGAGTTCAAATATCCATGATTGCATGATTTTTCAGTTAAGATGAGATGTAGTGATTTAGCACAAGTGCACAATTAAGTCTCCAGTATTACCAAACGCGAAAGGTGTCACATGATTGCAACACAACGTTGGACCCCAATATACAACTCTTGTCAGATCACATCTTTAGCAAAAATTACAAATTGCTATTTCAATATAATTAATAATACGTTGCAATTATTAATTAAGAACATGTAGAAAAAATCGATTTTACTGTAGAAGTAGTAAGTCATCAACTAACATATTTGATGTCTATTTTTTAAGTACGTCTCTGTACCCGTGTATGCAGGGTCGGACCCAAAATTATAGTCAGGGAACCAAGAAACAAAGAACTGCCAATCAATATTAATATGCACGTGACAAAAAATATTAAATATATTATATTTTTTATTTAAATAGAATATCAACAATATTTATTATTAAATATGTTGAAATGTATCATTAGTTATCTATATAATAAAATTTAGAGTGTTTTTATTTCATATTATGTAAATTGTCTAAATTTATTGTACTATTTTATATTTTCGAGGGGCCAAAATTCACATGTTCTTCAAAATAAACACGTAATATATATAGAATAAGAATTTTATGCATAAAAATAGTGGGAGCGGGGTGGGAGATGGAGGGGCCAAGGCCACCCCGAAGGTTGGGGTAGGTCCGTCCCTGGTTCTACGAATCTTAGTGTTTCATGAAAATATCTTAACGCAGTCAACATCAATATAAATTATTAGTTGTATTGTCACAAAACTCAGGGTGTTCGTTCAGATGAATACTTGGGTTTCAGTTGGTTTTGAAGATTTTGAAAAGTCACCCCAATCCAATTCGAAAGACTTTGGTTGTTTGAATTTTCCGGTTTAGGATATTTGGGTTAATAAGTTGGGGTATTAAATTATCCGAAATTCCAAAGGCCACATTAACAAACACATTTTCAACGTGTAAGAATACCAAAAAAAGTACAAGCAATTGTGATCACGAGTATAATATCCCATAATACAGTTTAACAATTACCATTACAAGATTAGATACAATTACTAAATTCTAATAAAGTTAAAACATCAATTAAGTTGAACTAATACATACCAAAATAAAGAAGTTTCCATGGAGAGAAAAAAATAGAACTTCCAACAGCATGAGTCACCAGTGTATATATGTGTGTATATATATATATGTATATATGAATATTCTTATATTTATATAATTAATCATAATTAAAAACAATATTATATATACATACATCGTTCTTCGGATTTCACTTATAAAAGTAAGATTTGAATCTTATTCATTTATCCACTTAAAAATTTAGGGGAATTCTTTCATCCGATCTGAATCCGAAAATTCCAAGTAATATACTTCTTTCGTCCCGGTCTAATTATCCTACTTGCCTTATTTGTTTGTCCCAAGTTAATTTGTCCTACCTCATAAATGACAAATTCTCCCACAATCTCCACCATTAAAATCTCCACATTCAATCTTCACCTTTCAAAAAATCAAAGATTCCACAAAATATGTTTTTTCTTAATCTCCGTGTCAGGCCAAGGTAAGACAATCAATTTGGGACGAAGGGAGTATATAACTAAAAGATTCGGTTGGATTGATTTCAAAGCATTTGGATAAATTCAAATAACGAACACCCATAACAATAATGCAACTTGAACCAAAAATAATAGATTCATTAAAATCGAAATAGCGAATTATGTGTGAAAACTTTATGAGCTAATATCCATGCAATAAAAAATGAGGTATATTATTGTGGTATTGGAGTGGGTGGATGATTCAATTAGGAACCAACCTTCGGTTTAACATAATTTGCTTAAAAATGATCAATCTCTCGACTAACCTTTACGAAATTAAACAGGTAGGTGGTTTTATTGTAATGCTACTACATCCTCACTCCTATTTTCATTCCCACCAACTTATGCATTATTAAATAAAATTAAAATTTATGGGTTTATTATGAATTACCTTATTTCTTAATTTTCGTGCAACTCAACGTATTACGGCTCGTCATGACTTTTTTTAGACAAAATAAAAAAAATAGCATTTATATCCTTTAAATGAGAAATTTAACATAATCGTGGAAGTATTATCCCCATATCACTGGATGCACAACATATTGAAAAAAAAAAACTATTTCTTTTACCTTTTTTATCCATCTCTCAGGCATCCAATGATGTGGAGGGTGTTACCCCTACGGTAGCTAAGAAATTTCCCCTTTAAGTTTAGAAGTCTAAAGAGATTTTGTTCGACATGTACTTATAGAGTCCGGCCTGTTTATCAAGATGATTTGGGTAAGACCTCCGATATTTTAGTGTACTGAAGAAAGAAAGAACACAACTGAGAGAAGCTAAATAAATAAGGATGGAGTTGGTAGGATTTGATCTTTGGCCACTGACGCATGCGCTCAACCAACTGAGTTATAATCAATTCAAAACTTAATAGTCTTTATAGCATGCAAGTAGCATGATAAAATGCTGTTCCAAAGAAAGAACTCTTGTACATTTTTTCTTCTCAATTCCACTGCGTTTACTATATGATTTTTAATTTGAAAGTAGTTAAGCCTACAATCCCCATGCATTATTTCTATGTTGGGGTTTGTGGTAGGCATAATCAGGTGCGAAATTTCACTTTGCCTACCCAATATTTCAAATTTTACTACTAAATAAATATGGAAAATGAGATGAAATGACCGATAGTTGACTCAAGTCAACCAAAGCAGGAAAAGTGTTTTGACCGCACTTTCTGTTGTATGAATATAAAACAAGCTAATATGGTTCGGAGTGCATTAAAACTGCACCGTGCTGCACTACCCCATAATTCCCATTTTACCCTTCCTCCCCGCTTTTCTTTTCTATTTTTCATTTAATTATATACTTCTAAATTTATTCTTTTTTTTTTCCAGTTAAATGACATTATTCCGTGACTATTTTCAACCTTACATCTTTTTTTTTTCTTTATATTTTTTCAATTATTGTGTTGTGGTCTTGTATAGTTTAATAGAACAAAATATAATTTTGTACTGATTTTAAATCTATTTATTTTTTTGTTTAATCTCTTAATCTTTTTCACCGAAAATTAATTTTCATAAAAAGCACATCATTAAAGAAGTCCATCATATTCGACCCAAAAGTTCCATGTCTCATCTAGACCATCAAATTTCATACCAATTTAAGGTTTCAATTCAATATCCAAACAAGAATCCCTCACAACAAATAGAAGGAATATCTGTACAAAATAAGAAAACATTATCTACAATAGTGAATATTTTTGCTTGTATTTCCTCACAAAATAATAGAAAGAAAACAAATTAATTTCATGAACCTGAGAACTATAATAAATTGTTTTGTAATCTTGATACCAATTATCACGTCAAATAATACGTGGCACATTAGAAATTATGTATAGAGGTGATCAGAAGTGATAGAAGACTCACATATAGCTAGTGGGTTAGTTAAGGGGACCCTTTTATAGACATATCTAGAAGTTCATGATTTTACGGTATATATATATATATATATATATATATATATATATATATATATATATATTATTTTAACTATGTTCATATGGCAATTTTTTACCAAATAAGGGGCAAATTAGACCCTAAACTTAAAATATTGATAAATTACACTAAAAAATAATATCATAGAAAAATTATAGAAGGATTATCATTGTGCCCTTAAATATAGTCAATTGTATAAATAAAATTAGAAAGGTAAGAACAATTTAGATAAGATGAATAAATTGTTTAATTAAAAAAAGAACAAAAATCTATAATGTTTTTGTATTTTGTATATTTTCTAACATCTTCATATCTATTGCTTATATATAACAATACATCCATTTACTTCAAATTAAACAATAGAATTATTTATTTATTTAATTAAATTATATTAAAATTGACTAAAATAAAGATATAATAGCACATTATGGCGGAACTAAAAAAAAAAAAAAAAAAAAAAAAAAAAAAAAGAAGAAGAAGAAGAAGAAGATACGAATTTACAGATACAGGCTGTATTGGAAACAAAAAAGGAATAAATTTAGAAGTATATGATTAAATGAAAAATAGAAAAGATAAGGGGGGAGGCGGGGTAAAGTGGGTGTTATGGCCTACTGCATCACGGCGCAGTTTTATTAAAACTGCACCGGATCCACTCCCAATATGGTGGTGTAAATACGAAATAATGTGTTTTCCGGATTGCGGGAGTATTTGACATTGTACTGGGTTAATCTTATACAATTTTAAATTAGATATTCATTTTAAAACTAATATGTTTAATTTGAATATTATAAATACTCATTATATTATGATCAAAATTATCAACGCAATTCACTAATTTAATAAATTAAATGGTATTAGTAAAATGAAAAAAAAAATAACAATAATAAATTAAAAAATATATATTTAGAATTCAAAAAGTATAAAATTATATTTTTTTCTTTCTTCCGTGTCATTTTCATCAATACTGTGTTTTTTTTTTTTTTTTTTTTTTCAGAACTCCATAAATTATAGTTTCTTCAAGGTTTAATTAATGGAGATCATAAAAAAATTCATGGAACTGAATTTTTTTATGAAATTTTTCACTCCAAGAAATGCATACACATCATTATTGAATGTTGGACTTATACTTGTGGCTCTCGAGGGTCAGATCTTCAAGTCAACAATTTTTTGAAACACAGAAAGCAAGGGCCCTCTAAGAATAATATTATGAGAAGTTCTGAACGGTGTTCTATGTACGAATTAGAAACAAGTTGAATGAACATGGATGATGTTATATCCGTGTAATGCTAGTCAATCTCATAACAAATGAATGATGGTTCTTTTTTATCATTTAGATTCTCAAGTAATTTAACTACATTCATATACAACAAATCTTAGGAACACAGATATTCAACAAACCATGTTTTATAATAAAATTTATATGCTAAAACAACAATTATTTGAGACAGAAAGTATATTTATTTGGCACACGTTTACACCAACGATTTGGATCAGGTTTTGCACTTAGTAATTAATGTCCATCTTTTATGAAGAAAAGTGCTATTAGTAGGACTTTATGTTGATTATGATTCAGAAAAGAATTTTGTGTACAAGTTTACAACGTGAAGTACTAGTACTTTTATATTACTCTTCATTTATAAGACACTCACGTTGCTTGAGAATCTCACATCCTCGCATAACCGAGAACACAATACTCTTGCTGAACTTTCATCTGATGTAACCGGACAAAACTGTTTACATGCGTGAAGTACAAAACATAAAATAAAAATCATAGTAAAAGAGCTTTTATGGTTTTTGTTGAGCCTTGTTATGATGAACTAGTAATACTTGTGGTGCTTATAGCTTGACACCCATCAGTATTGGTATTATTAGTATAACGTGTTACAAACATCAAGGAAAATCCTTTTCCTTTCTAGGGTTATTGTATTTAGGGTTTATTACCAAAAGCAATCTGATGTATACCCGTTTTTACCACTTGCAACTTATTTTAAAAGTCGTCGCCGATTGCAACCTGACTTACTCTCGTTTTACCGATTACAACCTATTTTATAAATTCCGGCCAAAATTAAGAGCGTGTGCCACACGCGCGTAATTTTGAGCAAGTGGTAAAAATGGGTATACCTCGGGTTGCTTTTGGTAATAAATCATTTTCTTTTTTATTTTTTCTTTTCTTCCCGCCATCATTTTCTCTCTCATCCCCCTTTTTAACAGAGCTAAATCGAATATCTAAGAGTTTGAGTTTAGTTCATTAATTATCGAGTCGAACTCGAGCTTAATTTATCAAATATATGGACGGCTCGTGAACTTACTCGAGCCTCTAGCGAGTCTAATCGAGCCCAAATGAATTCAATAAATATAAATTACAAATATGTTACTAATCATTATATAATTAAAAATAAGCTAGAAATTCTTAATATTATAATATACCTACTAAGATTAAATAATTACATATATACAAATGCATAATTTTAATTATATAATTCTATATTTTTTTATAAGTATAACTATAAAATGAGAAATTAATTATAAGTACATTAGCTTAATATTTACGAACTAACTCTCGAGCCAACAAATGAAATTGCTCGCGAGCTAACGAATCGAATATCATCAATCTTATGTTTGGTTCGTTTATTTTAACGAGCCACATTAGACTAGCCCGATCGGGCTTTTCACAAATCGAGATCCGAATAATTTACGAGCGAATTGGTTCGTGTACATCCCTATCCCTCCCTTCTCTCTCTGACATGATTCTCCATCATCCTAACACCAGTTCGTCTCCTCTCTCCACTAATTTCCGTAAGTTTCTTCAACACGAATCCTCTTCTTCATTTATGATTTATAGATCCAGAAGAAACTAACTCTGAATCATCAAAAATTCGATCATTATCCAGAAGAAGTACTTTGAACAGTTCGGTGAAATTTTGGAAGTTGTGGTTATCACTGATAAAGCTACTGGAAGATTCTATGCTACTGTTGGATAAGAGTTCAATTCTCTTCGGTTTATTTCTCAGTAGAAAATCTAGCTTGGAGTTGTTCTAATTTGTATGTTTTTGTGTCTATACTCATTCATTTCTTCAAATTATCTTATTGAGGATAGTTCAATTTTCTTTTTATTTATTTCTCATACGAAGATCTAGGTAGGAGTTATTCTAATTTGTATGTATTTGTATCTATACTCGGTCATTTCATCAAACTCTCCTGTTGAAAATGATGGAGGGAAGAAAAGAAAAAAACAAAAAAAGGAAAAGAATTTATTACCAAAAGCAACATGAAGTATACTCGTTTTTACCACTTGCTCAAAATTGCGCGTGTGTAGCACGCTCTTGATTTTGACCGGAATTTATAAAATAGGTTGTAATCGGTAAAACGCGAGTAATTCAGGTTGCAATCGACGACGAATTTTAAAATAGGTTGCAAGTGGTAAAAACGGATATATCTCGGGTTGCTTTTGGTAATAAACCCTTGTATTTAAAGTGATCCCTTGAGGACACTGTTCATTAATGAGAAATCCCACAGCCACAATCGGCACATTATTTTTCTCTCTACATTCTGCTCCCTCCTCAAAATCTATTCACTTTCTTCACAAACTCCACATTCAACATGGTATCGAGAGCTTTTTGTGTCTATTCTGGTACTTTTTTCCGGCGGTATTCTCCGATTAACTTCTCCGGTTAATCGGCGAAAATTCGTTGGTGTTCTTTGATTTTTAGGTAGTTCGATTATGGTGCATGTTTCTTATTCGAAGGGGCTTAAATTGTCTTAATTTTTGTTGATCTAGTCATTTGCTCTCCGATCTGCTAAGATTCATCGCGGATCTGCTCAATTCGTTAATGTTTTTGTTCGATTTGAAGGATTTCTCCATTCTAGCTTTAATTCTACGCATTCTCGGTCATGGCAGTCCTTGAGACATCTTCTCCAACGAATGCCTCCTTTGGCTCACCTGTATCCACCACTGCTGCTCCTATGGTTAAGTCCGGATCAGCGACGGCTCCTCTTCCGTCGTTGGCCATGCTGACACTTCATGTCAATCGGAACAACTATGTGCACTGGCGGTTGCAAATCCTGACTACCGTTTGTGTTCATAGTTTTGAGGCTATCCTTCTTTGAGATCGTCCTACTCCTTCATCCTCTCTACCGGATCTCAAAATGGGTAAAGTTGTTCCAAATTCTGACTATTCTGTTTGTTGCACACATACCAGTTTCTGTATGTGTGGCTTTTAAACACTATCTTTGAGCCTATGTCAGGGCACCTTGGTCATTGTTCTTCTACTTCTGATGTGTGGTTTACTCTTGACACTCTTTTTAAATCTCACTCTAGGGCTCAGATCATGAATCAACGCCTAATGCTCCAAACTCTTACGAAAGGAGATTCATTTATTGAATAATATGTGCTTAATGGTCGGGGTCGTGTTTATCGTCTTACTTGTCAAATCTTTTTTAAAACTAGACAATCACCTGCAAAATGTTTCAAAAGGTTTGATGAGAGCTATGTTGGTGTTCACCAATAACAATGCTGTTGGTGGGGGTCATGTCAACGACAGTCATCCTCCCCCTCCCTATCAAGTTCATATGAATTCCGATGTTCCTCCTCCTCCATCCCAGTCCTATGGTGTTCTTGGAGCACCTCACATGCCTCTCTTTTCTTATCTTGTTCATCTGTATGTTCATGCTGCATATACTAATGCTTCTTCTTCTCAGCAATCTTGGTCACAAATACTATATGATATAATTCATGCTGATTTATGGACTTCTCCTGTACTTAGCAATCTTGGTCACAAATACTATATGGTGTTACTAGACGATTTTAGTCATTTTTGTTGGGTGTACCCTCTTAAATATAAATCTCAAGCCTTCTTAGTTTTTGTGCAATTTCACACATATGTCAAAAATTAATTCGAATGTAATATAAAATCCTTTCAATGCAATAATAGGTGTGAATTCAATAATTCCTCTTACACCAAATTCTTTGCGGATCACGACATCGTCTTCCGTTTCTCTTGCCCTCATACATCACCCCAAAACGTCAAGGCCGAACGCTTTCTTCCACACTAAATAATGCCGTTCATACTATCCTTATTCCTGCTTCTCTTCCTACTTTTTTTGGGTTTATGGGTTACACATGGCTGCTTATCTCTTAAATATTCTGCCTACCCGCACTCTCAATAATCTCACCCCCACTACCATCCTCTTCCAGCAGCAACCCGATTATACTCATTTACGCGTCTTCGGCTGTCTCTGTTACCCAAACCTCACAGCTACTACACCACATAAACTCTCTCCTCGTTCTTCGCCTTGCGTTTTTCTTGGGTACCCGCAAAATCACCGTGGCTACCAATGCCTCGATCTTTCCTCCCACAAAATTATTATCTCTCGACCTATCACCTTTGTCGAAAATATTTTTCCATTCGCTGACCTTGCTCGATTTCTCCGGCAGCCTATGGATGACACTCCCACCATCTCTCCTATATACACTCATCTCTTACATCTCGCACCTCCTTACCTCCACCATGGCTCCCCTCCCCATCTTCCTCACTTTCCGCGGATCCCACCGCCCGTGACTCCCAGCCGCCCGCCTCTTCCCACTCTCCACCCCGTCATCCAATGACAACTCGATCTAAACTTAGCATTTTCATACCCAAAATAATTTTCAATCTCCACTTTCAAATATCCCCCACCTCTCACATCTCTCCTTTACCAAAAAATGCCAAACTTGCCCTGCTTGATCCACATTGGAATACTGCCATGACCGCCGAATAATGCTTTTATTAAATAACATACTTGGGACCTCGTCCCGAGGCCCCCCCTCCCCCCGAGGGGATTAACATTGTTCGTTGTATGAGGTAATTCAGGCACAAATACAGGGATCACGGTATTTTTTAACGTCACAAAGCCCGCTTGGTTGTCAATGGAAATTCTCAGCAGGTTGGTGTTGACTGTGGCGAAACATTTAGCCTCGTGATTAAGCCAGCTACAATTCGCACAGTCTTAAGTATTGCCTTGGCTAAGAAATGGCCAATCCATCAACTTGATGTCAAAAACGCGTTTCTTCACGGCAATCTCCCCGAAATCATATACATGTATCAACCGGTTGGTTTTGTCAATTCCTAATTTCCTCGTCATGTTTGCAAGCTGCACAAATCTCTATATGGTTTAAAACAGGCCCCTCGAGCCTGGTATCAGCGTTTTGCAGGTTATATCCAGTCACTTGGTTTTGTGTGTGCCAAAAGTGACACCTCACTCTTCATTCTTCACCAGGGCCGTCAGACCGCATATGTACTTCTCTATGTCGACGACATTGTCCTGAATGCCTCATCAAAGCGTCTGAAGCATCACATTATCTCTCGCCTGCATTCTGAGTTTGCCTCGACCGACTTGGGCCCTCTGAGCTACTTTTTAGGTATTTCTGTTACTCGTTCATCTAATTCTATGTTTTTATGTCAAAGTAACTATGCTCAGGAAATCATCTCTCGGGCTAAAATGGCAAATTGCAAAGCCGTTACCACACCGGTGGATACTAAAGCCAAATTAAGTGCTTATGATGGTGATCCCGTCGCTGACCCCACCTTTTACCGCAGTCTCGCCGGCGCCCTACAGTATCTTACCTTCACTCGCCCTGATATCACTTATGCGGTGCAATAGTGCTTCTTATTTATGCATGCGCCTTGTGAACCTCACTTCGTGGCCCTCAAACGGATTCTCCGGTATGTCCAAGGTACTCTTACTGTCGGCCTTCACTTGCTCCTGTTTGCCCCATCGTGCCTCATCACCTATACCGACGTCGACTAGGGGGGCTGCCCCGACACGCATCGTTCGACATCTGGGTTCTGTGTCTTTTTAGGAGATAATTTGATCTCTTGGTCTTCCAAATGTCAGTCCTCGATCTCTTGCTCCAGTGCCGAAGCGGAATATCGTGGGGTTGCCCATGTTGTTGCTGAGATATGTTAGCTTCAAAATCTCTTGCTCTAGCTTCATTGCCCTCTCTCTACCGCTATAATTGTCTATTATGACAATGTCTCCGCCGCTTATCTGTCAGCCAATCCCGTCCAACATCAACGTACAAAACATGTGGAAATTGATAGACATTTTGTTCGTGAACAAGTTGCTTTGGGCCGTGTCCGAGTGTTGCACGTTCCTTCCTCATATCAATTTGCCAACATCTTCATCAAAGGTCTCCCTCGCCAACTTTTCCTCGACTTCCGATCCAATCTGAGCGTCCGTCCTCCTCCCGCTCCGTCTGAGAGGGGGTATTAGCCAAATAAATATACTGTTGTAATTATTTATATTTATTTGTATCTTTGTGCAATTATGTATCCATTAGGGACTCCGATGTACTTTGTGTAATTCATTAGGTCTATAATCTCTATATATTGTTGTTAATGAGAATACGTAAACAAGGGAAATTTATCTAATCTTACACTTTTGTTTTCTCACGTGAGTGACCGACATGTGGTCTCATTTATGCTCGTTCTTTCCTTTTTTTTTTCTTTTCTATAATACTACCTATTTGATTAAAAAAAAATATAATTAATTAAGTGTGAGCGTTAAATATTTGTTGTTATGATGTATCACTTGGATAGTATAGAATTGATGGAGCTAACGTCGGCCTGCATCAGCATGCCCCTGCATTATTTTGAGAAATTGAGATGTGTATACATAAAAATGTAATTATGTGGGTGAACCTCCTCTTTAAATATAAAAAACTTTAATAATTGTAAAAAAAGAAAAATGGGGCCCGAAATAGAAAATCCGAAATTGGCAGCGAAGTAGCAAGTCCCACTGTTGCAGTTAGTGAAGAGTGAAGCGATCCCGCACTTTGGGAGTGGAACAAAATTGACACCAATTTCCCCTCCCCCTCACCCACTCTTTAATACTAACCATTCTCTCCCATTTTAAATTATGAATGCACAACACACAAATAAACCAACTGCTGTTTCTCAAACACAATTCACCAGGTAAAACCATTCTCACTTCTGTTTTTTATAATCTGCTTTTACTTTCACTAATTGCTCTTGCCTTGATACAACTTTAGCTCTCTCTCTCTCTCTCTCACTATTTCTAAACACCTTATGTGTTTATACATATCAAACCAACTAACATATATTATGAATTATGATTTTCTAATCCCAAATCTCAAGTTAAATGATTGTTTCAGAACTTTTTGTCTCGTCTTAGCTGAATATGAATTCTGTAAGCTTCAATAAATTCGGGGGGACCTAAGCTCCAATAATCAGCTTTTCATCATCTTTATCTTTTCTCTATCAGAGCATCTTACTTTATTCTACGCGAATCGGGTTTCGGTCTGCCATTAGCGGGCTTCTACATCATTGTTTTTGCTTCAAATGCTGCATACTGTAAATGAAACAATATCATAAGTTGTACACCAGAATTTTACCTAAATCTTCCCAACTCATTTACTGAAACTTGAAACTTTTCATCAACTCATTTATTAGATTAAGATTGCGTTTAAAGCTCTCTCTCTCTCTCTCTCCTGCATTTTTTGAATGTGTAATCATTCATGCTGCTTCTTTTGATTTCATAGTATCGAAAACGTAAAGCATTCGAGTTTATATTCCTTTTTGCAGCAAGAAATATATCCGGAAATGGCTGAAGAAACATCAAGCAGCAAAAACTGGAGAAAATCAAACCTTTTCTTGGAGATACCTGCAAGAACATTGCAGGCATCTCGTCAAGAGTTTGTTCAAATAAAGATGCCCCCAACTCCCACCCCAACTCCCACCCCTAAAAGAGTTAACTTCCTTCTAACACCTAGCCCTTCGGATTCAAGAACGTACGGGTCCGCAGGGCCCTCCTCGGCGAGAGGCAGATCATCGATCAGGAATATCCTGCCCAAGTTCAACTTCAAAAACCGGACTTCTAATTCAGACGTTGAGAAGGCAGCAACTGTTGATTCCGTATCCTCCACGGGTACACAAGACAAGCAGTCATGGTCTTTGTCGAAGATTTTTACCCCTCGAATGAAGATGGCAGCATCCTTGCCGGTGACACCTATTGCAAATACGCCTCCAACACTCGATGTAAGCTCTTCAGAACTTGTTTAGTTCAATCACAAATACAAGCGCTTATGTATATTTGGCTTCTATTTAGCTGTTTGAAATGTTTTCATTTATCAGATTCTTCTTTGATTAAGCAGGAAAAGGCACAGCTACACTGATTGTAACCAATTCTAGTTTAAGTTATATGTTTAATCACTTCTTCAGGAGCATATTTTTTGCAGACAAATTTTGTTTAGAAGCTGACCGTTTAAAAGTCTATGTTGCTTGTTTTGTGATTTGGTTAAAACTAAAGCTTCTAGAATTTGCTAGAGTGTAACAGGTAGAAATATGAATGATTTGCCTAACAGGACAATTTCGTGCATTATTTCTTGCAGACAAAAGGAATTAGGCGCATGAAGAGGTCACTTTCTGTCCCAGTCATCAAAAAAGAGAAAGGCACCCGAAAAATGGATTCCTTCATTCGTGTTATCCCTTCCACTCCTAAGGTGAAGGATGGCGATGCTGAAGTGTCGACTTCTACAAGTGGAGATGATGGTAAAATTTACAAGATAGTGCACCGTAATTCTTTTTAGCAACATAGAATAGGAGTTAAAAAATGTTGGATTACTATTATACTATTTGTTCTGATGTCCTTTATTTGCAGAAAATAATGAAGATATACCGGAAGAGGAAGCTGTTTGTCGAATTTGCTTTGTTGAATTGTGTGAAGGAGGAGAGACCCTTAAGATGGAATGCAGTTGCAAAGGCGAACTTGCTTTGGCTCATCAGGAATGCGCGGTCAAATGGTTTGCCCTTAAAGGGAACAAGACATGTGAAGTCTGCAAGCAAGAAGTTAAAAATTTACCCGTCACACTTTTACGTATCCAAAGCTGTATAAATCGCGGTGCAGGGGTACATAATCTTGGACACTTGGAGATCAATGGATACAGGCAAGTGCACATTTGATCATAAGATTATAATTATAAATTGCATCACCAAGGGTATAAGTTAACAATTCTACACAGTTGCATATCAATTTCATTTGGTCATTATGATACAGGTTTTGGCATGAAGTACCTATTCTTGTTATTGTCAGCATGCTGGCCTACTTCTGTTTCCTTGAGCAGCTTTTGGTAAGCGTAATTTAATACATTTATCTTAGGATTTGAGACGAATCTCTCCTCATATTGTGATTTATATGCAGATTGCTACAATGGGTAGCAGTGCAATTGCCATCTCACTTCCATTCTCGTGTGTACTCGGCCTCCTTGCATCCATGACCTCTTCAACTATGGGTATGTCGTAATTTTGATCGACATAAATCAACTAATATGACTCGCAATAAAAGCCTTAAACTAATAATCTTGAGTTAAAAGAGAAAAAACTATGTGTTGAAGGCATAGTTTCATTGCTTTCGTATCTAACACAGCACTATAAAATGGACTAATATCGTTTGCTATTTTCAGTGAAAAGAAGATACGTTTGGGTGTATGCATCAATCCAGTTCGCCCTTGTCGTTCTCTTTGCCCATATCTTTTACAATTTGGTAAGATAAATGCATTTGAAAAAGTTTCTTTATTGACGAACTTGGATAGCCATACTGTGTTTGCTGAATACGAAGTTACTTCAAAATTTATAGGTTCACATCCAAGCAGTTCTATCAATCCTTCTGTCTACTTTCTCGGGTTTTGGTGTGGTGATGAGTGTAAGTTCTGTTCTTGTGGAGGTCATACGGTGGAGAAGACGAAGAGAGGCTGTCAGAACTCAGAACGAGATAATGTTGAATCCTACTCGGCCGCATTCACATGGTCAATTAGCAGCATCGTCGTTCACCAGTCCCCGCCATCATCCAAGTGACGTGGAAAATCCGGAAACGTTTAGTGCAAACTGATCAGAAACAAGAGTTTGTAATCAGAGGTTACAAAGTTAAAATGTGTTACTTATCTTAGTGAAGGAATAGGATTTTACAATCGTAGATACTTCTTCAGTTGTGTTATAGTAGGTGAAGCGAGAAATATGCTAAGGTAGAACATATGTTACAACTCACAAGTATAGAAAAGATGAAGTTCTACGTATAAACAAAAGAGTGTGGTTTTACATATAAAGTTGTTCAAATGGCTTTGTTTTGGAAATTTGGGCTCACTTTTTAGGCTTCTTACTATTCGAATGTCACTTGCTACATGTGGCCGGCGTTTATGGATGGTCTTGCATCAGCTATTATAAGATGGATTTTATATTCCTTAAATAAAAGATAGAATTTCTGTATTTACTCGCAAAATCCTATATGGTATAACTAATGTATCAATACAATTGTATTTTTACCTGTTATAACAGGCAATCAATATCTTATTATCTAGGTCACATGTTTGTGGGTTCTACTCAACTTTTATTCATTTATAGTTTTCTCTTTTTAAAAATACATTATTTAACTCTTTTGTAAAGAAAAATTGTATTTAATGCAACATTTTAGTTTATGATTTTCACTTTTTTATGCTTACTAGACTATTGGTGAAAGTATAAATATCTAAAGAAAATTTAATTTTTAAAAAGAATTATGAATCAATATATTGATAGAACTACTTAGACAATATTCCATTAATTGCTACATGATTTCTCAAAGAACAATTATATCAGTTATAAGCAATAATAAATAAATAAGATATTAAAACCATTAAAATATAGGTATTAAGTAAAATATATTTTAGCAATATTAAATTTATTGATACATACATATCAAGTAGAAATATTTTTGTCTTAACATTTTTGTCACTAAATTATTTGTCATGACTCATAATAAGACAATTGACATTTGAGAAAAATATTAATTAATTCTGAATAGATTTTCCTATACAGCCATTTGTACCAAATTAAAGCATTCTTTCCTCTAAAGATCGAACTGGCAATTATTTCCTTGGCACATAAATTTATAATTATTTACTCCCTCCGTTTCAAAATAGTTTTTTTTTAGACAAAATGAAAATTTCAAAATAAGTGTCGCTTTAGTATAAAAAACCACAATTCTTCTAATTTTATCATAAACAACCTACTTAATTTATTGATTATTTCCTTATTCCACGAACTATATCCAATTAAATGAATTTTGTATGGAATTATTTATCTATTATATCTATACTTATTTTTTTAAAGCATAAAAGACATTTATTTTGAACACTACAATAAAACAAGTCTTTGGTATAATACTTTTTGACACCACAATTGTGGTCACTAATAATAAGTTATTTGTGACCACTAGTTGTCACAAATCTCTCTACAAATTATTTAAGATCATTTTAAGACTACTTTTAAAGGCAACTAGTTGTTGCAAAAAATATTTGAGATGCATTTGAGACCACTTTTGTGGTCACAAATATATTATTTGTGTTGAAGTTATTGAGACGACAATAAAGTTGTGACAAATACTCATAAGTTGTGATAAATACTCCTTATTTGAGACCACTTCACTTAAGTTGTGGCAAATACTCATTATTTGAGACCATTTTTTTGTGGTTTCAAATTACCCTTTTTTCTTGTAGTGGAAATGAAGGGAGTATTAAATAATCTTTTTAACCAGTTCATGAGTTTTTTTATATTGCAAAATTTGAGGCGGGAAATTAATTTTAAAAACTTAAATTCAGGGTAAAAATAGGCAAACCACACAAACTATTGATTATTATACATTTCGTGTGGATTACTTTGAAAAATTTATTAACTTTAAAAAATTTAAGTTCACCCTATGATAATCCTTAAAAAAATTCACCCTAAGATGGGTTTGCATAATTTTTTACCTATCTGAACAACTACTAATGATTCAATTCATTACATATATTCAAACCAACTCATATATCTAAATAATACATAACGCGTAAAAAATTAGGATATATTTAGCTTAATTCTTCAAATAAATTATATTCATTTGCATATTTCTCAGGTGCGTATTTTATTTATTTGAAGATAATTGATAATAAATATTCATTATTTTATAGATAATTTATAAACTATAAAAAGTAATATTTTTTTGTGTGTGGATATATCATGAATGATTGTTTAGAATTGAAAATTTTCGGATATAATGTGAAATATTAGTATCAAATAAAATATCTTTATAAAATAACTAATATGATTTATTATGTGTTACAAATGGATATCAATCAAGTATACATGGATCATAAAATTATTCATTGTTAAAAAAAAATGCTGGCGGACTTGGCAACTATATATTTTAGTGGGACAATTTATTACTTTTTATTTTGGTATAAATCCTAGGTCCATTTTTTTAGGAAGTATTTTATCACATGTATATATATTTTTTTGGTATGTAGGAGTATATTATTATAATTAGGATTAATCTAAAGTTTTTTAATGTAATTGAACAAGAGTCAAATATAAAAGAATTGGAACAAAAAGAAAAAAGAAAAGTATTTTGGTTACCGATTTAGCAAGTAGCAAGTCATTATATTTAATGGTCAAGATTAAAAGGACAAGATCTAGTGACTATTATTATAGGTTGTATTAATGCAAGTATAGTAGAAGGACCTTATAAAATAATATACATTTTCCTTTTTTCAAATAAATTATTCAATCAAACAGATACTGTACATTTTCAGGAGGCCCAAACCTCATGTGGTGCACATCAGTTGGACCTTGATTTCCAAGCAAAGCCCACCTAGCAGGGGCAGCTCATGGGGTCCTAGCTAAGATATAAAAATATAGCTTTTTAATTTGTAAAAGATAATAATAAATTAATACTACATTAATTTTTCTTATAGACTTTTAAGATATAATATTTTTTGATAATTGCAATAATTTTAGCATGTATATCTTATTTAATTGATAAAATTGCTAACATTTATGGAAGAGCAATATCAAGTTCGATTTGTTTAAGTACTGAAAAGTGAAAAAAAAAGAAGAAAGAAAATTGAGAAAAGAAAAGTCGAATATAAAAGTAAAAAGTGTTTATGTAGCTTATGTAATTAGAATTGAAAAAAGTAGTTATAGCTTCCTAAATGATGCGGCAAATTTATTCATAGTTCATCCTTTCTTTTATTAGATTTAAATCCAAAACTAATTTTAAGAGCTTTTTTTTTTTTTTAATTTCTAAACTAAATAAACTGTATGCTAAATTATATAATATTTTTACTCACGCAAGCACACATATATTTGGGGGCTTAATTATTGGGTAGCCTAAGTCTATTGCCTTAGTCACCTATCCATCTGAAATGTCCCTATCACCTAACTATACTAGATGACAAAATCGCCTTAGTCACTTATCCATCTGAAATGTCCCTATCACCTAACTATACTAGATGACAAACTACTTATAGCTAGGACCGCAAAAAATCGAGTTGAGCCGAACTTGTACGTGTTCGTGCTTGGTTCTTTTAATTTTATTGAACTTAAGCCGACAAGTGTTTGAGAGTGATTTTATTCACGAACGTATTTGTGAATATTTACGCTCATGAAAAGCTAATTACCATGTCCATGATCTAGTGAGCACACATTTTCCTAAATCTTCATAAAATTAAACAAATTCAACCAAAAGCTCACTATAATAATAGGTAATACAAGAATATTATAATATATATATATATATATTTATGGTATAAATATTATTGTTTTTGTTGTTTTTAGTGTAATTACAATTATCATAATTTGAGTCTTTAACTACTTTATTGTGAGCTATTAATAAACGAGTCAATCAATATTCAAACTATATTCGTTTATAAAACAAACTTAAAATTTTATTCTTTTATTTAAATAAATGAGCTTGTTCATTAATTGTACGCAAATGTTCTTGTTCATTAATTTCCGATGAATCTTTTACTATTTTAAAATTTTAAATTTAAAGTGAAAATTGGCAACTTGTCATTTTTAATAAGATTAGCCTTTAAAACCTTGAAAAAAAATAACCTTTTATATTTAAAGGCTTAACTGAAAAAGAAATTATGAACTTTGAAAAAAATACACGCTACTTTTTTATATATAGCAAAATAAGCTACAAATTTAACATGATTTTGCAATTTAAATCACGGTAATTGTAACAAAGGTAAAAACTTGTATGTGACCGTCACACGGTGCGACGGAAAAAAATATCATTTTTTGTGGTAAAAATATCACGTTTATTTGTAAAAGTATCATCCTTTTTGAACAAAAAAAGTAACACTTATCTGTAAAAGTATCAATGTAGTAAAAAAATCACTTTTTCCTTGTAAAAGTATCAATGTTATCTGTAAAAGTGTATTCCGTCACACGTGTGGCCGTTCACACACAAGACTCACTCTTGTAACAAAATATGGCGAAACTATCCAGCCAGTTTTTTCACATTACATCCCAAGTTGTCCCAAAATAGATGAAATAAAAATTTGTACACAAAAATGATGCATCTTATATATGCATATTGCATTTAACTAGTTGTTTCCAAACCCACCCTTCACAAAATATATTACGTAGATTCCAATTAACCAACATATATGGAACACTAGCCCATGAAGTTGGTAAGATTTCAGCATTTCAATTAACCTAAAATCAACTTGATAACTAACGTCGTAATCAAATTTCATAAAGAATCCCAGAGGCCATCCTGTATGTAAGCGGACAGAGAGACTGCACCTGAATCATAAATACCAAATTTCAGAACTGATTTCTTTCTTTTCCCTCTGCAAACATTTACAAAGGAGGATAAACAAAACGTACGTCATTGTGACAATTGGTAGACCATCATCATTCTCCTTTCCCATGTAAACAACATTGTGGTACTAGCCCCTCTGCAACACACCAAAAATGACCAATACTAAATTACAACCTGCTTTTATGACACACATACCTGGACAGGCTCCACTGAGATGCATTTTTCAGTTTGTATAGTCTGTAGTGCATTCGAATCAAATAATGGACGGCAATATCCTCTTGAAGCAGCACACCATTAAATTGCTCCAGCCTTGGAGAAAAAAAATAAAAAGGAAAAATGGATCAAAATCCAGATCTCACAGAACCTTCAAGCTACCACAACTTTCATACTTGAACAGAAGATTTTAAGGACTTTATTTAAAACATGAAAATCAGCATATACAGTGAAAAATCCGATACTACCAGAGAACTTAATAACGGAATATTAAATAAGGAAACGGCAGGAAATACCATACGTAATTTTATACAGGCACATGTAAGTTTTCTCCTGAGCATTACTACTGGGATGAAGAAAAGCAACACCTCCAGGACCCCACGTAGCTGTACGGTCCCGAGCAAAGAATAAACGATGAGGGAAAGTATTTCAGATAATCTCTTTGGGCTTGCTTTTGTCCATTGATCCCACACATGGCCTTTTCATTCCTCCTTCTGTCTGGAGATTGTATAACAGAGGAATTATAAAAGACAACATATGAATATATGAACTTAACAAATGGGACTTCGTTAATTAAAAGTTGTCACATGTTGGATTCCATAACTCAAGGCAGGGGAGCACTATACCTGTCCACCTTCAATATAGCAGCTAAACCTTGATATGCTCATGTTTGATCAATAAGTTGCATACCAAATGTCAACCTTTGAAAGCTCTGATCTCCATGGAGGTGACACTTTGGCCGCTTGCTTATCTACACTCGGTCAATGCTCATTCAGAAAAAATAATTCAAGAAGCAGATTAACTTTCTCTGCTTTCCAGAGAGCATCATATGTTTGTTACCTTGACTATCTTCATCAACTTTCAGCTTCGCGAAAGGTTGTATAACATCCTCAATGGACTAACCTTCTGATACAATGACAGGAATATTATCATCCTCAGCATCGGAATCAGAGCTTGAGATCTACATTAGGGAGGTTCCATTAAACGGATACTGAAGGAGAAAAAATGGCAGTCCTTTTTGATGCATAGGACTATCGATCATGTTAGTTCTTGTATTGTAATAAGGTTAGTTGAGACTAAAAGTGAATGTAGCTGGTAAGCAGATAGGAAGTAAAAGAGAACATATACAGTGCTTTTATTTCTCGTTTTGGCAGGATATGAGTTAGCAGGGATCAAAAGATATAAATTCTGAATTTACTCAACGTAAAGTATAGCGAGTATCGTGTGTCAATGGGCAACAATCTGAATGTATAAGGATCTTCCTTGATTGGCAAATACAGTTAGGTTTCCCGAAATCTTCACCAATTTCAGCTTTCTTTGCATATCTTTTACTTATTTCTTTTTTTAATAAGAAACTAATATTTTTATGAATGAAGTAAATTATTTTTTTGGTAACGGAAAGTTGTACTAATAAAGTATAAGATAATATAGCAGGGAAACCGCATATTTTTTACTTAATTAGCATGTCTCTCTTGCTACTGATGAGTGTGGTGCTCACCGACCACTATATGACTGTTTAAGATCCAAGTTCTGAAAACAAGGAGCATATAAATCTCACCCAGAATCAGGACAAGGCAATGATTCCATGGAATTGTTATAAAGTTCCAATAATAATTTGAGATTATACTTATCTGAGAATGCTGCACACGTATATTGCTTCTAGTAATTACCTTATTGGTATTCTTTATTGCATAAAAATCTTCTGGAAATGAAGTATCCCAACTTACAATCCCATCCAATCATTCTCAGTGGCAGGACACACATATTCTATGATCCAGATTCCAGAGTTTTTCAAATCCAGGCATGGGAAAAAAGCTGTAGGTTAATACTCAAACCAGAAGAACTATTCTTGGTTTTTAGATCCTTTGTTTAGAAAGTTAGATCAACCTTTTTCATTTGGAGATTATTACATATTTCACCAGAATAATATAGTTTATACTGCACTACGCTTTCAACAATTTTCAATTACTAGAACTTCTAATTGGCAGAAAAGTAAGGAGAAGTTTTGTACCATATGGTTTATCCCTCGGAGCCGTCAAGAATAACGAGATGCAAACAGGTTGAGTGCCTTGCTTCTTTAGGAGCATAAGAGTGCATCAGAAATCTGTAATGTCACCAATAATCCTTACAGGAACAAGACCCATTTCTAAAGTGGTGGAAACGGTTAATATCTCTAATAATAATTTCCCTTGACGCAATGTTTGAGATGTACTTGAACGCTGTATGGCAGTCCAAACAGATACGAAGGTTCTTCTTTACTCTAATAGGAGCTCCAGGTGGGGTGGCAATCAGTCCAAAAGCCACTGCAAGCTTTTCACTATGATAAGAGAGAAGACGTTCCTTTTCTTCCTTGTCAACGTGATGTAGATCAGTATCTAACATGGGAACATAACCAGCTTTGGCCATCAGAGGGCCCAGCTCCTCAAGTTTTGAATATATATCACCACTTCTAGGATGACTTCTGTCTCCAACAATGAATGTGTGTATCTTATCATTTACTTCCATCCAGCTCACCCCTGGTTCCTTCTTTAATTTGTTGCCTTTCATTAACTTTCGTACCTCTGCAACATTCTCCCATAATCCTGCTGAAGCATAAATATTAGCCAAAATAACATGGGTACCAGATTTTTCTGGTACAAGAGTATAAAGCATCTTTGCAGCATGTTGTCCTAGCTCTACGTCCTTATGTGTTTTAGCAGCACCAAGAATTGACCCCCAAATGGCGCCATTAGCTTCAAATGGCATATTATGTATGAGGTCCATCGCTTTATCCAGTTTCCCAGCTCTGCCAAGGACATCAACCATGCAAGCATAGTGCTCTAGTGTTCGTTCTATGCCAAATTGCTCCTTCATCGTATTGAAATACCTTTGAGCTTCATCCACAAAACCGGCATGATTACAGGCAGAGAGGACACTGACTAATGTTACATGAGTGGGAGTTACACCATCTTTCAGCATGTTATTGAACAAGTGGAGGGCCTCTTTACCATGGCCATGTTGTGCTAGTCCATCAATCATTGAAGACCAGGAGACAACACTTCTCTCAGGAATCTCATCGAAAGCTTGACCTGCATCCTCTATGCTTCCACATTTGGCGTACATGTTGACAAGTGAATTCCCAGCAAAAACATCTGTCATAAACCCTAATTTCAAGACATGAACATGGATTTGCTTCCCCTGTTCATAAGCTGACAAATTTGCACAAGCAATAAGAAGAGAACTGCAAACAAAAGAATCTGGCTTCATATTCATATCTAGTAGTTTCAGATAGAGCTTTAATGCTTCTTCGCCTTGTCCAGATTGAGCATATGCTGTCATTAATGATGTATAAGATGGTAAATCCGCAGTTGGGCATTCTTCAAAAACTTTAGCTGCATTATTAACCTGGCTGCATTTTCTGTATGAATCAATAAGGCTGTTTATAATAAAATTATCAGCTTGGTGACCTGACTTTACAACAAGTGCATGAACTTGTTTGCAGGTGATAGTTGCCTCCAAGTCAGCAATTGCATTAAGGACTGTTATTAGAGTTGCTTGGCCAAATTTATTTCTTTGTTTATACATCTCCAGGAATAGGGTTAGAGCTTCTCTGACCTCCCCATTTAGTGAGAGCCCAGATATCATTGCATTCATTGCAACCAAATTATTTTCCGGCATCAAATGATAAACCATCACTGCATCCTTCATCAAATTACATTTGCAATACATGTCAATAAGGCCAACACTAACAAATGGATCCTTGAATGTCTCCATCTTTATCATTTTGGCGTGGAACTGTTTACCTAATTCTTGGACACCCAATGACCCACAAGCTTTAAGAGCACTTGATAAAGTAAATACATTTGGGCATATCCCAGACCTCTCCATCTGATCCAAAAACTCCAGGGCTCTTTCATGGTATTTATGAGATACACAACCAGCAATGAGAATGTTCCAAGATATAATATCAGGTTCTAGGATATTACCAAAAACAGTTATCACATCTCCAAGATCTCCTGCTTTTGCATACATGTCAAGTAGAGCATTTGATGAGAATGCATCAGCCTCATATCCAAGTTTTATCATATAGCTGTGAACATTCTTCCCTTGACCAATATCACCAAGCCCTGTAGCAGCATTCAATATACTTGACAAACTAAACTCATCAGGCCTAGTTCCACTTGCAACCATTTCCCCAAACAACCTCATTGCTTCCCTAAAATAATCGCTCTTCGTGTAACATGTCAACAAAGCATTCCATGAAACCACATTCCGCTCCGGTATATCCTCAAACAATCTCCTGGAGTCTAAAATATGACCACATTTTGCATACATAACCACCAAAGTATTTGCAACAAAAACATCTGATTCAAATCCAGCCACAATTACAACTCCATGAACTTGTTTCCCGAGTATAAAGTTCTTTGTGCTTGCACACGCCTTGAGCACACTGGAAAAGGCAAAATCGTTACACTTAACACCCATGGCATGCATCTCGTGAAAAGCCAAAATCGTCTCTTGTCCTAGGCCACTCTGGGCATACCCAGATATCAAAGACGACCAAGAAACCATGTCGAGTTCTTCACTTTCTGCAATTAGCTTACGTGCATGGCAGAAAGCTTTGCACTTAGAATAAAGATTTATCAAATGGTTCCGGTGTTTTGGGTCCTGAGATAGTCGAAGTTTAATTAGGTTGGCATGGATTTGGAGTCCTTCATTTAAGGACTTGGTCTGAGCAAGCTGTGACAAGAGCTTTAAGTAGGAAGTATAAGTTGATCCAAACTTCGACATTGGCGGAAGAAGCATGGACTCCAACTGAAAATGAAAAGAACCAACAAAGCTAGTTAAGTCAGTTTCGTATAAAAATTTGAAAACATAATAAAACATGATAGCATCAATATCAATATCAATATCAATATCAATATCAGAAAAGGTAGATAAAGACTGCCTCTACAACGATCTTTAGTCAATTTCAAGTCAAGTCGAGCTCTTAAGCCCATGGTTGTAGAATCAAGTAGAGATTGTTTAGGTTCTTTATATCCGCAATCACATGATTCACATCATACAACTTGCTGTACAGCACAACATTGTAACTCAATGACGCCAAATTTAAACAAATAAATAATGCTACCAAGAGAAATAAAGAAAACTTATTGCATCAAAATGGTGCCTGGAAAATAGATACGAAAGTTTTTTTTTTTTTTTTAATAAAGAAGTAAAAAAGAAACTAAACTCCAATCAACTTCAGAAGAAACAAGCACAAATAAGATTACAAGTGGAGCCTGGAGAATAGATACGAAAGTAATGAGATTACAGAGCAACGAACAAATGAAAAAAAATCAGAAGAGTGATTTAAAACTGGTACATGTATCCTTTGTAATATGTCTATCAAAATAGAGCAACTCTCTCGAGACTATCAATTATTGTACGCTGAAATAGAAAAAATAGAAGAGCGAAGAGGACAGACCGCACAGTTGGAGGCGGCGGCCGCCGGAACAACGACGGTCGCGAACTGTCGTGTTCCGCACAAGAGAAGAGGAGAGACATTGAAAATTGCGGCAAAACTCATACGAATTGAAGAATGGAACAAAGGAAATTAGTTCCACTAACCTCTCGAACATAAATAATTGATAATTGATAAATAACGTTTCACCCAATACTTCATTTTCATGTCAATTAAAAAAAAAAGTAAAACAAAATTAAAATTCCTAAATTTTATACATTAGCCCAAAATTTATTTTCCCTTTTAATATTGGCAAAGTTTCATGTGCACCAGGTGTAGCTAGACGTGCCCAAACGATTCCGGTTTGGAACCGTCGGTTCAGAAACCGTGGGGTAGGAACCGGAATCGAACCGTCTATATGACGGTTCCAGTTCCGGTTCCTTTTGGCACCGTGGAGGGAACCGCCGGTTCTGGTTTTTAACCACCCATTCCCGACGATTCCACCCCTCTCCCCCCTCCTTTTTTTTAAATAATTTTTTTGATAATTTTTTTTTCAATTTTATTTAATCATAATTTTCAGTTTTTTTGAGTTAAAAAATGTGATTGTAAATTAAGGATTTAGAATTGTAAATTAAGAATTTAACTAAAATGTGTTGAAGGAAAAACACAATTAGTGTGCCTTCGTCAAAAGTAATTGATGAAGGGCAATTTAGGTATTCACTAAATCATATGTATTTGTGAAACCCTTGTATTTGACACCTATATAAAGGGAATCTGATGAATAAGAGAACCCTAATTATTCCGTGTCTCTCTTCCATCTCTCTTTGCTGCTCTTCTTTTCTATTTTCCTACAACACGTCATCAACACGAAGCTCTACCAAAAACCAAACAATTTACCAATTGAAAAACCAAAATAATTTTGCCAATCGAGATCGTGTTTCCACATTGAAAGTATTAAATTCTATGACCGGAAGCTTTGTGTCCGGTACGTATACTGCTTTCTCATGAAAATTAATACGCCATGTCAGTGGTTGCAATGCCAATTTTTCTTTTATTGTCTTCTGTTATAATCGATATTCTGAATCAATATAAAGCTAGGTTATTACTTTTACCAAATCAAATTTCATATGCCTCCGAGATTTAAATTGTTATTCGAACAGTAATTGCATTGTTAATATGTATGGCTACTGATGTCTCATGTAAAAGAAATATCAATATATTATTACATCAAAGGGATAGCAAATATATAATGATGGTGTTGGCACTTTGTGTTGTTTGTTGATGGTTTGCTTTCCATTGATTATATAAATTACTTGATACTTGGTCTGATTTATTACAAATACGAGATATTTTTTGGATTTTGTATTGGTAGACATTACTATGGACATACATATTGTATCTGAGATTAATGTTTGTGGTGAATTGATGCATCTATATATTTGACATTAAGTTTCAATGTTTTTTTTTTTTTTTTTTTTTCGCTAATTAATTTTGTTGTCCTTGCGAGCGCCTGTTTTCTGTCGTCGAGGAGATCGGATTGAGATGGATTGAAAATCTGAATTCTAAAACCCTCAACTTTTCTTCCATAAAGTTTAAGAGGTACCATATGAAGGAATCATGTCTTTCCTGCAAAGTAATTCAAATTCCCTATTTGTTGAAATCAATTAATGCAAATGATCAATCCGTGATACCAGTTATTATTTGCTAAACAATTCGAACATATTGATCAATAGTTAAGCATGATAAATCATATGAATATGCGTCTAATTAGATTCTATAGTTTTTGGGCAAATTGATAATCTCATATGTGCATTTGATTTTTATGGATAGTTTGCGCAATAATAAATTTTTGCTTGATTTTTAAATGATATTTCATGAAGCCCAACTATGTTTAATTTGATTCTAATTTTTCATGAAATTGAAAGCTATGAATCAATCATTTATGCCTTAAATAATTTTACCATTTCGTAAATTAGCTTATTTGCTCAATAAATTGGACTTGATCAATGCTTACATGCGCTTTAGTTAAGCATAATCACTTGAGTATTTCCATGATAATGAAATTCATGAGCATTGCCAATCAATACAAATCAACCGTGTGATAAAGTATTTTCACCAAATATCGAAAAAAAAGGTTTGTGACATGATCTAAAAAAATTATTCAGAAGGAAATGATTAAACCAACTCGAACAAATTTGAATATTAGACTCAGAACAAATTGAGTTACCACAATTGATATTCCTAGTAGGAAAATATTTCCATGAAAAACAACTACACCCTGTAAGAACTCTCTTACGATCATATCATCAACCGGCCTAAATGACAAAGCACGGTCTGACATAGTAAAAAAGTCACAGTCAATGCTCTAATGAATTTGAGATGACACATTAATCCTAGCTTAAACTAGGAGTATTGTTTAGTCCAAAAATACCCGATGAGCTGCGGAATGCAATAAAAGAAATATTAAAAAATTTAGATGAATCTCTACTTCCGATATTAACTATCTAGTGGAAAGAAACCCACTCACTAGACTACAAAATGGTCAATAGCCTTAATAAGGACACATTGTACCTAAAAACACATCTCTCTTTATGTGTAAAGAAATCACAAAAGATGATATGATACATAAAATCTCTTTACTTTCCTACTCTAATGCTTATACTAGCGAACCTGTATAGGCTAGAGTATGAAATAAAAGAATTACAATATTCAATTAGCTAATCAACTACTCCAAGTAGTTGAGAGGCATGACCAGTTTCTCCTAAAAAGTAACACCAAATGCGCTGGGATAAAGAAAATTCTCTAGCCTAACTATGGTAAACTAATAGTGAAGATAATCCCAAAGTAAAGGGAACTAATGTGTCTGTCTCTACAGTTGTGGTCATGATACACCACAAAGTAAAGGACATATAAGCCGTGGAGGCCTTCCGATGTGCCTACCCCAAACGAACATGGTGGTTATGGAAACCATGTGCAAAATACACCTCGAAACCCTCTAAACAAAAGGGATAGAGTTGGTAATGAATTTTAAATAACTGTGAAAATATTATACTTTTGTATAAAAACTGCTAGAACAGTTAACTATAAGAGATACAAGAAGCCCAAAGAATAGAGACTCACTGCATCACTGTATAATGACCATCATTGAATCACAAGTACTAAAAGGGCGAAGAATTGTCGAATTCTCTAGATGCCTAATGGCATAACAATTATAGTCACACAATACTCTATATGCACCAAGAGCTATTAAAATGTTATTAAGTAAAGATATTCGTGTCAAAGACTATCATTTAAAAACTAAATGTGAGAATGTAATTGAATAATTTTTTATACTTGATGTGAAAGGAAGCACATCTTAGAGAAATAAATGAGTTAATCTAGTGGCATGTACTCCACTACTACTGTGATCGTTGGATCAACTGCTATCACCAAAATGAATTTTGGAAGACAGAAGTATATGTTACCAAAAATGAACTTTGGGACATTAATTCATATAGGTTTTGTGTACGACTTTCTTAGACATCCAAGTCATAACATGATGATCCATGTTTAAGAAATTATATGGCCTTTCTTTCTTTCGAGTGAAATACAAAAGGGATGAAAATCTTATACGATGTATAGTGTCAGTGCTAATTTTATTGTAACAGAGCTAATGCTTTCTAAAGTACTAAAAGCACGACCAACATCTCATTCTGCCTCATTAACTGTTTTAGGGCATATTACTCGTTCTATCAAGCCTACTATTTAGCAATAAGTAGAATCGAGGCCTTCCTATGCCTGATATATAAGTAAGACATTCCATTCTTACAAAAGAACATAATATGATATATGTGGACCTACCAAACCAGAAAGTGGGCCATTAAAGTATTCATGGTTCTGGTAAATGCTTTGACACATTAACTGATCATCACATTATTGTCCACAATAAATGTTGCATCAGAAAAAAAAAAACTCCTAGAAAATATTGTCTAAGGGCTCACCACCCTCATTCCATAAAGTCAATCAAACTTATTAACTCTAGAGAATTCTCATCATAAGGATTTGATGATTATTGCATATTTGTCAGGATCAATGTATAGCATCCTTTAACCCATGTGCATACACAAAAATATTCTCACATAAGCCACCATCACAAGGATATAGATGGAGGATTAGGCATTGAAAATGCGCACTAAAATGTCTATCAGACATGAGACTATGCAATATCACTGCGACTTTACTTTATTTATTTCAGACTCACTGCTAACCAATAATTTATGCGTACCAGTTGGTAACTGGATTTAGCCTGATATTTTTACATTTACGCATATTTGGTTACGCAGTATATGTGCCTATTTGCATCCCCACAACGCATCAAAATGGTTCTTTAAAGACAATTAAATATTTATGTTGGTTATGAATTTCCAACTATTACCCGCTATTTGAAACCTTTGACAGGCGAGAACTATTTACCGCTAGATTGGCGGATTGTCACTTTAATGAGACAGTCTTCTCGTCGTTAGGGGGAGATAAGAAAAAGAATTTTCTAAGGGAACGACATGAAGTGCTTCCCAGTATGTCTCATTAGGATCCCCACACTTCATAATGTAAAGTGAAGTAAAACGAATTATCGATCTTCAAAGTATGGAAGATTTGATTGTTGATTCATTTGTTAAAATCGCTAAAGTGGCAAGATCAAATATACTAGCGGCAAATGTGCCTGTAAGGTTAAAAGTCCCCAGTAAAGGGCACAACATCGCAGATAAAGGTGTTGCAACCACACCTAGTGGAGGTGTGATTGAGGCCGTAGCTCCCAAAAGGAAATGGGAGATGCCACGTAGTTCGATGAACACCTGCTCAAGGAAGGTGACAGGTATGGCAGTTCGAATCATCAATAAAAAGAATTACTCTCAAATTATCTCTGATTAATTATGTCCATGAATCATCACTGGAGGACGCTCCGAAGTTTAATATGATTCTAGAGATAATGAGAGTGTATGTGAGTTAATGAAAAATATTTCACGTGCATTGATGATGTATACATTGTTGCTTAATGAATTATAGAGCACAATAATATCGAACCACGCTCTATTGTAAGATATCAACAAAGATCATATTAGCCCATGTGGAATCAATCCAGGTAGAACTCGATTCTATGATAAAACGACAGGTATTTGGTTTGGTAGTGCTAGCCTCACTAAGTGTAAAGCCTGTAGGACATAAAATATGTTTTGTTAGTAAGCGTAGTGAGAAGAATAAGTCCTAAGATGCAAAACTTACCTTAAAGCACAAGGTTTTCTCACAAAGCCCTGGAATTGACTACGAGGAGATATTCTCCCGCAACGGACGTCATAACGTCGTTATTGATAAGTTTCCGAAGGATTGAAAATGCATCATACTAATGTGGTTACAATATATCTCTTTGGGAATCTTGTTATTGAGATATGTGTAAGTGTCAGATGGACTTGCATTGCCCAACTCAAGTAACTCTAGACCACTGAGTGCATTTACAATATTAGATTGAAATGCTCACTTTGATTGAAATAAATCTAGACGGAAATTGTATACCCCTCTAAGTGACTACTTGATTGTGAAGGGAAAGAACAAGTAACATTATCCTTATGCATTTATAAAGAAACACATGTTCTATATTTGCAACTGTAGCAGCTTATGTCGATGTTAAGGATATAATAGGTACTCTTAAATAAATAAGAGAAACCGTGATGTATTTTAAATCTAAATTGAGATTAAGGATCATGGGAAAACTCGGTATTGTCTATGCCTTGAACTAGAAGACCGAGTTTGTGGAATATTAATTCCTCAGTTTGCATATATCCAAAAATTATTAGGTGATTTCATATGGATAAAGTGTAATCTGTTAGCACTCCTATGATTGGTTGAAGCGGGGACATAAGGAAAGATTCATTTGAGTCTAAAGGAAATGACGAAAGAGCTATTGGGAGATAAAATTCCCTACTTAATTGAAATGTGTGCTTTGTTGTACAAAAAAAAAAAAAAAAAGGCTCAATATACTCAACCATGTATTACTTTCTCAAAGAACATGTTAATTATATTTTACTCAGGACAATGCAATATCAATTGAATGATATCAAATAGTATTTTGACATATGAAAAAATCCATTGACTCATATTTGTTCTTCCCATATTAGAGTCAAGAGAGATTACAAATGAAATTGTAAACTCTAAAGTAAATGTCAAATGTTCTCATATAAAGAGATAAAAGTATTACAAAAGAATATGTAACTCCTAAGTAAATTTTGAAGCTACCCCCTACTACGAAATACTTATTTTGGTTGGTTTAGATGTTGGTTATCTTAGTGGCCAATGTAAAGGTCATTACCAAACCGGTTATGTATTACCATGAGGAACACGACGAAAACTTGAAGATCAATCAATCACAACTACTCAAGCTACCTCATCACATTACTCATGGATGATATCTCAAGAAGTTTATTAACCTATATGGTCAGAGTATTAGTGACTTGAGCTATACCACCGAAGAGCGTACCCGAAGTTATGAAGATGAAGTTATTTGCAACAAATAGATGAATTATGTTACACATCAAAGGTGACGAGACCAAGCATGTACCGCCGACGTTTTTCTATAACCAACAACCACATAATATCCTCATGATTTATGTAAAAGTGAGGATGAAAAGATTTTCAGAACTCTCTTGATAGATGTACATATCAAGGGAGAGATATAGACTTCAGGGGGAGTCTCAACAAAGGTGCGTTGCACTCTTTTTCCCTTTGACCAAGGTTTATTTTATCCCACTGGGTTTTGTTACTTGGCAAGGTTTTTAACGAGGCAGCAAGTTATGCACCAAGTCCCTTTTAACTTGGCACAAGGGGGAGTGTTGAAGAAAAAACACAATTAGTGTGCCTTCGTCAAAAGTAATTGATGAATGGCAATTTAGGTATTCACTAAATCATATGTAACTGTGAAACCCTTGTATTTGATACCCTATATAAAGGGAATCTGATGATAAGAGAACCCTAACTATTCCGTGTCTCTCTTCCGTCTCTCTTTACTGCTCTTCTTTTCTATTTTCCTACAACAAAATGTACAAATTACATTATTACAATTCAAAAAAATTAAACTAATAACTAAACATATCATGTGAGGTAGTGTTCAATCTCATCAAGTGAGCTATACTTGGTAATATGGTGTGTTAGGAATGTGGAACCGGGTTCAGGAGGTGAAGAACCAGAGGTTTGGACCGGGTTTGAGCATCAAGAAGCAAAGCTGGTCAGAGTGAGCCGGGTTCGTGGCAGTTGAGGATAACCGCTGATTGTGACGAGTTAGTTTCAGGATTTGTGACGAAGAAAACCGTCACTTTTGTCCCGTAGCTGAGCTCAACTTGATTCAGTTAGAACTTTCTGTACGGTTACATTCGAGCTTCAATTCTTATATCATTGTAAAGCTCTCATCAAGGAGAACAACACTACGTCGAGCAATTTTCCAGTTTCTTAGATTAGAGAGAGTATTTGAGAGGGAACGGTTTTCTGCCCTAATTTGTTCCAGAATTGGGCATTTTGTTTCTTGAGTGTATTCTCTGTAATTGATTGGATTTCTTAGTGGATTGGGGTGTGCCTTGCCTCCGTGGATGTAGTTCATGTTGAACGAACCACGTAAAACTTGTGTGTGATTCATTTATATTTCCTGTTCTGCGCAAGTCGTGTTCGGTCACAACTCTGGCCGAACTAAGTGTGTGTTTTCAGATTGATCTTTGTGCGATTTCCAGATTCTGTTAGCTGTGTGTTTGGGAGTTGTAATCACTAACAAGTGGCGCCGTCTGTGGGAAATCAACTCTCACATCTTGAAGAAGGGAAGGAATGGCTGGTATGAAGATGGATTTTGAGAAGTTCACAGGAAGGAATGATTTCACATTGTGGAAGATCAAGATGAATGCAGTATTGGTTCACAATAGCCTTGATCTTGCATTGATACCTCTGGATTCATGGGAAGAAACTGAGAAATCCAAGTTTGCATCAGTGGATAAGAAGGCCCTAAGTCTTATCTTCCTATGTTTGGGTGATAAACCGTTGAGGGAGGTCTCAAGATGCAAGAGTTCCTCAGAAGCATGGAGGAGATTGGAAGAACTGTATCAATCAAAGTCAGTTTCCAACAAGCTGTTCTTGAAGCAGAAGATGTTGGCCTTCAAGATCACTGAAGACAAGGTAATTTCTGATCAACTTGATGAGTTCATTAAGATGATTGAAGAATTGGAAGATCTGGATGTGAAATTGGAGGAGGATGATAAGGCATTGATGGTGTTAAACATTCTTCCAAAATCCATGGAAAGCTTTAAGGATGCCTTGATGTATGAGAGAGATGAGCAGCTATCTTATGTTGGAATAGTGAAGGCTTTGAGGTCCAAATGCTTCCAGACTCAAGGGGATAAAGGCATGGTGCAATCTGGAGAAGGTTTGAATGTCAAATTCAAGAAACCTTGGCAAGGCAAGAAGGGACAGAATGCTAAGAATCCAAAGTCAGGGGATTCTAATCCTAAGAAGGGGAATGACTGGGTTGAGAAGAGGAAATGCTTCAAGTGCAAGCAGCCAGGTCACTTGAAGAAGGACTATCCTAAGAGAAATAAGAAAGGTGGAAATCAAGGGGCAGAAGCTGCTGCTATTGATCATCAAGAAGATCCTCCAGAGGTATTAAATGTTACTGAATCAAGAATGGTAAAGGAATGGGTCTTGGACACAGGCTGTTCTTTTCATATGTGTCCACACCAATCATGGTTTGATGAACTGAAGAGAGAAGATGGTGGAAATGTTCTCCTGGGAAATGACCAATCATGCAAGGTCAAAGGAGTTGGATCAGTGAGCATAAGGATGTTTGATGGTGTGGTCAGAGTCATCTCAAATGTAAGATATGTTCCTGGCCTTAAAAGAAATCTTTTATCTCTCGGTTCTTTAGTAACTAGTGGGTGTCAGTTTAGCTCTATAGATGGATTCCTGCATATCACAAAACATGGGAAATTGGTGATAAAAGGTAGACAGCATAATGGATTGTTTATCTTGATTGGTTCACCTGTTGTTGGAACTGTGGATATGGTCTTGAGCAGTTCTGAGCTTGCTAAATGGCACAAGAGACTTGGACACATAGGAGAGAAAGGATTGAAGGAACTGTCAAGAAGTGGAGTAATTGGAAATATGGGAAATCAAGAACTGGAGTTCTATGATCAGTGTGCTTTGGGCAAATCCAAGAAGCTGCCCTATGGAAAGGGTGTTCACACAACTCAAGAGCCATTAGATTATGTTCACTCTGACATATGGGGTCCTGCAAGAACAGAATCTCATGGTGGTGCAAGGTATTTCATGTCCTTAATTGATGATTACAGCAGAAAGGTGTGGATCATGTTGATGAAGAACAAGAGTGATGCTTTTCATAAGTTCAAAACCTGGTTGATTCAACTGGAAAATGTCAAAGGGAAGAAGCTGAAGCACCTTAGGACTGATAATGGACTGGAATATCTCTCTACTGAATTTACAAACTTCTGTGAAGAAAGAGGAATCAAGAGACACAGGACTGTTCCAATGAATCCTCAACAGAATGGAGTTGCTGAGAGACTTAACAGGACTCTCCTTGAAAGAGTGAGGTGTATGCTGTTGGATGCTGGGTTACCAAAGGTATTTTGGGGAGAAACCATTGCTACAGCATGTTATCTCATTAACAGGTCACCCTCATCAGTGATTGGGTTCAAAACACCTGAAGAGGTGTGGAGTGGACAGAAACCAAGTTATGAAGGGTTAAGGGTGTTTGGGTGTCTTGCTTTTGTCCATGTCAAGCAAGACAAGCTAGATGCAAGGGCTCTAAGATGTGTATTTCTTGGATATCCGGATGGAATAAAGGGCTACAGATTGTGGTGCTTAGAAAAGGGAAATCAGAAGATAATCACAAGTAGAGATGTAAAGTTTAATGAGAATGTGATGGCTTACTCTTCTATAGGCTCTAAGGAAGAATTTGATGGTGCTACAGAGACAGAGGAGATATCAATTCAGGTGGAGCATCCTGCTGAAAATAATCACACACCTCAACCACAAGAAAATCTACAAGATAGTGATTCATCATCTGAAGAAGAAGAACAAACTGGACCTTCACAAAATGTCAGAGAATACAGCATTGGAAGGGACAGGCCTAGAAGAACAATCAACAAACCTGATTTCTATGGTCAAGCAGGGAGTGTTTATTATGCCTTGAGTGTTGCTGAAGACCTGGAATCACAAGAGCCTAGTAGTTTTAAAGAAGCACTAGACTGTGAAGAAGGTGAACACTAGATACAGGCAATGACTGAAGAAATGGAGTCCCTGGAAAAGAATAAGACCTGGATATTGGTGGATAAACCAAAATGTCAGAAACTAGTAAGCTCTAAATGGATATACAAGAAGAAACTAGAGACAGCAGGATCCAAACAAGTGAGGTTTAAAGCAAGATTGGTGGCTAGGGGCTTTACACAAAGAGAAGGGATTGATTTTAATGAGGTTTTCTCTCCAGTGGTAAAGCGTTGCTCAATCAGGTTGCTTTTATCAAAAGTCACACAAGAGGACATGGAATTACAACAACTGGATGTAAAGACAGCTTTCTTACATGGAGAACTCAATGAGGAGATATATATGAAACAGCCAGAAGGCTTTGTTGTTCCTGGGAAAGAAGACAAAGTGTGTTTACTGAAGAAGTCACTATATGGACTTAAACAAAGTCCAAGACAGTGGAACAAGAGGTTCAATGACTTCATGATCAGTGTTGGCTTTGTAAGAAGTCTTTATGACAGTTGTGTTTACTTCAACAAAGGTTCAAAGCAAGATAAAGTTTTCCTTCTATTGTATGTGGATGACATGCTAATTGCCAGCAGGAACAAGAAGAGGGTACAATGGTTGAAGGATAGACTTAATGTTGAATTTGACATGAAAGATCTGGGAGAAGCCAAGAAGATTTTGGGCATGAACATTCTAAGAAACAGAGAAGCTGGAGTGCTTTGGTTATCTCAGAGGCAATATCTACAGAAAGTATTGGAGAGGTTTCATATGCATGAAGCCAAACCTCTCTCCACTCCAGTTAATCTACAGAAGAAACTTTCCAAAGAACAATGTCCAAAGACTGAAGAGGAAATCATACATATGAACAATATTCCTTATGCAAGTGGAGTTGGAAGTCTTATGTATGGAATGATTTGTAGCAGGCCTGACTTGGCATATGCTGTATCTTTAGTAAGCAGGTTCATGTCAAATCCAGGAGTTGAGCATTGGGAAGCTTTGAAACATGTGATGAGGTATTTGAAAGGATCAGTGAATTTGTCACTGAAGTTTGGAAAAAGAGTGGATGGAAGTACTGTTGCATTGGAGGGGTTTGCTGATTCTGATTTTGCAGCAAACATAGACACAAGGAAATCCATTTCTGGATTTGTGTTTACCTTATTTGGAACAGCCATCAGCTGGAGGAGTGTACAACAATCAGTTGTGGCACTATCAACTACAGAAGCAGAATATATCTCCCTAACTGAAGCTATCAAAGAGGCAATCTGGCTGAAAGGGGTTCTGAGAGATTTGGATATCAAGCAGAAGTGTGTGGCAATCTACTGTGATAATCAAAGTGCTCTACACCTTGTGAAACATCAAGCATTTCATGAAAGGTCAAAACACATTGATGTTAGGTTACATTTTGCTAGAGATATCATTGATTCTGGTTCTGTGGAGGTGAAGAAGGTACACACATTGCATAATCCTGCTGATTTTCTTACAAAGGGTGTACCTGGAAACAAAGTGGAGCATTGCTCGAGCTTGCTGCAGCTTGAGCAATGTCATGAAGAGCAATAACAGACAGGCAGTGGTGAGGCATTAAGAGGAACACTTGATTTATTGAGGTGGAGATTTGTGAGGTAGTGTTCAATCTCATCAAGTGAGCTATACTTGGTAATATGGTGTGTTAGGAATGTGGAACCGGGTTCAGGAGGTGAAGAACCGGAGGTTTGGACCGGGTTTGAGCATCAAGAAGCAAAGCTGGTCAGAGTGAGCTGGGTTCGTGGCAGTTGAGGATAACCGCTGATGGTGACGAGTTAGTTTCAGGATTTGTGACGAAGAAAACCGTCACTTTTGTCCGGTAGCTGAGCTCAACTTGATTCAGTTAGAACTTTCTGTACGGTTACATTCGAGCTTCAATTCTTATATCATTGTAAAGCTCTCATCAAGGAGAACAACACTACGTCGAGCAATTTTCCAGTTTCTTAGATTAGAGAGAGTATTTGAGAGGGAACGGTTTTCTGCCCTAATTTGTTCCAGAATTGGGCATTTTGTTTCTTGAGTGTATTCTCTGTAATTGATTGGATTTCTTAGTGGATTGGGGTGTGCCTTGCCTCCGTGGATGTAGTTCATGTTGAACGAACCACGTAAAACTTGTGTGTGATTCATTTATATTTCCTGTTCTGCGCAAGTCGTGTTCGGTCACAACTCTGGCCGAACTAAGTGTGTGTTTTCAGATTGATCTTTGTGCAATTTCCAGATTCTGTTAGCTGTGTGTTTGGGAGTTGTAATCACTAACATATCAATTATACATTTTCACTAAAAAAAATGTGTACTAGAAATGAATTGAGTTACAAAGTAATAATCTAACAAAAATGTAAGGATGTAGAAGTAAGAATTTAACAAAAATGTGCGGGTGTAAAATATGAATCTTCATTTATTGAGAAATTTAAACATTACACTAAACAATTACTTCATATAAAAATACAAATTACACTACTAAAAATTTAAACTAGAAACTAAAAATATGAATTACACTACTAAAAATTTAAACTAGAAATTAAAATACATTTAGTCAAATTACAAACTTACATGATTGCATCTTTCAAGTTATATTTTCAACATATATAAGTACTATATTAAACATTGGAAAATGGAAAGGGAAAAAAAATATTGGGCTTGAGTTTTATTTTAAGTTAAAAATTAGGATATAATTTTTAACTTAGAATAAAATTGCCTACGTACCATTCACAGGTCGGTTTATGAATCAAAGTCCACGTAGTTCTTCTTACCTTACTTACCTTTCGAACATTGATGTTGGCATTGGTCGGTTGAAGCTCAAACACCTCCCACGTTAACTCCTTCTCCTTGTCCGCTATCGAATAATCCACCAGTTAAACAATCATACGGAAGGTAATCACCTTCTTCGTCAAAGTCGAAATCTTCCTCTTGTTGTCTTTTTTCAGCTTTCGTCCAATACTCGAGCAAACATTAATTTTTAACATTCTCGACCGTTAATCTTGCTCTCCGATCCTCCAAAATGTGGCCTCCAATACTAAATGCGGTCTCGACGGAGACGGTTGAAGCCGGTGTAGCAAGAACCTCCTTTGCAATTAGGGAAAGGATTGGATATGCCTTTGATTTTCTATGCCACCACCTCAAAAGTGTGTTTGGTTGAGTGAAATCTAGATCTCCAAATGTGATGTGGAAATATCTATCAATCTCTCCATAGGGGGTTGCTTGTTGAAGACCCGCGTGCCTTTTTTAGGGACCTTTCCTCGTACAATCATCTTAGTCTTTCCTAACTAGGTTTAGAACAAGCACTTTGGGAAGAAGAGGTTGGGTTAGTAGTAGAATAATCACTAGACTCACTAGTATCATCGCCACCGAATTGGACTCTATAATCCCGAAATGTTTCATACAAGACATGTTTCCATATTAGAGACAATAGTTGCGGCACTTGGAGGATCATCACAGTCAGAAAACAATGCTTCTACATAATACATTTTTAATAATTCGACTAAGTCATCTTCTTTAATCCTAGGATCTAACATTTTAGCAATAAAAATATGTCGGGTATTTTCATAAAATATTCAACCCACTTTGATCTCATCAATGCAATAAGGGCCACCTAAAATTGGATCATTTTTGTAACAATAAAATGCAAGTAATACTGTGACACAATGATCAACAACAAGTGGTGAAGTGTGGTAATAGACCCCGGAAAGTGTTTTGGTTGCCTCCTCGAAATTTTTTAAAAGTGTAATCAAGTTTGCACAAGAATCCCATTGTTGAGGAAACAAAGTAATTTCGTTTGTTGGGTTTTGAACATAAAAATTACATAAGGCCTCTTTGTAGTTATAAGAATCATTCAACATTTTGTAAGTAGAGTTCCAATGGTGGTGGACATCCCACAAATTTTTTTCGGATGAAGTCCTCGGCTTTTGCAAAATTTGGCCCATTTTTTCATCAAAAGTTGATGTCGCATAAGGGTGAAAATGACCTTCGAATAGGTGCAATATGGTCTTTAAAAAGTTCTAATCCATCTTGAACACAAAGATTTAGACAATGACACATGCAACGGATGTGGAAAAATCTACCTCTAGTAGAAGGTTGGCAATAGTTGATTAAAATAGGGAATGAAGCCATATTGGCACTAGCATTGTCAAATGAAATTGAATTTTTTTTTTTTTTTTGTGATAAATTATACTCTTAAAGAATGGTGATAATTTTAATTGCAATATTTTGTGCAGTGTGTGTAGAATCCAATTCCCCATATGCAATCAAACGTTTTTGCATTGTCCACATATCCTCGAGCCAATGAGAAGTAACGCCCATATAAGCATGTGTTTTTTTTATTATCCGTCCAAATATCCGCACATATTGAAACTTTTTTGTGAAAGTGACGCAAACATGTTTATTAAGAGCAATTTGTACTCCTTAACAAGTTTAGCAATATCACGTGTAAGTGTGGTTTGTGAAACTTTTCTAGCCGCCGGGTTAAAACCCAATCTTTGAAAATCCTCATAAAAATCATTGTCGGCAAAGTTGAAAAGGAGGTGCTGAGCACAAACAATTTTTGCCAAGAGTCGGCGTGCGTTTGCTTCATTATAACGAAAGAGACAGGTAGATTCCGTACCTTGCGAGGTACCGGTCGTACCTCGAATTTGGGTTTATGAGGGGTCAATGCCGACCTTGTCGGGGTGATGGTTATGGAGATGTTTGGTGTAGGTGCCGTATCCACCGCCGGCCTTCATCGTGTAAGATTTTGCACAATAGTTACAAACCACCAAATACTTTTTTGGGTTTTCGGTGTCCCGGATGCGGGTCCTTTTGAAGTGATAGAGAAAAATTGGATTCTTGGAGTCAAATGTATCATCATTTCCCCCCGCTTGGGTAGAGGAAGTCGGACCTCCACTTTGAGATGGATTCAGACCTCGACGACCCCTACTCTCTTGGGACGGAATCGAAGGATGGTCATCCTCGAAATCGACAAAGTGGGCGGCCACATTATCCCCTTAAAATTTTTCAACAAAAAATCTTAATTAAACTTGTAAAATATAATTTAAAAAAAAATGAATGTAGGCTACGTAAAAAATATAATTTTTGGTGAGAAATATATTACCTGAAGCATCGGCAATATCGAGATCATGATGAATTTCGATGTCGTCCAAGTTGATGGGATCCTCATCCTCATCACCAAGGTTGAAAATCTCGAAGGTGGTGGTAGGCATGAAGAAGTCGATCCAATATTTTAATCCCGGTTCCGATTACGGGTCTAGCACTAAAATCGTGATCAACGATTCCGGTGTTGTTTGGGCACATCTAGGTGCAGGGTGCAATCCTGGTTGGGTATCACGATTTATGTTTAAAAGTAATACTTGTTCTCATAATACATTTACCAAAAATAAGTAATACATTTAAGCTAAAACATTAATAAATTTTCACCATGATATATTTACCCAAAACATCTAACACATTTAGGATAAACACTAATATTTTTTTGTCAATGACTCGGATTGCACGGATCTGATATTGGTGCAACTGGTGTATAAGAAACCTACTCTTCAATATTAGGCTTGTCATTTTTTTCCTTTCCCCGCCATTTTATCGGTTAAATCCCGTCGCTGCTACTCCCTATCGCGTTGCCGCTCTCATCTGCCTCTATCTCTCGTTGCTTGCCTCACTGCTAGAAATCATTAGACCCCATTGGAGGTGCTGCTTGCTACTGATTGTAGTTCTCCTCGTTGTCAGGTGATACACGTTGTGTATACATGCATTTAGGTCAATTTTAAGTGTATATTTATAACATTTGCATATGTATATGGTCGGTAATTGCTTATATTTCATATCTTGGACCATTTAACATGTTTGATTTGTTTTAAGGTATTTTTGAGCATTTTCAGGATTAAAAGCCGCGATTTACGATTAAGGGTTGAAAGAACAAGTCGAAGGGAAGGCTAAACCGGACCAAATCGGTCCGAACCGGCCAAAAATCGGCCCAGATCGGTCTAAACCGGTCCAGAAAGCCCAACGAAAAGAAGGAACCAACGCGGTCGCATCGAAGGGATAAAAAAGCGAGTTCAGAATGCAGTGACGTGGTCGTGTCAAGTGACGATGTGGTCGCGTCAACAAGCCAACTCGGTCGCGTCGATGGGTGACTCGGTCGCGTCCTGAAGTGCGATTTTGAGATTTTCCTATTTAAAAAAGGATTCAAATCCTAGTCTCCTGTGGACTTTTTAAAAGCTTGTAAAGAGTATTGACTGCTTTAGCATGCCTAGTTGATAGAGTAACCAACATTCAACAACAATTGCCTCCACAACAGCCACAATTACCTCAGCAGCCAGAATAGGTTCACGAGGAACCTGGGGAATAAGATGAAGATGACACTCCCATAAGTGACTGCTTGAAACCGAATCCAAATCAGCAAGCTGGTGGAGTACAAACTCCATGTTATACCTCGGTAGGTGATTGCATAGACGAAGATGTAGAATACAGACAAAGTCGAGGCTAGAGTTTGACTCTATATCCGTAAGACGAAATTGCCACGTACACAGGTGCAATACGTTTAGTAGCAAATCGCCTCCAAGATACAACGACTTTAAAACTTCAGACCGCTGCACAACGAGTCGGAAGTTATCGGTGAACGTACTCGGATATTTGGAACTTTCGGACTCTACTAATGCAGAATTTAGAATGCTTTTGAATCTTAAAGAACTTGTGAATTCGAATGTATGAAATGAAATGTGGAGGGACCTATTTATATATGTTGAAGAGTTGAAATGCCTTTTTGGAAAGGCACCTCTTCACCCCTTGGTTGCACCCTTTTGACTGGACCCACCAGTTCGCTGGGCGGTCGCACCCGCAGGCTGACCCGCGCCCTGGCGGGCGACGGGTCGCACTGGTTCGCTGGCGGGTCGGTTCGACCCAATGCCCCGGTCCGGTTCGACCGGTCCGAATCGCCGACCGGTTCGACCCACCGGCCGGTCCTGTCCGCCCAACGATCCAGTCCGGTTCGACCCGGTTCCTGACCGGATCGATCCACGTCACCGCACCGCCTGACTCGAACCGCCACGAACCCGTGAGCCATCCGTCTGGACCACCTAGCCAAAACTTTAAGGCTCCTCCAGCTCCTCGCGACGACGCGTACGTGCGAAGTGCAAAGTGCGCCTCTAAAGCGACTCAATGCAACATGTGCAACGTGCGCGTGCGGGCCCGGGCTCGGGCTCGGATGGTGCGAAGCACCATCCTCGGGTCCATTTTAGCCAAAGGCTAAAATCCCACTAGGATCCACCAAGGTCCACCATAGGGGAGCACACTTGATAACTACTTATCAAGTGCTCTACTAAATAAGGAGTATCCACTTACTCCAATTTTTCTATGTGGGACAAGTTCCCATATATTTACTTCATAAACTCTTCAACTTCCATGTTTAAGTTGCAACCTTTGACAATTAATATCTCATTCACCTGAAATTGGTTTTGAGCATATTAATACATTAAATTCATTTACTCGAAGTGTAGATTATGAATTTGCAACTTGTTTCCATTTTTAACAAATGGATTGAATTAATTAAATTGGTCAATTTTGAGTCAAAACCCAAAATTCCAAATCAATTTCCAACAATCCCCCACATGAATGATATTAATGCAATGCACACCTAAGAAAGTCCCAACGAGCCGTCCCTTCATCAGGATAGGTAGCTTCAGGCTTTGAACCTTCCCTAGTGAGATGCCATCGGATTTACTCACTGCTTGTTGAACATGATGTCTTGAATTGGTCAGCTTTTGTGTAAATCAAGTACAATGACAACCAAAAGTAACGACTCTAATATCCTTTTGGTTCTCACGTTGTTGTCCATTTTGGCCATGGACCTTATCTCGAATTCATAAGTGTGTACTGAAAATATTACATTTGTCAGTTTGAAGCGGCCCCACTTCACACTTATATAGGTGATCTCCTATTAAAGGTACCCTGAAATACCTTACCACGAAGGTATAGGAATCATTAAAAGCTGTTAAGCTTACCCTCACCACACGTCATCAGGTTTTGTACCAAATAGGTACAATTTGCACTTGAGCGGAATCGAGAATGAGCTTGAAATTTGTTTTCAAGTGCAAAACTGAGTGCTTCAAAGCTTAGTTGTCTCGTTGAACCAAGTTCTTGGGATCCTCCAGTCATCATGGACGAGTTACCACTATGAACACTCTTTAGTGTGTGGGTTTTAGCCCCATTCCCCTTACCGCGCTATTCATTTGATCTCGACCAATGCCTTTAGTCAGCGGATCCGCAATGTTGTCTTTTGACTTTACGTAGTCAATGGAGATTACCCCACTTGAGATCAAATGTCTAACGGTATTGTGTCTCCTCCGGATGTGTCGAGACTTACCATTATACATGTGGCTTTGTGCCCTCCCTATAGCAGACATGCTATCACAGTGTATCATCACGGGAGGCACTGGTTTGCACCAACCAGGAATATCCTCTAAGAAGTTCCGAAGCCATTCGGCTTCTTCACCAGCTTTGTCTAAAGCAATGAACTCCGATTCCATTGTGGAACGAGCTATGCAAGTTTGTTTAGAGGATTTCCAAGCCACAACTCCTCCACCTATAGTGAATACATAACCACTGGTGGATTTTGAATCTTTTGTATCAGATATCCAGTTTGCATCTTTGTATCCTTCCAATACGGCTGGATATCTTGTATACAAAATTCCATGATTCATGGTATGTTTTAAATACCTTAAAACTCTCATCAGAGCTTTCCAGTGATCCTTGTTAGGATTACTTGTAAATCTACTAAGTTTGCTAACTGAATATGCTATATCCGTACGCGTACCATTTGTCAAGTACATCAGGCTTCCGATAATTCTTGCATATTTTAATTGCAGCACTGGGTCACCTCTATTTTTGGCTAAGTGTAGATTAACATCTACAGGAGTGTTAGCCGGGGGTATGTCATAAGCATCAGATTTCCTCAACACATTCTCAACGTAATGAGTTTGTGATAGGAAAATTCCATCAGAAGTTCTAGAGATTTTCATCCCTAGAATGACGTCAGCCAGACCCATGTCTTTCATGTCAAAATTTCATTTTTACATGTTTTTAGTATTCACGATGGAGTCATGATTACTTCCCGTAATAAGCATGTCATCGACGTATAGACACACTATCACATAATCTTGTGGAGCGCCCTTTATATAGACACACTTATCGCACTCATTGATTTTGAAACCATTTGAGAGCATCACATTATCAAATTTTTCATGCCATTTAAGAGGTGCTTGTTTGAGTCCGTACAAAGATCTAACAAGTTTGCACACCTTCTTTTCTTGGCCAGGAACTACAAACCCTTCAGGTTGTTCCATATATATCTCCTCCTCCAATTCCCCATTTAAGAAGGCCGTCTTCACATCCATTTGATGTATCTCAAGGTTATGCAGAGCTGCAATAGCAATGAGAATTCTAATGGAAGTGATCCTCGTAACTGGGGAATACGTATCAAAGAAGTCGTATCCTTCTTTTTGCTTGAACCCTTTGGCTACCAATCTAGCCTTATACTTATCAATTGATCCATCGGCTTTATACTTCCTCTTTAGGATCCACTTGCATCCAAGTGGTTTACAGCCTGGTGGTAGATCTACAATCTCCCATGTGTGATTTTGCATGATGGATTTGATTTTACTGTTTATTTCTTCTTTCCAGAGAGGAGCATCTGGACTGGACAATGCCTCATGTATTGTCCTGGGTTCACTTTCCATCATGTATGATAGAAAATCCGGCCCAAAGGACTTTTCCTTTCTAGCCCTTTTACTACGTCTTGGTTCATCATTAACTTTAGGTTCTTTATGAACCTCAACAGGCGAACCATTTGCAATGTCATAAGTTCTTTTATGAGAACTTACTTCTGTGTTTTCCTTCTTAGGAAATATGTTCTCAAAGAACACCACGTTCCTTGACTCAATAGTCATTCCCACGTTTATGTCAGAAATGTCTGATTTGTGCACCAGAAATCGATATGCACTACTGTTATGCGCATATCCAATGAAGATGCAATCAACAGTTTTGGGTCCTATTCTTTGGCTTAGGTACTTCAACCTTACCTAGACACCCCCACACTTTAAGGTAATGGTAGGAAGGTTTTCTTCCTTTCCACAACTCGTACGGAGTTTTGTCCCTTTTCTTATGTGGCAATTTGTTAAGAATGTAGTTGGCAGACAAGATTGCGTCCCCCCACATGTTCTGGGGTAAGCCCAAACTTATCAACATAGCATTCATCATCTCTTTTAGAGTTAGGTTCTTGCGTTCTGCAACACCATTTGATTGAGGTGAATATGGAGCTGTAGTTTGATGAATAATACCGTTTTGTTGACAAAATTCTTCAAATGGAGCTACATATTCGCCACCTCTATCACTACGAATCACTTTGATTCTTTTGCTAAGTTGATTTTCAACTTCATTCTTATAATTTTTGAATGCCTCAATGACTTCATCTTTGCTTTTCAAAAGATATACATAACAGTATCTTGTGCAATCATCAATAAAAGTAATGAAGTAATTCTTACCACCTCTAGTTTGCACAAACTTTAAGTCACACACATCAGTATGAACAAGTTCTAGAGGTGAAGTACTTCTATCAACTGAATGGAATGCGGTTTTGGCCAATTTTGCCTCCACACAGATCTCACACTTTTGTGAATCAAATTCCATTCTAGGAAGTAAATCTAAATTCACTAAACGTCGAAGTGTATTTTGATTTGCATGTCCTAATCTACCATGCCATAAATTAGAACACTCAAGCAAATAATTAACTTCACTTATATTAATATTGCGCTTAATGTCGCGCTTTACAGTCATTACATTCATTTTGAAAAGGCTCTTTTCGAGATAGCCTTTCCCAATAAATTGACCACATTTGGTCAGTACAAAATTATTTGCTTCAAAAACCAACCTAAATCCGGCCTTACTTAATAAAGAACCGGAGACTAAATTCTTGCGAATGTCTGGGACATGCAGCACATCCACGAGAGTTAGTTCTTTTCCCGACGTCATCTTCAACACGACCTTTCCAATCCTACCACTGGAGATGTTGCAGAGTTTCCCATGAAGAGCTTTCTGCCATTGATCTCTTGGTAAGTGGAGAACAGTTCCTTGTCTGAACAGATATGACGGGTAGCCCCTGTGTCGATCCACCACTCCCTTGGATTATCTACCAAGTCGGCCTCGAATACGACGGCGGACAGATCCAATTCAGACATTTCTTCTGGCAAGGATTTGTGCTCGGCAAGGTTGGCCTGATTCTTTTGGCCTTGATTTGCCTTCTTTGGGTGTCGACATTCACTCGACTTGTGTCCAGGCTTATCACAGTTATAACAGTTACCTTTGAATCTTTTGTTCGAGGTCTTCTGTTGCTTATTAGAGCCAGCACCGCGTTTTCTCTTCTTGCCACTTCCGGACTCAGCCAAATTCACACGTGCCTCTCCATTGTTCTTGTCGCTTTTGACTTCAGATTTTCGATTGTCTTCCTCTATCCGTAGTCTCACGATCAAGTCCTCAAGCCCCATTTCCTTGCGTTTGTGCTTGAGATAATTTTTGAAATCCTTCCATTGAGGCGGTAGCTTCTCTATGAATGCGGCTACTTGAAAGGATTCAGATAGTTGCATACCTTCAGCATGAATTTCATGGAGGATCAACTGCAACTCTCGAACTTGGTCCATGACCGTCTTCGAGTCCACCATTTTGAAGTCGAGGAACCGTCCGACAATGAATTTCTTCATTCCGGCATCCTCCGTTTTGTATTTTTTCTCCAAAGACAACCACAATTCTTTTGCAGTTTTAAAAATGGAGTAGACATTGTAAAGTGAGTTGTCTAATCCATTCAGAATGTAATTTCGACACAGGAAGTCACTGTCGTTCCAGGCGTCCAAAGCAGTCATTCCCTCTTTATCCCCTGTTTCAACAGTAGGAGGATCTTCCCTCAAGAACCGGGCAAGACTGAGAGTTGTCAAGTAGAACAGCATTTTCTGCTGCCATCTCTTGAAATCATTTCCGGCAAATTTAGCCGGTTTTTCGGCGTGAGCAGCAGGGATGGAAGGAGTAGAAACAGTAGAAGACATCTCCGAATATACAATAAATTTCGTCTTACGCTGTTATACCTCGGTAGGTGATTGCATAGACGAAGATGTAGAATACAGACAAAGTCGAGGCTAGAGTTTGACTCTATATCCGTAAGACGAAATTGCCACGTACACAGGTGCAATATGTTTAGTAGCAAATCGCCTCCAAGATACAACGACTTTAAAACTTCAGACCGCTGCACAACGAGTCGGAAGTTATCGGCGAACGTACTCGGATATTTGGAACTTTCGGACTCTACTAATGCAGAATTTAGAATGCTTTTGAATCTTAAAGAACTTGTGAATTCGAATGTATGAAATGAAATGTGGAGGGGCCTATTTATATATGTTGAAGAGTTGAAGTGTCTTTTTGGAAAGACACCTCTTCACCCCTTGGTTGCACCCTTTGGACTGGACCCACCAGTTCGCTGGGCGGTTGCACCCGCAGGCTGAGTTCGCTGGCGGGTCGGTTCGACCCACTGCCCCGGTCCGGTTCGACCGGTCCAAACCGCTGACCTGGTTCGACCCACCGGCCGGTCCGGTCCGCCCAACGATCCAGTCCGGTTCGACCCGGTTCCTGACCGGATCGGTCCACGTCACCGCACCGCCTGACTCGAACCGCCACGAACCCGTGAGCCATCCGTCTAGACCACCTAGCCAAAACTTTAAGGCTCCTCCAGCTCCTCGCGACGACGCGTACGTGCGAAGTGCAAAGTGCGCCTCTAAAGCGACTCAATGCGACATGTGCGACGTGCGCGTGTGAGCCCGAGCTCGGGCTCGGGCTCGCACCATCCTCGGGTCTATTTTAGCCAAATGCTAAAATCCCACTAGAATCCACCATAAGGTCCACCATAGGGGAGCACACTTGATAACTACTTATCAAGTGCTCTACTAAATAAGGAGTATCCACTTACTCCAATTTTTCTATGTGGGACAAGTTCCCATATATTTACTTCATAAACTCTTCAACTTCCATGTTTAAGTTGCAACCTTTGATAATTAATATCTCATTCACCTGAAATTGGTTTTGAGCATATTAATACATTAAATTCATCTACTCGAAGTGTAGATTATGAATTTGCAACTTGTTTTCATTTTTAACAAATGGATTGAATTAATTAAATTGGTCAATTTTGAGTCAAAATCCAAAATTCCAAATCAATTTCCAACACTCCACCACTCAATGCCAACAGTTTCGAGCTGAAGCCTGCACTAATCAACTTAGTGCAACAAAACTAGTATGGGGGAAGTGCTTTAGAGGACCCGAATGCACATCTGATAAAGTTTCGCAGACTGGAAGACATCATTAAAATAAACCATGTGCAGCACGAGCAGGTCAAATTGAGTACAATGGTTCAATTCTTCGGAGGATATTACAAGATGGGAAGACTTGAGTACTTCATTTCTGTTGAAGAACTTTCCACCAAGCAAGATGCTTGACCTGTAGAATCAGATCAACCAGTTCAAGCAATTGGACCAAGAGCCATTCAGAGAAGCTTTGGAGCGATTCCGGGACCTTATCCGGAGTTGCCCTCAACATGGATTTACGAGGAAGCAACAGGTGTGCAAGTTTTACAACGGTCTACTTGCTCTAACTAGAAACCAGGTAGATGCAACTGCAGGTGGTCGTTTAATGGAGAAGTCTGTAAAGAACACTTTCTCGATTTTGGATGCTATGGCTAGAACGAGCTATCAATGACCAAATGAGAGAAACCAGTCAAGGAGGATACCAAATGTGATGGAAGTGGAGACAGTCAGCAATGAGCCGCTCGAAAAACTCACATCACAGCTGACAGCATTAACAAGCCAGGTTAATCTGCTAACTAGTCTGACGTTAGCACAACAGGCAGGGGGTCAAGAAAAAGTTGAGGATGTTAATTTTCTAAATCAGAGGAACTTCAACAACTTCCAAAACAATCAGCCCAGGTACAATCAGTACCCACAGAATCAGAATCACCAGAATTTTTCTTATGGGAATTCCAATAATACACTCAATCCACTGCCTGGGTTTACTGTTACAAATGGTATGTTCCACGACGGTAAGAAGCCAACACAAGAAGAAGTTGTCCAGTCACAGTTTGAAAAATACGATGATAAGTTAGCTCAGTTAGAAAAGAAAGTAGATGGGAAATTTGTTGAGCTAAACAAGCATATTACTGGGCAAGGAGCAGACATTAAGAGGCTCGAGAACACAATGGTTCAAACTCAAGCAAGCATTCATGAGTTTTCATCTAATATGAGCCAATTAATCAAGATTGTTGGGGCCCAACACAAGCAGGTTCCATATCCAAGTGATACTGTGGTAAATCCGAGAGAGCATTGTCAAGCCATTCAGCTGAAGGGTGGTACTGAGTATGAGGAACCCCAGTTGCCAGTTGACAAAGAGAAAGTAGTGGAAAAGGAACAATTGGAAGAGCATGTGGAAGAGAAGTAAGCTCGGTCGGGTAGAAAGAAGATAGTGAAACAAGGCGAAGGAAAGGAAATCAAAGCAGATATCCCACCTTATGCCCCGTTGTCCCATGCCCACATGCCTTGAGAAAGAAGAAGATTGATGAGTAGTTCGCGAAATTTTTGGATGTGCTGAAGAGGATCCAAAAATATTTCATTTGTTGAAGCATTACAGCAGATGCCAAATTACGCTAAGTTTTTGAAGGAGGTGATCTCGAAAAAGAGAAAGTGGGAAGAGTACGAGATAGTCAACTTGACTGAAGAGTGCAGTGCTGTAATCCAGAGGAAGCTACCGCTCAAGCGTAAAGATCCAAGTAGTTTTACTCTTACATGTGAGATAGGTAATGTTACATTTGATAAAGCACTGTGTGATTTAGGGGCTAGTATTAATTTGATGCCACTGTCTATTTATGAGAAATTAGGGATAGGCATAATGAGACCCACTACAATTGCCCTACAAATGGCTGATCGGTCTATGACTTGGCCAAGGAGAATTGTAGAGGATGTTTTGTTGAAAGTTGGAAAGTTCATAATACCTGCTGATTTTGTGGTCTTAGACATGTTAGAAGACAAAGACGTCCCTTTGATCTTAGGTCGCCCGTTTCTAGCAACGGGCAAGACATTGATAGATGTTCAAAATGAGGGAGTTGACGTTAAGGGTAGATAAAGAGCAAGTAACTTTTTCCATCTATAAGGCTCTTCAACATCATGATAGTGAGGGTGTAGCTCAATTGGAAACATGTAGTTCTATTCATTTTGTAGATGTTGCATTGTGTAGGAAGTTAACCTCACCTAGTGATTATGATTCCCTGGAAGCGTGTCTTCTTAATTCTGTATATAATGCAAATTTCCATGACCCTACTGACCTTGATCTGATGGAAAGTGTTAGTGCATTAAATGCTTTGCAGGACCTAATGGAAGTTCGACTCAAGAAAACATCAACAAGAAGGCGATAGAGGAAGTGCCGAAAGGGGGCGATGGATGCCCAGAGCTGAAGCCGTTACCTGATCATCTGCGGTATGCGTTCTTAGATAATGAAAACAGATATCCGATAATAATCTCTTCATCCGTGACTGAATGTGAAACTGATAAGCTGTTGCGTGTATTGAGAACTTATAAATCTGCTATAGGGTGGTCAATTGTTGATTTGAAGGGAATTAGTCCCACTATATGCATGCATAAAATTCTGATGGAAGATGAGTATAAACACTCTGTCCAAAACCAACGTAGGCTTAACCCAATGATGCAAGAAGTCGTTAGGAAAGAAGTGCTTAAGTGGTTAGATACTGGGATAGTCTTTCCTATTTCTGATAGTAGGTGGGTGAGTCCAACTCAGGTAGTGCCAAAGAAAGGGGGGATGACTGTAGTAAAGGGTGATCTGGATGAGGTCATAGCCACTAGGGTGATTACCGGTTGGTGTGTATGTATAGATTATAGGAAACTTAATGCAGCTACTCGTAAAGACCATTTTCCCCTTCCCTTTCTAGATCAGATGCTTGACAGATTAGCAGGTTATGTGTATTATTATTTTCTCGATGGTTATTCGGGATACAATCATATTATGATTCCCCCGGAGGATCAAGATGAAATCGCATTTGTATGTCCTTATGGTGTTTTTGTTTTTCGTAGAATGCCATTTGGGTTGTGTAATGGGCTTGCTACCTTTCAGTGTTGTATGATGGCAATTTTAGGGGATTTGATAGAGAATATCATGGAAGTATTTATGGATGATTTCTCTATATTTGGTTCTTCATTTGATAATTGTCTAGATAACTTAGCTCAGGTGCTTAAAAGGTGTGAAGACACCAATCTAGTTCTTAACTGGGAAAAATGTCATTTCATGGTAAAAGATGGGATTGTCTTAGGGCATAGGATTTCATCGAAAGGATTAGAAGATGATAGGGCTAAGATAGTAGCAATATCGAAGTTACCACCTCCTAGGAATGAAAAAGGGGTTAGGAGCTTTTTAGGACATGGGGGGTTTTATAGAAGGTTCATAAAGGATTTTTCTAAGATTGCTAAACCTTTATCTCACTTGTTAGAAAAGGATACTCCTTTTGTTTTCGATGATGTATGTATGCAGGCTTTTGAGACATTAAAGAAGGCATTGATCACCGCTCCAATACTGATTACACCTGATTGGTCTAAACCATTCGAGGTAATGTGCGATGCGAGCGACATGGCGGTGGGAGCAGCATTAGGCCAGAAGAGGAAAAGATCTTTAGAGTCATCTATTATGCGAGCAAGACTCTCGATCCGGCTCAAGCAAATTATACTACCGCATAGAAGGAACTTTTAGCTGTTGTTTATGCTTGTGATAAATTCCGTTCTTATCTTGTACAGGCTAAAACAATAGTTTATACTGACCATGCTACTCTCAAGTATTTATTTTCTAAACAGGATTCCAAGCGCAGACTGATCAGATGGATATTGTTTCTTCAAGAATTCGACTTGGAAATCAAAGACAGAAAGGGCTGTGAAAACGTGGTAGCTGACCACTTATCTCGAATTGTGAATGAGGCAGATGAAAAGGGCTAACAGACGGCTATCGGCGATATCTTTCCAGACGAGCACATGATGGTTGTGGAGAATGGCCCATGGTATAGTGACATTGCAAATTTTATAGCGCACTGTTGTTCCGGACTTTCATCATAAGAAGGAGAAATTCTTCCATGATGTGAAGTTTTACATATGGGATGATCTCTATCTCTATAAGAGATGTGCAGATACTATCATCATGTGTCCCTCAAGTTGAAGTGAAGGACATCATAGCTCATTGTCATTTGTCCCCAGCTAGGGGACTTTTTGCATCAGCAAGAACAACAGTGAAGGTGCTCCAAAGTGGCTTCTATTGGCAAACAATTCACAAAGACTGCCATGCATTCATTCTGCAATATGACAAGTGCCAAAGAACAAGAGGAATAACAAAGAACCACGAGATGCCTCTTACTACAATTCTTGAGGTTGAGTTGTTTGACGTATGGGGCATCAATTTCATGGGACCCTTTCCATCCTCGAATGGGTTCCAATACATCATGGTGGCCGTGGAGTATGTTTCGAGATGGGTGGAAGTTGTCCCAACCCAAACGAATGATGCCAAGGTGGTGCTCAAATTCCTCCAAAAGAATATCTTGACAAGGTATGGCACTCCGAGAGCCTTGATTAGTGATGGGGGCTCACATTTTTGCAATAGATGGATGGCAGCGTTATTGGCGAAGTATGGGGTAAAACATCGTGTGACTACTCCGTACCATCCTCAAGCCAATGGACAAGTGGAGCTCACAAACCGAGAAATTAAGCAAATATTGGAGAAGTTGGTGAATGGGAACCGGAAAGACTGGGCGGTGAAGTTGGATGATGCACTTTGGGCTTATAGGACGGCATACAAAACTCCTTTGGGGATTTTGCCATATCAATTGGTTTTTGGAAAGGCGTGTCATTTATCGGTTGAGTTGGAGCATAGAGCATACTGGGCAGTTAAGAAATTGAATTTCGACTTCGAGGCTGCTGGAAAAGAGCGACTCTTAAAGCTCAATGAATAGAGGAATTTAGAAATCAAGCATTTGAGAACTCCAGTTTGTACAAGGAGCGTGTTAAGAGGTTTCATGACCAAATGATCAAGGATCGCACATTTGAAGCAGGTGAACAAGTTCTATTGTTCAATTCGCGCCTAAGACTCTTTCCGCGCAAGGTGAAATCCAGATGCTCGGGTCCATTCACAATCAAAACCGTTAGAGCTTCTGGAGTAGTTTAGCTATTAAATCAAGATGGGAGCACATTTCTAGTCAATGGACAACGGATCAAGAAATATTACAAATCTGACCAAATTCAAACCGTGCATGAAGTGTGGTTGAAAGAACTCAATTAGAACCAAAAAGGTCGTCAAGCTTGAGACGTAAAACGAAGCGCTTGTCGGGAGGCAACCCGATGTTTACTATTTTATTATATTATATTATTTATTTTGTGTTTTTACGTGTTTTACGTTTTGACTGCTCAAAAGACAAAAAAAATAGAACACGATAACAAGATGCAGGGGACAAACAGAGGACGAGGGGTAGTACACTGCGACGCGGTCGAGTCACTAAATGACTCAGTCGCGTCCCATATTCAGCATAAGCCACTTGCAGGACAATGACCAGCAACGCGATCGCGTCAAGGGACGACGCGGTCACGTCCATCCATTCCACAGCGCAGATCAGTAGTAGGTGACGCGGTCGCGTCCATAAATGACGCAATTGGGTCAATTTACGGAACCAGGTAATTAAAAAACGAGACCAGGTCAGTTTTGTTCATTCTTCTTCCCTGCTCGTCTCTCACGCGAAAAAAAAAAAGAGTACTCCCTTCCCACACCCACACCAAATCTTTGGAAATACGCCACAAATTCACACTCTCAATCACTCCCACACATCACATACACCAAATCTCTCTCACCCATTCAGTCACTTTGAGTTGGGCATCTCCATTTGGGCGAAAATTAGGGCTTACTCGAAAATTCTTCAATTCCGACTCAAATCTCTGGTAAGACTTGTAAACTCAAACTTTTATGTTGACTATATAGTAGTTATGATGGATTGTTGTAGAATTTGGTTATAATGGATATTTGGGATGCTTTAGTTTGCATTGTCTATTTTGGGGCACTTGTAGTACCCCTTCTTATGATTTTAGTTCAAATTGGAGGTTATTGTGGTGTATTGAACGTGAATTTGATCAATTTGCGATTATGGGGATGGATAATTAACATCATAGTTATAATTAACATGTGTTCTTCTTTGGGAAGTTTTATCAAACACGTTATGTGCATAGCTTAAAGCTAGTTTTTGCTTGATTTTCCATTCCTTTTAGGCATCATATGTATATTGAATGATAAAGTGCTTACACATAAGTTGTTCAGTTCATATGATTCATATATTATTGTTGGGCAACTTTGATTAAATGCATAGCCTAGGGGGTGATAGAATGAGCTCCGATGTGTTTGGTAGTTAAGCGTTGAATGTGTTTTGTGTGTGTTAGGTTGAAAATGTCGCCAAGGAAAGAAAAGAAATTCTACCAAATGATAGCCGCATGATCTATGGTTTTGCACTGGAGAATGCTGAGCACAAATGAAGATTTGAATCACTTCGTCAACGAACAGTTGTGCCTACCCATTTCGGCAATCCAAAGTTTACACGGGCTATGGGGATCCATGATAATGTCAAACATTTCTTACCATTGCTGGATTGACATAATTCATGAAGTATGACCGAACATACGAGCGGTTGACAATTGAATTTCTTAGCACCTTTAAGATTGTCGTGGCCAGTCAGCCGGAGCAGAAGCGACCGGATAAAATTACTTTCCAGTTGATGGGAGAGCAGCATGAGCTGACGTACGATGAGCTTGTTGATCTTTTCGAGTTTCTAGCTCCGACTGAAGGAGAGCCACCAGAGAAATTCAATCCGAAAGAGTTTTTGGGGCAATTGACTGCAACCCCTCTGCTCCTACCTCCGCAGGTGTATGTTTCGAAAAATGCTAAAGCTTCATGGACCCGGAATCTAGTAATTAGGTATTTCCGAAAATTGTTGGCCCATACACTATTTGCCAGGAAAGAAATGGGAGCAGCCCGATAAAAGGAACTCTGCTACATATGGAATGTCCTTCAAAACCGATGAATGGATAATGCAGTTATTTTAGCAGAACACTTTGTCAATGTAATTAACAAGCAAAAAGATAACATTACAATTGGAGGTATTATCACTGCCATTGCTACATGCTTGGAGTGACTTTTGATGACATGGTCCCGGTTAAAGGGGACGTTCACTTCACATGGGAGTTCTTAGAAAGTATGCAGGTGGTTGTAATGAGAGAGGATAGACGGGTGCTATATGTATTCCAAAATGCGGGACCGTATTTTCCTCTACCCAATCCGGAGTTTACTGTGGTAATAACCCTTGAGGATACACTCAACCTTGCTATGTCTTCTGAGGAGCATTTGGCCCACTCACAAACCCCAGATTCGCCGGTTTTTCAACCCGATCACGAAAAAGAAGGCAACCATCAGGGTCCTCGTCCAGCGAGGAAAAAGAGAGCGGCCACTACTATTGCATCCTCATCAGAAAGAGCTGAGGACTTGGCGGGAATGTTCACTTCCCTTCGTGCTGATTTAACCAGTCTTAGTACTTAGTTTGATAGACATCGGGTTGAAACTCGAGGTGCTTTCTAAGAAATCAACCCCATGTTGCGTACGATAATAACACAAGGCAATGAAGAACGAACATGGAGACAAGAGCAAGATCGTCGTTGGGATGCGATGGCTCAATTTTGGAGCCAACATGGCTTCCAGCCACCACCGCCGCAATGAGTTGTAAGTTTAGTACCAAGTAGTACCACTCTTTTCCTCCAAACTTTGGCTTTTAGCCAAGTTTGGGAGAGGGGGTGTAACGTGGGATGTCTTGGCTGCTACATTTAGATTTCTGCTGCTGTTTCTAATGTTTAGTTGGGTGTTTTACTTCTCATATGTGATCGTTTGTCTCGCTATGTCATTATGTTGGGTTAGATATCGGGTCTGTGAGCCCACTTGCTTATGTTACTTGTTTTGGTTTGACTTGAGTATTGGGAGTATCGGGTCTGTGAGCCCATTTATCTGTTTTTATTAGAGCTGTTGGGTCTGTGAACCCAGTGTTTATTGGTCGTAGTCTTTATTTTCCGCGCCTGTTTAGTTGTGTAGTTTGTTTGAGTATAGTATTAGGATGAAAAACCGGAAGTAATCGGATGTAATCGTTGAAAAATTTGGGGATTTGATTGATGATGATGTGTTAATGATGAGAAGATTTTGTGCTTAAATTGGAAAAAATGACACATAGTAGAGCATGATAGGTAATTTGAGGCGAAATTGAGTTAATCCTAGAACTTTGATCAAAATGACCCCTGTGAGGAATTGAGCCTAAAGTGACTCCTATTTTTGGAGCAATATGTTTTCTTTCGGTGTGATTGTGATTAGATATGTGTCTTGGTTTCTAGAACTTGCCTTGAGACTCTGCTGTGAATATGTCAAAGGTGTAATGTGACTTAGAAAGTGATATAGGCAGTCTTTGATTGTAGCCTATTTTTTAGCCTTTTAAATGTTATCATTTTTACCAAAAAGTTTGAAAAAAATTGTCCCTAGTGAGCCCAATTGAGCTTTTAAGCCTTTTTATTTCATAGCCACATATTACAAGCAAAATACCTTTTAATTTTAGCCTTTGGCCCTATATTGGACTAATTGAGTAAAGAGGGAGGTGGATTGGAAGGTAGATTGGGTTTTTAGGGACAAAATGGGCGAAATAAGGGATAAGCTGAAGGGTAGAAGGAATTTAAAGTGGTAGATGCAAATTCAAAGCAAGTATAACCTCTCCTAGTTTGTATTTGTGTTAAGTTAAAAAAAAGAAGAAAAAAAAATCGAAAAAGTAAAAGAAAGAGTAAGCTGCAAATAAGTGTTTTACTGTTCTAAAGTGTTAAGGAGAGGTTAAAAGAAATTAGTACTTAGTTGATTTGAAAGAATAGGGTAGTCCCAAGATATGGAACCCGAATACTTAGCATGAAAAATACTCGGTTGAAAAGCACTTTTGGGAAGGTGAAGAAGTCATCTTGAGGGGTGATTTGCTGAGATTGGGAAAGTGAGTTTGAGTGATTGTATTGAGAGGTACTCGGGTTAGGAATAACTTGATTAGTCCAATAGTAGTCACTTTTGTCCAAATTTATCCCACCTTACCTTAAACCAACATTACAACCAAATAAAAGACCTACTTGATTCTTTGTCACTTATGCCAAAGTACCGTGTCCAGCTTAGACGACTGTCAAGCTTATGGTAAAACTGAGCATGTAGTCCAATTTGAGCGGAATGATATTTTTAGCCTAAACACTTGAGAGATGAGAGAAACACTTGCCTGGTGAGGATCAAATACTTCGAAAGTTTAAGTCCCGAAAATAGTTAATTTTTGCTCTATCACACATGCTCATTTGCAGTATGATGTGTAGCTTTTGAAAAAATTTGTCTGAAACTAATTCGTCATCTAATCGCCCTAAATACATGAGTCTTTGTTTTCTTTTATGTTGTTCGGAACGAACAACAGTTTAAGTTTGGGGGATTTTGATAAACATTGTGTATACATGCATTTACGTAAATTTTAAGTGTATGTTTATAGCATTTGCATGTTTATATGGCCGCTAAGTGCTTATATTTCATATCTTGGACCATTTAACGTGTTTGATTTATTTTAAGGTATTTTTGAGCATTTTCAGGATTAAAAGCCGCAATTTACGATTAAGGGTTGAAAGAACAAGTCGAAGGGAAGGCTAAACCGGACCAAATCGATTAAAACTGGTCCGAACCGACCAAAAACCGGCCCAGACCAGCTCAGACCGGTCTAAACCGGTTCAAAAAGTCTAACGAAAAGAAGGAACCAACGCGGTCGCGTCAAAGACGCGACTCGGTCGCGTCGAAGGGCTAAAAACAACGAGTTCAGAATGCAGTGACGCGGTCGCGTCAAGTGATGACACGGTCGAGTCAACAAGCCAACTCGGTTGCGTCGATGAGTGACTCGGTCGCGTCCTGAAGTGCGATTTTGAGATTTTCTTGTTTCAAAAAGGATTTGAATCCTAGTCTCCTGAGGACTTTTTAAAATCTTATAAAAAGAGGCAAGCTCGTTTTTCAGAGAACACACTCCATATTCCCAGAGATACCTAGAGAAAGAGTTAAGGAAACTTGGAGGACAAAGAAGACGAAGATCATCGAGACGATTCATCCGGGTTTAGTTTATTTTTCTAGTTTTCAATTCTTGCAATGTTTTTCTCAGAATTTTGTATTGGATTATTACTAGGCATGAGTAGCTAAGCTATTCGTGTCTTAGGGTTAGAAAGTAGGGATTTTTATAACAATGGTTCGATTTATGTTTTGATTTATTGATTCCGTTTTTAAAGTGTTTACCTTTATGTTTGTTATTATAACTAAATTTAGACTGGCCATCTAGGTTTAGTAATCTCGTTTAACAAATTCGCTTCGAGAGAAGGGGTTTGTGATCAGACATACGACATAGAGCGTAGTTGTCTATGACTGTGTCGGCATAGGTCCGTGAGCTTTTGGGAGTTACTAGGATTAATTAACTCGAGAGGGTAATTGTTCTAGTTAATAAAAAAATTAATCACTTCGAGAGGAGGGTTAGGTTATTAAAAGCACCACTTAATAAACACTAGATCGGTTTAAAAATCAATAAATTAAACATAATCGTCATTGAAGTAATATCCTGAAATCGAAACCCTAGGATACCTTTTTTTTCTTGATTATTATTCCTTTTGTTTGCCAAGTATTGAGTCATAATTCATTAAGTAATTTAGTTAATTAGTTAAATTCTTTAGTTTTTACTAAAATCAATATTTACAACTTAGCATCTAGTTAGGACAATCCTAGAATATCGAGGTATCGAACTACCTAAAATCTATTCCTTGTGGGATCGACCTTGACTGCTGCTCCTACACCTACAACCCTACACTTGCGGTACATTAGGTTAGAAAACCGAAGTGTCATCAGGCACCACTTCCTGCCGTCGTTTTCATCAGTTGCTTACTACTGAACTGGGCCCTCCTCGCTGCCCTGTGTCATTCCTCACTGTCACTCCACCACTCCCTCTGCCCCTGTCTTCTAGACTGCATTACCTTTGCCGGACATTAGTGTAAATCTAACAAATTTGTGTCATTTTACTAATTTTTATTAAAATAAAATAATTCTAAAAACTTAATACTTATAAAAATATATCAAAAAAAGAATTATATGATACTATTCACTAACTTTATATAGAATTGGTCAAATTTTAAAAAATGTATAAAAAATAACACTTTTGTCTTTATCCACACACTTCTAACCCTACACTCCCCCCCCCCCCCCCACCCCACTCACCGTCCCCCTCCCCCCCCACCCTCGGGACTGATCTGTGTCTGATAACACGACGTCCCGCCGTCACACTATCCCCACTTACCCCTTTCTCTCACTTAACCCAACCCCTCTCTCACTATTCACTTTCACCTTCGCTAAAAACCTTTGACCTTCCATTTTACCCAAACCCACTCCCCACCATTGTTTTACCTCCGAAGCTTAGAAAAATTTAACAGAGGCACGTGGCACCATATTTTCGTGCATTATCTACTACTGATATTTCATGCCCAATTAAAAAAGGAAATTTTCATGGCTAAATCTGTACGACGCCGGCCTGCGACGATGGAGTAGGGCCTTCTAGTGTTCTGGGCACTTTCCGGCGGGCTCAGATAAGGGAAGCCAGTTGTTCATCCGTTCATGAAGAACAAGGCCCCCCACAACCCTCAGTCTCTCATCGTCGCCGACCTTCAACTCGCTACCACTGGATCTCTGAGTGAGTCAGCTCACGACGGACAAGAGCCCGAGCAAATGAGCACCGATGTAGCCCATCACCATCGACATCCGACCTTCCTGGGGACGATTCACCTAGCCGTAGGTACAACGAACCCAACTTATCTCTTGCCCTTATCTCGGACCCACTGAGTCAGTCTAGGCCGTCTTGTTCTCATGGAAGCGGGCCACTACTCGAAGAAGACGTTGAGGTAATTCTTTGTTTCAAGAAATTATCGATTGTTATGATTGTTGAAAACTCGGAGTTCTTGCTTTGTTTTAATTAGTTTGGTGCTTGGAATTCAGTTTTCTGAAATATGAGATTTTCCCTGAAACTCACATAACAATATGGTGCGCATTGTTTAGTGTAATGCGAAAAACAAATCAGTTACACAATGTTAGCTATGGTTTTTGCAAGATTATGTGTTCCCAATTACTGGCTTCGTTTTATACTACTGTTTCATACATTTTTTAGTTGTATGAAATTTATTTCAGAGGTTATGTCCTTGTATGTGTCACATTTTATAAAGGTGGCAGTCCAAAAAATGAATGTATATGTATTCTGGGTTTTGTGTGACCATCCATTATTCGTTTTTATATCTGTATACGTTGTGTAGTAATTACATTGACGTTCCCTAGTTGCACGAATTGTCTATTGCACGACGTATTTGGGTTTACTGTAAGTTAACTTTTCCTTAGAAATATGTTATTTGCACTCCCACAACAGAGATGTTATTTTTCAATGATGCTTAATCATGATAAAAAATTATTGGAATGATTTCTGGAAGATTGTTGATTTGAAATATTCCAGAGAGAATATTACACATGATAATATGCACGAATAGATCGCTTATTTGGTTAGTTTGTGCACAATCGTGCCATCGAAACTGTGCACAACATACACACGATTTGTGCACGACTTAGGTGGATTAACACTCCGGTTCGGGCATGCATCTTACACGTTTTGAATTCATTTTTGAAGTCCCATTTGACTGTCTAGCTTATGATATGTGTTGTTTTCCTTACGTAACCGGTGGTGTCTAATCTTTCTTTACAAGCATCCATTAATGATTGATAATTTATGCTGATTAAGTATGCAAAGAATAACTGACCTTTCTTTGTTTAATTTGTTACATCATGAATAGAGTTGGAAGAGGCCCCTAATGATAAACAAAACCTTCAGAATGAATCAGTATGGGAAATTTAAGCTTGTTCCTGTTATTCGTGGTGCTCTGATTGGCGCAGAAGGGGACGCCTTGAACTTATATATAATGTCTGCCTTTGGACCCTTGCTTGACTTTGACGTTGGCGGTGCACATATTCCAGAAGTGGTGATTGATGCGGTTCTGGCGCAAGCGTTAGTACATGATAACCACGATCTATATGAACTGTTGGTACACGTGTTCCATGCACGCACTTTAGGGCGCTTTTAGTGTCATTTTAGTGTCAATAATGTGCATAATTATGTGTATTTAGTGCTTTTATATTCTAATGGGCAAAATAATGCGTTTGTGCTGTTTTTGTGTTAAGACAGGTGAAGAAGGATCGAAAAAAGAACATCAAACGACCGCAAAGTCGAAGGATTGATTGAGGCAACAAAAGGAAGGGCTAATTGAAGATCTCGGCCGAGATGAGTCTCCAGGGATTTCATGAAGAATTGCAAAATTGAAGATCTAGGCCGAGACGGATGTTGCGTCTAGGCCGAGATTAGTCTCCAGGGGATTTCAGAACTTCAAAAGATGAAGATCTCGGCCGAGATGAAATCCAATCTCGGCCGAGATGAGTCAAATCCTAAAAAGCCCTAATTTTATCTTTTCACGTCTCAGCCGAGATGCAACCCAATCTCGGCCGAGATCAGCCTTCGACCCACCAGCTAAAAATCTCTTTTTCACGTCTCGGCCGAGACACACTTGCATCTCGGCCAAGATTCCTTACCCTGTTTTAAAATCCTGAACGCGATTTTGCCTATTTTTTACTAGTACTTTCTCTCCTTATATATATATCTTCCCATTCGAATTTAACCTAACCTAGAACCCATCCCCCTCACATAATCAGCCACTTTTCTCCATTGGAAGCAAAGGAATGGAAGGGGGTTGAAGATCTTGATCTTCAACCCTAACCTTTGGTTCTTTCTATCCTATTTTCATGTTTTCTTTAATTTTCTGTTATTTTATCTTTGTAATAGCTGTAATGGGTGACTAGCACCCTTGAATTCATCCTTGATCATTGTGGAACCTTGAGTCGAGACATTTATGTGATTATTGCGGTTAATGTTACCGAAAATATTGTGTATTCAAGTGTTTTGTGTTATTTGCTGTTATTGAGTCACATTTATGAATTGATTATTGGATTGATCACTCTTTAAGGGATTTGTGAATGTGTTGATAGAATAGAAAATTACTATCCATAATTGTAGGATTTCCGATTCCCGTGTAGCAAACAATAGATTTATTTATTGGTGATAACACAAAGTTCAACCACTAAAATCGAGCTTGCGAGTTTTATGTTGAATTTATCTCGTTGTCCTAGTGTTTAATGCATTTGGTTATTGAATCTAAGAGACCTTGTTCGAGGATTCGATTAAATTGAATAGGGTTAGTCGAAGAGCTTATTTTGATTAATTAAGATTAAGGGACAACAAGGCTATTAGAGCTTGTTAATAGCCTTGAGATAAGGGCTAGAATCACAATTTAATAGGACATTAACAATAGTTGCATAAATCGTCCAAGACCAAGGTGAAACATGATCAAGGGTGAATCGTTTTATTATTTAAAAATAAAAAACAAAAACAAATCTCTTTATTTGTCTTTGTTTATTTAGGTGTTAGTTGTTATTTCATTAAATTCCCCCCCACTTCTTTATTGTTTTCTAGCTTATTTACTTTGTGTTTCTTGATCATAATAACTTAATACATGAAGCAAAATTGTTCGACCGTTCCTCGTGGGATCGACCCTTACTTGCCACTCTACTAGTTAGAGTAGTAGGATAAGGTTAAGTGTATATTTCTAGACAATTTAATTTGGTAAAGCGACACACGACATCGCCCCTACCAACTGTGGTTCCAGATTGGGAACCAGCCTATTCGCTTCTCAGCACAAGAGTACTGTTTGATTACTGGTTTACGATTTGGAGAAGCCATCTTCGATATCAATACGTACAGAGATGCCCCTGCAGATGGCGTTTTCGCGAGGTGGCTAGTATCGAATCTAATCTTGATGGATGATTTGAAGGACAAATTTGAGATGCACGAGTTCCAGGACAATGTTTCCGACACGACCATGATTACAAAAGTGTTGTATCTGTACTACATACTGTTGGGAGTAGATGGGTTAAAGTGTTACGTTCAGCCTTGGATATGGTGTCTGGTAGAGGACGATGAAGCATGAGACATATTCCCTTGAGGAACTTAAACGAACAGCTCCCTTCTGAGATACATGGGGGAACTGGCCATCAATGTCCAGAATAGATAGAACCGATATCACAACTATGGTTTCTCCAGTGCCTTTGTGGTAATTTATCATCCTTTAATCGCTTCAGAGACGTTACTACAATTTTGATATGTTCACCTTATGCCTGCTCCATAGATACTATAATCTACATGGTTATAAATTCCTGTCATAACGGCCTCAGATATTTACTTTCAAGTGTGGGCGTTTGAGAAAATCCCAAGAGTTAGACAGATTTGTGTTACCCGACTGCCAAGAGAGTTGCACCCATGGTTTGTGTGTTGGCGGGTGAAGAAGTTTAGGTACAATTTCAAGAATAAAGGATTTTTTTACGGCCTCAATGGCCCGGTAAGCACGCTTACCCATTTGACTAATATATTTTCACTCGAAATGATGTAGCAAGCATGTCCATGTTTTAAGCGTAGTGTTCTTGTCTCAACTACCTCTTGAAATATGCATGAAATTCTTGGTGATTTAACTATGTAAACATTGTCTCTGCATGGGAACGGTATATGACACCCAACCTGCACGATTTTGCTTATTGAACACAAATTCCATTATGATAATTTCTATTTCGCCGTCATATTGTGTGAACCATTTCGTGTCGACGTAATCCTTATTTGCTCAAAATCCTGCTTGATGTAGGTTGATTGCTATGTAACTCTATGCCCGGATGGCGTTAAAGCTGGATCTAATTATTGGAGGAGTCTCCCGCGCGAGCCAATGTCGATAACATACCCCGCTCCATTGTTAGACCACCAAGGCCACCTGTTGTGCATCGACGCCGAGGTAATGATGGTAGGAGAGGTTCAACATCAAGGAATGCGAGCCAGCGAGTAGGACGACTAGCAGGACGCCAAGCAGTAGGCGGCGTCCACGTTCGGTTGAACCAGTAGAGCTGCTAGGAGCACACGTAGACGAACATCGTACCATTCATCCAGCAGGAAGCGTGAGCTAATAGTAGATTATCTATTAATATCTTTATTAGTTAATACCTCACTAAATATTACATTATTACTAGATGTCCTCCCGTGCTATGCACAGGATTAATATATTCTATTATATTAATAAAATATAATGGAGTTATGTCATATATACTACTTGGGGATATCAAGTGAGATACATGTCAATGAATTAACTTATCCATATATTATTATTCAATCATTTTTCTTCGCCTTCCATGTCATATCTTATATGAATTTATTTATTTATATATTTTACTTTTAATATTACAATAATCATAAAAAAAAATCTACATTTAAAAAATTAATATTTTAATTAAATATATACATCATGGATATCAAATCAAAGATCATGTAAAGAAGATTAATTTAATACAACTTTTGTAGAAAACGAAGTTGAGACGAAAAAGTTATCACACTTTAAAAGTTTGAGGAGAAAAGATAAAAAAAAAAAGGTGAAACTAACGTGACCTAGGATGGAAGTTAACATCCAAAAAAAAAAGGGACAATTAGGTTTTATATTATGACATTTAAAAATTTAAAAATTTAAAAATTCAAATTCAAACTACACAATTTATGATTACAGATTATATATTTTTTTAGAAAAAAAAATAAAAAGGGACATGTGTTGCAGCTAAAAAGAAGGAATTTAAATAGATGGTTGAGTGACACGTGTCCTGAAATTCTCTTTTAATAGTGAAGGAGGATTAGTTAACCTCCCATGTAAATAATTTGATTTTCTTACATGAACAGTAAGGTGATATTTGTTTTAGGATGTCCCCATCCGAATGTGGCATGGGCCATCCTCAACGTATTTCACTTTACACCGGATGGTCCATTCCTCCACATCCACACCCTATTATCTACATCATATTTTACAAATTCCAACACATGCACCTTTTACAATCTCCAATACACCTTTTACAAATTTCAATGCACATCCTACCCTATTATACCCTTAAACTAAAATACCTTTTTGAATGTCCCATCTGTGGATGTGCTTCATCGAACGTGGCACATGCCACTACATCCCAAATCAAGTATCCCCTGAGAAACATTAAATCTTCTTTGCCATTATTGGGAAACTACCAAGGAAAGCACGATAATCAATTATGTTTCTCCATAATAACCTTGCTTACACATATTTTTTTAAATTTGTTGTTTAGGTGATGTAAGATAGAAAAAACATGGAATATGTTGGCAATTAATTGTTGAAACCAAAAGAGCATTGAAATATGTAAATTCTTGACAAATCTTGTTCAAAAGATGTTGCAAAATGTTTGATCCCTTTCTTGCACCTTTTTTCTTCTTTCTCCCAGAGCCAACACACTTCTCTCTCTATCTCATTTTCTTCTCTTTTCTGTGAGATAATTATCTTATAAAACTTAATTTTAGGAGTTCGGCCACCGTCTCACCACTTTCCTTTTTTCGTTACGAGTCTTTTTACATCATGTTGTTATTATTATTATTATGTTAATGACACTCTTTACACTTCTAACACGTCCACGTACTATTTAGTGAATTTCATATTTTTAGCTTATCATATGTAGTCTTATATTATTTAGACTCTTTTGATATTTTTTAGACTAAGGGATTCTCAACCAAAAAAATAAACGTTTCAAAATTTCAATCATGAAGTACATTACAAATAGAGGTGGCAATTCGGGCGGCCCGGCCAGGCCGGGCCTAGTCGGGCCAAGGGATAATTCGGGCCGGATCGGGCCCAATTTATTTCGGGCCTAGAAATGCTAGGCCCGGCCCGACGGACCTCGGGCCATCGGGCAAAAAAGCCCACCAATGAGTTTTTTCCTTTTCTTTTTTGTTACTTTAATCATGAAGTAGAATTATATATTGAGGCGAACTTCAGTTTAATTCTCTTAAGAAAAAACCTGATGGGAAGATAATATATTACTATTCGTTGCAATATGGAATCATATCTATCGGCATGTCTCAAACCCCAGATATAACAACAACAACAATAATAATAATAATAATAATAATAATAATCATAATAATAATAACAATAATAACAATAACAACAACAACAACAACAACAACAACAACAACAACAACAACAACAACAACAATAATAATAATAATAATAATAATAAAGGAATGGATGATGATATATAGTTATATACTACACGTCACAAGTTATTTAATTTTTGTGTACGTACTATACTACATGTTAATCAATTCTCCATTTCTCGACACATAATAATTAATGAGCATGCTTGCATCCAATTTATTTTCCATCTTCGGCTAATAAAATTGAATAAATAGAGTATTAAATTAGTCAAATGTTTTAATTTATCGGTAAAAAGATACATTTATGCTCTGTTAGAAAAAGAAAAAAGATTTTTTTTTTCATATAGTACACAAGATATTACTTAATTCCTAAATTTTCCTTATTCGATTAATGAGGGAAAAAAATTTCAATTCTATCGGGCCGGGCCAAAAAGCCCGAATTTTTCGGGCCTCTAATATTCCGGTCCAGTCCGCTCTATGTTAAAATGTGGAATGCATGAATTATGTTGGCCAGTGAGTAGTGAGAGGTAAGTATATATATATGTTGGATTTAATAAGTACATAATTAAAATATTTTGATGTGTTTGAGCAACAAGTATTAAAATTATAAATTATTTTTAATTTAAAAAAAACTATTAGATGTTTTAGGAGAAGAAGAAAAGTAAACAAGAAAGAGAGAAGAGAGACGCGCCAATTAGGTTATTTCATTCAACAAATATCCCTATAGATATGGTGCCAAATACAAGGTTTCTACGAATACATAAATATAAGTGAAAATTTAAATTACCTCTCGTCAGTTACTTTTGACGAAGGCACAATAATTTTGTTTTTCCTTCAACACTCCCCCTTGTGCCAAGTCAAAGGGGAATTGGTGCATAACTTGTTGCCTCGTTAAAAACCTTGTCAAGTAACAAAACCCAATGGGAAAAAATAAACATTGGTCGAAGGGAAAAAGAGTGCAACACATCTATGTTGAAACTCTCCCTGAAATCTACACATCTCTCTTGCTACGTAGATCTATCAGGAGAGTTTTGAAAGTCTCCGCATCCTCGATTTTACATAACTCATAAGGGTTACTAGTTATAGAAAAACTTCAATAATGTATGTTTCTTATTATCACCTTCAATGTAGCCTAGTTCTACCTACTTGTTGCAGACTACATTATCTTCATAGTTCTGGTAGATCTTCTGTGGGAGGACTTAAGCCACCAGTCTCTCGTATAGGTGTGATGATAATCTTTAACCATAGTATGCAATAACTCCTTCATGTCGGATAATCATCACTACGTGACTCGATGAAATAGGTAAATGAGTTGTGCTTGAAGGATCTTCAAGATTTCATCGTATTCATCGTGGTAATACATAACTAGTTTAGTAATGGCCTTTACATTGACCAATAAGATAACCAACATCAATGAAACCAACCAAGGTAGTATTTGATATTTCTAATAAGGAGGTAGCTTCAACATTTTCTTAGAGTTACATATCCTTTTGTAATCATTCTATCTCTCTATGTGAGTGTATTTGATATTTTCTTTAGAGTTAACAATTTCATTTGTAATCTCTATTGTCTCTAATATGGGAAGAACAAATATGTGTCAATGGTTTCTTTTAGGTATCAAAATGCTATTTGATATCATTCTACTGATATTGTGTTGTCCTAAGTAAAATATAACCAACAAGTTCTTTGAGAAAGTAATACATAGTTGAGTGCATTGAACTTTTTGTACAATATGCGTACATTTCAATTAAGTAGGAAATTTCATCTTCCCAATAGCTCTTTCATCATTTCCTTTAGACTCAAATGGATCTTTCCTTATGTCCACACTTCAACCAATTGTAGGAGTGCTAACAGATTACATTTTATCCATGTTAAATCGCTTGATAATCTTTCGGATAAATGCAAATTGAGAAATTAATATTCCACAAACTCGGTTTCCTAGTTTAACGCATAGATAGTTTCGAGTTTTCCCATGATCCTTTATCTCAATTCAAAATTTAAATACTTCACGGTTTCTCTAATGTCTTTAAGAGTACCTATTGTGTTCATAAAATCGACATATATTGTTATAGTTGTAAATTCGAAATTTGTTCATTTATAAATGTACAAACAAAAAGTTAATTGTTCTCCCCCTTTCCAATGTAGTCACTAAGAAGGGTATACCAATTTCGATAGATTATTCAATTCGAAGTGAGCATTTCAATCTAATATTGTAAATGCACTCCATGATTTAGAGTCACTTGAGTTGAAAAATACAAGTCCATCGAACACTTAACATATCTCTAAAATCAGATATCCAAAGAGATCTGTTGTAACCACACTACTATGCTGCATTTCCAGTCGTTTGGAAACTTATCAATAAGACGTTATGACGTCCATTGAGGGAGAGTATGTCTCCTTGTATTCTATTTTAGGGTGTCGTGAGAAAACCTTGTGCTTTAAGGTAAGCTTTGTATCTCAGGACTTTATTCTTCTCACTATGCTTGCATACAAAACCTATTTCTATGTCCTACAGGCTTTACCATTGGTGAGGCTAGCACTACCAAACCAAATACTTGTTATTTTGTCATAGAATCAAGTTCTACCTGAATTCATTCTTTTCATTTAGGCCATATGGTTATGTTGACATGTTGCAACAAAGCGATATTCGATATCATCGTACTCTATGATTCCTTGAGCAACAATATTATTAATGTTGAAAATTCATCATCTCATACGCACTCTCATAATCTATTTAGATTTCTTTGTTCTCTGGAATCATTTCAAACTTCGGAACGTCCTCCAGTAATGATTCATGGACATAATTAATCAGAGGTAATTTCATGAGAGTAATTCTTTCATTGATGATTCGAGTTATGTCATACTTGCCACATTTCTTGGGCAACTGTTTATCGAACTACATGGCATCCCCCATTTCTTTTTGGGAGCCACGACCTCTACCACACCTCCACTAAGTGCAGTTGCAACACCTTTATCTATGAGATGTGCCCCTTACCGGGGACTTTTAACCTTACATGCACATTTGCAACTGGTATATATGATCTTGTCACTTTAGCAATTTTGACAAATGCATCAACAATCAAATATTTCATACTTTGAAGACCGATAATTCATTTTACTTCACTTTTACATTATGGAGTGTAGGATTCCTAATGAGACATATTGGGAAACACTTTATGTTGTTCCCTTACAAAATCCTTTTTCTTATCTCCCCCTAACGACGAGAAGATTGTTTCATTAAAGTGACAATCTCGCGATAAACAGATCTCCCTTGTCAGAGGTTTTAAATAGCGGGTAATATTTGAAAATCTTTATCCAATATAAATACTTTAGTTATATAATTGATTGTTTCACCTTAAGATTTATTAATATGTATGAATATGCTAATCAATCTAAAAGTAGGATCACATTTTAATTTTATTTTTTCATTGGATGTCACTTGGATGGACTTTTGAGTAATTTGTTTGTAAATTATTCCTAGCAACGCTGAGTTTCCTCTACATAATATATTCTCATACATTAGATTTTTATATTTTTGCTATAATACGTGGAAAATTAAACTTGTAAATTATACTAGTGTTGTTATAATCAGATCGGTGATCAAATCGATTGATTAAAGGTTCAATCGGTCGAATCGAATCAGCCCTCGGTTCAACCGCTTCCATAAATAATAATACTATTTTGTATCTTAAATACAAAACATGCCATCTATATTAATATTTTGTATGATATTTAAAGATGGTTAGAAACTAAATTATAGTAGTATACAAATACAAATCCTCCTTTACTATTAAAGAAGAATCGCAGGTCCGTGTCGCTATTTCCTCTCTTTAAATCCCTTAAAATTCGCTTCTTATTCTTCTGACGTGTGTCCTTTATATTTTTTTCCTTTTTCACACTGATAACAGCGATTTCCCCTTCAAACGGCGAATACAAAACAAAGGTGAAAGAAGCAGACGGTTTCTCACTCAAACTTCGAGGACAAATTTGAGGCGGATTCTCTCTAACTCATCCGTTTCACAATCTATGAACTACAAAATATCAATGACAAAGACAAGAGATTGTAGAAGATTGCAAACCCTAGATTTCAAACTTCCTCTTCTAACAGGTTCAATATCAGAAATTTGTAATTTGCATTCTTTGATTTAGTTTCTCTGAAAATCTGTTGCCTGTGAAGATTTACATTTCATAATTTCAGAGGTACATTATTTCCTTCAGTTTCGCTATTATCATCACATGCAAAATCAAATTTCTCTCCGTTCTGACTCCAAAAAGAAGCCAAAATCACTGGAAATAGCAAATAATCGTCCCCAACCCAATCCCATGGCGCGCCTCCCTATTTCTCCTGCAACTTTCGGAAGTTGATGAACGGAAATTGGAGATTAGAATCGTTGTAAGAAGATCTAATTACGCAGAAAAAAAAAACGTTATACGTGGTTGAAGCAGTTTCCTTCTTTTCTAATTTTTATGGTGAGAAACTGCTTCTCAAAACTCATTATGAATTCCTATTACTTTGAAAAACGAGGACGTCCAAAAGATTACAAGCCCGAAACTTCAAACGAGTCTCCTCGAATAGGTTTGCTATTAAAAATTGATACTTCTGAGATTATTGATTACTTATTTTAAGTTCATTTCGACTTTCGAAATTGATTTTATTTTTCATTATTCCTTGGATCTTTAATTGGTAGGTAAAACTGGATTGCGAAAATGAGATTCAATTCCTCACTTTTGGAGGAGCCGCCGTACGGAATGGATTCGGACGAGGGAGGAGATTCAGTTCTTTTATTCTCCAATTGAGGATGGGATTCGGCCGAATCCTTCAGGGAGGAGGTTCTATTCTTTTATTCTCCAATTGCCATGGTGAGAAATTATTTTCGAACCGTCGTTCTCGATTCCGGTTGTTTTTAAATTTTGAGAGTTTGCATCACCCTCTTTCTTCGTCTATTTCCGGCAGAAACTGAAGCAACAAGCAGACTTAACTGTTCTTTTTTATTCTGTTGTATTTTGATTTGTCTGCAGCAATTTGGTCGTTGGGCTGTTGAGCAACGGGCAATTGGGGCGATTAACTGGTGGCCGACGACAGTGCCGCGTAGGGATTTCAGGTAAACTGATGAATTTTTCATTTTCTTGGTTAAATTAATAGATGCTTTTGTGGTTGTTCTCTCTATTTGATGTTGAACCAGCATAATAAATCTAATTTGAATATGTATTTTGACATACAGGCGGGTTCTGGTGTGAACTTCATACTTCATATGTTCTTGATTTTTTTTTCTTTCTATTTTGGACAGCCCGGCTGGATCTCCAAACCATTAGATTATTCGTCAATTCAATATCAATACATAACATTTGTGGTGTTTGAAGTAGGATTTTGTTTTGAACAAATTCTCTATTGACTTTATTTGTCAAAAGTAGTTGAGATATAAATTATTAGATGTTGTACAGTTTTAGTGCTGAAGGATTTGTGGGAATGATTCCAACTGTTGGACTATAAATGGATAAAATACTTAACAAAACCTTGTGTTATGGTGTGTGCTGTTTGCCTTGCGTATTTTCCTAATCTGGATTTAGGGTTATTTCCTCATTCGTCTCTCTTTCTCTGTCCGTGACAAGAAGACAATTCCGTGTGCGACTTTGTATCAAAATATTTCGCTGGAGTTATTCCATGTTAGCTTAGTTAATTTAATATGTTCACTTTTGATGCCATAGTTTGTTGATTCGGGTCTTTTGAACTCTTTTGCATGTGATTTATGAACTAAAATAAATAGTTTGTTCTTCTGATTTCCTGTATTGCTCTAATTACTAATTAGATTGGTTGCTCTTCCCTGTATGAGAGAAGTGAGGGTTCTTATTTGTCGGTGGTTGCATTCAGGTGCATTTTGTGAAGTCAAAACTGATTAGATATTAATATCACCCCTTTTTTCTCCTCTAAAGTCATGTGCACATGAAGTGACTTTGGCAATAGTGTAAACATTTATGATGGTTTCTATTTTCATGTAAGATATTTATGTGGTGTCCTATTGTTGCTTATAAAATATGGACGTCGAATTGTTGTATATTTGGTTCTCATATTGAAAAGCCACTGCCTGAGGTTTCAAACATGTCTAGATTAGTGGATCACATATTCAGAAACGAGTTAACCTGAAACTTAACATTTATCTTTATCGCCAAGTTATGTATTTTTATCGTCGAGTAATTTGTCTTTTAATCCTCGAACTTGACTTCCAATTCTCGATTTGAGGTGTGGTATTGCAGATGCTCTCTTCCTGGCGATTTGTCAATTTCGTCTGGGAAAAAAGCTCAGTTCTTTCATGGGGTTTACTGATCTGGGGGAGGAGAATTAGGTGGAGAGGCAGATGTTAAGGGAGTTGGCAGTCAGCTGGAAGTCATTGGGTAATTCAAAAGGCTTAATACTTGAGGAAGAAATTGATGATTGATGGAAACGTCTTCTTGCACTATGAGGATGTATGAACTAATTTTTCAATGGTTTGATTATTTTCTAGATCTAAAATTGTTTGAATAAAATTAAAGCAAGAATCAACCGTAAACCTTGAATGTGTTCTTTAATTTTAACTTCTGACTTCTTTGATTTTCACTTGAAATTTTCTTTCTGGCAGTTTGTACAGGTACTCTTCTGCTCAATTTTTTATAGTATGTGTTTATGAGAGATAGAACCTTCATGAGACTTATTGATCCTACAAGTGTTGGAAACTCAACAGGTGGATGTTAGAACTAATATAAATATTTTTCTCTTCTATGTTTTAAGGTTAACTGAGAAAGGAATAAGGAGATGGCTATTAGTACCTTTGCTGGTAATAATTCTAGGTCCATTGTTGATGCTTTCAAATTGGTGATTGATTGTCAAATACGTGACAGAAATTGCAGAGATGAGATGAGGTTAGTTTATTCCAAGGTTTTCAAAATAGGATGACATGTTCTGGGTTTATGTCAACATTGTTGTTGTGGAAAGCATAGGGGGCTGGTATTATATATTTAGCATGAAATTCAATGAAAACCACTTCATGCATGCGCATAAATTGTGGAACCAGAAACAAGGGTGACATTTATATGTGCATGATTTGTTAAGAAGTATGATGTACGTTAAAGTCATTTTGCTCATTTTTTAAATTCTAGTGATACATATTCTAATATAATTTAAATTTACATTTAAATTCTATCTTTAACAGCAGGAAACTACAAATACAACACCGTTACAAAGAAAATCGAGGATGCACTTTCAGAAACAGTTGGGCTTTTCAAAATACAAATCAATAGGATGGATCAACACCGTTATACATTACTTTCTCATTAGTCACAACTCATACTAATTTGAAAGTTATGACCTACAATGGCCAGACAAAACATATAAATACAATTGTCAATTTTGTGTACAAGGTCTTCCGAAATTTGTAATTTATAAATTTGTATATTTATTCAGAGTTGGTTTTCTACATAATTTGTTTGGCTCAATGCTTAGACATTTACTTTGTTTTCCTATAACATTGAATTATAATTACAAAATTAATAAAACCCGTGCATCGCACGGGTGGACATCTAGTAATTTATAAACCAAAAGTTTAACAGTTAACACCTCTCATCTGGTTTTTCCCGCTCGCAACCCTCCACCATCCACTAACCTTTTTCTCTCCCCCTTCTCTCTCTCTCTCTCTCAAGAAAGCGCAGGTATATCATATCACACACGCAGCTAATAGATCTCAGATAATCTCAGATCTGAAAAGCACGCACATCACACACTCACAGAAATTGAGATATGTTGGTTGTTCTTGATTTCTTCCAGATACAAGAATATATTCCATGGAATTGTTGTACAGTGCCTTTTTATTGTTTATCTTCAACAAGGTTTCACCCACTAATATTTCAACTTTGAAACTATAGCTGATAGCACTCCTCAGACACTGGCCACGTAGATTCAGTTTCCTTCTTTTTTTCCTTTTACAACCTGTTTTACCGATTTCAGTTTTTATCGGTTTAAGCGGTTCTTGGCAAGCGAATCCGGTTTCAACCGATCCAGCCTGAAATCTGGTTATAATACCCCTCCCGAGCCAGATTAGTGGCCGGTTCTCAGTTGAACCGGTCGGTTCGATTCAGTTATGATAATAGTACATTATATAATTATATTTATACGTTACTCCATTCGGTCCGAAACTATTTTTAAATTTCAAGACTTGTCCTCTTATTATATAAGTTTCCTGATGTTACTTATATTATATATTCTCCTACACTAATGATAAAATGCAAATGCAGTGCATTGTAACTTATAATAAAATTACTGTATTCTATGTATGATAGGCAGTGGATATCTAGTATTATTAACATGAGAATTTTTCCAAAACTGATGGCTCAAAAATTAGAGCTCAAAAGTCACCGGACAATTATGGCGACCGATTATTCTTTGACTCGTGCATTGAAATTTTTTGTAATGAATTCCCACTCTCTAAATGCATTTTGGTTTCGCTAGCTTGTCAAGAAATTTATTAACTAGATCCCCGTATATCTGCTTACAATGACTTCAATCAAAAGGTTGTTCCTTCTTTTAGGTCTCTCATCATTTATGTCCTTGTTATCTCCTCTACACCTTAATAAAAGAGGTCTTTTGTATAATAATTTTTTAGATCATAATTGTGGTCATTAACAATAAGTTATTTGTGATCACTTATTGTCACAAATTTCTCTACAAATTTTTTGAGACTATTTTAAGATTACTTTTAGAGACAACTAGTTGTTGCAAAAAAAATATTTTAGACGCATTTGAGACCACTTTGTGATCACAAATATATTATTTGCATCCGAGTTCTTGAGACAACAATAAAATAGTGACAAATACTCATTATTTGAGACTATTTCTCATAGATTGTGACATATACTTATTATTTGAGACTATTTATCGTCTCAAAAGATAATTTTTGTTGTAGTGTCACATGCCAATTTACATGAACAAACAAGTAAGCTAAACTTTCTATAAATTTGATATTATTAGTTAGCTCCCTTATGTATCAAGTATTTAAATTATGAGCAGGGGATTAGTTGCAGCTCAATTGGTATAACTCAGTCAATTATATAGGGTTTAATTTCCATCGATTCTACCCCAACCAGGTGGATGAATCAGCATAAACAATGATACATTTCTTTAAAAAGAAAATATCGGTCCTTCGACATAAACAGTACTCCCTCCATTCCAAAAAAAATGTTGCTTCAGACTTTTTAAAAAATTAAGGATAGATAGTAGGGATGGAAAGAATAAATATATCCCTACGTAATCCATTTATTTGGGATATATTTTGTGGAATAGAGAAATATAGTCCTCCCCGCATTCACAAATAAATGTTATTATAGGGAAACCCATTTTTTCACAAAAAAAAAAAAAAAATGTCATTCTGGAAATTTTTGTCTATTTCTTCTAACATTGCCGTTAGCTAAATCAAAGTCTTATAATATATCACTCCCTTCATTTTAAAATAAATGATGTTTTAGAAAGAAGTGGGAGAACTAAGAAATAAATATATTACCAAATGTTGGTTTGACCCGAGCCATGGGCCCGGTTCACCCGGGCTATTGGATCTGGTCGAAGGCCGCCCAAGTGGGCTGTCCCAATTATAGGAAGTGAGCTATTATGGGAGGCCCATCTCCATTATTAGAAGCCCACTCCTCCCCCTATGTAAACCCATTAAGTGTACAGGGTACACTTGATGAGGAGAATAGTGAGAACTGTTTCTCACTTACGTGAGAAACAGAAAGGGGAGAAATCAAAAGTAATTTCTCCCATACCCAAAAGCGATTTTCCAAAGCCTCCGGAGATGGCTTTTGGATTTTGGATCGTGGTGGATTTTTTATTGTGATTTCCACCCCGATAGAGAGTACGAATCATCGAGGCGAGGCCGTGGTTCGACCCGTATACGATCCGGGTTCAAATTCGTTGCCCGACTCTAATTCCTGGGAGACGTATAGTGTGTTTGACTCAACACATGTACTGAAACCAATTGAAAATGCACTTAATCGTGCTAATCCAAAGTAATTTTCTTAGTTCTTGACACACCTGCCATATGAGTCGACAATGAGGATTAAGTATATAGCATTATTCATTAAGTGTGGTAGTAGATACCTGAACACTTCTTGGGAAGCACTTGATAGTGCACACTCGACTTGAATGATTATAAATGCTAGACAGTGTCAGACTTGTCAATTAATTCCTTTACTTTGGGTAAAAGGACTTAAGACAGTGAATGTCAGAACTGGAAATCTCGTGGACATTTTTTTATTATTTCAATAGGATTATGAGGATAAACACGAGAATTTATGCCATAATTGACAACTTAGGCATTTATCACTGCACATTTGATTTGCAGCATGCTGAAGTTAATGATTAGGCTTGATCCCTTGTAATTTAGAATTGCATGATGATCTAAAGTTTTTCTGTCTGTTATCCTCAAGAATCTTGAAATAGAATAAATTTTTTGTTTCAGTTGGAGTTCTTCTAAAGATCTGGACTCGGCTTGAGATAATGATAGATTGATTGGTTGATAAACATTAAGACAATATTGTAGATGGACATGACGAGAATGTTTCGTGTTGTTTGGATGAAGTAAACATATGTGTATGCTTTGAAAGTGGACTGATTAGTGCAAACGTGCACTAGACTAGTTTACGTTAGGCATAACATGATGCTTCAATTAACTGGAAATGCACTCGAGGAGTAATTTTTCAGAATTGATAATTCCAGGGGGGATTTTTCCACTTCATCATCAGACACTTGAAGCATCTTTTAAGACAATTAGGATAATTTTACTATTACGATTAATCCACTGTGATGTTTTGTGATTCAACGAAGTAATAGTTGATCATTGAGCCAAATCTCGTGATACATATGAGGACTACTCACACGAATTAGTCAAATTCATTTAATTCATTGAAGTCTAGACACTGGTGTGTTTGACACAATGATCAAATGAATAAAGCATAAGTGCTCTTAGACTAATTACAGGTGTGAAAAGTCTCATGATCATATGATGATCAATGTACGGAGATATTATCAAGCAAACATCCGTTCTTCACACACATTTTTCAATAAAATTGTGTGGTGAAGAGGAGGGAAAGAGACGTTGCTAGATAAATATTGAGGTTCATGAGGGTGCAAGTCAAGTAGTTTATTTTATTGGGAAAGAACATTGATTGCGACCCATACCTTGAATCAAGGTATTCATTGAATCAGTAACTTAAATATCTCGTAAACTTTTGGACTTATAGATAGTCAGACCTGAGCAAATGAAGGTTTAAGGGGTCAATGGGGATCCTAGGGATCAATTACTTAGGCGAGTGACATTTTTCAATTAAGTTTGGAAAGCTAAAAAACTTAGTAGAGGAAATGTATCCTTAAGGGATACTCTGTCAGTCCAAAGGTTATAGGTTCAATGATGAACAGTTGATAAGTTTGTTACTGAAGTAGAATCACAAAACCTAGCATTTTGGAGATATTTCTATGAAATGTTCAAATGAAGATCTGCATCTAACTGAGCTATGAGTAGTTCAAAAGGATATCCTGAAATAAGATTCCAGTGGGGGTCAACATTCAGTGAAACCAAAATCTGTTTGAATTTTTCGATGGAACAAAATCGGGAAAATGCATGCTTGAATCTATGAGATTGCAAGACATGTTTTAACTAGGAATCTCCAGAATTTGAGAAAGAATTGGACTCGGTATCATCCTTGGATGGATGAAAGCAAATGGATAGTTATCTGATTGGTGTAGTTGAAACCAAGTCCGGGAACTGGAAGATATCTATTGGACACAGAGAGATTGTGAACCAACGGTTCTCAAAAGGCTGTTAAAACTGCTAGAGGTAAAAATCTCAAATAAGTTGGAAAGTTACACTTTGAGTGTAAGGCTTGTCCAGAGGGACATTTCCTACCAATGTTGAGTTTTACCATGATTCGTTCTTAGTTAGCTAACTTAGAATTTGATTTGTAAATTTTTGAAGTGGTTGAGTGACTGTATTTTTCAGTGAAGAACTTGACCGATAAACAAATTGGTTTACCAAGGAGGTTTATAGTTAGAGGCCAAGAAATTAATTCATGGTATGGTACAGTACTCATGTCAAAAGTATATGAGATTTTACGAAAGTATTAATCTCATGTAACACCATAAGGAAACTTGCAATCTAAATTTTTCCAGCGAGCAAAGATATTGAGTATTATGACCATTGATAAATGGACTATCTTTCAACTCAGAGTTGAAGAATATGGATAGGGTTATGTGGGTTATGGTTCAATTACATCAAAGGTGTCCACACTTTGTATAAAATATGGTGCTGAATCAGGAATCGGGTCAAGAAGTTGAAGAACCGGCCTGAGAAATCAAAACAGAAGGAGAACCGGATTCATAACTACCTGTTCAGGGTGGTTATGAAAGCAGTTGCAACAAACAGAACATACAACGGTTTTAAAACCGTTGCAGAGCAGTTCAGCTTGCAGTTTTCTCATCTAGATGATTCGAGCTGTTTCTTTTATATAGAGTTATGATAAATGATGTAATTAATCACAATTTAAAGTTTTCCCTCTGGTTTTATCAACTTCAAGAGAGAATTGAGTGATTAGAGTTGCGTGCTCAGTTTAGGGTTCTAAGTTGAGGGGATTGAGTAATTCTGGAATAATTCTTGTAATCTTGAGGTGTTGATAGTAAATTGAGGTGTGTTAATCCTCCGTGGATGTAGAACATTTGTTCGAACCACGTAAAATTCCTGTGTGTTAAATTTCTTTTCTTCTTGTTTGCGCGAATCATTTTCGTTTTCTGGTTTGTTTGAATTTGTCCATTGAATTCGACCGCTATTCTTAGTTTCTGGCCGAACAGAATCCGATGATTTTATGTAAAGAAGACTTAACATAGTGGCGCCGTCTGTGGGAAACTAAAACCTGAGAAGTGATCCATGGCGGGCATGAAGATGGAGGTGGACAGATTTACTGGGAAGAATGATTTCGCTCTCTGGAAGATAAAGATGAATGCAATTCTGATTCAGAATGGGTTGTCCATGGCATTGAAGGCTCAAGAAGATTGGCCACTTGCTGAGAGGCCAAAATTCCAAGAAACTGATCAGAAGGCTCTCAGCTCGATTATCTTTTGTCTGGGAGATAAACCACTCAGAGAAATATCAAGATGTAAAACAGCTTTGGAGGCATGGTCGAAGCTGGAGGAATTATATCAATCAAAAACGGTAACCAACAAACTTTTTCTTAAACAGAAACTGCTGTCCTTTAAAATGGTTGAGGACAAAGTGTGATTGACCAACTTGATGATTTTAATCACTTGATTGATGATCTTGAAGATCTTGGTGTAAATCTGGAAGAAGATGATAAATCTCTTATGTTACTGAACTCCCTACCTAAGTCACTTGGAAACTTTAGGGATACCTTAATGTTTGGTAGACAGGAGAAATTAAGCTATGATGTGATAGTAACTTCCCTGAAAACCAAAGGATTACAACTCCAAGGTGATCAGAAATTCAATCCTGCTGCCGAAGGTTTGAATGTGAAATTCAAGAAGCAATTTCCAAAGAAGAAGCATCACAATCAAGGTCAGAAAGACCATAAAACTGGTGGAGAGGATTTCAAGAAGCCATCAGATTGGGTGGAGAGAAGGAGATGCTATTCTTGCAAACAGACTGGACATCTCAAAAAGAACTGTCCATCAAGGAAGAATAAAACTGAGAAAAAGGGAGCAGATGCTGCAGTAGTAGAGCAAGCAGATGAGTTGGCAGAGGTTTTGAATGTATCAGAGGGAAGAATAACCAAGGAGTGGGTGTTAGACACGGGGTGCTCATTTCACATGTGTCCTCATGAGCATCTGTTTCAACAATTGACTAAGACAGATGGGGGAATTGTTCTTCTGGGAAATGATCAATCCTGTAAAGTCAAAGGAGTGGGCTCTGTGAAGATTCAAATGTATGATGGAGTCCCAAGAATTATCTCAAATGTGAGATATGTACCATCACTCAAAAGGAATTTGATATCTCTTGGTTCTTTGAATGAAACTGGCTGTGAATTTAGTACAGTGAATGGATATATTCACATCACTAAGAATAACAAAGTAGTAATGAAAGGGGAAAAACAAAATGGTCTGTTCATTTTGCTTGGAGAATCAGTTATGGGGTCAGTAGATGTCACTTTAAATAAATCAGAAGTGATGATATGGCACAAAAGAATGGGTCATATGGGCATAAAGGGAATGAAGGAGTTATCAAAGAGAGGAGTGATTGGAAATATGAGTTCAAACAACTTGGAATTCTGTGATCAGTGTGCAATGGGCAAGTCTAAGAAGCTAGCATATGGGACAACAGCACACACAACCAAGGAGATTCTGGATTATGCACACTCTGATGTGTGGGGGCCTGCCAGAACAGAAACTTTAAGTGGTGGCAAGTATTTTATGACAATAATAGATGACTACAGCAGAAAAGTGTGGGTATACATCCTAAAGCAGAAGAGTAAGGCATTCTCAAAGTTTAAAGACTGGTGTACTCAAGTAGAAAACCAAAGGGACAGGAAGCTCAAATATTTGAGAACTGATAATGGACTTGAGTATTTGTCAAATGAATTCACAGATTTCTGTAAAGAAAGGGGGATTGTCAGGCACAAAACAGTACCACTAAACCCCCAACAGAATGGCATTGCTGAGAGGTTAAATAAGACTATTCTGGAAAAGGTCAGGTGCATGATGATAGATGCAAAACTCCCTAAAGTCCTCTGGGGAGAAACAGTGAACACAGCTTGCTATCTGATAAACAAAACTCCCTCATCAACATTCGATTTCAAGACACCAGATGAAATCTGGTATGGAAGGATGTCAAACTATTCAGGGATCAAGGTATTTGGGTGTTTGGCATTCACTCACATAAGACAGGACAAACTGGACCCTAGAGCATTAAGATGTGTTTTCCTTGGCTATCCAGAAGGAACAAAGGGTTACAGACTATGGTGTGTTGAAAAAGGACACCAGAAGCTTATCATTAGTAGAGATGTGAAGTTTAATGAAGGAGTTATGGGATATCTCTCAACTGGAAATCATTCAGAAACTGAGGGGATTACTCAAGATGAAATTTCACCAGTTGAGGTGGAGGTATCAAGAGTAGATACTCAACAGGTTACAGAACCAATAAATCATGGAGAATCAAGTAGTTCCTCAGACAGTGAAGAAGACCAACCTGATCAGAACAACCTAAGAAACTACAGTTTGACTAGAGATAGAGCCAGAAGAGAGGTTCATCCACCAAAGAGATATGGACAAGCTGACATGGTATATTATGCATTGAATGCTGCAGAATCTCTTGAGTATACAGAACCTCAGACTTACTCAGAAGCTATCAGAGGAGTTGAGAAGAAACAATGGATGAATGCTATGATGGAAGAAATGAATTCTCTGGAGAGAAATCATACTTGGGAGCTAGTGAAGAGGCCAAATGGTCAGAAGCTTGTAAGCTCAAAATGGATCTTTAAGAAGAAATTGGAAGTTATAAATGGTGAGAAACTCAGATATAAAGCTAGGTTGGTGGCAAGAGGATTCACTCAGAGGGAAGGGATTGATTTTCATGAAGTATTTTCACCAGTAGTTAAGCACACTTCTATTAGAATCTTGTTGGCAAAAGTTACACAGGAAAATCTTGAACTTCAACAACTAGATGCCAAGACTGCTTTTCTACATGGAGAGTTAATGGAAGATATTTACATGAAACAGCCTGAGGGTTTTGAAAAACCTGGGGAAGAAGACAAGGTATGTCATTTGAAGAAGTCTCTGTATGGTTTGAAGCAAAGTCCAAGGCAATGGAATAAAAGGTTTAATGAGTTCATGATAAATGCTGGTTTTGCTAGAAGTCTTTATGACAACTGTGTATACTTTGAGAAGAATGCAAAAGCAGATCAAATATACCTATTGTTATATGTGGATGATATGCTAATAGCTAGCAAGAGTAAACTGAAGATTCAACAGTTGAAGGGAAAGTTAAGCACAGAGTTTGAAATGAAAGATCTGGGAAGTGCTAAGAAGATGCTAGGAATGGATATTATCAGAGACAAAGAAGCAGGTGTGTTATTTTTATCTCAGAGGGATTACCTACAAAAGGTACTGGAAAGGTTTAACATGCATGAATCAAGGCCATTGGTAATTCCAGTAGGGCAACAAACCAAACTATCAAAAGATCAAAGTCCAAAGACACCTGCTGAGGAGAAATATATGCAGAGTATACCTTATGCAAGTGGAGTAGGGAGTCTCATGTATGGTATGATTTGTAGCCGCCAGATTTGGCATTTGCAGTATCCTTAGTTAGTAGGTTTATGGCAAACCCTGGAAGAGAACACTGGGAAGCCCTGAAGCATATTCTGAGATATCTGAAAGGAACAGTCAGTTTAGGTTTGAAATATGTGAAAACAAGCTCTGAATGTGATCCTTTGTTGGGATTTGTAGATGCAGATTTTGCTGGAAATATAGACACTAGAATGTCTATTTCAGGGTATGTGTTTACACTATATGGAACAACAGTCTCTTGGAGGTCTGTACATCAACCAGTAGTGGCGTTATCTACAACAAAAGCAGAATACATTGCAGTGACTGATGCTTGCAAAGAAGCTATATGGCTAAAAGGGATTCTAAAAGATTTTGGTGTGAGAAAGAAGTGTGTTATAGTGCTGTGTGATAATCAGAGTACTCTACATCTGGTTAAGCACCACGTTTTTCATGAAAGATCAAAACATATAGATGTAAAGATGCATTTTGTTAGAGATATTATTGAAGCTGGGACAGTGATGGTGAAGAAAGTGCAGACAAAGGAAAATGCTGCTGATTTTCTTACAAAGTCAGTTCCTGGAGCGAAGTTTGCTTATTGCTCAAGCTTGATCAAGCTTGAGTCATGTTTCTGAGATAAGAGATGGTGAAGGTTGAGGAAATGACACACACTTTGATTTATTGAGGTGGAGATTTGTGAGTTATGGTTCAATTACATCAAAGGTGCCCACACTTTGTATAAAATATGGTGCTGAATCAGGAACCGGGTTAAGAAGTTAAAGAACCGGCCTGAGAAATCAAAAAGAAAGAGAACCGAATTCATAACCACCGGTTCAGGGTGGTTATGAAAGCAGTTGCAACAAACAGAACAGACAACGGTTTTAAAACCGATGCAGAGCAGTTCAGCTTGCAGTTTTCTCATCTGGATGATTCGAGCTGTTTCTTTTATATAGAGTTATGATAAATGATGTAATTAATCACAATTTACAGTTTTCCCTCTGGTTTTATCAACTTCAAGAGAGAATTGAGTGATTAGAGTTGCGTGCTTAGTTTAGGGTTCTAAGTTGAGGGGATTGAGTAATTCTGGAATAATTCTTGTAATCTTGAGGTGTTGATAGTAACTTGAGGTGTGTTAATCCTCCGTGGATGTAGAACATTTGTTCGAACCACGTAAAATTCCTGTGTGTTGAATTTATTTTCTTCTTGTTTGCGCGATTCATTTTCGTTTTCTAGTTCGTTTGAATTTGTCCATTGAATTCGGCCGCTGTTCTTAGTTTCTGGCCGAACAGAATCCGGTGATTTTATGTATAGAAGACTTAACAGGTTACTTATAGGATAAGTGAAGGTTCCACGGGATCATCTAGATGTCTACTTGTGATTGTATGAGCATCATTTGTAAAAATCTTAAAGTGATTCCATTTGGACGCCCATGTATCTACTAATACTCTTATTGGCAATAGACAAAGTTTTGAAGCCACTTAATGTGTCCAATAACTTCTATAGAGAAGTTTACAGTGTCCATGATACAATATTCTAGTACTGCTAAGAGCTGTAAATAACTTTGAGATGTGTGTGCCTTAGTGTAGGCTTTGCCATGGGTCTAGTAATTGAGCATTAATCAAATCCTAGTAAAAGTGTAGAAGTACATTTGATAGGATTTTTGTGATGTCTAGGATGCATTGTATCATTCTCCTTAGTGGAGGAAGTATGATCTAGTTGGAATAAGACATAACTAATACTCAATACGGTGATGCAGATCAGAGACTACATCTAAGTAGTTACTCTTGCAAAATGGCAAGATCATCTCAAGGAGATGAGAGTAATGGATAAATGTATAGATTTCTACAATCAGAGCAAAGCTTGGAGCTTCTACCTATACAATGTGAAGTTTTTTTTGGTTGAGTGATTTTGGAGTGATAAGCAGTTCAGTGGGGGCATTGGCAACCAACAACCCATAAATGGGGCGTAGCTTATGAGAGACTCCAAACACTAACCGAGTACATCACAACTTGACTTTATCTAGGATATTATCACATAATGCGAGGTGATTATGATACTTATGTAAACTTATGAATTGATGGTATATTCAAAAGTATGTCGGACAAGTTGAAATTGATTGGCTCTCTCACACGAGCAATCACCTCCAATGTCGAATGACATAGGAGATGAGACCAGTATAGAATTCATTCAGTTGATTCTATGAGTGTCGCCTTTGTACGCTAAGATTAGATCGATGTTCGGTAACATGAGATCGAATTGGATATTTGATTATCGAATTATAACTTTTCGTATAGCCAGATGCATGTTTTCTCAAGTTAGACGTTAACTTGAGGGCATCTAAGGAGAAAACTCAGGTTAGCTGCTGAAAAACATCTAGACCAAGATCTGTACAATGTGTTTGGTAAATGACATACGCTTCCTTTAGGGAAATGACACATTGTAACGTGCGTTTCGTATTGCATGTGCTTGTGACCAAGTGGATAGTGAGAAATGAGTCTCTATTCTCTCATTGTGTGAGATTCCAGAGGTTTGGATTACCTCATAGTATATCCTTAAGACTTTTTCCTGTGCCTTTAGTCTTCTTCTCAGTGTTGCTACTTTAGCATGCTCCCAATAACCACGAAATTATTCGGCTATGCGGGACATGTCTAGGAAAACAGTTAGATGAAAGGCTAGGAAGTATAAGGAAAAAGGAAGACCGTTACTTCCATCACAGTTTAAAGATTCACTGGTGCCAATTATGTTCAAGGAACGTAATAGTGAATGTAAAACGGAGTGATGAATCTGGTGTGCTCCTTCATTAATGAAGGGACAAGGAGGCATACTGATTCTTGGCATTGGGTAACGAGTCTGGGATATAACGAGTTCGTTGTCCTCAAATTCTTGATGTCGAGATGTTATACACCTTAACCAGTGTATAACTATATGCTCTTGAGATACTCGTGGGTCACAAGATCCATTAGCTAGTATGATCTCGGTGAGTTGGAAAGATCACGAGGGTTGGGTCTCAGCCCTCATGGGTGAGTGGGGGATGTTCGTTTGACCCGGGCCATGGGCTCGATTCACCCAGGCTATTGGACCCAGTCGAAGGCCGCCCAAGTGGGCTGGCCCAATTATAGGAAGTGGGTTATTATAGGAGGCCCATCTCCCATTATTAGAAGCCCATTCCTCCCCCTATATAAACCCATTAAGTGTACAGGGTACACTTGATGAGAGAGAATAGTGAGAACTGTGTCTCACTTACGTGAGAAACAGAAAGGGGAGAAATCAAAAGTGATTTCTCCCATACCAAAAAGTGATTTTCCAAAGCCTCCGGAGATGACTTTTGGATTGTGGATCATGATGGATTTCCGATTGTGATTTTCACCCCGACCGAGAGTACGAATCATCGAGGTGAGGCCATGGTTTGACCCGTATACGATCCGGGTTCAAATCCGCTGCAATCGAAGGTACCCGACCCTAATTCCAACACCAAATATACCCCCTAGATTTTGTGATGATAAGATTTGATTCAATCAAATATGAATGAGAGGTTGAAATGTAAAAGATATTTTAGGATTGACATAGGGCAAATTGAGAGAAATGGTAAAAAGAATAGCTAAAACATCAATTATTTTGAAAAATCACTAAGAAGTTATCATCATTTATTTTGAAATGGAGGGAGTATAATATTATTATCACCTAAATTATTTGATTTCTCAATCGGTAAATTAATGATCTTCCCTCTCTCATTCCTCCTGTTAGAGGTAGAGGTTGCCAAATCGACCCGACCCGATATTTTAGATGGAGTGGGCCATAAAAATATAGGCCCGAAGTAATATTTGGCCCAACTGGGCCGGTTCGATGGGCCCCGAGTCAGTCCAATAATCTTAGTATAGTATAGGGGAATACCCTGGGATGAGCCGACTAATTTTAGGGCTGACCAACTTTTGGCCCGGCCCAAAATATAGAGTTGGCCCGATGGGCCCGGCCCGACCGATTGAGCCGTCCGAATTGCCACCTCTAGTTAGCGGTATGATAAAATAGTTAGTTAGGATTAAATGAGAGGAGGAATATTAGTTGGTTAGTTATTGTAACTACCTCTCTCTCCTTATATATATTGTACATCTTAGTCAAAACAAGATATGAAATTAAGCAGTTTACTTCAACATGGTATTAGATTTAGCCTAATTGATCCAAAATTAGCTGCGAAATCAAAAATCATTTCTGGTCTATCTTCTTTCCCCCATCTTCTTCTTTTCTTCTTGAATTACGTTGTCAATGGCGGCGACAGACTTATCAATTGCATCTACGGCAAATCTCTCTGCCAATTTCACGGTTCTAACACCAATTGCCCTCCGCTAGAGAAAGGGATTCTACACCTTTTGGAAAATGCAAGTGCTAGCAAAAGCTCAAGGCCATGGATATGATGGTTTTCTTCTTGGGGCAATGAAGGTCCTGCCATAGTTTCTTGATGATTCTTCCACGTCTTCAGCATCGACTCAGATGAGTCAGGTAAATCCACAGTATCTTGTATGGTTACGACATGATAAAGTGTTGTTTGGATAGTTGTTAGCGTCAATATCGGAAGGAATGTTGGGTCATGTTACTAGGTATGGTCTGTTTTGGAGTCGTTATTGAAGTCTTCTTCGCGAGCTAAGGCAATGAACCTAAGATTTCAGCTGCAAACATTGAAAAAGGGAAATATGTCAGTCGATCAGTATATCTTCGCTATGAAAGGTATTGCAGATAATCTAATTGATGCAGGTCAAACCATTACTGATGATAAGCTCATTGTCTATATTCTGAGTGGATGCGATCAAGAATTTGAATCCATAGTTGTCAACCAATCTACTAGGTCTGAAACGTTAATCCTGCAAGAAGTTTAATTCATATTACAGACACATGAGATGCGGCTACATCAACCGTCTAACAATTAGGCACTAAGTGCCACAGACAATGTTTAAGTCAATTGTACTTATGGTTCTTCATATGTGACAAACGGGGTTTCCGATCATGAAAACACGCTTAGAATAGAGATTTTTTCGTATATTTGTACATTCTAAGCTCTCGTCTATCATATAATTCATATTTTCTTTCTCTCGTCGGAAAAAAATATGTTCTTGAGCATTTTGTAGGTAAAACAGGTGTAAAAAGAGACGATGAGTAGAAGAGAGTCGAAAAAAACATGAAAAAACCCAAAGACTGAAGAAACGTGCCAAAACTGGGTCGTGCACGGTTGCAGCCATGCAAGCCTTTAAGACCGTGCACGGCCCGTGTGCGTAGAAGGCAAAGAAGCTCCCAGAGCTCGGTGCACAGTCATGACCGTGCGCCCCTGCACGGACCGTGCACAATTCAGAGAGTTGGGGTTTTTCAGGGTCGTGCACGGTCACGACCGTGCAAAGCTTGCATGGACCGTGCATGAACACCAGAAATGTGGACTTTTCAGCCCCAAAACTTTATTTTTGGCCCAAGAACCTTAAAAAAACCTCAGTTAGGTGTATAGATACCCTAATTTCAATTTTTCCTAGCTAGCACACTTTCCATAGTTACCTTTTAGAGAGAGAGAATTTTGAGAGCAAAAGGTGGTGATTGAGCTTGGAGATCAACATATCATCTAAATGGGTTTTATCTTTCCATTCTCTTTTAATATTTGTATGAACTTGGTTATATTTATATATTTGTGCTTGTCATTTATCATGATTATGGTTGGCTAATTTCCTTAATCTAGGTTTAGAAAGAAAATTATGGGTGTTTAGTGATTATTAGCCGATTAATTCAACTCCGTGTTATGCTATTGATTGATTAATTGTTTAAAAATGCTTGTTGAATGAATTGATCACTTATTTAACATTATTGAGGATTAAATTGGAACCGAGAGGGGCGATTTGATCCAAGATCACATTAATTGACATGTTAAATAATAAAACCGAGAGGTTTGAGCTAGTTGTGGGAGTTTTGGTCTTAGAATCGATTAGGAGTTGTATTTGATTAATCGACCGAAGACGACGATTAATCCTATACAATTAACACGTAATTTGCTCCGAGAGGGGGATTTTGCATATATTTGTGATCATTCCTTGATACATAGCATTCGGTTAAAAGTTGGATTAATAGTGATTAGATGCTCGTAATTGAAATCTAAGCCTAGATAACCCTTATTAATTATCTAATCCCCTATAATTTGTTCTCTAGTTCATCCTATTAGTTTTAGTTACTTGTTTATTTCAAATTAGTTCTTAAAATACCAAAAATCACTTATTCGATAGTTTAGTTAGCCATTTTATGTTTATTGCAATTCACATATCCGATATCGATATCAATCATCATGGGATCGACCTTGTACTTGCTTAGTACTACTATTGACGTCGTACACTTGCGGTTGCTCAATTTTAGTTGCAAAACTAAGTTTGTGTCAAGTTTTTGGCGCCATTGCCGGGGATTCGATAACGATAGCCGAAAAGTGTTGTTCTAGGCATTTAGTGATACTCTAGACACTTTCTTTTTGTTATTAGTTTAGTTTATTTTATTCGTTGATTAATCATCAATTGAGCTTACAAGATCTCTTTTTTATTGTTGAGCAAGGTGTTGATGCACTTGAGGTCGCAAGGATTGGAAGGCTTGCAATCTATTGATCCAAAAATCGAGGCAACTTGTAGACACAATCAAGGGAGAAAGAATAGAGAAAGAAGCATGGAAGCCGGAGATAACGACACAAGAGTCGTCAATCAAGTTGAGAGGAATGCACCTCTAATTCCATCCAATCAAGCAAACATCTATCATCAAATGATAGAGATGATGTGGAAACAGCAAGAAGAGGTGAATGCTGTCCGGAATTGGAAAGAGCAAGTGCTTAACCTGCCACCCGAAGACACTATTCAAGACTTTCTACGACTGATAGTAAACCGCAATTATGGTGGGATGGGTAGAGCACCCGTGAATCCAGTGAATTTCGAATTAAAGTCGGCGCTCATTAACATCATCCAATAGAATCCGTTTGGAGGCCATGCGAGTGAAGACCCGAATTTGCATTTGTCTACGTTCTTGGAAGTCTGCGGGACGATTCAAATCAACCAAGTCCCGCATGATCAAATTAAGCTCCGCCTTTTCTCCTTTTCGTTGAGAGACAGGGCAAAGCTGTGGTACAATTCCCTCGTCAACGAGGACATACGAACATGAGACAATCTCTATTAGAGGTTCCTTCATAAGTACTTTCCAGCAAGTAAGACTATTAGATTGAGAGGAGAAATCACGCAACTCTGTCAGTTCGATGTTGAACCATTATGGGAGGCGTGGGAGCGTTTCAGAGACTTACTCCGGAAGTGCCCCCAACACGGGTTGCAATATAAGGAGCAAATTGCTACTTCTATTATGGGTTATTTGGGCCTACAAGGGAAATCATATATGCAGCCGCTGGTGGTTCATTGTTTACAAGAACAGGGAGAGATGCAACAATAATTATTGAGGACATGGCCACAAATTCGTATCAATGGTCAAACAAAAGGAACAAACTAAGGGTGGTTGCAAAGGTAGTGGAAAAAGAGGCAAGCTCTTCACTATCGACTCAAATAGAGGCTTTGCCAAAATAATTGGAGTCACTAACCAAAGCCGCCTCATCGATTCAAGTGGAACAAAGTGCGAACACCGTTGTTGCACAAGAAAACCCTGAGGATTGTAACTTTATTCATCAAATAGGTTATGGAAACCAACGGGGACACCAAATATCCACATCCACATTCGGGGCAAGACCAACATTCAAACTACAATCACAACCAACACTAATCAGGTCACTACCAATCGGGATCAAAGGGTGATCAAAATCTTTCTTATGGAAATCCCAACAATTGGATTCAACCACCACCCGGATTCTATGTTACCAATGGGGTATAAACAAAGGTAGGGAGTCAAGCTTAAAGGAACTCTTGACATATTTCATTTCAAGGACGGACGAAAAATATCACAAATGGACAATTCTTTCGCAAAGTTTTAAGTTGATGTAAGCAAGAGTATTATGACGAACGGGGTTGACATCAAAAGCTTGCAATTGCAAATGAGCCAGTTAGCCCAAGCCATTAACCCCCAATACCAAAGGGGCAGTTTCCGAGTGACATGATGAAGAATCCCAAGGAACAATGCCAAGCAATTCGGCTAAGGAACGGAGCCGAGTATGAAGGGCCAAAGTTACTGGTGGATAGTGTGAGCGAGTGATCAAGAAAAAGCATCTAGAAGAACAAGCAAAACCCAAGGATCGTGGAGAACCGAGTGAAAAAAGGGTCGTGAAGCCAAACTCCACTCCTAACTCTATTCCTCTTCCTTATGTCCCCCCCCTTCCATTTCCACAAACTTATCAAAAGAAAAAGTTGGATAACCAATTTGCTAAGTTTTTGAAATCTTAAAAAAATTGCATATTAACATTCATTTTATTGATGCTTTACAACAAATGCCTAATTATGCTAAATTTTTTAAGGATGTGATATCAAAGAAGCGAAGGTTGGAGGCATATGAGACGGTTAATTAACCGAGGAGTGTAGTGCTGTGATTCAAAGAAGAATCCCTCAAAAGAGGAAGGATCCAGGTAGCTTTACAATTTCTTGTATTATTGGGGATAAAAATTTTGAAAAAGCATTATGTGATCTTGGGGCAAGCATCAATCTCATGCCACTCTCTATATTCATAAATTGGAAATTGGAACCATCAAACCTACCACTATCACCTTGCAAATGACGGATAGGTCTTTGACCTATCGGAAAGGGATAGTGGAGGTTGTGTTGATCAAAGTAGATGAGTTCATAATCCCGGTAGATTTTGTTGTTTTGGACATGAATGAGGACAAGGAAATCCCCTTGATATTGGGCCACCCGTCTCTAGCAATGGGTGGAGCCCTCATTGATTTTCAAAAAGGAGAACTCATCTTACGAGTGAATGATGAAAAGGTTACTTTTTCGATTTATAAGGCAATGAGGTTTCACAATGTGGATGCAGTTAATGTTATAGAGGAATGTTATGCTTTATATTTGCTAGATATCAATGATACAAGAAATTTCCTAGCTTCTAGTGATATTGACTCTTTAGAGATTTGTTGAATGACTCTATATTTGCATGTACCAACAATGAAGCTAACAGTGTTGATATTGTGGATAGTGTTAGGGCATTGAATTCTTTGCAGGAGGTGCACAAAGAGGAAGTTTCTTGGTTAAAATTGGAGAATGAGGGTTCAACAGGGCTAAAGGAGCCTAAGGGCAAAGAAGAAGAAGAACCCAACGTTGAGTTGAAACCTCTTCCTGACCACTTGAGGTATGAGTACCTCGACGAAGGTAAGAAATTTCCAGTCATCATTTCTGCATATCTCAATGAGAGTGAATGAGAAAAATTGCTTGAAATTTTGAGAAAGTACAAAAATGCTATTGGATGGTCCATCTCGGATCTTAAGGGGATTAGCTCCGCTATTTGCATGCATAAAATTTTAATGGAAAATGATTATAAATCGAGTGCAAAATCAGCGTAGGTTAAATCCAAATATGCAAGAGGTGGTGAAGAAAGAAGTTTTAAAATGGCTTGATAATGAGATAGTTTTTCCTATCTCCGATAGCAAGTGCGTGAGTCATACAGAAGTAGTGCCTAAGAATGGAGGAATAATGGTGGTTAAGGTGAGTTAATAGGAAGAAGTAGCCACTAGGTTAATAACCGCTTGGAGGGTGTGTATTAACTACTGAAAGTTGAATGCGGCTACTAGGAAAGATCATTTTCCCCTTCTGTTTCTTGACCAAATGTTGGATAGACTAGCCGGGTACGAGTACTATTGTTTTTTGGATGGGTACTCCGGGTACAATCAAATTATTATTGCCCCAGAGGATTAAGAAAAAACAGCATTTGTATGTCAATATGGTATTTTTGCCTTAAGGAGAATGCCCTTTGGTTTATGTAATGCACCGACTACTTTTCAACGATGCATGATGGCTATCTTTAGAGGTTTGATTGAAAATGTGATGGAAGTGTTTATGGATGATTTTTCCGTTTTCGATTCATCTTTTGATCATTGCCTGTTTAACTTATCTCTAGTCTTGCAGTGTTTTGAAGACACTAACCTTGTATTAAATTACGGAAAATGTTACTTCATGCTAAGAGAAGGTATAATGTTAGGGCATAAGGTTCCAGCTGCGGGTTTAGGAGGTAGACCGAGCCAAAGTGATTGCCATTGAAAGAATACCACCACTAATCAACGAGAAGGGAGTCCGAAGCGTCTTGGGCCATGCCAGTTTTTACCGAAGGTTTATTCATGATTTTTCGAAAATTGCTAAGCCTTTGTTTCACCTTTTGGAAAAAGATGCTGCTTTTGTTTTCGATAATTCTTGTTTACAGGCCTTCGAGGTGTTGAAGAAAGCGTTGGTTTCAGCATCAGTCTTGGTATCGCCCGATTGGAACCAACCTTTTGAGCTCATGTGCGATGCAAGTGACATAGAAGTCGGGGCAGTCTTGGGATAGAAGAAGGACAAAATGTTCCAAGTGATATATTACAGGAGTAAAACCTTGACCCCACTCAATCGAACTACACAACAACCGATAAGGAGATGTTGGTGGTAGTGTATGGATTTGATAAATTTCTTGCCTATCTTGTGGGCACGAAAACGATTGTGTACACGGACCATGCAGCCATTCGATACCTATTCGACAAAAAAGATGCCAAGCCAAGGCTCATCCGATGGATCTTGCTCCTACAAGAGTTCGACTTGGAAATAAAGGATAAAAAAAGATGTGAGAATGTTGTAGTAGATTATCTTTCAAGGATTGAGAACGAGGTGGATACAAAAGGTCAACAAGAGGTGATCAAAGAGACATTTCCCGATGAACACCTCATGATGGCCATTGCTCGACTCCCATGGTCTGCTAATATTGTGAACTACTTTGTCTGTGGAGCACCACCGCCCGACTCACATCAAAAGAAGACGTTTTACCATGAAGAAAAGTTCTATATGTGGGATGATCTATTTCTTTTCTGGAGATGTGCTGATTCAATTATCTAGATGTGTGTGTCCGAGGAAGACGGCCGAGAGATCATTGAGTAATGTCATTTTTCCCCGAGTGGAGGATATTTTGCGGTCAACAGAACGACGGCTAAAGTGCTTCAAAGTGGATTCTATTGGACAACAATTTTTCAAGATTGCCATGACTTCATCAAGCAATATGATCGATGTCAACAAACCGGTGGAATCTAAAAAAGAAATGAAATTCCACTTGCCAATTCTATTGAAGTTGAGATGTTTGAAGTTTGGGGCATGGGACCATTCCCATCATCTCAAGGCTATCAATACATTTTGTTGGTGGTGGAATATGTTTCCCGATGGGTCGAAGTTATCCCTACATCGACCAATGACTCTAAGGTGGTGTTAAAATTTCTTGTGAAGAATATCATTACCCGTTATGGAGCACCTAGAGCATTGCTTAGTGATGGAGGGTCGCATTTCTGTAATAAATGGCTCAATGGTTTGTTGGCCCGATAAGGTGTGAAGCACAGGGTGACTACACCATATCATCCTCAAGTGAATGGCCAAGCCGAACTAGCCAACCGGGAAATCAAACAAGTCCTCGAGAAATCAGTAGGCGGAAATCGAAAGGACTGGGCTTTAAAGTTGGATGATGCATTGTGGGCATACATAACGACCTACAAGACACCCCTTGATATGTCACCTTATCAAACTCGTATTTGGAAAATCATGTCATTTACCCGTGGAGCTTGAACATCGTGCATATTGGGCGATAAAGAAGTTGAATTTTGACTTTCAATCGGCTGGGGCAAATAGGGTGTTTCAAATGAACAAACTTAATGAGTTCCGAAATCAAGCATTTGAGAATTCAAGAGTGTACAAGGAACGAGTCAAGAGGTTTCATGACAAATTGATCACCAAAAGAGAGTTTTGTCATGGGGATCAAGTCCTTTTGTTCAATTCTCGTCTCCAACTCTTTCCCAAGAAGCTGAAATCGAAATGGTCGGGACCCTTCACAGCCAATAGAGTGCTACCAAGTGGAGTCGTCAAGTTACTTAATACCGATGGGAGCACGTTTATGGTAAATGGACAAAGGGTGAAGATGTACTTTGGCCAAGAACAAGAGAGAGAAGTTCACCAACTGTCTTTGGTTGAATTGAATTGAATCGCAAAAAACAGGCGTCCAGATGAAGATGTTAAACTTAGCACTTGTCGGGAGGCAACCCGGCGGTTCATTTCTTTAATTTCGTGTTGGGATTAGTTAGATGCTTTAATTAATGTGTTTTTAAACTCTTAGTTGTTGAATAATGGCAGGTGAATGCAAGGAATGATAAGAAAAGTGGTATAGATGCAAAATAAGTGAGTATTTGTATGAAGAATAAGATGTTGGGAATCCGGAACTGAGTTTGGATCTTAAAGAACCGGTCCAGAAAACCGGATTCTGAGTTAAAGTAGTGAGAGAGGTCAAAGGAAAACTGGGTTTGAGTTGGTTATTAACTGCCATGTGCAACGACTATAATCCGTTGCACAAGAAACCGTTGTAGAAGCCGTTCCAGCATCTTGCAGCAGTTTGAACTTCAATCGGTTATAACTCCCCCATCACGTGGATTCGAGCTACAACACTTATACAGATATAAAGCACTTGCAATTGCAACCTAGATCATTAAGTTTTTCCTCTATTTACATTACACTAGTGAGAGAATTAGATTTCTAGGGTTCGTAATCTAATTCGGCTTGTGAATTGGGGGTTTGCTGGATTCTTGTTAAATCTTGTAATTGCTTGTGTAGTGAAGTGAATTGAGGTGCATAGAGCCTCCGTGGATGTAGATCATCACTGATCAAACCACGTAAAACTCCCTGTGTTCATTTCTCTTTTGATTTCTGCGTTTTAAGAGTGTTCGGCCCAAATCTTGAGTTTTCAACCGAACAAATTTTTGTTTTTCTTTTATTTGATCTTGATCTTTTCACAACAAGTGGCGCCGTCTGTGCGAAGGTTTCTCACACAAGAAGAAGAGAAGAATGGCAGGAATTAAGATGGAATTGGACAAGTTTTCTGGTAAGAATGACTTCTCTCTATGGAAGATCAAAATGAATGCCATATTGGTGCAAAATGGGTTATCAAATGCTCTCAAGCTTGAAGATCAGTGGGTGGAGGCTGATAAGTCCAAATATGGCGATGTAGATCAGAAAACATTAAGCTTAATCATCCTATGTCTTGGGGATAAGCCTTTGAGGGAGATATCCAGATGCAAGACTACAATTGAGGCATGGACCAAGTTGAAGGAGCTTTACCAGTCCAAGTTAGTTTCTAATAAGCTATTCCTCAAGCAGAAATTGCCGGCTTTCAAAATGGTGGATGACAAGGTGATTTCTGACCAGTTAGATGAATTTACAAAGCTTCTTGATGAACTGGAGGATTTGGGAGTCAAGATTGAAGAGGGTGACAAAGCTTTGATGGTGCTTAATGCTCTGCCAAGATCTATGGAGAGCTTTAAAGACACTCTTATGTTTGGGAGGCAAGATAAGTTGAGTTATGACTCAATTATCACTGCCTTGAAATTCAAATGTTTACAGAATCAAGGAGACAAGAAATCCAATCAATCTGGTGAAGGTTTGAACATTAAGTTCAAAAGAAGAAGGGTCAAACTTTAAAAGATTCAAAGGGTGGAAATGAAAGTTCTAAGAAATCTGGAGATTGGGTGGAAAACAGGAAGTGTTTCAAATGCAAACAAGTTAGACACCTAAAGGAGGACTGTCCACTAAAGAAGAAGAAGAAGAAGGGTGGCCAAGGAGCTGAAGCTGCTGCTGTTGAACATGAAGGAGACACACCAGAAGTTCTAAATATCACTTACTGAAAGATGGAGAATGAGTGGGTTCTTGACACTGGATGCTCCTTCCACATGTGTCTTCATGAAGATTGGTTTCAAAATCTCAAGAAAGAAGATGGAGGGTGTGTCCTGCTGGGAAATGATCATTCCTGTAGGTTTCAAGGCACTGGCTCAGTGAGAATTACAATGTTTGATGGAGTTACAAGAACCATCACCAATGTGAGGTATGTACCTGGTCTCAAGAGGAATTTACTTTCTCTAGGATCTCTCATTGCCATTGGATGTGAATTTAAGTCTGTTGATGGTCACTTGCACATAACTAAGGGACATAAACTGGTGATCAAAGGAAAACAACACAATGGTTTGTTCATTTTGATTGGTAGACCTGTTGTTGGTTGTGTGGGTAGTATTCTTGGCAAGAATGAACTGATGTCGTGGCATAAGAGGTTAGGGCATATTGGGGAGAGAGGATTAAAGGAATTATCCAACAGAGGCATAATTAGAGATCTGGGGAATCAAATACTTGAGTTTTGTGATAAGTGTGCATTAGGCAAATCATAAAAGCTACCTTATGCTAAAGGGGTTCATACTACTCAAGAACCTCTAGATTATGTTCACTCAGACATTTGGGGTCCATCTAGAACTGAAACACATGGAGGAGGAAGATACTTCATGTCTATTATTGATGATTTTAGTAGGAAAGTTTGGGTGTTTGCGTTAAGAAAATAGAGTGATGCATTCACCAAGTTTAAAGCATGGTTGATTCAAATGGAGAATTTAAGGGGCAAGAAGCTCAAGCATTTGAGATCTGACAATGGATTAGAGTACTTATCTACTGAGTTTACTGGATTTTGTGATGAGAGAAGAATCACAAGAGATAGAACAGTCCCAATGAACCCTCAACAAAATGGTGTTGCAGAAAGATTCAATAAAACAGTACTTGAAAGAGTGAGGTGTATGTTAATTGATGCTGGATTGCCAAAGACTTTCTGGGGTGAAACAATTAGTATAGCATGTTATTTAATCAGCAGGTCACCTTCATCATCTCTAAGGTTCAAAACTCCAGAAGAAGTATGAAGTGGTAAAGTTCCAAGATATGCAGATTTAAAATTGTTTGGATGTCTTGCTTATGCCCATACTAAGCAAGACAAACTTGATCCAAGAGCACAAAGATGTGTGTTCTTAGGATATCCAGAAGGAATCAAAGGATACAGGCTATGGTGTTTGGAACAAGGAAATCAGAAGCTCATGATAAGTAGGGATGTTAAGTTCAATGAATCAATCATGGGATACCACTCCACTGGAAGTCAAGAAGAATTTGATGGTGCTATTGAAGCAGAAAGTGTATCAGTTCAGGTGGAGCCTCAAATGGATGATAATCCTCAAGGGTTTGATGACTTGAATCAACACTCAAATGAAAGTTCATCTGAAGAAGATGATGTGCAAACTGGAAACCCAAACTTGAGAAATTATAGTATTGCCAGAGATAGACCAAGAAGGCAAATCCAAAGACCAGACTTCTATGGGCAAGCAGGAAGTGTGTATTATGCACAATTTCAAAGAAGCAATCAGTGGTAGTGAATATGAGCACTGGATAAGTGCAATGATGGAGGAGATGGAATCTCTAGAGAGAAATGGCACTTGGAAGCTGGTAGATAAGCCTAAGGGGCAGAAGCTAGTGAGTTCCAAGTGGGTTTACAAGAAAAAGATTGAAGCTGGAGACACAGAAAGGATAAGATACAAGGCAAGGCTTGTTGCAAGAGGTTCCACTCAAAGAGAGGGAATTGATTTCAACGAGGTGTTCTCTCTGGTGGTGAAGCACTGGTCTATCAGAATTCTCTTATCCAAAGTGACACAAGAGGACATGGAATTACAACAACTAGATGTTAAAATTGCATTTCTGCATGGTGACTTGGTTGAGAACATATATATATGAAACAACCTGAAGGTTTTGTGGTTCCAGGAAGTGAAGAGAAGGTGTGCTTTCTCAAGAAGTCACTTTATGGGTTAAAACAAAGCCCAAGGCAGTGAAATAAGAAGTTCAATGAGTTCATGTTGAAGGTAGGATTCATCAAGAGTCTATATAATAGTTGTGTATACTTTGAGAGGGATTCTAATGCTGATCAAGTGTATCTGCTATTGTACGTTGATGATATGCTTATAGCAAGTAAAAGTAAGCATAAAATACAGCTATTGAAGAAGAAGTTGGGTACAGAATTTGACATGAAAGACCTAGGGGATGCAAAGAAGATAATGGGCATGAACATCTTAAGAGATAGGGATTCTGGAATTTTGTGGTTGTCACAAAGGCATTATCTTCAGAAAGTGGTGGAGAGGTTTCATATGCATGAGGCTAAAACTCTGAGTGTTCCAGTAAATCAACAACTTAAATTGTCCAAAGAACAAAGTCCAAAGACTGCAGAAGAAGTGAATTACATGAGAAACATACCATATGCAAGTGGTGTTGGTAGCTTGATGTATGGCATGATCTGTAGTAGGTCTGACTTGGCCTATTGTGTGTCTTTAGTTAGTACATACATGTCAAATCCTGGTAAAGCTCACTGGGATGCCTTAAAACAGGTGTTGAGATACTTGAAAGGGACAGTGAACTTACGGTTGAAGTTTGAGAAACAAGCTGATGTTATTGTTCCATTGGTGGGATTTGCAGATGCTGACTTTGCAGGAAATGTAGACACAAGGAGATCTATTTCTGGTTATGTATTTACACTATATGGGACTACAGTTAGTTGGAGAAGTGTGCAACAGTCTGTACTAGCCTTGTCCACTACAGAAGCTGAGTACATTGTATTAACTGAGGCAATCAAGGAAGCTTTGTGGTTAAAAGGGATTCTCAGGGATCTGGGAATTAAGCAGAGATGTGTGACCATTTTTTGTGATAATCAGAGTGCACTTCACTTGGTTAAACACCAAGCATTCCATGAGAGGTCCAAGCATATAGATGTAAGGTTACATTTTGCAAGAGATGTGATAGATTCAGATTATGTGGAAGTCAAGAAGGTTTATACTCTAGACAATGTTGTTGATTTCTTGACCAAGGCAGATCCTGGTAACAAAGTTGTGCATTGCTCGAGCCTAATTAGGCTTGAACAATCTGTTTAAGCTGCTAAGAAGAACAAGGCAGTTTGGGGTAAGGAAATGCACTTGAGTTCATTAAGGTGGAGATTTGTGAGCATAAGTTCAATTTCATCAAGTGAGTATTTGTATGAAGAATAAGATGTTGGGAATCCAGAACCGGGTTTGGATCTTAAAGAACCGGTCCATAAAACCGGGTTCTGAGTCAAAGCAGTGAGAGAGGTCAAAGGAAAACCGGGTTTGAGTTGGTTATTAACTGCCATGTGCAACAGCTATAATCTGTTGCACAAAAAACAACCTTGTAGAAGCCGTTTCAGCAACTTGCAACAGTTTGAACTTCAATCGGTAATAACTCCCTCATCACGTGGATTCAGCTACAACATTTATACAGATATAAAGCACTTGTAATTGCGAGCTAGATCATTAAGTGTTCCCTCTATTTACATTACACTAGTGAGAGAATTAGATTTCTAGGGTTCGTAACCTAATTCGGCTTATGAATTAGGGGTTTTCTAGATTCTTGTTAATTCTTGTAATTACTTGTGTAGTGAAGTGAATTGAGGTGCGTAGAACCTCCATGGACATAGATCATCACTGATCGAACCACGTAAAAATCCCTGTGTTCATTTCTCTTTTGATTTCTTCGTTTCAAGAGTGTTCGGCCCAAATCCTGAGTTTTCGACCGAACAGAGTTTTGTTTTTCTTTTATGTGATCTTGATCTTTTCACAACAATATTTAATGTATGCCTCAATTCTAGTTTGAGGAGGGTTTGATGAGAAATCGTCTCACTTGCTTTGGGTGATTGTAGGTCACATCTTCTCATACCGAATGTGGGTCCAAAAAGAAAAGATGCAAGGGTCGGAGAATCAAGTTCACGGGGCACATAAGAACATATTGAGCAAGTTGAACCCGAACAGATTAATCCGGATGAGTATGGCATCGACTTCGGCCGAATGTGGGAATCCGAAATGGTTCGGGAGCGTTAGAACAAATTGGTCAAGAGAAGGATCATTCCAACTCTATATTCAGACCCACCAACTATGGATGAGTTGGGTATTCGGGAGGATGTCGAAACTCTAGTCTGACGAATGGATTTGAGTTACTTTCTCTATGGATGTTGGCCAACTTACAAGGAACTGTTCTTGGAGTTTTTCTCGACACTTGATGTTGTCGTGCACCGTGAAAAAGCCCTGAGCATGACATTTCGGTCGGGGAACCGGCCCTGGGAGCTGCACTCTCAACAAGTGGGAGATATCTTCCGATTTTGGTCCACTGGCTATTTCACGCAACAGGAAGACTTCAATTGCTAAGAATTCTGGCCCAAAATCAGCTATCAACCGGATGCCACACCATCTCATCCCACCTACAGTGCTAGCAGATCGAACCCGACCGAAATTCAAAATCCGACATTTAGATATTTGGCTAAGGTTATGCAGCACACTCTGTTCGTGAGGAATGAAGCAGGAGATCTCTGGAGGGACGAGGTTTATATGTTATGGTGCATGATGGCACCCCAAAAGGTGCGATCAGCACCTCACTTGATGAGCCAGTTCCATTCGATAGCACATGAAATAGGTGCTATACGAATTGGAGGTTTCATCACTACATTGAGAAGACACTTCAAGATTAACTTGTCAAGATATCAATCGATGAGCGGTGACTCCAAGATAACAATGGAAATTCTCAAGCAATCTCATTATATCAAGTTATCTAAGGAGGGAGTGTGGATGTGGCAGCAGCGTGAGGGTGGACCATTCCCCTTGCCCAACACCACCCTGACCACAATGATGAGGCCCGAGAACTGGCTAATGATGATCCCAGCCCATGCAGAAATAATTCAAAAGGGGCCAGCCGAAGCTCAACTATTTCCCAGACAAGTGCTAACCAAAGAGCAAATGGAAGAGGATCAGGAGATCCGGAACATCAAGGAGGGATTTCTTGGACAGCGAGGGGAGGATTCTTCCTCCCGATAGCGCAGGGAATCCCCAACAGTCATAGAACGGTTGAGAGTTCTGGAAGCAGCCGTCAAAGAGCTTAAAGAGCATCAACAAATACTCATAGCCAAACAAGCCGATATGATGAGTACTCAGAAAATTTTTACAACGGGCCAGGCCACCATCATGAGCGCTTTATCGGAAATTTTGGAATCCTAGAAGGTCAATTCGAAAGAACAGAAGCGGATGGCTAAATTATTGTAGAAGGTCGAGGACCTCAATGTGCAAGTCGGTCATTACGAGCCAACTCCACCCTCCCCTTAGGGGGAGTTTGTAAGTCATTCGCAACATCTCTACGTTTTAAAACTATTTTAATGCTTTTTGGAAATTTAGTTTAAAATAGTTTGAGGGGGGATGTATGTTGCAAAATTCTGGGGGTGGTTGCTCGTCTTTCTTGTGTTTGTTCTGCCAGACTTGAATCATGTTTAGATTTTAATATTGTTTTTGTTTTGAAGTGTTAATTTTTAGTTAATTTGTAAGTTATGTTTGTCTTTAGTTGTTGATAGTTTGAATAAACCATATGTCGATCTTAAACAATGGAAGTGATTGGAAGTGTTGGAAGTGTTGTCAATGATGATACATAAAAAAAAAATTTGATTGAAAATGTGATACATGCACACAATTATTTTGGAACAAAAGGATAGTCACAATATATAAGCCGGTGAGCTTTTGAGCCAAAATGAGGAACTCTTATTTTTGGAGTTCAATATTTTTCTTAATTTGTGTGATGTTGATCATGTGCATAGCACCTCTAGAACTTGTCTTCAGTCTATTTGAAATCATGAGATATATTTATTAGCATTGAAAATGATTTTAGGCGATCTTTGATTTCAACCCATTTTTAATCCTTAAAGTCCATTCTTACCCCCTTTATACGAATTATCCCTAGTAAGCCAAGTTGAACTTGTAGCCTTTTCTTGATAGCTCAAATCACAAGCGATATCCATCTTTTAAATCTTTCTCCCACACTTGGATCGAACGAGTTTGAGAAAAGGAGTTGGAAGGTAAATATGAGTGAGAACTACAAAAATCTTTAGAATGAGGTGATGAATATAGACCAGGGAAGAAAAGAGAAAAACAAGATGAAAAATCGAGCATTAAAAAAGAAAGAAAAAAAGAAAAAAAGAAGAAGTGTACATTTCATTTCAATTGAATGTTTATAGTTTAGGATCAAGAAAAGAGTCAAAGAAGCCAATGATATGAGTGATTTTGGTTGAGTTCGAAACAAAGATTTTCTAACTCAGATTTTGTGAAAAAATAGTTAGTTGTAGTGATTTGGAGAAGGTGAAGAAATATAGAAGTGTGAAAAGGTGAAAGTGGGAGTAAAACTTATATGAGGGCTAGTTGAGTGCAACTCAATCGATTCAAGTTAAGTCTCTACACACAAACATATCTCACCTAGTCCAAAAAGCCTACATTATAATAAAAATAAAAGACCTTTCTAGTTCTCTGCTCGTAGTTATCAAAAGTGATGAAAAGATTAGACAATAGGCAAGCATATGGTAGGGCATGCATATGTATACAACTTGAGCGATACACAACCCTGTTATATAAACTTGAGTGCTTGCTGATACACTTTTCTGTGAAGATATTGTGATGATTCAAAAAGTCCTTAACTTGTGATGTTGCATACATAGAATGTGTTCTTAGTCTGAGGCATACATTTCCAAGTAAAACCGAGAATACCTATATGTTTTGCTCCAATTGAGAAAGAAAATTCTCATTCTTTTGTTATTATTTGCTCGGGGACGAGCAAGGGTTTAGTTTGAGGGGGTTGACAAATGGGGTTTTCGGTCATGAAAACATGCTTAGAATAGACATTTCGTATATTTGTACATTATAGGCTCTCGTCTGTCATATAATTTGTATTTTCTTTTTCTCGTCGGAAAAACTTTGTTCTTGAGCATTTTTAGGTAAAACAAGTGTAAAAAGAGACGACGAGTAGAAGAGAGACGAAGAAAACATGAAAAAACCTGAAGACTGGAGAAACGGGCCAAAACTAGGCCGTGCATGGTCACGACCGTGCAAGCCTTTAAGACCGTGCACGACCCGTGTGCGTAGAAGGCAAAGAAAGCACCTAGAGCTCAGCGCACGGTCATGAACGGGCCGTGCGCGATTCCAGAGAGTTGGGGATTTTCATGGTCGTGCATGGTCACGACCGTGCAAAGCTTGCACGGGCCGTGCACGAACACCGGAAATGTGGGCTTTTCCGCCCTAAAACTTTATTTTTGGCCCAAGAACCTTAAAAAAAAAGCCCCAATTAGGTGTATAGATGCCCTAATTTCAATTTTTCCTAGCTAGCACACTTTCCATAGTTACTTTTTGGAGAGAGAGAATTTTGAGAGCAAAATGTGGGGATTGAGTTTGGAGATCAACATTTTGTCATCTAAATCTTTCCATTCTCTTTTAATATTTGTATGAACATGCTTATATTATATATTGTGTTTGTCATTTATTATGATTATGGTTGACTAATTTCCTTAATCTCGATTTAGAAAGTAAATTATGGGTGTTTAGTGATTATTAGTCGATTAATTCAACTCCGTGTTATGCTATTGATTGATTAATTGTTTAAAAATTCTTGTTGAATGAATTGATCACTTATTTAACATTATTGAGGATTAAATTAGAACCGAGAGGGGAGATTTGATCCAAGATCACATTAATTGACATGATTAAGCAATAAAACTGAGAGGTTTGAACTAGTTGTGGAAACTTTGGTCTTAGAATCGATTAGGAGTTGTATTTGATTAATCAACCGGAGACGAAAATTAATCATATACAATCAACACCTAATTTGCTCCGAGAGGGTGTTTCGCATATATTTATGATCGTTCCTTGATACATAACATTCGGTTAAATGTTGGATTAATTGGATTAGTAGTGATTAGATGCCCGTAATTGAAATCTAAGCCTAGATAACTCTTATTAATTGTCTAATCCCTATAATTTGTTCTCTAGTTCATCCTATTAGTTTTAATTACTTGTTTATTTCAAATTAGTTCTTTAAATACCAAAAATCACTTATTTGATCGTCTAGTTATCCATTTTATGTTTATTGCAATTCATTTATCCGATATCGATCCTTGTGGGATCGACCTTGTACTTGCTTAGTACTACTATTGACGTCGTACACTTGTGGCTGCTTAATTTTAGTTGCAAAACTAAGCTTGTGTTAATATGGAAGATCGAATGCAAACATTGGTTATAGAACGGGCATCACTGGATATGGTAGAGGAAACATGGTTGGAAATAATAGAGGTAGAGCACCCTCAAGAGGGGGAAGAGGCAGAGGCAGAGGCAGATACACCTATACAAAATTCAAGAACCCATGTCAAATTTGTGGGAAGATTAATCATATGGCAGCGAAGTCTTATTTCAGGTTTGATGAGTCATATCAAGGTGGGAATTACACAGCTGTGCAAGCTCATGTGACAGAACAAGAAGATGACACTGATTATCTCCCATCTGAAGTTGATCTTCCACAACACCCAGAGAATGGATTTTATGATCCACTGTTGACAGGTTCATCTCAAAAATAAAACTCAGGTGCTGCCAAGTGGTTTGTATATTCAGGCGCTTTAAGCCACATAACTATTGATTTTTCTCAACTTACCAATCAGAATATGTACAAAAGGACACGTAAAGTAGTAGTAGGTAATGGTAATAGATTAGATATATCTCATATTAGCATAACTTCTTATCTCACTGACAACAAAACTAATCCTATAGTATTAAAGAATGTGTTGTATGTTCCAGGTCTATCTAAAAAATTTCTCAGCATATCTAGAATTACTTAAGATAATGATGTCTATGTTCAATTTCATGCTAGTTTGTGTTTTGTGAAGGATTCCAAGTCTCACAGGATATTGCTGCAAGGAGACCTTAAGGATGGTTTATACCAGCAGGATCTAACCAAGTTGCAGAAGAATAGTACTACACCTGGGGGTACAACTAACTCCTAAGAACCTGGAATTTCAATTTTTTGTTTGCACTAATAATGATGCTAAGTTGTGGCATCTTAGGCTAGGTCATTCCTCAACTTTTGTTGTTGATAGAGTAATGAAACTTCTGAATGTAAAGCCTAGTGGAAATACTGTTGTAGGGTTCTGTGATGCATGTAAAATAGGAAAAATGCATAATATACCTTTTCATTATGTAAGTGACAAGGCCACAAAACCTTTTGATATAATAACATCAGATGTTTGGGGACCAACCTTTAGTGTTTCTACCAATGGTTTTAAGTATTATATGATTCTTCTTGATGAGTTTAGTAGGTTCACTTGGATATTTCCTATGAGCACAAAATCGGAAGCCATGTCTGTGTTTCAAAACTTTTACAGAAATGTCCAAACTCAGTTCAGAACTGGTATTAAACTATTTCAATCAGATATGGGTACCTAATATAAGAATATTGCTAGTTTTCTTACATCAAAAGGGACACAAGTTAGATATTCCTATCCATATGTGCATCAACAGAGTGGTAAGCCTGAAAGAAAGCATCAACATATAGTAGAAATGAGACTAGCTTTGTTATCTCAATCTGGATTACCCATGGATTTCTGGTGGGACGTTTTTATGTTTGCTGTGTATACTATAAATAGGCTTCCAATTCGTGTGTTGTTTAATATGAGTCCATTTCAGAAGCTATATAATGTTTTACCTGATTACAAATTTTAGAAACCATTTGGCTGTAGTTGTACATTTTCCATATCTAAGACCATACGACAACAGTAAACTACAGTTCAGGTCAACAAAATGTGCGTTTATGGGTTATTGCAACTGTCATAAAGGTTATAAGTGTCTTCATGTGTCTGGAAAAGTCTATATAGTTATTGTTGTCTCATTCAATGAGACAGAGTTTCCTTTTACTGAGTTGTTTGCTACAAAGACTAATAATGCAGTTCCTGCAAGTAATAACAGTTGCAGAAATGGAGTTCTAATACCATCAGTATCACAAGATGAGCTCTTTCAATACATGTAATTCTTCTTACAATGGAAGAGAATCACCAAGTGGCAATGCTTCTTCACATAGTAACAACCCTGCAGTGAATGAAGGAACTGAAGATCCAAATCAAGCAGTTGATTAACTACAACATGCCCAACAACAACAACAACAACAACCAACTCACCATATGATCACAAGATCAAAGAAGGGGATTTACAAGCCAAAAGCATACATCTTTACTGTAATTACTGATCCAACTAGTGTTGATGAGGTATTGAAAAGGGATCAATGGAAGAAAGCAATGGATGAAGAGTATCAAGCATTGATAAGGAACAAGACTTGGGAACTAGTTCCATATACAAGTAACATTAAGGTGATTGATCATAAATGGTTGTTTAAGGTTAAGCAAAAGCATGATGGCACTGTAGAAAGGTTAAAGGCACGTTTAGTAGAAAAAAGTGTTTCAACAAATGCCGAACATAAATTACTTTGAAACATTCATCCCTATAGTAAAGCCCATCTCAAACAGGATAATGATGTCAATGGAAATTTACAAAGGATGGGCAATACATCAAATTGATGTCAACAATGCATTTTGATTGGGGAGCTAAAGGAAGAGGTCTTCATGTCACAACTAGTAGGATTTGAGGATCAGCAAAAGCCTCATCATGTCTGTAAGTTGGTAAAATCATTGTATGGCCTAAAGCAAGCTCCAAAGTCATGGAATGATAAATTGAAAAATGTTCTAATATTTCTAGACTCCAAGCCCTCTGTCTCTCATACATCTTTATTTTTAAAAAATACTAATACCAAATTGCTAATGGTTCTTGTATATATAGATGATATTCTAATTACAGGTGATTATCAAGAGGCAATTCAACAGCTGATAAGGCTTTTGAACTACCAATTTTCAGTGGAACACCTAGGAGAGGTTCACTATTTTTCTGGGACTTGAAGTCATCAGAACTACTCAAAGAATATTGCTCAACAGACCACCTTATACGAATAATTTAATTATTTGATAAATAAATAATACATACAAAAAATATTAAAAATAATAAAATAAACACCACCAACTTCAAATTTTGGAAAGAAATTAAAATTTTAAAAGGGTTCACCTTAAGTCAAACACGCTAACAAGGTATAAAAAAATAATAATAAATAATAATAATAATAATAATAATAATAATAATAATAATAATAATAATAATAATAATAATAATAATAATAATAATAATAATAATAATAATAATAATAATAATAATAATAATAATAATAATGATGAAGAAAAATAAAATTGGGGCAGTTAGGCGGGCCCTAAGCAGATTAACACTGCCTAATCGGGTTAGGTAGGGCCATACTCGGCGGCCGCCTAAAATAGCCGATTATAAGAAAATCGGGTCGGTCTAGGGCCGTCTAGTGACCAACTTTTAGAACACTGTGTAGAGGTGTTGTTTTCCATTCCATAATCTGTTAAATTATAGCTGAAAGTCTAAAATGACATTTATTTGTGGCAAAAGCTTGGGTACATGTGATGTACCATACTCTTATTGCACCCCCAAAGGGTCCAGCCCAAATTTTGTTCAGTTAACTCCAGTTCGGACCGGGTTTGGCCGGTTCGAACCGGTAATTTTAACCTTGTAAAATAATTACTTTTTACCCTTTTTTTCAACAAATTACTCTCTCTCTCTCTCTCTCTCTCTCTCTCTCTCTCTTATCTCTCTCTCTCTCTCTCATTCTTCAATTTTTATCCGTATCTTCACGATTTGGTGGTCGATTTGGTGGTGTTGCTTGCGATTTTGTTAGGATTTTGTTGCGAATTTGTTAGGATTTTTTTGCGATTTGGTGGTGCGGCGTTTTTATTTGCAATTGCTGCTCGTTAGGGTTTCGTTGCGAAGAAGTCAATCTCGATTCCTTGTTTAGTTTTTGCATTTTGGTGTTAATTTTAGCGATCTACTATAGTTAATCGTTCTGCATGCTATGGTTTGTGTAGTTTTTTCGGCGTTTCTAGTCGCAATTACTGCTCGTTAGGATTTCTAATCGCAGTTGATTGTTTAGTTTTTCTGTTTTGGTGGTTCTTTAATCAACAATGCTGCTTGTTTGTATTAGCAATCATAAGCAACACACTCAATTTCTTTGCCATATTGCTACTTTGCAATAATCTCGAAAACTAGCAATGCTGCTTGTCTGCGTTATGCATATGTATAAGTTTCATAGGAGTTGGGTAGACATTGTTCAGTTTAACTGATTATGAATGTGTTAGCACTTAACATGAACCTATTTCCAACATCAAATCTGTGTGGGATTTTTTGATGTAGCTTCTTCAGTTTTGCAGAAATAGCAGTTATGCATTTTAGTACAGTATGCATGTTTATGCTTGTAAACTGTACAGTATGTATGTTTATGCTTTAGAATAATTTTTGTTATTACATCATTGTTAATGTTTGCTGATAGTATTTTTATTTTGCTTTATAGTACATGTTTGTACACTATACAGTGAATGAAATTTGGTTAAATGTGAGTTAAGTGGTGAATTTCTTTTTTATATTATCTTTTGTGATTGCGTTAGTCTTTTACAATGCTTTGTGTTTATGCAGGTTCAAATGAAAGACAAATCTAATCAATTGGTAAAGAAACAAGCGTATTTCAAACAAATGAGTAAGAAGCCTCCTAGATCTACTGTTCAGAAAAGGGTTGAAAAGACTGCAAAGAATGTAGTTGATGGGGAAAATGATAATAGTGTACCTGTGAGGGAAGAGAAAGAAGTTCGGACGAAAAAGGTTAGTAGTGATGATTTTGTTGAAAAAGAGAAAGAAGTTGGGAAGAAAAAGAGAAAAGAAATGAGCGATGGGGGATTGGTTGATGAGAAAACGAAGAAGAAAAGTAGAGGGAAAGAGAAAACTGTTGAAAGTGATGTTGGAAGTAGGGGAGTTACTGATGAACATATTAAAAAGAAAAAACAAGGAAGAGGCAAATTTGCTGAAGGTGATGTTGGAAAGAAAAAGAAAGATGAAGATGAGGAGGATGATAAAAAAAGGAGAGGTAATTTTATTTACAGTTTTGTAATATGGTCTCTATTTGCTGATAGTATATTGAATTTGCTTTATAGTACATGTTTATAAATTGTATAGTGTATGTATATTTATGCTTTTAGTATATTGAATTTGCTTTATAGTATTTCTAATTTGATTTATAGTACATGTTTTGTCAAATGTTCAGTGTATGTATGTTTTTGGTTTATTATTAATGTTTGTTATTACAGTGTACTTAATGTGTTGGTAATAGTATATTGAATTTCTTACATAGTATATATTTTATAAACATGTACTATAAAGCAAAATCAATATATTATCAGCAAAACATTAAGTATACTGTAATAACGAATGTATGTTTATTGTTTAGTGTACTTAATGTTTTTTGATAGTATTTTTAATTTGCTTTATAGTACATGTTTGTAAATTGTACAGTATGTATGTGTTTATTTGCAGAGGTTTTAGTTTCCAGTGCATAGCATCATGTTTATATAATATCTAAAAAAAATTAATGATGCTCAAAGGAAAGATGTAGAAAGTATTGGGTTTGGGGGTTTATTGCATTTACAGATTAATAGGAGTCGTCATCTTGGGTTACTTAATTGGTTGGTATCCAATTTTGATCCTAGTAGTAGGATGTTAAGATTGGATAACTTTCGTAGATTCCTTGTAAGTGCTGACGATATTTATGATGTCTTTATGATCTCTTGAAACAAGGGTGCTACTGTCCTAGTTTATGTTTGGCCAAAAGATAATGTTGAACTCTTGAGTAGGTTGGAAGCTGAGTACGGTATAGTGTCTGGTGCCCAATTAAGTATTTTAGAGAGCTTGTTTGTTGGTTGGCTGAGAGAGGGGGGGATGACTTTAAAAGAATTTTTTTGTTGTATGCCCTATGATCTTTCTTGGCCCCTGCACCAAATCGGTTGTTGACGATTGGTGCTTTGAAAGCCATTGAGGATGTTAGTCTTATATCTAAGTTTAATTGGTGTACTTTTGTGCTTGATAGATTATGTGTATCTGTGGACAATTATGTGAATCAGAGTGGTTCATATGTGGGCGGGTGTATATTTTAGCTACAAATTGTTTATTTCCATACAGTCAAGTGGCATGGTATTGCTGAGCCGTCTGTTTTGCCGCTCATACGTCATTAGTCGGACCAAAATTTGGGTAAGAGATGTTCAGAGGAAGCTAAAGCAAAAGAATACGGGCATGGAGATTTAATTGTGGATAATTATCCAATTTCTAGGAATGGGAAGGTGCTAGGTAGTTTGATGGATGGGGTTCTAGAAATGAGAATGAAAAGGATGAAGGATTGGAATTCATTAAGTTTTCCATCCCAAAATCTGAACTGAAGAATCCTATGTTACATAATGTTGCCACCGATGTAAGTAAAATTACATGTGTTTCACTTATATTACAACTTATTCTAACAGTATATGCTTTGCTCTCTAGTAGTACTGTTTAAATATTAATGCAGTACATATTCTGGTTTTGATTATTTTAATGTTGATATAGTACATGTTTATTATTGATTATGAATTTAAAAGTTTGTATTTTATTGTTGCAGCGTCTTCATGAGATTCTTCTTTTTTTTCTTTAAAGAGGGATATCTCAATTGTATCCGATCATTATATGAGACAATTGTTGGAGATGAAGAGATGTTCAACAGAGGAAGTTGGGACTTCAACGCCTGAAACTTGGGATTCTCAAAAGTTCTTTTCAGATGAACGAGTTCATAGAATTATTGATGATGTGGTCAATAATTTTATGAGGTACAAGAAAATGGACTTTGATGGTCCTACATTCAATATTCTGACACCATCCCCCGATGTTAACAAATTTGGTGAAGGTCGAGACAACGATGATGAACCCGCATATGGGGAAGAGCTATGTGAGGCATTGAAGTCGGTTAGTACTAGAAGGGAGAATCCAGTCTCTGATGTAGAGTTTGAGTCTTTGACCATTGATGAGATTTCTGAATACATGTCTCCATTACTAATTGCATAAAAACACTTGTTGTTTTCCATGGATTTAAGAGAAAGAGAAATCATAGACTACTGTTTATTTAGTGAAGACCCCAAAAATAATATGTGAGTATTTGTTTTTTTCTTACAATATACTTTGTTTTGCTTTGCAGCATTAACTTATTATTGACATAGTATATGTTTTCTTGTAGTGTTGTTTGTTTCAGGATGGGTAATGTTCATATTGTGCCCAGGCAGGATATGGTCTCTTTAAATCCAGCTAAACAAGTTTTTAATTCTATTGTTGACACGTGGTCTTGCATCATCAATGGGGGAGAAATTGCCTCGAATCGACGCTCCCGTTATGTTTTTAACACCAGCCATGGTAAGTTTGCAATTTTTTTATTTAAACTTTTGTTTTTTTTGTGTAATTTATATTTTTCCTTTTTGGTTGTTGTAGGATTCTTTAAGGAGGTTAGTGATGGGTATTGGAGATGAAGAAGAAAATAAGAAGGAAATTATAGGTGCTTGGGAGTTGCAGTCCTGTAGAAACATAGATTCCGTAAAATCTGTTTATATGGTTAGTTTTTTATTTTCTTATTTAAAGTATTTTTTATTGATATTTTAGTTCTCTTTATTAACATTTGTCTTCTTTTTTCTCCTTGTAGATTTTCACATCTTTTCTTCTGTCGTCTCATTTTGCTTGCGTTGTTGTGAATTTCGTTGATTCGAAGTTGCATTATTTGGATAATCGCAAATATGGGGCTGACGAAACTGATTTTATTGAAACTGGTGTGCTTTTGGTAAGAGACAATCTTTTATTTCTTATGGTACTGTTTATTGAGTATACTGTTATACACTTTAGAAAGTAATAGTATGTTCATTTTTTATTGTATAATAGTACACACTTTTTGGTAACATATTCTTTTTTTTTTTTTTTTTTTTTTTTTTTTTTTAAGTATAGCAAAATATTTTGTCTGTTTTTCTTGATCGGATTGGATACCCTAAAGGCAAGGAAGTCTCGATGTATGGTTTCGATAATGTGCCATTGAATTAGCAAACTAGAAAGCACGATCAAGACTGCTATTTATATGATGAACCATATGATGTATTTTGATGGTATCGTCTATTCAGAACCTAATTTGCTCAAGGTATTTCTTTCTTTTTGCAATTTATTACATGTTTTGTGTTTTTTATTTGGTCTCATATATTTGTAACAATTTCTTTTTATTATTTTAGGCTGATGTTCGACGTGATTTACGCTCTGAAATTCGTGTTCAAATTGTTCGTTAAAGACTTAATAAAGCAAGACAAATTTTTTTTGAAGTTGTAATGATGTTTAGCAAGGAGAAGTCAGCATTAAAAGAAAGGATTGCTGAAAAGAAGAAGAAAGATGTTGTCCGAAAGGGTAAAGTTGTTGCAAAGAAATATAATTGTCGAATTCAACCGAAGAGGACTTCAAAGTGAAAGAATTTTGGGTTAATGTGAAAAACATTATTCATTTTTTTTGTGTTTTTTATCAGTGTTGGAAATATTGAATTTGTTTTGTTATTTTAACGATCAGGGTCCAAAACTGAAATATATATTATGATGTTACATATTAATTTTTCTTTTTGTTATGGTATTCAAAATCTATACTGCCAGGTCATATAACGCACACTATAGGCAAGGATTATTTATACTATAACCGACGGAAAGGAATGAGTGCATGTACTACGAGGCATATAGGACATACTATAAGCCAACATTACATATGCCAAATTCATGGTCGTGCACGATCATGACCGTGCAAGGTTGCACGGTCCGTGCACGACATCAGTAAGTAGGCCAAATTCGGGGTCATGCACTGCCATGACCGTGCAAGGTTGCACGGTCCGTGCATGAAATCAGTAAGTTGGCCAATTTTGGGGTCGTGCACGGTCATCACCGTGCAGGACTGCACGGTCGCGACGACTTAAATATACTATCACCCAACATAACACATAGTATGTGTGAAAATTAAATATACTGTAAGTTGTATAGAAAACGTACTATAAGCGATGATTAAATATATTGTAAACTTTGTAAGCGATAATCTTATACTGTAACAAAATCGCAATCGTGAACAGAAGTCGCGGTCGTGAACCATGTTTGAAGCTTTGACACTCGTTATTCGGCAGGTTGTCTGCGAGCGTGACTTGGAGTAGTGATCACGGCGACTTAAATATACTATCACCCAACATAACGCATACTATGTGCGAAAATTAAATATATTGTAAGTTGTATAAAAAACATACTATATATGAATGTTTTTTAAAACTGAATTGAAGAAGTGCAGAAGAAAAAAGAATTATGCCAAACTTATACTATCAGTCAACAAAACACGTATTATACGCGGAAATTAAATGTACTGTAAGTTGTATAAAAAATATACAATACAGAAGAATGTTTTACAAAACTAAATAGCATTGTTAAAGATTGATTGCATGTAACTACATAATACGAACATTTGGTGTTTTTGAACCATATTCATTGTTATTGATTTGAACTGGTTCTCTTGCTTTTTTTTTTCTTCGTTTTTCAAGTGGATTTTTCGCCCTTTGTGCCTTCCTCCCTTTTGTAGTTGATTGAACTGGATCCTGTATGGTGTCAAATGGATCAACTGTTTCTGAATTCTCGAAGAAAGTATCAATAACTTTCTCATCTCGCACATATGCTTCTTCCATCACTACAACAAAAACTGTTAATCACTACGCTTAAAAGACAACGGTTTTACGCAATAACCGTAGTCTTTTAGCGCTCAACCGTGGTCATTGTACAAACCGTAGTGTTTTACATTTTTTTTTTCCGCTAAAAGACTACGGTTTTACCAAACCGTTGTGGTTTAACTGTAGTCTAATACCTATTTTTCGCTAAAAGACTACGGTTCGCAAAACCGATGTGGTTTAACCGTAGTCGAATACCTATTTTCAATAAAAGACTACGGTTTGCAAAACCGTTGTGGTTTAACCGTAGTCGAATACCTATTTTTGGCTAAAAGACTACGGTTTTGCAAAACCGTTGTTGTTTAACCGTAGTCGAATACTTATTTTCCGCTTAAAGACAACGGTCAGTATGTCCGTTGTTAAAAGGGCGTTGTCAATATATTTTTTAATGAATAATTTAAAAGAACTATTTTGTGTGATCAACTACAATGGTTATGGTAACCGTTGTTAATCGTGCGTTGTCATTACTTTTTTTTAATTTCCTTTATGTTTTTAAATACGTATTTACAAGATTCAAATACTTGTTAATGTTTTACAATTAAAAAATATTTATTATTAATTTTTTAAAATGTTCTTTCCTTGATGTCTTTTATTGGCCTATCTAGTATTTCGAATTTAGTAGTACAATTTTTTTCTATGTATACAATACTAATAGATTTTTTTTTATATTCATCACTAGCTATATATTTAATTTATGCATATATTAATTTATTAAAAAAATATTCACTACAAGCTGTTCAATATTCTTTTTAAAAAAAATTATGTGAAAGATGTTCGGCCCAACTAAACTGCACAATGTGCACTACAAGAAACAAGGGTTGTTATGACACTCTTATTAGGACATTTTCAAGAAAAGTGTCCTATTTGATATATAATGGGACACTTGTCCTGAAAAAGTCCCATTATGGTTTGATGATAATAAAATTTACAACCTTTAATTGAATTGTTTTTTTTTTTTTTTCCTTTTAACTTTGATGATAATATAATTGTATTATATTTTCTCTAAAAGAAATTTTATTATAAGTCATAAGATATACATCGGTTAAAAGGAAAATTATTTTGGGGTGGTGTTTTTCTTTGCTTAACTTTTGGAGAAGTGATTAAAAGTATAAATTATGTTAAAATTATTTAAAATCCAAAGTAGGTAGTGTTTGAGAATAAAAGTGATTTTGGTCAAATGTAAAAGTTGGAGTGTTTGATATTTAAACAACTTTTAGCTTATGAAAATGAGAAAAACTTCTTTTTATTTACCTAAATACATAAAAGTTGGAAAAAATACTATTTTTTTAATTCTAACTTTTGACCTAAAATTACTTATGTTAAAGCTAAAGTTATTTTTCTAAACACTCTAAAACAACTTTTTCCAAGTTATAAGTTAAAAAGCACTTGAAAAAAAATTACAAACACTCCCTTAAATAAAACGAAAAAGGAAGAAAAAAGCTATGAGACTTGAAAACACGTTTTAAGTTCTATAATTCTTGCATTCGCATTTTAACTTCACGATTTTAAAACCCTTGAAGAACCTTCTTCTCCGTCGCGCTCTCAGCCACCATCACCGTCTCTCCCTCTCCTTCTGTTTACTCTTCTCTCCGCCGCCGTCGAGATCCGGTTCACCGAGATCCGATCCAATGATCGACCCATCATCCCTTTTGACGAATTCGGATTTACCCATCACGGCCAGTTGGAGCTCAATGTCACGCAGCTCACCCTAAACGGACCTCCGCCCGACCTCTCAGCACTCTCCAAGGTAGGTTTCTTCCTCTACACGCGCGACACCTGAGTCCACGTGCTCCAATAGATTGAGAATGCGGAGATCAATTGCATTATCAAATCCGACGCCGTGAAGATAGTCTTCACCTTCGATCGCCTCCGCGCCCCCACCGACTTCGGATTCAATTTCCTCTACGCCGAATCAGATGCAGATCAGTACGCGCTCGTGTTCGCTAACTGCCTTCCTCAGCTTAAAGTGTCGATGAATGTTCGTTCAGTGATGTCCAATCTGGAATGCGGCAAATCCAATCGCCGGGACTATCTTTCCGCTGGTAAAACTGTTTTTCCTAGGGTTTATTTCTTGTTCTCCATGATCTATTTCATTTTAGCTACTGTTTGGAGCAGTGTTTTGTAAAAGAAGAGGTTGACTGTGTTTAGAATCCACTTCTTTATGTTGGCTGTGGTTCTCCTGAAAGCATTGAATTTGTTGTGTGATGCTGAGGACAAATTCCTTACTCCTTAGGACAGGATTATACTATTGAGTGCTGATAAAATTAATGTTAGTTATGTATTTGGATGCATGAGTAGCTCCTAAAAAGGACCTAGATAATTAGTCAATCTTCTATTTAGTTTCAGGGATTTTTTCTTTTGTGACTACCCCAAATGCCCTTCAGTTTTTCAGGCCATCCCCCTTTCCAAATTTTCTTTCATCTTCTTCATTCTTAACTTCTATGTAATCTCAAACACTAAAGTGATTTTTGTTCTATCTTTTATTTGAATCGCTTCCTCAGTTCATCAAAAGTAAGATAATTGCAAACATTTGTCTTGTTACATCTACTTTGATCATAGATGTATGCTGATTGTATTCTCAGTAATAGTGTCACCCAAAGTAAATATGTCTCTCTACTTATGCAATCAATCTTATATTTGTAACTGTAAGGCCTCATATATTATACAGTAGATACATCTTTTGTCCTATATAATATGAAAATCCTATAATAATATTTTCAAGTATTCAGCTGTTGCAATTGATAAACAGTTGTTTAACCACTCATTAAAATGTGATGATCATCATACTGATGCTTGTAGCACAATACGAAACGCTATCTACAAGTATATATATCTTTACAGAACTGTTTAGTTGCAAAAGGAAAATATTTCCTCTGAAGTACTTTTGGCCAACTCTCTCTATCTCTCTCATTAATATACAACTTGGATACTGTACTATCTGATTACAATCAAGTGGTGAACCTCCCTCTATAAATGTTATAGTACTGCTTCAAGTATAAGTTGGTTGATTACTCTGCTGCATGTTTTTTCCAAGATCATTTTTAAGGAGAAAAAAAAATTGATAAAATCAGTGGCAACTGTTTTCTTTCCAACTTCAGGCTCAGCTGATCGTACAAACTTTCTGGTCGATTTGGAACTCACGATGTTTAGGAGAAATTCGCATAGCCATCAGGAGATTGATATTGCAGAACGAGATGTTAAGGTACAACGGGAGTTAACTAAGAGTAATCTATCTTCTTTATTCTTTATTATTATGAAATGATTTAGTGTCTAAATTTTGCTCCTTTGCTCTTGGTGCACTAAGTTCCCAACCTTTCTATTCATATAAAGTAATTGTGGTTGAATTAATGAATGCTGAATATGTACCAGCACGAGGTAGAACATGAAGGTGAGACGGGCAAAGTTTCCAGAGCTAATTTCCATGACCGGAAGGGCAGACCCGTCCTTATAATGAGGCCTGGAAAGCAGGTTTGGTTTTCCACTCATTCTAAGCATGATGAGAAGCGTGAGTTATTCAGATCTTTTGAAGATACAGGTACATGATTTATGTTAATTATTTTAGACATGCTACGTTCTGTTTGAAAGATATATTCCAAGTAATTAACAACAGGACTTATATTGTATGAAGTCTTAGGACAATAAAAAAAGCTAAAAACTTATAATTTTTGTTATTTCCTGCTAATTTTTCTTGAGTATCATGTTTCCTAAAAAAAAAACTTTAAGTTAAAAGTAATATTTAGAATCTCCAAGTGACAAAACATTATAATAGTTTTGAAAAACTATTACTCCATCCGATGCAATATTACCAAGTTTATGGAGGTTAACTATTGTTGAACACATTATATAAATGATAAACTAGAAGTAGCAAAAACCTGAGTATTACCAATTTTTTTGATTTAGTGCTTTTTCAATATATGTCTTATGAAGTACAGTTTCGTTATGAAGCCTCTATGGTGATTAGGAAATATGGGCATTGATAGGTAAAGTTAAATTATGTTATGGTGAGAAGCTTCATAGTTCGATTTATATTTGTCTCTGCCTTGTTTTCATATGAGCTCCGCATAATCCTGCCCAGGCCTAACCTTATACTTAATGTTTTTTACTATTTTGTGTTGTAGATATCTGGATTAACAAATAAATTTTTGTGTTTAATTCTATCTTTTTTGGTGTTTTATTTTTGCAGGTTAACAAAAGATGATTCAAAAGAAAAGTTGCGCCTCTGTAATAGATTTAAGTATAGAGAAATTAATTTGTAATTTTTTCTTTTCTTCTAGCTTTGAGACGTAATGTAACTTTGATATTTAGAAATAAATGATTTTTTTAATCTAAAATTTAATCTTTCTTATGTGATACGTTATTGTACATAAATATTAATTTATGTTTTATATATATATATATATACACACATTTATATATAAATTAAAAAAATATAAATAAAAAAAAAACTATAAAAGAGCATCATCTACAACAACGGTTTATGAAAAAGAAAAGACAACGATCTTTGACCGTAGTCTAAGAAAATCACCAACCGTGGTCATACATACTGTAGTCGTAGATGCTACTATTACAACTACGGTTATCAACCGTAGTCGTTAGTATATATTACTACGGTTCAGACCGTAGTCAATAGAAGTTCCCAACCGTGGTCATACATACCGTAGTCGTAGATGCTACTAGTACGACAACGGTTCACAACCGTAGTCTTTATAATTAAGCACTACGGTTCTGAACCGTAGTTATTGGTAGAGGATCTACGACTACGGTATGTACTACTACGGTCGTTGTATGCTTTTAACTACGGTTTTTGACCGTAGTGTTAAACGTTTTTTGTTGTAGTGCATACTTCTTCTTGTTTCTTCATGATCTTGGCTTCTCAATATCAAATTATAGAAGTTCTGTACCAGCTCATGCCTTCATTGAAATTTGGCCTGATGACTTTCTGTGCCTGTATTTGATTTGCTACCTTTCTCCCAAACACTTGATTTCGCCATTTTTGTCCATCTCTTTTTTATGTAAAATTCTGGAATGTTTTAGACTAAATTTATGTGAAATACTTACAAGCAATGGTAACATAAAATTCCACACTCTTCAAATTTCTTGCAATTGCATGAAATTAAATTCCTTTTGATGTCATATATAACTGTGTTTCTCTTATCATCAATCATACTTGATGAGACGTGATATATCAATGTACTGTCTTGACTTTCAAGGAGAACTGAATAACTTGAGATGCATTTCTGGAGTTCCTCTTCAAAATCTTTGAAAATTTTTGTGGTATATACCTATTAGGAAATATGAAACATACTATAAGCAAATATAAAATATATTGTAAGGGAACATATGGCATAAAGTTAAGATTATATATACTGTAAGACAATATTCATCATACATAAACATACTAAACATATACTATCAGGAAACCTATGAAATACTATAGGTTAACATTATATATATTGTAATTCTATATATACCTCTGAAGTTTGTTTTATGACCCCCGTCATTGGTAAATTTGAGTCGGGTTTTGATGTCGAACATGTGAACTCATCAATTTTTTCTGTGCTTCGCCAACTTTTAATTATTTCTTTAAAGATACAATAGAAATCAATTAAAGTTGTTCTTTTCTTCGCATCGAAGCAGAAAAGAAATCCTTGCTTAATGCAGTGCACCATTTGTCCTTTAGATTGTACAATCTTGCAAACCACTCATTTTCTTCAAGCTTGTATGTTGATATCATATTGTTCCAACAATCTTCAAACTCAATTTCATCAACATACCCTGATAAGCACTTGTTGAATATGTCCTGAATGTGATGTTGCCTTTCAAACTTGCAAACCTTGTTATCGCATATGGTATAGATGCTACTGGCAAAGACGATGTCTTGAATTAGGGGAAACCTGCATTTTATAACAGATTGCAAACCTTGTAAGGCAGTATTCAACATACTACTGCAAGTTGTATAACAAAATAATATCAAGAATGATAAAAACTTTTCTTTGAAACTGAATAACATTATCGCATACTAAAATATATACTATCAGACAATATATGGCATACTATAAGTGACCATTAAATATACTGTAAGGCAGTACCTTTTGCAAAATCTTGATTTGTGAATATTGTGATTGGAGTTTTCCCTCTCATTGATTTCTTGAATGTTGTGAAAAGCCATTCAAATGATTCAACCTTTTCATCTGCTAGGAAGGCATCCAAACATTACATTTTTCCAATGGCTGTTGATTCCTATAAAAGGAGCACAAACTAAGTTGTACTTGATTGTTCTATATGTGGTGTCGAATATGAGAACATCACCATAGACATCATAATCTTCCATCATCATTGAATCTCCCCAAAAGATATTGCATAATCTGCCATCTTTCATTTTCACTTTGTAGAAAAAGTCACTATCTTCTTCAATTTCTTCTTGTATCATGTCTATCACAGATTTTGCATATCCTACTTCAATTAATTGCATTTTCATATGGTATATGAAATTCAAATGGTCCCTCTTGGTGTGCCCAGCACTCTCTTCACCCCCAGCTTCACAAACCATGTATCTATAAGAATCCATTTACCTTATTCCAGATTCAACCATATTTTCTATTGTTATTGCCTTTTCTTCAGTGATTTTTCTCTCTGAACGATGCAAGTGGTTTAGTTCTGGCCTAGTTAACTCATGATTTTGAAACATATTATGTTTCAGAACTTCAAACTCCCCCTCTTGATTCTTTGATTCTTTCATAAATGCTTCACATTGTGTTCTTATAGTCGCTTTCTTCTTCCTCTTTCCATCTGATTTTCTCTTTTTTCCAGCTTTAGAACACATAAATTCCTTTCCCACGACCTCTCCTTTTGTTGAGAATCTATTTGTTGACTTTCTAACACTAGAACCTATGCTACGAGCATGCTTGCAATATAAACTATACATTTCACAAAGTGTGCTTCTTTTAAACCCAAACAGTGAACTAGATACATCAATTATTTCATTAAGAAGATCTGTAAAAAAAAAAAAAAATAGTAGACAAGGTATACAGATAGGCAACTCGGAATGTACTGACATTGACAATAAAGTATACTGTTTTTCTTTACCTTCATTGTTGTTGTTCAATGAATCATCTTCTGAACTTGATCTTTCATTTTCATGATCATTTTCAATTAGGATTAGATCTGAAATTGAAAACATTTTCAATTAATCATTTTTAACGTATTTTGTATACTAAAAACACAATAATTATACTGAAAGAACACAATAAGTATACTCTAAATACAAAATAGTTCTACTGTAAACATAAAAGTCTACTGTAACACAATAAGTCTACTCTAAACACAAAAAAACATATACTGCAAGAACATAATAAATCTACTCTAAACACACACAAAAAAAAAAAAAAAATATATATATATACTGCAAGAATACAATAAGTCTATTGTAAGAATACAATAAGTCTACTCCAAACGCATAATCAGTATACTGCAAGAATAGAATAAATATACTGTAAGAAGACAACTAGTATATTGTTCATAAACCTTTGTGATTTTCTTCGACCTCTTTCTTATAATATACTTCAATATCCACTAATTCATTTGTTTGTTCTGTCAAAAGTAAATGAAACGTTAGTTGAATTCTAGAAATATACATACTATAAGTGAAGATAATTCATATTATAAGCTGATATTAAACATATATTATCAGTGATCATATTTCATACTATAATCCCAATTTATATAACTCTGTGATTTTCTTGTGCCATTTTCTTGTACTGTTATATAGAATAAGCATACACTAATACATTGATTCTTGATTTCGAAGTTCACTTCCCTGTTTTTCGCAAAATTCAACTGGATAAGAAAGCCCGCAGCTCGACGAAGTAGATATCGACGCGGAAGATGCGAAGCTGGAGAAGAATGCAGCTGAGACGTACAGGTCGACGAAGAAGACACAAAAGTGAAGATTTGCAGCTCGACGAACGCGTTTCTGAGGTGAGAGACGAAGAGAGAGGTGAGATAATTTACTGTTTTTTAAATTAACCTAGTGGACCTAAATTAACCTGGTAAAAATTAATATGGTGTACAATAACCCTTATTGTACACCATATGCACTAAGTGTTACTCTTTATTTGTGAATGAAAAATAATTCTTAACTAAAATAATGCTAAAATTATTTTATTTAAAAGTAAATTTGTTAGGAGATATTTTTATGGGGTAACATTAAAAGAATTATGATTGTTTTGATAAAATAACATTTTGTTTAAGTGAACGTGATAATATTTTTCATGAAATATGTGATATCGACGACACTGATTTTTTTTAAGAGAAAGTCCATACGAGCAACAAATTTGTGGTAACCTAGCTAGCTAAATTACATAGATCTATTGACAAAAAATAAAAGCTGGGGTGGGGTATGACAGATGAAAGGTGCAGGTTGGAGATGGAGGACGGTGGTGGTTATCGGCGAGGTTAATTGGGGTTTCCCATAATTAGCTACTTTCTTACAACCCCGGCCCTTTTAATTTCCACCTCCCTCTAACTTTTATATCAAAATTGCATTGCCTTCATGTCGACAACCTGCCACTTATCAGATTCCACATATGACTTTCAATTTCGATCGCCTTTAGTCTTCAATGGCAGGCAGGTTCAGTTAGATATCAACAATTCTATGCGATGTTGCTTTATTCACAAACAACGTATACATACAAACAGGCACCCATGTAAAAAACAACTCAAGCTAAGATTGTCCACTAAAAACTCGCTTCAACTTCTTTTAACAAATAACTTTGAACAATTTACATTTGAAAAATCTAAAGCTCTGTCTCAGGTTTTATAAAGAATACTCCCTCTATCCCACTTAACTTGTCACACTTTTCATTTCGATCCGTCTCACTTAATTTTTTACACCCATAAATAGAAATTAAAGTCAACAATGTCCACCCGCAAAATCTTCACTTTCAATCTTCATCTTTAAAAAAGTTAAATATTCCACAAAATCTATTTTTTTCTTAACATTCGTATCCGGTCAACTGTGACAAATTAAGTGAGACGAAAAAAGTATTTTTTATTAAATAAACAAAAGAATATTAAATGTACTTGTGTTTGACTTGATTAGAGATCGACTTTTGTTCAAGTCAATAAGAGCTTGTTCAAACTCCTTGATTAAATACAATATCAATAGTTTAAAGACTTTTCAACAAGAAACTCTGACTCAAAGTCTCAACTCATTTACATCCAACTACATGACAAAGGGTTTTTTAGAAGTAAAATATTTCATTGGAGTTACAAAGTTTTGGTTAGGAAAAAAAAGTGGAATTCAGCATACGCCAAATCCATTTGGTTTATTTTATTTAACTTAAAACAAAGACATCAAGAATGACCGCGTCCCACCATCATTACAAGCCCCATGAGTGATAAAACATTACAAGCATCGTCATCATCTCTTTTGGAATGTCACCGTCCGATCAGTATGGCTCATATTTTATTTTATAATTGGATAACTTATTTCTTCACATTTCATCCCCAATATATTTTATTTTATAATCGAATAACTCATTTTTCCACATCCTTATTGTATTACCTATATCATACAATTGTCAATATACTTTTTAAAATTTTCAATACACATTATACTTTACAAATCTCTTAAACATAAATACTTTTACACTATTATTCAATACATATTATACTCTACAAATTCCTTAAACAAAAATACTTTTACACTATTTAAGTGAATGTACCACTCATGGACGTAACACAACAAACGTGACACATGTCACTTCATCCCACCACAAATATCCCATAATTTCGTACTATTCCATACAATTTTTCTTAGTCCTACCTATATCGTATCAAATTTATTTGTGCCCCTCTGGTACTAACTCATTCCCATTCAATAGAATGATTCAAAAGACCCAGTTTGTCGCACCACGTTTAATTCTCCATTATACCCACTTCAATTTATAAGGAAACACAATTCAGAATTAAAATAGGACAGAATCTAAATTATGTTCTGCAAGATAATGTCCCAATTGTAACATTTAATCGTTTGATTGTGTTATGGGCGCTTCCTTTGGAGGATAGATCTGTTCTGGAGTTTATAATTCAGTCGGATTGCCATGTTTTCCTTATATGGCTTTTCGAAAAGAAAACTTCATAATTCGATCTCATTATTGCACCTTGCACACCCACAATTATAGCACGACAAACTGTAAACATAAGTATGAAATCAAATATGCTCCTTAATTATGCAACAATAATGAAGCAATCAATTCTTATTAATAATAAGAAACGAATTAAACAAATCACTCAAAATCAATCTGGGCAAATAAAATAAATCTGAATAATAATACAAAGCACTGGATTTGAGTATATGATAATGTGTATGGTAGAGAGAGAAATTAAGTCTAATGTGCGTCTACAGAATCTCTCTCCTGGCAGCGTACCCGTACTGCGACCGCTGGATATTCTGCTGTCGTTTCTTGTACACCACCGCTCCTGCAACTACTACGCACGCTCCGGTGATAAGTCCGATTGCCACGCCAGCCTTCTGTCCGCCGCTCATTCCACCGGAGGACTTCTCCCCTGTCTCTAGATTAGCCGCATTTGGTTTGTTCTCGTGGTCGATGTCTCCCGCTGTGGCTGGCGCGGGAGACGGCGACTTTTTGTCGTGTTCCTGCGGAGCTGGAGCAGGTGAGTTAGGAGCGGGAGCGAGATCTGAAGGAGGCGGCGCCGGAGGGGAGGAAAAGGAGGGGGAAGGAGAAGGTGCGGATGTGGGGGAGGCAGAGATTTGGTCGGCGGGTGGAAGAGAAGGGGGAGATGCCGGCGATTTGACAGAGAGGACGGGGTAAGCGAGAATGAGGAGCGAGAAGAAGAGGGGAAATTGAGGAGTTATAGCCATTGGTGAGATCTGAAATTTAGAAGTGAGTGAAATAGTGTTGACTAGATAATGTGGAAAAGTTAAGAGATCTGGGAGAAATAAGGATGAATGGGAGATGCAGAGAGCAATTGAAGTGAAGTTGGTATTGGAAATGGAAGGTGTGTGAAAGTGTGGGGTGTTTGAGAGAGAGAGGAGGAGAACGTGGGTGAGAGAGAGAAGAGATTGCTGGGCTGGCTACTTTGTTTTTACTTGCTTACAGTTGAAGGAAAGGGAAAAGGCCATTCACCACTCTCTTTTCTTTAATTACCTTATCTTTTCATTTTTCCTTAATTTAAATACTCAATGGAGTAATAATAATTTTATCCATTTCGGTGATTGGGTCCACTAATTATATATTAAAAAATATTTAAATATAATTATTATGTTTTAAAATAATTAATGGTTTCGAGTCATTGAGATCAATTTTAAATTAGTCAGGCTCGTCTCGGTTCATTATTCATTTCTTTCAATCAAATTAGATCGAATTATAAGATTCGTCAAGATCGGATTAAAAATTACCACGAGTCATCTTGAAAGGTGAGGTTTAATGCCTCATCATAGGTTGAACGTTGTACATTTGAAATGAATGGGATTTTCGTCTTCGTCCGCTCTATTTCTAAAACAATGAATTCTCACCTACTAGTTATTTTTGTCCATTTGCTGGTATAGATTGATGATTCAATTCATAATCAAAAAACATTTAGGCTCTTAGTCGAAACAAAGATATACTTGAATCAACCGAGGGAATAAATCAAAAAAATAGGTGACCTGAAAAACAAAGAGGGAATAAATCAAAAAAATAGATGACCTGAAAATGAAGGATATACTTGATTTTTAGGCTCTTAGTCGAAACAACTTTGATGATTCATGCAAGACCACTGAAACGATTTCCGGTGGAGAAACCTCCAATGCCAAAGTCACAATTTGGCCAATCAACCGAAGAAGAGAGAAAATATTAAGAGTTAACTAAGAGTTTGTGAAAATATTAGACAATTATAATATTAAAAGATTTGTGGAAGAATTGTTTAAATTTATCCACAGAATATTGGAATAAATAGGAGTTTTAAGTATTAAGTTTTTTATCAAATTAAATTTTTATATGGTATAAATATATATATATATATATATATATATATATATATATATAAATATATATATATAAGTATTAAGTTCTGATTCTGATACTTATCCGGAACCGTCTCATATACCAAACATCAATAAGATTTATTGGAATCCCAGACCCATACAAACTATACCTCCTGATATCGTTCCTGCTGAACCGCAAACACAAACTCGTTTTAATGCCTCATCCGTTTATAATTGGAATCTTGACGGTATGAATGAATACCAAATTCTTTCTTTGCTCCAACAAATGACTATGGCCGCTAATGCTTATAAAACGCAAAATGGAGTTCATGACAAAACTATCTCAGAACTTCTTATTGCGGGATTTTCCGGCCAATTAAAAGGATGGTGGGATTACTATCTCACCCCTGACCAACAAAATGAAATTTTGAATTCTTTCAAAACTGATGATGAGGATAATCTTATATTAGATGAGGACGGAAATCCACAACAAGATTCCGTTTCAATTCTCATCCTTACCATTTCTCTCCATTTTATTGGAGACCCCTCTCATATTAAAGATAAAAACACTGAACTTCTTTCAAATCTTCGCTGCAAAAAACTGAGTGATTTCCAAGTCTATAAAAATACTTTTCTTACAAGAGTTATGCTTCGCGATGACTCAAACCAACCATTTTGGAAAGAAAAATTTCTTGCTGTTCTTCTGTAATACCCGTGCCTCTCACAACTCACTAGCCAATATAATTTTTGCATTTCATGCATTCCATATTTTTATGTGCTATTTGGTGATAGGTTTTAGTAATCAATTTATTATATTTATTATATTATTTTATATTTTTGTGACTAATTTGGAGATGTTTAATTTGGTAGTCAAGAACCCCTTAGTCTAAATTATTGGGACATGCTACAAAATTTAAGACTACGCGTGACAAGTTTAAAATATGGAACATTATGTAGTACGTGGAAGTGTTAGATGGGTAAATGATTTTATTGTCGGAATAATAATAACAATAACAACAACAACAACAACAACAATATTAATTATAATAATAATAATGACAACATTAATACATAAAAATAAATTAAAGAAAATAAAAACGTAAAGGTTAAGATAATGAGTAAGGCGGTGGGTCACTCCCAACATTTTGATAACTATGGCTTGTTCATTATTTACAACCTAATAATAGCATCTAATAAAAGAGAGAGAAACAAACATCTAGAGTTACTGCCAAGAAGAAAGAAGAAGCTCCCAGGTACAACTTCTTAATTAATGCCTTAGCTATTTTCTTCATTGTGTGTTTGGCCTATACAACTAAATTACATCTACTATTAAATGGTACATGTGTATTCCTCTTCAATAAGTAATAAACTTTTCGCTGTACATATATATATATTTTTTTATGCACGCTTATATATATATATATATATATACAAATTTTAGGTTAAGAATTCAGGTTATGACTCCCATGAATTATAATTACAAGATATGAATTTAATATTCTAATGATGTTCCAAAATGGTTAAGGTGGTAATGTGTTAATCTGCCCAGATTTTTAATGTTCAATAGTTAGCCGATTTTGACCAATTTATGAGCTGAATTAGGAAAAGTGTAAAACATGAAAATTGTAGCCTTATGTGTTAGCTTTATAACCCAACTTGAATCATATAAATATCAATTTTGTAGAAACAGTTAGAGCCTTATTACTAAAATGCGACGAAACTGGAAATTCCTATTTAAAAGTACTTAATAACCTGGAATTTGATAAATTGTGTATTAATTCGATTTAAAATTGTCGTAGATTGATTACCATTGTGGAATAGGAAATTTCAAAAGCTACTCCGGAGGAGAGGTAAGTAGAAATCCATCTCCAACTACAATGCTTGAACATAGTATTTGTGTTTATTATTTGTGATAATTGATTGTTATATGTGTTGTTGCATACCTTTGTATAAAGTGTTTTATTCCGTTGCTAGAAACAAACTGATGTGCATCAATCATGAGCATTATCATCTACAAGGATTACATGTGTACATATAAGAAGTCAAAATAACATAATTTCATAAGTTGATAATGTTTTGGGGTTGGTCACCACTGGCACATTGAGAGTTATATATATTGTATATGGTGTCTCTCGGGATGCTTCCGGTGACAGGCGTGCATGCGGAAGAGGTTCCCACTTCAGCACCTTTATGATGAGGGGTACGGGAAGAGGTAAACTTTCCGGTGGACTGCAGGGGCAGGCAGGAGGCGGACCCCTGGTAGTCTCGGGAGGATAGTCGCTTGGTCGTAACAACCATCACTGATATCTCGGTGGACTATAAGGGGGGAGGAGGGACCCTTGGTAGTCACGAGTGTGGCCAATGAGTGTTATTTTTGGGAGGTTTGTGACAGTGACGAGAGCCAATTCCCACCAAACATGATTTCTTTTGAGAAAGAGTTGAAAGAAATGGTTTTGTGAAATGCATCTCATCATTCACGCATTGGTCATGCATGATTTCTGCTTACTGAGTTTTAGCTCACGTAGTTCTTGCATTGTAGGTGAGTTTGACTATGCATAAACTCGTGGACTGATCTGGCATGCTGTTGGAGCTGATGCAAGTTTTGAAGCCCCGTGTATATGAATGACGACCTGTGGGGCTAAACCTTGGACTCACTATATTTTTGCTAGTGTTCTAACAATCTTTTTGGACATGTTTAAATTAATGTACTTTAATATGTATATTTTTGTAAATATGGTGTTGAATGGAGTGTGACACCTTTGTACTCAATCTGGAGCTATGTAAATATATGTAGGTGACGTTTTGGTCTTGAAGGAATATTCTAAGATGTTAATTTTAAAAAAAAATTATACAGGTTTTGTAAGGCTAAGAAAATTAGTACAGGATAAGTTTTTACAAGAGTGGGTGTGACAGAGTGGTATCAGAGCCCGGTTTGTGCCCTGTAGACTGTTCATATACATGAGCTCAGAACTTCTGAAGCACAGACATGCCAGTAAGTTTTACTTTTTCTTAATTTGCATTCATTATTTCATGAATTATATTGGCTTGTGACAGAGGGACAATAAAAATTAGAAAGAGATCATGGAGATCATTAGAGGAGAAGGTGTTGAAGGAGATAATGAACAAGAACAAAATGCACCAGCAGTAGGTGTTGGTTTGGAAGCGATTGTGGCTCGGTTGACAGGGTTAGTCGAACAACAGTCGCAACAGATCCAACAACTTATCCAACAAAGGGGTGTGGGTGGACAACCAGGGAATGGTGTAAATCAGTAGCAACCTCGAGCTGAATATTTAGAGGTCATCGGAGAGAGGTTTAGAAAGCTTAACCCGCCAACATTTGAGAGTGCAATGGATCCCACTGATGCAGAGGATTGGCTTAGAACTATAGAGAACATGTTTTTGTATAGTAAAGTTCCTGAGGGGGAAAAGGTATTGTGCGCATTGTTCATGTTACGTGGAAGTGCGGGACACTGGTGGGACACAATGAAAACTATTGAGGATGTGGCGACAATGACGTGGGATAGGTTCAAAGAACTTTTTAGAAACAAGTATTTCACGGCCCCAGTTCGAGTAATGAAAATGAACGAGTTCATACAGTTGAGGCAAGGGGCAATGGATGTTGCAGACTACATCGCCAAGTTCGAGCAACTCTCTAGGTTTGCGGAGCATATGGTCAGTACGGATGCGCTGAAAGTAGAAAGGTTCCTAGAGGGTCTGAGGCCAGAGCTATATAGGGATGTGTGTATGGCTGGTATACATGGGGTAACCTATTCACAAGTTGCTGAACGAGCGTTGATTGCCGAACAGGCAGAAATGAAAATTAAGCGTGCTCAGGAGGTTAGGCATCAGTTTATACAGAGACAAGGACCTCGTTTTGTAGGAGATGGAAAGAAAAGGCCGCTACAAGTGCAAGGTCCAAGGCCAGGTTCTCAACCAAAACCAGGACAACAATCATGGGATCAGAACAAGCGCCAAAAGGGTGAACAAGGAAAATAACCAGTTACGCAACCTACATGTCCCACATGTGGAGGTTCGCATAGTGGAAAGTGTTTTGCAGAGTATCGGACTTGTTTTAAATGTGGAAAAGCAGGACACATTTCCACGGTTTGTCCAGAGAACTCAAACCCTGCTACACAAAAGAAGACGCCAGCTAGAGTCTTTACCATGACCACGGAGGAAGCAGAAGCAAATACATCTGTAGTAACAGGTAAAGTTCCATTTGTGATACGATTGCATTTGCATTATTTGATTCTGGAGCTACACATTCATTTGCATCCACTGAGTATGTGAAGAGGCTGGGTAGGAAACCTGATGTAGCAGACGTTAGTTACAATGTAGTGATCCCCTCCGGAGAGTCAAAACAAACTAACCAAATTCTACGAGCATGTGTTATCTCTATTGAAGGAAGAGAACTTTATGCCGATCTGATCATATTAGATATGAATGATTATGATGTGATTTTGGGAATGGACTGGCTATCGAAATATGGTGCTACAATAGATTGTCAGAACAAGATAATCACATTTCAGCCGCCTAGTGACACATCTTTTGTCTTTGTTGGACTAAGAAAAAGGTTCAAATATCACACGATATCAGCGGTGAAAGCAAAACGGTTATTGGAAAGCGGTTGTGAGGCTATCTAGTAAGTTTTATGAGTATGGAAGAGAAGCAATATCTGACTATTGAGGAGGTAGCAGTGGTGCAAGAATACCCTGAAGTATTTCCAGACGAACTCCCAGGATTACCCCCAGACAAAGAGATAGAGTTTGTAATTGATGTATATCCAGGGACTGCTCCTATATCTAAGTCACCATACAGAATGGCGCCAACAGACTTGAAAGAATTGAAGATTCAATTGCAAGATTTACTGGACAAAGGCTTCATTAGACCTAGCTTTTCGCCATGGGGTGCACCAGTTTTGTTTGTCAAGAAGAAAGATGGTACTATGCGGATGTGTATAGATTATAGAGAACTGAACAAGGTTACGATCAAGAACAAATACCCCTTACCCAGGATTGATGACTTGTTTGATCAACTCCAGGGAGCTTCCATATTCTCCAAGATTGACTTGCGTTCAGGATATCATCAACTGAAAATTAAAGAGGAAGATATTCCAAAAACAGTATTCAGTACAAGATACGGGCACTATGAGTTTTTAGTAATGCCATTCGGTTTGACGAATGCCCCAGCAGCTTTCATGGATATGATGAATCGGGTATTCAAAGACTTTTTGGATAAGTTCGTTATCGTGTTTATTGATGACATCTTGATATACTCCAAGAATGAAGCAGAGCATGCTGTGCATTTGAGAAAGGTTTTAGATGTTCTAAAGGAGAAACAGTTGTATGCTAAGTTCAAGAAATGTGAGTTCTGGTTGGATCGAGTAATATTTTTAGGGCATGTTGTGTCAGGAGAAGGAATTTCAGTTGATCCAAGTAAAGTTGAAGCAATTAACAATGGGCCACAACCTACAAGTCCTTCAGAGGTACGTAGTTTTCTCGGGTTAGCTGGGTATTATCGGAGATTTGTAGAAGGATTCTCGAAAATTGCATCTCCCTTAACACAGTTGACTAGAAAGAGTGTAACATTCAAGTGGACAGAGGCTTGTGAGCAGAGTTTTCAAGAACTGAAGAAAAGGTTAACATCTGCGCCGATCCTTTCAGTACCAACGGGGACTGGAGGCTTTGTGGTATACAGTGATGCTTCGAAGAACGGTTTATGGTGTGTGTTAATGCAGAATGGCAAAGTAATAGCATATGCATCCAGACAGTTGAAGGAGTATGAGAAGAACTACCCTACTCATGACTTGGAGCTTGCAGCAGTAGTATTTGCGCTAAAACTCTGGAGACATTACTTATATGGAGAACGATGTGAGATCTACACAGACCACAAGAGTCTGAAATACTTTTTCACACAGAAGGAGCTGAATATGAGACAGAGAAGATGGCTAGAACTCGTGAAAGACTATGATTGTGTTATCAACTATCATCCTGGTAAAGCAAATGTCGTAGCTGATGCCTTAAGCAGAAAATCGTCCCAAAGTACAACCTTGATGGCTTTAATTCAGAGACCAGAGTTACCAGACTTGCAAAGAATGAATGTCGAGATTGTTCAACTGGGAATAGTAGAGGCAAGACTAGCAGCTCTAACCCTTCAGCCTACCCTACTTGATAGAATTAAGCAGGGACAGAATGAAGATGAATATTTAGCTAAAGTAAAGAAGGATGCCGCTTCAGGGACGCCATCGGACTTTCAGTTGTCAGGGAATGATGTCTTAAGATTCAAAAACCGGTTATGTGTGCCAAATGTAGATAGCATTCGTAGAGATATTATGGCAGAGGCACATTCGACACCATATTCAGTACATCCAGGAGCTACCAAAATGTATCGAGATTTAAAGGTGCAGTATTGGTGGCCAGGTATGAAGAAAGATATTGCTCAGTGTGTAGAACAGTGTTTGACTTGTCAGCAGGTAAAAGCAGAACATCAAAGACCGGCAGGAACTTTACAGCCCTTACTGATTCCGGAATGGAAATGGGAGAACATTACAATGGATTTTGTGGTGGGATTGCCGAAAACTGTAAAGGGTCACGATGCTATCTGGGTAATTGTAGACAGACTCACAAAATCTGCTCAGTTTCTCCCAATCTGTACTACTTACTCCATGGATCGTTATGCTCAGATATATATACAAGAAATAGTTAGACTTCATGGAGTACCATTATCCATTGTTTCAGATAGAGACTCAAGATTCCTGTCTACCTTCTGGAAGAGTTTACACAAGGCACTGGGAGCACAGTTGTCTTTCAGTACTGCATATCATCCACAAACTGACGGACAATCGGAAAGGACGATACAGACTTTAGAGGATATGCTCAGAGCTTGCGCATTAGATTTCCAGGGCCAATGGAGTAAATTTCTACCTTTGATAGAATTTTCCTACAACAACAGTTATCAATCTACTATAGGAATGGCTCCTTATGAAGCACTATATGGTAGGAAGTGTCGATCACCGATACATTGGGATGAGGTTGGTGAAAGAAGACTTCTAGGTCCAAGAGTAATACAGGAAATGTCAGAAGCTGTGTCACAAATTCGGGAAAGGATGAAAACGGCTCAGAGTCGCCAGAAAAGCTATGCAGATAAGAGAAGGAGAGCACTTGAGTTTGCAGTAGGAGATCTAGTGTTCTTGAAAGTTGCACCAATGAAGGGAATAATGCGGTTTGGTAAGAAAGGAAAACTTAGTCCAAGATACATTGGTCCATTTCCTATTATTGAGAGAGTTGGTGATGTTGCCTACAGACTCGATTTGCCAGCATCAATGTCTCAAATACACAATGTGTTCCATGTGTCAGTATTAAGGAAGTATATTGCAAATCCGTCTCATGTTCTGAACAGTGAACCCGTAGAACTACAAGCAGACTTAGGGTATAAGGAAGTACCAGTACAGATTTTATTAAGAGAAGTAAAACGACTCAGAAACAAAGAAATTCCGTTAGTAAAAGTGCTATGGAGAAATCAATCAGTCGAAGAAGCCACCTGGGAAAGAGAGGATGAAATGAGAGCCAAATATCCTGAACTATTCAAGTAAGTAAATTTCGGGGACGAAATTTTTATAAGGGGGGGAGGATGTAATACCCGTGCCTCTCACAACTCACTGGCCAATATAATTTTTGCATTTCATGCATTCCATATTTTTATGTGCTATTTGGTGATAGGTTTTAGTAATTAATTTATTATATTTATTATATTATTTTATATTTTTGTGACTAATTTGGAGATGTTTAATTTGGTAGTCAAGAAACCCTTAGTCTAAATTATTGGGACATGCTACAAAATTTAAGACTACGCGTGACAAGTTTAAAATATGGAACATTATGTAGTACGTGGAAGTGTTAGATGGGTAAAGGATTTTATTGTCGGAATAATAATAACAATAACAACAACAACAACAATATTAATTATAATAATAATAATGACAACATTAATAAATAAAAATAAATAAAGAAAATAAAAACGTAAAGGTTAAGATAATGAGTAAGGCGGTGGGTCACTCCCAACATTTTGATAACTATGGCTTGTTCATTATTTACAACCTAATAATAGCATCTAATAAAAGAGAGAGAAACAAACATCTAGAGTTACTGCCAAGAAGAAAGAAGAAGCTCCCAGGTACAACTTCTTAATTAATGCCTTAGCTATTTTCTCCATTGTGTGTTTGGCCTATACAACTAAATTACATCTACTATTAAATGGTACGTGTGTATTCCTCTTCAATAAGTAATAAACTTTTCGCTATACATATATATATATTTTTTTATGCACGCTTATATATATATATATACAAATTTTAGTTTAAGAATTCAGGTTATGACTCCCATGAATTATAATTACAAGATATGAATTTAATATTCTAATGATGTTCCAAAATGGTTAAGGTGGTAATGTGTTAATCTGCCCAGATTTTTAATGTTCAATAGTTAGCCGATTTTGACCAATTTATGAGCTGAATTAGGAAAAGTGTAAAACATGAAAGTTGTAGCCTTATGTGTTAGCTTTATAACCCAACTTGAATCATATAAATATCAATTTTGTAGAAACAGTTAGAGCCTTATTACTAAAATGCGACGAAACTGGAAATTCCTATTTAAAAGTACTTAATAACCTGGAATTTGATAAATTGTGTATTAATTCGATTTAAAATTGTCGTAGATTGATTACCATTGTGGAATAGGAAATTTCAAAAGCTACTCCGGAGGAGAGGTAAGTAGAAATCCATCTCCAACTACAATGCTTGAACATAGTATTTGTGTTTATTATTTGTGATAATTGATTGTTATATGTGTTGTTGCATACCTTTGTATAAAGTGTTTTATTCCGTTGCTAGAAACAAACTGATGTGCATCAATCATGAGCATTATCATCTGCAAGGATTACATGTGTACATATAAGAAGTCAAAATAACATAATTTCATAAGTTGATAATGTTTTGGGGTTGGTCACCACTGGCACATTGAGAGTTATATATATTGTATATGGTGTCTCTCGGGATGCTTCCGGTGACAGGCGTGCATGCGGAAGAGGTTCCCACTTCAGCACCTTTATAATGAGGGGTACGGGAAGAGGTAGACTTTCCGGTGGACTGCAGGGGCAGGCAGGAGGCGGACCCCTGGTAGTCTCGGGAGGATAGCCGCTTGGTCGTACCAACCATCACTGATATCCCGGGTGGACTATAAGGGGGGAGGAGGGACCCTTGGTAGTCACGAGTGTGGCCAATGAGTGTTATTTTTGGGAGGTTTGTGACAGTGACGAGAGCCAATTCCCACCAAACATGATTTCTTTTGAGTAAGAGTTGAAAGAAATGGTTTTGTGAAATGCATCTCATCATTCACGCATTGGTCATGCATGATTTCTGCTTACTGAGTTTTAGCTCACGTAGTTCTTGCATTGTAGGTGAGTTTGACTATGCATAAACTCGTGGACTGATCTGGCATGCTGTTGGAGCTGATACAAGTTTTGAAGCCCCGTGTATATGAATGACGACCTGTGGGGCTAAACCTTGGACTCACTATATTTTTGCTAGTGTTCTAACAATCTTTTTGGACATGTTTAAATTAAAGTACTTTAATATGTATATTTATGTAAATATGGTGTCGAATGGAGTGTGACACCTTTGTACTCAATCTGGAGCTACGTAAATATATGTAGGTGACGTTTTGGTCTTGAAGGAATATTCTAAGATGTTAATTTTAAAAAAAATTATATAGGTTTTGTAAGGCTAAGAAAATTAGTACAGGATAAGTTTTTACAAGAGTGGGTGTGACATCTTCCTACATTATTAGGAGAAAAAGTTCGTAATAAAATTCGTGAACTTTCTGGAAAACAAATTATACCATATGATTTCTACACTTATGGTCAATTAGTTAGTATAATCCAACAAGAAGGATTAAAAATTTGCCAAGATTTAAAACTTCAAAAACATCTCAAGTGGGAAATGAAGAAAACCCATCTTGAACTCGGTTCCTTTTGCCAACAGTTTGATATAAACCCTAGTAAACCTTCTTCTTCTTCTTCTTCTTCTTCTTGTGGTAACTACACCAAAACTCATAACAAACAAAGATCCTTTTCCCGTAATAACTATCGAAAACCTTATAAATCTTCCAGTGAACCTTATTACAACTCCCGTAATAACAAAAATAATAACAATACCCATACGAAACCCTACAAAAAAGTTGATAAAAAATCTTTTAAAGATATCAAATGTTACAGATGTCAAAAAACAGGCCATATGGCTAGATTTTGCAAATTAAAAAGAAAGATAAACGAATTAAATCTTGAAGAGGATATTCTCAATAAAATCTCTAATCTTCTTGTCGACTCTTCAGATGAAAACTCTGAAGGATATTATTCTTTCCATGATGAAGACAATAACATCCTCCAAATTGATGATACTCAGGTTTCTTCTACAGATTCTGAGGTTTCTGATACTCTCACTATTAATGTTATTTCCAAAGAACAACAGATCATTATTGATGTTTTAAAACAAATTGATAACCCTGATTTACAAAAACAGTATCTTGAAAAATTCTTAGATTCTTTTACCACAAAACATACTAAGGATACTATCCTTCCAACTACTTCAAAAAAACACTTACGACTTAACCAATATTCTTACAAAAAATAAAAAGAATAACACCAAAGATATTACTATCCAAGAACTCCAAAAAGAAATAAAAGAAGTCAAAGGTGAACTAAAAGAGTTAAAAGAAAAACAAAAACAAGACTCCGAAGCTATTAAACAAATTATTAATGTTCTTAAAGTCAATCATGAAGAAACCCATGAAGAAGATACTGATAATGAGGAAGATACACATGGACTCCAAAATATTGCTAATTTACAAAATGTCCCTGGTGATTTCCTTTTTGTCCTAAAAGAAATTACTTCACGAAATTATATTATAAAAATCACTCTTCAGTTTTCTGACAACTTCAAAGTAGATACCATTGCGCTCTTTGATACGGGAGCAGATCTCAATTGTAATAAAACAGGTTTTGTTCTAAGTTTCACGAAAAAACTCATGAAAAAATTTCTGCCGCTAATAACTCTAAATTGACTATCTCTTCTAAGGTTGATGCATCCATTACTAATAATGGAACTCTTCTAAAAACTTCTTTTGTTGTTGTCAAAGAAATTCACGATACTGTTATTCTTGGCACACCTTTTATCAACTTGATCACTCCTTACACCGTGGGTACTGAATCTATATTTTTTAAACATAATAAGAAAAAACTTCATTTTTCTTTCCTCGAAAGACCTAGAACCCGCAATTTAAACCTTTTGAAAGCATGCTCTATTCATGAAAAAAAAATGTTGTTAACAATATTATACTTGTAAAAAACTTTTACCTTTCTGAATTACAAAAAGATGTTTTCTTACAAAGAATCAATAAACAACTTATTAATACAACTACACAACATCAAATCTCAAAAATATCTGATTTATTTAAATCTAAAGTTTGTTCTGATCTTCCTAATGCTTTTTGGAATCGCGAAAAACATATTGTTGATCTTCCTTATGAAAAAACTTTAATGAAAAAGACATCCCTACAAAAACTCGACCTATCCAAATGAATAATGAACTTGAGCAATACTGTCGACAAGAAATCCAGGATCTTGAGCGAAAAAAATCTCATTTCTAAAACAAGGTCTCCCTGGAGTTGTTCAGCTTTTTATGTCAATAAAGCTTCTGAAATCGAGCGAGGTGTCCCAAGGCTCGTTATTAATTATAAACCCCTCAATAAAGCTCTCCAATGGATTAGATATCCGATTCCTAATAAAAAAGACCTTCTTAATAAGCTCCATAAGGCTTTTATATTTTCAAAATTCGATATGAAATTAGGTTTTTGGCAAATACAGATAGCTACTAAAGATCGTTACAAAACTGCCTTTACTGTTCCTTTTGGACAGTATCAGTGGAATGTAATGCCATTTGGATTAAAAAATGCTCCTTCAGAATTTCAAAGAATCATGAATGATATATTCAATGATTATTCAAAATTCTGTATTGTTTACATTGATGACGTCCTGATTTTTTCCCAAACCATTGATGAACATTTCAAACACCTCAAGACTTTCTTATACATTATCGAACAAAATGGTTTAGTTATTTCTGAACCGAAGATGGTCCTTTTTCAAACTAAAATAAGGTTTCTTGGTCATTATATTTCCCAAGGAACTATCAGCCCTATTAAAAGATCCCTTCAGTTTACCAATAAATTCCCTGATAAAATCTGTGATAAAAAACAACTTCAAAGATTTCTAGGTTGTTTAAATTACATTCTTGATTTTTATCCTAATATCAATCGACTTGCCAAACCCTTACATGAGAGGCTTAAGAACAACCCTTCTCCCTGGACCAATACCCATACCTCTATTGTCCAACAAATAAAGAAACAAGTTCTAGAAATTCCTTGTCTTCATCTTGCCGACCCTCACCTACAAAAGATTCTTGAAACAGACGCCTCTGATATTGGCTATGGAGGCATCCTTAAACAAAAACAAAATCATAAAGAGTTGATTGTACAATTTACTTCTGCTCATTGGAACGACACTCAAAGAAAATATTCCACTATAAAAAAAGATATATATATATATATATATATATATATATATATATATATATATATATATAAAAGCAGAACCCTATACTAATTTTAGACAAAGCTTATTTTTCCGCTTGATAGGTATGGACCAGCAACTCCCGGTCGAGCTAACCCGGCAGCCGGGCCCAGTTAAGCGGGCCCAGTTATGCGAACTCGCGAGCCCAACACGGCTGAGCCCAGTCGCCGCATATTTGGATATTGAGATCCCCATGATCTCTTCCCAACTCCCATGCAGATTTGTTGGTCGTAATTATAGGGATTCAGTTAGGGTTTTGTTTGTAATAGCATAAATAGGAGAATTGTACTCGGATTTAGGGTTGGCACTTTGTACTCTGGAAACGACCACTTATAAGATTGAAAGAAATATAGTGAAAAACACCTCGGTAGGTGATTGCCTCCGCCCGTGGACGTAGATCTCCGGATCGAACCACGTATATCTTGTGTTCTTTAATTTTCTCGTGTTTGAGAGAGTCGTTGATCAAGTTTTACTCCAAATTCCTTTGATAAACGGATTGCGCTTTATCAATTGGCGCCGTATGTGGGAAGGATTTGAAAGTAAACCCTCGTATACTTCAGCGTCATCACAACCGCCATGGTGAATATCCGCCGATCTACTAATCTTGCTCGGTCCCATCGTAATCCTCCTATGGATCAGAATCCCCCATTGCCCCATCAACAGAATCAAGATCCGCCTGCGGAGCACGTTAACATGCAGAATCTCGCCCCTGTCAATGATCCGGCGCAAGTTTATCCTCAATCTGCCCCCGAATTGTTGTAGGTGCAGCAAGCCTTTCTTCGGGAGCACTCCGCTCTATTCCAAGAATGGAATAATCGACGTGCCCACTCAGATGAGCGCGCCAACAATGGCGTCGACCAGGGTGCGAGAAATCGGCCTCGTGATCTATGTCGTGAAAGGGATGAAGATCCACCTCACCGAGCAAGGCATGATCGCCGTCGACAGCAATCTGTATCTCCAGCAGACAACCGCAGTTCTAACGATTCGAGGCCCCGTTACGCTCATGAAGATGTGGATCGTTGCAAACCTGTAGATGCACCAAAGCGTGCTCGCCTAGACAAATCCCGTGTACTGGATCCTCTGGAACAAGAACAAGCCCAGTTTGCCGCAGAGCTTGACAAGGTGTTGGGCCTCGATGCCAATGGGGAGATCATCACCCCGTTCTCAAAGGAGATTCTTGCTACCCCACACCCCGAGGGGTTCAAGCTTCCCCCTGTGTCCGTCTACAATGGCACCAGAGATCCAAGTAATTTTCTAAACTCCTTTAAGTACGCTATGTTCAACCGCAACTATACACCTCACCACTTGTGCAAAGTATTTCCTGAGTATCTTCAAGATGAAGCCAGACTTTGGTTCAATTCTTTACCCTGAGGCAGTGTTACCTCTTTTCGGGATCTCGCCGAGCAGTTTTGGGCGCGTTTCCATACGCGAGCAAAACCCATGGCCACTTTGGCCGATCTTATGAATCTGGAACAGCGAGATGAGGAGATTGTTACCCAATTTCTCGATCGCTTTTCCGCTGAAAGCCTCAAAGTCGGCAGCCGATATAATGATGTTATCATCAATGCCTTTATGAATGGTCTCCGGCCTGGGCCGCTTTACACCGAGCTTGTCTGAAACCCTCCTACCACGACCCGGGCTCTTTTCAGCATTGTATGCAGGTTCGCCAAGGCTGAGGAGCAAACTCGCCGCAAGCGCGAGAAACATGCCACCAAACGGCAATTAGATAAAACACAAGCCGGGACCAGTACCCGGCCTAGTGCCTTCACCCGCCTAAGCAGAGGACGTTTGGAACCCCGCGGAGATATCCCTCAGCTCACTCCGCTTACAAAATCAAGGACATAAATACTGTCTGTTCACAAGAATGATATATGGCCGTGCACACGGATGACTGCTCCGGCAGAGAAACGTAACCGTGATAAGTGGTGTGCGTGCCACCACGATCATGGATATGACACCAAAGAGTGTCGCGAACTTGGAAAAGAAATTGAGGATTGTTTGAAGAGGGATTTCCTACGGCAATATGTAGCTCGGACCGAGGACAGGCCTTGGTCGAACCAAAATGGAGGCTCACAACAAGGCCGCGGAGGGTACAATGACCGAGGTCCAAGACAAAACAGACCTCAGTGGCAGAATAACAGGTCGAGGTGCAACAATTATGCTCGGCAAGACCAGGGAAGTCGTCAACAGCCCCAGTTGCTACCGCATCCGCCACCTCATGGAGGACCTGGAGACAATCCGCCCAATCACGTTATAAATGTGATCTATGGGGCCATTCCAACCAGGACTTCCCGAAGTGCCCTGAAGGCCGAAGCGCGCAGGCCTCCTCTCGAGGAGCCACGCCACAAACGCCTCCACAAATCTGAAACTGTAAGTTTCACTGATGAAGATCCTGTCCCCGAGCTCACCCCACATACTGATGCCATCGTAATCGATATGGCCGTGGCTAATGTTACAATAAAACGAGTTTTCGTTGACAATGGATCCGCAGTCAACGTCATATTCACTGACTGTTTCCAAAAAATGGCATACCTCGTGAACAACTCCGACCGGTCCCCGGGCCTTTACAGACCTTCACTCAGGGTGAGGTCCAACCTGAAGGAATCATCAACCTTCCCGCTTTGCTTGGTACTTATCCAGCAATAAAAACCATCTTCGTTGATTTTTATGTAGTCAATTCTCCATCTCCATACAACATGATTTTGGGCCGAGATTGGCAGCGAAGGCCGTTTGTTCCACATATCACCTCGCACTAAAGTTTCCTACACCCCACGGCGAGGTGGCCATCCGTGGCAATCAACGGGTCTCTAAAGAGTGCATGTATGTAGCACTTAAAAAAACAAAGAAGGTTCCTCCCAAGCCACAGTTTCAAATAGCCACCTCGGCTCTTACCTCGGATTCATCAGAATCACTCGGAGGCGATACTGTTAAGGTGCCGCTCGACCCGGCTAAACCGGAACAGACTGTTACAGTCGGCGCCGTAGACACCCCATTGTTACACAATGCCATCATCCAGACCTTGCGAGAATATTCTGAAGTTTTTGCGTGGTCTCCCCTGGATATGCCGGGGTCTCTCCAGACCTTATTACTCATAAGTTAAATATTGACCCCGGCGTGAAGCCCATACAACAAAAACGGCGACAATTCTCTCCAGAGAGGAACGCAGCCATCCGAACTGAAGTTCAACAGCTCCTGGACGCAGACATCCTGTTCGAAGTACACTATCCGTCCTGGCTTTCTAATCCCGTGATGGTGACGAAGTCCAGTGGGGCATGGAGAATGTGCGTTAATTTCTCTGACCTCAATAAGCACTGCCCAAAGGATTGTTATCCTTTGCCCCCCATCGACCAAAAAGCCGAGGCCATCACTGGGCACAAGGCACTTTGCTTTTTAGATTTATACAAGGGATACCATCAAATTCATATGGATCGCCGTGATGCCCTCAAAACGGCCTTTATCACTGATTTTGGGTGCTTTGCCTTCAAGAAAATGCCCTTCGGGCTCAAGAATGTTGGAGCCACTTACCAACGCCTTATGGACCACGTCTTCTGAGATCAAATTGGCCGAAATGTCGAAGTATATGTTGATGATCTTGTTATTAAAAGTTCCTCCACCACCACATGTGTACAGGACATTGCCGAGACGCTGAGTACGTTGTGACGCTATAATCTTCGCCTCAATCCGGCCAAGTGCACCTTTGGCGTTGGCTCAGGTAAATTTCTAGGGTATATGGTCTCACAACACGGTTTCCAGGCTAACCCGGCCAAGATCAGAGATGTATTGGATCTTCAGCCGCCAAAGACGGTGAAGGATGTTCAACGTCTCACCGGCGGTCTCGCGGCCTTAAATCATTTTTCGTCTAAGGCCGCAGAGCATCAACTTCCATTCTTCAAAATTTTGCATCAGGCAAAGACATTCGAGTGGACTTCACAGTGCACCGAGGCCTTTGAAGTTTTAAAACAACACATCAAGCAGTTACCAACTATGTCCGCTCCTATCCCCGGAGAGCCCCTTTATGTGTATTTGGCTTCTGCCGAAGAAGCTATCAGCGCGGCCCTCGTCCGCGAGGATCACGGGAGTCAGCAGCCCATGTATTTCTGCAGCCAAGCACTTCATGGGTCGGAGACCCGGTATTCTGTGGTAGAAAAAACAGTGTTGGCCCTCGTTATGGCAGCCCGCCGTCTGCGGCCCTATTTTCAAGGGCGCGACATTAGGGTTCTCACTAATCACCCTATTCATCAAATCCTCATTAAGCCCGATGTGTCAGGACGTCTGGCTAAGTGGGCCATCGAACTCGCGGAATATGACATTCAATTTCTACCTCGCCGGGCCGTCAAAGGCCAAGCCCTTGCGGTTTTTTGGTAGAAGCACCATTTACTGACCCCGGTTCAACCGCATATGCCACCACTCCTCGCCACTCCGATCTCAACGCTGAAGCCCACAAGTGGCAAGTATACGTGGATGGTGCCTCTGCGACCCGAGGTAGTGGCGCCGGGGTCCTTCTCATTGGCCCCGATGGCGTTGAGATCAAGTATGTCTTGCGATTTAAGTTCAAGGTGACCAACAATGAAGCGGAATATGAGGCAGTTCTTGCTGGGCTCCGGCTCGCTCAAACCTTTGCAGCTTCGCATATCCAGCTTTTCACGGACTCCGAGGTGGTCTCACCTATGCAGCCAAGGATGATACGTTGAAAAGGTACCTCGCTTTGACACTTAAGCTTTTGTCGACTTTTGCTTCGATCGATATCCAGCAGGTACCTCGCGAAGAAAATGTTAAAGCTGATGCTCTTAGCAAAATGGCCTCCGCGGACCCGTCCAACATGTCTCCAGACATAATTTTCGAGTATGCTATCCACCCTTCAATTCATGTGGCGGCGGTATCTGTATTGACTGAGACCAGTCCAAATTGGATGACTCCTATCATCCATTATCTCCGGGATGGTACACTGCCCGATGATAAATTACTCGCTCGACGGATCATTCTTAAAGCGCCGAAGTATACACTTCACGATGGGATCTTGTACCGACAATCATACTTACAGCCGAGTCTTCGCTGCCTTGACCCAGTCCAGGCTGAATATGTTCTCCGCGAATTTCACGAGGGGACCTGTGCTAGTCATATTGGCTCGCACACGTTAGCCAAGAAAATCCTCCGATGGGGATACTACTGGCCCACCTTGTTTAATGATGCCCATAGTCTAGTATCAAAGTGTGACAAGTGCCAGTGACACTCCAGAGTGAAGCATTTACCACAAACCGAGCTTGCTGGCATACAAAGTGCCTGGCCATTTATCCAGTGGGGAATCGACATTGTAGGCCCGTTCCCAGTTGCTCCGGGAGGATTAAAATTTCTTGTGGTTGCAGTGGACTACTTTACCAAATGGGTCAAAGCCGAGCCCCTCACTGCTATAACAGGGCAAAACATTATGAAGTTTGTGTGGCGTAACATAATATGCCGCTTCGGCATCCCAAGCGCCATTATCTCCGACAATGGTAAACAGTTTGCTAATGACCCCTTCCGGTCCTGGTGCGAAGAGTTGCACATCAAACAAATTTTCACCTCGGTTGCTCATCCTCAAGCTAACGGCCAGGTCGAAGTAACAAATCGCACTCTGCTCAACGGTTTAAAGAAGTGCTTAGGTCAAGCTAAAGGCCTCTGGGCCGAGAACCTTCCGCACGTTCTCTGGGCCTATCGCACTACGCCACATTCATCAACCGGGGAAACCCCATACAGCCTCATCTATGGCTCCGAGGCTGTCATCCCTGCCGAAGTGGGAATACCCAGTCCCTGGCTTGTTAACCTCGACCCCGAGACTAATGAGGAAGCACTCCGTGCTAACTTGGATGAACTCGAGCACCGTCATGACCAATCCTTCATTCAACAAGCTAAATGTAAGCAACAAGCAGCTCAGTATTACAACCTCCGGGTTAGGGATACTCAATTTCAAATCGGAGACCTAGTACTCCGGTTAAATTCTGCCAGCAAAGCTGCCCCCGAGGGCAAACTGCATACCACCTGGGAAGGGCCTTATCGCGTCGTCGCCGCACATGCCTCCGGGAGCTATCACTTACAGCATCTAGATGGCACACTAATACCCCGAACCTGGCACATTAGCAATCTGCGGCGTTTTTATCTATGATTTCTGATCGTCAAGTACCTTTTCTTCCTTTATGTCCTTTGTATGTTATTTCATTTTCGTACTGTGGCATTTTTTTTTTTTTTTGAATACCTTTGTATTCTTAAATTGTTCCGACAATTACTTTGAATAAAGTTTTAACTTTACCTACATTACTATACTTTCTTCTACGCCGCGGGGACGCCCCGGCCTAGACTCATTATTGTTTATCTCCGGACACACCGGTCTCTCGCCTGATTCGTCCGGAGAGATCAGCATTTAGTCCCCGGACATATATTCCCTCTCGCCTGTTTAACCGGAGAGGTCATTCACTCCCGCCTGATCTGTCTGGGGAGATTCTGTGCCTTGCTTCCGCACAAGGGCTTATTTTCGTATCGTACTCCCGAGTACTAATTAACGCATTATTTTCATAATGACATATCAAAATAATTTTAAAGCACTTATCTAGTGGTTAACCACTTAGCTACTCTTATCAAGCATACTTATGATGTACATCAAAATATTTTCAAAAAAGTTTTACTTATCAACTGTCCTTTACACTTGAACATATGTCGATTACAATAAATTATTATCTCTAGCCTCCGAGCTCCGGCGTTGGGATCCGTCCCTGGAGCTCCTTCGAGTCCTCTGGGATCTCGATGTTCCTTGGATTTGGACCCCGGACCTCCCTCTGCTTCTACCTCCTCTCCGACGAGGACTTACTCTCGGGACTGGCTTGGGAATGTTGTCTCTTCCCCGCTCTCCTCGGTGACGAGGACTTGGTTGTGGCGCTGGCCTCGAAGTGTTCGCCCATTCCATGGGATCCCATTCCGCGGGGACCATCACTTCGATCTCCTCAGCTAACTTTTCAACCTCCTCCTCAGCCACAGCCACCGGGGCCGGCTCTTGGATTATGATCCCTTTGGCTTTTCCCACTGTCCCCTTTTTACTCCTCCGCGGAGCCTTCGAGGGGTCCTGCCCCCGGCTGGAGCTCGCAATGTACTCTTCTGCAGTACGACGCCACCTGCCACGGCCTCTTAAGCCCTCGTACATGTTAAGGAGTATTTCCAGTACTTCTCGCTTTCTAACAAGCTCGGAGGAGTCTGTGTGACCGGCCGCCATCAGGGCGGTAATTTCCCCTTGGATCTCGGTTGTCCGCTCTTCGACCTCCTCAAAAGTTTGCAGGCCGTACTCCGTCAGTATTCGTTCATACTTTTTTTGATGGATGATGACTAGATCTAGCTCGGCGACCGTTGACAAATATTTCAACTGCTGATCTCTCGCCCTTTCCACAGCCTTGGCTCTTGCCTCTTCGGCTTCCTTTGCCTTCTCTCCGCCACGGCTACTCTCCTCTCCAACCGAGGAACAACCTATTTTTGCAGATTGTCTTTTTCCCTGCGGAACCAGTCCAAGCACTGCATGAGATTCTTTATTACGTTATGTAGCTCCTCGGTATTCTCCTGTTTGCAGCACAAAATCAGCAATAATATAATTTAATCAACACCATAAACAAGGCAGTAACTCAACAATACTTGCAACAACCGACTTCATTATCTAGCAAAATGGGTGTACACATCGTTTGCGGTTATTACAACAAGAGTACAGATTCTTCCTATCATCTACTATATGTATAGTTCATCAAAATTGCGGGGAACAACTGACCTCCCCCTGATCGACCCCTTCGGCTGCCTCCGGCACCTCCACCTCCTCCTCGTGCTCTTCCTCTGGCAGGTCTTGGTTCACCCCCGCGTCACCCCCCGTTGTCTCCGCTGTGACTTCCATGCGCGGGGGTGGATCCTTGGCCCTTGGCTCCGTGATGAACTCTCCCCGTCAAAAGGCCAAGAACTCTTCGTCCTGATCTAAATCGCAGGCAGCGATCTCCTCGGCGCTCAGAATCGTGTTCTTCTCTACCAGAGCCTTAACCAGGGGCCACTCCAGGACCCGAGCCAGCGCGTTGTAATACGCCTCCTCCACGGCGTTGAAATCGTATCCGAAATCTGGACGATAGACATCCACATTCGAATAGATTTTCTTGACCTTCTCCAGCAGCACCGAGCATGTTTCTATGTCCTCGACCACGACGAAGCTCGTCTGGTAGTCGAGAAATTTGTTGGTTTGCAATAATTTCTCTGCAAATGTCTTCAGCACGGCTCCCTGGCCCTCCACCACTGCTACCTCCTTGGCCCTTAGCTTCGCGCGCAACTCCGCCACTTCTCCGCGAAGCACCCCGGCCTCCGCCTCCACCTCGCGCAGTCGCGCCACCTCCTTCTCCACCAAGGAAGCTCTTTTACGAGCCTCGGACAGGTCATAAGTTAACCTGTCATTGCGGGATCGAAACTCCCTCACCGCCTCGGCTAACTCCTCCTTAGCCTCCCTCTCACTCCGTCGGCCAAGGTCCATAATACCCTGAGTTAGCCGAAGTAGCTGCTCGGCGTCCGGCCCCTCCAGGCCCAGCACACTTACTTGCCCCTGCAACCACAAGCACAGAAACAACACATCATAAGATGAGCTTCAACGTATTTATTCTGCACGGCAATGGTTATCCCTACTGTACCTCGGGGGCCGGCTCCGTGCGTAGTCTTTTGGTCACTCCCGGCAGAGTCACAGACGGCTCCGGCCTCCTCTTCGACCTCAGGGTCGACCCTACGACCACGAAATCTTCCTCCGTCCCTTCGACGGTCTCGGACTCGGAGACACCCTCACTCTAGGGGCCACTTCGGCCGCGGTCCCCTTCTTTTTCGTCGCCGCGGGCACCGCTGGGCTTCCCAAAGTCTCCTTTCCGAAGCGTCCCACTGCAAAAAAGATTAGTGGTTAATCTTGTGCAAGTTACAGGCAATTACACAATATTTAGAGTTCCTACCCTCCTCGGCTGCCCCGGCCGCCGACTCCTGTCCCCGGGTGGGATTCTCCTCTGCGCCGCCCGAGTAGTAAGGACTTAACCCTGCCTCCTCTAGCTCCTCTTCGGTGCAGAGAGTCTTGAAGGTACCAACAGTGCGGAAATGATTAACTACCTCCGGCTCTGGCTCCGACAACGGCGCGTTGTCCATTACCTCCTCTCTCCTCCACCTCGGGAGGGTCACACCCACCTTAACAAAAATGAACTTCTCCTTCCAACCCTCTACCTTACTCGGGTTTTGCACCTTAAACCCACCTCGGGCCCTCGGGCTAAACGAGTACCACCCCTTCGATTTCCCGAAGGCCTTAAGTTGGAAGAATTATCTAAATATATATACATCCGGTTCCACCCCGGCCCTCTTGCATACCACTGAAAACCCAACAACTTGCCTTACGGCATTGGGTGCTAGTTGGCATAAGGCAATGCCGTAATACCTCAACAGCCGCACTACGGAGTCCCAGAGGGGAAACCTAATTCCTATCCTCAAATGGTCTATATACACACTTATGAAACCCTTCAGAGGGCAGCGCGCTCGGTCACTAGGCTTCGGCACAATATATTCTAAATTAAAGGGGAAATAAAATGTTGGAATCAGGGCTTCTATTTGCACCCGCATCATCCTCAGCGCCTCCGTGGCAACCTCGAAGTCCTCCTCCCCGCAGTCACTAAATCCTATTGCCCGGGTGCCAGGCTCCATACCATCAGCCCTATATACCATCCTAATCTCTCTTCTTTCCGGAATAATAAAGCGCAAGGGTGGTACGTCTAACAGGGTTTTAATGGTCCCTACCTCTCTAATTGAAGACGAAGACGAAGAGGAAGACATACTTACTTGATTTCGGTTTGAGATTGCTCACGACTTGGCACAGGATGATTCTCTCGTTTTCTCCCGCTCTTTGTCTCTTGCAAATCGCAAATGAGAATAATGAAGCTTATTGTACAAGCCTTGTATATATATATACTCCCGAGTAAACGGCTCAGATCTGGCCTTTTCAAATTCAGCGTTCAAGATTTGTGCGTGGCAATCACGAGCATTACAGTTACCTAGGCGCGTGGGGAACATGCTTCTTGGGATTCCCAAACGCGTCACTTCACTTCCCTACTCCTCATGATGGCGCCACCAATCACATCAACTTCACCCTTTCCCAGGAAGCTTTGGGTTTCACTCCGGTGACCTCTTTACCCCGGGGGTAAATCAGCTCGGCTCCGGTCGATCCCATGACCCCAGAGGAACATCAGCTCGGCTCCGGTTGTTCCCATGACCCCGGGGGTAAATCGACTCGGCTCCGGTCGATCCCGTGTCCCTAGGGGTCCATCACGAGTTTTCCACCCCGGTGTCGTGCCTCACCTCGGTCCCAGCTACGCCTTTACTTACTCTACTTCGACACCCATTACACCACCCCTTACTTTTAACCGAAGCTCCTACCTCGCTCCGGCTGGTGGGGGGGCATCTGATAGGTATGGGCCAGCAACTTCGGGTCAAGCTAACCCGGCAGCCGGGCCCCCTGGGCCCAAAAGCGCGGGCCCAGTTAAGCCGGCCCAGTTATGCGAACTCGCGAGCCCAACACGGCTAAGCCCAGTCGCCGCATATTTGGATATTGAGATCCCCATGATCTCTTCCCAACTCCCATGCAGATTTGGTGGGCGTAATTATAGGGATTCAGTTAGGGTTTTGTTTGTAATAGCATAAATAGGAGAATTGTACTCGGATTTAGGGTTGACACTTTGAACTCTGGAAACGACACCTTGTAAGATTGAAAGAAATATAGTGAAAAACACCTCGGTAGGTGATTGTCTCCGCCCGTGGACGTAGATCTCCGGATCGAACCACGTATATCTTGTTTTCTTTGCTTTTCTCGTGTTTGAGAGAGTTGTTGATCAAGTTTTACTCCGAATTCCTTTGATAAACGGATTGCGCTTTATCACCGCTCATTTTCACTTTCCACATCGGGTAGGACATGTGTCATCATCGGATTGGTATGTCTAACTTTAATTATGTTTTTAATGCAAAAATATTTCATATATTTATATATATTATAATTTCCGCAGATTTTAATGGATTTTTTCGAGTTAATTTTGGCAAGTTTTAAAGAATGAATCAGTTAATCTCTAATCTACAATCTTCCCCTTATTTTAACAGATTTTTTTGAGGGTTTTTTTGGCAAGTTTTAAAGAATGAATCAATTTATTTTTATTCTACAATATTCCACATATTTAGATCTGTCAAACATTCTTTAAAAAAAAATCAATCAACAAAACTGCTTAAAATAAAAATAGACTATTTATATGCATTCAAAACTCAAATTTTGCAATTGGTTACTCCAAAAAAAAATCCAAAAAAAATCCAGGTATGTATATTTTTTTGCAGATTTTAATTTCGAACACCCATCAAATTCTGCAATTCAAAACTCAAATTCTGCAGATTTTACTTTCGAACTCCCATCATATTTTGTACTTTGTACTTTGTATTTTCATATTTCGAACACTTAATTGTTTGTATTTTGTATTTTCATTTCCAATCTTTGAACACTCATCATATTTTTTTAAGGTTTGCATGATTAATATTTCTCAAATCGTTTTTGTTGCTATTTTCTTATTTGATTGTGTAATTTTATGGTTCATTAAGATTGCTTTACTATGTAATTTAATTTAATGATTTTTTTTTTACTTCTTATTATTCAGATTTTCAAAGGAATTGCTTAATCAATAATATTAAGGTAATTTTTTTACCTTATTTTTTGCATGATTATATTTTGTTCAATTCGTTTTTTCTGATTTGGTTATGTATATTTATGGTTGGTTCATCTTGATTGCATGATTATGTAAGTTTATACTTCGATTTTTTCTGGAATTTTCGGACTTTAATTTATATATTGCGCATTTAATGTTGTACAAAATTAATAAAAACAAAAAAATTTTTTTTGCGAATCCTATTTATCATATTTAATCCGATATGAAATACTTAATAATTGGTAGGTATGGCCCAGTTTGCCTCAGGCTGCAGGCCGGCCCATTTTGGCTAGAGTTGGAGGCCCAAGAATTGGCCCAAATACAGATTTGGTAATTAGGTTGCGATGGCAGTGCAAGGGGGATGGAAGATTTGACCCACGATTTCCTCTCAATCACGAAGGCAGGTTTTGTGGCCTTAATTGTAGGAATATAGTTAGGGCTATGATTTGTATGATATAAATAGTAGAATTAAAGGGAGAAAGAGGGTTGGAACTTTGATCAAAGAGAGATCGCTTGTAAACAAAAACAGAGAAAGAGAAAGAAAAGGAGCCCGGTAGGGACATCATTTTCCCGTGGACATAGATCTCCGGATCGAACCACGTAAACCTTGTGTCTTATTGTCTGGTTATTTTCTTGTTTATTATCTTTCGTGAATATTCTCTTGATAACGGATCGCACTTTATCAATTGGCGCCGTCTGTGGGAAACGTGAGGTCGACTGGATTTTTAATATTGATATTGTACTTGTAATACCATGGTAACCACTCGCTTGACTCAATCTCGCCAAGGTGATCAAATCCATCAACATCCACCCGTGGATCAAACCTTGCCACCAAGGCAATCGATAATACGAGATACATCGTACCATCAGGGCAACCACGGCCCGGCTGTGGATCCGGGTAACGGATTCTTACCTCTACCTCCACAAGATATACAAAATCCTGGTCCTGCTACTACACAACCACAGGTTAATATTCAGATGACTCCGGAGCTACTCCAGGTCTTCCTACAAGAACATGCTCATGTTCTCCAAGACTGGGCAGTCAGCCGATTAAACCCTGATGGCCCTGCTGGACATAACACCAACCCCGTAGCGCAACCTCCTCGTCGGAATCTGCCCAACCAACAAAATCCAGTGCACCATGAGAGACAGGACCACCGACGAGAATGACCCGGTTCTCCCGAGGACCATGGGAGTTCTAACGGATCGAAACAGTGCAATGACGAACTTGTCGATGTTGATCGTCGCCGTCCGCTTAACGCGACTAAGAAAGCTCGTCATGCCGATCCCTATACTCCAGATCTTCATGAGTATGAGAGAGTGCAGCGCAATGCTGAACCAGACAGAATTTTAGGCCTTGACGCCAATGGAGACATTATCACCCCATTCTCCCAAGAAATTCTGGCTACGCCTCTTCCTGAAGGGTTCAAAAGGCCCGCCATCCCACCTTATGATGGCACTGGAGATCCGGCCAATTTTCTTGGGGCTTTTAGGCATAACATGCTCTGTCGAGATCATACCGCATCTCTTCACTATTGCAAGATCTTCCCTGAGTACCTCCAGGATGAGGCACGAGTTTGGTTTGACTCTCTTCCCCGCAATAGCATATCCTCTTTCCGAGAACTTGCTGAACACTTTTGGGCACGTTTTGAAGCACGCGCAAAGCCTATGTCCACTTTGGCCGACCTGATGAATGTGGAACAAAAAGAAGGAGAAACCATCTCTCAATTCCTGGAACGTTTTACGACTGAAAGTTTGAAGGTAGGCAATCAGCCAGATAGCATCATTGTCACAGCTTTCATGAACGGTTTACGGGCCGGACCACTATACACCGAGCTAGTCCGTAATACTCCCGTTACCACCCGAGCTCTCTATCATGTGGTTGGGCGGTTCGCTAAGGCAGATGAGCAAACCCGGCGTAAGAGGGAAAAATCTATTGCCAAGAGACAATCAGATAAAGGACCATCTGGGTCTAATGCCCGTACCAGTGCCTTCAACCGACTGGGCAGAGGTCGACCCGACACTCGTCACGATCTGCCCCAACTAACACCTTTAAATCGGTCCCGAACCGAAATACATGCCATCCACAAGGCTGATCTAAAATCTTTCCCTCGTATGACAGCCCCGGCTGACAAACGAAACCGCACCAAGTGGTGCGAATACCACTATGATCACGGGCACGATACTGAAGAATGCCGAGAACTCAGCAAAGAAATCGAAGAGTGCATAAAGCAGGGATATTTTCGCCAGTATATTTCTCAATCAGACAATAGACAACAGCACCGAGGTGGAAACCAGCACCAGAACCGAGCTGGCAATAACAATCGTAGCTTGCAACAAGGTTGGTCACAATGGCCGAATAATCGATCCGGGAATAGCCATTACCCAAAACAAGATCAAGGAAGCAGACGCAGTGCTCAACAGCAACAACCTCGCTTATTGCCGGCTCCTCCTCCCCAAGAAGCAGGGACCAACCCCTCAACTCGTGTTGTTAATAGTGTTATCCATATGATCTATGGTACACAGCCAGCAGGAGTGTCCCGCAAAGCTCTTATTGCAGAAGCTCGCAGACCTCCTCCCGAGGAACCCCGTCACAAGCGTTTCCACAATACTGAAACAGTAAGTTTTACCGAGGACGACCCCGTACCCGAACGCACGCCCCACACTGATGCTATAATCATTGATATGACTGTGGCAAATATTATTATCAAACGGGTGTACGTTGATAATGGTGCAGCTGTGAGTGTTATCTTCTCAGATTGCTTCCAAAAAATGGGCATATCTCGGGATCTGCTTCGGCCTGCTCCAGGACCTTTGCAGACATTTACACAGGGGGAAGTTCACGCAGAAGGAATTATTAATCTACCAGCCTCGGTAGGTACTCATCCTGCAATCAAAACAGTTTTTGTCGACTTTTACGTGGTATCATCTACGTCCCCTTATAATATGATTCTTGGACGAGACTGGCTTACTCCTGCCCAAGCCATATGCTCCACATTTCATTTAACGATGAAGTGTCCTTCACCTTACGGAACCATAGCCATCCGTGGCGATCAGAAGATGGCTAAGCAATGTATGCTGGTTGCACTCAAACCACGAACTACACAGAAGGTTCAACCCCAGTTTCAAATAGATACCCCCGGACTTGAGTCAATACCAATTCAACCTCTTGGCGATGAGGTGGTAGAAGTCCCTCTTGATCCAAACGTACCCGAGCGAACTGTTAAGGTCGGTGCTATACATTTACCTCTACTTCACAGTGCCATTGTTCAAGTATTGCGAGAATACTCCGAGGTCTTTGCCTGGTCACCTTTGGACATGCCCGGTGTCTCACCGGATTTGATTACTCACAAATTGAACATTGACCCAACAGTCAAACCGGTACAGCAGAAGCGCAGACAATTTGCTGCGGACAGAAAAGCTGCTATTCGCGCAGAAGTTGAAGCATTGGTAAAGGCAGATATCCTTTTCGAAGTCCATTATCCGACCTGGTTGGCGAATCCTGTTCTAGTCCTGAAGTTTGATAGTACGTGGAGAATGTGCGTGGATTTTACTGATCTGAATAAATATTGCCCGAAGGACTGCTATCCACTACCTTCTATCGACCAAAAGGCTGAAGCTATCACCGGACATCCCGCACTCTGTTTCTTGGACCTATATAAGGGATACCACCAAATTCATATGGATAAGAAGGATGCGATCAAGACAGCATTTATAACGGACTTCGACATCTTTGCATACAAAAAGATGCCCTTCGGACTCAAGAATGCCGGAGCCACTTATCAACGGTTAATGGACCATGTCTTTCAGGACCAAGTTGGTCGAAATATAGAGGTCTATGTCGATGATCTAGTCATCAAGAGTCGAACTTTTGATGCATGTGTTCGAGATATTGCTGAAACACTGGATGTACTTCGACACCATAATCTCCGCTTAAATCCAGCGAAATGCACCTTCGGAGTCGGTTCAGGCAAATTTTTAGGATACATGGTCTCTCCTCAGGGACTACAAGCTAATCCCTCCAAAATTCGGGATATTCTCGATCTCAAAACACCCTAAAAAGAAAAAGATGTTCAACGCCTTACTGGACGATTAGCCGCGTTAAACAGGTTCCTATCTAAAGCAGCTGAACGGGAACTTCCTTTCTTTAAGGTTCTACAGCAGGTTAAGAAATTCGAGTGGACTCCCCAATGTGAGGAGGCTTTGACAGCCTTAAAGCAGCACATCCGTCAACTTCCCATTATCTCCGCCCCGATTGTTGGAGAACCCCTGTATCTATATTTGTCCACCTCTGATGAAGCCATCAGCGCAGCTCTTGTCCGCGATGACCACGGGACTCAGAAGGTTGTGTATTTTGCCAGCCGGGCCTTGCAAGGAGCAGAAACCCGATACTCAGTCATCGAGAAGACCATATTGGCATTGGTTATGGCGGCCCGCCGCCTCCGTCCCTATTTTCAGGGACATGTTATAAACGTTTTTACAAACCAACCAATCCATCAAATCCTGAGTAAGCCAGATCATTCAGGTTGGCTCGTCAAATGGGCAATAGAGTTGGGAGCGCATGACATTCAATTTCTTCCTCGTAACGCTATTAAAGGCCAAGCCCTGGCTGATTTTCTAGCCGAAGCTACCTTTTTGAGCGCCCGAACTCCAACTCACATCTTGAACACATTTCCCCTACTGGTCCCGGTGTCGAAACCGAACGATGGCATGTTCATGTAGATGGTGCCTCCGCTACACGGGGAAGTGGTGTCGGGGTCATCATCAATGGACCTGACAACGTCGAAGTCAAGTATGTTCTACGCTTCAACTTCAAAGTGACGAATAATGAAGCTGAATATGAAGCGATTCTTGCGGGTCTTCGTCTTGCAAAGACTTTAGGAGCTGCACATATTTGAGTATACACTGATTCCGAGGTAGTTTCTAATCAAATCAATGGTTTGTATACAGCAAAGGAGGAAACCATGAAACGGTATTTGGCTTTAGCTCAAAGTTTCCTACACACCTTTGCCTCTGCCCACATCCACAAGATTCCCCGAGAAGAGAACACAAAAGCTGACACTCTCAGCAAACTGGCCTCCGCGGCTCCCTCAAGTATACCTTCTGATGTCCTTGTAGAAGAGGTGTCTCATCAATCAATCTACGAACAGTCCGTCTCGGTAATCACTGACTCCAAAATTACTTGGATGACACCCATTATCCAATATCTACAGGATGGAACCCTACCTGATGACAAGTTACAAGCTCGACAGGTAATCTTGAAAGCACCAAAATATTCTTTACATGACTGGGTCTTGTACAGACAATCTTATCTCCAGCCCAGTCTTCGGTGCCTCGGCCCGGTTCAGGCTCATTACATCCTCAAGGAATTACACGAAGGCTCATGCGCCATATTGGTTCCCAGACTCTTGCTAAAAAAGCACTCCGGTGGGGATATTATTGGCCTACTCTTTTTAATGATGCGCATGACCTGGTGTCAAAATGCGAGAATTGTCAGCGGCACTCACGGATTAAACACTTACCTCAAACTGAACTGACAGGTATACAGAGTGCATGGCCTTTTATTCAATGGGGCATAGACATCGTGGGCCCTTTCCCTTTAGCTCCGGGTGGTTTTAAATTCTTAGTGGTCGCTGTGGATTACTTTACCAAGTGGGTCGAGGCCGAACCACTCACTACCATCACTGGAAGGAAAATTCTTAATTTTGTTTGGAAGAACATTGTTTGCCGATTCGGTATCCCTAGCACCATTGTTTCTGACAACGGGAAATAGTTCGCGAATGACCCTTTCCGCTCTTGGTGCGGGGAGTTACACATTAAACAGGCATTCACTTCGGTGGCCCACCCCCAGGCTAACGGCCAAGTCGAGGTGACCAACCGAACACTTGTTGAAGGTATCAAGAAACGCCTAGGCGAATCTAAAGGACTTTGGGCTGATGTCCTCCCTCAGGTATTATGGGCTTATCGCACTACGCCACATTCTACAATAGGCGAAACTCCTTTTAGCCTAACCTACGGCTCCGAAGCCGTCATCCCGGCGAAAATTGGTGTAGCCAGTCCTAGGGTGCTGAATTTCAATCTAGAACAGAACGAGGATGCTCTCCGTACTAACCTTGACGAAGTAGAATATCGCCGAGAACAAGCTCTTATCAGACAAGCCAAAAATAAACAGCAAACAACGAAATATTACAATGCTCGAGTTCGGTATACACAGTTTAAGGTCGGTGATCTTGTACTTCGGCGCAACTCCGCCAGTAAGGCTCAGCCTGAAGGCAAGCTCCATGCAGCATGGGAAGGACCATATCGCGTGGTTACTGTCCATCCCCTTGGGAGCTATCAGCTTGCACGTGTTGATGGTACCCCAGTGCCTCGGACTTGGCATGTTACTAACCTTCGAAAGTTTTTTCTCTAAACACTGTTAGTTTTACTTTGATCTTCTATCTCTTGCATAATTTGTTTCTATTATGATAAGTTTTGCTCAGTTGACCATACTATTCTTGTCTATCTATTATGTGTTTATGATACCGTGGGGACGCCCCGATATCTTTATATTACATGTTTCCGAACACTTATTTTCGATCCGTCGTATATAAAACATGTCTCCGGACTCAATTACTCACTTCCTCAACTCAGTCAAAGTTACATATTTAAACCTCCGGGTTTTGTTCAAATTCTATCCCACTCGATCGAAGAGTACAAGGCATTATTAATTTGTCTCCGGACTTCAACTCATTTTCTTTACACACTCTTGATAATATATTTAAGTGTTTTTGTTTTTCAAAAAAAAAAAAAAAAAAGAGAAGAATAAACAAACAACATTTTTTAACTAGTCATGTATACGTTACAACAGACTAATTACTCTCTCACTACATTAACTTTGGTCGGATATTAGCTATGCTACTCCCTACGGACGTTGCTCGGAGCCCTCTCCGAACCAATACGCGAAACCGCGTCGCCTTGTCTCTGATCGAACATTCCTAGTCCTCTGGGATGTTTCTTGCGCATTCCGACGATGCTCTACTTCGCTTCGGTTACGGACTCCGGTCCCATACCTATAACTTGTCCCTTGAGGACCCCGGTCATCTGCAGTATGTCTGGATCTTCTACTTGGCCTCGACATATTGATCCATTCTGCATGGCCCCATTCTAGTGGCGCTAACGGATCCATCACCTCGGGGGTTTGAGTTATGTACTCCCCGGTCTTCTGATGAGGAGACTCTAGTGTCTTCCGAGGCACTGGTTTTATTCTCCGTTCCCTCCCCGGAGTGTTCGCCCATTCTACAGCATCCCACTCCTCAACAGGCATCTCATCAATCTCCTTGGCCAAAGCTACAACTGTTGACCCACTGGCCTCCGGCTCCACCACACGTGTTTCTTCCGGTTCTTGGGGCACGCTCGACGTCACCTCGGGCATGTTATTGGTTTTCCCGGCACCTACAGTTTGGTCCTCCGACAACATCTTCTCTTGAATACCGGTCTTTGTTTTCTTGCCCCGATGCTTTTTCCTGCGGCTGTCTTCCTGTTCCTCTTGCTCTGCAATGTTTAAAGCTTCGTTCCTGGCCTCCACTTTCTTTTGCAGCTCTACCAGAAATCCTAATACCAATCGGTTCCTTATGACTTCAGGATTATTGGCATCACCTTGCTCGCTCCGCTTCTGGACGTCTCCCCGGATTTCTGCTCTCCGGGCTCGAATCTCTTGAATTGATAATCGCCCGCCATCAACAAGCAAGTGCTCACACTCTTGTTGGTTTATACGGAGTTGCTCCAACTCCAGATCTTTTAACACACACTGCGCTTTATACTGCCGCATCTGTTGTGCGGATTCTTTCCATGAGCTCTCCGCTTCTACGCATCTCTTTTCTACTGATGTTAAATTCTTTGATAACCGTGGTACTTCGTGCAACATCAACATATCTCGGTCTTTCTGTAACCAGACTATTGATGATTGAAGCTGCTTTATTACCTCATATGGGTTTTCAATATTTTCCTGGCAAAGGAGACACCTCGGTTTTTAGACCTTACGAATACATGTACATTGTTCTGAATAAGAATATAGCAACATTTGATATCCATAAAAATGTTTCAACATTGTTTATTTCTCCAGAAATACAAAGTTGTTCATTACAAAGCAAGAAAATACAACGGAATCCTTTTTACAGATCATCTACTCTACATTCTGCTCATGAGTTGGAAGGTCACTGACCTCTCCAGGGGTAGGGGTGGTTCTTTTTCCACCCGAGGCCTCTACAACGTCACTCGCTACCTCTACTGCCTTGGCAGTGCCTTCAATCATGTTGGGAGGCATAACAGCTCCTTTACGGGGAATAGGAGCTCGGTTCCTTAACTCCCGTACATAAAAACCGTTGCGAAAACCCAAGAAGTCCTTATCCTGGTCTTCATTACACCGTTTAATGATTTCGGGAGTTAGGAGTGTGTTCTTCTTAGCTAAGGCCTCGATCAATGGCCACTTCGGAGCTTTCATCAATGCCTCAAAATATGCGCCATCTTCATTCCCTACTGCATCATAGTTATACCCGAAGTCTTCATCATAAACATTGGCCTCCGGGTATTTATCATATACGGTTTCCAACAGCTCGCTTTTTGTGTCACCTGCAGCCACGAACGTGCTCAGAAACTTCAAGAATGTCTCTGTTTGCATCAATTTTTCGGCGAAAGTTTCTAGTACAGCTCCCTGGCCCACGATTGCTTTGTTCAGCTCTTCCCGTGTCGCAATTAAGTCACCCCGCATCACGGCAACCTCGATGGCCTGTTTGCGTAGCCTGGCCGCTTCTCTCTCGGCAAGTACTGCCCTGTCTCGGGCTGCTCTGGCACTCTTCTGGGCCTCCGCGAATCTGGCCCGTAATTTGGTGACCTCGGCCTCCAGCTCGGCTATTCTGTCCCGGGAAGATTCTTTCTCCAATCTTCCCACTAGCCCTCGGATTGGCTCCAGCAGTTTTTCCAGCTCGGCTCTGGCCGCCGTTATCTCCGCTCCTTGTCCCTGCATTGCCTCACTATTATGATGGGCGTGTGTGATATGCAATAACACATTATTTACGAAGATACCTCGTGAGCCGGGGTCACGTGCGTCTTTTTGGGAGGCGGTGGTGTTGTTGGAGAGGTGATCCTCCTCTTGGCACTCGGGGTCAACCCCGAGAGTGGAATGTTGTCATCGTGGTCATCTCCGCGGCTAACCCCAGCTGCCGTTCTCTGTAGTTCCGGGGTTTTAGACCTATCCTCCCGCCCCCCGGAGCTGGCTTCTGTACTCTTCCTCGCAGCGCTCTTGAACTTACCCACTGCACATGACAGGCCACATGTTCAGAGAATTGACGAGTTTATCTTACACAATTTATAGAGAAATAAAAGCCCTACCCTCTAATTCTGCCCCGGTTCTCGACCTCTCTATCTCAGATATGCTTGGTGTCCTGTTAGAATCAGTCCCGGTTGGGGTATCTTTCTCTTGGGAGTCCGAAGTCCCAGCAGCCCAGCTGGAATAATACGGGCTCAACCCAGCTCTGTCCAGAACTTCTTCTGAAAATTTGGACCCCAGAACACCGGCTCTTTTTAATACGTCAACACCTCTAGGTTCCCCTACAGGGGCACTATCTACTACCTCTAATATCTGCCACTTTGGCAGAACTGTCACTTGCCTAACGTAAATAATTTGCTCCTCCATCCTTCAATCTTACTCGGATTCTTTACTTTGAATCTCTTACCTGGTCTAGGGTTAAGGTAATACCAACCTTTATTTCTCCCCATTGTTTTCAGCTGGAAAAAATGCCTGAACAAACTAACACTAGGCACTACTCCCCCCTTACTACACTCCACTAAGAAACCTACCACCTGCCTTATGGCATTGGGCCCCAACTGCCCCAAAGCTAGTCCATAGTACTCCAACAATTTTATTAGAAGACCCCACAAAGGAAACCTTAATCCTACAGCCAGTTGATCTATGTATACGGAAATGAATCCCTTGGGAGGGCAACATGCTTTATCCTTATCTTCAGGAATAATAAATTCTAGATCAAAAGGTAAGAAAAAATTTGGGATCCATCGCCTAATTTGAGTCTCAGTTACAGTGGGTCTTACCCCGGCCACTTCGAGCCCTTCTGCTTCCTCATCACAGTGGGGAAAACTTACTGCCTCCACTCTGATTTCACTAAGATCACCTCGGTGAATTTATCTACTTTCGCTATTCACGGGAAAGATGACCCGGATGGGAGGTGCTCTAAAGGGTTCACCTTCTTTGCCTACTTCCTCCACCCTAGATGAAGACGAAGATGAGTTAGACATACTTACTGGTTTTCGTTGGTTGGTTGGTGAGATGTTCTATCTTCACAAGTGGGAACAGTGGTAGATTTCTCTAATGCGCGATTCAGATAACTGCAAGAGAAGAAGGTGAAGGGTTTCGATTTCCCTCATTTTCTTATACATTCAGCAACGGTAAAGATTCGATGGTTTAAAATCAATGGTCCTGATCTTCACGTGCCATACACGCGCCTTGAAACCAACAATATGCGCCGTTTCACACGCGCTTACTCGAATACTGTGTACATCTGTCAGTCACGCGCCTCAGTTGTGCTCACCGCTCGTGTTGGAGAAGCTTCTTAGCTCCGGTTCAAGGACCTCGGGGCTTACCTTTACTCAACCCAGGTTGAGTGACCTCGGGGTTTACCTTTTCTCAACCCCGGTCGAAGGACCTCGGCGCTTACCTTTACTCAACCCCGGTTGAGGCACCTCGGGGTTTACTTTTCTCAACTCCGGTTGCGTGACCCCGGTTTTCTCGCTTCTTCCCAAGTCCATCTCAAGGACACCGGTGTTTTTTCTATTTCACATCACTTCTGGTCTACCTTAGCTACTTTACAAGCCGAATCCTTCTGCTTCGGCTTCTTTGGGGGAGGGGCATCTGGTAGGTATGGCCCAGTTTGCCTCAGGCTGCAGACCGGCCCATTTTGGCTAGAGTTGGAGGCCCAAGAATTGGCCCAAATACAGATTTGGTAATTAGGTTGCGATGGCAGCGCAAGGGGGATGGAAGATTTGACCCACGATTTCCTCTCAATCACGAAGGCAGGTTTTGTGGCCTTAATTGTAGGAATATAGTTAGGGCTATGATTTGTATGATATAAATAGTAGAATTAAAGGGAGAAAGAGGGTTGGAACTTTGATCAAAGAGAGATCGCTTGTAAACAAAAACAGAGAAAGAGAAAGAAAAGGAGCCCGGTAGGGACATCATTTTCCCGTGGACGTAGATCTCCGGATCGAACCACGTAAACCTTGTGTCTTATTGTGTGGTTATTTTCTTGTTTATTATCTTTCGTGAATATTCTCTTGATAACGGATCTCACTTTATCAATAATAAAATTTCAATTTCGTTTATTAATCATATGTTTTATCAAAAACATTGAAATTTGAATTGTGGATACATGACTTAATCTGAGATTTTTTTTGTACTTAGGTTTGATTGTTAAATGCTATTCTTAAACTTGAATAGATCATCTATCACCTTATTAAGTCATATATATATATTTTTTTAAATCTGAAAATTTAATAAGTGGTGTTGTTTATACTTTTTATTTTCATATCCAATCTTTTATTTTTTTGTAAAGGACATATTATTTCTTACGAAATCTTTCCTTCTTATGGGATTCATTTTATATTTTTGTTTTGTTTTATTTTATATCAATATTTTCAATTTTTTATGCATGTGTTAAAATTTTAAGATAATTTTTTTATGGTTTGCATGATTTTATATTTTTTAATTCATTTTTTATTGCTTTTTTCTGATTTGATTGCGTAAGTTTATGGTTCATCTTGATTGCTTTATTATGATATTTTATTTTATAGTTTAATTGGCTTATTATTATGCAAATTTTCAGAGGTATTGCTTAATGAAGAATATTAAGGTAATTTTTTTTATTGTTTGCAAGATTATTTATTTTTCAATTCGTTTTTTCTGATTTGTTTATGTAAATTTATGGTTCATTTTGATTGCATGATTTTGTAAGATTATACTTTGCTATTTTCTGTAATTTTCAGTATTGAAAAATATAGAAATTGTGTGTTTAATTTTGTCCAAAATTAATAATAAATAATATTCATACGAATCATATTTTTTTTATCAAATTTAATCCGATATGACACATGAAGTACAGTAATAATATTTCATTTTTTTTCTATTAATCATATGTTTTATAAAAAAACATTGGAAAGTTTGAACAGTGAATATATCGACATTTTTTTGTACTTGGATTTGATTATTAAATCCTATTAAATTTCCGGATTTAAAAAATAAATATATGACTTTTATTTTATTTTAACTAACTATTCTTTGGATATACTTGGCAAATACTTGGCTAGAAAATGGCTGGAAATATGTCCCAATATGTTAATTTTGTTTTCATACTATTTTCAAACACTAGGGGAGACTAGTTTTCCCAATTCTTTGTCTATTTTTTCAATTCTCTTCACCCTTCAATATTTGCAATAGTTTTACCCTTTTAATCCCAAATTTTACCCGACTACCTTCCAACCGCCTTCCTCGTACTCAAATAGTCCAATTAGGGTCAAAGGCTAAATCGAAAGGTACTTACTTGGCTTGTAGAGTTGGGCTATCAAACGAAAAGCTAAAAGCTCAAGGGGCTAACTAGGGGCAATTTTCCAATTTTTGGTGAAAAGGTGTAACATTTTCAAGTTAACAAATAGGCTAAAAATCAAGAATTGCCTAATATCATATTCTAAGTCACACAATGTACCGACTTATTCAAAATAGAGAATCAAGGAAAGTTCTAGAGCCAATTACATGCAATCAATGAAATACATACCGAAAGAAGGTATAAGTAACTCCAAAATTGGGAGTACAATTGAAGCTCAAAAACTCACAAGGCAAAATTTTCTTGATCAAAAGTTTTGAGTACAAGCTCAATTTTCAAGTGCGTATCATGCTCTACCACTTGCCATTTTTTTTTCAATTTTTTTGCAAAAATCGCCTCATCATTAACCATTCGCCCAATGTCAATCCCAAACACGATCGAGAGCGGCCAATACGTACACCTACCACCCCCTTCCTCAAACTTGGTTGAAAAACCAAAGTTTGTGGGAAAGATAAGGGTACAAATTGGTGCTCTACAAGAGGCAATCAATCAACACTATCGATTGGTTTGACTTAACAAAGTAAACTAGACTAAATAATACTAACTACTAAATAAAAACAATTAAAGTGTGTAAGGACTAATCACAACCAAACTAACTAATCAAACGTGATAAATGGCACACAACCCAATCCAACAAATAATCAATTAAACCAAATCCACCCTCAGAATTCACAGTAAAAAAGGCACACAGGCAAACATCAAAAGCAATAAGGCACACAGGCCAACATCCATAACAATTCAAATTAACAGGAATAGATGGAAGAAAGTAGTAAAGCTTGGAATTAAAACTCGAGCGGCCAATACGTACACCTACCACCCCCTTCCCCAAACTTGGTTGAAAAATCAAAGTTTGTGGGAAAGAAAGGGGTAGGATTGGTGCTCTGACTCCCAGAGGGCTACTGAGGCGGTGGTGGATGATGAGGAGCACCGAGGCCCCAATGTGAATGCATTTATGCCATGAAAGTCTCCATTTGGGCCCAACGGATGTCCTCTGTCTCACTCCGAGTGGCAAAAGCATCAAGAATGGTCTGCTGCTACTTCTCGATGGAAGTGAGGCGGTTATCCACATCCGTCTGGAAATCCCATTGGGATTGGATAGCTGCAGTGGGCCTCTTCCTCTGCGGTCTGCTCGTCTGCCTGCTACCTTCTGCCTCTGCTTCTGTTTCCACTTCTTCTTTCTTAGGTGCCGGACCCCTTCCTATTTGTTACTTTCTCAACTCTGTAGCATCCGGATTCCTAGATGCTGCCATGTGCGCCGAAGAGCTCATGCTCAGATTTTCAACGCTCCGTAGGTTGACAATCCGTGTCAACTATAGGTTGGGCAATCGGAGGAACGGGCCCCTGTTTTGGATCACGTAGGGTACCATTTTGTTCTCCCGTGTTATGATCAACTCAATCTCACACACAAACAACACACAACTTGTATTGAATGAAAACCAACCAAGAAATCGGCCACTTACAACCGAACCAAGAACATGAAAGAAAAATGATGAACACAAGACTTTTACGTGGTTCGATCAATGTGATCTACATCCACGGAGGTTCTATACACCTCAATTCACTCCACTAATCAATCAATTACAAGAAATATCCAGAAACCCCAATTCACAGTTTGAATTGAGCAGAAAACCCTAATATTCTAATTCTCTTAATTGAGTAATGTTTACAGAGGAAAAGATACGTCAATCAGCTCGCAACTACAAGTGTTTACAATGTATATAAATGCCGGAGCTCGAATCAGGGAGTTGAGGAAGTTGTAACTAATTTTGACCCAAGAACTCAAAACTGCTGCTGCGGGCTTTTTTGCAACGGTTTCTCATGCAACGGTTTAAAACTGTTGCGAATGGCAGTTATAACAAACTTGGACCCGGTTCCCATTCTAACCTCTTTTCTGAACTGGTTAAAAAACTGGCTCTCTGACCCGGTTCCTTGCATTCCAAACCCGGTTCTGGAATCCTCAAAACCTCTACTGCATTCCAAAAACACTTGATGATATTGAACTATTATCTACATCCCAACTACGGGGTACCCCATCTTTATACCCCCAATGCGACAATGCGCATATTCTCCATATCCTCCCAAGTGAGATGATAGGATGTGGATACTGGAGATAAATCTATTAGCGGGATACCGAGATGTTCGGTTATATGGGTGATTAGGCCCCCAATGAAGATGTGCTCGTGATGACGCTTCCGTACATTCTCGAACTGAGCAACGAGGATGTCTTCATAATGCCTCGGGATGCCTTTCAGTATTGACCATAGCATGTCCAACTCATTGACATGGCAAGCTCATGTTTCTGATCTTCAAAACATGGTTAGTGCAAGGAGCCGCTGGATGTACTTGACGACTGGATTTCTAATCCAGGTCACCTTTGAATTCTTAGCCGAGAAAACCTGAGGCGCGACTAGACCGGGGGCTGCAGTGATTTGCCCCCAAAAAGTCCGAACATCAAAGGTCTCGAGCTCTGCTGCCTCGGCTAAAGAAATGCGCTCAGGGAAGCCATATGCGGTGCGCAAGTCCCTCATCTTGAGGGTATGTGAATATCCCATCAGCTGAAATGTGATGATGTACAGTTTGGCACCACACTTTTCGGAGTCAGCCCGAACCTAAAAGGTGTTAAGGAATTCCCACACGAGGCGCTTGTATGTGGGCTTCGGTTCCATAAATTTCTGGAGGCCTACCTGCTTCAACAGGGTATTCACATTCTCGAGAATGCCCATGGCCTCAAGGACGTCGTTCTGGCCATATCAGGTGGGCATGATGGATCGATGAAAGACCTTGTCAAACCGGTCCTGATGTGTGGAGTCTCTCAACACAATGTTGAATGCCCGGCTATCAATGTGAGTGGTTAAGGGGTTGGAACGCGTCGTCGAAACGTTTGCCCCACTAAATTATAAAATGTTATAAAGTTGAATTCCGAACTATCCCAACTTTACTAGGTAAAGTGTAAGTCCGATTCGATCCCACGGAGAACAATGAGTAGTGTTAATTCAAATACTTCAAGTAATTAGTGATTTAGGTTGTAATAAAAGCAATAAACATAAGCAAGTAAATGGGGGGGGGAGGGGGGGTGGTTTGATTGATTCTAACAACTAAAGTCTACTAAGTACCAATTACTAATCTAGAAAGCAATAGATGTTTTTGGTGTTTTCGATTAATCAAAGGATCAAAACAAGACAAGTAAATATTTTCGGGTTTTTAAATATGTTAAAGAGATCTACCCTCGATCTAGTATCCCCTTGAATCCGACTACCTATGGGTTATTGTTGATGCCCCAATTCAATGCAATTTAAACCTTATCCCACAATCTACAAGGTCTGCTTATGTAAATTGTGTCGTTCCTTAATTGTGGATAAATCAAAGGTCCGCTTATCGATTTATCCCTACCCAAATCAATTAGTGATCCAAACAAGCTCTTTTCACACTAATTGATATTGGATGATCACGAACTAGAACAACGGGATAAATAAGGCATAAACCTCGAATCGATCGGGTTTAGAGGCCAAACTCTATAATGCAATAAATTATATCAAGCATTGTTCACTACTAAGGGAGATTGAAGCTTCAACAATCACGGAAAGTGAATTTCAATCTCTAGCAACATATAATAAATGCTTCTAAAGGGTGATCAATCCTAAAACAAGCATCTAGGCATGAGACAATTCAAACAAGCATTATAGAACATTTAAATTGCAATAAAAGGGTAACACCAAAAGTCAATATTCACATATTCATCTTCAATCAAGGTTCAACATGATCGAGGGTAGAATTAAGGGTGCTAGCCACCCATTACTCCTAATACAATTAGTAAATCAAAGGAAACACAAGAATTCATAAAAATGAAATGATAAAACCCAAGGTTAATCAATGGGGAAGATGGGATGACTCCTTCTCTCCTCCTTGGAAGTGATGGTGGCTGTAAAGTTCTCCAACTTTGTGGCCAAGATAGGTTAATTTTGAAAGGGAGGATATATATATATATAGGGGAAGAGTTGTTACTTCAGTTTAAGGAAAAATCGCATTCAGGAATTTAAAACAGGGCAAGGAATCTCTGCCGAGATGCAACTCAATCTCGGCCGAGACGTGAAAAGGGGAATTTAGGGTTGTTTTAGGGTTAGGATTATCTCGGCCGCGATCTTCATCTCTTGAATTTTTTACTTTTCCTTGGAGAGGTATCTCGGCCGAGAAGCAATATCCGTCTCGGTCGAGATCTTCAGTTCTCAAAATTCCAGGATGTCCCTGGAGAGGTATCTCGGCCGAGATTTGTGCCCTGTCTCAGCCGAGATCAATCCTTCAGCCCTGTCCCTTGTTGCCTCGATTGATCCTTCGACTCCGCGATTGTTTGATGTTCTTTTTCGATCCTTTTGCACCTATTTTAGCACATAAACACCACAAACACATTATTTTGCCCATGAGAATAGAAAAGCACTAAATAAACGTATTTGTGCACATTATTGACATTAAAATGACACTAAAAGCGCCCTAAAGTGCGTGCACGGGACACGTGTACCAGTGAGGGAGGGTGGATGCCGGGACTTGAGGTGGCTCAATCTCGGGCTGTTAGTGATTACAACTCCCAAACACATAGCTAACAGAATCTGGAAATCGCACAAAGATCAATCTGAAAACACACACTTAGTTCGGCCAGAGTTGTGACCGAACACGACTTGCGCAGAACAGGAAATATAAATGAATCACACACAAGTTTTACGTGGTTCGTTCAAGATGAACTACATCCACGGAGGCAAGGCACACCCCAATCCACTAAGAAATCCAATCAATTACAGAGAATACACTCAAGAAACAAAATGCCCAATTCTGGAACAAATTAGGGCAGAAAACCGTTCCCTCTCAAATACTCTCTCTAATCTAAGAAACTGGAAAATTGCTCGACGTAGTGTTGTTCTCCTTGATGAGAGCTTTACAATGATATAAGAATTGAAGCTCGAATGTAACCGTACAGAAAGTTCTAACTGATTCAAGTTGAGCTCAGCTACCGGACAAAAGTAACGGTTTTCTTCGTCACAAATCCTGAAACTAACTCGTCACAATCAGCGATTATCCTCAACTGCCACGAACCCGGCTCACTCTGACCAGCTTTGCTTCTTGATGCTCACACCCGGTCCAAACCTCCGGTTCTTCACCTCCTGAACCCGGTTCCACATTCCTAACACACCATATTACCAAGTATAGCTCACTTGATGAGATTGAACACTACCTGACACGGGCTCTTGAACAGGCATCTTCCCTTTTCCTTTGCGTTTGCTCGTGGTGGCTCTTGGAGGTGCCATTGAATCCTACAATCAACATACCAAATCTTTAAAACTAGTGGCAATACAACGAATTAAAATTCAAGTATGAGGTGCCTAAGTATACTTGAATTCAACTATACATCCAACAAAAATAAGTCAACGTGTATCAACTATGAAATGACAACCAATTCACAGTCAAATGAGGTTATACATTACGATAATATCAACAATTGGGCTAAAAAACTAGGTAAAATAGTCGAAATTTGCTAACATAGGCACAACAATTTAACACATATCACATGTTCGATGAATTGCCAAAATAAATTTATCTTTCCAAAACTCACAAATCTTTACTCAATCAATATACCCACTCAATCATCAAGCAATTATACGAGCTATCATGTTAATTCTACCATTCGAATGCATAAATTCTTATCAATTGGCAAACAAATCAATACAACAAATTGTATATATAACCAATTTCAATAAAAATACAAATAAACATAAACTTAACCCCCAATCTAAACAATGGATTCAATAATACGCAATAATGGATCAAAAGAGGGAGATAGCTGTACTTACCAGTTGAGTTTAGACGAAGAAATTTGAATTGGTGATTTCGCGCCCTTTTGTGTCCCGACCAGAAATTTGCTCCAAATTCGAAATTAATCGGGTGAATGTGTGTGCAATAGAGTGGGTAGTGAGTGGTGTGTGTTTTGAATGAATTTTAGAAGTGAAAAATCAAGAACATTTGGGAGATTTGTGTGTGTGCTTCGCAAAATTTCGAAAAGAGTGGGAAAAGTGACCTATTTTCCGTGAGACTGCTCTCTAATCTGCTCGAACGATCGCGGGCGCGACATTGTTTTGCTGGCGTGAAAAGTCATTCGAACGCGAAGCCTGCTTAATAAGTCGCGGCAGCGATTACAGTTCGCGGGCGCGAACAGCTGTTCGAAGCTGACCCCTGATTTTGCTCCAGATTGGCCTCAGTCGAGACATGGATAGACCTAGGTCGAGGTCACTTTACAGCGACTTGGCAATTTTTTTCTTCAATGGGCCTCGGCCGAGATCAGTATGTGCCTCGGCCAAGGTGATGTCCCCTCCCATTTTATGCTATCTTCTTGCATTAAAAGGCTAGGTTGGTTGTGTGTTTATCCCTACATATTTAAAACAAAAATTCTAAGATGCAATTAAAAAATAGACAGGTGAACAATCTAAACTACAAAACTTAACAAACAAAAGAAATAAACGTCGGGTTGTCTCCCGACAAGGTCATTAGCTTGACCCTATCATCCTCTTGCTTGTCAAGGGCGCTCGAAGTAAAAGTTATCATCTGAGCCTTCATAGCTTTTCCCTTGAGCGAATCTAAAACGAGTCGCTTTTCTTGATCCTTGGAATTCCATTCCATCATTTCCCATATGTTCTCCACCTTCCATCTTTCCTTTGGCTTCCTTCCCTCCTTACAAAAGGGTTTCTCAACAAGAACAAAGTGTTTAAGCATAGACAATAGAAATATGACAATTCTAGCTAATATGATTAAGCTCTCATGATATCCTTTTGCAATAGAGGATGTTTCAAATTTTATCACAAGATTTCCTTTCTAATTTGAAAGAATTTTTAAAACATGACACTTTTTAAGAAAGTCAAGTTAATTGGTGAGGAGATAATTTTCGTCCCAACAAAATCATGATTGACAATTGCTAAAAGTCCTTTCATGACATCTTGTGGTAAATATGAAAAAGCGGGGATGCAATTCAAATGCCTCGAAGACAAGTTGTCAAGTCTAGGGATTCCACATTTTCTTGAAAAAAAATTATCACTCTCAAACGGGGGTGGTTCCCCACAAACTTGAAAATCAACATGGGTGGAGGGTGTTTCATCAAAGACTTTTTGGAAATGAGGAAAGCTCAAGATTTGAAAATTTACCCAAAAGATGACATCATTATTTTCTAAAGTAAACCCGAATGATTCACTCATATCAATGCTCAATTCACCACGTATGCCCTTAGTTTGAAAATTCTTCCAAAATAAGACATCGTCCTTTTCTAAAGTACAAGTGAATGGTTTACCTAAACCAATGAATGCATCAAGGGAAAAAAATTCATTTGGAAGATGTTTGCAAGAAAAGTCATTCACCAAGAAGTCATCAAAGCAAACATATTCTACATCGTAAGCTATGTCAAAACATTCACTAAGACCACTTTCGACGTCTCTAACCTCACTCTCAAATTCATCAATCACTTCAAACATTTGTTTAGATTCGAGTTCTACCTCTTGAAGGTTTGGGTCTTCTTTGGTGAGTGCTTTGCACATTTTTCGGAGTTCATCTTTGGGGGAAGATTCTTCATCCCTACTCAGGTGTTCTTGTCCTTCTTACCTGCTTACCACGGTAACCAAATGACTAATTTGAGTCTCAAGACTCATGATTCTCGACCGTGTATCTTCCTGAAATTGCAGAATGTTAGAAGCCAAGATTTTTATCATATCTTCCAACGACATATTGTGTTTAACACTAAAAAAAAAAACCATTCTAACACCGTTCCCAGGCAACGGCCAAAATTTGGTAGGTCATTTCTTACCACCAAATTAATGTATATAAATATATACTTAACCTTATCCTACAACTCTAACTAGTAGAGTGGAAAGTAAGGGTCGATCCCACGAGGAACGGTCGAACAATTTTGCTTTATGTATTAAACTATTATGATCAAGCAATATAATGTAAATAAGCTAGAAAAATAATAAAGAAGTGGGGGGGATTTTTGATGAAATCACAACTAACACCTAAATTTATATTAAGCAACTTAAATAACAATTACTCTAAAAAAATACTTAGCAATTTAACAATTCAAATAAACAAAGACAAATAGAATGATTTTTTCGATTTTTGGTTTTCAAGTAATAAAACGATCTACCCTTGATCATGCTTCCCCTTGGTCTTAGACAATTTATGCAACTATTGTGCCCTTATCTCAAGACTATTAACAAGCTCTAATAGCCTTGTTGTCTCCTAATCCTAGTTAATCAAAACAGCTCTTCGACTAAGCTTATTTGATTTAACCAAATCCTCGAACAAGCTCTTTTAGATTCGATAATCAAATGCATTAGGCACCGAGACAATGAGATAAATACGACATAAAACTTGCAAGCTCGGTTTTAGCTGTCGAACTTTATGTTATCATCAATGAATAATCATTATTTGCTACAAATGAGTCGGAAGTACTACAATTACGGATAGCTACCCCGACTTCTAGCAACCCGGGTGATCAATCCAATAATCAATTCATAAATGTGACTCAATGACAGTAAATAACATAAAACACTTAAATAAACAATCCAATTGATAATATTAACCGCAATAATCACACAAATATCTTCGGCTCAAGGTTCCACATTGATCAAGAGTTAAAAAAAGGGTATCGGGTCGCGGTGACACGTCGATTTTCTAACCTAGTATTCCGCAAGTGTACGGTTGTAGGTGTAGTAACGACAGCCAAGGTCGATCCCACAAGGAATATATTTTAGGTAGTTCGATACCTCAATACTCTAGGATTGTCCTAACTAGATACTAGGTTGCAAAAGGTTGATTTTACCAAAACTGAAGAATTTAACTAATTAACTATGATTTAACATTTGGCAGACAAAAAGGAATAACAATCAAGGAGACAAGGTATCCTAAGGTTTCAATTTTAGGATATTACTTCAATGACAATTATGTTCAACTTATTGATTTTTAAATCGATCTAGTGTTTATTAGGCGGCGCTCCAATAACCTAACTCTTCTCTCGAAGCAATTAAATTGTTGATTAACTAGAACAATTACCCTCTCGAGTCAATTAATCCTAGTAATTCCCAACAACTCACAAGCCTATGCCTACACAGTCATAGACAATTGTGCTCTATGTTGTACATCTGATAACAAACCCCTTCAAGCGGATTTTTTAAACTGGATTACTAAACCTAGATGACCAGTCTAAATTCAGTTATAATAACAAACATAAAGATAAACACTTTTAAGAACGGAATCAATAAATCAAAACATAAATCAAAACACTGTTGTAAAAATCCCTACTTTCTAACCCTAGGACACGAATAGCTTAACTACTCATGCCAAGCATAAGTTCATTACAAAATTCTGAGAAAAACATTGTAAGAATTGAAAACTAGAAAAAGTAAACTAAACCCGGATGAATCGTCTCGTTGATCTTTGTCTTCTTCGTCCACCAAGTTTTCTAACTCTTTTTCTATGTATCTCTGAGAATATGGAGTGTCTTAACCCTAATTCACGATTTTGGGACCTATTTATAGTTATGGGTTAAAATCCAAAAAGGATTAGGACAAAAAGCCCAAGTTAAACCCGATTTGGCTTTCCATAAGGCTTTTGATGCGGCCTTGAAAGATGTCGACGCGGCCGCGTCAATTCTTGCTTCAAACTCCGATTTTCTGTCTTTTGGGCCCAGCTTGGCCCATTTCGCCTATTCTTGGTTTGTTTCGTCTCTAGTCCACCATATACTCGATATTTTGGCATAAAATCCACAAAACACATCAAATGATTCAATGTATACAATATAAGCAATTATTGACCATATACGTATGCAAATGCTATAAATACGCACTTAAAATTGACCTAAATGCATGCATACACAACGTGTATCAAAATCACTCAAACTTAAACTGTTGTTCGTCCCGAACAACATAAAATAGAACAAAGACACATGTATTTAGGGCGATTAGATGATTTTTCAAAAGCCAGACATCATAGTGCAAGTGAGCATGTGTGATAGAGCAAAAATTAACTACTTTCAAGACTTAAACTTTTAAAGTATTTGATCCTCACCAGGTAAGTGTTTCTCTCATCTCTCAAGTGTTTAGGCTAAAAATATCATTCCACTCAAATTGGACTACATGCACTGTTTACCATAGGCTTGGCAATTGTCTAAGCTAGACGCAGTACTCGACATAAGTGACAAACAATCAAGTAGGTCTTGCATTTGGTTGTAATGTTGGCTTAAGGAAAGGTGGGATAAATTTGGACAAAAGTGACTATCTATTGGACTAATCAAGTTATTCCTAACCTGACTACCCCTCAATACAATCACCCGATCTCACTTTCCAATCTCAGCAAATCACCCCTCAAGGTGACTTCTTCAACTTCCCAAAAGTGTTTTTCAACCAAGTGCTCTTCATACTAAGTATTCGGGTACCACATCATGGGACTACCTATTTTTTTCCAAATCAACTAAGCACTTGTTCTTCTAACCTCTCCTTATCACATTAAAACAGTAATTCGGCTATTTAGAGCTGACTCTTTCTTTCGCTTTTCATGATTTTTTTAACACATAATCGGAAATTAAAATTAAACTAAACATAACACTAGGAGAGGTTATACTTGCTTGATTTTGCACCTGACACTTCAAATTCCTTTTACCCTTCAATCTATCCATAAGTGCACCCACTTTGTTCCCAATTTTAATCCAAACTACCTTCCAATCCACCTCCCTCTTTACTCAATTAGTCTAATTTAAGGTCAAAGGCTAAAATCAAAAGGTACTTGGCTTGTAATGTAAGGTTATGAAACAAACAGGCTGAAACCTCAAGTGGGCTAACTAAGGATAATTTTCACAATTTTTTGGTAAAAAGGATAACTTTAAAAGGCCCAAAATAGGCTACAAACCAAAAACTGTCTATATAATTTTCTAAGTCACATTACACACTTGACATATTCATAGCAAAGTCTCAATGCAAGTTCTAGAAACAGATACATATATCCAATCAACATCACACCGAAAGAAAAATAAATTGCTTCAAATATAGGAGTCACATTAGGCTCAAATGCTCACAAGGGTCATATTTGATCAAATACTCTAGATTCAAGCTCAATTTCATCTCAAACTGCCTATCATGCTCTACTACATGTCAATTTTCCAAATTTATGCAAAAAATCATCTCATCACTAACACATCATCATCAATCAGATCCCTAAAATTTTCAACGATTACAACTCGGATTTTTTTTTCTTCTTCTAGATTCCAACAAAACTAAAATATTAAAACCAATGCAAAAATTAAAAACTTCTACGACTAACATAATTGGGCTCACAGACCCAATGGATCCTTTAAAACTCATTACAATACAAATTACAGCAAGCAAAACGAGGCAAACCAAATATATTGCAAGAATGTAAATAGCGGCCAAGTCGTCCCACTATCCACCCCCTCCCCCAAACTTGGTCGAAGGCCACTGTTTGTGGGAAAAGAGTGGTACGTCTTGGTGCTAACTTACAGTTTACTATGACTGTTGTGGATGCAGTAAATGGAAGCCTTGATCCTTGCAATACTCGTGGTCATTGCCTTGTCCTTGGTGATTGCTTGCTTTTATTGGAGCCATTTTAGTGAACCTGAAAAATGTAACACACAATTTCGTCTTCAAACATCACCAATCTTTACCACTTTCAGCAACAATTCTAACGTTTACCTCAACATATAACCCCCTAAACCTTGTGCCAGGTCCAAACTAATGAAACTTAAGCGTAGGAATGCATGAAGGGACTCACCTAAATTGCATAACAATCAAAGATATACGCGTAAAAGGTCGAGTTAGCTTCTCTTACCGGAGAAATTTAGTCGAAGAGGGAAGGAGGAGTTTGTCCCGTTTTCGTGCCAAGTGGGTCGAAAATCCCAGATTCAATCGGTGGAAGTGTGTGAATTTGATGTAGGATTATGTTTATGGGGGAGAGTGTGTGAAGGTTTGGTGTTTTGAATGAAGAAATTTAGTGAGTGTGTGTGAAGAGGATAGAAATCGCAAGTTGGGGAAGAAAGGGAATGAAATGAGCCCTAAATTTTAAGTTAGAGGCCGAAAATGAACCTAGGCTTGGCATTCGACGCGGCCTCGTCACGCTTGCGACGCGGCCGCGTCAGTCGATACTGACTTTACCATTTTCTGGACCTTTTTACGCGACCTTGAATGCTCTCGACGCGGCCACGTTAGTGGATACTGGAATGTGGTTTTGTTGCGCGGCCTTGAAGCCTCTCGACGCGACCTTGACATTCCATGATGCCTAAACATTCATTTTTCCTTGAGTTTCACTCGTTTCTTCCCCGTCTTTCATTTTTCCTCTGTAGAGTTGTTGGTTTGATGATTTAAACACTATAAACTAAAAAAAAAAAAACTCAAAGTTAACACTAATTGATAACTAAATAAAAAATTTAAAATAATTAAAAGGTCGGGTTGCCTCCCGATAAGCGCTTATTTTTATGTGATCAGCCAGACGTCCTTGCTTTGGTGGGTTCTCCATCTCAGTCGTGAAATTCCTTCTAGTTCGGTCTCTACAAGCTGTCGCTTCAATTTCTGGATCGAAAGGAATAAGGGTTTCTTTCCCTTTTGATCCGATGTGCATGCGAAGCCTGAGAACACCAAAAATAACAAATACCACGTAACACTAAAATTAAACAAAAATTAAAATCGAAAATTAAACAAAAATATGAAAAATTAAAATCTAGTCTAGTTTCCTCCTATATTTCATGATAGAAACTAAGCGCTAAATCCTATTCCCCGGCAACGGCGCCAAAAACTTGACACGTCGGTTTTCTAACCTAGTGTTCCGCAAGTGTATGGTTGTAGATGTAGTAACGACAGTCAAGGTCTATCCCACGAGGAATAGATTTTAGATAGTTCGATACCTCGATACTCTAGGATTGTCCTAACTAGATACTAGGTTGCAAAAGGTTGATTTTACCAAAACTGAAGAATTTAACTAATTAACTAAATTACTTAATTAACTATGACTTAACACTTGGCAGACAAAAAGGAATAACAATCAAGAAGAAAAGGTATCCTAAGGTTTCGATTTCAGGATATTACTTCAATGACGATTATGTTCAACTTATTGATTTTTAAACCGATCTAGTGTTTATTAGGTAGCGCTCCAATAACCTAACTCTTCTCTCGAAGCAATTAAATCATTGATTAACTAGAACAATTACCTCTTGAGTCAATTAATCCTAGTAACTCCCAACAACTCACAAACCTATGCCTAAATTCAGTTATAATAACAAACATAAAGATAAACATTTATAAGAACAGAATCAATAAATCAAAACATTTTTGTAAAAATCCCTACTTTCTAACCCTAGGACACGAATAGCTTAGCTACTCATGCCTAGCATGAATTCATTACAAAATCCTGAGAAAAACATTGTAAGAATTGAAAACTAGAAAAAGTAAACTAAACCCGGATGAATCGTCTCGTCGATCTTTGTCTTCTTCGTCCTCCAAGTTTTCTAACTCTTTTTCTATGTATCTCTGAGAATATGGAGTGTCTTACCCCTAATTCACGAGTTTGGGGACCTATTTATAGTTATGGGTTAAAATCCAAAAAAGATTAGGACAAAAAGCCCAAGTTAAACCCGATTTGGCTTTCCATAAGGCTTTTGATGCGGCCTTGAAAGATGTCGACGCGGCCGCGTCAAGCAACACCGTCTTCATTCTTCTAAGCACATTTTGACGCGGCCTTGAATGGCAATGACGCGGCCGCGTCAATTCTTGCTTCAAACTCCGATTTTCTGTCTTTTGGGCCCAGCTTGGCCCATTTCGCCTATTCTTGGTCTGTTTCGTCTCTAGTCTGCCATATACTCTATATTTTGGCCTAAAATCTACAAAACTCGACAAAAGACATCAAATGGTTCAATGTATACAATATAAGCAATTATCGACCATATACGCATGCAAATGCTATAAATACACTTAAAATCGACCTAAATGCATGCATACACAACGTGTATCACGCGGTCACGAACCCTTTATTTTGTTTGATGCATGGTTTGGTTCGTGGACATGGTCGTAGGCATGAACAGGAGTCACGGACGTGAACCATGTCCTGGCCCTTTGATTGGTCGCGGCCGCGACTATAAGTCGCGGGCTCGGCTGTTCGTTCGAACCTCTTCCCCCTTGTTCCATCCTTGGCTCGTTCTCCTTTTCGGACTTCTTCGAGACTCATTTTTCGGCCTTAATTCACCTTTTTTGTCCTAAAACGAGCTCAACACATTACGTGACCTAATAATACAAATATGCACGATACACGATCAAATATGCATTAAAATATCATTAAAACGACACTTAAAGCAACCTAAAATGCATGCATGTTCACGTGTACCAATATCCCTGTTTTATATCAAACATAGGATTTACATTTAAAACACTAATATTTATATTATTACATTATATATAAATCGTCATTACTAATATTTTTTGTATTCTCAAACTTTTACCTAGATGTTCATCCATACCAATAACCCTTTATGCAAAGGATTTTACAATGACCTCGAATTCTTGATACAAACTGATCCGTCAGTTCAAGAATTAGTTAGTGATTTCATATTATATTTCCTTTTGCAAGTAATTCATTACATATTTTTTTTTATTTAATCTTTTTGTTAATATGTTATTCCAACAAGTTTTGTTGATTCTCTTGGTGGTAATCTGCCATGTGCATGTTTTGTTCGAGGCTATTTCGGAGGATGTTGGAGTTTTAGTATCCGACATGATGATAACGTGGACATTTTAGTAGGTGAAATCAAGCGATTTTCTTACGATAATTCCATAGAAAAAAAATATTTGCTGTTGTTTAAATATAATAATGTAAAGGAATTTAGGGTGATTGTTTTTAATGCCTTCGGATACATTAAAGACAACTGCAAGGCTATGATTGTTTCCTTTAGTATTTGCTTGAACTTTCTATTTTTTTTAATCCCTCTAAGTAATTTTTTTATGTCCAAATTAAGGTATGGATGAAAGCAAAAAGTTGTTTAGGCTAAATTATTTTCCACGGTCAATGTTTTATGTGATAGTCGAAATTTATACAAATTAAGATGTTTTGGTAAGACGGTTATTCATATTTTGATATAAAAATATTTTCCTTATCTTAATTTTATTTGTTAAATATACTAATAATTTTTCCTTCATTATGTAGTACATTCCACCAAACTTCATGGCTTCTATAAATTGGTATTTGCCTTCGGTATGCGTTCTGAGGACAACTTCTAAAGAGGAATGTGATATTTCTGCCAGACTTCACCCAAATGACTAGGTACTGAAAATGAGATGGAGTGAATTCCAATTGTAGAGCAATCTAACCAATGGTGATATCATATTGTTCCACTATAATGGTGACAATATTTTTGAAGTGAAAGTGTTTGATGGAACAATGTGTTACAAGGCCAATAGTCGAACAATGAAGTTCCAAAAAAGATCTCAAGATTCAAGAATCATCAACTGTCGATAATCTTGAAGAATTCCAAATTTTATCAATAACTCCTCACTTGAAAAGAAGAGAATTGTACGACCTTTTCAAAATCACATTTTTTTTTTCATTTTATATTTTATTTATATACTGATTATTATATTTTGGTATTTTTTGACAGACCATTGCGAAGGAATTATCAGAAAAAATATTCTGTCCCAGTGATATTTTGAAGGCAGATGCGAAGCTGACGATGAACTTAAAGAACTAGGATGTTGGTATCTGTTTTGAAGGACATCGATGGGTATTTCAAAGAGGTGTTGCAAAGTTCTTTAATGACAACTCTTTTGGCATTGGAGATAGGCTCAATTTCGTCCTAATTGACATGCGTAATTGGACTTTTGAGGTTGTCCAATGTAAGTCTGATAATTAGTATTTTTTTGGTTTTGACCGAACATTTTTTATGCTTAATGTCATAATATCAAATACATATTTTATGATATTTTTTTTCATTTCATGTTTATGCACGTGTTAATATTATTATTATAAAAACCCCAAAAAATAGTTAAATTTTTTAACCCTATACAAAGCACAATTCTGAAAAGTGTTTGATGATATAAAAATATGATGGTATACGTAGAGAGTCTTTTGAAATGAGATAATTATTAATCATCAAATAAATTCAATTTAACCTAAGTTCTAAATAATAAAAAAATAAATTAAGTTAAAGTCCAAAATTAGTAATATATAGTAAATTATAGTTATATTATCTAGAGAATGCGACAAGAGCTACAAAATTAAAAGCGTAAATATTATAGAATTTTGCACTTATCAAATTCCCCCACACTTAGATTTTGGTCGTCCTCGAACAAAATATTTATATCCATCTATCAAATACATAAAAGACATAACTTACAACTGTGGAAACAATGAATTGGTTCAACTTTTTGTATTTCAAGAATAACAAGCTCAATATCAATAACTAGCTAGCATTTAATATCACTTAAAAATAGAGTAAACTAAATAGGTAGACTCTCACAAGATAATTGACCCCTCACTCATGTGTTTAAAAGGGTTAGTGTTTCTTTCAAATTCACTTCATAAACTTGACCTACCATAAGCTTGCATGTCTTCTCATTTTTCCACCATTAGGATTATATACATCACATAAATCATAAGGACTTTTGAGGTAAATAGAGTTGGGAAAATTTGTGTATAAGGTGTTCATGAGAATAAAGTAGATGGGAAAAATGGTTTAGGATAACTTGTGATTTTATAGAGGTAAAAAAGATAGTAAAATATGGCGATAAAAACCCTTGAATTAGTAGAGCAAAGCAACACCATATCAAAAACATGAAAAATTTCACCACTTTATACTTTTCCTCTTTTTTTTTTCTCTCTCTCTTTTTTTCTTTTTTTTATAGTTTGAGTCATGATCGACCAAAATAGGTGCATTCAATGCTCCATCCTACAATGGCACAAGGTTAGTGAATTTTAAGGTCATCCTTTGCTTTCCACATCGGCACCTTAAGTCATTCCTTGCTTTCAATTCTTTTTCTCTCTTTTTTTTTAACCACTCCTTGTATCCTTATTTTGACAACAATCCACACATTTCATTGAATTTCAAGTGCTCTACTAATCCTTAGGCCATGGAAAAAATAGATCACTTAGATTGAGGCCCATAATGAGACAAACAAAAATAAAGAGGGACCAAAAGGCTCAACTTGGCCCACTAGTGGAAAATATATGTAAGGCTTGTTTTGACCAAGTGGTTTCCTAAATGCCTTAATTATCTTTATTGAAATGTATGTGATATGTTTGGCTTTGAAGAGAATAATGCAAGTTCTAGGGATACAAATCCACAAAAGAAATCACCCATGAAAGACATAAGACTTGATAGGATATATGCCAGTCAGTAAGCGCAAAATCTCACCAGCTTTTATCTACCATACATAGTTACTACTATTTTTAAGAAAAATATATCAACTAATTACAAGAATTGAGCCCGTCTATCAATCATGTTATGATCTTTAGAGAAAATTATTTCAAACTCGTGGTCATACACCTTTAGCAATTGAGAAACTCAAAATTGTTCAGTTTACACAAAATAAGTGCCACAAAGTGCTTAAAATAGCAAGAATTTTTTTTAAAATTAGCCTCAAAATTCATGAAAATTTGCCAAAAAATTTTAAATTTCAATTTTCACTTTCTTTCTCCCCCACACTTAAACCATACATTATCCTCAATGTAAGATTCAAATGTTGAGTAAAAGAAAAATTAGACAAGTCAAGCATTTTATCAAAAAGCTAGTTGCATACTAATATTGCAACATTATCCGAAAATAAAGCATACTAAATGGCAAAATAGATTATACAAAAAAAGTAGAATAGAGAATGCAAATCTGGTTTGGGTTGCTTCCCAGACAAGGTGAAACAAATGTTAAATTAAAGCTTCATGGAAGAAGGCATGGTAATGGTCGAATGTACAACCTTCCTACCGCATCCGAAGTAGCTGCATTGGTCGTTGGCAATTTTGAGGAGTCGATGGATGATCGAGATATTGTCGTGGAGACTCAATCTGGGCATCTCAAGCACATTAATGAATTGAATACTGCTTATCTCGCTTTGCAGTATCCTCTACTCTTTCTATATGGAGAAGATGGTTATAGGAAAGACAATGCTTATGCTGATTTTATCATGGAGAGACCGACTGGAAGAAAGAGGGTAAGTGTGCGAGAATACTTTGCATACCGGTTTCAAGAGAGAGACGAGGATGCGGATAGAATTCTAAGTTCTCAGAGACTACTTTAGCAGTTTATTGTCGATGCGTACACACTGATAGAATCAGGAAGGTTGAAATATGTTAGCACTCATAAAAAAGAACTTAGGAGCGAGATGTACAAAGGTTTGGAGGATGCATTTTTTAGGAGAGAGACTGATAAGTAGGAAATTGTGCACTAATTTAATTGTTAAGATTGCATTTTTATGTGAATTTTAGTTGTTGCACTTACTAATTTTCTACTTATCCAACTTTCTTGGTCCAAATTACGTTGATTGTGTTTTTAGTGCTTATTATAGTGAATTTTGAGGTACTTTGGATTGAGACGAAGAGACACGTACCAAATGGAGCCGACACTGGGTGACCCAGTGCCAAGCCCAATCCAAACTTAATGGAGGCCAAAGTCACGGCAAGTAGAAAGAATGGGCTAAGGCCCATGATGTGTGAAGATGTATTTAAACTCTTTTCATTGAAGAAGGAAGGACACACTGGAGGGCTGGGATTCACGAAAACGGACGGAAAAGAAAGAAAAGAACAGAATTACGTTGGCTGGGGACGCGAGTTCGGCATTTCGGTTCTGTTAATTCTTGTTTTTAATTTCATGTCGGATAATTTAATTATGTTTATGAACGCCGATATGTCCGGCTAATTTTCTATTTCAGTCCCTAATTGATGTTTGAACCCTAGTCTGTTGACTTTATAATTCTTACGGTGGTTACTTTTAATTTATATTCCGGAATTCATTTATGTTATCAGATTTTATTGTTTCTTATATGCGAATTATTAATTTAGATTGATCACCTAGGTTAATTGATTGCATGTTTGTAGCTAGGGTATTATCATAATCCGTAATTGTTATGATTTATATCCATTAGTGGCAATTAATGAATTAATTCATTAGGTAACATAAATCGAGGTCAATTGGACCGAGCTTGTGAGTCTTAACACTTCGTCTAGCCTATTGTCCTAGTCTTTAAGCGTGTAGCCAATTTGGTTTAGAGAGCTTATTCTAAATCTTTTGGTTAGACAGATAAATCAAAGAGCTTATTTTGGTTTATTAAAAATTAAGGGGCAATTCGGATTAGCAGAGCTTGTTGCTAATTTAGGGGTAGAAGTTTCGGAACTAAATTAGGGTTAATTGCATTAATTATAAGGTTTAATCAGACTAGGGGGATAACTAGATTAGGGCCTGAGATTTCTTTTTAATTGTTTACAATCACTTTTATTGCTTGTTTACTTCTTCGTTTTCGGATTAGTAGTTACATAGATAAATTCAAATCAACTCCCCCTCTTTATTGTTTTGTTTGTTCCGATAATTAATACATAAAACACGATAACCAACTGCTCCTTGTGGGATCGACCCTGACTTACCGCTTCTACAAATTAGAAGAGGGAAGTTTAGGAATCTAATTTTGAGTGCCTCGACAGCACGGTCAAAATTTTTGGCGCCGTTGCCGGGGAGCGGTGCAAGTTTATTGTGTTTTTAGTATTAATAGTCATTCATTAAGTTAGGATCACTTTTTCCAGTTTTTTAATTGTTACTGTTGCTTTCGTTTTCATTCTCGTAAGTTTGCATTACGTATCAGGTGCGACACTGGGTAACCCAGTGTCGAGTTTGGTCCAGTCAGCAATCAGTTTTCTTTAATTAATTAATCAGTTTTCACCATTTTAATCATTCTGGCTACTATTTCTTTGATTTTGGCAGTTGTGAATGATCACCCGCTCACGTAGCAATAAAGATTTACACTTTTACCCTGAAATTCCACGAAGAAATCGTGTGCAGAGAAAACAAACCAAGGAAAGCCGAGAAGAATCTGACCACCTGCGGGTCTTCCCTGAAGATACTTATACCGAATCAGAAAGTCAAAGAGAGAATATGGCAGCAGGAAACAGAGCAGACGAAAGGACCATGAAAGAACTAGCCAGCACTGGTGTTACTCATCAGCCGCTCTGTATTACCTTTCCTAACTTGGGTGATAACATCACTTTCGAGTTAAAATCTGGGTTGATCCATCTATTGCCCTCCTTCCACGGACTCTCGGGCGAAGATCCTCACAAGCACCTTAAAGAATTCCACGTCGTCTGTTCAAGCATGAAACCTACCTCAGTTACAGAGGAGCAGATTAAGTTGCGAGCCTTTCCTTTCTCGCTCAAAGACTTGGCAAAGGATTGGCTGTATTATTTACCATCGGCATCCATCACTACCTGGGCTCAGATGGAAAGTTTGTTTCTAGAAAAGTACTTTCCAGCTTCGAGAGCGACTAACATTCGGAAGGAGATAAGTGGAGCACGACAGATGCACGGTGAAACCTTGTATGAGTACTGGGAACGTTTCAAAAAACTGGAGGCCAGCTGCCCGCAACACCAAATAACAGATCAACTACTACTCCAGTATTTCTATGAGGGGTTGTCTATACCGGACAGAAACATGATTGATGCAGCCAGCGGAGGGGCACTGTCAGACAAAACCCCAACTGCAGCCCGAGCACTCATATCTAACATGGCAGCGAACTCGCAACAATTTGGTACCCGAGATGCTCCATTGCAGACGGTGCGGGGGATGAATGATTCGTCCCTTGATGACAAGTTGACAGAGTTGACTTCCTTTGTGAGAAAAGTGGCTGCAGGGGGTAATAAGCAGGTCCGACCGTGTCGCATTTGTGACACCACTGAGCATACGACAGATACTTGTAAGGTTTTGGGAGACGAGATTGACGCACATGCCAATGCTGTGGGCAGCGGAAATTTTCAAGGAAGGAAGTACGATCCATATTCGAGCTCGTACAATCCTGGGTGGAGAGACCACCCCAACTTCAGGTATGGGAACCAACAGCAGTCACAACCTATGGAACAGCCCCGTCCGGTACAACAACAACAACGTGGAATGTACTACCCAAGGCAATATGCTGAACCTGCTCCATCGCCGACTTTAGAGGAGATGATGAAAACTCTGACTTCGAACACGGTGCAATTCCAGAAGGATACTCAGTCGAGTATTAAAAATATGGAGACACAAATAAGTCAGTTGGCGACAGCAGTGAGTCGACTTGAATCCCAAAACAGTGGGAAATTACCATCTCAGCCAGAAATAAATCCAAGGAATGTCAGTGCTATTACTCTACGTAGTGGCAAACAGCTCGGAGAGCTCAAGAAGCCGGGGCTTGCATTGGAAAATGGCACCGAGGAAGAGAAACGCGCTGAACAGCATGACACTGGATCACCCAGTGTCGTTATTCTGCCCAGAAATAAAGCCACTGTACCGACTGACACTGGGGCACCCAGTGTCGAGCAGTGGACCAGCGAGAACAAGGTACATCAACCCTCTTCTATTTCTTTTCAAACTAATCCACTCCCTTTTCCTTGTAGAATTGACAGGACCCTTAAAGAGAATAAGGAGAAGCAAATTCTGGAGGTATTTCGGAAAGTAGAGATCAACATTCCGCTGATTGATGCAGTCAAGCAAATTCCGAGATACGCCAAATTCCTCATGGATTTGTGTACCAACAAACGCAAATTGAAGGGGAATGAGAAGGTGATGATGGGGGAAAATGTGTCGGCTATTTTTCAGAAGAAGCTCCCGCCAAAATGCAAGGACCCAGGTATGTTTGTGATTCCTTGTCGAATTGGTAGTCATAAGATAGAGAGGGCCATGCTAGACTTAGGAGTGTCCATTAATGTAATGCCGCGTTCTATTTTTACCTCTCTAAATTTAGGACCATTAAAGGAAACTGGGGTGGTTATTCAATTGGCGGATCGTAGCAGTACGTATCCCGATGGGGTAATAGAGGATGTTTTTGTTGAAGTTGATGAACTTGTCTTTCCTGCAGACTTTTATGTTCTTGATATGCATGACGATTCGTCCAACTCCCCGCCTATTTTGTTAGGGAGGCCGTTTCTAAACACCTCCCAAACAAAAATAGACGTTCGTGAGGGTACTCTCACGATGGAGTTCGATGGGCAAACCGTCAAGTTTAACATATATGATGCTATGAGATTTCCGGAAGATGTAAATTCTGTCTTTTCTGTTAGTGTCATTGACCCACTTGTCGAAGAAGTGTTTCAGCTGAATTGCAGGGACGAGTTAGAAGTGATGCTTACAACAAAGATGGACCCCAGTAGGGATGAACTTTTTGAAACCCATAAGGAATTAGTTGAAGTATTGGCATCTCTACAGTCATTGAAGCCCGTTGTTCCAAGGTATGCCAATAGTTTCATCAAATTACCTGTTTCTCACCAAAAGATTCTCCCATCTACAGTACAGGCACCCACAGTTGAACTCAAATCCCTGCCGGACCATTTGAAATATGCTTTCTTGGGAACGGGCGACTCTTTGCCAGTCATAATTTCGTCAAAGCTGACTCCACAGCAGGAGCAATCCCTGATAGATGTTCTCAGAGAATACAAAGACGCCATAGGATGGACGATTGCCGATTTAAAAGGAATAAGCCCGTCATTGTGCATGCATCGCATCCTTCTTGAAGATGACTCGAAGCCCACCAGAGAGGCCCAGAGGCGTTTGAACCCGCCAATGATGGAGGTGGTCAAGAAGGAAATCATAAAGCTCCTGGATGTCGGAATCATTTATCCTATCTCAGACAGTAAGTACATCAGCCCCACACAGGTAGTTCCAAAGAAGTCTGGGGTAACAGTGGTTGAAAACCAAAAAGGTGAGTTGGTACCTACTCGGGTGCAAACCGGATGGAGGGTTTGCATTGATTATCGTAAGTTGAATGCTATGACCCGAAAAGATCATTTTCCTCTTCCATTTATTGATCAAATGCTTGAGCGTCTTGCAGGTCACTCATTTTATTGCTTCTTAGACGGATTCTCGGGATACTTCCAGATCGCCATAGCGCCTGAGGACCAAGAAAAGACGACCTTCACCTGCCCATTTGGAACGTTTGCATGGCGGCGAATGCCCTTCGGATTGTGCAATGCACCGGCAACTTTTCAACGGTGTATGGTAAGTATTTTCTCTGAGTATGTAGGGCACATTATAGAAGTCTTCATGGACGACTTTAGTGTGTATGGTAATAATTTTGAAAGCTGTCTTCAAAATCTGGTTTTGATTTTAAAAAGATGTGTTGAAACTCACCTTGTTTTAAATTGGGAAAAGTGTCATTTCATGGTTGAACAGGGTATAGTTTTAGGACACATTGTTTCTCAAAGGGGGATTGAGGTTGATAAATCTAAAATAGATCTTATTACTGCTTTACCTTACCCCGGTAGCGTTCGGGAAGTTCGTTCCTTTCTTGGCCATGCAGGTTTTTACCGGCGTTTCATCAAAGATTTCTCCAAGATAGTATCGCCATTGTGCAAGCTGTTGCAAAAAGAGGTGGAATTTGAGATGAATGACGACTGCAAGGCAGCTTTTGACAAGCTGAAAGAGCTTTTGACTACACCCCCGGTGATCCAACCACCGAATTGGGATCTCCCATTCGAAATAATGTGTGACGCAAGCGATTACGCCGTAGGAGCAGTGTTGGGGCAAAGAAAAGGGAGAGCATCACATGTTATTTATTATGCTTCAAAAACGTTGAACCCAGCTCAGGCGAATTACACTACAACTGAGAAAGAACTCTTAGCTGTGGTTTTTGCCTTGGAAAAATTCCGTTCATATTTGTTGGGAACTAAAGTTGTTGTTTTCTCTGATCATGCAGCTCTTAAATTTTTGCTTGCAAAGAAAGAAGCAAAACCAAGGTTGATTCGGTGGATTCTCCTGCTCCAAGAATTCGACTTGGAAATTAGAGATAAAAAGGGAGCAGAAAATTCCGTTGCTGACCACCTGAGTCGTTTAGCTCCGGGAGAGAACGAAACACTATTGTTGGAGAGTTTTCCGGACGAGCAGCTACTAAAAATCTCGCATTCTGAAGAATCCCGAACAACACTGGGTCTCCCAGTGTCCACATCCACACTGGATGACCCAGTGTCCGACGCTGCAGTGCCCTGGTTCGCCGATTTAGTTAATTTTATCGTTGCTAAGGTTTTTCCTACAGGGATGACCAAGGCAAGGAGGGACAAACTGAAAAGCGACGCGAAGTACTACGTTTGGGACGACCCCTACCTGTGGAAGCATTGCCCTGACCAGGTAATCAGAAGATGTGTACCCGAATCAGAGTTTCGATCCATCCTCACTTTCTGTCACACATATGCCTGTGGAGGACATTTTGGATCAAGAAGAACGGCGCATAAAGTGTTAGAGAGTGGGTTTTACTGGCCCTCCTTATTCAAGGATGCGTATGTCTTCTGTAAATCCTGCGATAAGTGCCAGAGGACAGGTAACATTTCTCAGCGAAATCAAATGCCCCAAAACCCGATTATGGTGTGTGAAATCTTTGATGTTTGGGGCATGGATTTCATGGGACCATTTCCTTCGTCTCATGGAAATTTATATATTTTGCTTGCAGTAGATTACGTTTCTAAGTGGGTGGAAGCGATAACCACTCGTACTAATGATTCTAAAGTTGTTGCAGGTTTTGTAAAATCTAACATCTTTGCCAGGTTTGGAATCCCAAAGGCGATCATTAGTGACCGAGGAACACACTTCTGTAATCGGACGATAGAGGCGTTGTTTAGGAAATATGCTGTGGTGCATAAGGTCTCAACACCTCATCATCCGCAGACGAGTGGTCAGGCCGAGACGTCAAATAGGGAGATAAAGTCTGTGTTGGAGAAGACTGTGCAGCCAAGCCGAAAGGATTGGAGTTTGAGGTTAGATGACGCGTTATGGGCGTACAGAACAGCATACAAGACTCCAATCGGAATGTCCCCATACAGACTCGTCTACGGCAAGCCATGTCATTTGCCAGTCGAACTTGAGCACAAGGCCTATTGGGCTATTAGAAGGTGCAATATGGATTTTGACGAGGCTGGTATGCATCGAAAGCTCCAATTGCAAGAATTGGAGGAGATTCGGAACGAGGCTTTCGAGAATGCCTTAATTTATAAGGAAAAGACAAAGGCCTTCCACGATGCGAGGATTACAAGGAAGAATTTTGTAGTCGGGGAAAAAGTTCTACTTTATCACTCCCGACTCAAGTTGTTCCCAGGTAAGTTGCGTTCTAGGTGGATTGGGCCGTTTGTAATTACTGATGTTTTTCCTCATGGTGCAGTGACGATTCTAAGTTCTAAAACTGGCAAAACCTTCAAAGTTAATGGTCACCAGTTGAAGCCATACTTTGAGAATCTTCAAGGAACCGATGTGGAAAGAGAAAAAGTTGATGACCCACCCATCAACTAACAGGAAGTTGAGTCGAGCCATCGACGTAAAATAAAGGCGCTAGATGGGAGGCAACCCATCATTCTCGTTTTTGTTTTTTTTTATTATTTTTCCTGTTATTTTGTTTTCGGTTGATGATTACATATGTTAATTTTAAGTTTTAGTTCAGTAATTCCAATTATTTTTTTATATGTAAAAATAAAATAAAAAAAATAAAATAAAAAAAATAAAATAAAAAAATATAAAAAAAAAAAATTTTTTGAGACAATTTTGAGTTAGGCGTGATCACGCCCAATTCAAAATAGTCTTCTGCCTGTTCATTTGACACACACCAGCGAAAATTCATTAAGGCAGCAAAATAAGTGCTTTTCCTTGAAAGTCATTAAGTGCTTATTTTGTTCCCTTTCTTTCCTCTGAATTTATTCTCTTTCCCTCACGCTATTCTCTTTTCTTTCTTTCATCTCAATTGCACATTCAGGTAAGAGACAAGAAGTGCATCGAAGCCCTAGCCGCGACCACCTTCCACTTCCGACGAGCCGCCTCGCCGCCGCATTTGAACCAGGCCGGAGCACTGATTCCGCCAAATCGCGCCGCCGAGTGGCTGCGTCCAAAGCCCCAGCTGCGTCCAACCGCCGCACCGCCTTATTTCCGCCGGCCGTTCTGCCACCACCAGTACTCTTCGTGCTCTTTTTTTTTTTTTTTTTTCAAGTGTACTCTATCAGTCCCGGTTTGGAAGTGAGGGGATAATTTTGGGGCTGAATTCGAAAAGAAATGAAGAGAGAAACAATTTAAATTGTGGATGAAGAGGCAGGGGTGTAGTGTAGCAGCAAGTTTGGCAAATTATTGCAAGCACTTGTAAAGAATGGCAAAAACTCGAGGAGGACCCATCCGGAAACCGGCCCGACGCTCTAATCGGATTCGGGGGCAGTTTAGCTCATCCCGGACAGCGGGTACATCACAAGGGGTTGTCGACCTTGACGAACCGACACCGCCACCGTCGCCGGTTGCCTCCGAACCCGTGCCTGAGGAAATCGAGGAAGCAGAGCCATCCCCATTGTCGACGCAACAGCCATCATCTTCGGCCGTCCCACCACCGGTGCAGAGCCCAGTCGAAGATTTCCACTTTCCGAATCGCCACGAAATTCAGTTCGGAAACCCGGTTCAGGTCCAACGCTATCTAAAGCTGCTTAAAAGACAGGTAAAACCCACTGTTTACCTCGATGAATTAATTCTACAGCAGTTAGGTTTATATGACGATGTGATTTCGATGTTGGATTTTGTGGGATTGAGGAGGGTGGTGACGGGTGAATGGGAGGCATATTCTGATTTAACTTATGAATTCTATAGCTCCCTGGATGTTGTTGATATTGATGTGGGGTTATTTAAGTTTAGGTTAGACGGGCGAGAGTTTGAATGGGGCTTAAATAGATTGACTGATTGTTTTGGTCTGAACTGTGTGGGTGCAATTGTTGATGATGTGGATGTGGCGGAGTATTGGGGTATGATTACCCATGAAGCGGGTCCTTATGATGCAGGGAGCTCAAAAGCCACTTTTATTCGTAACCCCGCGATCCGTTATCTACAGAGGCTGATGTCTTACACGGTCACGGGGCGGTCTACTAATAGGAATGTGGTGGAGAATTTTGAGCTTATGGTTTTGCATGATATGTTGACTAACACACGGAGAGGGGTGGCTAGAGGCATACTTAGGCATCTAGTAGAGGTGCGCAACCGGAGTGGGGATATTACAGTAGGAGGTTTGGTGACTGCGATAGCCCGGTTTGAAGAAATTAGTCTTGATCAAAGGTTTCCGGTAGGACGAGTCGACCGGCTTGATAGGGGTTATCTTGAAAAGATGGGAGTGCTTTTTCAGCAGGATGATACATTCTTTTGGCGTATTAGCACTTTCGAGGTTATTGCTCTACCTAACCCACAGTATACCACCCCCCGAGGAGAGGTAAATGTTAAGATGCTACACGAACAGCTTCCTCAGACGCCAGCGCAGATGCAGCCTGATAGGATAGTTCGTCATGATTTACATAGTCGAGTGGAGCGGCTCGAGCGTCGAGTCGAAGAGCTTTCACGGCTGTTCCGTGGGCACCAACACCATCCACCATCACATTGATCGGGTGACTTCTTCCTAAATCCTGCATTATTTTCCTCGTATTTGACCTACTTTTATTGAGTTGTTGTTTAATGACTTGTGTTAGTAGCGCTTAAGTTTGGGGGGGATTTCCTGTGGTTTAGGGTCATATTGCAATTGCATGTAGTTCATTTCTATATAGGTTGTAGATATCTATTGTTGCATGCATTCGTACATATGCTAAAAAAAAAAAAAAAAAAAAAAAGGGGAAACGGAAGAAAGAACTTAGAACAGCTAGACAAGAGTGCGCTTATCTTGCGAGACCCGTAACTGATTGAACAATTTTGTCTTGCTTTGCTTTGTATTGCTATGTCTAGTGAAAACACAAGTTGTGGCACTTATGATGGGTCAGACACACTAGCTTGTGAGATTTTTGAGCCTTGACTGAATACATTTTGAACAGTCTCAATTTTTTTTAAGTGTGATATGTCTTCCGCGATTGCATTTCTCTAGAACTTGCGCTGATTCTTTTTCATAATTGCGTGTTGCTTGCATAGCCGTGAAAATGATTAAGGCGATTTTTGTTGAGCCACTATATCCCAAATAAAACTCACCTTGATGCATATATAAATAATCCCTAGTCAGCCCATTGAGCCTAATAGTCGAATTCTTTCATCACCTACTTTATATATCGACTATTCCTTGATCACATTATTATTTAACAGTTGGCAGCTAGTGGAGTATTCGGTGTTATCTAAATAGTTGATCATGGCTAAAGGAAACACAAATTGGGGTGGAGATGAGAGTGTTTTTGTACTGGTTTCCTATATATATACTTGTCGAAAAAAAAAAAAAAAAAGCAGAAGAAAAGAAAGAAAAAAAAAAAAGAAGAAAAAAAAAAAAAAAAAAAAAAGAGAGAGAGAGAGAGAAAAATGGGGAGACAAGTGGTTCGTAGTTTCCACATGCGGAGTAAGTTCTATTGTTTAGAGCATATAAACTTTTGATAGAGTAAGGGGATTTGAGCTAATTAGTATGCTCTTGCGTAAGCTTTGATTGACGAATAACACTCGTAGGTCGTGTACTCCATTAGTTCACACTTTATTGCCAAATTCTTGATTTCTAGCCCCTAGCCCCATTACAACCAAAAGAAGACCTTTTGATTCACAGCATGTTTGCATACATAGTAGTAGAGTTTAAGAAGATGTGCAAGCTTATGGTAGGAAGCTTTCTTCGGAATGATTCGAGCGAAACACATCCAAATGCACATTTGAGCGTTCGAGTGATACACATATCCCGGTGAGGTCTTTCTTGTCTTAAGTGATGCACTTGTGGACTAAGCGAAGCATGGTCATACTTTGTAGAGTATTGTGTAAATACAGTTTCATGATGGATAAGGGTCTTAAAAGTGAGTAAATTCTGAGTCGGTTGTAATAAGATTCAATTTTTCATTCCCCGTGTGCTAGTTTGTTTGAGTGGTATGCTTTAGTCCTTTCTGTTGCTTGAGGACAAGCAACGGTTCAAGTTTGGGGGGATTTGATAAGTAGGAAATTGTGCACTAATTTAGTTGTTAAGATTGCATTTTTATGTGAATTTTAGTTGTTGCACTTACTAATTTTCTACTTATCCAACTTTCTTGGTCCAAATTACGTTGATTGTGTTTTTAGTGCTTATTATAGTGAATTTTGAGGTACTTTGGATTGAGACGAAGAGACACGTACCAAATGGAGCCGACACTGGGTGACCCAGTGCCAAGCCCAATCCAAACTTAATGGAGGCCAAAGTCACGGCAAGTAGAAAGAATGGGCTAAGGCCCATGATGTGTGAAGATGTATTTAAACTCTTTTCATTGAAGAAGGAAGGACACACTGGAGGGCTGGGATTCACGAAAACGGACGGAAAAGAAAGAAAAGAACAGAATTACGTTGGCTGGGGACGCGAGTTCGGCATTTCGGTTCTGTTAATTCTTGTTTTTAATTTCATGTCGGATAATTTAATTATGTTTATGAACGCCGATATGTCCGGCTAATTTTCTATTTCAGTCCCTAATTGATGTTTGAACCCTAGTCTGTTGACTTTATAATTCTTACGGTGGTTACTTTTAATTTATATTCCGGAATTCATTTATGTTATCAGATTTTATTGTTTCTTATATGCGAATTATTAATTTAGATTGATCACCTAGGTTAATTGATTGCATGTTTGTAGCTAGGGTATTATCATAATCCGTAATTGTTATGATTTATATCCATTAGTGGCAATTAATGAATTAATTCATTAGGTAACATAAATCGAGGTCAATTGGACCGAGCTTGTGAGTCTTAACACTTCGTCTAGCCTATTGTCCTAGTCTTTAAGCGTGTAGCCAATTTGGTTTAGAGAGCTTATTCTAAATCGTTTGGTTAGACAGATAAATCAAAGAGCTTATTTTGGTTTATTAAAAATTAAGGGGCAATTCGGATTAGCAGAGCTTGTTGCTAATTTAGGGGTAGAAGTTTCGGAACTAAATTAGGGTTAATTGCATTAATTATAAGGTTTAATCAGACTAGGGGGATAACTAGATTAGGGCCTGAGATTTCTTTTTAATTGTTTACAATCACTTTTATTGCTTGTTTACTTCTTCGTTTTCGGATTAGTAGTTACATAGATAAATTCAAATCAACTCCCCCTCTTTATTGTTTTGTTTGTTCCGATAATTAATACATAAAACACGATAACCAACTGCTCCTTGTGGGATCGACCCTGACTTACCGCTTCTACAAATTAGAAGAGGGAAGTTTAGGAATCTAATTTTGAGTGCCTCGACAGCACGGTCAGAGACTGATGCACGCACACAAGGAAAGCGTGTGATATTGCCACCAACATTCACCGAGGGAGCACGCTACATGATACAAAACTACTAAGATGCCATGGCTATTTGTCGTTGGGCAAGCTATCCGGATCTTATCATTACATTTACCTGCAATCCAAAGTGGCCAGAAATTGAACATTTTCTTGACGATGTCTCAAGCCGGAAGACCGTCCTGATATAGTCTCATGAGTCTTTAAAATGAAGCTGGACGGATTGATGGACGATCTAAGGAAAAACAAGTTATTCGAAAATATTAATGCAGGTATAATTTTTAGTTATCAATTTTGTGAATATGTCTGCCAAATAAATGACCTTATTTATTTAAATGTATCATTAACTTTTTTGTTCTTTATTTCCAGCTATCTATACGGTGGAGTTTCAAAAAAGAGGGCTCCCTCACGCACATATTTTGTTTTTTCTTGACAAGAAGCATAGAAATCCCACTGGCAGTGACATTGACAAAATTATTTCTGCAAAAATACCAGATGAGAGTGTTGATCCAGAATATTACGCAGTTTTGCATGATTACATGATGCACGGACCATGTGGTCTTGATCGAAAAAACTCTCCATGCATGTTTGAGAAAGGTCTTTGCACAAAACACTTTCCAAAGAAATTTGTCGTTGAGACTATTATTGACGATGATGGGTACCTAGTATATAGACGGAGGAATGATGGAAGGAAGGTGACCAAGAATGGCATTGATCTAGACAACACATTCGTCGTACCTCACAACAGGTTCCTTCTAATGAATATGGTGGTCACATCAATGTTGAGTGGTGCAATCAATCGCGTTCAACCAAGTACCTGTTTAAGTACGTGAAAAAAGGACATGACTGAGTGACTGCAGGATTTTACAAAATGGTCAAAGATCAGAACACAGGTCAAGGGGTTGACGAGGTGAAGATGTATTATGATTGCCGGTAAACCTCTCCTTGCGAGGCAGCATGTCGAATATTTGAATTTGAAATTCAATTAAAGGATCCTCCGGTTGAAAGACTTAGCTTCCACCTCCCAAATCAGCAAAGCATATTATTTTCCGACTAAGATTCGTTAGAGTTTGTTATGAACAAACCATCAATTAAAGAGAGCATGTTTCTTGCTTGGTTTGAAGCTAATAAAGTGTTGAGAATGGAGCCTAAATCACGTTTGGAGTGTCACAGGCGCGACGGAAGGTCACGGTCGTGACAAATTTGACGAAGGTTGAATTTAATTCACGCTAGAGAGTTATCTCGGCCAAGACAGGGGAGTCTCGGCCGAGACAAGATTGTGGTTCGCGAGCGCGAAGAGATTTCGCGGGCGCGACTCATCGCGCGAAGGTTTTGTGCTGGAAGGCTGGCATGGCCGAGACTCCCGAGAATGTTTTATACAATTAGAGCGTTCGCGGTCGCGACCTGTTGACGCAGACTGATGCGTGGGCTTCAAGATGAATCTGATTTTGGGGCTCATCCTTCATTACTTCATGTATTCCAAAAATTCATCATACTAGTGCAAATCCTGGCTTGGTATCGCCCCCAGACGTAGTTACATATCGTAACGAACTGGGTAATCAAATTGTTGTGTTCTTGTGTGTGATCTATTTTATTTTTTTCTTCGATTATCTAGTCGTATCGTGGTTGTGGGTGGGTTAAATTCCCAACAACTGGTATCAAGAGCATCAGGATAGTTTCCTGGGAGTATTCACGATGAACGACGGAAAGATTTCGGTGGAGAAGTTCGAGGGAACTGATTATGGCTTTTGGAAGATGCAAATTGAAGATTACCTCTACGGTAAAGATTTGCACCAGCCCCTCAAGGAGAAGCCCGAGAAGATGTCTGCGGAGGAGTGGGAGTTATTGGACAGGAAAGCGATGAGCGCGGTGCATCTGTCGTTGTCCAATGAAGTGGCTTACCATACCACAGGCGCGAGGTCTACACGGGAGATGCTGAAAACCTTGGAGGAGATGTATCAAAAACCATCGACGGCGAACAAAGTCCATCTGATTAGACGACTGTTTAATCTGAGGATGGCGGAGGGAACACCAGTGCAGCAACACCTAAATGAGTTGAACATGCTAACCTCACAGTTGGACTCGGTGGACATAGAGTTTGATGATGAGATTCGGGCCCTAATTATGCTATCTTCTGCCAGACAGTTGGGCCGGTATAGTAACAGCCGTTAGCGCTACAGATGCTAAGCTGAAGTTTGATAGGGTGAGGGATTTGATGATCAGGAAGAAAATCGTAGGAATGAATCAGGATCAGGATCATCCTCAGGGTCAACACTGAATATCGAGAACAGAGGCAGACCAAAGAGAAGGCAGTTTAGGGGGAGGTCGAAATCCAGAGGGAAGAGTCAGATGAAGAAGGACGGGAGTTCTGTGAAGTGCTAGAATTGTGACGAGGTGGGTCACTTTAAATACCAGAGCAAGGCGCCGAAGAAGAACAAGAGGGAACAGGCAGACAGGAAGACAGTGAACGCAACCACGGATGAGGATGATGGCGATGCGTTGGTCTTGAGTGTGTGCAGTCCCATGGAGTCTTGGGTCTTGGATTCCGGCGTCATTCCATTCATGCGGTAATATTAATATTATGCAAAATTATGTGGTGATTTTGGACAGGTGTATCTGGCTGACGATGAACCCCTGAAAATCATGGGGAAGGGAAACGTAAAGGTTGAGATATCAAATGGCTCAAAATTTATGTTGAATGGAGTGAGACATATCCCTGGATTGAAGAGAAACTTGCTTTCAGTTGGACAACTTGACAAGGGAGGTTAAGTGGTAACTTTTAGTTGTAGCAACTGGAAAATTACCAAAGGGGCTATAGTGGTAGCTCGGGGTAAGAAGGAAGGAACGATGTACATGACTAGTAATTCGCAGGATTCCCTTGATCTTGTTAATGGTAATGGTGATGTGAACTTGTGGCACTGTCGATTGGGCCACATGAGCGAGAAAGGGATGAAGCTGATGTTTTCGAAGGGTAGATTGTTTGGCTTACTAAATATGGAATTTGGTATGTGTGAAGAATGTGTCGTCAAGAAACAAAGGTGTGTGAGTTTCTCGAGGAGTGGCAAGACCCTGAAGAAGCAGAAGCTAGAGTTGGTCCACAACGATCTATGGGGACCAACTCTGGTGGCATCCATTGGAGGATCGATGTATTACATGACATTCATCGATGATTCGACCCGCAAGGTATGGATTTATTTTCTGAAAAGTAAGTCTAATGCATTTGATGTTTTCAAAAGGTGGAAAGCCTTGGTTGAGACTGAGACGGGGTTGAAGGTGAAGTGCCTACGTTCCGACAATGGAGGTGAATATGAACTCAAGGAGTTCAAGAATTATTGTGTTGAGCATGGGATACGTACATAGAGGACTGTACCTGGAACGCTCCAGCAGAATGGTGTGGCCGAGAGGATGAACAGAACACTGGATGGACGGGCAAGGTGTATGAGACTGAAGAGTGGCTTGCCTCAGTCGTTTTGGGTAGATGCAGTGAGCACAGCTGCATTTCTGATCAACCGAGGTCCATCGGTTCCCTTGGATAATCGGATACCCGAGGAGGAGTGGACTGGAAAGGAGGTAAACTTGTCTTACTTAGGTATTTTCGATTGTGTTGCTTATGCCCTTGTGGATTCTGTTGATAGAAACAAGTTAGATGCCAAGTCCGTCAAATGTACATTTATTGGGTATAGAGGTGATGAGTTCGGCTATAGGCTATTGGATGAGCAAAGCCGAAAGGTGATTCACAGCCGGGATATTATATTCAACGAACAGGTTATGTACAATGATAGATTGAAGGATTTGGGCACTAATGCTGCAAAGCCCCGCACTGTCGAGTTAGATGATTTGAAGTCGAGTGGGAGTAAAGGGAGTCTGGTCGATGAGGAGGTTCTTGAGGATGAACCAAGAACACCACCACCTTAAAGACCAGTTAGAGATCGAAGGCCACCAGATAAGTATTCGCCCTCTAACTTTTACTTATTGTTGACTGATGGTGGTGAACCTGAGAGCTTTGCAGAGGCAGAGCAGGTTAGTGATAGACGAAGGTAGAAGGCTGCCATGGAAGATGAAATGGCGTCTCTTCGTGTGAATGGCACTTGGGAATTGACTAAGCTTCCCAAGGGCATGAAGGAATTGCACAACAAGTGGGTCTACCGAATCAAGAACGAGGCCGATGGTAGCAAGTGCTACAAGGCAAGGTTAGCTGTGAAAGGGTTCGAGCAACAGTATGGTATTGACTATACTGATGTGTTTACTCCTATTTTGAAGTTAACTACAATTTGCATGGTGTTGAGTATGGTGGTCGCGGAGAACATATTATTGTATCAGATGGATGTGAAGACGGCTTTCCTTCATGGTGATCTAGTGAAGGAGTTGTACATGGTACAGCCAGAGGGATTCGTGGTAGATGGAAAGGAAAGTCTTGTGTGCAAATTGAAGAAGAGCATGTATGGCTTGAAGCAAGATCCAAAGCATTGGTATATGAAGTTCGACAATTTCATGTTGGAGATTGGTTACTATAGATGCCACGCCGACCATTGCTGCTATTATAAAAGGTTTGACAATAGCTATCTTATCCTATTACTATACGATGATGATATGTTGATTGTAGGAGCCAATCCAAGGGAGTTGGAAAGGTTGAAGAAGCAATTGTCTGAGAGGTTCTCCATGAAGGATCTTGGAGAAGCGAAACAGATTTTGGATATGAGAATCGAGAGGAAGGCGGCAAATTTGTTGTATCTTTCGCAGGCGGATTATGTCCAGAAGGTCCTAGAAAGGTTTAACATGGAGGATTCGAAGCCGGTCAATGTACCCTTGGGGGGTCACTTTAAGCTGTCGAAGAAGGAGTCGCCGAGTACAAAGGAAGAGCTGCGAAGAAATGATCAAAAGAGTTGTATTTGCTGTACCCAAATGATGAATATGTCATATGCATCGGCAAATGGGAGTATCATGTATACCATGGTTTGTACTCGTTCGGATATTGCGCATGCAGTGGGAGTTGTGAGCCGTTTCATGGGTGATCCAGGGAAACAACATTGGGAAGCGGTGAAGTAGATTCTAAGGTATTTGCGAGGTACAACAAATAAAGCTTTGTATTTTGATGGAAGAAATTCTGAGTTACTTGGTTTCATTAATGTGGACCCAGCATCAAACGATCTTGATGGGAGAAAGACTACAACCGGGTATATTTTTACTTATGGTGGTACGGCAATTTCTTGGACATCAAAGTTGCAAAAAGTGGTTGCACTGTCCACCACGGAGGCGGAGTACGTAGCCTTAACTGAGGCAAGTAAGGAGATGGTGTGGTTGCAAAGTTTTTTGGATGAACTTAGGAAGGAGCATGGAAATAGTATATTCTATAGTGATAGTCAGAGTGCAATTTTCTTGGTGAGTAATCCGGCATTTCATTCAAGAACGAAGCACGTTGAATTGAAGTATCATTTCATCCTACACCTATTCGAGAAGAAAACCTTGCGACTTGTGAAAATTCTCGAGAGTGAGAATCCAGCTGACATGTTTACTAAGGTTGTAACCTTAGAGAAATTGAAGTTGTGCATAACTTCAATTGGCCTCGGAACATGAATAAGAAGAGGAGATGGTGATACCAAGTGCAAACGGGAAGGAGAGAAGAGGAGGATGTTTGCTTTGAAGGTGTTTTAGTCTCCAAGTGGGAAATTGTTGAGAATGGAGCCTAAATCACGTCTGAAGTGTCACGGGCGCGAGGGGAGGTCGCGGCCGCGACAGGTTTGACGAAGGTTGAAGTTGATTCACACTGGAGAGTTATCTCGGCTGAGACAGGGGAGTCTCGGCCGAGAATGTTTGATATAGTTAGAGCGTTCGCGGCTACAACAGGAGGTCGCGACCATGACCTGTTGACACGGACTGATGCGTGGGCTTCAAGCTGAATCTGATTTTGAGGCCCATAGAGTTATTATAAGTAGTTGTTTCCTTCATTGCATCATGTATTCCAAAAATTCATCATACTAGTGCATATCCTGGCTTGGTATCACCCCGAGACGTAGTTACACATCGTAACGAACTGGGTAATCAAATGGCTGTGTTCTTGTGTGTGATCTATTTTACTTCTTTCTTCGATTATCTAGTCGTATCGTGGTTGTGGGTGGGTTAACTTCCCAACATAAAGAGTATCCCAAAGGTGCGAATCTTACATATGCCGAATTTCCACAACAGTTTGTTTGGAAAAAATCAGACAGAAATTGGATAAAGTGAACAAGAAGATTTGCAATTGAAAGAATATGCTACATCCCGCCAGGTTTTAGAGAGGCTTATTACCTGAGGATTCTTCTAAATATTGTGAAGGGATGCACGTCTTATGAAGAAATCAGAAAGTACAAAAAAATTGTCTATCCCATGTTTAGGGATGCATGTTTTGCAAGAGGGTTTTTTGGATGATGACAATGAATACAACAATGGTATTACCGAAGCAAGTCATTCGGCATCGGCTCAATCATTGAGGAACCTATTTGTGACATTTCTATTTTCGGGCAGTTTGAGCCGGCCCGATTTCGTGTGGGGTAAGTGTTGGTAATATCTTTCCAATGACATCTTTTATAGACAAAGAAAAATCCTACATTTCCCAGGTAATATTTATATGGTTTTTCAATATTAATTTTTTTACTTACGAATTAATAACAGATATCATACTTTTCCATGTACTACTGACAAAATTGAAAATAAATTTCAGAATTATTGATGTCCGATGACGAATTCAAGAATTTTGCATTGTTGGATATCCAGGAAATGCTGCAAATGTTGGGGAAGTCTCTGAAAGACTATGATGGAATGCCAGTACCAGATAAGGAGACTGCCTCATCATACCAGAACAAGATGTTTTTCACAGAGCTAAACTACAAATGAAGTGAACTTCGTAAAGAGTACGAGTATATGCAGACCAAGTTAAATGAGGAGCAGAGACATGTCCATGATAGGATTTTGAGTTCGGTAGGAAAAACGATGGAGGAGGTTACTTTGTGTATGGTTATGGGGGTACCAGAAAGACAATTCTATGGAGAACTTTATCTGCAGTTGTACATTCTAAAGGTCAGATAGTTATCAACGTTGCATCAAGTGGCATAGCATCACTTCTTCTGCCTGGTGGAAGGACTGCTCACTCACATTTTGCTATTCCTTTAACCATAAATGAAGATTCCACCTGCAACATATTTCAAGACAGCCACCTGTCGCAACTTTTGATGAAATGTAAGATCATTATATGGGACGAAGCTCCTATGGTCCACAGGCACTGCATCGAAGCTCTTGATAAGACAATGAAGGATATTATGCAGCTTAGTGGATTCGTGAACTCTGACAAGCCTTTTGGTGGTAAAACAGTGATTTTTGGTGGAGATTTTAGGCAAATACTACCGGTCATTCCTAAAGGATCCCGCGAGGACATCGTTCATGTGATTATAAACTCATCCTATATTTGGGATGAGTGTATAGTGATGAGAGTTACAAAGAATATGCGGCTTGAAAGTGTCCAATCACAAGATGAAAGGCAAGAACTGCATAAATTTTCTGAATGGATGGGTGCACTTAGTGATGGCACTATTGGTGAGATGAAAGATTGGGGTGCGCAAGTTGAGATTCCTGATGACATTCTTTGGGATAAAGGTGAGGATTCATTAGACACTATTGTTAAAAGCACTTACCCGGATTTTGAGAACATGTTGAACGATCCATCGTTTTTGCAGAAAAGAGTAATACTTGCACCTACTTTGGACGTTGTTGATTCGATAAATTACCACATGATTAAGCTCAATGAGCGCGAGTCCAAGGAGTATTTAAGCTCTGACAGTGCTTGCAAGTCTGAAAGCAATGTTGACGTGTTGGTGGATGTTCACACACCTGAATTCTTAAATTCGTTGAAGTGTTCCGGTGTTCCTAATCATGAGCTCAAACTTAAGGTAGGAACTCCTATCATGTTTTTTAGGACATAGACACTCAAGAGGATTGTGCAATGGTACAAGGTTGGTCTTAACGAGGCTTGGGAAACATGTCCTTGAAGGAAAGATCATAACTGGAAATAACTATGGAGATATGGTCATCATTCCAAGGCTTTCACTAACTCCTTCGGATCCAAGGCTACCCTTCAAATTTCAAAGAAGGCAGTTTCCAATTATTGTTTCATATGCAATGAAAATCAACAAAAGTCAAGGACAGTCACTGTCGGATGTCGGTCTTTATTTGAAAAAATCGGTATTCAGTCATGGTCAATTATACATAGCAATTTCGAGGGTGACAAGCAGAAAGGGACTAAAAAAATTGAATTGCTACAAAGAAGTTGTTGAATAAAAGATAACAAAGAACGTCATCTTCCAATAAGTTTTTCAAAATGTGTAGTTTTTATTTTTATTTCATGTAAATGTAAATAAAATGTCAATGAAATAACTCATCGGCCATTTTTTTTTTTTTTGTGTTTTTATTCATTCTTCAAGTTGATTAAACTTTATTATATTATTTATTTATTAGTTATATAGTATGTGTTACAGATATGTAAAAAAAAATTGTTTCATTCTATGGACATCTCATGCATTTTTACTTTTGTATGAAAGGGGACAAATATCAATTATTATTAACGTTAATTGCAACAACCCTATCAAGCTATCAATATTTTTGCACATAAGCCATTAAACTTTTTTTGTTGGCGTAGATATATAAATTATACGGATTTTTGCGAATAAACCTCCAAACTTACTTTTCGATCATTCTTAGCCGGAATTCCACATGTGACTTGCACCATGATAAACTTTTAAGGGCTTGTTTTTGTCCAAACAACATTTTTAGTATGTCAAAAGTGAGATTCCTTCACGCCTTGCTTTTCCTTAATAATTTATTTGAATCGCCAACGGTTCTCACCCCCAATATCTGGAACCTCCATTGTTGAAGAGGAGTAGCTCCTTTACCTACTAAAGATCATGTTTGGATAAAAAAAAAACCCTCCAAAGTTAATCGCGCACAAGACATGTGCGGAATTTCAGCAAAAAATATCAAAAATAAATTTGGAGGTGTATCTGTCAAAATTCGTATAGTTTGTATGTATCAGTGTCACAAAAAAAAAAAAAAAAATTAGTGTTTTATATGAAAAAAAAACGTTGATAGTTTGGCGGGGTTGATATAATTAACCCTTATGATTATATCTCAATGGTAAGACTGGGAGAGGAGAAGGAAAACGAAAGAGAAAGTGGTAAAATATATTTATTTATAAGATAAATTTAAGTTAAATAATCCAACAATTTAATTGAATAACTCATATTTTGGTAAATTAAAGAATATTATATTATCTTATAACTTTTAATTGTATTAATAAAAAATCTTAATTTATTTTATTTGCAACTCATATCCAATATAAATAGTTCAACTTACAATAAATATTCAAATCTAAATGCAATAATTAATCAACAAACAATAGTTTATTTTATATTTAATATATTATATCAATATATTGAATTCCAATGCCAAATTAAATATTACGAATTTTTTTTTTAATCTATTGCACATAAAAAAAATGTATTCAAATAAAAAAAAAATATTAGTGTCTTTTAAGATGTTGGGAACAATCATAACATTAGAGAGAGAGAGAGATAAAAATAAATAAAGTAGATCTCTAAATTGTTTATCATAACATAGGCACATGTGTTCCTGTGCTATTTTTTTTGTTCTTGATAAAAAAATCAAATATTATCCGTTAATCTAGAAGTTGAAAAATAGTTAGTTTTTACTATTTATAAACATATGTAATATTGTAGGAAAAATACATATATGATTGTTCATAAAACAAAAATAAAGTATTAAAAATATTAAAAAAATATCTAATATTTTAGAAAGATTAGTTAATAAGTATTTATAAAAGACATTCTTAATTTTTATTTAACTTTTATTTATATTTCAGACCAATCAAATCATTCACCTCATATTACATAAAAAAATCTAACATAAATAATCGACAAACACTTGCATCTTTTTATTATGATTTATTTTAAAATATGCAATGCAGATGTCAAATTAAAAGTCATGAAAACATGAATATCCCATATTTTACATTAAAAATTGGAAAAAGAACCAAGTTTTTAATTTTATTTTAATTATATAGTTTTCCTTTAGAATTTATTTTATTTTTATTATAAAATGAACCAATCAAAAGTTGTCACCTATAATTTTTTTATATAGCAAATTGTCAACAAAATTAAAATTTGGAGCTAATTTTGAAAAGATTTTACCGTATATATACACATCCTTACCTTCTATATGAAAATATTTTATTATGTTAATTATAATTTAAACCTACTAGGCATAGAAGATGAAATGAGTGGGAAAATAGTCCGATTTTATTTTATAGAGGGCCCATTTAGTTATATAGTAAGATTTGTAACTCATATCTAATGTAATTAGTTCAACGCACAATAAATATTCAAATCTAAGCACAATAATCATCAACTAACAATTTTTTTTTTTTTGTATTTAATATATTATATCAAAATATTGAATATCGGTATCAGATTAAATACTAAGAAAATATATATATTTATTTTCTTATCTATTGCAAATAAAAGAAATTGATTAAAAAAAAAAAAGTTAAACAGATCTCTAAATTATTTATCCCTAACATGGACATATGTGATCATGTGCTATTTTTTAATTCTTTATAAAAAATCAAATATTATCTGTGCATCTAGAAATTGAAAAATAGTTTGTTTTTTCTTTATCAACAATTATAATATCGTAGGAAATATACATATATGGATTTTTTCATAAAATAAAAATGAAGTTTTGAAAATATTAATAAAATATCTAATATTTAAAAAAGAATAGTTAATAAATATTTTTAAAAAATATTCTTCATATTTATTTAATTTTGTTTTTGTATCTCAGACCCAATCAAATAATTAAACTCATATTACATAAACAAATCTGACCTAAATGATCAAAAAACAATTGCATCTTTTTAATATAACTTTTTTAAAATAGACAATGTAGATGTCAAAATAAAAATCATGAAAACGTGAATTTGCTATATTTTATTATTTTACATTAAAAAAAAAAAAAAAAACCAAAAGTTGGGTGCTTTAATTTAATTGTTTACTTTTTAGATTTTTTTTTTTTATTATAAAATGAATAAGTTAAAAGTTGTCACCTATACTTCTTTATATAGCAAATTGCTAACAAAATTTAACTTTGGAACTAATTTTCAAAATATTTTATCATATATATACAAATCTTTTATTACGTTAATTATGATTTAAACCTACTGTGTGTTAGAAAATGAAATGAATGAGAAAATAATTCGATTTCTTTTATAAAATGTTTCATTTTATTATATAGTAAGATTCTCAAAGTAAATTTCTTATTCCAATGGCAACTTTTGTAAGTAAGAATTATACGAAGAATTAGATTTCTGCTTTATTTTTATATTCAAAGAGAACTTCCAAATAATTAGCATATTAATTCGATTAATACCTAGAACTCAATCAAATAATGAAAGAAAATCCATATATTATGGGCCGATACATTTGTATAATTAAGGGGTATTTGCAATTATTATTTTTAATTGATTTTCAACTTATAACTTGAGAAAAATTGTTTGGAATGTTGGAGAAACTTCAGCTTTAATAAAAGTGATCTATGCCCAAATTTAAAAGTAGAAACTAATTGCTTTTTTCGACTTTTGGTATTTTAATAAATAAGTAGAAGTTTTTTCTCACTCATAAGCTAAATTATTTAAGCATTAAACACCCTAAATTTTATATTTGATCAAAATTATTTTTATTCTCAATACCATATACTTTTAATTTTAATCAATTTTTACTTTTAATCCCTTTCTCAAAAGTTAATCAAAGTAAAACACATCAACATACAGAGATTTTAGTCGTAGACCAACAAGTGTGAGTGTTCTTATAATAAAATATAAGTTATCACTACTTTTATATATAAATATATATAATCAAACATGTTATTAAATTCACATAAAAGATATTATAACACAGATATTAAAATGAATAATGTCTACTCATACCTTCTAGCCAAAAGGAAAAATTTCATTACTCCTTGAACATGACAATTAATAGTAAAATATACACCGAAAAATCTCATTCTATGTACTTGGGTTTGCAGAATTGTTTACAAGCGCCCTTCATTTAGAGCATCTCCAATGTTATAGTATCAATTTGCTGCTAATTCACACAATTAACAAAAACTAATTCTAAAAAATATGTTTTTTGTTATTATTACATATTCTATATTTTGTTGGTATTCATATTGTAGTTAATTGAATTATATTTAATTTAGTCTATTTAAAATATATGAAATCTAACTAAATATAATATGAATTTATTGTGCTTGTGTAATTTTATTTTGTTAGTCGTATTTCAATACGACATGTTATGTATTATTTAAAGTTGTACTTTGTAATATAAATAAATGTTTTTTAACTCTAATTTTATTTATGTGATTAGTTGGATGTAAAAAGTTATATATATATTAACAGAAAAATAAATTTATTATAAAAAACTATACTTATGAAATTATTTATCAAAAGAACCTCTAGAAATTAATTGATTCATCTTTATTTCAAGTATAACAATATATATAATTATAACATTAAAAAAATATGAAAATTAAAATTTGAAAAAAAAAAAGTTGATGTTTTGTGTACAGTAGAGCAGCAACTTTGCTGCTCCGCTGTTCACAAATGCCATTTGGTTGTGTAATTAAGCAGCCCCTTGGAGAGGAGTATGCACAGCAAAACGCTGCTGAGCAGCAATTTGCTTCTCCTTTGGAGATGCTCTTATACGCGACACATATGGCCAGCTAACCATGCTGCGCCATGTGTCCATTAATTAACTATTATCTCCATTCTTTTAGTTGCTTTTAAATTAGAGTTTGAAAATTAAGGAGTGGAAGAAATGAACAATCAAGTTCTTAGTTATTTTTTCTTTATTTACTCAAATTTCTAAAATTATAATATTCTTTCCTTTATATTATATCACTTTCCGATTACTAAGAGGGTATTATTGGGAGATTTATGAAAAAAAAAAAAATTAAATGGACACATGTCACAAAGCCTAAATAAACAACTAAAAAAAATGGAGGTAATATATTTATTTGGACTGAAAATTAGAAAAAAGAATTATCATTTATGTTCAATCTTCTTTCTACCCACTCACACACGTAATACTTCTTCTCTGTTCTTAATACCACGGCCCACCACCACTACTCTTCGGCACCACCGCGGACCATTCATTACCGTCGCCGGTCCGCCACTTCTTCCTTCCATAGCTGCCGCCGTCCCCCAAACCAACAAAGGCCAGATTTTGTTTTGCTACGTAGGGTATCTTTCCTTGTTCTCTTGTTAAGTTTGTGTAGGCTTATCTTTTTAGTCCCTTACATTGTTACTATTTTCCCATTCTCTTTTAAACAACACTAGAAATACACCCTTGCATTGCACGACTATAAGATAAGTTTAATTATACTTTGTTGTTAATATGTATCGAATAATGTAAATCGATTTGTATGCTAAAAAAATGGTTAAAATTATAAAGTACATCACATGTACTTACATTGGTGAAAAACTTACGTAACATGTAGAATGAAGTTAGAGAGCTTGCTGAACATATGTGTGTGTATATATATATATATATATATATATAAGTAGAACGATATATTCATAATGACGTAACACGATGGTTATCTAGATTATATATAGGGTCCTCAAGTTCGATACTTTTCTGATGTATATCTGCATTCATGAAAGATGAATCTTGGCCAATGACTTCATGCGTCAAATCAATAAACAAAGTTGACATCGTAATTCTGCTTGTACTTGGAACAGAACACCCCATAATCAGGTTTGTAGTAATTCTTGATAATGGTTCTTTAACCGAGACACCTGAATTTGAAGACACTGAAGGTAGACATACTATTTTTTTATTTTGTTTATTAATGTAAGTATTTTATTAATTAAATAACACCATACTATTTGTGATATCACTAAAAGCAGGTTTATAAGATGGATATGATATAACTCCCATTTTAGTATGTCGGCTTGTGGGGCTCGTAAATCCAAAATCTGAACCTAATGACAATTTTAAAAAATAGGTTGATGATTATATATATAGGTAATAAAAATGTTATTAGTTGCCTTACCATTTCCAACATCATTTATAGGAGAAACGGAAGGTGGGAAAGAGTTTTCTGCTGGTGCAAATTCAAAGTGAGATCGCATGAGTTTGCTTGATGTATTATCCATTTTTTCCTATTATACACATAGTCAATTAGTTATTAGATGAACTCTGGAACCATTAAGTTGAATGTTAAAAGAAATGTCTATGAATTTTTTATTGAATTCTAAATTATATGGACTAATTTTTTTTTTTAGAAGGCCCGAATCAGTCAATGTTATTTTTTATTCGGACTACTCGAATAACAATATTCCAAGTAATTTGTTCATGGCAGTAGACTACTTTAAGTTTATATATATGTTTTTATAGAATTTTAAGATTCGAAGTTTATGGCAGTAGAATTCTATCTAATTCAGTTACTTAATTATATGTTATATTTTATATGTTTTCATTTTTTGTGTGTTAATTCATGTGTATGTCTAATGATGGTAAAACGGACTCGGTCCAATGGTCTAACCCAATTTGTACGATATTTTAGATGGGTCGGATCATAAAAGTCTTTTTTTGAAGTACTATATAGTCCAATAGACACGATTTGATAGAGTAATAGGCCTATAAGAACTACCAAAATATCTTAGTATATTCCAGGGAAGAACTAAGTCCGACTAACTAATTTTCAGCTAATGAAATTTTGGACTGACTCAACCCAATTGTGTGACCCAGGATGGAAGAGGTCGCCCGCCTCTATGTAAGGGTGGCGATTTGGGCGGTCCGGACCGATCGAGTCCAGCTCGACGGGACAACGTCATAGTTCAAGCCGGGTCAAATTTGATCGGGCCTAAAATTAGTCAGCCCGGCTTAGCATATCCCCTTATTATATACTATGTTTATCGGGTTGGTCTATGACCCATGGGGCTTCTGGTCAATCGGGTCGGTCCTATCAAACTAAATAACACTTCGGGCCAAGACTTTTATGGTCCAATTCATCTACATATATCAGGGCCGAGCATATTGTGTCACCTCTACCTCAATGTATGTCTAATAAATTTAGCTTTTCCAAAAAATTAAAGTAAATAATGTAAAAGGGAACTTAAGTGATAAATTAAATGGCAAAACAATAAATGGGCAGGGAACAGGAGAAACGAAAATTGTAAAAAAATTTGAAAAGAAAAAAAATTATAAAATTGTTTTCTAGTCCAGATTCAAGATAATTTTGTACCTTTCCCTATCTCAATATCTCCCTCTCCCTCTCTTCTTCTTCCTAAAACTAAATTTGTTGATGAAATTGCATCCCTTTTCTCAACGTGACATGCTCTTCCAGTATTACATCACTCTCTTCATCTTCTTGCTAAAACCAAATCTAGTTTGGGAACACTTAAAACCAGGATACCAATTAATTTTCTACGCAACTCTTTCTCTCAATGTTCCATAAAATTGAATTTCCGCGAAAGCCTCTTTGTGTCATTTTCATACAGTACAAATCCATGACTTAAAGCCCAAGAAAAACATGGTGATGGGGGTCTCGAAAGTGTGATTGTAGCAGCGGTGCAACGACAGTAATTACGTCTATAAGGTAACTTCTGAATTTCAATACTTCGACTTCTGAATTCTCTCAAATTAGGGTTTGATTTTAAGCTCTAAAACTTAAATTTTGAGAAAAAAAAAAAAAAAAAAAGGCTTGAGGAAAATGGGGTTAATTTGAGGCCTGATTTTCTGATCTATTAACTCCACCACTCAAAGTAGTAGTTATATTGAGGTATTTCCTAATGATTATGGGCTAAATATTCAGGATATGTAGAATTTTGTTTTGAAATTACAATAGTTTTATGAAATAAATTTTAATTGCTAAACCGAAATTGTCAAGAAAAGTTGATGTTAGCCTACAATTATTTATGCAGTAATCTTAGATAATAACGATCATGTGTTACAATAATGCAACAAACAACAAAACTTGACATAGCTTTCGTAGGATCTGTTGAGTCACATATGTAGATAATAGAGAAAAGCGCATCATTTTAGTTAAAAAAAAAAATAGATTCTAATATCAGAAACCAAAATTGATATAATTTGCCTAAACTTTATTCCACTAATTAATCAAAACAATAAGGTTTTAAATTAATTTTATAAATATTTTTATCAATTGAAAAGGTAAGTCCAATATTTTCAAAAATAACTCAGCGTACCTTTTGAGCTATTGTCGATTCTAGGCATTTTAATGTTGATTGATGTGGATCCTAAAAGCTTCCTCATGTTGTAAGTGGGAGATTCGAGACTTCAATATTTGCTGAATGAGAAATTAGATCTGCTAAATTGTTCTTAATAATTATGTGTCACTGAGATTCTATGGGTGGTTTTCGGAATATGAATGTTGTTGTTTGTTGTCCTCTATTCTTATGTGAAATATGGAATGTATTATTCAACTTTATTTCCAAGAGCAATCTTAGGAGCATTCAATTTCTTTTATGAGTATAATTTAAGCCCAAATCAAAGTCTGTCTATAATCATGTGGTAATTTATATAATAGTGTTATGTTTGTATGGATATATTTTCATCATATATATCCATATTTTCTTGATATGATTAACACATTTAATTTCAAATATTATAATTTTCTCTTCATTAGTAGCTTAATCTTTTAAATTGAGGTAGATAAGTTTATTTTTTGCAAATTACATTGGTAAGGAACCCTGCTACAATTAAAAAAAGAGGAGAAAAATGATAAGCCTGTTGTATTCCTCAATGAATGAGTAGGGGTGATTTCAATACTGCATATTCATAGCTTTTTCCTATTTCCTCTCCCCTTATTCTTTTCTATTGGGTACTAATTGTTGTTAGCATTTCCTCTTCATGAATTGATTACTATTCTAGACTAAAAAGAATTGATAACTGTATAATCAAATATTAGTAACTCTAAGATGTATTACATATATTCTGAATATGCAGTATTGCACGTGAGCATTACTAATCTAAGATGTATTGACGAATAGATTAGTAGATATTCTAAACCGAAAAAATAAAATATTTAATAATTCGTTTAGGGTATAATAGAAAGTAGAATATACCTTTGTTGATAATTTCTCTCTTTGTTGATTTGGCAAGGAGTTACTGAAGAGTTTGGGTGAATCATTTTCATCAGAGAGAGAAGCCATGGAATAGTTGCCATATATGGGGTTGCGGTGATATTGTTTGAAAACTCAATCGGATGTCAAAAGTTAGGGAGGTTAGACTTTGTAGTTAAATTGAGGGGTTAATGATTGTGGGTTGATATTATGCCTTGAGTTAAGCATTTTTCTTTTCTTGATTGAGAGGACTTGCAACTGATTGCCATGTAAATATTTAATTGAAAAATGATATTATGTCATGAATTAAGCATTAAAATATTCTCACCTTTAAATTGAAGGGTTGAATGATTGTGGGCTAATATTATGCCATGAATATATCCGGACTTGCAACAATTTTTGGTATTATCATGCTAAATTTCAGCAGTGATTGGCTGATTATTATAATATACCAAAATTTCGTCAATTTCCTGAAATGGAAATGTAATTGGGTGGAAAAATTAACACTTTCTATTCCTGGACGGTTCTGTTTTTATATTATAGAAGATGCCAACTATTTAGCAAACAATGTAGGCGTATCAATAATTATTAGAACAAATTTGAAATTTTAGTCTTAATGATTATTCTCTCTATTACTGAAAGACTTTCGGATGGTGGAATTAATTATAACTTAGTTAGTAGAGTATCTTTTAATTTATAATTGACCTTAAATAGATTCCCATCGGTTCCACTTCAATTAGATTTTGTACTATAAAAACTTTCGGATGGTGTAACATAAGTTACGTGTGTACTATGTACAGATTCATGAACACCAAAAGTAGAACAAGTTTAAATTTATTTAAATATGTGTTTGTTTTAGGTTGACCTCAGTAAAATTAGAGGGACAAATCTTAATAAAGTACACTCATTAACTTTCTCAGCTAAGCACTCTCCAATCTTAAGCAAATACACCCAATATTGTAGTGCGATCTCTATAATTATTTTTCAGGGTTCAAGAATTGAATTTTCTTTGCAGAGCCCAAAGCTACAACGTAATCAAATATCAGATTCCAACCACATTTAGGCCTAAGCCCTATATACACTTTGTTACTTTAACAAGTTTCTTCTTTCCCCCTAAATAAAAGAAAAAGAAAAACAAATTTATTTTCTCTTATCATTCCCCTTCAGGCTTCAAAATCCAAAGCACCTTTTTTCCTCAATCCGTTAAATAGCAGCAACTGCAAGTCTATTCTCTTTCTCCCTCTTATTCAACTATCAAAATTATCCCTTTAATTTTCTAAATTTTTTGTCTACATTTTTTTCATGTAGATTCTGAATATACATTTGTATGAATATTAATGTAATGTGCAGGAGCGTCTATTAGGTGCCGCTCTAGGAGTATCTTAAATGGTGATTTTGTAATCCAGATGAATTTATAGTGTTGATATTTTTTCATGTTTTCTATAAAGAGAAAATAACTACGGCCGATGATTAGCTTAATTGTTTGATTGTTGGCCATTATAAGCTATATTTTGTGGTTGTCTGATGAGTATAGTTGTTTGGATGTGCAGCTTTCCCCTTCTCTAGGGCAGATTGGCATAATTTTGTGAAAATAAGAATTTACATATTTCTGATACATGAATTGGGAGGATTGGTCATAATTTGGCTAATCTTAAATGAAAAATCCAGGTGAAAATAAGAATTTACATATAATTTTATATCGGGAAAATAATGATATTCCTGATACATGAGTTGGGAGGATTGGTCATAATTGGGAGTATCTTAAATGGTGATTTTGTAATCCAGGTGAATTTATAGTGTTGATAATTTCTCATGTTTTCTGTAAACAGAAAATAACTACGGCCGACCATTAGAAGCTATATTTTGTGGATTGTCTGATGAGTATAGTTGTTTGGATGTGCAACTTTCCCCTTCTCTAGGGCAGATTGGCAAAATTTATTAACATAAGAATTTTATATCGGGAAAATTATGATATTTCTGATACATGAATTGGGAGGATTGGTCATAATTTGGCTAATCTTCGGAATCTTGTCTCTGATAGAATATAATTTATAAAACATATGTTCCTTGTGGGGTTTTACTTGATATCTTTATCTACTTTGTGGTTTTGTCATTCTTAGCAGTATAGAGATACACGGAAGGAAGGCACGCGTAGGTGATTCATGCAAACAGGTAAAAATTGTTTGTAATTTTTTACCATGTTTTTATTAGAATTTGACAGTCATTAGTTATACGCTAAAGCAACTTGTCAATATGTATTTTTATTGAGTTTGAAGGTAATGCACTATCCTATAAGTTATGGCTAAATGTAAGCTTGCAACATGTACTAAATTCATAATTCTTTTAATGATGTAGATTTTTCTGGTCTTTGTACCTCTTGTTACTCATGTAAGTGGAGAGGGGTAAATTTTCACCAAATACAATTTTGTATACATTTTTTGTGGAAGTGAGTGGCTGCCGACAATATAACACACTTACATCACTGTATCTGAGGAAAGGAAAAGATGTCAAGTGACAACCACTAATTTGAAAAGAAATACAAATTTATGAAAAGATGGGATCTCATTTTCATTTATAGTAATAGTTTATTTCGTTAGTAGAAAGTACTTTCATTTAAAGTCCTATGTTGGATGAAGTCGTGTGTTTTTTACTCTATAAAGATTCAAAGGGATAGTATATTGGATAATTACTAGCCATCGGGCAAAGTTGAGTTATGATTACTATAGTACTTTTGATTTTGCAAATTGTTAAGATAAAAAACACTCATTTTACTCATGTCTGGTTTAATAATTATGTCTGGTATTCATACAAGTGAATGAAAATAGTTAAATCTCTGATTTTTGAAGATTTACTGACACAAAACACGGTCATAACCTTGGTGAAAATGTGCTCTGCAGCCTTTATGTAGGATGACTGTTATTAAATTCTCGAGGAACTTTTACATTTAAAGAGAAGATTTATCTTTAGTTTTATGCTTTGTATTTTCTACTCTTAATTATCTTCTCTCTTTCATGATTTCATGTATTTGTTTCCTTTCGTCGACATTAGCACATGATTATGTGACATTTTTTTTTTTTTTTGTTTTTATTAAGAAATAGAAGGATAATTGCCATTGAGTTTCATACCATTTAAGCTCTCTAACTGTTTGACTTGATTGTTCTTGAATTAAATACAAGTTTATCTTGTAAAGATGCAAAAGGCCGATTTTTTTTTTCTCTTACTGGAATTCATGGGTTTGGATAAATGATGTTGCTCTAGATTGTACTAGAAGCAAACTAGGACTCCCTATATCTTCTCCCTGTACATTCTGAATATCTAGAAATGAGTAAAAGTAAAATTCTCTTCATCTGCTCAAGCAAATTTTGTTGTATGGCTTTATTGTGTTATAAAAATCCTGGATCTTAATTTTATTTCCTATCCAAAAATCCTTTGTACTTCTTTCGAATAATGTATAACTAAGTATGTGTTGTTTTCTTTTGAACCACTGTTATATACAAGTCTTTTGATATTGGGGAGAAGTAGAATATATCCCAATATGCATGAATATGTAAGATCTTAATTTTGATTTTAGATACCCGTATAAGCCTCTGTCAAGTTGGTACACGTGTCCCGTGCACGCACTTTAGGGCATTTTTAGTGTCATTTTAGTGTCAATAATGTTCATAATCACGTGTATTTAGTGCTTTTGTATTCTCATGGGCAAAATAATGCATTTATGTTGTTTTTGTGTTAAGACAGGTGCAAAAAGATCGAAAAAGAACAACAAACGATCGCGGAGTCGATGGATCAGTCGAAGAAATAAGGGATAGGGCTGAGGGATCGATCTCGGCCGAGGCAGGATACAAATCTCAGCCGAGATAACCCTCCAGGGAAATCCTAGAGTTTTTGAGATATTGAAGTTCTCGGTCGAGATGGGTATAGCATCTCGTCCGAGATACCTCTCCAAGGAAAATTAGAGATTTAAAGAGATGAAGATCTTGGCCGAGATGAAAACCAATCTCGGTCGAGATAACCCAAACACTAAAAATTCCCTTTACACGTCTCAACCGAGATTATTCCTCGGTTTACGAATTGAAAATCCCTTTTTTCACGTCTCGGCCGAGACGCAATTAAATTCCTGAACGCGATTTTGCCTTAAATTGAAGTAACAACTCTTTCCCTATATATATATATATATCCTTCCTTTCGAAATTAACCTATCTTGGGACATTGAATAACACACTTTCCAGCCATTTTTGAGCCACCAAAGCCACTAAGGAAGGAAGATTGGGCAAGAGATTGAAGGATCATCTTCTCCAATTGACATCTTTGGTTTCATCCATCTCAGTATCATGTTTCTTTACTTTTCTACTTATTTTCTGTTTGTTTTAGCTTCCATGGGTGAGTAGCACCCTTATTTCTACCTTTGATCAAATGTAAAACTTTGACTGACAATGTTTACATGATTATTGCTAGTTGATGTTACCATTTGATTACAATTTCAAGTGTTCTACACTATTTACTGTTATTGACTCATATTTGTATGCTTTTTCTTGGCTTGATCAACCTCTAGGAAGTATATGAATGTGTTGCTAGAATTGGAAATTATTATCCGTAATTGTAGGATTTTCAATTCCCTAGTAGCAAACAACGAGTGGTTTCGTTGGTGATAGTGTAGAGTTCGACCTCTAAACCCGAGCTTTCGAGGTTTATGTCAAATCTATTTCATTATCTTGGAGCTTTAATCATTCGATTGCCAAATTGAAGAGATCTTATTCGACATTTTGGTTTAATTGGATAGGGTTAGTCGAGGAGCTTATTTCGATTAGCCATAATTAAGAGATAATACAGTTGCTAGAGCTTGTTAGTAGTCATGAAATAGGGACTGGAAATGTTTTCAATTGGGTATCAACAATAGTTGTGTAATTCGTTGGAACCAAAGGGATACTCGATCAAGGGTAGATACTTTAATCATATTCTAAAAATCCAAAAATCTATTTATCTATCTTGCCATCTTTTGTTAATTGAATTCTAGCTTAGTTGATCATAGCTAAATAGTGGTTCCTAGCTTGACAAACCCCCCCCCCCCCCCTCCTTCCCCACCTTTATTGCTTTCATTGTTCGAGTTTATTCTTGTTTGAATTAAACAATTGCTTGACATATCAAGACAATATTGTTCAACCGTTCCTCGTGGGATCAACCCTTACTTATCGCTCTACTAGTTAGAGTTTTAGGTTAAGGCTTAATATAAATATATACGTATATTTATACTTAATTTAATTTGGTAACGACACGCGACGATCGCCTACTAAATTTTGGCGTCGTTGCCGGGGAACGGGATAAGAATAATGTTGTTTTATTTGTTCAAGCATTATGTTTAGTTTATTAGTGGTTTATCTACTTCTTTGTTTATCTAGTAGATTGATATTCTCTTGTTTTCTTGTTTTTGGATTGGTAGTTAATGTTCTTGCGTTCCCAAGGGGAGAAAGAACTTCTTTTTGAGCCAGAAATAGTTGAACGGGAAAGATTATTGAGAAGAAGAGCTAGGTTACTTGAAGAGGTCCGAGAATCACTTGAAACCTTGAGTATAGAGAGTGAGGAGATTGAATTGGAAGAGATGGCTAGTGAGCAGGATTAGGAAAGAACCATGAAGGAACTTGCCAACACAAGGGTTGCACACGAACCCTTGTGTATTACATTCCCGGAGATAGGTAATGATACCACTTTTGAGCTCAAATTGGGGCTCATTCACCTCCTGCCGTCATTCCATGGGCTAACCGGGGAAGACCCGCACAAGCACTTGAAGGAATTTCATGTGGTCTGCTCGAGCATGAAGCCGACCAGGGTGACTGAAGAACAAATTAAGCTCAGAACATTTTCCTTCTCATTGAAAGATCTTGCAAGAGAATGGTTGTACTAATTGCCATCGGTTTCCATTACTAGTTGGGAGCAGATGGAAACACGGTTTCTAGAAAAGTATTTTCCTACATCTCGAGCCACCACCATCCGATAAGAAATTAGTGGAGTGAGGCAAATGCAGGGGGAAACATTGTATGAGTATTGGGAAAGATTCAAGAAGCTTGTAGGGAGCTGCCCACCACATCAAATCACTCCACAATTGTTGATCCAATATTGTTACGAGGGACTGTGTATAACCGAACGGAACATGATTGATTCAGCCAGTGGAGGGGCTCTGGCCGACAAGACCCCAACCGAGGCCCGGGCATTGATCTCCAAGATGGCCGCCAGCAACAGTTTGGTTGTAGAGAACCTGTGAGGCGAGTCAAAGTTGTTATCGATTCAAGTGTTGAAGAAAGATTGGACCAGCTCACCGACCTGGTGAAGAAAGTTATTTCGGGGAGCATTCCTACACTAAAACCCTGCAGAATATGTCAGATAACCGAGCACTCTACTGATACCTGTCCTATTCTTATGGTTATGCCAATGCAGTTCATAATTTTAATCCTAACCAGGCTGGCCGGAAGTATGATCCCTATTCGCAGTCGTACAATCCGGGGTGGAGAGATCACCCCAATTTCAAATATGGGAATCAAGTTCCAAATATACATCAACAGGGTGATCAAGGTGGACACAATCGACCCCCCTACCCTAGGGGGATGTTCCAGCAAAGGCAACCTACTGAACCAGTACCCTCTGATCCATTCCTTTCCGATATAGTCAAGAGCCTAGCAACAAGTACGCTTCAACTGTAGAAGGAATCAACTTCGAGGTTCCAGAGTATTGAAAATCAAGTCGGTCAAATAGTATCAGCGGTATCCCATTTGGAGAGTGCTTAAAGTGGAAAGCTACCGGTACAACCCGAGATAAACCCTCGAATTGTCAGTGCAATCACCCTAAGGAGTAGGGTGATGCTTGGAGAGCCTAAAAAGCTCGGGCATCATTCCAATGGGGAGAGGAGAATCGAAAGTGAAAGGGAAAATGCTCAGAAAGAAATCTCGGCCGAGATACATCAACATCTCGGCCAAGATGGCTCACTTCGCCCAGAGGAGGAAATTTCCTGTCCAATAATCTCGGCCGAGAATGAAGTGCATCTCAGCCGTGATCAAGCAATCCAACCTGAAGAGGAAAAACGTTGTACTCTTGTCTCGACCGAGACACAACCAAATCTCGGCCGAAATGCCCAGAAGTCACATGTCAATTCTTCAACTCCACCACTTCCATTCCCTAGCCAAATCAAGAAGGTTCCGGATAAAAATAGGGATAAAGAAATGCTGGAAATGTTCAGAAAGGTAAATATCCCACTGATAGATGCAGTGAAGCAAATTCCCATTTATGTGAAATTTTTGAAAGACCTCTGCACCAACAAGAGGAAGCTTAAAGGGAATGAAAAAGTGATCACGGGAGAGAATGTATCCGCCATCTTCCAAAAGAAACTTCCACCAAAGTGTAAAGACCCTGGAATGTCCGTGATTCCGTGCAAAATAGGTAACTATCAAATTGAACGTGCAATGCTCGACTTAGGAGCTTCATTTAATGTCATGCCACGTTCAATTTTTCATTCTTTAAATTTGGGTCCACTTAAGGAAACAAGGGTCGTCATTCAACTAGCCGATCGAAGCACTTCGTATCCCGATGGGGTAATTGAGAATGTGCTAGTTGAAGTTGATGAACTCGTGTTTCCCGCTGATTTCTATGTGATGGACATGCAAGGCGATCCATCAACGTCCACACCGATCTTGTTGGGAAGACCATTTTTAAATACTTCCCAAACCAAGATCGATGTCCATGAGGGCACCCTCACGATGGAATTTGATGGACAAATTGTCAATTTCAACATCTTTGATGCAATGTGTTTTCCGGAAGATGTTCATTATGTATTTTCCATTGATGTTGTTGACCCTCTCGTGGAAGAGTTGTTTGAGTTGTTATGTAGGGACCCAATGGAAGTTACACTTACTACTTAGTTAGAGAAGGGTAAAGAGGAGGTATGGAAGACTAATGAGGAATTGGTGGAAATAGTGGCACAAATGGGTGCACCAAAGTTATTCCCACCAAATTATGCACAGAAGTTCATCTCTCTCCCGGAATCACAAGAAAAAGTTCTACCTTCTACAATCAAGGCACCTGTTCTTGAGCTTAAGGCCCTTCCTTCTCACCTCAAGTATGCATACCTTGGGGAGGACAAGACATTACCCGTGATCATTTCTTCGAAGTTAACTCACTGTCAAGTGCAGGCATTGATTGAGGTTCTCAAGCAGAACAAGGAGGCAATAGGATGGACTATTGCCGACATCAAGGGAATAAGTCCATCCTTATGCATGCACCGCATACTTCTTGAAGATGATGCGAAGCCAAGTAGAGAACCACAACGAAGGCTCAATCCTCCCATGATGGAGGTAGTCAAGAAAGAAGTCATCAAACTATTGGATGTGGGAATCATCTATCCCATATCCGATAGCATATTTGTGAGCCCGACTCAGGTGGTCCCAAAGAAATCTGGTATAATTTTCATAGAGGGAAAAGATGGGGAGATGATGCCTACACGACTACAGACCGGTTGGCGAGTCTGTATCGATTACAGAAAGCTGAATACTATGACAAGGAAAGACCATTTCCCACTACCCTTCATTGACCAAATGCTAGAGAGATTGACAGGCCACCCCTTTTATTGCTTCTTGGATGGCTTTTCTGGCTACTTCCAAGTCCCGATTGCTCCAGAGGATCAATAGAAGACAACCGTCACATGCCCCTTTGGCACATTCGCTTGGAGACGTATGCCATTCGGGCTTTGCAACACACCTGCCACATTCCAAAGGTGTATGGTAAGTATTTTCTCTGAATTTATTGGGCATTTCATTGAAGTTTTCATGGATGACTTTAGTGTATATAGAAAATCATTCGAAAACTGCCTTGAAAATCTTGTGAAAATCCTTAAAAGATGCATTGATAAAAATCTCTTGTTGAACTGGGAAAAATGCCATTACATGGTAGAACAAGGAATTGTACTAGGACATTTGATTTCCGAGAAAGGCATTGAAGTAGATAAAGCTAAGGTTGAAATCATTGCCTCTTTGCCTTACCCCGTAAATGTGCGGGAAGTTCGTTCGTTTCTTGGCCATGCAGGTTTTTATCGCAGGTTCATAAAGGATTTTTCCAAGATTGCTTCTCCGTTGTGTCGTCTATTGCAGAAAGACGTTGATTTTGAAATGAATGAAGAATGCAAGATTGCGTTTGATGTGCTTAAGGAAAGGCTTGTCACTCCCCCCCATCATCCAACCACCCGACTGGAAGCTTCCTTTCGAACTAATGTGTGATGCCAGTGATCAAGCAGTGGGTGCAGTCCTAGGGAAAATAATAGGAAAGGTGGCACATGTAATTTACTATGCTTCACGGATACTGAATCCAGCCCAGGCCAACTATAACACTACTGAGAAGGAACTCCTTGCTGTTGTTTTTGCACTCGAGAAATTCAGATCCTACCTAGTTGGTACTAAGATCATTGTCTTCACTGATCATGCATCCCTCCGGTTCTTGATGTCAAAGAAGAAAGAAAAATTGAGGCTTATACGGTGGATACTGCTATTGCAAGAATTTGACCTTGAGATTAGAGACAAGAAGGCGGCAGAAAATTCAGTGGCTGACCACCTAAGTAGATTGACACAAGAGGAGAATGAAATGCCCTTGAGGGAGAGCTTCCCCGATGAACAGTTGTTTGTAGCCTCTGATGTTGTGACACCGTGGTATGCAAATTTGGTGAACTACCTTGTTGCCAAGGTATTTCCTTCCGGGATGACTAAGGCCCAAAAAGACAAGTTAAGAAGAGATGCCAAACATTACGTGTGGGATGATCCATACTTGTGGAAGCACGAATCCGACCAAGTTATCCAGAGGTATCTTTCAAATTTTGCGTTTTTCAAATTCCTAGTTAGTTACTTAATAAATGCATTGGGGCATATTTGATGTTTTTGTTTAGAATTGTGCAGGTATCAATCAGAATGATAAAAAGATAGCATGGAATGGGGGTGAAGGAGACCAAAATGGAGAAAAAAATTTGCTGGAGACCAATCTCGGCCGAGACACACAAGGAATCTCGGCCTAGACGTCACAAAGGTAAACCCAGGAAAAAATTGCTGTAAACGTATCTCGGCCGAGACACAACATTCATCTCGGCCGAGATTGAACAGAGCTCAAATTGGCCCAAAAACGCTGAAAGCCAATCTCGGCTGAGATACTAGATCATCTTGGCCGAGATCAACTTGTCCAATAAATTAGTCAAAATTGCTAGAAACTTATCTCGGCCAAGACATCAAGTCATCTCGGCCGAGATCAATTTGTCCAGAATGTGGTCAATTTTGCTGGAAAGGAATCTCGGCCGAGACACATATGCATCTCGGCCGAGATCCTCTGCTGAGCCAACCAAACCTGAGACCCAAGAACAGATCTCGGCCGAGACACAAAATTTAAAAAAGCATCTCGGCCGAGATTCCGCGCGGGTATAAATACCCCTGCGCAGAACAGCAGGTCATTCTTCCTCCCCCCCCCCTTCGCGATTTTGCGCACACACACCCTCAAAAACTCAATTTTTACTCAATTTCTTCCCCTCAAATTCACAACACACCTCACCCACATCACCACACATACTTCTATCTGAAAATTTTTGGATTTGGAGCAAAGTTGAGGTCGGGTTGAAAAGGGCGCGAAAAAGTTCATTTCAAAATCTTTCGATTAAATCCTACCGGTAAGTACGGCTATCTTTTTCCCTCAGTCTTTACTTGTTTATTATGAACTTTATTGTTAAGACTAGGGAAACTTTTGTGTTAGAATAGTTACTATATGATATTGGTTGTGCACAAGTTTGTTATGTGAATTTTTGCCAATGTTAACTGATTTTAAATATCTAATACTAAATTTGTAGTGATAGCCTTTGTATTTGTATGATTTGTTGATGATGGATGAGGATTAGTTTGAGAATCATTGAAATTGAAGATTTAAATTGATTTTGCTACATCACCGACCACTTGACATGCATTCTTTCTTGTTACTCTTTTGTAGTTTGATTCAATTACTATGCTCGATTATTAGGTTGATTAGTGAATTTGTGTGAAGAGTAGGCACTTTTAGACTCTTGTTGATAATGAAACGAAATTGACCTATTTTTTGTTGAGCATTGGTAGGATTTTATTGCAATAGGATAATGATTGGGAGTGTTTGCCATATATGCACATTGAATCATGTCAATTAAGTCATCTAGATTGTGAATTCGTTTGTGATATTTGTGTTTATTGAACATGAGTGATTGATCTTCTATTTGATTATAGTTGATGTTTAAATTGGAGATAAGTGTTCAATGTGGGAGATTTTTATGCGTGTATTGTGTGATTGTTTGTAGGCACCCAATGGCCCCCACCCAAAAATACGAAGAACACAACTCAATAAGGCACTTTCGGCAGGCTGCTCACACAGAAAATCCGAAAAAGCCAAGTCAAAGGCAAGGAGAAAGGCGTTGAGCCTACTCCAGAGGCTCCCACGCCGGAAATTCCATCTACTACCACCGACAAATCCACAAAGCCGATTGATTTTGACATAGTGCTGAGCATGGAGGATCAGAGGAAAAGATTTGACAAGCTGATGAGGGGGGTGTCAGCCACCCGTTACGGTGATCCCAAGATTTTGGATGCCATGGGAATCCGGCAAAATGTTCTTGAACTATTAGACGCTGCAGGTCCAGCCCAATGTCTAGCACCCCGCCCTACCTACCTCAAGTTCATGATAGAATTTTTCATCACCCTCGAAATCGAGCAGGAGTCTCTTTCCTGCTCGACCAAGATCCACCACTTCAAATTCCAACTTCTGAATGAAGAAAAGATACTGAGCCACGACAACCTGAGAAGTATATATGGCTTTAAGAGGCCAACCGTTGGCGATGGAAATGATTTGAAAGAGTTTGACGTGCAACAATTCTGGGGGCAAATCACTGCCGTCCCTGGAATAGTTGCACCCCAGGCCTACGACCCGAGGAGCTCCAGGCTGACCTCCATCAGAAGCCCGGTCGTGAAGTATCTGCAGAAGTTGTTGAGTTCCACCATATGTGGTAGGAAAGAGATCAGTTCTCCCCGGTTATACGAGATGGAGATCTTATGGGCTATTGTGGATAGGAAGTTGAGGAATTTTCAGTATGACCTGATATCAAGCTTTCAGAAAATAGTCAAAGAATTGAGGACAGAACGAAAAAGAGAGACAAAGGTGCTCGACCCAATCTACTGTGGGGCTTTGATTATCCCCATACTCGAGCATTACAATGTACCCCTCCCAGAATACACACCCATCACCACTGACTACTATTTAGATTGAGAGGAGATGGAGAATATGCGTATTGCCATGCTCGGGTACCCAAGAGGGAACATCGGGTCCGGCTGTCCCTTATGTCCTCCAGAATGTGGGACCATACCTCCGCTTCCCCAACCCCAGTCTTACTTACATCGAGCGACTAGAGACAAGCATGCCAAACTTGGCACTGAGCTCAGAAGCAGATTTAAGAGAATCCAAGAAGCCGCCAGTGCTGAGCTAACACGCTACCAGAGGGGGAAGAAGCCACGAACTGTGGCCCGGGAGATGAGTACGGGGACTGCAGAAGGGAGTAGCCAGCCCATCAAGAAGAGACCGGTGTCTGCAGTGCGGTCTCGGGCCGAGATTCGAGAGGAGCATAGTGACCGGCTGAGCAGTTTGGAGTCGAGCATGTAGGACATTAAAACGGACCTTAGTGCACTTCGAGGAGATGTCCATCAACTGGGAGTGGAAATGAAAGAAATTAAAGAGTCAGAACAAGCTGCTAGCTTTGTTCAAAAGCATCCAAGGATGCTTTACTGGCCCGAGCTCCCGAGACGTCCGGCCTTCCAAGTCACTATGAGTAGAGCACCACGAATGCCTTGTCCGTTTCTTCACCAACTTAGTTGAAAACTAAGTTTGGGGAGAGGGTGAGACATTCTTGGCCGCTCGAATTCCCGAACTCCTCTTCTGCCTCTTTTCTGATTCCTCATGACTATTGACTGCTTTGGTTTGTATTATTGGCCCGTGTGCCTCTTTTCTGAAACTTGATCATTTTGGTTTGACGGCCTGTGTGCCGAGTATATTTGACTGATTGTCTTTGGTAGCCTTCTTGAATTTGTTTTATTGATTGTAATTGAATTGGTGGGCCTGTGTGCCCTTGTTTATCTTTTGTTTGATTTATGAGCATTACTGTAGTATTTTGATTGGTAGTTTGCACATTTAGGAATAATGTTTTTGTTTAATCTGTTTTAGTAGAATGAGGCTGGTTAATAGTGAATAATTTGGTTAATTTCGACGAGCACCGACTTGTACTCCTATTTTTCCACAAACTTATTTTGCAACTAAGTTTGGGGAGGGGGTGGGATTCGTACAAGTTGGCAACTCGAGAAAATGAATGCATTAGTTTCAGGAAGGAAAATTGTGGCATTGATTAATGATGGAAAAAAAAAATTCAAACAAATATATATATATTTTTTTTTTGGAAAGAAACACATGGTAGAGCATGATAGGCTTTTTGAAACAAAATTGAACATACACTCAAAACTTTTGATCAAATTCACAACCAAGTGAGTCTTTGAGCCTAATGCGTACTCCCATTTTTGGAGTGAAACTAAATTTCCTTTCGGTGCGGAAATTCTTTGAATGTATGCAATTTCCTCTAGAACTTGCCCTAATTCTTTACCTTTGAATAAGTCGGTATGTGTGGTTACAATTGAGAATATTAACCTCTCCATAAAAAAAAAAAAAAAGCAAAGTCGGAAAACCTAGAAAAACGAAAGAAAGAGAAACTGTATATACCATTCCTTTGGAGAGGTTAATGAAAATCACATCATTTTGTGATTACAATCCCTTGTTTAGAAAATTCTTAAGAAGCATAATTATTGAGAGGATTGATAAATATGAGAGATGTAGGTAGGAATAAGGTGAAGAAGTCGAATCTTAAGTTCGACTTGATTGAGAATTAAAAGAGTGAGGTTGAGTGACCATTGTTTGAGGGGTATATGGGTAGTGCACGACTCCTTTAGTCCGTTTTATAGTCACTTTTACCTAAATTTTGTCCCACCTTACCCCTAGCCAACATTACAATCCATATAAAGACCTAATTGATTCATTGCCACACATGTCAAGTACTATTTCAGGTTTAGATGATTGGTAAGCCTATGGTAGGCATTGTGTGCATTTCAAAGTGAGTGTAAACACTACCCTTTTTAATGCACTCGAGAGACAAATACACTCACCCGGTGAGGATCTTAAGTTGAGAGTGTTATGTCTTCAGAGTAGTGGATCTAGTCTATCACATATGCTCACTTTTATCATGATCGCTTTATCTTTTTCATGAAAACTCTCTGAAATCAAATGCCACTAAAATCTGCCCTAAACACGTATCCTTTTGTCTCTCTCTTTATTGTTCGGGACAAACAAATTCTAAGTTTGGGGAGATTTGGTACATGTGTCCCGTGCACGCACATTAGGGCATTTTTAGTGTCATTTTAGTGTCAATAATGTGCATAATCACGTGTAGTTAGTGCTTTTGTATTCTCATGGAAAAAATAATGCGTTTGTGTTGTTTTTGTGTTAAGACAGGTGCAAAAGGATAAAAAAAGAACAACAAACGATCGCGGAGTCGATGGATCGGTCGAAGAAATAAGGGACAGGGCTGAGGGGTCGATCTCGGCCGAGACAGGGTACAAATCTCGGCCGAGATAACCCTCTAGGGAAATCCTGGAGTTTTTTAGAGATTGAAGATCTTGGCCGAGACGGGTATGGCATCTCGGCCGAGATACTTCTCCAGGGAAAATCAGAGATTCAAAGAGATGAAGATCTCGGCCGAGATGAAAACCAATCTCGGCCGAGATAACCCAAACCCTAAAAATTCCCTTTTCACGTCTCGGCCGAGACGCAATTAAATTCCTTAACGCGATTTTGCCTTAAATTGAAGTAACAACTCTTCCCCTATATATATATCCTCCCTTTCGAAATTAACCTATCTTAGGACATTGAATAACACACTTTCCAGCCATTTTTGAGCCATCAAAGTCACCAAGGAAGGAAGATTGGGCAAGAGATTGAAGGATCATCTTCTCCAATTGACATCTTTGGTTTCATCCATCTTAGTATCATGTTTCTTTACTTTTCTACTTATTTTATGTTTGTTTTAGCTTCCATGGGTGAGTAGCACCCTTATTTCTACCCTTGATCAAATGTAAAACTTTGAGTGACAATGTTTACATGAATATCGCTAGTTGATGTTACCATTTGATTACAATTTCAAGTGTTCTACACTATTTACTGTTATTGACTCATATTTGTATGCTTTTTCTTGGCTTGATCAACCTCTAGGAAGTATATGAATGTGTTGCTAGAATTGGAAATTACTATCCGTAATTGTAGGATTTTCGATTCCCTAGTAGCAAACAACGAGTGATTTCGTTGGTGATAGTGTAGAGTTCGACCTCTAAACCCGAGCTTTCGAGGTTTATGTCAAATCTATTTCATTATCTTGGAGCTTTAATCATTCAATTGCCAAATTGAAGAGATCTTATTCGACATTTTGGTTTAATTGGATAGGGTTAGTCGAGGAGCTTATTTCGATTAGCCATAATTAAGAGATAATACAGTTGCTAGAGCTTGTTAGTAGTCGTGAAATAGGGACTGGAAATGTTTTCAATTGGGTATCAACAATAGTTGTGTAATTCGTTGGAACCAAAGGGATACTCGATCAAGGGTAGATACTTTAATCATATTCTAAAAATCTAAAAATCGATTTATCTATCTTGCCATCTTTTGTTAATTGAATTCTAGCTTAGTTGATCATAGCTAAATAATGGTTCCTAGCTTGAAAAACAACCCCCCCAACCTTTATTGCTTTCATTGTTCGAGTTTATTCTTGTTTGAATTGTTAGTGAACTCAACTCTTAAACACACAACTATACAGAATCTGGAATTCGCACAAAGATCAATTTGAAAAACACACATGCAGTTCGGCCAAAGATGTAGCCGAATTGAACTCACGCAGACCAGGAACTGAAAATGAATCACACACAGCTTTTACGTGGTTCGTTCAAGATGAACTACATCCACGGAGGCAAGACACACCCCAATCCACTAAGAAAACCAATCAATTACAGAGAATACACACAAGAAATGAAATGCCCAATTCTGTTGACAAATTAGGGCAGAAACGTTCAATCTCAAAATACTCTCTCTAATCTAAGAAACAAGAAAATTGCTCGACGTAGTGATCTTCTCCTTGATGAGAGCTTTACAATGATATAAGTATTGGAGCTCGAATGTAATTGTACAGAAAGTTCTAACTGAATGAAGTTGAGCTCAGCTACCGGACAAAAACGACGGTTTTCTTCGTCACAATTCTGAAACTGCTTCGTCACAAATGACGGTTATCCTCAACTGCCTCGAACCCGGTTTATTCTGAACAGCTTGTCTTCTTGATGCTCAAACCCGGTTCAAACCTCCGGTTCTTCACTTCGTGATTCCGGTTCCACATTCCCAACACATCATATTACAAAGTATAGCTCACTTGATGAGATTGAACACCACCTCACAAATCTCCACCTCAATGAATCGTGTGCCTCTTCCTGCCTCATCACTGCCTCTCTGTTAATGCTCTTCATGACATTGCTCAAGCTGCAGCAAGCTCGAACAATGTTCCACTTTGTTCCCAGGTACACCCTTAGTAAGAAAATCAGCAGGGTTATGCAATGTGTGTACCTTCTTCACTTCCACAGAACCAGAATCAATGATATTTCTAGCAAAATGCAACCTAACATCAATGTGTTTTGACCTTTCATGAAATGCTTGGTGTTTCACAAGGTGTAGAGCACTTTGATTATCACAGTAGATTGTCACACACTTCTGCTTGATGTCCAAATCCCTCAAAATCCCTTTAAGCCAGATTGCTTCTTTGATAGCTTCAGTGAGAGAGATATATTCTGCTTCTGTTGTTGACAGTGCTACAACTGATTGTTGTACACTTCTCCAGCTGATGGTTGTTCCAAATAAGGTAAACACAAATCCAGAAATAGATTTCCTTGTGTATATGTTTGCTGCAAAATCAGAATCAGCAAACCCCTCCAATGCAACAGTGCTTCCATCCACTTTCTTTTCAAACTTCAGTGACAAGTTCACTGATCCCTTCAAATACCTCATCACATGTTTCAAAGCTTCCCAATGCTCAACTCCTGGGTTTGACATGAACCTGCTTACTAAGGACACAGCATAGGCCAAGTCAGGCCTACGACAAATCATTCCATACATAAGACTTCCAACTCCACTTGCATAAGGGATATTGCTCATATGTATGATTTCTTCTTCAGTCTTTGGGCATTGTTCTTTGGAGAGTTTCTTCTGTAGATTAACTGGAGTGGAGAGAGGTTTGGCTTCATGCATATGAAACCTCTCCAAAACCTTCTGTAGATATTGCTTTTGAGATAACCAAAGCACTCCAGCTTCTCTGTTTCTTAGAATGTTCATGCCCAAAATCTTCTTGGCCTCTCCCAGATCTTTCATGTCAAATTCAGTGTTAAGTCTATCCTTCAACCATTGTACCCTCTTCTTGTTCCTGCTGGCAATTAGCATATCATCCACATACAATAGAAGGAAGACTTTATCTTGCTTTGAACCTTTGTTGAAGTAAACACAACTATCATAAAGACTTCTTACAAAGCCAACACTGATCATGAAGTCATTGAACCTCTTATTCCACTGTCTTGGACTTTGTTTGAGTCCATATAGTGACTTCTTCAGCAAACAAACTTTGTCTTCTTGTTCAGGAACAACAAAGCCTTCTGGTTGTTTCATATATATCTTCTCATTGAGTTCTCCATGTAAGAATGTTGTCTTTACATCCAGTTGTTGTAATTCCATGTCCTCTTGTGTAACTTTTGATAAAAGCAGCCTGATTGAGCAATGCTTTACCACTGGAGAGAAAACTTCATTAAAATCAATTCCTTCTCTTTGTGTAAAGCCCCTAGCCACCAATCTTGCTTTAAACCTCACCTGTTTGGATCCTGCTGTCTCTAGTTTCTTCTTGTATATCCATTTAGAGCTTACAAGTTTCTGACCTCTTGGTTTATCCACCAATATCCAGGTCTCATTCTTTTCCAGGGACTCCATCTCTTCAATCATTGCCTGAATCTAGTGTTCACCTTCTTCACAGTCTAGTGCTTCTTTAAAACTAATAGGCTCTTGTGATTCCAGGTCTTCAGCAACACTTAAGGCATAGTAAACACTCCCTGCTTGGCCATAGAAATCAGGTCTATTGATTGTTCTTCTAGGCCTGTCCCTTCCAATGCTGTATTCTCTAACATTTTGTGAAGGTCCAGTTTGTTCTTCTTCTTCAGATGATGAATCACTATCTTGTAGATTTTCTTGTGGTTGAGGTGTGTGATCATCTTCAGCAGGATGCTCCACCTGAATTGATATATCTTCTGTCTCTTTAGCACCATCAAATTCTTCCTTAGAGCCTGTAGAAGTGTAAGCCATCACATTCTCATTAAACTTTACATCTCTACTTGTGATTATCTTCTGATTTCCTTTCTCTAGACACCACAATCTGTAGCCCTTTATTCCATCTGGATATCCAAGAAATACACATCTTAGAGCTCTTGCATCTAACTTGTCTTGCTTGACATGGACAAAAGCAAGACAACCAAACACCCTTAAACCTTCATAACTTGGTTTCTGTCCACTCCACACCTCTTCAGGTGTTTTGAACCCAATCAGTGATGAGGGTGACCTGTTAATGAGATAACATGCTGTAGCAATGGTTTCACCCCAAAATACCTTTGGCAACCCAGCATCCAACAGCATACACCTAACTCTTTCAAGAAGAGTCCTATTAAGCCTCTCAGCAACTCCATTCTGTTGAGGATTCATTGGAACAGTCCTGTGTCTCTTGATTCCTCTTTCTTCAAAGAAGTTTGTAAACTCAGTAGAGAGATATTCCAGTCTATTATCAGTCCTAAGGTGCTTCAGCTTCTTCCCTTTGACATTTTCCAGTTGAATCAACCATGTTTTGAACTTATGAAAAGCATCACTCTTATTCTTCATCAACATGATCCACACCTTTCTGTTCTAATCATCAATCAAGAACATGAAATACCTTGCACCACCATGAGACTCTGTCCTTGCAGGACCCCATATGTCAGAGTGAACATAATCTAATGGCTCTTGAGTTGTGTGAACACCCTTTCCATAGGGCAGCTTCTTGGATTTGCCCAAAGCACACTGATCACAGAACTCCAGATCTTGATTTCCCATGTTTCCAATTACTACACTTCTTGACAGTTCCTTCAACCCTTTCTCTCCTATGTGTCCAAGCCTCTTGTGCCATTTAACAAGCTCAGAACTGCTCAAGACCATATCCACACTCCCAACAACAGGTGAACCAATCAAGATAAACAACCCATTATGCTGTCTACCTTTTATCACCATTTTTCCATGTTTAGTGATATGCAAGAAGTCATCTACTGAGCTAAACTGACACCCACTAGTTACTAAAGAACCAAGAGATAGAAGATTTCTTTTAAGGCCAGGAACATATCTTACATTTGAGATGACTCTGACCACACCATCAAACATCCTTATGCTCACTGATCCAACTCCTTTGACCTTACATGATTGGTCATTTCCCAGGAGAACATTTCCACCATCTTCTCTTTTCAGTTCATCAAACCATGACTGGTGTGGACACATATGAAAGGAGCAGCCTGTGTCCAAGACCCATTCCTTTACCATTCTTGATTCAGTAACATTTAGTACCTCTGGAGGATCTTCTTGATGATCAATGGCAGCAGCTTCTGCCCTTTGATTTCCACCTTTCTTATTTTTCTTAGGACAATCCTTCTTCAGGTGACCAGGCTGCTTGCACTTGAAGCATTTCCTCTTCTCAACCCATTCATTCCCCTTCTTAGGATTAGAGTCTCCTGCCTTTGGATCCTTAGCATTCTGTCCCTTCTTGCCTTACCAAGGTTTCTTGAATTTGACATTCAAACCTTCTCCAGATTGCACCATGCCTTTATCACCTTGAGTCTGGAAACATTTAGACCTCAAAGCCTTCACTATTCCATCATAAGATAGCTGCTCATCTCTCCCATACATCAAGGCATCCTTAAAGCTTTCCATGGATTTTGGAAGAATGTTTAACACCATCAATGCTTTGTCATCCTCCTCCAATTTCACATCCAGGTCTTCCAATTCTTCAACCATCTTAATGAACTCATCAAGTTGATCAGAAATTACCTTATCTTCAGTGATCTTGAAGGCCAACATCTTCTGCTTCAAGAACAGCTTGTTGGAAACTGACTTAGATTGATACAGATCTTCCAATCTCTTCCATGCTTCTGAGGAACTCTTGCATCTTGAGACCTCTCTCAAAGGTTTATCACCCAAACACAGAAAGATAAGACTGAGGGCCTTCTTATCCACTGATGCAAACTTGGGTTTCTCACTTTCTTCCCACGAATCCAGAGGTATCAATGTAAGATCAAGGCCATTGTGAACCAGTACTGCATTCATCTTGATTTTCCACAGTGTGAAATCATTTCTTCCTGTAAACTTCTCAAAATCCATCTTCATACCAGCCATTCCTTTTCTTCTTCAAGCTGTGAGAGTTGTTTCCCACAGACGGCGCCACTTGTTAGTGAACTCAACTCTTAAACACACAACTATACAGAATCTAGAATTCGCACAAAGATCAATTTGAAAAACACACATGCAGTTCGGCCAAAGATGTTGCCGAATTGAACTCACGCAGACCAGGAACTGAAAATGAATCACACACAGCTTTTACGTGGTTCGTTCAATATGAACTACATCCACGGAGGCAAGACACACCCCAATCCACTAAGAAAACCAATCAATTACAGAGAATACACACAAGAAACGAAATGCCCAATTCTGTTGACAAATTAGGGCAGAAACGTTCAATCTCAAAATACTCTCTCTAATCTAAGAAACAAGAAAATTGCTCGACGTAGTGATCTTCTCCTTGATGAGAGCTTTACAATGATATAAGTATTGGAGCTCGAATGTAACTGTACAGAAAGTTCTAACTGAATGAAGTTGAGCTCAGCTACCGGACAAAAACGACGGTTTTCTTCGTCACAATTCTGAAACTGCTTCGTCACAAATGACGGTTATCCTCAACTGCCTCGAACCCGGTTTATTCTGAACAGCTTGTCTTCTTGATGCTCAAACCCGGTTCAAACCTCCGGTTCTTCACTTCCTGATTCCGGTTCCACATTCCCAACACATCATATTACAAAGTATAGCTCACTTGATGAGATTGAACACCACCTCACATGAATTATACAATTGCTTGACATATCAAGAAAATATTGTTCAACCGTTCCTCGTGTGATCGACCCTTACTTATCGCTCTACTAGTTAGAGTTTTAGGTTGAGGCTTAGTATAAATATATACATATATTTATACTTAATTTAATTTGGTAGCGACACGCGACGATCGCCTACCAGTAGTATACTAGTGCTTCTGCATTCAAACGTTAAAACTATAGTTGGTGGGTTTGAAATGCCAATCTTAGTTCCACGATGTCCATGTAAATATGTTTTCCAAAACTTTTTTCTAACCTAGTATTCCGCAAGTGTACGAGTTGTAGATGTAGTAGCGGTAGTCAAGGTCGATCCCACAAGGAATAGATTCTAGGTAATTCGATACCTCGATACTCTAAGATTGTCCTAACAAGATACTAGGTTGCAAAAGGTTTATTTTAACAAAAACTGAGGAATTTAACTAATTAACTAAATTGCTTAATTAACTATATATGACTTAACACTTGGCAGACAAAAAGGAATAACAATCAAGAAGAAAAGGTATCCTAAGGTTTCAATTTTAAGATATTACTTCAATGATGATTACGTTCAACTTATTGATTTTTAAACCGATCTAGTGTTTATTAAGCGGCGCTCTATTAACCTAATCCTTCTCTCGAAGCGATTAAATCATTGATTAACTGAAACAATTACCCTCTCGAGTTAATTAATCCTAGTAACTCCCAAAAGCTCACAAACTTATGCCTACACAGTCATAGACAACTGCGCTCTATGTTGTACGTCTGATAACAAACCCTTTCTCTCGAAGTGGATTTGTTAAACAGGATTACTAAACCTAGATGGCCAATCTAAATTCAGTTATAGTAACAAACATAAAGATAAACACTTTAAGAATTGAATCAATAAATTAAAACATAAATCGAAACATTGTCATAAAAATCCCTACTTTTTAACCCTAGGACACGAATAGCTTAGCTACTAATGCCTATCATGAATTCATTACAAAATTCTAAGAAAAACATTGCAAGAATTGAAAACTAGAAAGGTAACTAAACCCGGCTGAATCCGTCTTGATGATCTTCGTCCTCCACTCTCCTATATCTCTTCTTTTAAGTGTATATGAAACGATGGAGTGTCTAACCCCTAATTCGCGAGCTTGAGGACATATTTATAGTTGAGGGTTGAAATCCTTGAGAGATTAGGGCCAAAAGCCCAACTTAACCCAATTTTTGCTTTCTAGACGGAAATTGATGTGGCCTTGAATGCTTTCGACGCGGCCGCGTCGAGCTGCACTGTATTCACTCTTAGAAGCACATTTCGACGCAGCCGTGTCAGTTCTTGCTTCAAAACACGGTTTTCTGTCTTTTGGGCCCAACTTGGCCCATTTGGCCTATTCTTGTTCTGTCTTGTTTCTAGTCTGCCATATACTCGATATTTTGGCCTAAAATCAACAAAACTCCACAAAACACGTCAACTAGTTCAATATAGCCAATATAAGCAATTCTCGACTGTATATGTATGCAAATGCTATAAATACACACCTAAAATCGACCTAAATGCATGCATATATGACGTGTACCAAAATCCCCCAAACTTAAACTGTTGTTTGTCCCGAACAACATAAAATAAAACAAAGACACATGTATTTAGGGCGATTAGATGATGAATCAGTTTCAGACAGATTTTTCAAAAGCCAGACATCATAGTGTAAGTGAGCATGTGTGATAGAGAAAAAATTAATTGCTTTCGAGACTTAAACTTTCGAAGTATTTGATCCTCACCAGGCAAGTGTTTCTCTCATCTCTCAAGTGTTTAGGCTAAAAGTATCATTTCACTCAAATTAGTTTATATGCACAGTTTACCATAGGCTTGCCGATCGTTTAAGCTAAAATCAGAACTCGGCATAAGTAACAAAGAATCAAGTAGGACTTTCATTGGTTGTAATGTTAGCTTAAGGTAAGGTGGGATAAATTGGGACAAAAGTGACTATCTTTTAGACTAATCAAGTTATTCCTAACCCGACTACCCCTCAATACAATCACTCGATCTCACTCTCCCAATCTCAGCAACTCACCTCTCAAGGTGACTTCTTCACCTTCCCAAAAGTGCTTTTCAACCAAGTGCTTTTCATACTAAGTATTTGGGTACCACATCATGGGACTACCCGATTTTTCCAAATCAACTAAGAACTTATTTCTTCTAACCTCTCCTTAACACATTAGAACAGTAAAACACTTTTTTGTAGCTAACTCTTTCTTTTAATTTTCCGATTTTTTTTATTTTTTTTATACTTATGAAGTTTGAACTCAACACAAATAAAAAATTAGGAGAGGTTATACTTGCTTTGAATTTGCACCTATCACTTCAAATTCCTTCTACCCTTTGGCTTATCCTTTATTTCGCCTATTTTGTACCCAAAAATCCAATCTACCTTTTAATCCACCTCCCTCTTTACTCAATTAGTCCAATATATGGCCAAAGGCTAAAATTAAAAGGTATTTGGCTTGTAATATGAGGCTATGAAAAAAAAAAGGCTTAAAAGCTCAAGTGGGCTAATTAGGGACAATTTTTCTCAAACTTTTTGGTAAAAAGGATAACGTAAAAAAAAGCTCAAAATAGGCTACAAATAAAACTGCATATATCACTTTCTAAGTCACATTATGCACTTGACATATTCATAGCAAAGTTTCAAGGCAAGTTCTAGAAACTACTACACATATCCAATCAAAATCACACCGAAAGAAAATATATTGCTCCAAAAATAGGAGTCACATTAGGCTCAACTCCTCACAAGGGTCGTTTTGATCAAATATTCTAAGCTTAAGCTCAATTTCGTCTCAAATTACCTATCATGCTCTACTATGTGTCAATTTTTTAAATTTAAGCATAAAATCCTCTCATCATTAACACATCATCATCAATCGAGCCCCTAAATTTTTAACAATTACAACTCGGGTTTCTTCTAGATTCCAACAAAACAAATACTAACTAAAACAAATGCAAGAAAAATAAAACTATTATGACCAACAAAATTGGGTTTCACAGACCCAACACCTTCAACAAATACCAAACCACAGCCCACAACACATCATTAACTCACATGAAATAAATGGAAAGCATATAGACCCACCTACATCTATGCATAAAAGGAAATAAGCGGCCCAAGTCGTCCCACTATCACCCCCTCCCCTAAACTTGGTCTAAGGCCAAGTTTGTGGGAAAAGAGTGAGACGACTGGGTGCCAGTACTTACAAATGACTACTGAAGTGGCGGAGGTGGAGGTGAAAACCCGTGCTGAGTCCACACCTTTTCCCAATGCTCTTTCCATTCACGGTCGGCATGTGCGTGAGCCAAAAGTGCATCGAGCTTGTCATTAACATTTTTAGCTATCTATGTATGTATGTCATCTTCCTCTTCTTCAATAGGAGCCGATGAAGACTCACCAGCTGTAATCGCCCTCCGTCTCTTTAAGGACGAGGTACTCGAGGTTGTTCCTCAGCAGGATCTCCAAGTCTGAATACAGGATCATTGCTATCAACAGATAGTTCTAGATGGTCTGGTAAAGACAAAGCAATGTTGGGATTATCATCAAGGTGTAACACCATGGTCAAGTCTGGGTTGGGCAACCGAAGGTACGGTCCCACATTTTGGAAAATAAAAGGAACCTGACCCTCGTTTCCCATCTTCATGACCTCCATCTTCTCCAAAAATGGTCAAGTGAATACATATTCACCTTGAACAGGTGTCAACTCATTAAACCATGTGTCACGCACATCCAAATAGGAAGCAATGGGCGTGATGAGACCCCCGATGAAGATGTTGTCAGACTGTTTTGTGGCAACATTCTCAAAATGGCTTGTTAAGAGGACCGCATTGTCCGGTGTACGTTCATGCATGATCGACCATATGTAGCGCATATCGCTTTGCCTTAATGCCCCTGTCTCCCTTCTCGCGAATAATGTATGCGCGAGCATCTTTTGGAAATATCTAATCACAGGGTTTTGAATCCAGGTTGCTTGAGCAATCTTGGAGCTATACTATTGAGGTGGCAACAGTGGTGGGGTAGCCATCAACTGCTCATAAAGTGTCTGAGGAACAAATTCCCAATCTTCTGGATGGTCTTCAGAAGGCTTTTTGAAGCTATACAAGTCATCCAGCTCATCAAATGTCAGTGTGTGGGAAGAGCCCATCAGCTGGAATGATATACTGTCTGGCCTTCGCTGATGTGGCTGGTTGGCTACATTGATGACAAAAGTGCTCAGGAACTCCATAGTGAGGCATTCATAAGTGAGGGTCGGCTTCATGAACTCTCGTAACCCTACAATTATCAAGAATGCTTTTATGTTATCAGCAATGCCCATCGCCCTTGTTATACTGACTGTGGAGAATCGCGTGGGCACAATGTGACGTGCCCGAAGTTGCTGAAACCTCGCGCGATGGGCGGGGTTCCTCAAGGTGAACCCATATATGAGATGAGTGTCCTGAGGGTCTGGTAACACCCTTTCTAGAGGCTCCTGCTGTTTGTCCTTGCCTTTGCTCTTGCTGGTACTTGCCTTAGGCATTTTGGTGAATCGTAGAAATTTAGTCGAAGAGGAAAGGATGAGCTTGTCCCATTTTTGTGCCAATTGGGTCGAAGAAACCCAAATCCAATCAGTGGAAGTGTGTGAAATATATGTAAGATTGTGTTTATGGGTGAGAGTGTGTGAAGATTTGGTGCTTTGAGTGAAGAATTTGAGTGAGTGTGTGTAAAGAGGTGAGAAATGGCGAGAGAGGGAATGAAATGAGCCCTAATTTTAAGTTTAATATCTGAAAAATGAACCTGGGCTGGGCCTCCGACGCAGCCTTGAATGTTTTCGACGCGGCCGCGTCAGGCGATTCTGAGTTTACCTTATTCTGGACGTTTTTTACGCAGCCTTGAATGCTTTCGACATGGCCGCGTCAGTTGATGCTGGAATGTGGTTTTGCTGGCCGTTTTTTACGCGGCCTTGAAGCCTCTCGACGCGGCCGCGTCATTTCATGCTGCCAAAACATTCGGCTTTCCTTTAGATTCACCCGTTTCTTCCCCTTCTTTCATGTTTCCTCTGTAGATTTGTTGGTTTGATGCTTTAAACACTAAAAACTACAAAAGAGACTCAAAGTTAACACTACAAAATTAAAACTTAAAACAATTAAAAGTTCGGGTTGCCTCCCGAAAAACGCTTTATTTTACGTCTCAAGCTTGACGACCTTTTTGGTTCTAATTGAGTTCTTTTAACCGCACGTCATGCACGGTTTGAATTTGGTCGGACTTGTAGTATTTCTTGATCCGTTGTCTATTGACGAGAAATGTGCTCCCGTCTTGATTTAACAACTAAAGTACTCCGAATGCTCTAACGGTTTTGATTATGAATGGACCCAACCATCTGGATTTCAACTTGCCCGGAAAATGCCTTAGGCGCGAATTGAATAAGAGAACTTGTTCACCAGCTTCAAATGTGCGATCCTTGATCATTCGGTCATGAAACCTCTTGACCCGCTCCTTGTACGAATTAGAGTTCTCGAATGCTTGATTTCAAAATTCCTCCAATTCATTGAGCTTTAAGAGTCGCTCTTTTCCAGCAGCCTCGAAGTCGAAATTCAACTTCTTAACTGCCCAGTATGCTCTATGGTCCAATTCAACCGGCAGACGACACGGCTTTCCAAAAACCACTTGATACGGTGAAAGCCCCAAAGGAGTTTTATATGCTGTTCTATACGCCCAAAGTGTGTCATCTAACTTCATCGCCCAGTCTTTCCGGTTCCCATTCACCGACTTCTCCAATATTTGCTTGATTTCTCGGTTTGCAAGCTCCACTTGTCCATTGGCTTGAGGATGGTACGGAGTAGTCACACGATGTTTTACACCATACTTAGCCAATAACGATGCCATCCACCTATTGCAAAAATGTGAGCCCCCATCACTAATCAAGGCTCTCGGAGTGCCATACCTTGTCAAGATATTCTTTTGGAGGAATTTGAGCACCACCTTCGCATCATTCTTTTGGGTTGGAACAACTTCCACCCATCTTGAAACATACTGCACTGCCACCAAGGTGTATTGGAACCCATTCGAGGATGGAAAGGGTCCCATGAAATCGATGCCCCACACGTCGAACAACTCGACCTCAAGAATTGTAGTAAGAGGCATCTCGTGCTTCCTTGTTATTTCCCTTGTTCTTTGGCACTTGTCACATTGTAGAATGAATTCATGGCAGTCTTTATGAATTGTTGGCCAATAGAAGCCACTTTGGAGCACCTTTGCTGTTGTCCTTGCTGATGCAAAATGTCCCCCAGTTGGGGACGAATGACAATGAGCTATGATGTCCTTCACTTCAGATTGAGGGACACATCTTCTGATGATTGTATCCATGCATCTCCTATAGAGATAGGGATCATCCCATATGTAAAACTTCACATCATGGAAGAATTTCTTCTTCTTATGATGAGGGAAGTCCGGAACAATCCCACTCGCTATAAAATCTGTGATGTCACTGTACCATGTGCCATTTTCCACAACCATCACATGTTCATCTGGAAAGATATCGCTGATGGTTGTCTGTTGGCCCTTTGCATCTGCCTCATTCTCAATTCGAGACAAGTGGCCAGCTACCAATATCGTAGCCCTTTCTCTCTTTGATGTCCAAGTCGAACTCTTGTAGAAGCAATATCCATCTGATCAGTCTGGGCTTGGAATCCTGTTTAGCAAACAAATACTTGCGAGCAGCATGGTCAGTATAAATTAGTGTTTTAGCCTGGACAAGATAAGACCGAAATTTATCACAAGCATAAACAACAGCTAAAAGTTCCTTCTCTGCGGTAGTATAATTTGCTTGAGCTGGATCAAGAGTCATGCTGGCATAATAGATGACTCTAAAATCTTTTCCCTCTTCTGGCCCAATGCGGCTCCCATAGCCATGTCGCTCGCATCATATATAACCTCGAATGGTTGCGACCAGTCGGGTGTAGTCAGTACTGGAGCGGTGATCAATGCCAATGGCCTGCACACATGCATCATTGAAAACAAAAGGAGTATCATTTTTTAACAAGCGAGATAAAGGTTTAGCAATTTTAGAAAAATCCTTTATGAACCTTCTATAAAACCCCGCATGTCCTAAAAAGCTCCTAACCCATTTCCCATTCGTAGGAGGTGGTAACTTCTCTATTGCCACTACCTTAGCCCTATCAACTTCTAACCCTTTTGATGAAATCATATGCCCTAGGACTATCCCATCTTTTACCATGAAATGACATTTTTCCCAGTTAAGGACTGGATTAGTGTCTTCACACCTTTTAAGCACCTGAGCTAAGTTATCTAGACAATTATCAAATGAAGACCCAAATACAGATAAATCATCCATAAATACCTCCATAATATTTTCTATCAAACCCCCAAAGATTGCCATCATACAACGTTGAAAGGTAGCAGGCGCATTACAAAGCCTAAATGGCATTCTACGAAAAGCAAAAACACCATAGGGACACACAAAAGAGGTTTTCTCTTGATCCTCCGAAGCAATCATAATCTGATTGTACCCCGAATAACCATCGAGAAAACAGTAATACGCATAACCTGCTAACCTGTCAAGCATCTGATCTAGAACGGGAAGGGGAAAATGGTCTTTACGAGTAGCTGCATTAAGTTTCCTATAATCTATACATACACGCCAGCCCGTAATCACCCTAGTGGCTATGACCTCATCAAGATCACCCTTTACTATAGTCATCCCCCCTTTCTTTGGCACTACCTGAGTTGGACTCACCCACTTGCTATCAGGAATAGGAAAGACTATCCTAGCATCTAACCACTAAAGCACTTCTTTCCTAACTACTTCTTGCATCATTTGGTTAAGCCTAAGTTGATTTTGAACAGAGGGTTTATACTCATCTTCCATCAGAATTTTATGCATATATATAGTGGGAGTAATTCCCTTCAAATCAGCAATCGACCACCCTATAGCAAAGTTATAAGTTCTCAATACACGCAACTGCTTATCATTTTCAGAATCAGTCAGGGAGGAAGAGATTATTACCGGATATCTGTTTTCATAATCTAAGAATGCATACCGCAGATGATCAGGTAACGGCTTCAGCTCTGGGCATCCATCGCCCCCTTTTGGCACTTCCTCTACCGCTTTCTTGTTGATGTCTTCTTGGGTCGAACTTCCCTTAGGAGCTTCCTGTAAAGCATTCAATTCACTAACACTTTCGACAAGATCAAGGTCAGTAGGGTCATGGAAATTTGCATTATACACAAAATTAACAATGCACGTTTCAAGGGAATCACAATCACTAGGTGAGGTTAACTTCCTACACAATGCATCATCTACAGAATGAATAGAACTACATGTTTCCAATTGAGCTACACCCTCACTATCATGATGTTGTAGAGCCTTATATATGGAAAAAGTAACTTGCTCTTTGTCTACCCTTAACGACAACTCCCCCTTTTGAACATCTATCAACGCTTTGCCCGTTTCTAGAAACAGACGACCTAAGATCAAGGGGACATCTTTGTCTTCTAACATGTCAAAGACCACAAAATCAGTAGGTATTATGAACTTCCCGACTTTCAACAAAACATCCTCTACAATCCCCCTTGGCCAAGTCATAGACCGATAGGCCATTTGTAGGGCAATTGTAGTGGGTTTCATTATGCCTATACCTAATTTCTTATAAATAGACAGTGGCATCAAATTAATACTAGCCCCTAAATCACATAGTGCTTTATCAAATGTAACATTACCTATCTCACATGCAAGAGTAAAACTACCTGGATCTTTGCGCTTGAGCGGTAGCTTCCTCTGGATCACAGCACTGCACTCTTCAGTTAAGTTAACTGTCTCATACTCTTCCCACTTCCTCTTCTTTGAGATTACTTGCTTCAAAAACTTCGCGTAGTTAGGCATCTGCTGTAGTGCTTCAACAAAGGGAATGTTAATTTGGATCCTATTCAGCACATCCAAAAACTTCGCGAACTGGTCATCAATCTTTCTCTTTCTCAAGGCCTGTGGGAACGGGTCAACCAGGACATAAGGTGGGATATCTACTTTGATTTCCTTTCCTTCGCCTTGTTTCATTATTTTTTTCTACCCAACTAAGCTTGTTTCTCTTCCAATTGCTCCTTTTCCACTACTTTCTCTTTGTCAACTGGCAACTGGGGTCCCTCATACTCAGTACCACTCCTCAACTGAATGGCTTGACACTGCTCTCTAAGATTCACCACAGTATCACTCGGATATTGGCCCTGCTTGTGTTGGGCCCCAAAAATCTTGATCAATTGGCCCATATTGAAAAATAACTCACCAATGCTTGCTTGAGTTTGAAACAATGTGTTCTCGAGCCTCTTGATGTCTGCTCTTTGCCTAGTAATATGCTTATTTAGCTCAACAAATTTCCCATCTACTTTCTTCTCCAACTGAGCTAACTTATTATCATACTTTTCAAACTGTGACTGGAAAACTTCCTCTTGTAGTGGCTTCTTACCCTCATGGATCATACCATTTGTAAAAGTAAACCCAGGCTGCGGATTGAATGTATTCTTGGAATTCCCATAGGAATATTTTTGGTGATTCCGATTCTGTGGGTACTGATTTTACCTTGGTTGATTGTTTTGGAAGTTGTTGAAGTTCCTCAGATTTAGAAAGTTAACATCCTCAACTGTATCTTGACCCCCTGTCTGTTGTGCTAATGTCAGACTAGTTAGCAGATTAACCTGACTTGTCAATGCTGTCAGCTGTGATGTGAGTTTTTCAAGCGGCTCATTGCTGAATGTCTCCACTTCCATCACATTCGCTACCCTCCTTGGCTGGTTTCTCTCATTCGGCAACTGATAACTTGTTCTAGCCATAGCATCTAAAATCGAGAAAGCTATCTTCACAGACTTCTCCATCAAACTACCACATGCAGCTGCATCTACCTGATTTCTAGTCGGAGCAAGTAGATCATTATAAAGCTTACACACCTGCTGCTTCTTCGTAAACCCATGTTGAGGGCAACTCCGGATAAGATCCCGGAATCGCTCCCAAGCTTCTCTGAATGGCTCTTGGTCCAATTGCTTGAACTGGTTGATCTGATTCTGCAGGTCGAGCATCTTGCTCGGTGGAAAGTACTTCAACAGAAACGAAGTACTCAAGTCCTCCCAGCCTGTAATATCCTCCAACGAATTGAACCATTGTAGGGCTCTATCTTTCAGGGAAAATGGGAACAGTCTCAATTTGACCTGCTCGTGTAGCACATGGTTTATCTTGACGGTGTCCGCCAGTCTGCGAAATTTTATCAAATGCGCATTCGGGTCCTCTAAAGCTCTTCCCTCATATTGGTTTTGTTGCACTATGTTGATTAGTGCAGGCTCCAGCTCGAAACTGTTGGATTGAGGTGTGGGGGTTGCATTCCACTAGCTTGCTGATTCGGATTAGGTTTCAAGCAATCACTTATGGGAGTTTCATCTTCATCTACTTCCTCAGGTTCCTCATGAACCTGTTTTGGCTGTTGCTGTTGCTGAGGTAGTTGTGGCTGTTGTAGAGGCAACTGCAGCTGAATGTTGGTTACCCTGTCATCCAGGCGCGCCAAAGCTGTCAGTACTCTTTTTAAGTCTTCATTTTGGTTTACTTGCTGTGGTGGGTTCTCCATCTCAGACGCGAAATTCCTTCTAGTTCGGTGTCTACGAGCTATCGCTTCAATTTCTGGATCGAAAGGAAGAAGGGTTTTCTTTCCCTTTTGATCTGGTGTGCATGCAAAGCCTGAGAACACAAAAAATAACAAATACCGCGTAACACTAAAATTAAACAAAAATAAAAAACAAAAATTAAACAAAAAATACGAAAAATTAAAATCTAGTCTAGTTTCCTCCTATTTTTCAAAATAGAAACTAAGCACTAAATCTTATTCCTCGGCAACGGCGCCAAAAACTTGACACATCGGTTTTCTAACCTAGTGTTCCGCAAGTGTACGATTGTAGGTGTGTAGCGGCAGTCAAGGTCGATTCCACAAGGAATAGATTCTAGGTAGTTCGATACCTCGATACTGTAGGATTGTCCTAGCTAGATACTAGGTTGCAAAAGGTTTATTTTAACAAAAACTGAGGAATTTAACTAATTAACTAAATTGCTTAATTAACTATATATGACTTAACACTTGGCAGACAAAAAGGAATAACAATCAAGAAGAAAAGGTATCCTAAGGTTTCGATTTCAGGATATTACTTCAATGACGATTATGTTCAACTTATTGATTTTTAAACCGATCTAGTGTTTATTAAGCGGCGCTCTATTAACCTAACTCTTCTCTCGAAGCGATTAAATCGTTGATTAAATAGAACAATTACCCTCTCGATTTAATTAATCCCAGTAACTCCCAAAAGCTCACAAACCTATGCCTACACAGTCATAGACAACTGCGCTCTATGTTGTACGTCTGATAACAAACCCCTTCTCTCGAAGCGGATTTGTTAAACGGGATTACTAAACCTAGATGGCTAATCTAAATTCAGTTATAGTAACAAACATAAAGATAAACACTTTAAGAATGGAATCAATAAATTAAAACATAAATCGAAATATTGTTATAAAAATCACTGCTTTCTAACCCTAGGACACGAATAGCTTAGCTACTCATGCCTAGCATAAATTCATTACAAAATTCTGAGAAAAACATTGCAAGAATTGAAAACTAGAAAAGTTACTAAACCCGGCTGAATCCGTCTTGATGATCTTCGTCTTCTTCGTCCTCCAATCTCCTATATCTCTTCTTCTAAGTGTATGTGAAACTATGAAGTGTCTAACCCCTAATTCATGAGCTTGGGGACATATTAATAGTTGTGGGTTGAAATCCTTGAGAGATTAGGACCAAAAGTCCAACTTAACCCAATTTTTGCTTTCTAGACGGAAATTGACGCGGCCTTGAATGCTTTCGACGCAGCCGCGTTGAGCTGCACTGCATTCACTCTTAGAAGCACATTTTGACGCGGCGTTGAATGACAATGATGCGGCCGCATCAGTTCTTGCTTCAAAACACAATTTTCTGTCTTTTGGGCTCAACTTGGCCCATTTCGCATATTCTTGGTCTGTTTCGTTTCTAGTCCGCCATATACTCGATATTTTGGCTTACAATCAACAGAACTCCAGAAAACACATCAACTAGTCCAATATAGCCAATATAAGGAATTCTCGACTGTATATGTATGCAAATTCTATAAATACATACCTAAAATAAACCTAAATGCATGCATATATGATGTGTATCACTTGAAATCACTATATTATTCAGGAAATGAGAGGTCCTCGAAGCATTGAGATTTGGAAGATGGGTGTTGTAAACTACATTGACGCACTTAAGGTGCAAGAGAAATTAACGTCTAATAGGAAGATACACAAGATCACAGACACCCTGCTGACTTTACAACATCCGCCCACATATACTCTTGGGAAAAGACGAACTGATCATAATATATTGGTTTCTGAGGCTGAACTTAAAGCCATGGGGGCAGAACTTCGCTACACATAAAAATAAGGTGATGTCACGTTCCACGGTCCTCGTCAGCTATCTTGTATCCTATTATTTCTTTGAGGGATATTGGAAGCGGTGCTAGAAAGTACGTGGAGAAGCTTGAATCAACAATGATTGAGTTGGGATCTTTGTATGGTGTTAAAGCTCGTGCTGGGGAAACAAGGGAAACTGGGGTTTGGGGTTGGTCGGAGAAAGATTGGTGCCATTGGTGTTCGAATATTGTCTAGGATTACTTCGCATGGGTTGGCTTTCAACATCAATCCTGATTTGGACTACTTCAAACATATTGTGCCGTGTGTAATTGAGGTACCACAGGAGCTTCCTCCTGATGAATTGATTCACGAGCAATTAATTTCATGTTTTGTGAGAGTATTTGGTTACACCAGTATTATTTGGAGAGATAGTTCATCGTTATAACGAAAATGATGAGATGCATTCATTATTACAGGTCTTAGGTCAGGAAGTGGAATATGGTCCTGTGCCTGATGAACCAGCACTAGGTGTTATGTTATTGTTTGTCTTGATCCTAACGAGTATGGGTTGGTAGCAATATAATTGAGAAATACATCCCGTCTAAAAAAGACTTACTTTTCAAATATCTCTTAGGTAAACCAATTGATATATTTAAATTAGTATTGTTTTTGTAGACAAGTAGATCCATAGTATGAACATGGTGATATTCGATCTTTATAGATACAAATCCTATTGCCCGCACTCACTCTCCCTCTATTCTTCCCCACATGAAATTAATATCACAATTGTATGCTTACAATGCATACAAAGTGGATGAATTCACATGTATTAGACGATTTTATAATTAATATGTGTTGTTACGTATGAAGGATGGCAAAAACTTGTGTGCATATGATGTACTATAGACTTATTATACACTGGTCTATATACAAGATTCGAGCACACCGTTTGTGTTGGCTTGATGCACGCCAATTTTTTTTTTTATTTGCGGAACATATAAGATATATATTATGTCGCATTTGAGTTTACAAGTTAATAAGTGGCGCAGCGGTTTCGCTCACGCTTTGAGGCGCTGGAGTGCATGTAATTCACATATCCAGGTTACAATATATTTAATATTTGTTTATAGTATATATTATGTTGGCTAACAGTATAAGTTTAATATTTTCTTTTGTATACTACTATATATAATTTTCCAACCTATACTTATTATTCCTTTATAGTATATATTATCATGTTTAAAAGTATATATTTATTTAGTAATACATTGTTTACAATTTCCAGTATAATTACTATTTATTATTTTTATATTACTATAATGCTTAAAAATATATGTTCATTTAGTAATATATTGTTTATAATTTACAGTATAACTATTTTTTTTATATTACTTTATAATTATTTTTTCAGGTTACCGTATATTTATGTGTTGCTTATAGTGTATATTATGTTGCCTAATAGTATAAGTTTATTATTACAGTATAATTTTTATATTGTATACTACTGTATATTAATTTTTCTAGCTTATAATATAATTATTGTTCCCTTATAGTATATATTATATTGCTTAAAAGTAAAAAAAAAAAATGAATTATAAGAAAAAATAAAGCAAAAGAAATAACTAAAAAAATCCAAAATTAAAAAATAAAACTATAAGAAATTATATGTATTTTTATTATTTAATTAAATAATAAAGCAAAAGAAATAACTGAAAATTCAAAATAAATAATAAAACTGTAATAAATTATAATTGTATTCTATTATTTAATTCAATAATACTTATTTATTAATTATTTTACTAATCAATAATAAATTAAAATTAAAATTAAAATTAACATCATAAGGGATTAAACTCCCTACCTCCTAAAAACAATAACATAACTATGATCATTAGGACACACATATGTTTGTGTATTTAAATGCATAGCTATATATATATATATATATATATATATACCGAATTATATCTATACCGAATTAAAACAAAAAAAAAAAAAGTGAAAATGCAGCTTGTTGACAGAGGTCGAACACAAGACTTTTGCGCGAGTAAGCGAGTCTCTAACCACCAGGAGTCACCATTTTCTCAGTATCCAAACACGGCGCTGTATACATATATGCATTTCCGTAATTAAAAAAAAAATAGCGATCCGTCGGTCGCGCGCGACCCACGCGCAGACCCAGTTTGCGGAAGCAAATTTTTTCATAGACTATATTTGAGCTTTTTTTTCTTAAGATTCATCTTTAAATATGAGTGGTGCACAATAAGTCCTATTGCACACCTTATGCACCTAAGTCTCACTCATTAAGGATACTGTAACAAATAGTATTTTATATTTGATTTATTTGGAGCCTGTAAGGCAAACATAAATCTACGCTGTAAAATTTTAAACTTTTAGTTTATGAGCTTTGGTGTATTAAGGGTGCACTTGGTTGTAAATCGTTAATGACAATGATAATGAGTATGAATGAGGGGTTAATCATACCATATAATAATGTGGGAGGAGTTGTTAATAAAATAGGGTATTAATTAACTTATTCATTATGTACCAAGCATTATAAATGAAAATGAGTCATCATTCATTCTCATTTCCTATCCTTAAACCTCCCAATCAAGTGAGTCCTAATTTTATTTTATTGAGCCTGTAAAGTTTTTAATTAAATTAATTTAATTATAGTGGATGATAATCATTGTGACAAAAGAATTTAGTAAAAGAAAAATCTAATCATTGGGACATTAATAATTTCAAATTTTCGAGTGCTTGTTAAAAAAAGATAAATTGGAAAAGGTACCTGGTAAGTTGGTTTTTTTTTCCTCGTAAGATGAAATTTGAGTATGATGGTTTGATCAGGATGTTTAAATAAGGATATGTGACTATTCAAAAGATATATTTTGTATAGTTGATATTAAATTAATAGATTAGTAAATAATAATTATTATATTGTGATATGTGATAATATCGTGTGACCTTTTAGATCTGAGTTTAAATCTTATTTCAAAAGTTCAACATCAAACACAGATGCAGAAGCTCAGACTTGAAATTAAAACTGAGATAGAGTTGACATGAAATTTGACAACTAAGAGGGTGTTTGCAAACCCAATTGCAACACAAAAATCAATTTTAAAAAGCAATTTTAATTGAATGAGTGTTTGCAATATCATATTAGGGGTCTCAAATCACTTCTCAAAAATGCTTTTGAGAATCCCCCATATCATAGATTTTGATAGCTTTTGACTTTTTACAAATAAATAAAATTATTTATTTATTTATTTTTTATTTTTTATTTTTTATTTGTTTAGAATCACTTTTTCTTCCAAACACTACCAAATTCTAACTTTTTCATAAAATCAATTAAAATCACTTATCTAAAAGCATTATTGTTTGCAAACACCCCCTAAGTCATAAGGCGTAAAGCAATTCGACTTGGCATCCCTAGGTCCTTGTTAGTGTCAAGCACCTAAAGTTGTTGCCTAATTGAGTTAAGATGCTTAACAACTTGAAATGACGTGTAAAGCAATTCCAGCTATCACTAACACTTAGAGGATGTTTGGCTGAGCTTATAAGCTCCTAAAAAACATCTTATAAGATGTTTAGGAGCTTATAAGTTCTTGCAAAAAGTTTGGCAAAAAAAAATGTTTAGGAGCTTATAAGACACAAAAATAAGCTCTAAGAGCTTATAAGATCTAAAAAAAATAAGTTGCTCTACCCCATCTTATTTCCATCTTATTTTTTAAGATCTTGATTATTACACTCATATTTCACACAATTCACACACTTACACGCACTACACACAATTCACACACTACACACATTTCACACACTACACAGACTACACACACTTCACACATTTCACACACTACACAAACTTCACACATTTCACACACTAAATACACTTCACACACTACACACATTTCACACACTAATCAAAATGTGTGTTTAATATTAACTTTAAATTAGATCCCAAATTTATAGCTAAATCACTATATTCAGTTGCAAGCTTATAACCTCTTTTATCCAAACACTCTGTTAACTTATAAGCTCCTTAAAAATTACATCTTATAAGCTCTTAAAACAACTTATAAGATGTTGGAGCTTATAAGATGCTTAAAATAAGTTTGGCCAAACACCCTCTTAGTACATGTCCAATTATCAGAAATACAAGCTTCTACATGGCAACACCAAGACGAGCTTGAGTGTCCGAGTACCTGTTAAGTGGATAGCCTAGTATATAGATTCGTGTCAAATTGTGCTAGCTATAAGGTTTGACTCGACCGACTCAAGTACAATAAATACTGTAATAAAAGCTCATCAAAAGGTCATGCTGAACTAAAAATACCACTTCAACACAACACTAAATAAACTTGTCTTGAGTAAAATTCGAGCATAACCTCATCCATGCTATACATTTTAGTTTAAGTTACTTTGAAGCGAGACCTTATTTAAAACTCATATCCAACACTTATATTTTTTTATATCCAGTAATAATGTTCTTCTTTTCTCTTCAAAATTGTATCAAAATAATAAAGAAGTAAGTGATTGTTTGTAGAGCTTTATTTTTCTTCCGCTTCTTTTAATAAACACATAAGAATTTATCCTCATAAGAAATTCTTCATGCTTTTCATGGCCACGGGGACAAGGGCCCACATTTATATCTATTTGCAATTGCAGATATAAACCCAACCATTTATATGCCCAAACCCAGTGACTTAATAGTAACCCATGAGCCCATATACTAAAAGTACATTATTTTTTATTTTTGTTCTAGTTTCTTTCTCTTCGTCAATCCTCTTCAAAATCAACGCAGGTTTTCTTTCCTACATCCATTGGTATAATAATGATCAGCGTTCTAGCTCAGGTTTTCTTCTTATTACCCCTATTTGTCCATCAATTATCAAAATCTTCCCCTAACGTTTTTCCATATACATTCTGGATATGCAATGTTGTGAATTTAATGTGCAGGAACGTCTGTTAGGCGCCGCTCTAGGGAGCATCTTAACTGGAGTGGTGATTTTTGAGCAGCGGAAAAGCATCTATAAATCCATCTATCAGACTCAACCTCAGGTTAATTTTTTTTATTGATTATTTCTCATGATTTTCTTTTATATCGCCACGACAAGATAAATTAATTCTTTGCTTGTTGGCTATTAGAAGCTAATTTGGTTTGAAAAGAAGCTGTATGTTGCCAATTATCTGATGGGTTTTTCTGTTTGGATCGCGGCCTTTCCCTTTTCTAGGGCACATTGGCATAATTTTGCGAATAATCGAATTTAGAATAATTTAAAATTATATGTGGGGTTCTTTTCAATCATATTTCACAATATGATTTTTCTGGATATTTCTGATACGAGAATTGGTAGTGGTGTCTGGCTAATTCTTTGAAATTTTATCGTTGATTGAATATCATTTTGTAAAACTTATTTTCCTTGTTATGATGGTTTTACCTGATATAGATATACAACATATACTTTTTAATTCACTTTCTAGTGTTACCAGAGATACATTGAGAATGGAGATTTAGACATCCAGAGGCGATAAGCCCAAAGAGCAAAACGTTTTTTTCTTTTTCTATTTTTCCCCTTTTATTTGGTGATTGTTCAATCATGTTTTTGTTGACATTTGTGCAAACAGTCATTATTTATATGTAAAAGCAGCTCGTCTATTATTTTTATGGAATTTGAAGGTTCCTGGAACCCCATCATGTATGAGAAAGTTACTTAGAGAAGTTAACCTGATTTTTTCTTTGCATAAAGGGATTGAGGCTAGTTTATTATATTCATTGTACTCCTACGTTTTGAACTCCTTTCTCTTTAGTTATGGTTAAAATGTAAATTTTCAGCTTGCAGTAGGCTCATTATTATTCTTTTGATGATGTAGAGTGTTCTGGTCTTTGTTACCTCTTCTTACTCATTAAACTGGAGAGATATAACTTATTTCATAGTTTCACCAAATCTTTGTTCCTAATGAAGTATATAAAATTGTAGATTGGCTTTTTTACTGTCAATAGTCTCTATGAGAAAGTATGCTTTCTTTAGATTGGTTTAAATATACAACAATCTAGATTAAATCGATAATTTATTGCAAGGTTGTAAAAGTTGTTAGGTGTTGGTTAGGCGGTGGACTAGAGCCGAGCGACTAGTTGAGGTGTATGCGGGGCAAATTGGGCCATAGGTGTGGTTAGGTGGGGAGAAATCGGAAAATAAATGTAGGCGGTCAATTAGAGCCCAGCGCCTAGGTGGGGATGTGGTTATTGTGACAACGTGATAAAGACATGATATGTTTAGACGTACACCCTTCATATCATGTTTTTTGTCGTGCTATCAAGAATTGACACCCTTGAGTATCATTGTATGTGAAATTTCATTTCTAAAGATTTGTGGATGATCACTTGAAGATGTTCTTGTACACTGTCCTGTTGTCTGAGGATGTTTATGACTTATATCAATGACGAGATGCATTTGAGGTAACTGCAGCTCAGAGGTATTTTAAGGTTTAATTGCATTTCTTTGAGTGGCTTAAGTGTGTAGGCTATGGTTGGGAGGTCTTCAAGTTTATGTAGATTAATCAGAGGACATGCATATTTTACCATCTCTTTCCATCGTAATATGACATAAAGAAAAGACAGAAAGTTGAAAAGGGAAAATAAGATGTGAAGTAATTTTGCATCGTCTTGTTCAGTTATCTTGATACTTCTGCAATTATACTTGGCAGAAACAAACCAAGCAAGAGAAAAAACCAACTAACTACTCAAATAGAGACTGAATAATGACAGCAGATGTGCATCCTAGAGGCAATTCCATATACATTTACAGACATGCGAATGTATATGTATTTTAGTTCTAGTTTACAAGTATACCTGCATTGAGAGTAAAAAATTCATGGCTATCTCCTTTTCTGAGGTCTCCAGGAGTAAATCATGATAATGGTGGCTGTATACCATTCTAGATTAACATCTTGCAAAATGAATGGTACAAGAACAGAAAAACGTATCCATGTTTCCTTTTGATTTATGCCGAATTTCATATAATAGATGTCAAGAAATTCTGTATTAATTTACGTTGTTTTCTATTTAATGAAGACAAAAGAGTGATTTTGTAGTCCCAACATAACTTGAAAGTACCATTTCAACTTTTCATTTTCAGCCAAGAGAGCCTATTTTTGGGCGGAAGGCTCGCCAAGAGTTTGCACACATGTGGAATAAATCTGTTGATAACACATTCGAGACTATGATTGAGTATCTAAGCTCACGTGGATGGTAGAAGTTGTATTTGTGAGATCATATCTGTTGTGTGGAAGAGCACATGAATGGTAGGAATCCGTAGTTTCTTAGTTTTCTGAATATTTATTTAACTGGTGGAAGAGTATGGATGTAAACATGCGCATGGCAGATCATGTAGCATATATACATTTTTTTATATATATTTTCGCATGAGAGATTTTTCAATTTGATTGGACATACGGTTTCTGATGTTCAATTGATGCGTTGTATTTCTGGTGTAATCGTGGAAGTAAAACTGCATTGTAGGAGGTGCCAAGTTTGGTGTTGCATCTCTGTGCCACTTATGAAGCTTCATGCCTTAATAAGGTTGATAACACATTTTTTCATTTAACGAATTTCTTTTGTGATATATTGGTGGTGATGTACAAAATCATTCTCATGGCCTTGTACTTCTTCTTGATGAATCTTATGCAACAAATAATCTTTTTTTTTTTCCCCTTAGTTTACTGTTTACCCTTTCACGTTCTGTTAGTGTACCGGTGGAAATAAGATTGGAAGATTTGAGTTTATTTATTAGATTATAGTATTTGATTTGTTATAGTTTATCTTTTAAAATATTTGTTTTAATTTGTGTTGTTTTATTTATTAGGTAATAATCTGTAGTATTGTCTTGGTGGTCTGTCCAAGTGATGATGGTGGTGCAATTCATTTAAAACACAATCCCCAGTAGTTTTGATAGGGGTGTGTGTTTGTTTATAGTTGGGCCTATCATGCCTCCGTATTTGGGTTGTGCGTAAAGTTAATTAATGAGTTCCCCAGAAACAATATCATAATGTCTCCACATCTTCTGACCTTACCTATGTCCAATTTACCTTTTCATTCTTAATTTATACGAACACTCATACTTCGTTCTATATTTAGTTGTGTCAATCACTCTTGCATGCGCTAATCATATCATCACTACATAAGTAACGTATTCACCATCTCTCAGAACCGTTAAAAAATTTATTTTACACATGCTATTTGCATATCAATAATTCCACTGGTGAGGTCCATAATTTAATTATCAAAATGCTTTTAATATTTGTTTGTTTTGGATGCAATTAGAATCAGGGCTTTCGTTATTATTGTTGGTTATATTTGTACGTGCATCAAGGTAAAATATTATTCAGAAGAGAGGGTGCCACTGCCATAGAGGACTTTGAATTGGTGGGGAATTGATGCCACATTTTGATATGGCCCCAATTTGACATAGTTTGAGTGGAGTTTGTTTCTAAAACCAATAATGATATAAATAATATGCAGTTGCTAGACTTTGTTCAGTATCAGGGAAAGGAGGTAGAGTAGTTGTATAAATGTTGAACAAATTTAAGTAGCAAATTAGTTAGGTATATAGAAGCTGCATCTACCCTTACATTCAACTATAGTCACTCAAAACTACCTCTAAATCCTAACCGAGAATGACAATACATGACTCAACATACTGATAGTGATACTACGAACCGGCGGTCACACCTCCGGCTGCTCACGTTGCAAGTTAGCTCTCCGCTTGATAATCACATAGTAAGCCCCCATTCCAACAAAGCACACAAAAATGAAGCTCAAAGAAATACCGGCAATGCCGCCAGCCCCCAGCCTGTGGCTGCTGCCCTTGCTCTCGTGGGCCGGAGCAGACTGCACGGTGGCAGCTACGGGCAATGTGGAACAGTGTGATGAGTCACAGGGGCTTGGTTGAAGTGCGTTGGGGTGGAAGAAAGCGTATGCTTCAGGGGAGATGGCGAGTGGGCTCTCGTTGGCTAGGCCATGAGCTCGATCTTGGGCTATGGAGACAGATAGGTAGGAGAGGAAGGCAAAGATTAAGAGGGGAGCCATTGGAGGATTTGAATGAGTGTGTGTCGGAGTTGGGGATTTATATAGGGTGTAAAAGGAAGGAAGTTAATGATGTCACATTTTCTGTGCCATTTCCCAGGTTAATAAATTCATGAATGCTGCACATTTGGATAATTAAAAACGAATCATATTATATGATTCAACCACTCACAATTTCTTGTTCAAAAACCTAAAAATTAAATAAAACCCCTCATAATTTTACAAAAATCCGTCCTACTTTCAAATTTCTCCTAATTAATTTTGCAAATAAAGGAAAATTAGACTTCCATTGAGTATTACCATTATACATGCATGTTGACAACTGTGTGTTAGTGTTTACTAAACCAAAAAAATAGAAAGATAAAAAAAGATGAGGATTCCATGAGGAATGATAACATTGAGTGTATGTCCCGTTTAGTGGACACCATTCACTTGTATATCATCATTTCTACCATACGCGTAATGCTCAAATTAACCTCAAGTCGGAAATTAATGCACATAAAAGAAAATACAAATATCTAATAATTTTTCAACAAAATTAAGAGGAAAGTAAGGATAATTATGTGAGAATAAACAAATGAACGTGCACAGTTGTTCACTTAGAATTATAAATGATGGAAAAAGAAAGCAGGTTATTTGCGTAGCTTAAAAGGATGAGCAAAGGGGTAGTATGGGTGTAGATGATGAGTGCAAGTGCACCACCATTTTCAAAGCAATGTCTCTTACGAGCACATTATTATAAAGTTACAACCGCATGCTATACCACTGCTCCCACCCCACCTCTTCTTAGACGACCCCACCCGTCCGACCAACACTATATTTTGTACTGGATCAGGTTAAAAATACCCCAGTAATTAATGAGGTCCTCATTCCTACAATGTATACTAAGATTTTTAGTCCGTAGTCCATTAGGCTATTGTCCCGTTGTGACGGGTCTGTTGATCCAGGGGCAGATCAAGAACATATGGTCAGGGGACCGTCAAATAAAGAACTTCCGACCAACATTAATATACATGTGATAAATATATTATATTTATTATTTATTATTTAAATAGAATATCAACAATGTTTATTATTAAACATGTTGAAATATATCATTAGTTATGTATATATTAAAACTTAGAGTATTTTTGTTGTATATTATGAAAATTATCTAAATTTATCCTAGTATTTGATAATTTTAAAGAAGGACCAAAACACATATTCTTCAAAATAAATATAAAATATATATATTTTATTCATAAAACTAGTGAGGTGTGGGGAGGGGGAGCGCATGGCTACCGAAGTCTTTGCATAGTTCCAGGTCCGATAACACTTCAAACCTATTAAAACGTCAGATGTAACTCTTATTGGTGCGTCACAAGTTTTATGCAATGCGCCTCAGTGGTCACATGAGTTTTGCTGAGAGTGGGTGGTCCCATTCCAAAGTTAAAATGAAAATAAGATCTGCCATAGTGGCCCTTAATGATCTACATGCTGAATTTGATTACGAAAGCCCATGACATGGCATGTAGCTTTTCATCAGTGCAATTGGCAAGGCCCATATATTTGATCAGATCCAGTTAAATAAAGTACCGCAAACCTTCATACCAGACCGGACTTAATTTAGGCTTAAGACCATCTTTATCCCTTTGCCCTAGGGCAAGGACATGGGAAGAGGACAAAATTTGGAATTAAAAATAAAAGGAAAATTAAATAATTATTGATGATCTTAGGTTATGGATGAGGTTGGTCAACCAACTTATTCCACAACTCAACTCTCTTCCCCAACCTACCACATGTCGGTACCTCATTTGTTGTATCAAATTATTTATTAGATATAGTTTTAATAATAAATAAATAATATAATTTTTATTTTATAAAAATTATCAAAATTCTTATTTTTTTTTCTCTACAAGTATAATCTAATGTTGACATATTTTGAATAAAAAATTGAAGTTCTTTATTTTATTCTTTTTATAAATAGTTGGCTCGTCTGGACCGGTCCGATGGGCCAAATCCCCGGCGGACCCCGGGCCGATCCGATAATCTTAAATACGACCTGGTCAAGCATATATGGCGAAAATTTGGCCCCGCTAATTAAATATATAAGTTGTATATTTTATATTTGTAATTTAGTATTTCAGACATGTATTTGTAGCTTAATTTATTTTTTCCGATTTCGTAATTCAACTTTTGCAATTTTAATTTGGTCATTATTTTAGCATGTTATTTTAAACGTACCGGAAAAATAAAATCGACTTATTGTAATTACGGAATTCAAATATTTTTTTATTCTTGAAATATATTAAAAAAAGCGCGAAAAATAATATGCAATTATTAAACCGTATAAAAAATATTGATTTTATTGGGAAATAAGATTTGTATTTGGATAAAAGAAATTAATATATATTAAAATGTTGGGTTGGGTTGGGTTGGATTGTTGATAAAGTGTGAAAATGTATCTTTTAGGTTGTGTATGTGGAAGAGAGAGAAATGAATATTTTATTGATAGGTTGGGTTGTGGGAGGTTGTGTGAGGTTGTTGATAAAGATGGTCTAAGAACCCTTTAGTTCGGGCCCATGTAAAGCTCACAAAGTTTCGGCAGTGATTGAATTGGGTTAGAGGAAGTTGTGTGACAATTCAGGATACGACAATCTTTGGTAAAACAGGAAGTGGTTTTTATTTCGGTAATGCTAAATGGGCAAATTGTGCCTATGCAAAATTGCTAAAAAGAATTCAGGAAGCTAATTAAAGTAGAAAAGGACTTGTATAACCCTATGGGGTTATAGAAGGTACTGTAGCATTTTGGTGAAAAAAATTTGAATCTCTGAATTTAGATTTAAAATTTGAATTTGAAGCCAAGACCCACTGCTTTTGTAGTTGTTGAAAACACCCTCCATCCACATTTATTCATTTTCATCCCCTTTGTTCAGAATTTCTTTAGAATTCATGGACCCGATTTCAAACAATAATGGTAGGAGTTCTAAATTTTATGTTGTATTTTGAGGTGTTTGCCTTGGGATATATTCCTCATGGGAGGAGTGTGCCGCTCATGTCCTCGATTTTAATGAGGCATTTTACCGTTCTTATCCATCATGTCGTGAAGCCGTTGATGCCTTCAACGAGTTCTACAAAGCTAGGAATCAGGCCGCTGAAACAATTTTTGTTCATCGGAACTTATCCGCCGAACCTGAGACCAGCAACGTCCTGGAGACTAAATTGGCGGCATCTCGAGAAAGAATTGAAAGTTGTACACCCGTTTTGGCCGGGGCTATTTGTCCGCCTAGATTGGTGCCGGTGTGTGTTTTAATTTTATTAATTGGGTTTTTTATGGGTTTAGTTGTAGGCTTATTTAACTCGTGTTAGATTAAATTAGATTTGCAATTATTTACATCTTATTATTATTATTAGTAATTATTATATAAAGAGATTAGTCATTTTCAACAAGTTTAATATACCTAGTGTGTGGAGGCTCCCAATGATTTAGTCTGGATGTATGGTTGTGTTCTATATATTGACATATCTATATCCTTAGGTTTATGTAATTTTATTGTTGTTGATGAAATATTTTTTGAAGATGGTATGGCTATTCATTGAATAATAACAACATCATCTAGGCCCTTTTGACCTATTCTTTTCGGATCACGAATTATGTGGGGTGGTTAGTATCAGTGGTGCAATATAATCGAGTCGATAGAGTGAGATAGGTTACTGTCATATTATTGTTGGTTATATTTGCAAGACATGAATGTAGGTGGGCTTCAAACTCAATTCACATTTGTGGGTTTGGCCAACTTGCGATATTGTTGTGGCCCTTACATTATTATTTATTGTTCTTGACTTGGTCCCACTTACATCTCTATTTGTATGGACAATTAATTAAAATAAAAGCCCACGAGTGTTAGGGTACCATCCACACCCTGTTGCTTCCTTCGTTTTAAAATAAGTATTTTTTTATCTTTTATTAAAAGAAAGAGTTTTAAATAATTAAAAAAACATAAGTGTAAATATGTTATGAGGTAATCATATTAATTGGTTTAGGATATGAATATCTTTGTTGTTCTTGTATACAGGTATGTTTTAACCTTTAAATATGGTTCACTCTTTATTGAGTACTCCCTCCGTTCCATAATAATTGACGTTTTAGAAAGAAAGGGAAGAATTAAGAATGAAATTTTTTGACAAATTTATCCCTCACTTAATTATTTATGACTCCTAAAATTTAGCATCTTTAAATATTTATCTTTTCCCTCTCTGAAATTCTATCTTCTTCCGTCATCGTTGAAGAGTGAAACTCCGGCATCTTTAAATATTTATCTTTTCTCTCTCTGAAATTCCATCTCCATCCTACAACTAACATACACTAAAATCTCATGGATGTACTAGATAATGTCTAGCTTTTAGAGCATCCATTGTATGATTCTCAATACTAGACAATTCTGGATAATGCTATTAGACATATATCCAGACAATTCCATAAGGCTATATTTAACTTTCCTCATTGTATCATTAATCTGTTAGAAATGTAGGCTATATTTAACTTTCTTCATTGTGTATCATTAAATCAAGCTATCTGTTAGAAATGTAGACTAGAGAAGTCCATAAGTAACTTAAGCTATTTCTTTTATTCAATTTAAATTGGGGAATGAATGAGGTAGAGGGGAAGAAAGCCTGGATTAAGGAGGGAGAGAGAATAAGACGCGTGGAATAAGGAAGGAGAGGGAAGAAGACGCTACAATAAGCAGGAATACTTTAGGAGATAAAGATTTAACCAAATAAAGATATTTCTGATAGATTTAAAAATAGAGATTTTTAAGGATTGAGTTCAGGGAGAAAACTGGAAGAATTAGTGAAAAAAATGTAAAACGTCAATTAATAAGAAAAGAAAAGAACCTCCTAAAACGTCAATTATTATGGAACGGAGGGAGTATTACTCAAACTAATCTTTGAGGATAACATTCACATTTTCCATTTGTTTAAATATTTTTTAAATATCAATATATAAAAGATTGAGGTTAGCTAAAAAAATTACGTTAAAATACGGTAATGCTAGAATTGGAAATCATGAAAATATAATATAAAGAATAAAGGTAAAATTAGTGAAAACAATGTGGCAGGAATTATACAGATATTATTCATTATATAATCGTGTGTACGTTATAATTTGAATATCTCAAGTTTTAATTTTGTTTTAACTTTTTCGTTAAAAAAATACGCAAAAAATACGAGTGAAATTAAAAAAATTAGAAGAATTTTGTTACTATGTTTGTAATAGCTGATGGGTCCATGCATATTATTGTTATATTTACTATAAAAATAATTATTTGATATATACACAGAGCTGTCTCGCGTTTTTTCTAAGGGTGACAAGATACAGTGTACATGTAGATGTGTATTGTTATACTCCCCCCGTCCCAGGGGAGTTTGCACATATGAGGTTGCACAAATATAAAGAAAAAAATAATTTGTGCTTTTCGATTGACTTTTTAAAGGTGGAGATTGAGGGTGGAGATTTTGAGAGAAATTTTCTTTTCAGGGGTGTGCAAATTGGTGTGACACGTATTAATAAGAAAAATGTGCAAACTCGAATGAGGCAGCGGCAGTATTTGTTATAAAAATAATTATTTGTTGAATTTCAATCCGAATATTGATATCAGGTTAATTATATATATTTTTGAAAAAGATAATGTTTGATTTCCAACTCTTTAATATAGCTCCCAACGTTTATTTTAATTTTCCATCAATACATATGCAATGATATTTTCGTAAAGTTGAATTAACATTATTTATATTGAATTCAAACTGTTTTTATACTAGTACTAAATTATTCGCTAGCCCAAAAAGATCAAGTAATTGGTAATTTCAGATATAATTATTAAATACAATTTTACTTCACCCCTACATGTTTGTTTGTTTGTTTTTTTTTTTTTTTTTTTTTTTTTTTTAATTACATTTTTGGTTTGGCCACCGGCACAAATCCTTATCTAGAACCAAGGACGAAAATATCGGTGATTACGGAGATATCGGTATTTCAATTTAAAGAGATTTCGGTGAAATCTCGATTAATATCGAAATATCGGTGCAACTTTTTTAAAAATGCCGGAAAATGTATTAAAATAGTAATTTATCACGATATTTTATAGATTGTTATAAACCTACTTAAATTCAAATATTTAATCTAAATATTGAGTGAAATTCACATATTTACAACTAATTAGACAAATAATAAACAATAGAAACATTATCAAGCCACGCAAGATACATTATGAATTCTTATTATCATTAAGGATGTTCAAGTATTTTACAATAATATTCTAATTTATTAAATCTTTGGGTTGCATTAAGAAAATTTAGTGGATTGCGAATAATTTAGAAATTTTACAACTAAGGATCATGAAATTTCACCGATATTAACCAAAATTTTACAACTAAGGTTGCATTAAGAAAACTTTACCGAAATTCACCGAAATTTCACCGATATTAACCGAAATATCACCGATATTAATCGAAATCTCACCGAAATTAATCGAATTTTACCGAAATTCACCGATATTAACCAAAATTTCACCGATATTAATCGAAATCTCACTGAAATTAATCGAAATTTACCGAAATTCACCGATATTAACAGAAATTTCACCGATATTAATCGAAATCTCAACGAAATTAATCGAATTTTACCGAAATTCACCGAAATTTTGGTAAAATTTCCACGAAATTACAACAAATTATACCTGGAGATAGCCCAAATCGAAATTTTCGGAGATTTCGGAGATATATCGAAGATATTCTGACATAAATTTATTACATCCGAATATCGTTTCGGTATCGCCAAAAAAGAGAGATATCGGAGAGATATCGATGAATATCGGAGATATTTTAATCCTAGATATTTTAATCCTTGTCTAGAACAGGTGTATACATCTTGTGTGTACTTTATGGAGGGAGATTTATTTGGGCGACAGAATTTGGGGGACTCATTTGGGTCCACAATGGTGGCGCCAAATATATTATTTAGGTGGAAAAACGTTGCAGGACAACACTACTAGAAATTAGGCTTTTTGCTACTAAAAAATATGTAGTTATAAAAAATGAAAAGTAGTCACAAAAATATTTTTAGTAACTAAATATCTGAAAGTACGTAGTTACTATAGGGTAGTCACTTATAATAAGATGTAAAAAGTTTTTTTACAACTACTTTGTAGTTACTAATGTATTTGTGACTATTTTTTGCAACTACTTTGTAGTTACTAATATATTTGTAACTACAAGTAGTTGCAAAAGAGTATTGTAGCAAATTTGATTAAAATTGTATGAAATATATACTGTAACTACTAACAGTTACAAAATGGATTATTTTTAGTAAATACTTTGTAGTTGCAAAAAACTAGCGGCAAATGCCTTTTTTTTCTTGTAGTGGCAGTTGGGAAATTCTGCCAGAATTGAATTAAAAAAACGAGAATTGATTCTGCACATGTACATTGTGCCTGAATAGCAGTATCCTTTTTATTTTGGATTGTGGTTGTGTAAATTGTCGATTGATTTATATTGAATTGTTATAAAAGGTGATGGAATGTTATGCAGGTACTTGTATGATTAATTAATGACAAATAATTGTTGGAAATTATGATTGATTAATATTGTGAATTCACAAAAAAATATATCTTTTGAGACAAAAATAAATCGTCTCTACACTAGTTAATTCTAGACATGGATTTCTAAATGTTTCTAAACATGTTATTTGGGGACAAAATATTTGTCGCAAGAGTGCTATCTTTTGGAGATAGAAAAGAAACTGTATATAAACTAAATATTTTAGACAAAATATTTTGCAACAAAAGTTTATGTTTAGTGACAAAATTAAAACATACTTAAGCAAGTTTATCAATGAACAAATATCTCGTCGGTTGTCACAAAACTTAATCTTTTGAGACTTTTAAAAAAGTTCATTAAAAATATCTTTTGAGAAGATTAAAAGAAAAGGTCAATAAAGAATTATTTTAGAGACGTTTGAAAAATCTGTTCACAAAAATTATTAACGAATAGAATATTGTAACATTTGATGTAACAAATTAATTTCGTTCTAAAAAATTATCTACGACGTTTTTCTTTTGTTCTGAAATTTCTATTTGTTGTTGTAGTGGTGGATACACGCGAATCATTATGTCATTATCATGTTCTTAATATGTGTAGTGAAACAATCTTCTTTCTGTCAAAAAAAAATAACATCTTTATATAAACTTGTTGGACAAAAGTGATCTCACAATTTTGGCTTCTTTATGGAGGAAAGGCATCATCAAATGGCTAAGTGATAAACAACCAGAGAGAAATACATAGTTAATTTAGGGTAGATAAGATTGATAAAAAAGAAAATGAAAGACTTTTTGAAAATGACCTAAAGAGATTAGACTAACAGTGGATATCATTATTATAGCTACATCAATAAAGTCCTATCACCTAACTTAAAATATATAGCAATCATGTAACTAATTTGATAATTTAACTTAATAACATAATGCACCTCTTCGAAGAAGCATTACTTCATTATTTTTTATTTATAATGAAATTTGGTAATACGATTGTTTTGGTCCCAAGTAAAATTTATAAATTTAAGAGAAATTTTGTCGGGGTGCAACCATTCATTGAAATATAACGATTCTTTTAAGCAAACCAATCTGAAAGTTTTTAATGTTGATAAATTTACAGATAAGATTTTTATTTCAAATTATGTTTAATCTGATATTTTTGAATGACCACTATACGTATATGTAACGATTCAATTGAATACATGTGACGAGTGGTGTGACTGACGACAGTTATTTAAAAATACGAGAAGGAACATAATTTGGAATAAGAGAATGCCATCTGATTCTTTTGACTCATGTAATGGTGCAAAGCAACAAAAAAAGTAGACAAGCAATTTACTTAAATTATGAGGATAGGATGATGATGATGATGAATACGCCAGCCTTAGAAAAAACGCAACAATTACAAGGAAGAAATTGAGAAAATAAAAAGGAGGTAGGAAATTGAGAAAAAAAACACAGAAATATTATCTACATTTTGATTTATTAATGATAATTGGTTAGGCATTGCTCCTGAAAGAGCCGAGAGCTTTAATGGCCGATCCTCTTAAGATGTATTGGTGGTAGAATGCAGCAATGGCAGCTCCAATGAATGGTCCAACCCAGAAAATCCACTGCAAAAAGAAAATGTTGTTAGATGTAAGTATATGTAGAGATTAATGCATGAGTAGTGGGTATTTACTTGGTCATCCCAGGCCTTGTCCTTGTTGTAGATGACGGCTGCGCCGAAACTCCGAGCAGGGTTGATGCCGGTTCCGGTGATAGGGATGGTTGCTAGGTGAACCATGAATACCGCGAATCCAATGGGAAGTGGGGCCAACACCTTCATTTAGGCCAACAAATATACAATTAATATTTTCAATGCTTGTTTGGTATAGTTTATTATTATAAGGTGGGGACAGACTTACAGGGACATGGGAGTCTCTGGCATTTCTCTTAGGATCAGTGGCTGCAAAAACAGTGTAGACCAAAACAAAGGTGCCAATGATCTCAGCACCCAACCCAGTCCCCTTGTTGTAGCCGTCGGCCAGCTCGTTGGCACCACCACCGTACCGGGTGTAGTACGACTTCTGGAATCCTTTAACCAAACCCACACCGCAGATTGCACCCAAGCACTGTGCTATCATGTACATCACCGCCCTTATCAGGGACACCTTTCTTGCCAAGAACAGCCCAAACGTCACGGCCGGGTTAATGTGTCCACCTGCACATCAATATTACAATTAGTGCAAGCACAGGATGAGACTTTCCAGAAGAAGTAATAAAAAGAAAGCCAGGCGTTGCAAAAGCACGTCTTCTGCACGCGCCACACAAACTCACCAGAGATACCGGCGGTGCAGTAAACAAGAATAAAAATCATGCCTCCAAAGGCCCAAGCGATGCCCAGGATTCCAACTCCGCCGCACTCATCGCCGTCGCTCTGGCTCTTGTACCCAATTACAGTCAACACAGTAATATACAAAAACAGAAGTGTTGCAATGAACTCTGCAATCACCGCCCTGTAAAACGACCACTTTGTCAGCTCCTCCATGTCCACCAGCGGCGCCGGCGGCGGATCGTGGTAGTCCTTGGCGGAGTAGTCCGCCGCCGGAGGGACAGCTTCCACGTCTTTGGTCATTGTTGTAATTATGTAGTGTGTGTGAATGGTGGAAGTGAGTGGAGAGGGGTTTGGTATTTATGGTGGGGAAGGAACAGTGCATGGATTAATTAATTAAGAAATTAGTGATTAAACATTAATTTTGATGAGCCGCCCAAAGAAAAAGAGGAGAGTAATTATTTGAAATTGTAGAAATAATGAACCAAAAAATAAGTAGCCGACCAATGCATATAAGTGGCGAATTACATGGCCCCACATTCATCGCCACTCACCGTCTCTATATTGCTTTGTAGATCATATATTTTGTCTCATTAATATCTGAAGCAAAATATTCAAATATTATTATGCTAATATATTTTATAAGTGATTGTCTAATTAAATTTACTTCAAAAATCTTGCCAATTCTAAAGCAGCGTTAGCGTTTTTTAAATGCATTTTTAGCTTAAAAAATTCAAATTGAGTTTAAGCATTTTTTATTTAATTATTTTTAAGGTGGAGCTTAAAGCTTCTCCAAAAATAAAATCATTTACAGACACAACCTATGAGCTTTATTAAAAGAGTACCTTGGAGTGTTACAATATACTTTATCATGTTTTGAATTTTTCGAAATTTCATCCATTCGTTTACTAGATATAGATATAACCGTTTCTATGTATTAAAAAAATTAGAGTGAACATGAGTGTCATTGTACATCTTGTGGAGTCTACTTGTAATTTTTTACCTACTAGGTAAAAATAAATAAGTAAATTTCTGGTCAAACCTGATTTAAGTCAAATGCAAAACCCTCACCTTTTTCATCAAGCAGCGGGATTTCTAAGCCAAAAACCTCACATTCTTCATCAAAGTTGCGCGATTTGTTACGCTCATTCCTCAGGCCGCGTGATTTTTGCAGTTTCTCATAGGGATGTCAATTTTACCCGCGGGTAACCCTACCCGACGGGTAAACGGGTAATAGGGTCGGGTATCGCCCGAACCCGATATTTTTGCCATCGGGTAGGGTAGGGTACGGGTTTATTATATTACCCGTTTACCCTACCCGATTACCCTACCCGCCTACCCGATTACATACTTATGTATTATTTTACATGTTATATATTATATAATTATCATTATATTTAATATATTATGTTTATAATATATGATTTAATATATAAAATAACATATAATGTAACATTTACATATTATATATGTTATATTTGATTTATTGTATCACATTATATATGTTATATATACATATTACATATTATTTATAATATTTTTATATATCAATCGGGTAACCCGATTACCCGCGGATAACCCGATTACCCGACGGGTATTACCCGTACACGTACCCGAATCAAATAGGGTAGGGTATGGGGGAAGCATACCCGTACCCTACCCGACCCATTTACATCCCTAGTTTCTCAGGTCGATTTCACCGATCTTCATCAACATATGTCATTGATCCTCTATCAATTCTCGCAGAAATAGAATTCAGCCAAAATCTGGAATAAATCAATCATAGTAATTGTTAATTGACTTCAAAAAAATCATGAACATGAGCTATTAATGATTTTCATTTCATTATTTGAACATTAGAATTGTGTTTTCATTACAAATTCGAAAATGTTTTGAAGAGGTTTGTTTTATGATTTCTCGTAGATATGGATACTGAAGTTTATAATGATAGAATAGTGCAAGAACATCAGAAAGGTAAGAACCCGACAGTAAATGTTATTCTGTATGACAGTAAACATTAGTTTACCCAGCAGTATACTTTAACTGCTCATGTGTTTTGTTTCTAATGTGTTCAGATTCTCTTGCTATTATAATTGGTAATGAGCATGAAATAGAGAACTCAAGTTCTGAAGATATAACCAGCAGATCGATATTGGACGATGGTTTGAACAACAATAATGAAGGTAACAAGAGACAGTAAATGATATTCTGTATGACAGTAAACATTAGTTTACCTAGCAGTATACTTTAACTGCTCATGTTTTTCGTTTTAATGTGTTCAGATTCTCATGCAATAATAATTGGTAATGAGCATGAAACAGAGAAGTCAAGTTCTGAAGATATACCCATCAGATCTATATTGGACGATTGTTTGAACAACAATAATGAAGGTAAAAACCCGACAGTAAATATTATTCTGTATGACAGTAAACATTAATTTACCTAGCAGTATACTTTAACTGCTTCCTTTATATTGCATTAAAGTTACTGGTTTTTAATATGTTCAGTGACAGTGTACGTTTATTCAAATAACAGTACACCATGAATTCCTTGACAGTATACTTTATGCTCTTAACTTTTTGTGATTTTTTACAGAAATCCCAAATGAGTCAATAGACATGTCTGATTCGCTACTTGGGGTTAAAAGAAGCACAATTACTGAAATGTATGATTTATACCGCATGCATGCTCGTTGTCAAGGTTTCAGCGTTCGAAAGTCAACAAATCGATTCTCAACAAAAGGAGAACTTGTGGGAAAATCATTTGTGTGTTCTAATGCTGGGGAAAAAAGAAGATCAGACGAAAAGAGGAAAAGAAAGCCAACCCTACGAACAAATTGTATGGCAGAAATGAAGGTTTCAAGGACTACAGGAGGGCTGTTTGAAGTTGTGAAACATAATATGTTCCACAATCATGAATTAACTAGGGCAGATTTGAACCACTTACACAGATCAGAGAGGAAAATCACAAATGAAAAGGCAAAGACAATAGCGAATATGGTTGATTATGGAATAAAGCCAATGGACACCTACAGATACATGGTTCATGAAGCTGGGGGGTGAAGAGAATGTTGGCCACACCAAGAGAGATCACCTAAATTTCATAAATCGTATGAAAATGCAACAAATTGAAGGAGGAGATGCAGAAACTGTCATAGACATGATACAAGAAGAAATTCAAGAAGACAATGAGTTTTTCTACAAAGTGAAGATGAAAGATGGAAGGTTGTGCAATATCTTTTGGAGGGATTCATTAATGATGGAGGATTTTGATATATATAGTGATATTCTTATATTTGACACAACATATAGAACAAACAAATACAATTTGATTTGTGCTCCGTTCATAGGCATAAACAACCACTGGAAGAACGTGATGTTTGGATCCGCTTTTCTATCAGATGAAAAACTGGAGTCATTTGAGTGACTTTTCACAGCATTCAAGAAGTCAATGAGAGGAAAATCACCAGTAACAATATTCACAGATCAAGATTTTGCAATCGCAAAAGTAATTGAGAAGGTACTGAAGACATATATTGTACAAAACATAAACCTATACTGTGCAGTATATGTTTATATACTCTGTAGTATATAAACATATATTCTGCATATTGTATCACATTCACAGAAATCTTTTCAGCACACTATAAATAATCTGTTTTATTTTTAATTTAGGTTTTCCCTGATTCAAGACATAGACTTTGCCAATGACATCTTTACCAAAATGCTATAATAAGATTTGCAAGTTTAAAGGGGACAACACATTCAAGGACACCTTCAACAAGTGCTTATCAGGCTGTGTCGATGAAACTGAGTTTGAAACTTGTTGGAAGAATATGATAACAACTTACAGCCTTGAAAGGAATGAGTGGTTTACAAGATTGTATACTCTAAAGGACAAATGGTGCACTGCATTGAGCAAAGACTTCTTTTCTGCTGGAATACGGTCATCCCAAAGAAGTGAAAGCACAAACAAAGTGATCTCATTCAATGCAAAGAAGAAAACAAGTTTGACTGATTTCTAGGCTATTTTCAAAGAAATAGTAAAATGTTGGCGAAGCACAGAAAAATATGACGAGCTCAAATGTTCAACATCAAAGCCTTATTCAAGTTTACCAATGTCAGGGATCATAAAACAAGCATCAGAGGTCTATACTACAAAAACTTTCAAAGATTTTGAGTAGGAATTTCAGAAATGCATTTCAAGTTACTCAATCATAGTTGGAGTAGAAGACAATACAATGATCTATCAAGTTTCATCAGGCATTACTGATGCCAAGAGAAGCACAGTAATATATGACAGCACACTCAATTTAATATCATGCAGTTGCAAAAAATATGAAGAGTGTGGAATTCTTTGTTACCACTGCTTGAGAGTGTTACACATAAATTCTGCACAAAGCATTCCAGAAATTTACATAAAAAAGAGATGGACAAAAATGGCAAAATCAAATGTTTGGGAGAAATGGAGCAAGACAGATACAAACAAAGAAGGCAATCACACAGCCACTCAATGGAGGCATCAACTGGTACGCAACTACTATAACATGATATTGAAAAGCAAAGAAAATGAAGAAACAAGGAGAATTATGGAAGAAGGATATAAGAGAGACAAGCAAGCTATTGATGCTTTCTTCGAAACTGCAGAACCAGTGGCTGCAGTTAAGTCATTGAACAACATTCTGATCCAATTCAATCAACTTCAAAGGGGAGGAGGGCACAAAGGCCAAAAAGTCAACTTGAAAAACGAAGGAAGAAGAAAGCCAGAGAAGCAGTTGAAATAAATGACAATGAATTTGGTTCAGCAACACCAAATGTTCGTATTTTTTAGATATAATTTTAAACAGAATATGATATAAAGCCTGATAGTATATTCAATATTTGAATGCAGTACATTTTGTGATGAGCGCCAGTACAGTATACTTTTTTTAGTTAATTTTTGTTTCACATGTGCATAATTTATTTTTTCACTTCACCATTAAAAATCATCAAGCATTTCACAAAAAAAGAAAAATAAATTCACATCCTCAAAGTAATAACAAATAAATTTGGCTCAGACAGTAGATTATGTCAACCTTGCCAGTATATGTTATACCCCTTGATATTATATGTTAGTGATTTCAACTCCTAAACACACAGCTAAACAGAATCTGGAAATCGCACAAAGATCAATCTGAAAACACACACTTAGTTCGGCCAAAGTTGTGACCGAACACGACTTGCGCAGAACAGGAAATATAAATGAATCACACACAAGTTTTACGTGGTTCGTTCAAGATGAACTACATCCACGGAGGCAAGGCACACCCCAATCCACTAAGAAATCCAATCAATTACAGAGAATACACTCAAGAAACAAAATGCCCAATTCTGGAACAAACTAGGGCAGAAACCGTTCCCTCTCAAAATATTCTCTCTAATCTAAGAAACAGGAAAATTGCTCGACGTAGTGTTGTTCTCCTTGATGAGAGCTTTACAATGATATAAGAATTGAAGCTCGAATGTAACCGTACAAAAAGTTCTAACTGAATCAAGTTGAGCTCAGCTACCGGACAAAAGTGACGGTTTTCTTCGTCACAAATCCTGAAACTAACTCGTCACAATCAGCGGTTATTCTCAACTGCCACGAACTCGGCTCACTCTGACCAGCTTTGCTTCTTGATGCTCAAACCCGGTCCAAACCTTCGGTTCTTCACCTCTTGAACCCGGTTCCACATTCCCAACACACCATATTACCAAGTATAGCTCACTTGATGAGATTGAACACTACCTCACAAATCTCCACCTCAATGAATCAAGTGTTCCTCTTAATGCCTCACCACTGCCTGTCTGTTATTGCTCTTCATGACATTGCTCAAGCTGCAGCAAGCTCGAGCAATGTTCCACTTTGTTTCCAGGTACACCCTTTGTAAGAAAATCAGCAGGATTATGCAAAGTGTGTACCTTCTTCACCTCCACAGAACCAGAATCAATGATATCTCTAGCAAAATGTAACCTAACATCAATGTGTTTTGACCTTTCATGAAATGCTTGATGTTTCACAAGCTGTAAAGCACTTTGATTATCACAGTAGATTGCCACACACTTCTGCTTGATATCCAAATCTCTCAGAACCCCTTTCAGCCAGATTGCCTCTTTGATAGCTTCAGTTAGGGAGATATATTCTGCTTCAGTTGTTGATAGTGCCACAACTGATTGTTGTACACTTCTCCAGCTGATGGCTGTTCCAAATAAGGTAAACACAAATCCAGAAATGGATTTCCTTGTGTCTATGTTTGCTGCAAAATCAGAATCAGCAAACCCCTCCAATGCAACAGTACTTCCATCCACTCTTTTTTCAAACTTCAGTGACAAATTCACTGATCCTTTCAAATACCTCATCACATGTTTCAAAGCTTCCCAATGCTCAACTCCTGGATTTGACATGAACCTGCTTACTAAAGATACAGCATATGCCAAGTCAGGCCTGCTACAAATCATTCCATACATAAGACTTCCAACTCCACTTGCATAAGGAATATTGTTCATATGTATGATTTCCTCTTCAGTCTTTGGGCATTGTTCTTTGGAAAGTTTCTTCTGTAGATTAACTGGGGTGGAGAGAGGTTTGGCTTCATGCATATGAAACCTCTCCAATACTTTATGTAGATATTGCCTCTGAGATAACCAAAGCACTCCAGCTTCTCTGTTTCTTAGAATGTTCATGCCCAAAATCTTCTTGGCTTCTCCCAGATCTTTCATGTCAAATTCAGTATTAAGTCTATCCTTCAACCAATGTACCCTCTTCTTGTTCCTGCTGGCAATTAGCATGTCATCCACATACAATAGAAGGAAAACTTTATCTTGCTTTGAACCTTTGTTGAAGTAAACACAACTATCATAAAGACTTCTTACAAAGCCAACACTGATCATGAAGTCATTGAACCTCTTGTTCCACTGTCTTGGACTTTGTTTAAGTCCATATAGTGACTTCTTCAGTAAACATACTTTGTCTTCTTTCCCAGGAACAACAAAGCCTTCTGGCTGTTTCATATATATCTCCTCATTGAGTTCTCCATGTAAGAAAGCTGTCTTTACATCCAGTTGTTGTAATTCCATGTCCTCTTGTGTGACTTTTGATAAAAGCAACCTGATTGAGCAATGCTTTACCACTGGAGAGAAAACCTCATTAAAGTCAATCCCTTCTCTTTGTGTAAAGCCCCTAGCCACCAATCTTGCTTTAAACCTCACCTGTTTGGATCCTGCTGTCTCTAGTTTCTTCTTGTATATCCATTTAGAGCTTACAAGTTTCTGACCTTTTGGTTTATCCACCAATATCCAAGTCTTATTCTTTTCCAGGGACTCCATCTCTTCAATCATTGCCTGTATCCAGTGTTCACCTTCTTCACAGTCTAGTGCTTCTTTAAAGCTACTAGGCTCTTGTGATTCCAGGTCTTCAGCAACACTCAAGGCATAGTAAACACTCCCTGCTTGACCATAGAAATCAGGTTTGTTGATTGTTCTTCTAGGCCTGTCCCTTCCAATGCTGTATTCTCTAACATTTTGTGAAGGTCCAGTTTGTTCTTCTTCTTTAGATGATGAATCACTATCTTGTAGATTTTCTTGTGGTTGAGGTGTGTGATTATCTTCAGCAGGATGCTCCACCTGAATTGATATCTCCTCTGTCTTTGTAGCACCATCAAATTCTTCCTTAGAGCCTGTAGAAGAGTAAGCCATCACATTCTCATTAAACTTTACATCTCTACTTGTGATTATCTTCTGATTTCCCTTTTCTAAGCACCACAATCTGTAGCCCTTTATTCCATCCGGATATCCAAGAAATACCCATCTTAGAGCCCTTGCATCTAGCTTGTCTTGCTTGACATGGACAAAAGCAAGACACCCAAACACCCTTAACCCTTCATAACTTGGTTTCTGTCCACTACACACCTCTTCAGGTGTTTTGAACCCAATCACTGATGAGGGTGACCAGTTAATGAGATAACATGCTGTAGCAATGGTTTCTCCCCAAAATACCTTTGGTAACCCAGCATCCAACAGCATACACCTCACTCTTTCAAGAAGGGTCCTGTTAAGTCTCTCAGCAACTCCATTCTGTTGAGGATTCATTGGAACAGTCCTGTGTCTCTTGATTCCTCTTTCTTCACAGAAGTTTGTAAACTCAATAGAGAGATATTCCAGTCCATTATCAGTCCTAAGGTGCTTCAGCTTCTTCCCTTTGACATTTTCCAGTTGAATCAACCATGTTTTGAACTTATGAAAAGCATCACTCTTGTTCTTCATCAACATGAACCACACCTTTCTGCTGTAATCATCAATTAAGGACATGAAATACCTTGCACCACCATGAGATTCTGTTCTTGCAGGACCCCATATGTCAGAGTGAACATAATCTAATGGCTCTTGAGTTGTGTGAACACCCTTTCCATAGGGCAGCTTCTTGGATTTGCCCAAAGCACACTGATCACAGAACTCCAGTTCTTGATTTCCCATATTTCCAATTACTCCACTTCTTGACAGTTCCTTCAATCCTTTCTCTCCTATGTGTCCAAGTCTCTTGTGCCATTTAGCAAGCTCAGAACTGCTCAACAGTCCATTATGCTGTCTACCTTTTATCACCAATTTCCCATGTTTTGTGATATGCAAGAATCCATCTCTTGAGCTAAACTGACATCCACTAATTACTAAAGAACCGAGAGATAAAAGATTTCTTTTAAGGCCAGGAACATATCTTACATTTGAGATGACTCTGACCACACCATCAAACATCCTTATGCTCACTGATCCAACTCCTTTGACCTTGCATGATTGGTCATTTCCCAGGAGAACATTTCCACCATCTTCTCTCTTCAGTTCATCAAACCATGACTGGTGTGGACACATATGAAAAGAACAGCCTGTGTCCAAGACCCATTCCTTTACCATTCTTGATTCAGTAACATTTAATACCTCTGGAGGATCTTCTTGATGATCAATAGCAGCAGCTTCTGCCCCTTGATTTCCACCTTTCTTATTTCTCTTAGGACAGTCCTTCTTCAAGTGACCTGGCTGCTTGCACTTGAAGCATTTCCTCTTCTCAACCCAGTCATTCCCCTTCTTAGGATTAGAATCCCCTGACTTTGGATCCTTAGCATTCTGTCCCTTCTTGCCTTGCCAAGGTTTCTTGAATTTGACATTCAAACCTTCTCCAGATTGCACCATGCCTTTATCCCCTTGAGTCTGGAAACATTTGGACCTCAGAGCCTTCACTATTCCATCATAAGATAGCTGCTCATCTCTCCCATACATCAAGGCATCCTTAAAGCTTTCCATGGATTTTGGAAGAATGTTTAACACCATCAATGCCTTGTCATCCTCCTCCAATTTCACATCCAGATCTTCCAATTCTTCAATCATCTTAATGAACTCATCAAGTTGATCAGAAATTACCTTGTCTTCAGTGATCTTGAAGGCCAACATCTTCTGCTTCAAGAACAGCTTGTTGGAAACTGACTTTGATTGATACAGTTCTTCCAATCTCCTCCATGCTTCTGAGGAACTCTTGCATCTTGAGACCTCCCTCAACGGTTTATCACCCAAACATAGGAAGATAAGACTTAGGGCCTTCTTATCCACTGTTGCAAACTTGGATTTCTCAGTTTCTTCCCATGAATCCAGAGGTATCAATGCAAGATCAAGGCTATTGTGAACCAATACTGCATTCATCTTGATCTTCCACAATGTGAAATCATTCCTTCCTGTGAACTTCTCAAAATCCATCTTCATACCAGCCATTCCTTCCCTTCTTCAAGCTGTGAGAGTTGATTTCCCACAGACGGCGCCACTCGTTAGTGATTTCAACTCCTAAACACACAGCTAAACAGAATCTGGAAACCGCACAAAGATCAATCTGAAAACACACACTTAGTTCGGCCAAAGTTGTGACCGAACACGACTTGCGCAGAACAGGAAATATAAATGAATCACACACAAGTTTTACATGGTTCGTTCAAGATGAACTACATCCACGGAGGCAAGGCACACCCCAATCCACTAAGAAATCCAATCAATTACAGAGAATACACTCAAGAAACAAAATGCCCAATTCTGGAACAAACTAGGGCAGAAATCGTTCCCTCTCAAAATATTCTCTCTAATCTAAGAAACAGGAAAATTGCTCGACGTAGTGTTGTTCTCCTTGATGAGAGCTTTACAATGATATAAGAATTGAAGCTCGAATGTAACCGTACAAAAAGTTCTAACTGAATCAAGTTGAGCTCAGCTACCGGACAAAAGTGACGGTTTTCTTCGTCACAACCTGAAACTAACTCGTCACAATCAGCGGTTATTCTCAACTGCCACGAACCCGGCTCACTCTGACCAGCTTTGCTTCTTGATGCTCAAACCCGGTCCAAACCTCCGATTCTTCACCTCTTGAACCCGGTTCCACATTCCCAACACACCATATTACCAAGTATAGCTCACTTGATGAGATTGAACACTACCTCACATTATATGTTATAATACAGGATAATATATTTCACATTTGAGCAGTATATAATATCAACCTTGGCAGTATATGTTATAACCGTTGACAGTATATGTTATAAAGTCTGATAGTATATGGTACATTTGAGCAGTATATAATATCAACCTTGACAGTATATGTTATAACCGTTGACAGTATATGTTATAAAGTCTGATAGTATATGGTATCAACCTTGACTGTATATGTTATAACCCTTCACAGTATACGTCGTGGATTGTACACAACACAATTGTTTATATTTTGAAAATTATTTTCAAGCTGCACAGTATATTTAATATTTGAACATAGTATATTTTATTATGTAACACAGTACATGTACGATTGTATTATTTTTTCTTGAATATTAACAAATATTTATGTTGCCTTATAAAATAGATCATTTCAAACAATAAGAATAATAAAAAAACTAGTACAAACTACTAATATTCCAAAAAAAAAACACCAATTGTCCAACAGAACTTCGTATCCTCACATCTATCCCAAAATCAATCCACATTTTTCATTTCTTTTTACCTTTCTCTGCCTTACGCAACTCACCAAGAGCTTTTCCCCTATCCTGTGCTGCTTTCTTCTTCGTTTCCTCAATTCTTGATATTAACTTCTTCTTGCCCTTGTTGAAATTCTGCACATCTTGGAGAAGTTCTTTTTTTGCTTCATTAAAATGTGAAATAACAATTTGAATGTAGAATTCTCCCCGGAGAGCACGAGGAACATCAGCCTAAAATGAACATAAAAAATAATAAAAATATTTAAGTTCATCAAATAAGTACTATTTGAAAAAAAAAAAAAAAAACCAGAAAAATACCTTCAACAAATTTGGTTCAACATACACAGCACCATCAAAATACATCATATGATGCATCAAGTAAATGGCGCAATCCAAATCCGTCTTCCTCTTCTGCCATTTAAATAGCACATTCTCAAACATAAATTGCAAAATATCTTTGGCCTTCGAATGTCGTATTTCCACGAAGAAATTCAGCCAAATTCTTTTGTTGCAAAAAAAGGTATTAAAATAACATCAACAACTTATAAGAACAAAACCACACAAAAATATCATATTGTTAATATAAAAACTATACCGATTATCCAGGTAGTGAAACTTCTTATCAACAAAATTTATAGCAACACAAGCATAATGTCCTTTCAGAACAAACGGGACAAAAATCTACAACATAAAAAAGACAGAAAGTGGTCATCATAAAAACAAACTGCTTCAAGAAAATAATTCGGGTATAAAAAATATATATACCGCATCGGGTAACTATATATACTGCGTAATATACAAACATCTACTATGCATGTTTTATCATATCACCCAGAAAACGTATAAGCAGAAACTAACCATCTCGGCATTCTTCAATAGATTTAAATCTTGTTCAGCCCACAACTTCAATGACCCTATCAATTCTCTCACATTTTCTTTCTCTTCACCGACTTGTCCGATAATTTTTGTCAATGCGCCCTTTTAAAAACAAGCAAGAAAATGTAAAATTACTGAAAAACGTAATAATAAATAAATATTTAACAACTTACACTGTGCTCGGTATTAAAAATAAATCGGCTCCGTCGATTTTCAGCCCATCCCCTTTGTTAATCATCAAGCACCATGCATCAATAATTGAATTGTAAACTTCTGATGATGGATTCAAAGAAATCATATCTTGCTTAACAATACTAACAATCTCCACTCCTAAAACAAACAGCCCTGCAACCAGAAAACACATATACTATGTTTGTAAAAAACAAAATACTATAAAGATGAATTAAATATACTGTAATACAAAAAGAATTATACTTAAAAATCTCTTTTAGGATCTGCACTGTATAAGCAATAATCAATGATCTCTTTATGGGTTGCATCCATTGATGTGAACAAATGGTTAAATGATGAAAACAGTGGGCAAACATAACTAGCACTCTTATCAATCTTCAAACTCTGAACGTCCAGATCAGGTACAACATTTTTCTTCCTTGCACTGACAGACTTTAGTGCATCCACTATCTCCCTAGCTGAAGCAGTCTCATCGTCACCTGGTATTCTTTCACCAGAACTCCCAACATCAGGTGATGGTGTGAGGATGTGAAAAGCAGGAGCATCAAATTCCATCTTCTTAAACTTCATGAAATTATTGACAACATCATCAATAATTTCATGAACTCTTGCATCCGACCAGAATTTTTGTGAATCTGACGATTCTGGTGTCAGAGAATTTCTAGCTTCATCAACTGAACATTTCTTCAACTCCATCAGCTTTGACATATAAAAATTTGAAAGTATTGAAGCATCCCTCTTAAAGAAAAGAAGAGTTTCATGAAGCCGCTGCAAAACAGGAAATTAATTAAATAACAGAAAAATAACATATACTGTTTATATACTGCACATTATATAAACATATACTGTATATTTTACAAAACAGCAATACTTACATCAGTAGCTACTCTTTCAATCTCATATTTCTTTACCTCACTGCTAGGTACAGAAAACTTAATAAGTTCACCCTCCTCAACATCTTCATACAACTTCCCGCCATCCTTTCCAGACCCCACATCACCCCTACCCGGTAAAACTCGGCCATTCCTTGAAATTGGATATGTATCATTGATTAGATAGCCATCACCGTATCTCTTTGCCCTTGCCTCCTCACGACACCTCTTAGATATATTATCATCGTTCCAATGACAAATAAGAGGTAGTGAGAACTATGCAGCCACCTGCGTATTTACCATTCTGGTTCACATAGTTATCAACAGATTGGCAGAGTTTCTCAACAACATATTTGCACCAATCGAATTTTGCGATCAAAGAGACATCCTCTGTAGCTTTCAAAGCACCAATAGTTATTGACCTATTGGGTGCTGGGGCCAAGAATGAACACAAAGAATACAATAAAAAAATTCTTTTGAAATCATCACCACCGTCAATCAATCTATCCACAAACAAAGACTCCAAGCTGCTGACAAGAGTACTAGCAGCTATCCCATACTCAGATTGCAGTCTTGAAACCAACTTCGAACTCTCCTTTGTAAAGACATACAATGGAACATCAGATCCCTCATTCCTTGGTATCATAAAAACATCGTATACACCGTCAGCCGTGACAAGGAATGTCCTGAAATCATCCAATCTCAACATCCTAGAACTAGAGTCAAAATTAGACACCAACCACTTCAGCATCCCTGCATGACAATTCTTTTTCATATTGATTTGCAGCAAACCACCAAAACCCATATCCTTAACGTCCTTTCTTTGAGCATCAGAAAATTTACTCATAACCTTTACAAGACTTGTTGTTCTACACTGGAAATTAAAAACCCTGCAATTTTAAAAGGGAGTAAAGAGTTAATAATAAATAAAAAATACTGTAATAAAGTAACACTCCTCACACACTACCCTAGAATCATTCATATACTATGAGGGTTAAAATGACATACTATGAATATAAAATTGCAAACAAAATTACCTTTCTTCTGAATGTTCACCATCATCAATAATTATGTAATTTCCTTTATCTGGTTCTTCAATAACAGGATCATCTTCACCAGATTTCCTCTCACCTCTTCCTTTACTCTTTTTCTTAATGGGTTCATCAACACGAAGACCTTCACCTCTTCCCTTCCTCTTTTTATTATTTCCAGGACTATCCTGCTTTTGAGGAGCTTTAACAGCAGTACTATTCTCCTTATTGGGACTTTCTACAACAGTACTAGCCTTCTTGGAAACTTTCTCCTTATTGGGACTTTGTACAACAGTACCAGCCTTCTTGGAAACTTTCTCAGATTTTTTAACTAGTTTTTCCGTACTTTTCTTCTTCTTCTCTACAACTTTTGGTGCAGATTCGTCTATTTTCTTATTTTGGAAGATCTCAGAACTCTCTTCTTCATTCTAGGAGGTTTAGAAATCTGTTGCTTGACACGACTTGACTTACCTACTGATTCACTAGATTTTTTATCCATTTCACTATAAGAAAATGAACCTATAACATTAAAACAATAATGTCAGACAATTAAAGATAATAAATATAGAAAATTTAAAGATTTAAATACCAAATTATACTCTAACTGTGAAACAGATTGATGTATAAAAAAATATACTGCATCAAACAACTATTTATAATGTACCGTTTATTCACATATACTCTACCGGTTATTAATATATACTGCGTATATTAAATCATATCAACACAACGTGTTCAAAAATAACACATTATCAACACATACTACATCACATACATATATATATACTGTTCTATTTATCCATTTTACTATAAGAAAATGAACCTATAACATTAAAATAATAATGTTAGACAATTTAAGACAACAAACAACTATACTGCATCAAACAACTATATTTTTACCGGTTATTAACATATACTGCGTATATTAAATCATATCAACACAACATGTTCAAAAATAACAAATTATCAACACATACTCCATCACATACATATATATACTGTACTGTTTATCCATTTTACTATAAGAAAATGAACCTATAACATTAAAACAACAATGTCAGACAATTTAAGGCAACAAACAACTATACTGCATCAAATAACTATATATATTGTACCGGTTATTAACATATACTACGTATATTGAATCATATCAACACAACATGTTCAAAAATAACAAATTATCAACACATACTACATCACATACATATACATACTGTAATGTTTTGAAATATATACTCTATATATATGATTTAATATACACATGTACAAAGAAAAAACATGCAAAACCCTAGAAATATCCAGCAAAACAAAAAGCCTTAACAGGTAAAAAAACAAACAAAACAACCACAGCACAACCAAACTTCACTACAAAAACGCGAAAAAAAATAAGAAGAACAGAGAAGAAGAATCCAGGATAAAAAAAAACTCAAAAAAAACACCATAAAACATAACTTACCAACTCCAGCAGCAGCGAAACCCGGACGATTACAGACGAAACGAAAAATCCACAGACGAAAATCGACAGCAAAACTTGCGAAAATCACAAGAGATTAGAGAGAGAAAACGCAGTTAGAGAGAGAGAGACAACCGCCTTTTATATGATGGTAAAAAATTTAAAAACAGGTGTAAAAAAGTAAAAAAAAAAAAAAAAAAAACGGAGGTAAAATTGGCCGGTTCAGACCGGTCTGAACCGTGTGGTTTATTTGGGCTGAATCAGTGGGGCCCACAAGGTGTACAATAACACTATGGTGCATCTTATGCACCCAAGTTTTTGCCAAAAAATTAAGATATCTTTTATCAATTCTATCCAATCTCTCCTAATCTAGTTTAACATGAGTTAGAGTAATGAATATTAGTGCCAAGCGAACACCACAATCATTTTCTGTAAATTTCAAATTCATCTTATAGAAATTCTTCGACCCAAACCCTACTTCAACAGAGTTTCTTATGTTTCTTTGAGAGAAAATTTCGTTCTTATCCTGTAACTTAGGGTCGGTTTAGAAAAGTATATATATAGAATTATTAATTTTGGTCATGTATGTTAGGATCGAGTTTGATTTTAGTCCTTGTATGTTAGGTTCGAGTCCAATTTGAGGACAATTTTTGCCGAAAATTGTAAAACTATCCGGAATTTGTCACTTGTACTGCATGTGTTCACAAATCTTGGCTACATTACTCAATGGGCTGCAAGCACCCCCAGAAAATTGATGCACTCTTCTGCGCTCACTCCATATCCGAAGTCTAAGCCCTCACCCCACTTCTTGACAAATTTCGAGCCATATTCCGTAGGGTGGCGCCTTTTGTCCATGTGAAGAAGTTGCCATGGCTTATCAAGATCCATAATTTGAGTGTGGTGATCACAGTTGCGAATATTGATCGGAATGTGAAGAAGACGTTGAAGATGGCGATGGAGGCGAAAGGGAGTGGCTCGACATTTCTTATTAATTTTAAATAATGTGGTGTGCTACATCAACAATTTTGAACAAGTCAGTAACAATTGATCGAAAAGCCCCAAAATTTGTGAACACGTGTAGTGCACGTGACGTATTCCGGCCCATTTTACAATTTCTGGCAAAATTTGTCCTAAAATTGAACCTGATCCTAATATACATGACTAAAATTGGACTCTATCCTAGCATACAGAAATAAAATTGATAAATCAAAACATATAGAACTTTTTCTAAACTGACCCTAAGTTACATGACCAAAAACGAATTTTTTCTGTTTCCTTGAAGAGTATACTAGCTCCCATTATTATTAGTTAGATGAACTTCGAACCCTAGTTTATGTGTTAGTAAGGGAAAAATAAGATCTTTAAAAATTTGATTAAAATCTGTGCACATGAAATTCTTGATCATTGTAAGAGTTGTAACCATCTACATGTTCTAGATATATAAATATAATGTTTATACTTAAAAGTATTAATTGTTCAGAATAAATGTATTATAATACATTTACCTAGAACAAATAACATCTTTAGCATTGTAGTGCCATAATAAAAATAGTTCGGGCACTCACAAAAAAAGAAAAAAAAACACAAGGTACCTAAAATAGTACTCGACGGGATCAATATCTTGATCTTGGAGTGTGTAAATTGTCTTGGCCAAGACTTGCAAAAACCAACACCGGAAGGAGACTTCGGTGAAGAGCCTCCAACGCTCAAGTCAGCGATCGGAAAGTTGTGATGAAGTGTAGATATCATTTCAATATCATCAAGTATTTATGGTATGAAGTAAAGGTTTTGAGGATTCCAAAACCGGGTTCAAAGTGCAAGGAACCGGATCAGAGAACCGGTTTTAACCGTGATCAGAAATGATGTTAAAAGGAGGACCGGGCTTAAGTTAGTTATAACTGCCGTTCACAACGGTTTTAGTCCGTTGCATGAGAAACCGTTGTGAAAGCCCCGTTGCAGCAGTTTTGAATATCTTGAGTCAAAATTGGTTGCAACTTCTTCAACTCCCTGATTCGAGCTCCAGCATTTATATACATTGTAAACACTTGTAGTTGCGAGCTAGTAGACGTATTTTTCCCTCTGTAAACATTACTCAATCAAGAGAATTAGATCTCTAGGGTTTTCTACTCAAATCAAGCTATGATTTGGGGTTTTCTGGATTTCTGGATAATTCTTGTAATTGGTTGATTAGTGGAGTGAATTGAGGTGTATAGAACCTCCGTGGATGTAGATCACATTGATCAAACCATGTAAAAGCCCTGCGTTCATCATTTTTCTTTCCTGTTCTTGGTTCGGTTGTTAGTGGCCGATTTCTTTGTTGTGTTTCATTCAATTCAGTTGTGTGTTGTTTGTGTGTGAGGTTAAGCTAATCCTAACAAGTGGGGCCGTCTGTGGGAAACATTCTCACACAACCAGAAGATAAAGATGTCAGGAATGAAGATGGATTTGGATAAATGCTCAGGGAGGAATGACTTCTACCTATGGAAGATCAAGATGAAGGCCATTCTGGTGCAAAACGGGCTGGTAAGTGCTCTCAAGCCTGAAAGTGATTGGATAGAGACTGAGAAGCCCAAATATGCAGAAATAGACTAAAAGGCTTTGAGTTTAATCATCTTGTGCCTGGGTGATAAGCCATTGAGGGAAGTTTCGAGGTGCAAGAATGCAATTGAGGCCTGGACCAAATTGGAGGACCTTTATCAGTCCAAGTCAGTATCAAACAAGCTATTCCTAAAGCAGAGGTTGCTAGCTTTCAAAATGGTGGAGGAAAAGGACATTTCTGATCAATTAGATGAGTTTTCAAAACTTCTTGATGAGCTGGAAGATCTTGGGGTAACTATGGAGGATGATGACAGAGCCTTGATGGTGTTGAATGCTCTACCAAGTTCTATGGAAGGATTCAAAGATACTTTGATGTTTGGGAGGCAGGATAAACTGAGTTCTGACTCAATCATTACTGCCTTGAAGACCAAATGCTTACAGAATCAAGGAGACAAGAAGGTAACTCAATCTGGTGAAGGACTGAATGTTAAGTTCAAAAGAAACTACCAAAAAAAGAAGGGCCAAACCTCAAAGAATCCCAGAAGTGACAACATTGCTCGAAAGAAATCTGGAGAATGGATAGAAAACAGGAAATGTTTCAAGTGCAAAAAGATAGGGCATCTAAACAAAGATTGCCCACAGAAGATGAAGAAGAAAGAAGGCCAGGATGCTGAAGCTGCTACAGTTGAGCATGAAGAAGACACACCAGAGGTCTTGAATGTTACAGAGTAAAAAATGGAGATGGAATGGGTACTGGATACAGACTGCACCTTCCATATGTGTCCTCATGAAGAATGGTTTCAAAACCTCAAGAAAGAAGATGGAGGGTGTGTACTGCTGGGAAATGACCAATCCTGCAGATTTCAAGGCACTTGATCAGTAAGCATCAATATGTTTGATGGGGTTACAAGAAAAATTACAAATGTAAGGTATGTGCCTGGACTTAAAAGAAATCTGATCTCCCTAGGATCTCTTATTGCTACTGGGTGTGAATTTAAGTCTGTTGATGGTCAATTATACATAACCAAAGAGAAGAAACTGGTAATCAAAGGAAGACAACATAATGGATTATTTATCTTGATAGGAAAACCAGTGGTTGGGAATGTGGGGAATATTCTGGGTAAGGATGAATTAACACTGTGGCATAAGAGGTTAGGACACATTGGGGAAAGGGGATTGAAAGAGCTATCCAAAAGAGATATAATATGAGAGGTTGGAAACCAGACACTTGAATTCTGAGACAAATGTGCACTACGCAAATCACAGAAACTGCCTTATGCCAAGGGGATACACATTACTCAAGAACCTCTAGATTATGTTCACTCTGACATATGGGGACCATCCAGAACTGAAACTCATGGAGGAGGAAAGTACTTCATGTCTGTTATTGATGATTTCAGTAGGAAAGTGTGGGTGTTTATCTTAAGAAACAAGAGTGATGCCTTCACTAAATTCAAGACATGGTTGCTTCAAATGGAAACATTGAGGGGAAAGAAACTCAAGCATTTAAGAACTGACAATGGCTTAGAGTATCTATCTACTGAGTTCACAACTTTCTGTAATGAAAAGGGGATTACCAGACACAGAACAGTTCCCATGAATCCACAACAGAATGGAGTGGCAGAAAGATTCAACAAAACTGTTCTTGAGAGAGTAAGGTGTATGTTAATTGATGCTGGACTGCCAAAGGTGTTCTGGGGAGAAACAATAAATACAGCATGTTACCTAATAAACAGATCACCTACATCATCTTTAGGGTTCAAAACACTAGAAGAAGTATGGAGTGGAAGAGTTCTAAATTACTCAGGTCTAAAGGTGTTTGGATGTTTGGCTTATGCTCACATGAAATCAGATAAACTTTATCCAAGAGCATACATGTGTGTGTTTCTGGGATATCCAGAGGGAATCAAGGGTTACAGGTTATGGTGCATGGAACCTGGGAGTCAGAAACTAATGATAAGCAGAGATGTGAAGTTCAATGAATCAATTATGGGATATCATTTTTCTGGAAATCAAGAAGAACATGATGGAGGTATTGAATCAGAAAGGTTATCAGTTCAGGTGGAGACTCAGATGGATCATGGACCACAGAGAGGTGAAAACTTGATTGCGCACTCAAGTGATAGTTCTTCAGAAGAAGAAGACATGCCACCCAGAAATACAAACCTGAGAGACTACAGTATTGCCAGAGATAGACCAAGGAGGCAAATACAGAGACCAGACTTTTATGGACAGGCTGGAAGTGTACATCATGCACTCAGTATTGCTGAAGACATAGAACATCATGAACCACAGAGTTTCAGAGAAGCAGTCAGTGGTGATGAAAGTGAATACTGGATTAGTGCAATGATGGAAGAAATGGAATCTCTGGAAAGGAATGGCACCTGGAAACTGGTGGATAAACCAAAGGGGCAGAAGCTGGTAAGTTCCAAATGGATTTACAAGAAGAAAGTTGAAGCTGGAGACTCAGATAGGATAAGGTATAAAGCAAGATTGGTAGCAAGGGGTTTTACTCAGAGGGAGGGTATTGATTTCAATGAGGTTTTCTCTCCTGTGGTGAAACATTTTTCAATCAGACTACTTTTGTCAAAAGTAACACAAGAGGATATGGAGTTACAGCAGCTGGATGAAAAAACAGCTTTCTTACATGGAGACTTAGTTGAGAACATATATATGAAGCAGCCTGAGGGGTTTGTGATTCCTGGAAATGAAGAAAATGTATGTTTTCTCAAGAAATCATTATATGGGTTGAAACAAGGTCCAAGGCAGTGGAATAAGAAGTTCAATGAGTTTATGTTAAAGCTGGTTTTGTCAGAAGTCTGTATGATAGTTGTGTTTATTTTGATAAGAGTACAAGTGTTGATCCTGTATACCTGTTGTTGTATCTGGAAGTTTATGGTTGTCTCAGAGGCATTACCTTCAGAAAGTGGTGGAGAGGTTTCAGATGCATGAGGCTAAAACATTGAGTATTCCAGTAAGCCAACAACTCAGACTGTCAAAGGAGCAGAGTCCTAACACAGCAGAAGAAGTAAGATACATAAGAAATGTGCCTTATGCAAGTGGGGTTGGAAGTTTAATGTATGGTATGATATGCAGCAGACCAGACTTAGCATATAGTGTGTCTTTGGTTAGTAGATATATGTCAAATCCAGGGAAAGCTCACTACGAGGCTTTGAAGCAGGTGTTAAGGTATTTAAAGGGAACAGTCAATCTGGGGTTGAAGTTTCAGAAATTGGCAAACATGACTATTCCTTTGGAAGGTTTTGCAGATGATGATTTTGCTAGTAATATTGACACAAGGAGGTCAATCACAGGATATGTGTTCACTTTATATGGTACTGCAGTAAGCTGGAGAAGTGGGCAGCAATCAGTAGTAGCTTTATCAACTACAGAAGCTGAGTACATGGCTTTGACAGAGGCAATTAAAGAAGCTATGTGGTTGAAAGGTATTCTGAAGGATCTGGGGATAAAGCAGGAATGTGTGTCTATATATTGTGACAATCAGAGTGCACTACATCTGGTAAAACATCAAGCTTTCCATGAAAGATCCAAGCATATAGATGTTAGGTTGCATTTTGCAAGGGATGTGATTGATGCAGGATCAGTGGAGGTTAAGAAAGTCCATACAAGTGACAATGCTGCTGATTTCTTAACCAAAGCAGTGCCTGGGAGCAAAGTAGTTCATTGCTCAAGCCTGATTAGGCTTGAACGATGTGATTAAAAGGATAAAGAGTAAGGCAGGTTTGAGGTAATGATATACACTTGACTTCATTGAGGTGGAGAATTGTAGATATCAGTTCAATATCATCAAGTGTTTATGGTATGAAGTAAAGGTTTTGAGGATTCCAGAATCGGGTTCAAAGTGCAAGGAACCGGATCAGAGAACCGGTTTTAACCGTGATCAGAAATGAAGTTAAAAGGAGGACCGGGCTTAAGTTAGTTATAACGGCCGTTCACAACGATTTTAGTCCGTTGCATGAGAAACCGTTGTGAAAGCCCCGCTGCAGCAGTTTTGAATATCTTGAGTCAAAATTGGTTACAACTTCTTCAACTCCCTGATTCGAGCTCCAGGATTTATATACATTGTAAGCACTTGTAGTTGCGAGCTAGTAGACGTATTTTTACCTCTGTAAACATTACTCAATCAAGAGAATTAGATCTCTAGGGTTTTCTACTCAAATAAAGCTGTGATTTGGGGTTTTCTGGATTTCTGGATAATTCTTGTAATTGGTTGATTAGTGGAGTGAATTGAGGTGTATAGAACCTCCGTGGATGTAGATCACATTGATCGAACCACGTAAAAGCCCTGTGTTCATCATTTTTCTTTCCTGTTCTTGGTTCGGTTGTTAGTGGCCGATTTCTTTGTTGTGTTTCATTCAATTCAGTTGTGTGTTTTTTGTGTGTGAGATTGAGCTAATCCTAACATGAAGTGTATCAGTTTTGTAACAGAATAGTAAGAACAATGTGTCATACCTTGCTGAAGAAGAAATGAAAAGCTTTACATACTTACTATACTCGGATTGAAGGGTAAGGATGTCTTTTTGCATGTGCCAGATTGATACACGTTGTGCATTTATGTTGATTTAAGTACTTATTTTATAACATTTACATGCATAAATGGTCGAGAATTGCTTATATTTGATATATTGAGTCGTTTGACGTGTATTAGCTTATTTTGTAGAATTTTAATGTTTTTTATGCTAAAAAGAAAATTTTACGAAGGCTACATGAAGAAAAAAGTCAAGAAGGAAAGCAATGAGCCACATTGGGCCCAAAAGTCAAGCCCAGTCCGTCAAAGAACCAACGAGACCGCGCCAAGATTGGAAGCGGCCACGTCAAAATCAAGCTCGAAACATAGTTTTTTACTGGTTGATGCGACCGCGCCGAAAGGCAACGCAGTCGCACCAAAAGCAGTCTCAGTGATGCGTTTGGAACTGTCAAGACAAACGACGTGGTCGCGTCGAAAAGTGTCCCCGAGTCCAAATCCATTTTCAAATAGGATTTTGATTCGATTCTCTTCAGGATTCATTCTCAATTTATATAAAGAGGCCCAAGCTCAAGATTTGAATCATCATCTCATAATTTTACATACTTTCAAGTACGAGACTTGGGAGCGAGAATCGACGAGCAAGACGTGACGAAGATCGAAGAGCTGACCAATCGGCTTTATTTATTTCTTGTGTAGTTTTGATTCATTATAATGTTTATCTTGGATTATTATTTGGATTTGATAGTAGGCATGAGTGACTAAATTACTCGTGTCTTAGGATTAGAAAGTAGGGATTTACAATTATGTTTGATTTTATCATTTGAGTTATAAACTTCGGTCTTTTTAGTATCTATCTACGCGTTTGTTATTATTTTATGATTGAGCATAACCTGATCAATTAGGTTTAGTCTAATCATTTAACGATTCTGCTTCGGGAGGAGAGAATTGTTAATAGATGTACGACATATAGCGTAGTTGTCTACCACTACTTAGGCAAATATTAAGGGGTTTTTGGGAGTTGTTAGGATTAATTTATTTAGGAGAGTAATTGTTCTAATTAATCTACGACTTAGTCGCTTTGGGAGAAGGGCTAGGTTAATTAAGTGCCGCCTAATAGATATTAAAACTGATTTAAAGGTTTATAATTTAGAGATTAGTCATTCATTAGCGTAATTCCTGAAATCAACACCCTAAGATACATTCTCTTTGATTGGAAATCAACTGTTAATAATTAATTCGTTTAATAGGACTATATGCAATATAGTTTAGTAATAAACAATCCTTCCCAATTTCAGTGTCTAGTTAGGATAATCCTAGATAATTAGGGTGTCGAACTACCTAAACTCATTCCATGTAGATCGACCTTGACTTCCACTACATACACCTACACCCGTACACTTGCGGTAATTAAGGATTATGATTAGAGCCCGTCACACATAAGCCCTAATCCTAGACCTGCGCTTTTGCGTAGGGACATGTTAGTGGTCCCCATACTTTTTGGCAGGAGGAATACGGTTGTCAGTGTACTAACTGACATTCATGCGCTTTCCTGTCGGGGCCCGCTCTACGATCATTTCACATGCTTTTCTAAGGAGTATAGTGCGCATTCTGAGCCTGTCTTAGGCTTCGTGCTTCATGCCCATGCCTCTTATTTCTAGGAGTGAGAATAGGTTAGTTCGTGCATCAAGGTGAAAGGATGATGGTCCTGCTTCTATTGTGATTCAATGTCCTGGGTGCGCCCTGGTTAGCTCCTTGCTATATATCATGGTTCCTGCTTCAAAAGGGTGTGACCCTTTATGGCACTACATGTTCCCCTGAAAATACTACGAGCAGGAAGTACGCTTCGTGCTCGGAGTAGGTATACTATCTGAGAACTGTCACTTCTAGCTGTCTCATTCGTCTCCTTGTTTCCCTCTCAATTGCTTTTTCAAATATCCATGCAATCTTTGGTTGTACATGTGTCAACCTATTTATTTCCAAACGTCTGGATGAGCACAAGTGTTAAGATCTGGTGGGGGTACCATTTTGATTTCCTCCCTTTCTTCACCTATAAATATGCCCATTTCAAATCATTTCACACTTTATTTTCCTTGACATTTCGATTGTTTCCGAGAGCTAATCCTTCAAAGCTTCCGGTGGAATTTCTGATCAAGCTCTAGCGATCGTTGTTCCTGTGCTTTAGATTTACTTTTCCATTGTAATCTAGGTAAGAATCTTACTTAAAGTACACTTTCCCAACCTCTTCTTTCTTTCATAACCATGTCCAACTCCTTCTATTTCTGTTTCCAGTAGCTGGTCTATTGGGGCAGAGGGCGAAGGCTCCTCCTTAGTCTTCGTGATTCCCCTGAGCGATAATCCTCTTCTAGCGATAGCGATAGGACTGTAGGAACTCCACCTGCCCCGGGGAGGGATACCCTAGCCTTAGTTCACTCCTCTGGGGTCCCGACCTCGTTTGCTGTGACTGTGGCTGTTGAGAGCACATCCCAGGCTCTAATCTCCGCGATTCAAGGTTGGACTCTTGTAGTTCACCCGAATCCGGAGGCATCTTCATCTAGGGCGATCATTGGTCGCGTAAAGAACGCAATGCCTTCTAGTGATTGAATGATACACCCGGTCTCTCCTCCTTCAACCATATGTTGGTTTTGGAAAGAAAAATGTTTTCTACTTCCGACTTTGTGATAGAGATCCTTTATGAGGATGAAATGCCCAATCATCTAACTCCTCCTACTTTAGCCTTTTGGAAAGCCCATGTAGAGGTAGGAGTACGCCTCCCTATTTATGAGTATCTAGGTGTTGTTGCCAATGCCTTCAACATCCCTTTAAACCAGATCAACCCCTCTTCTATCCAAATTGTCATCGCCTTCTACATCTTAGTGAAAGGGAACGGAGGATAGCCCGATGCGGAACTATTTCAGATCTTCTATGAGATGAAACATAGGAATAATTTTTTCTATTTTTCCGCTAAGAAGGATAACCTCTACTGCTTTGTAGGGAAACCCCCTAGTATAGAGAAGAAATGGAAAAAATAAGTATTTTATAGTCACTCCCACTTCGAGTACCTAGCCTTTTCCCATGACAGATAGCTTTATAGAGAACCGCGGTATACCAAACCCCAACGAGGATTCTATTTCTCCTCTAAATCATTGAGTATTAAAGAGGCTCAATGCCTGGGTGTAAAAGAAGAAAACGTTTTAGAATTGCCAACCTGTATAGGAAGCAGGAGGTTTTATCCCACTTTGGGTTCCTTCAGGCCAAGATTGACCTCCCTCCTAGGGCAGGTACTCACCTTACACTCTTCTTCATTTAGTTCTCCTCTTATGTTTATTGCTTTTATTTCTCAAGTTAACCAGTTCGTTCTTCTTTATGTTTCAGAAATAGATTGGAAAGCCGACATATTGGTGCACGATGATGATGATCTGGAGGTGGAGTGCTTAGGACAGAACCTCCCCGCTCCTGAGGACGCGCCATAGGCTGAGGGCAGCACAAATTAATTTTTCGAATTGACATCCTCTATAGTGGCGACCCAAGCCCCTCATACGCAAACTCTGGGAGGGAGTCGCACTGTGACAACCTCTGAGATTTGTGCCCAGGTGGCAGATTTGGCAAGAGGGCTTCAGAGTCGGATGGCTCCCGCGAGGCCTCCTCTAAGAGGCATAAGTCCTCTTATAAAGGCAAAGGCAAGGAGATCTGCAAGGCCTCCACTGACATCCTCTTAGTGGTTCTCTCGAAGTCCCTTCTGGAGCTGAACAACGAGGAGGCTGGCACTTTCTTGAAGCACCTACCTACCCTAGAGGCTGAAACCTTCTTGAAGCACCTTCCTACCCTAGCAAGGCCCTCATGAAGGGGGATAGTCAAAAGATCCACGAAGTCATCGTGAAGAACTTGGTTCAAGTAATGGTCCACTTGCCCCTTGCCCGATCTTTCTCATATTTCCAACTTTCTTTCTTTTCCCTTGCTAGGTGGTGACTGGGTTTGGCTACCTCATGAAGATGGAGGAGAAGGTCGTCCATGCCCCATGACCTAAGGGAGGCCCTCAAGAAGAAAGAGGTCGAACTCGTCACTGTCTTCTCCCAGGTAAACCTTGTTATCCTTGAGGAGGAAGCCCTCCAAATAGAAGTGGAAGAGTTGAAGGGAAAGCTAGCTTCCTCAGAAAAGACTCAAGCTGACCTAATATGCCATTATGATAGGCGGGAGGCGAAGGCATCGGGGATTGATAGAGAGCTATCAGCTTAGCACCCAGTATCTGAAGGATATGAGCCCTCATATTTCGTACTTCGTGAAGAGTTGACTCCTTGCCACCAAGTCCCATGCCAAAGCTTAAGGTCTCAACCTGAAGCTCAGCGGGTGGGTGGGCGCGGGCGAGGGGAGGGGGGGGGGAGGGGAGGGTTGGCTGTGGAGGCTTTGAAGGAACGTCTTACCTTGAAGGGGGATAAGATGCGAGGTGCCGACTATACCTGGTGGCAATCGGTGATTCGTTATGCCACCAGCAAACTTGTGCACGAAGCCTCCTCATTCGATCTTACTTTGGCTCAGAAGCTGAAGTATGAAGTAGGAGGTGCATTGCATCCTGCTGGAACTTCGACAGAACATCTCTCTGAGCTAGGGGCCATCAAAGACACCTTCACACCTGATGTGGATGATGCTGCGAACAAGGAGGATGAAGCGCCGGCCCCTTAGAAGTAAGCTGAAGGAGATGAAAAGGAGGAGGATGAAGAAGAATATGGCTTAGAGCTTTTGGTTGTGTGTTTTGTTTATTTTTTCTTTTTGTATCAAGGAATTGGGGGCACTGTCCCGATGTAGGTGCTACCCTGTATGCTCCCGATTTGTAAAATCCAAATTATCCCTGTCTAGGATTGTAAATGAAATGACTTCCACAAGTACTTCAGATCGTGTCTCATACATCATTATGTTTTTCTCTTTCCTTTAGTTTTTGTGTTTCTGTAAGTATTACTTTTTTCTCTTTAAAGTTCGTCTCTTTTTTGTTTCAAAATATTGAAAGATAAGCTTCGTACATGGGCAGTGGTAGGTATACCACCCTACTTCCCCTAAAAAACTTGACTGCTTTTAGCCGAAGCTAATAGTGGTCAGTGTAGGGTTTCTTTATATTTTTCAAGTTTGTAACTTCGCACTTGGTGAAGATCATGGCTTCGTACTTGGGTTGAGGTTTTGTCTGGTTAAGACCATGGCTTAATGCTTGGTTAAGACTAAGGCTTTTAGCCAAAGCTATTAGTGGTCAATGTAGAGTTTCTTTAAAGTTTTCAAGTTTGTGACTTCGCACTTGGTGAAGATCATGGCTTCGTACTTGGGCAAAGGTTTTGCCTGGTTAAGACCATGGCTTAATGCTTGGTTAAGACCAAGACTTCGTGTCTGGTTTAAGATCAGAGCTTAATGCTTGGTTAAGACCAAGGCTTCGTACCTGGTGAACACAAGGGCTTTTTCTTGGTTAAGACCCTGGTTAAGACCAAGGCTTCGTGACTGGTTAAGACCAGGTCTTATCTTCATGCCAGAACGATTCTGGACTTTCTCACAGTTTACCCGCGCTAAGTCTGGTACTTGGGTTTCTTTCATCCTATGGCACGAACTATCTTTTTTTTTACTTTTTCATCAAAATGGGATGGGCTAGAAGTCGCCGGCCCCTCCCTTATTTATATAGACGCAGTGGACACTTCGAGCTTTACATTCTTAAGCGTAGTACTTCAAATTTTGGATGTTCCAGGATCTAGGCAGCTTCTTCCTTTCGTGGTCTGTAATTCGTATCCTCCTTCCTTCAGGACTTTGGATACGATGTATGGGCCCTCCCAGTTGGCATCCAGCTTCCTCGTGGGTTTTAGTGCATTTACCCTTCGTAGCACCAAGTCCCCCTTGCATTTCACGCTTCTTGACCTTCTTGTCATAGGCGGCTTTAAGGTAGCTCTTGTACTTCTCTTTGCGGCAGCACTCTAGCTCCCTTTTCTCTTCAACCATATCCAGGTTTTTGCGTGGTAAGCACTGGTTCTGGTTTTCATCCTAGTGGAGGATCCGGCAGGACTCGAACTCGAATTCTGCCGGTATTACTTTTGTTGATCCGTATACCAAGTTGTAGGGTGCTTTGCCCGTCGCAGTTATCGGACTTGTCTTGTATGCCCATAGGAATGAGTCTAATTCCTCAGCCCATTTTCCTCCAGCCTTTTCCAGTCGAATCCTGATCCCATCCATGACACTACAAGAAAAACTACTTTTAGTGGCAAAGTGAGAGTAAGAAAAAACTCTCACTAAAAGTGCAATAGAGATAGCTTTAATTAGGGTAAAATTAAACTCTCATTAAAAACTTAAATTTAGTGAGGAAATCTAAATATATTTGAATAAACAAATTGCACCGTCACTAATTGGGCTGAAAATGGGGCGGTAACTTTCCCACCAAAAAATTGATGGTTTTTATCAAAAATAAAAATAAAAAACAAAACCAAATAATCAAAATTTGACTCTAGAGGAAATGAACATACTGGAGGTTCTCTCTCATCTCTATTCATCTCGTCCACCCATTGCTGAAGGCACTGCTGTGATTATTCGTCTCCTTCCTTCATTAGCCAATGTCTCTCGCCGTCGTGACTCGTCTTATGAACTGGTAATGAGAATTCTTCCCTTTCTCCTCTTCTCTATTTCTCTTAGTAACCCTAGATGTTTTCTTGTAGTTCTCAGATTATCTCTTTGCCTCTTCATCAGTTGGTGTTTCTTCACCACCGGCGGTCGGGCGGTTAAGAAGTAAGGAGAATTTCTAACCCCTTTTACCTTTAACAATTCTCTTAATTAAACCTATATTTTTTTTTTTCTTTTTGTAATTTTAAGAGGCTTTGTTTTCAATTCGGGACTCTTTACAAATTTAGTTTTTAAATGAAAATATTGGATAAATCTAGGTTACTATTCAGATAATGAAATTTCCATCCTTTGAAATGTGATGTGTAGAGCCCTCGTCACCATGCCTAGTCCTAATTTCTAATCTTTGCCGGAGAGGGTTTCACAACCTATGACTCAAGAGGGGATTTGTCTTCCAAGTCGACTCGTATGCCTCCGACGCTACCTCAATACCATTGAAGTCGTGTGTGAATTTGAAGTGGTTGTTAGTTGTGTAGAACAAGCTTCAGAATATGAAGTGTATTGAGAGCCTCACAAAACTCATTGTAGGTGTCAAATCATACTATGATATTGCTTTTAATTGTTATTACTTGACAATATAACTTATCGAAACTATGTCTGGACTTGGCATTTAGCATGTTGTTTAGAGGTAATAACTTTTTGCTTATTTAACAGTCGCTTTCACACTAAAAGCACCATTTTTATAATATTACTTGTGTTCTTGGTTGTTTGTGCAATTATTCTTCTCATATAACAAATCGTTGTCGTGCTTTTTTTTAAATGGCATTGTCAGATAATTAGAAACTTTATCATATTATCCTAAAATAGATGAATAGTTTCATTTTGCCAACTTGTAATATCAGAGTTCAGGTTTCATCCATAAGTTATACATATACGTGGTCCCAAAGCGACTTCATTCTCTGTCAAGTGTGGTGAATATTTTTTTTACTTTACTAGCGAATTAGATTCTGCTTTACTTGATCAAATGTTGGGAAGCTCTGTGCAATTTGGTATAGGTATTCAATGTTGGAAAAGAAACTTAATTCAGTGGATGAGGTCAAATATCCTGCAAGCTTGTGTGTGTTGATTTTGAATGGTAGGTTTTTGTAGATGTCAGTTCAATATCATCAAGTGTTCATGGAATGTAGTAGAGGTTTTGAGGATTCCAGAACCGGGTTTAGAATGTGGAGAACCGGGTTAGAGAACCGGGTTTTAGCCGGATCAGTAAAAGAGGTTAAAATGGGAACCAAAGTCAAGGTTGTTATCACTGCCGTTTGCAACAGATTTAAACCGTTGCATGTAAAACCGTTGTGGAAAGCTCGCAGCAGCAGTTTTGAGCAGTTGAGACAAAAATTGGTTACAACTACTTCTACTCCCGATTCGAGCTCCAGCCTTTATATACATTGTAAACACTTGAAATTGCGAGTTGATTCACGATTCTTTCCCTCTGTAAACATTAATCAATCAAGAGAATTAGATTGCTAGGATTCTTATGCTCAATTCGTTCTGTGAATTGGGGTTTCTGGTTTTCTAGATAAATTCTTGTAATTGATTGATTAGTGAAGTGAATTGAGGTGTGTAGAACCTCCGTGGATGTAGATCACATTGATCAAACCACGTAAAATCCCTGAGTTCATCATTTTCTCTTCCTGTTCTTGGTTCGGTTTCTTGTGGCCGATTTCTGTGTTGGATTTTCATTCAATACTGTTTGTGTGTTGATTGCGTGTGAGTGAGACTGAATCATAACAGTTTTTGGAGTAACAAGTGCAATGTCTCTCGTAAGTAAAGCTGCCATATGAAAGTTCCATACCTACGCTAATTGCATTTTCCCTCACTTGACAGACAATGAGATGAAAGAGTTGCATAGGTAATTGCTTTACCCATGCTAATTCAATTTCCCCCTTACTCCAGTTAGCAAGCTTGATCAGATGAAAGAGTTGAACACTCAAGGTATTCCTTCATCTCCATATTTGGAGTCTGTGTTCTTATGTCCAATATTGTTATGGCTGCTAATGTTCTATTTTTATTAATTACAATCGGTGAGCTCTTTAGCAATACTTTTCTGCGAGTTCCTCAAAGAGTATACTATGTCCACCAAAAATAGAAAAGAGAATGTGGAAAAGATTAAGTTCTTGAGTATATAAAAGTTTCAAGTAGGCACTTCGCATAGGCATTTAGCTCTGATTATTAGCAAATCAGCCTCTTGCATGTTTTACAAAATATCAGAAGCCTTCATTTTGATACTCTGTTAAAATACATCGAAAAGAATATTCACAACCAATTTAGGCAGAAAAGAATCTTTATGACCTATTTAGTTTCATATTTCCTCTCCTCCCAAGTTCCCAACATTTCTAGTTTAGAAAGCTGTCTTCTCTAGATTTTGATATTTATTTTCAACCAGCCTGGTCTAAATGATCATATTAATTTTGTGATATTTATTGTGCGTCCTTTTAAAGCTATTTTTAAATATATATTTTCAATTTTTTTTTTTTTTTGTGCAGGATGGAATGCCTAAAAATAAGAATACCTATGAAATTATATCTCCTGAAGATGTTAGGCTTCTTCACTCTAATGAATCTCGTATAGTGCTCGGGAAACTTAGGTACTCTAGACAGTGCACTTCTGCTTGACTTCTCTCTCTTTTTTGGGTGGGGGTGAGGGGAGCGAGCGAATGCATCTTCCTCAATTGCTACTCTTTTTTCCCCGAGAAATACTGGATGTTTGCTCTTTCTTTATATGTGAAAACCATTACAACTCTTATAGTGCATAATTCTTAAGTAAATAATTGAGATAATACACATTGTAAGTACAAAGATATATGTAAATTCAAAACAGTTGAGAAAGAAATTGGATACAACTGATTATTAGACTTCAGAAACTACAGTTCTTTTTCAATAACTATAAAGAACACTTACAACTCTCGTGATCGTTATTTGATCTCTTTGAATAGAAAGAAATAGGAGAATTTGATTGGGTTATTTGGCAGATTAATGTATGCTTGTTCATTCAATAAGCTGTATAGTAGAGATTTATTCTCACTTTGTTTCACTTCTAGCTATTCATCTTGGATTAGTCAACAAAATTATCAATTTTCAAAATGTCATACTTGGATTTGGAGCATCAGATAAGGATATTTGACAGTGACATTGGGGGGAGGGGAGGGGGGAGGGGAGGGGGGAGGGAAACTACAAATGAGGAACGAGAACACTAGCATTCAGGTGCCTCTAATGTTTCTGTTGAATTGAAAGGGGAAAATGCTGATTGTTACTGAAGATTTTTTACACCCCACTTGACGTCCTCTCTACTAGTGGAGACACCCACTTGGGAGGTAAGATTATTCTCTCTCAAGTTGTTCAATCTGAAGTGGAAATCTTTGGTTGTAAATCTAATCATATTTAATTCCTGATTTAAGCAAAAAAAAAAAAATGCAACTATTCATTACTGTATTGGATGCCTTAAATTTTGCATAAACGATACCACCATTATTATTTGATTTCTTACCTGATTGTAGATTCACTTATAAAACTGAAAAATTGAGTCTAAGTATGCAAATGCAACCATTTTTTAGGATTCCTCTAGGTGATAAAATATTAAATAAATATAGTATAATGATGTTTGGTAGCTCGGCGTTTTTGTTTCTCTATAGGTGAGGATTTTTATGAAAGACTCATGGATCTTCATCAAGTTTATCAAGAAGAAGCACAGAAAAGACACCAGCAAGGACAATAGAGCATTTGATAGTTGAGGAGATAAGCTGAGCATTCTAATAGATCTTTGAGCAGTCAGCACCAGGTCCGAATAGAGATCGAGTCTCTCTTCGACGGTGTATATTTCTTTGAACCTCTAACCAGAACTTGTTTCGAAGAATTGAATAGTGATCTTTTAATAAGATCTAGCACTAGGATTCCTAAGATCCAGTAGCTTCTTGATGATTATTTTGATGGCAAGGAACCTAACAAGGGAATTAACCTTGATGAGGTCGTTGCTCACGGTGCTGCTGTCCTGGGAGGAATCCTCAATGGAGAGGGAGGCGATGCAACTAAAGGTAGTGTGCTTTTTTCTTATGTTCATAGTTTGTTTTCAGTACTTAAATATTTTCGAGCTGTAGAGCTCATAAACAGGCTTCAAATCAACTCATGATCAAATATTCTTCTATTGGATGTGGCGCCATTAACCTTGGAATTGAAACTGTTGGAGGAGTGATGACCAAATTGATTCCAAGAAACACCGTCATCCCAACAAAAAAATCCCAAGTTTTCACCAAATACCAGGATCAACAGACTACTGTCACAATTCAGGTAATGAAATTCGCTTCTTGGCAGTAATATTGAATGAAATTGGGGTTGTCTAGTTTTCTTGAGTGATTATAATGCGAAATGTACAATGCAAAACAGGTTTTTGATGGTGAAAGAAGTCTTTCTAAGGACTGTAGATTGCTCGGGAAATTTGGTTTGATTGGTATTGCCCTTGCTGCCTCGAGGCTGGTCTCCAACTATACTCCTTCCCTCCCTAATATATAATCTAGATTGCTTTGCTGGTCATTTCATATCTTAAGTTATAGTCCATTCCATACTATAATTGAACTTATTTCATATTTAATTGGGGCTTTATTCAGCCTTCTTGTGTTTTAATGTGTCTTTCTCTTCGGAACAGGACACCTTAGATCGAAGAGACCTTTGAGGTTAATACAATAGTATCCTGAACGTGAAGGCTGAATATAAGGCCTCTTGACGATCTGAGAAGATCACCATCACCAACCAGAAGATCACAAGGCCTCTAAACGGTTTGATTTTAGTTTATTGTAGTTTTTTTTTTGTTTGTTAAATTTGGTATATTATTCTAAATGTGGTGACTTATGTTTGCGTGTGATTTAGATCTCTTGCACACACTTATTATCTTTGTGAATTGCCTTCGAAGTATTATTTCTCTTGTATTTATTTTGTGATGAGGGCTTTGACATCTACGAACTTCTGATCAGTATATGCTTTTCCCTTTTCATTCATTAATAATATTGATACTTGTTATCATTTTGTTCCTTGTTATATTTTTGCAAATTAGACATGTAGATACACTTTACATTGTATATTTATGTTGACTTTGTGCTTTTAGTTTTTCTAAGTCATATATTAATTTGTGGCTATTTTGATTTAATAGGTGGAAGCTGGTTGATGGAAAAGTTCACATCTAAAGCAGAATTATAATGAACTCTTCAACATTAGAAGTTTTTTGTCAAGCAATTTCAATGTTCTTCTTCTTTTAGATGTAGATGTTTTGAATCAAAACGATGTTTTGTGAATAATTTTTCAATTCGTTAGACATTATACTTCTTAAAAGTTATTGGTTAAACACTTCTTCCTTTAACGTTTGCACACTTGTTAGACTAAAATTAGCATTATTGGTCATATATGTTTTTATACATTCTAATTATCTTTATAGTGATGTATTATGATGGGAGCCATTCAAATAATAAAAAAAATGTAATATAATTGGTAAAATGTATAGCTATTTTTGATATAATGAGAAATAATTTTTGACAATATTAAAACATTTAGTGACGGGAGTATATATATGTGTGTGTGTGTGTGTGTGTGTGTATGACAATAATAATTGGTTATTTGCCACATTTCATTGAGGGGAAATAGTTGTATTAGCGACCATATTTTTTATCATTAAAAACACATTTAGTGCACGTGAAGTTTCTCTCACTATATACTTTTTAGTGACGGGACGCTCACCTGTCACTATATAATATTAGTTACGAAAGCGATAGCCAGGGGCCATGACAAGAGATCTCACATTACTAAATGTCTTTTGTGATGGTTTTTTAACCTTTGCCCACAATTTTTTCTCTCACTAAAAGCAATATTTCTTGTAGTGTCTGTTCGTGATCTCAACTTGGCCATTTGCTTGGGGGTGTGCGACCAACTCACACCTTTGCATGATCTTCATCATCTCACACCATACCCTTGTTTTAGCTCCCATGAATTGTGTTCCATTATCAGAAACAAGTATCCGAGGTACTCCATACCTGCAACAAATATTTTTCCAAATAAATTTATCACAACATCTTCGTTTATCCTTACAACTACCTCCGCTTCCACCCATTTGATGAAGTAATCAATTTCCACGATCAAGATTGTCTTCTTTCCTGGAGCAACTATGAACTTCCCTACTATATCAATCCCCCACTTATCGAACGGGCAGGGTGACTGCTTGTTTGTTAATTCCTTTGCTGGGAGATGGATCATGGAACCATGCTTCTGACACTCTTCATATTTTCTGACCAGATCCTGAGCATCCTGCAACATGGTCGGCCAATAGTAATCTACACGAAGTGCCGTCCTCACTATGTTTTTATAGTCGGCATCCTTCATGTACTTTCCTTAAAACATAGTTTCCTTCTGATTTTTGATACACACGTTAAGTAAGGATGTGCAAATGCCCTCTTGTATAAGTGTTTGCCAATTATACAATATTTAGCATACTTAAACTTGGATGGGCCTGCATCCTCTTCCTTTTGCTCAAAGTGGGACTTGATAGGTGCCCCCTAGTCATCTTCCTCTTCAATTGCAGCACTGCCCATTGGCTAAAGGCACGCTCTGCAATCAGGAGGGCGATCTTCCCAACACCTCCTCTCTCGGCAGAGCTTGCTAATTTTGCCAAATAGTCTGCTTTTTGGTTCTCCTATCGTGGTATTTGCCTTATTTCCACCTTTTGAAATTTCTTCATCATGTCAATAACTTAGCCAACATACTCGGCCATTTTCATGTTCTTCACTTCGTACAATCCCTATACCTATTGGGTCACCAAACGTGAATTTGAGAATACCAAAATGCTTTGCGCTCCCAACTCCAGCACTATGCTCATTCTTCTTAGAATTGCTTCGTACTTAGATTGATTGTTTGAGGTGCGAAAACAAAACTTTATCACAAATTGCAGCTCATCCTTTTTAGGACTTATAATGACTATTCATGCTCCGTATCCCAGACTCGAGGATGAACCATCGACGTACACCTCCTATGTGGGTGCTTCAGGTTCTTTTGCAGTTTCCTGTATGATATCGGCTAAGGCTTACGCCTTGATTGCTGCTCTGGGTTTGTACTCCACGTCATATTCCCCCAGTTCCACACTTCACCATCCTTCCCTAGAGGTCTGGACGGCTCAGGATATGCCTCAAGGGTAGGTTTGTTCGCGCAAATTATATGATGTGACAGGAAGTACAGTCTTAGTCTAATTGCAGACATAATGGCGAGGGCCGCCTTCTCCATATCTGTGGATCGCGCTTCAACCCCTTGTATTATTAGCTTACTAATGAAATAAATGGGTTTCTGAACTCCCTCCTCCTCCTGAATAAGAACCGTGCTTAGCGCGTCTTCCTTTACTAAAAGGTATAGGTATAATACTTATCCCTGAACTGGCTTCGTTGATAATGGTAGTTTAGCCAAGTGTTCCTTGAGCTCCTTGAATGCTTGCTTGCAAGCCTTGTTCCATTCAAACTTGCTTTCTTTCTTGAGTATTTTAAAGAACGGGATGCTTCTTTCAGCGGATCGGGAGATGAACCTGCTGAGCATTGTGATTCTTCTGCTTAGTCTCTGTAACTCTTTCAGGTTTCGCGGTTCCTACATTTCAAGGACCGCCTTCACCTTCGCGGGATTGACTTGTATTCCCCTTTTCGTGACTAAGTATCCTAGGAACTTTCCTAATGTCACCCCGAAGGCACACTTGTTGGGGTTCAACTTTATGTCATGGGCCCTTATCACTTTGAACACCTCCTCCATGTAATTGGAGTGTTTTTCCTCTTTTCACTCCTGATGTTAGTGAAGAACAACTCAGAAACACACAACTCCTAAGAATCTGGAAATGTACGAAGAAAAACAATCTGAATTCGCACTCACAATTCGGCCAGAGTTGTGACCGAACTGAACTTGCGCAGAACAAGAAATAGAAATGGATCAAACACCAATTTAACGTGGTTCGTTCAAGATGAACTACATCCACGGAGGCAAGACACACCTCAATCCACTAGGAACTCCAATCAATTACAGAGAATACACTCAAGAAATGAAATGCCCAATTCTGTTGACAAATTAGGGCACGAACGCTCAATCTGTAAATACTCTCTCTAATCTAAAGAACAAGGAAATTATGCGACGTAGTGATCTTCTCCTCAATGAGAGCTTTACAGTGATATATGGATTGAAGCTCGAATGCAACTGCACAGGAAGTTCTAACTGAAAGAAGTTGAGCTCAGCTACCGGACAAATGTGATGGTTTTCTTCGTCACTAAACTGCAACTGCTTCGTCACAAATGACGGTTATCCCAAACTACCTCGAACCCGGTTTGTTCTGACCAGTTTGTCTTCTTGAGGCTAAAACCCAGTTTAAACCTCCGGTTCTTCACTCCCTGATTCCGGTTCCACATTCCCAACACACCATATTACAAAGTATGGCTCACTTGATGAAATTGAACATCACCTCACACAACAGGTTCCATTTTGATGTTGATGTCCATATGCCTAAAACATTCCTCTAACATTATATCCACCGAACTTCTAGTATCCACGAATTTTCGTGCCACCGAATATCCTACAATATCCCCCTGTTATGACTAAGGAGTCATGGTGGGGTTATTGTATTAGGCCGCAATCACGAGGCCCAAACTCGATCGTGGGTGATGAGCCAAGTTCACCCATTTCATGATATTCCTTCTTGTGCCATGCACAGGCACTCCTCAGGTTGGCCTTATGTTCGCAGTTCGTATCTCCATCCGTTGGTCCCCCGTATCATTTTTATATACCCCTTCTTCCCTTGGGTATTCTTCTTTGGTCCCTCCATGACCTCCTTTCCCTCTCTTTGACCTGACCCCTTCTCATCATTTTCCTTCCTCTTATATCTATTGTCTCGCTCATTTTTAACAAACTCCACTAGCTGGCCGCCGTGAATCATCCTTTCAATCTCATTGGCCTGGTGACAACATGAGTTAGTAGTATGGCCAAATTAATTATGGAACTTATAGAATTCATCACAGGGTTTCTTACGAGGCCCCTTGTCACGGCCCAAGGGCAGCCAAAAGTTGGGGTGTATGCCCGCTATTTCAAAAACTCAGCCTGTTGTATAGTCAAAGGGGTATAGTTCGCGTAACGCTTATCCTTGTCAAACATCTTTTTCTTAATGGCAATGGCATCTTTTTTTTTGAGTTGTTGTCTTTTCCTTTCTATCACCTTATCTTCCCTTCGCTTACCACTCTGGGCTTCCTCCAGGTTGATGTACTTATTTGCCCTCTCAAGTAGTTCATCATGGTGCCTTTTAAGCTAGAGACCGGAAAAAAAGTCCCCGTCATGTAACCGTTGTGCCAAGACATTAATCTTGTCATCTGCAGTGATCGAGGGTACCTCCAGAGTGGCCTTGTTGAACCTCCCGATGTACGCTCTTAATGTCTCATTGGCTCTTTGGTTGAAACTGAGTAGGGATAGGTCCGTCTTGTACTGCTTCTTGGTGCTCGTGAAATGGTGCACAAACTGAGAGCTAAATTCAACGAAGGACTGTATGGAGTTCGGGGCCAACTGCCCGAACCACTGTTGTGTGGCCTTGGTGAGTGTTGTGAGGAAGACACGATATTTTACCCCATCCACGTATTGGTGCAGTAGGGCACCATTTTCGAACCGCAGAAGATGGTCCTAGGGGTTGGTTGTCCTATCGTACTCATATGCCAAAGGCCTGAAGTTCCCTGGTAGGGGGTCCTGTAAAATCTCTTATGAGAAGGGAAACCCTGCCACACGGAGAAAATGTCTTGGTTCCTTATTCTGACATAACTCTTCCAGTTCGCGCCTCAGTGCTCCCAGTTGCTGGGCCATGATGTTGACGACACTCACCGAGTGAGCTACCTCCGTGTTTGGTACTTCTTCTTGCTCAGTTCTCGCTTGAGTTGCTGCCGGAGGGCTTTTTCCAGCTGTACCTTCTCGAGGAGGAAGAGGAACGCCTCCAGTCTCGGCCTCATCTGTGGGAGGAGGTTGTGCATGACCAGCCCCCCGCGTATGCGTAGTGTGGGCCCGGGGTATGAAGCCTGGAGGAGGACCTGACATTCCTCCTCTGTTAGCAAGGACACTCTCAATAGCTATCTTTATCATGTCGTTCAGCTCGTTCTAGGTCATGGTTAAGACTCGGCTGCCTCTTGTAGCCTGTGTAGCGTTGTTGCGCGTCTCTGCAGGGGGAGGGTGTTCAGCCTCCTTCTCGAACTCAGATCGCATATCACAACCAAGGTCGTTGCTTGCCATGCTAAAATAGTACAATATTAGCGAGGGTGAAAAAGAAATGCACACCATACAAGATCATGAAGGTGGGACGGATTTTCTCGTCATATTCTGAAACGAGAGAAATCAATTTCCCACAGACGGCGCCATTGTAGTGCCATATTGAAAACAATTCTGGCACTCACAAAAACATAACAAAAGCTACCTAAAATAGTACTCGGTGGAATCAATATCTTATTTTTTTAGTGTGTAAATTGTCTTGGCCAAGACCTGCAAAAAACAACACCAGAAAGAGACTCTGGTGAAGAGCCTCCAATGCTCAAGGCAGCGATCGGAAAGCTGTGATGAAGCGTATCAGTTTTGTAATGGAATAGTAAGAATAATGTGTCATACCTTTAGCAAGTTTTATATACTTACCATACTAGGGTTGAAGGGTAAGGATGCCTTTTTGCATGTGCCACATAAGCCCTAATCCTAGTCAGCGTTCCTAGACCGAGAAATTTGCACTTTTGGTCCCACAGGACACGCCCCTATTTCAAAATGGTCCCAGCCCTTGCACTTTTGACCCCAATAGTTTCAAAAGTTGCACTTTTGGTCCCAACGTTACTGAAACTGTTAATTCTAGTCTCACTTTTAGTCCCATAAATTTAGCACTTTCAGTCCCATTTTCTTATTAACCTGCTACATAAATTCAGTTTTAAAAAGGGAGGGAAGAGCTGCGATTTGGGGGGAAAATTGGTCCATTTTGGAGCCAAAAAACCTGCAAGTAACAGAATATCCCCCTACCCATACATTCAATATAAATACACTTCAATTATACATGTAAGAAACACCAACAACTTGAAGAAAGCAAAAAAAAAAAAAAAACCCAAATAATGTCCTCATCTTCATCTAATAGACAAAGGCCTTATCCCTACCCACAACCTGGAATCGTTTGCCACTGTGGACGGGGCACTCGTACTTACGTGTCATCGAGGCCCCACAGCATAGGCCGTTTGTTCTACGGATGTCCCGATTGGAAGACCGGTGGGTGTAATTTCTTTGTTTGGCAAGATGAAGTACCAAATGCACCTCATGTTGCTGGAGGTGGCCACGCTGCTGAGAGGACTATTCAAAGGAACCTCATTCTTGATGAGCTTGAACGTATTTTATCTCAAAGGGAACGGGAAGGTGCAAATGTGGTTCAAGGTGCAGATTGCACTGCCACTGAGGTGAGGGAGGAGCTTAGGAGGACGGCATCAGAAATTGCTGAGCTGAAGAGGTTGCTGAAGCTGACATTGTTTTTCATTTTGGGGCTAGCTTTGGCACTTGTGGCTAGGATATTAATGTAATGTAATGATAAAAGCAGAAAATATATGCTATGTAGTGCCTAAGGGCTCATTTTCTTTGCAATCAATAACAACTAATGCAATCTACTTTTCAGTCTACATTTTGATATTTTGTTACTGACCTCTAGCAATAATTTTACTGAATCAACATAAGCAAACAATAAAAAGCAACAACTGAAATCACCAGAAAATGAGAGAATTAAGTAAACACTAATATAATTCAAAATGACTCCAAATGGTCATATATCAGATTGGCCAATGACATAGGTTCACAAAAGACAGTTTTTGACCTATGTTAACTAGGACCATAAAATGATAGAATCCATTTGGTTCAGAACAAAAGCAGTTTGCCATATATCAAGATCTAAGCCTTCTCTTTTCCCTTCGAACCTTGTTGAGTAACAGATTTAAGACTAGAAAGTGTCACAAACTTCTTACCTCCCATGTTTATTACTTTCAGCTTTTCCTTTTCCTTTTCCCTTTCATTCACCATTGATGTGTTTGTATTTCCCAAAAATGAATTTGGTTGGAATGACATTGGAGGAGGAATTCTGATATTCACACCCCTTTTCTTTGGTAGAGGACACTCCAATCAGTTGCCACTGAGTACGGTTCTTGGTTGGCAACAGTTCCATCAAGGTTTTGAGTTCCACCAACCTTACTCAATTCTGCTCTTTTCCTTGCCTGTAGAATAGATCATATCAGAAATGAACAACTAAATATAACAATTTTACAATAGTTTTAAGCTAGAATTAGTAAAAGGTTTTGCTTACAAGTCTTTTTCTACCAGCTCTTGTAGTTGGTTTTGGATTATTTGCCTCTTGTGCAGCTGCCTGTTGTTAGACATCAAGATAAATGTGGTAAAAGTTACATAAATTGAACTATATTGAACAGAGCATAGTGTTAGGCTAGTTTAGTTATACCCTCTCAATCTCTTCAACTGCAGCTTCTTCTTCTTGTGTTAGAGGTGGAAATTCCTCTAACACCTCCATTACTTCTTGCACAGCTTTATCACATATAGGTTCATCCATGTGTGGCTAGCCAAAGAATATTTAAAAAAAAAAGAGACATCAGAATTGTCTTGCAAAGAGGACATACATTAATTTTCTGAAGGGGTTTATACTTACTGAGTTTTTAGCAGCTTCCACATTTGCTGCAACAGAACTAGTTGAACCAGGGAATGCATTGGCAGCAGTTTCTCTTTGCACCTTCCTCAAGGTACAACCAAGTTTCGACATCTTTTGTAGACTTCCTTTCATCTTTTGCTTCCCCTTACCCTCTTCAACACTAGCATCAAACCTCCTTGCCTTTTTTGGTCTGCCTTTTTTTTTACCTCCAAAATCTGGAGGTAATGGTGGAATGTAGCCTGTTTTATCCCACAACTCTTCCCCATTCATGGGTGCTATAGCATGAGCATACACTGTTGAATATGTCTCAACAGAGTGGCAGCTATGCACAAACTCCTCTGGGTTCCTTGCAGCTGCATTTATAGCACTAACAGCATGCTTGCATGGGATTCCACTAACATTCCATTTTCTACAATCACATGACTTGTCAAGTAGGTCAACCGCATACCTACTCCCATCAGAGCTTGAGACCTCAAAACAGAATTCATTAGACTTCATGGGTATACAATCAGCAGCATCCTCCATCACCTTATTTAGTATCTTCCTAATCCTAGGACAAATTAGTTGGCCTCCCCATCTTCTTTCAGTTCTATCCCTGTTCTTTTGTAATCTTCCCATGCAATACTCTCTGATCCATTCCAACATAGTTAGGATACTTTTTTCCCTTGCATCAAGCAAAGCAGCATTCCACTGCTCACACATATTATTAACCAGTGTGTCACATTTGCCAAATGTATTGAAATGTGATCTAGACCACTGGGATGGATGCTTATCTTTCAACCATTCCACACACCTTGCATCAAGATCTCCCATCTGAGCCATTGCTCTGTTAAATGCTTGCACAGTAGTTGCCTTTGCTGCCTTCCACAGTAACCTTTTGAATTCATTTCCCCTATAGCCTTGTCTTTTCATGTTACCATGTAAGTGCCTTACACAAAAGCGGTTTTCAACAGCAGGCATAACCTTTTCAAAAGCATTAATCAAGCCTTTCTGCTTGTCTGACATTATGGCATATGCATCTTCCCTTTCCTCCATTAAATCATCCTTTAACAGTTCTAGAAACCACTCCCAATTAACACCATTCTCAACACCAACCACTGCATAGGCCAGTGGATATGGATCATTATTAGGATCCATGCAAACTGCTGTCAACAGAACTCCTGGGGTTGGCCCCCTTAAATGACACCCATCCACCCCTATCCATGGTCTACACCCAGATTTGAACTCAATTTTCAGTGCAAATAAGCAAATGTATAATCTTTTGAACTTGTTCCCCTGTGGTGTAGTATCTACCTCCAGCTTGACTGTGGACCCTGGGTTTTTCAGCCGCAATGCATCTGCATAATCCCAAAGCTTTGCATATTGTTCAGTGCTGTCACCTTCAATTAGTTTCAAAGCTTTCTTTTTTGCCCTGTATGCCTGAAAAGGTGAGATGTAAACACCAAGTTCTTCTGTTGCCTCTCTCCTCCAACCCCTCACACTTCTTGTAGGGTCAGCCCTGAATGCCTTCTCATACCTCTCTGCCAACCACCTGGAATTTGCATTGTCCACCACATGCTGCCTTGGACAAGTATGTTTCAAATCCATCTCTCTTATTTGAAAGGATTCTTCATTTTTCACCTTGAGAGCATTTATATGCCAATTACATCCCTCAGATTTACATCTTGCATAAATTCTCCTAGCATCATTCTTTGTAAATCTTGCAGGGTGGCCAGCCTTAACAGAGTAGCTATTAACTGCTTGTTTGAATAAAGTCTTGTTACAAAAAATTTGCTGGAGCCTAAACTCTGGATCAAGTGCTGTTGAAGCTCTAAAAACAATTACATCTTTCCTTTGTTCAGCATCAGAATCTGTCGCAACTGACTCAAAGTCACTCTCATTGCTATGATCATCATCACCTGCACCATCACTCTCTGAGGTTTCCTGGTCCTCAACCTGTTTGGCAGTGTTTGGACCAGCCCACTCTGCATCTAAGTCAACAGATTTATCAAAAATAATGTCATCAAGCAACTCATCACAGCTGTCCTCTTTCCCAACAAATTCCTCATCAGTGCTATCATCAATCTCCTCAACATCAACCATAATGATCTCCTTACAATGGCCCTCATCCTCTAGATTTTGTTCTCTTGGAACTGTCTCTTTAGCCTTATGCCCCTGTTTTGACTTCACAGCAGCCTTAGTGGACAAGTTGACCCGTAGGTTATCCACCAAGGATTCAACATTATCATCTGGTTCAACCCACTCAATTTCCCCAACATGATCTTCATCCTCATCTGGAACTATAGTTTTGTTCCCTTCTAGAAATAGAGTGAACTCCCTTCCTTTAGAGCTTTGTAGTACCATCCATATGTCATACTCACTTTCTACATTCTTCAAGCCAGCCCCTTCCATCACACCATAAAACTTCTTCTTCCCCATGTAGCCCAACTGCTCAGCCAAGCTTTCAATGTACCTCAAATCTAGCTTCCTTGAATCAATACAATCAAAAGCTGACAAAGTGCCTTCAATCCAGGCTAGACCCCCAACATCCTTTACTATCATTCCCCCATGCTTTAACTTCAATGTGTACCAGTATTCCTTCCCACCTACCACACATTAAATAAGCACTTTCAGACCCCACTCTGATTAAAGAAATAAGTACACAGACAAATTTATTTGAAATTACACATATACAATGGCTAGAATACAAATGTGGGGGACAGGCTGTATATACTGGCAGACAACAACACATGGCTTGGACCACACATCAGCAAAAATAGAATCTCTACTATATTAATGCACATTCTCCAACTACACATCCCCACACTACAACCCCACACTGCACAGCTAAAAAATAAACCCTAATAGACAATGTGGGGGAGTTAACAGTGTCACTAACCCAAGAATTACGAATACACCTCAAGATTTCAACACTAAACTAAAAAAAACAGAGGATTGATCAGAGAAGGGACTTACGTTTTTCATAGTCTGGCGCAGGGTAGTGCGCCATCCATTTCCGGCGCATCACCATTTGATCTCACACTAATTTAGAACCCTTTCGCGTCTTTATTGGAGCAATGCAGATCGATCAAAGGTTTTGATTCAGGAAATTTTCAGTTTGGGGCTCAATTCTAGGGTTACAGATTTGGGGATATTATTTCAAATCCTAATTAATGAACTTAGCCGTTAAAATATAATTAATACCCATCCTTCAGTTTGAGAAAACATTTTTTTGCGTCATCCATGGTTTTTCAGCGTTTTATTACGTCACTAACGGGCATGTGACTTGCACATGCCTTAAACCGTTAGTGTTAGACGGTGTGGGACCACTTCTGCAAATTTTTGGGACTGTTTGTGCAAAAAAAAATTAGTTTGGGACCAAAAGTGCAACTTTTGAAACTATTGGGGTCAAAAGTGCAAGGGCTGGGACCATTTTGAAACAGGGGCGTGTCCTGTGGGACCAAAAGTGCAAATTTCTCTTCCTAGACCTGCGCTTTTGCATAGGGACATTGTCATTGGTCCCCATACTTTTTGGCAGGAGGAATACGACTGTCAATGTACTAACTGACATTCATTCGCTTTGCTGTCGGGGACCCGCTCTACAATCATTTCACGTGATCCTCTAAGGAGTATAGTGCGCATTCTGAGCCTATCTTAGGCTTCACACTTCGCGCCCATGCCTCTTATTCCCAGGAGTGGAAATTTGTTAGTTCGTGCTTTGGGGTGAGAGGATGATACAGTCCTGCTTTTATTGTGATTCATTGTACTGGGCACGTCACTGGTTGGCTCCTCCCTATATATCATGATGAAAATGTATTAATGTTTATACTTAAAAATATTAATTATTTTGAATAAATGTATTATAATACATTTGCCTAGAACAAATAATATCTTTAGCATAAATCGTAACATTCAACCCACATTGCACCATGTATCTGGTGTACAGGAAACTTTGCCTTTATGCTAATCTTATATAGTATTTTTAATTCAATTTTGCTATTTAGTAGATGTTTTTCTATTATAAATTACGTGTTTTAAATAGCGAATATAAGAAACCACGTAGTCTTGGTATTAAACGTACAAAATTTACCAAAGGGTTAACCGCCCTTATGTGGTGTTCTAGTTTTCCATTTCATGTCACATCTATATATAGAGCTTAATTTAGTGGTCTATCCGTAGAAAACCCACCTCAATTGCATTTTCTCCGTCCCAACTTATCTTACCTACCTTGATTGAATACAGAAGTTAAAAAAAAAAAAATTGTGGAATCTTTAACTTTTTTGAAGGTGGAGATTGAGAGTGGAGATTTTGAGGGAGAAGATTGTGAGAGAATTTTGTCATTTATGGGCCGAAATGTTAAGTTGGGACAAACTGAAAAGGAAAGTAGGCAAGTTAGAGCGGGACAGAGATAATACTTTTTTTTTATCTGAAGAAAAAGTATATATGATTTCAAAAGTTATTATCTGGTTTCTATAGCTAATTAGTTTACATTTTTTAGTTTCACAAATAAGTTAGATATAGAAAATTACACCTTCATCAAATTGAGGAAAAACAAAAACAAAACAAAAAATTGTATCTCCGTAAAATATGACTCTCTCTTATTAGGACTAGGAGAGTACTATGCATATTCTCTAAAAAATGAATACAATTCCTACTACAGTAGAAAAGATTTTTTTTGTGGCACATTTCCGTTTTCAATAATAATAGTTTATGTGACAACTTTTATCGTATCAAATATTCTACAAATTATTTGATCATTTTTGGGCATATTTATAGTCAACTAGTTACCAATAATAATACTCCCTCCGTCCCGGCTTATCTTGCACAGGGGGGTCGACACGGGTATTAAGAAAAGTTACTTTTTGGTTGTTTGTTGACTTTTCAAAGGTGAATTGAGGGTGAAGATTGAGGGTGAAAATTTTGAGGGTGGAGATTATGTTATAACTTTCCTTTTTTAGGCTGTGCAAGATAAGGTGGGACGGCCGTTTAAGGAAAGTGTGCAAGATAAGGTGGGACGGAGGGAGTACTTAATATGACTTTGAGATAGATTTTATCGTCTCAAATAATATTACTTGCAATAAAATTATTGAGACAACTTATTAGTGACGACATGTTACTTTTAATAATATAATTGTTATACATACTTAATATTTGAAATAACATTGTATTGTTTGGAAAGACTATCTTGTAGGGTTGCATTTATAATTTTGTTTAGCCATTCATAAGTTGATTTTGTTGAGGGAAATATATTAGGGTGGGTGAGAAGGGTGCACAATAAGATTCCAATTGAAATCCATTGATCTTAATCGACTCTACTTTGTTATTTAAATATATTATCTTAGGGGCATCAGCAATGATTATGTAGATAATATATATAAACAAAGGTCAGAGTTGTTAATTGTGTTGTGTTGTAATGGAAGGAATTGCATGGTTTGCCAGATAAATTTATCTGTCTTACACCTAAAAGTTTTTCAATCATTCCTAAACTTGTGGTGCCGCAGAGATACTAATAGTTGTACATCACATGGTCAATCAACTGTTGGACACCGTAACACATTTGTACATCATCATTAATTCAATTCTCAATCAAAACCGGACTCTCTCTTCATGCCTTCACTTCTACTCAATTTATGCCTAACTAAACGTCTTACAAATTAAAACTCTTTAATTTTTTTTAACCCACATAAATTAAAAATATATTTGTGTGTATTTAATATTTATTAATTGTTAAAATTGCAAGAACATACAACTCAAGTATAAGTCACTACGTAAGTGAGTCAAAATGATTAATTTTGTTTTGTTAGCTCAATGTAGTTAATACAATACCAACATTTACAATTAAAAACACAAAAAACAAAGAAATGTTAATTAGAGCGGTTTGGAGTTTCCAGTTTCAACTTTCAAATAACATATATTATACTTCACTTTTGTTAACGCTCAAATCCACGATGTCTTCTCTGCATTCAGATTTTACTTTCAAATTTCTTCCACTAATTCACTTTTTTATATGTTCTTTTATTTCACTTTTCATATAATTTGAATTCTTTTTTTACAAATATACTCTAAAATCAGAGATAAAATAATTTTTTTGGTTAAATTTATAAAGAGGTTAAACGGGCTAAATGTGAAGCAGGCCGATTCACATTCAACTCATTTTTTTAATCGTGTTTGTCAGGTTCAACCCATTTAATTCATGAATTCATTATACCTCTACCAAACTCATTCAAAGTGGATTGGGTTCGTATCGAGTTCACATGTTGAGAAACATATGCCACCCCTAAGTGAAAGTCGTATTTGTTTATTTATTTATTTATTTATTTATTTTCATTTCTAAAAGTTCAAGAAGTTAGTCTGAACTTATATCGCAATGATTGATATCTTTCCTGTAACTAGGCCAAGTCACTACTACAAATAAGATTTTTTGCCACTATAAAATCCCATGAGATCACCTGTTACACTTTGGTGTTACATCTTGTGTTTCACTCATTCACTAACCGACACGTGTATGATATGATGTCACAAGTTAACATGTGTCACCTAATGAATTGAGTGTAACAGATGATGAAACACATACTGTAACAAAGAATCCGAATTGCTACAAAATGTAGTTACAAAAAAGGGAGAGTAGTCACAAAAATATTTTTAGTAACTACATATCGAAAAGTAGTTAATATAGGGTAGTCACTTATAATAAGATGCAAGAAGTTTTTTTGCAACTACTTTGTAGTTACAAATGTATTTGTAACTACAAGTAGTTGCAAAAGAGTTTGTCATATTCTAGTAAATTTGGTTAAAATTGTATGAAATATTTTATGTAACTACTAATAGTTACAAAAGAGGTTATTTTTAGTAACCACTCTTGTAATTGCAAAAGATTAGCGGCAAATACCATTTTTTTTTTAAGTGAGTTTAAGAGATATTAAATAATATTTATAATAGTATTACAAAGGAAGTTTATGATATTTGAAAATAATTTATAAATCTTTAAGACAATAAAGTTTTGAAACTTTTAAACTCCAAAATATATATATATCTTCACTGAAGGCTTTGGAAGAAACTGCAAGTTTTATACTTTTTCTGTGGAGTTCAACTTCTGCGCAATCGTTGCATCAATGCAATCTCTCTTTTTTCACTGTTAGATTTATTCCATTTCGATCTGAACGTTCATTTAATTCGAATGTTTAAAAAAAAAAAAAAAGACTGAAATGTCAAATCATTCTCTCCTCTTCTCCATAAGTTATTACAAGTCCCAAAAAAACCTTTATGAAAACTAATTTCAACACTCTATCTCCCTCTATTTCGAAAATGATCCTCCATTAGCCAAGTTTTTCAGACAAATTTTTATCTTTGCTTTTGCGCAACATATTGTTGTTTTATACCAATCCGTCTTCACCTCCTCACATAGACGTACCATGTCGAACGAGAGCAATGCTTCCTCCAACAGTGCCGCCGTCGTCGCCCCAACAGGCATGTCCACCTCCGTCGGGACATCCCCTTTTTTAGAGATCCTCTATTCGAATTATTAAAAAAAATAATGGGGTGTATTCAAATTATTTAAAGACAAAACGAATTCCGTACAACACTTAAAATGACAAAAACATCCTAAGTTGCATAGGTGCAACGGTTGCACAGAAGAATTACCCTTTTCTATGAAGTACTTTTACATAGTTTATGTTTATAGGTTTATCTGACACCTTCATCTCAATTATATAATTATATCGTACAAATTATAGTGAGCACTTAACTTATGGGTAGTTAAAAAATCAATTATGGATCTTTTACAATTTTATTATTTATCGTTTTAGTTGCTCAAATTTAATAATGTTTTAGTAAAAATAGAATTTTTTACTGAATAAATGTACATATATCCCAAAGGACGCGTTAAATTATCTCTTCTTTTTATTTTTTCTATTGTAAATTATGTAATTAAACATGCTACCTGATAAGTTTATCTCTAATTTGATGTATATGATGTAAATGAGACAATAACTTTATATGAAAAAGTAAATCTATAATTTTGTAGAAATAAAATTAAGATGATGGCAAACTGTAACATCAATAAACTGAGGCCTGTGACAAGTACAATATCCTTAAAATAATTCGCCCGCTCTCACGCGCTAAGAGACTCATGCACGTCCGTTTTCCAGGATACAACGGTAAGCAAAGCAGAACTCTAGCACTGAGCTTCTACTAACTAGGAATTGACTTAGTGTCAGATTTGTATCACGAACTATACTGTAAGGCCAAAAAGAAAGCAACTAAAAATAAAGGAGAGATGATAGCAGAATGCTGGAATATAATAAGCTGTATCAACTTCAAGTGGGTGCCAAATGAGCTGAAAGAGCCACATTATATAGGCTGTAAAAGGCTCTTGGAGGACCCCGTGCTTGACAATTACTCTTGCAGTAATGTCTATTAAACCTGAAGTTTAATGCCTTCAATGCTTCAAAAACGTGGAGAAAATAGTAAGACAACATATGTGAATTTGAAGAGGCATGCAGAAAAGGAAGGAAAAAATATAGCAAAAATTAGCCCGCAAGGTTGCCCCTCAATCGGATCGACATTCGTGTCCGCAGGTCATGCTCGCACACCAGTTCATTGATTCAAGGCTCGAATTCGGCCCTTGATTTGCACGCTCCCCCCGCGTCTGGGTGTGCGAGAGAGAGCCTATTTGCCAGGGCCAGTCTAATATTTTAAAGGACTTGGTGCCAAAATAAAATGGGACCCCTTAAAATATTGACATTTGACAATATTGTATCGAAAATAAAATAAGTCATTTAATTTATTTAAATAACTTACAGCTGAAAAAGAAAAAAAAAAAAAAAAAACCACCCGAAGCACTATTTTGTAGAATTGAACTCACGACCTCAAGATCAAAGGTAGAGCTCCTTATGCACTAACAACAACAACAACAATAATAATAATAATAATAATAATAATAATTAAAAAAAATATATGGGTTCTGGCCGAGTGAGAGGCCCAGTCCAGCGGCACCGCATCGACCACTCCAGGAATGCCCCTGCTCTTTGCTATTCACTCATACAACCCTTAAATGGCAAAATATATTTATACTTGTCAAATTCCTTCCACATTTTCAATGTGGGATCAAACTTCAAATGTTATACTTCAATTTCTCATTCACCCAAGCTTCGATTTGGGCAAATAATATATTGTCTCGAACCTCTTTCGGAGAAGAGCACGATATCGGCTTAATATTCTACATTCCATTACTGTGTCTCACTCAAAACATGTTCAAACCGGACTGCCTAAAAGTCATTTAAATAGCAATCTAATTGCAATTTTCCAATAAATTTGACGCGGTTATATGATATATGCACGCAATTATCCAGGGAGAGTTTTAAATTTTGACTAAGAATGATCAAAACCGAAGAAATAAAAATATAAGTAACAAATGCCGGGACCATCCATAAATCATCAACATATGGTTTGTCATTTCTTGAGTTGCACTAAACTAGAGTTTCATATTTTTAACTTTTGGGTATTAATAATGTCTGCTATGATTTTTATTAGGTTTATATGAGAAGAAGTTTTCAAGATTAATTACTCTATGAAAGAAAGGCTAGTAAAGCATCGTTTAAGTCAAAAGAATTATTGCCACAAAATTTTGATACAATAATTTAGATTCCATCGATTTGTGAGCACTTCATATTTAATAACTATTACAAATAAACCAGACAAAAAGATTATTCTTTGGGACAATAAGTCAAATGAGCGAACAAGTCATTTTCAGTTTATTGATCAGTAAATAAATTTAATAATGACTAGTGACAAGAACTTAAATTATTGCAAAACATGATGTGTAAATTGTAAAATATCAACAAGCAATTAAAATGATATTTGGATGACAAACAAAATACTTGTAGTAGTCCTTTCAAAAATGAATACTTAGTAGTTGTTCTATATAGAGCATGAAAGGTCAGTTTATAGACCTCACCACCGTCCACCACCGCCACCTTGGCGGAGCCGACCACCCAATTTTCAAACCCCATCTGTCATCACTCATTATTTCTATCCACCACGTCATTATCATTTTATTTTTATCTAATCACTAGTGATGTACTCGTGCGATGCACCGAAAGTACTTTCATGTATTAATATTTATTCTAATTGCAATATTAAATGTTCTCAATCGTGGATAAGTACGTATTGTTAAAATAAATAACCCGATGACCCTAAAACAAGTTGCTCTTATTCATGTAATATATACTACCATGATAAAAAAAATTACCAGGATTATACAAATAAATCAACTATGTACATTAACATCTATACATCTCTCTCTCTCTCTCTCTCTGTATATATATATATATATATATATATATATATATATAAAAGTAAAAAAAGGAGGTTACTTTTGTAATTTTAACTTTCCCTCCTAATTTTTACTCCACAATTTGGTAATTTGTTGTACCTTTAGTAAGTTTTAAATTTTATTTTAATTTTTTAAATATTAATAACTTTTTTCATTTTTAATCCGATTTTTATGTAAGATATATCATTTAAATGGTCTTTTCACGAGCTTTAATTTGACATCCATATCACATACTCCCTCCGTCCCGGCTAACTTTTCACAATTGACCGGGCACGGAGGTTAAGAAAAAGTAGAAGATGTTTTTTCTTTGACTTTTTTAAAGGTAGAGATTGAGCGTGGAGATTTTGAGGGTGGAGATTGTAAGATGGTAGCGTCGTTTCTTACTACCAAATTAATGTATAGAAATATACACTTAACCTTATCCTACTACTCTAACTAGTAGAGTGGCAAGTAAGGGTCGATCCCACGAGTAACGGCCGAATAGTTTTGATCCCGATGTCAAGTAAATTATGATTGAATAATGCAAGAAGTAAATTCTTAAGAAAGCAGTAAAGAGGGGGGAATTGATTAAGGACTAACAATCTACTAGTAGCAAATAGAAGTAACTAAACGGAATTAAAAGCCTTTAACGCTCAAAATTAAAGAAACAAATAATCAAAGACAATAGAAGAGATCTTTTTCAATTTTGGTTTTCAAATAGTAAAACGAGCCACCCTTGATCATGCTTCCCCTTGGTCTTAGACAATTGATGCAACTATTGTTAATGCCCGATTAAATTGTGATTCAAGCTCTTATCTCAAGGCTATTAACAAGCTCAAATAACCTTATTGTCCCTTAATCTTAGTTAATCAAAATAAGCTCTTCGACTAACCCTATTCAATTTAACCGAATCCTCGAACAAGCTCTCTTAGATCCAATAACCAAGCATTAAACACTAGGACAACGAGATAAATTCAACATAAAACTCGAAAGCTCGGTTTTCATGGTTGAACTTTGTGTTATCCCCAATAAATAAATCTATTGTTTGCTACAGGGGAATCGGAAATCCTACAATTACGGATAGTAATTTCCTATTCTAGCAACACATTCACAAATCCCTTAAAGGGTGATCAATCCAATAATCAATTCATAAATGTGAGTCAACAAGAGCAAATAACACAAAATACTTGAATACGCAATAATCTTGGTAACATTAACCGCAATAATCACATCAATGTCTCGACTCAAGGTTCCACAATGATCAAGGATGAGCTAAGGGGTGCTAGCCACCCATATTAACTAATACAAATAGAAAATAAATAGAAACATAAGAAAACATGATAAATTGAAAGATTAAACCAAGAACTTTGGGTTGAGGATGAATTGGCCTTCAATCTTCTTCCCAATGTGTTCTTGATGAGGATGGAGGCTTCAAAGTGGCTTGAAATGTGTTTCAAGGCAGGCCATTTTCGAATTGGAGGATATATATATAGGGGAGAAAGTGTTAGCTCCAAATTAGGCAAAAACGTGCTTGGGTTTTTAAAACAGGGAACCTCGCCGCGGCCGTGGCACAACGTTGGCCGCGGCGTGGTGAAAACAAGGGTTTTGGGCCCAATTTGGGGCCGCGGCCGTGGTCTAGCTCCTGCCTCGGTTGTGGTCTTGCTTGGGCTGAATTTGCCTTTCTTCTGGAGGACTGGCCACGGCCGCGGCTGATTCAGACCGCGGTCATGGGGTTTGGCTTGCCACGGTCGTGGCGTTTGTTTACCTCGGTCGTGGCAAGTGATGCTGAAATGTGGCCTTCTCTGGAGGATTTACCACGGCCGAGGCAGTCCACTTGAGCCACGGGCGTGGCCTCACCACCTCGGGTATGGTCCCCTGTTTTTCCTTGTTTTCTTCTTCCTTTGAGCTCGATTTGTCAATTTGAGATCTTCGAACCTGTTTTTCGGCCTTAATTCACCTATCTTGACATGGAAATGAACCAAACACGTCAAATTGCCCAATGATAAATAAATGCACAAAACACACGTGAAAATGCACACAAAAGTCCGTAAAAAGACACTTAAATTGACCTAAAAGTCTGTGCACTACCACGTGTACCATAAGAGAAATTTCTTTTTTAAGGGTCTGAAAAGTTAAGTGGGACGGACCGAAATGGAAAGTAGGAAAAGTTAGCTGGGACGGAGGGAGTATATTATAATGAGTTGAAAAGCAATATTATTTTCTTTGCTAAATATATGTATTAAATACTATTGTTTATTGGCCTGCAAAACTAGATTAGCTAAACATGATTTTTTGTATTTCGTCTGAAATTTTGGACCATAACTGGTACTACCTCCGTTTTTATTAAATGTAGTTTTAGGTTTTGTCAATTATTTTGAAATAGATGCCTTTTTTTCCTTTTTTTTTTTTTTTTACTAATTTTTTCATTACTATCCGTGTCATTTTTCAAATTTTTATTAGTTAGATGTTTGTTTAGCATTTTTTTCTAATTTTTCCAATATTATCCGTAACATTATCTCTAAAAAACTCTAATTTTCTAATTTACCATATCCAGTATCATATATAAATGGGAAGAAAGATAATATAAAAAAAATATGATGATAAATTGCAAAATTCCACTAGAAGGTTTCAGAAAATCTATTCGAGGCCTGAATTTTGAGTTTTTTTTTTTTTTTTTTCTTATTAGAGGTCTGGATTTTGAATTTTATTCTCACTCTTACGTCTTGAAAAATAGGACACATTGTCTGATATATGGAGTGTTCATTATATATATACATATAAATATATATTGGAACTTTCAATCTACTCCGTACTGAATCTTCCGCACATCGAATAAAATATCCTGCTTTTGAATACGTAATCTTGAATTGGGAATCTGGCCTGCTACTTGAGAAAAACTCAAAATTCAGGCCTTGAATTGAGAACCTCCAATATTCAGGCCCCTAATTGAGGCACTTTTCCAAAATTCAAGCCTTCAACTGAAATTATGCTAGGATAAATTTAAGGGATTTGTGGGGAGATATGAAATTTGGTTGAGGATATACCATTTCCCCTGTATTTTGATTCTCTAATCCAAAATTAAAATTGCATATAAAAAACAACGGATGTAGTATGTTATTGTCACATTTAGTAAAAGTCAAACTTTATTTTAATCTTTTAACCCGCAAATAACTTTTTCATTTCGAACCTATTCTTAATTATGTATAATATATAAAATTATAGCTCTTTTGAAGATCTTTAATTTGATATTCATTTTTTTTTTTTCGGAAAATTTGATATTCATATCACATATATTATAATTAGATATTTCATTTGGAAATTTTATATCGTTGGTTCGTTGATTATTTGAATAAGATTTGAGCGGTTAAGGTGGTTTGTACTATAGCCTAGGACGGAATACAACTAAAATTAGGTAAATAGTTCTCTAATAAAAATATAACTATCTAGATTATTTTATTAAAAGCAAAACTAATTATTATTTAATTTGATCGAAAGTTTTCTTTATTTACGTGTCGAAATAAAATTTATTATTTAAATGATTAAGCATGTAATTTCTTAAATTTAAAATAAAAGTTTAAAAGTATAATTTAATAATCTGCTTATTAAATAATTATATTTGCACCTATTAATTTGTAGTTTGTTATAATAACAATTTTTTTTGGTTAATCTCAGGACTACGACTTCCACACATATTTATATATGAAAATTCAAACTGAATTTTATTTTTATTACTTATTCATTTTTTCATAATTTATATTTATTATGTTATTTTTATTAAAAAATTACACATTGCAACCTAAACTATGAGATTTTATACGTGTTGCAATCTATTTTTTTTTAAATAAAATTAATTTGCTTGGTCTTTATATTTTTTGTAGATTTTGCAACCTAAACATTACTCTGTGGCATTAATTAACTATGTCTATTTTCCACATTTTTCAACCTAATTAGTTAATTTATTTAAATTAACAAATTTGTATCTTTAAATAAAATATAATATCTATAATGAAAAAATAGAATTTATTTGAGTAAACTTCAACATATATGAAATTATTAATATATATTGAAAAACTCATATATTTTATTTTGTTATTCCAACTATTGAATGATGTGTGAATTTATTTTGTTAGTATCAGGAATCATTTAAACCTGAAACGTATTTGAGTATATATTAAATCTATAAAATTATTATTCTCTTTTTAAAAGAGGAAGTTAAGTAGGTATATTCAAAATTTTAAAATTATTTAGATAAGTTAAAATATCTAAATAAAATGAAAAAAAAAACAAAAAAATATATGCTGACACAACAATTTGATGTTCTTAAATATATATGTTTTTTGTTCGAATATTGATTTCTTTATGTTAATCTATAAGAGAACACATTTATAAAACGTACGTTACATTAAATCCATATACAATGTGAACACAAACAGATAGTTACATTACTTATAACTTTTATATGTTTTATCAAAACTATTCAAATATTTATTTAGTTTAGAATGCAACAACTCCATTTTTTAATATTAAATTATATAATATTTAATTTAATCAAATTATTATTTTTTAAATAAATTTCCGTGCATCGCACGGGAGTGTTACTAATTAATTTTAACAACAAATAAAAATAATGTTTACAAATATTGATAAACACCCTTTTATAGACAATTAACATTAATATAGTGCTTCTAGAATAAGTTGCGATTCTACTTAACATTATTACATTCATCACATTATTTTATAACACCAACTGTATTTAAAAACACACACACACAAAAAAAAAAAAAAAAAAAAAAAGAACAAAACAAAACTAATATATGAAACAACAACTATATTAGTAAAAAAAATCATAATAATTTAATACACTCATTATTTAAAGAGTAACAACTATAATATATATATATATATATATATATATATATATCAAAATGAAACCTAAAAAGAGTATATTTCTAGAATATTATGGAGTTACATACAATTAATATTGATTAAGGTTGGTGAGTGTTAAAATACTATTGACTGAAGTAAATAAAATGCTAAAAAAGAGGTGAAAAAGTAAGTTTGGTCTTTCCCAATATATTATGGGGAACCTTAAACAAACACATCCATTGTGTTTCTCTTCCCTTAAAAAAAATTGTATTTCTTTTACAATAAATGACACATGATATATTAACTTATAAATAATCATTTAAGAAAAAAACAGGTTCAATTGCGTGACAATTCGTCTTTGCTCCATCTGGATTCCACTGTCTCTAATGTTTTAGGTCTTTTATGCTACCTATGTGCTGACTCATCACCTTCTCACCATAATTCTCCACATTCAACCCTTTATTATGTAGTTTCCTGAAACTAAAAACCTTAAGTGTCATTTGATTTGTGCTTCGATTTCATCAGTTATAATGTTATTTTAACCAGTCATGAAAGCGTTGATGAAGTTTTTCTGAGCTTTGAATTGCACACATCGACTGAGTGCATTCTCCTTCGATCGTGCACCAACACTGTGAAAGATATGGACTAGATTAGGATATGTGGGCTTTATTAATTAATAAGTCAGACTAATTAATTAATTAAGCAGACATGAATATTAGGCCCATAACCCGTTAGGGTTATATGGTACTATATATACATATTCTCTATAGTAGAGAATTAAGGGTTTTATCAGATAAAAATTGGAGGCACTATAGAATTCGATAAGTGATTTCCTAGCGATCACATATCGAATAATTGTACCGAGGATAGTTCCTGCGGCGGACGATATATGCGTGGATACCTGAAGTGGTGAATCAATCGCACAATTCGGTCCGATCAATTACACAACAAGTAAGTTGTTCCAACTTCAGCGTAATTTATGCTCAACATTTAAATCAGTTATAAATCACGATCAATATTCTTGAATGTTTATTCCGCTGCGTACATTAGATGTTGTCGAGAATAACTAACAGTGGTATCAGAGCCCGGGGCTCGATTTATAATTGTATTTGATATAATTTTATGTGGATTAAATATTCTGAAAATTGAAATTATGAATTTATCGTTATTCACTGTTAACGAAAATTTTGAAAGCATTATTTTGTTTCTCTGAAAACTGAAGTTTTGGTGTCGAAACAAAACTTATTAAACTTGCATTAATGGACCCGGAATATTGCACTCTGCCGGAGCGCCACGTGCGGTGGCGGCGGTGGCGGCGGCATCCGCCTCTGCTGCTGCTGTTGCTGCGCGTTCTGTTATAAGTCCCGACGCACCTACCGCTGCGCGCGACGGGCGGCGGCGGCGGCAGCTTCTTGGCTTTTGCTGCGCAGGTCGAACGACGGCAGCGACGTCGGTCCCGCTGCGCTGCTGTTGCGATGGCGGCGGTGCGTTTCCGCTGCGTGCTGTTGCGATGGTGACATCGGCGGTCTTGCTGCTGCGTCGGCGGCGATGAGGCGGCGGCAGTGTTTAGGGTTTGTAGATTTGGGCTGCGCTGGATCTAGGTTACGTCTGGGCCGGGGTAATAGGCTGGACTACCTCCAAGCTGGGCTATGCAGGAGAAGTTGGGCTGAAAGCTGGACCAGACCATTAAACTATGCTTGATTTAATTAATTGGGCTAAAATTTGGGCCAGGCCCATTCTCATGAATTTTGCATATACAGCCCCTTTGGACTGTTCATAAAAGAAAAAAAAAATCTTTTGATTTAGTTTAATTAATTAAATTAGATTTATTAATTAGATTAATTCGAAATCCCAATTACAATATTAATATATAAATTAAATTAATAAATCTTATTATTATTATTTTGAAATAATAATAATAAACTTATACATTTATGTTAATTTGGAATTAACATTAAAAGTATACTTATATTAATTTGGAATTAATATATTAATCTAATAGACTAATATTAATTTATTAATTAGATTAATAAATTATAATAGTATTATTATTTTTGAAAGAATAATACTAGACTTATATATTTATGTTAATTTAGAATTAATATTAAATGTATATTTATATTAATTTGGAATTAATATATTTAATTTTAATCCACATTTAATTGAAGAATAAAATTTTAATTGGATTAATAATTTTATTCGTTGAGCATTTATTTGATATTATGTGATAAGCTATTATTTGATTTTATGCTTATTCAATTTAAATTATAGTAATTCAAGACCGCTTTTATGTTTGGGTAGGCGGCGCCCAATACATGTAGTCCGCGACATTGTGTATGGGTAGGCGGCACCCAATATATGTGGTCCACATTTCTTATGCCTGGGTAGGCGGCACCCAGCAATTGTGTTATAATTTAATATTAGATATTAAATTTAAACAATTAGCATCATATAACAATTCCCCCCCTAAAAACCAAGTCTTGTTTAGAAACAAAATGCGTCATCCATCATAATTGTTTGAGATTCCTAATCTTTTCGACCACGAGTTTTACACCAAAGTGTTTATTCTAAATCGACAAGACTCGGGCTCATTCATAGATGTATGGTTGACATCGTGTGATGGAATTGACTTGCTTAAATTATTTTGAGACGCCAAAGCGCCCAAAATAGTTTGAGGACGCAATATTAATTGGATTAATAAACCAAGAATTGCAAATTGTTGTTGCAATTGGCTTAGAGGCCTACCTAGTGATATTATTGTAGTCATCAGCCAAAGCAGAGGCTGCAATAATATAGACTTGGATCTTGGACCACTAAGATTTATAATTGTTATAAATCCGTATTTTGTGTTTGGGGGCGCAAAATATGTTAAAATTAGTGGGAGCTAATCATTACAATAAACTCTTGTTTTGATTAGTGATACGAATGTGATCTTTGTTTACTTTATTCTGATTTATTTTCCCATTTTATTATTTTCTCGTCAGATAAAATGTCGTTTTTGGCTTATAAATGTTTGATGGAAACAAACAAGTTGACTGGGTCAAACTTTACGGATTGGCTCCGTTGTTTGCAATTGGTGCTAAGGCAAGACGAGATTGAGTATGTCTTGGATAAACCAATCAGTGTCATCCCTGACAAGAATTCTCCTTAGTACGCTACGTTTGACGAAAAAGCTCATAAGAAACATGTTGAGGATGCCACATCGGCTCAATGATTAATGTTGTCCTCTATGAGTATTGAACTGCATAGGCAACATTGGAGCATGTTCCCTAATGAGATGCTGAAACACTTGGAGAGTCTGTACGCTTCAGAAGCTCAGACCATGGAGTATGAGATACTCAGAAATCTCCTCAAGTGTAAGCTTCATGATGGGGGCCAGGTTTCTGAACATATACTGAAGATGATCGGATTGATTGAGAGGTTGGAATCGATTGGAACGAAGCTACCCTCAAGTGTCTCAATAAATCTGATTTTGCAATCTCTTCCAAGTTCATTTGAAAACTTCATAGTGAATTTCAATGTGAGCAACACGAAGGCGACACTGCCAGAGCTTCACAACATGCTCAAGACCTATGAATCATCTACTTCTAAAGGCAACTCTGTGCTCATGGTGAGCTCTTCTGCAAGATCTTCCAAACAGAAGAATAAGCAGAAGAAGAGGAAGAAAGCATCTAAGGATGCGGCCTTGATGCCTAAGAATGGAGGAGTTCAAAAGAAGCCAAGAATACCAAAGGATGAGTGTCTGTTCTGCAATGAGAAGGGGCGCTGGAAGAGAGACTGCCCGAAGTTCAAAGCACATGGTGCATTGGATGAGAGCTTAAGTAGTTTATTTTGTACGTTGAAAGTAGATTAGATTAGATCTTCCTTCGGGATATAAATTAGATTTATATAATTGATATTTTGTTCTTTAGATTTCAAAGAATATTATTTTCATTCGAATATTAGACATTTATGACTTTTTCTTTCTATTTTGCAAACAATAGATGCTTGTTTTGCTTAATGGATTGTTTTAAGGAAGTGTCTTTCTTTTGAATGGAATATATATACTTGAATGTGAACAAAATATTCTCAATATACAAGAACAAACAGCCTGAGCTAAGTAATACGAATAATAAAACCTACCTGTGGCACTGTAGACTTGGTTATATCAATGAGAGAAGAATAGCAAGATTGAGAAAGTTAGACTATCTCACATCATTTGATTTCGAATCATATGGTGCTTGCGAATCTTGTCTCAAAGGAAAGATGACAAGTTAACCACTTTCTAGGAAAAGGGTTACGTGCCAAGGTTGTGCTCGAGTTGGTCCGCACAGCGATATGCGGACCGTTCCAACTTAAGCAATAGGCGAATATTCGTACTTCATAACTTTCACTGATGATTTTTCAAGGTATGGACATGTGTATCTCATGAAACACAAATTTGAAGCCTCCGAGAAATTTAAAGAGTTTAAGTTAGAAGTTAAGAAACAACTTGGAAAAGTATTAAGACTCTCCGATCAGATCGAGGAGGGGAATACTTAAGCCGAGATTTTCTTGATTACTTGAAATCACATGGAATCCGGTCAGACTGGACACCTCCGAGTACTCCACAGAAGAATGGAGTATCCGAAAGGAGAAATCGAACTTCATTAGATATGGTTCGATCCATGATGAGTTTCACCAATCTTTCCTTATTCCTTTGGGGTTATGTCTTACTAACCGATGGTTATGTTCTGAATAGAGTTCCTCTTGAATCGGTCACGCAAATACCATAAAAGTTATGGTGTGGCAAGAAGTCGAGTGTTAACCATATGCGGACCTGGGGTTGTCCTGTTTTGTTAAGAAGATGATGACTGATAAATTGGAGATTAAAAGTGAGAAATGCTATTTTGTGGATATCCTCAGGAAACTAAGGATATGAATTCTACTGCCTGGAGATCACCAGGTGATAGTTCCAAGAATGTGGCGTTTCTTGAAGATATTTATATCTCCGAGGAACAAGGTCACAACAAGGTAGATCTTGAAAAGATTCAAGAACCACAAAAAAATAACATAGAGGATGAGGTCTTGTCCAATGGAGTGGACAAGAACTCAGTGGGAGTTTTTGATGATCTATTGGGAGGGGAAATGACTCTTAGAGGGTCACCTCAAGACAATGAGATGCATCAAAACAAGATATTGTATCAAACCCGCAAGATAACATAGAGGATGAGGTCTTGTCCAATGGAGTGGACAAGAACTCAGTGGGAGTTTTGATGATCTATTGGGAGGGGAAACAAATCTTAGAGGGTCACCTCAAGACAATTAGATGCATCAAAGACAAGATATAGTATCAGTCCCACCTCAAGAGAATCATAGTGAAATTCTTGAGAATATAAAAAAAAATGTTGAAATCCAACTCACGATCAGAATAAACCGAATAAACCAACGCAAAACTAACTCAATAGGCCCCAAAGGAATTGTCGTGCACCTGAAAGACTAAATCTATTGGTTGAGAACCAAGATGATGAAGTTGATTCAGAAGACGACGAATCTAAGACCTATATCGAAGCGGTGTCGGGCACCGTTTCGAAGATGTGGCTGGCTGCCTTAACATCTAAAATGGACTCGATATACCTCAACTAGTCCGGGAACTAGTTGATTTGCCAGATGGGGCTCGCCCCATAGGCTGCAAATGGATCTTCAATAAGAAGAGAGATGCAGATGGCAAGGTACAAACCTACAAGGCTAGGTTGGTGGCAAAGGGTTATAGTCAACGCGAGGGCATTGACTATGATGAAACCTTTTCGCCAGTCGCTAAGATCAAGTCCATTAGGATATTACTTGCAATAGCTGCATACTATGACTTTAACATTTGGCAAATGGATGTCAAAATCGCGTTTCTCAATAGAGAACTTGAAGGCACTGTGTATATGTCACAGCCTGAAGGTTTTATATCCAAAGAAAAGCCGAATGGAGTATACAAGTTAAAGAAGTTCATTTATGGACTCAAGCAAGCATCTAGGAGTTGGAATATTTGCTTTGACAGAGCTATCAAATTGTTTGATTTTGTCAGAAGCAAATAGGATCTATGCATTTATAGTAAACGTAAGAATGAAATGTTGTCTTCCTTATCATATATGTCGACGATATACTGATAATGGGGAGCAATCATTCCATGTTGCAATCCGTGGAAAAGCAGATTTCAGCAAAATCACGGTAAGGAATACTGGAGAACTGTCAAGACTATTCTTAAGTACCTTAGAAGGACTAAAGAATATTTCTTAAAGTCTATGGTGGGCAGCTAGAGTCGTCAGTTACTGGGTATACTGATGTTGGCTTCCAACGGACCATGATGACTTTAAGTCTTTGTCTGGATATGTTTTCGTTCTAAATGGTGGTGCAATGAATAGGAATAGTTCCAAGCAGAGTAGAACTATCGATTCCATCACTAAAGCCGAGTATATTGCTAAATCTAAAGCTGCCAAAAAGGGGTTGTTGCTTTGTTAAAGTTCGTAAAAGAACTAGGTGTCGTTCCAAGTGCCAGCAGTGCAATACCGTTGTATTGTGACAACGGTAAGTGCGGTTGCTCTAGCAAAAGGAACTGAGAGCCACTAACAGAAATAAGCATATTCCCTGTAGATATAATCTGATTGGAGAATAATAGATAGGGAGATGTGAAGTTAGATAGAGTATCCACTGATGATAACTTGGTTAATCCTTCAACCAAACAGTTGTGTATAGCTAGACACAACAAGCACTTTGAGAGCTTGGGTGTTAGACATGTTGGTAGTTGGTCTTGATTCAATGGGAGTTTATAGTTTGTATGTCTTAGAAACCTTTTCGTTTGAGACATTCATTCTTGATCGCATTCTATGACATTTTGATTGTCTTTTGAGTTTATGCATTTATTAGAATAATTATTTTGATGGTTTGTTGTTATTCTTATAACTGTTCCCTTGAATCATGACTGTTATTTATGGTGTGAGACATAAATGATATAGTATGATTCTAAAATTGCCATAACCAATGGTCATCAAGAATGGGATATTGATGACACGCGATAGGTTAGCATGTGGTCCGCATCACATTCTCAGAGAATGTAGTAGGTCTCACGACTACGAGATATTAGATATCCGTGATGGACACATGGGTACTTTGGAGAGTATTGGTATACCCTACTATTAAACCGTTTGTTTTCAGTGTCTACGGTTTATTAGTGTGTGGAGTATGTAATGATCCTTTGACCCGAGGTCAATACTCATTTTGTTTGTTAAGTGATGAACTTTGACCAAGTACAATGCTTGCCTCCTAAAGGAGGATAAGACACGTCTTGTGTTGGGTTCATCATGAGGCAAATGAAAATGGTAGTTGAGCCAAGAATGGGATTCATTCCGCGATTGAAACTCGAGAGAGCACTCATATTTCTCTATATTATTTGACAATAAAGTCATTGGCCAATGCAAAAGATATATTCAATTAAAGTAATTGAATATGATCGAATGTGTCATATAATAAAGATGAGAAAAATGATTGAGCTATTTGGATAGACACATGGCAGATCCTAGGCTCAATCAGGTGGTTCGTGAATGAAGGGGTATTACATAAACTTCATATAAAGGTTTGTTTACTAGATTCACGTAAACGTCCTTCATATATCGAGTTCGCTGCGCAACGCAGTCTAGGAGTTTTGCGCAGACTTTAATTAGATTATCGTCGATAATGGGGGCCTGAAGGGTCACACTTTATGTGTATTGTTGTTCCGCTCAAGGGTACAAAGTTAGTGCTTCGAATTATATCTAATGCTAGTCCTAGTGGGAGATTGAAAGATATGGACTAGATTAGGATATGTGGGCTTTATTAATTAATAAGTCAGGCTAATTAATTAATTAAGCAGACATGAATATTAGGCCCATAACCCATTAGGGTTATATGGTACTATATATACATATTCTCTATAGTAGAGAATTAAGGGTTTTATCAGATAAAAATTGGAGGCACTATAGAATTCGATAAGTGATTTCCTAGCGATCACTTATCGAATAATTATACCGAGGATAGTTCCTGCGGCGGACGATATATGCGTGGATACCTGAAGTGGTGAATCAATCGCGCAATTCGGTCCGATCAATTACACAACAAGTAAGTTGTTCCAACTTTAGCGTAATTTATGCTCAACATTTAAATCAGTTATAAATCACGATCAATATTCTTGAATGTTTATTCCACTGCGTACATTAAATGTTGTCGAGAATTACTAACTCACTGTTCCTCCAATCCTTTTGTCGACCCAATTTCTTGGTGTACATAGAATGATGATGTAGAAATTCAACATTTTCTCATATTTGATTATTTTTGTTAAATAAACTATGTATAATTTTTTGTTTACCGAGTTTTGCGCTTGACTGGCGACCAAATCAATTCGATGTTAAGGTCTGGAACTCCTTCGATTGATGGCTAGGAGATCGTTTCCGACAATGCCTTCTTCTTTGCAAAGCTCTTGGATCCCTTTCTGATAAAGAAGCAGATGCGGCTGGTCATTCTCTTGGAAGGAGATTAGATCGCCAAGAGAGACTTAATTTCCAACGAATCCTGTTCACTACTTGATGGTTCACACAAACCCTTCCATGGCTGATCAGCTGGGACCTATTTATTTTCATCGAAGCGGGTCTGGTACGATTTACTGCTGATTTGCGCAAATGGGTATTATTCTCTCTAATATTAGCAATCAGTGTGGATTTACTATAAAAAAATTATAATTGGACATGCAGAAATTACAATTGTTATTTTAACTTGTTTGTATTTATTTGTAACTTGAACTTGCAAACGTTGTTATAGGTACTGATAGGTTTGTAATTTTTTTTTAAGATACTTAGTAAAATCATTGATATGAGTATTTTACATTTGCAACAACTTTCTTGCTTAGAAATATATCATATTAGAAAATATTATTTTTTTTGTACCTTACAAAACTTTTTTCCAAAATATTACACATTTATGAAATTACTAAATGATTGTATTTTTCTACGTGTTACAATTCATGCCCAGTACAAATGTATTTGGCAGAAAGACCTTATCTAATTTATTGTTTTGTAACATGAAAAGTGTGCATGCTGCTTCTGTGCCTCATGAGGACAAATCCTTAGCAAGCTGGTAGAAGAAGGAAAACGATGATGATTCAAATGGGAATATAGTCAGTTTTTTCAAAGATATATAGCACTCCTATTTATCTGAGTTTTGTTCATATGCAATAGCTAGCTTGCTCACAAGTAATTCTTATGAGGTATGCTATTTTGTTGCCTATAAACCATATTTTCCGGAACATAATACTTTTTTGTATTACCAGCTGACTGCTGTTTTTTTTTACATGGTACAATATTATTCTTAGTTTTTTTCTCTTAATGCTGAAAATAAACATTTTTGTAAAAAAAGTCTGAAATAGTATGTAATCTTCAAGTTCAAAATGTTGTTAGATGATCCACTAATCAAAAAAGAAAAAGAAAAAATGTTAATTGGATTAACTAACTCAGTTTGAATCCTTAGCTTTTTACAAAATTAAACATGTTTAATTGTCGATCAATTGCCTTTTCTTTTACTTAATCATGAGGTTTAATTAGATAACATTGGATTAAAAGAAGTTACATAAATCAAGGGGAGGTCTCTTGTATACCAATTGCACAAATCTTAGATCCATGCAATCAAGATCATGTGTCAAGATGTATTACTATTTATGTTTAAAGGTATTACATTTGATGGGTAAAGGTATCCAGCGAAAAATGTTTCACGATTTATGCCTAAAGGTATTACATGTTTTAGGTAAGGGTTACTTTTAAGTATAAAGCATGATATCCAACCCGAATTGCATCGTGCAACTTGTGCACATGAGACTTTGCTTGAAATTTGTGATGTGCTATGCATTTATAGATAAATAATTATATTGTATGATTTTATTAATTAAGTATATCTGAGCTGTGTTCAATTTAAGCATGCATTAATCTAGTAACGTGATATAAGCAAAAAGAGGATCAATGTCTGTCCCTATCACATACACAGATAAGTGAATTTGCTACCTTCATTATAGTTGAATTGTTGATTAAATCTGAGCTTTAAAAGAGAGGACAAACATATCATCATTCTTGCGCATTTTCCCAAAAGTATCGACTGATGATATGCGTGTAACTTCATTGTGTTTGCCTCAATACTTGTGTCAATATACTTATAAAATATATTAAATTCAATTATTCCATGCCAGATATACTAATATGTATATGTGCATATTTTTAAAATTACTAAAGTCTGCAAGGATAAATCAAACCCATAGGCTAATGTACCCGGTTTTTTAACGATATCATGTTTTACTGTTTAAGTAAAATTGGATTGCTTTTTATGCTAAAAACTTATAAAAGTTAATTTAAATAGATATGTTATTTTCACCAATGGCATATAACTTTTATATTAAAATTGTTGGTTCACCTGTTTATTAAGATTATTGAAGAACTCGAAAATGGTATATAATTGAATCTACATTCTAAAGAAGCAAACTTGTATATATTGATTCAAGTTTAGGTATTCTGAATTGACAAAATATGTTATATATTTGGTGATCATGAATAACTGCAACTTTCTTAGATTCAATTGAATGGGATTACAAGTATCAAGTAAGCCCCAAATGTTGAAGGTTTTGTTGGTTCCATTTCTAGAATAAAGGATCGACCAATTTGAAGCTCATTATAGGGTATAAACATGTTTCCACTTTATGAAATTATATTTCAACATATAGGCTATTATTTGCATTCCATCAACAATTTTAATAATAAATAATTAAACCAAACCAACAAAATAAAATTATTTTTTGTAATATTACTCTCCCTCCTTGAAGTTGATACAAATTGACTTTAACATTTAACCAAGTATAGTCAATGCCACATATAAGTGTAGCTCCATCAGGTAAAAAATGGCAACACAAAATTCAATTGTTATTCCAAATAAATAATTGTCAATGCTCACCATGAGGCCCAAATCAATGTCTTGAGCAGTCCTAAAGATTAGAATTATACGTTTTTAGGATTGTAGAATAACATAGGGTGAACTTGATTATTTCACTACAAGAAAACAGTATATTACCAACAGATTATTGTTGTTGGTAACTAAGAAAATCTGTTAGTAAATATAATTACCAACAGATTACCAACGGTTGCCTATTGGTTGGTAAATGGCTTGTTGCTAAATTTTACCAACACAATAATTTAGTCCGTTGGAAAATTACAAACAGACTACAAACGAAAAAAAATGATGTCGTTGCTAAGTTACCAACCAATTAACAACAGAATGCCAATGAATAAAGATAGTACCGTTGCTAAGTTGGCAACCAATTAACAACAAAATGCCAATGGAAAAAGATGGTCCCGTTGCTAAGTTGCCAACCAATTAACAACAAAATGTCAATGGATAAAAACGGTGTTGTTGCTAATTTACTAACCAATTAACAACAAAATGCAAATGGATAAAAATGATGACGTTGCTAACTTACTAACCGATTCACCATTGCAAAGTCCTTGCTAAATATTTCGTTGTTGGTAAAAAATATTTATATATGGTTGACATTGCATTGTTAATCTGTTGGAAATTTACCAACAGATTGAAATGTGTAGGTAATTTTTGATATAAAATAGTTGATAATTCGTTGGTAAAATATTTATGGATCTAAAAGATGTTGGCAGTTTTGAAATGAATTGGTTGCTATTTCATTAGAATTTTATCAATTAATTGCAATTCACTAATGGATAAAATTTATGAGATTTTTTTAAATAAAAAATTAATAATTAATTGTGATTTAATGAATCTGCTGGTCGAATTCTATTTTTATGAAATACATTAATTTCATATATATACACACGCATAGTGTATCAATAGTCAATTTTATAGAATAATAATAATTTTATTATTATTTAACTAAAAAAAAAAAAAAAAAAAAAAAAAAACACCTGCAACTGATTAAAAAAAAACTAACATAAAAGACCAATACATAAAACTAAGCAAAGATACCTAATGAATGAATTCATCAAAATATAAAAAAAATCCAACATCTCATTACAAAGTAACAAGAGGTAATGTAAAACACAGAACATCCAATAAAACATAAACCAAAAGAGAAGATCCTAATTATGAACTGTAGTGTTTCTTTGAATAAAGACACTTGCAAAGATAAAAGACACCAAACATAACATACCTAATGAAGTCCAAAAATATAATATAAAAAAGATACTTCACAAAATCCATCATCCATCTACTCCTCCTGAAGATCATAATCCTCATCATAGTCATCATTAGTTGGGTAGGGATCGGTAGGAGGATCTGAAGTTCCACCTCCCATAAGCCTTTGTATGAGACCCTCCATCTCCTGCTGCTTCTGCCTCAACTCCATCTCAACTTGCTGCTGCCTCTCCCTCATTTGCTGCTCCATTTCATCTTGTCTTTGCCTCATCTCCTCTCGCACCTCCTCATAAAGTTGAGCTCGAAGTTGATCGCAATCTAATGGTGGAGTTTCAGATGAGCTGCAATTTGGTATTGCAGCTGATGGTTTGCTTCCTAATCCATACACCCGTTGTTTCTTCAGTGGCCCAGCAACTTCATAATATATAGAGGACAAATCAACAGTCCCTGAAGAATTATCTTCGTTGTCGGTCTGGTTTTGTGTGGCAGCATTAAAGCGCGCCATAACCTCTTCCTGCAAAGATTAAATTTCTCAAACTATGTAATATAAGATGTAAACTGAACAATCAACAATATAGCAACATCATCCTCATCCTTACATGTTATCCAAGTGAGTGGAAGTGTTTTTAGGTATGCAATTCTAGACCCATAGAAGCAAATAAGTCATGATCACAAAATGTTTTTCATTGTCAAATAAACACCTATACATATACACACACACACACACACATATATATATATGCATACTATTGGGGGTTGGATGTTGCAAGGAGAACAGGGGAAAACGAGATTCATATTTTTTTTTTTATATATCTACATATGAAGAATGATTCTCAAACTTCCAACAACAATTAGAGATAAAACAACTATACATTTTTTATAATGCTTAATAAATGGTATACAAATCAAACAGTGCCTATTGCCAACTAAAACAAAGAAATACACCAAATAAATAACTAAATTTCAGATCCAAGTACTAAAAAAACTATAATAATCTCCCCATTAAACTAAAGAATATTAGGCATGCAATACTTCATACAAATGATACATTTTTCAAACTAAACAACATCAAACGTGTAAAATAAAAGATCAAAACACCATCCATCAACTTACATTAACATTCTCCGACCGCTTATCAACGAATTTTCCATCTGCCTTTTTGTGTATCCTCACGAAAACATCATAGTCAGTAACAGGGCGTCCAAGCTCTTTAGCCTAGAAGCATGATAGTACCACTTAAATTAGAACATATTATCACATTATTTATATAACAAACTTTAAAAATTCAATATAACAATCGAGGCAATTAAATTTCCTACAAGAAATATGCTATGATCTAAAGCAGATCGAGAGCCCCCGCAGTGTCTAGATGGTCCATCGCCATGCCCTCCAACGTCACTCAAACGATTTTTTGATGCTTGTGAACGCTTCTTCTTGAATTCTGGAGTATTCCATTTCTCCTGCCAACTGTCCCATGTTCCCTGGGGAACATTCACAGGGCGTTGTCCTAATTTTCTCCACTCACAAAGTAGGCCAGAATAACGTATTCCAGCCCGCTTCTCAAAGATGTTCCGAACCACAGACAAGTCTCTATCAAACGAAAAATGTTTCTACAATATATATATATATATATTTGTTCTGGTTAGTCATGATTGAGCTACGACCGATAACAGGTAAAAAGGCAGAGATCTTGTCAAGTTTCAAATGTAATAAGGAAATTCGAGTCATTACTTGCATAATCAAGAATATAGAATTAGAGAGCACTAATGCATCCTACAACTTTGACAATGGAGAAAATTATATATGTAAATATTGTTGTACAACTATTGGTAGTCAAATTTTCATCCCTTCTTTTGCTTATGATTAATGTATTCCTCTATATAACATTAAGTTTTAGGTGGTTATCAGTTGGCATAATTCCCACACATCTTTTCACTGTTATTTTTATGAAACCCATCAAAATCAACCCAATTGATGAATGGGCAAATGCAAATTCTCCAGAAAAAAATTCATTTATCATCTCCAAATCTACATTGAAAATGCAATTTCAGATTTATATATTTAAAAAAATACAAAACCACTATTAGCTCAGTGCATGTAAAAGTGTGAAGCAAAGCAAGTTAAATTACATAGATATTAGAGCAAGCTTACACTTCCTATCAACAAATATCTAATAGCTGCCAGATGATATAGCAAGAATTCGAGAACTTATCCACATATAATATTTCAACTAATTATAAAGGTACTCCTTAGGAAAGTATAAATTAAGTCCAATTCACATGTTTATCAACAAATAACTACTAATCCTTGCAAGTTCTCACCCGATAAACACACAACATACAATTCTTAATCAAAACATCAATCCATTCAAAAAGATTATAAGCGACACCACACATGTAATAATAAAAATGTTACCCCAATAACTAAAATACATGTAACAGTTCAAAGACATACACGCAATGGTACTATTCAAAGACATACATGCAATGGAAAAGGAAAATACCCCTCCTAGTAAATTTGTATATGTAGGAATACCTGAAATTCATTCCAATAATACTCTTTAGTTTGGTTGGAGACGGCTGACCAAGTGTATCCCTCCTTGTCAAAGCGTTGTTTTATGCACTTCGTGATCTGCCCCGACGCAACATGTGAAGGCGTAAAACTGATCTCAAAGGAAACAAAATATACACGTCAAATTATTAGTTAGCAATAAAAATATATAACTAATACCACAATATTCACTATAAGCCAACTATAAATATCAATGCTAAAATTTAACTAGTTAAAATATATTATTCAAAACATCAGAATATTAGCTTACATTTTGTTAGCTATCTTAAGTAATGGCTTAGAATTTCTTGTAGAAGCATTGTTCGATGAAATTTCCGGTTGATCTCCAAGATTAGTTTCTGCAGCTGAAATGACAGGTGATCCCGGAGCCTCCTCATCTGGAAGTGTCGTAGGTAATGGTGCAGAAGTAGTTGATGCACGTGGCAATGGCAGTGGTGGTGCAGTTGGAAGACTTCCATGTCCATTTCCTCTACCATGGCCTTCTCTGAAACCACGTCCAGTTGGTCTTTCTATTTGTCCATTTCCTCTGCCAAAACCATCACCAAGCTCATTTCTTCTACCACAGCCACCTCGAGGAACAATACCAAGTGTACGCTCTCCATTCCCATCTTCATATCCATGGGCAATTGAACGACGTACATCCCCTCCACGACACAGTGAATTTCCTCCACGACCAAGTGGATTTCTTCCACGACCAAGTGAATTTCCTCCACTCCTTTCGCCTCCACCAGACAACCCTCCAGCCATTGTTCTATGATATAGCATTTGAACAAGTTAAGTATAAAAAACTACAACAATCTACTTAGAATGCAGCCTTTAAAAAAGAAAAAAAAAATCATAATATAGAAGATAAGTAACCCAAACGAGACACATATGATTGTTGATACCTAGTAGAGGATGTGAGGCAAGTCTCAATTATACAACATGGAAAATCTTGTGCAGGATGACTTTCAACAACAGTGATGATACACAAAATATGCATAAATACGAGAAGCCACGCTTCATATCAGATGTCATTTTCACTTGATTTTTATGAAACAAATTAAAATAATAATCATAACACATGAATTGTTGAGCATTGAGATGTTCACCTATTATGAATAGACAACTAAACCTATACTTTCATCTCTTATGAACATGCAATACTTACACATAATTAAAATGATGATATTAACTAGAAGCCATAATTTTCAGAGATTAATATGAATAATTTATAAACTATTGAAACCCCACAGATGCAACTATTAATTCTTCAATTAAACGGAATCAATACATAAGTTAGTAAGAGGAACATATACAAATCAATATGAATAATTAATCTAAAATATTGAAACCCTAAGCAGCAGGGGTGAATTAAAATCATAAGAACATGAAGAAGTTAATTGACAGAGTAGATTGGAAAATTAGACGAAATACAAAAGTACCTTCTTGCTGCGTTTTTGTGTTGGTGTGATGAATGAAATAATTCCTATTCTCCATCTTATATTGTTCCCCAAATTTCTTCCTCAATTGACCGCCAAATTCCCCCGCCCAAATCAAATCATATCCCTTCGAGATTCAGTTATCGCGAGAATCGGAACCGCTATTAAGGTTAGTGGGTGCCGGAGTTTTTCAGAAAAATCTGCGATCAGTTTGGGTTGGTGATGGGTGCTTCAGCGAATTGGATATCTGCGAAGATGGGCTAGGGCTTTGTAGCTCTGACTCAATCAGTGTATTAGTTTTAGTTTTGGTATCTAGAAGGATTTACTTGTCCTTTACTTTTTATTTATGTGAATGTGAATTTTTTATGTTATCTTTTTAAACCATTGTAAAATTGAAAGCAAGATTCAAAATTACAAAAATAATTCTTCCTTTGTCTGTTACGTTATAATTATATATGTAATATATTATTAGTATTATTTTCATATATTGGTATATGAAATTCAAAGTTTTTCATAATTACAAACAGAATAATATACTATATTAAATTATGTTTGAGGTAGTGTAATATAATTAGCTATTAACGATTTTTTTTTTTTTTAATTATACCCTAAGATTCGAATGCAAATTTTATGCCAAGTAGGTGGCTCACTTTGAGAATGATAGAAAACAAACTCTCATATATTATATTCTAAATTTAATATTCGGTTAAATTACATTTAAAATTAAAGTTTTAGACAATCAGACGGGCACCTCTAAATCTGTTCATGAGCTTCAACAATATTCAACTATATATATAAAACTAAAAAGTAATAATGATATTGATAAGATTGATAAATTGATTCAATTATTAAAAAAAGATAACCAAGATTTAGTATTTCGAAACATTTCATTCTATTTTTTGAAAATTTTATCTCTATTGTGTACACAATACATCGATTGATTAGTATTAAATCATATTCAAGTCAGATAATATTAATTATATATTTTGTTTAATTACGTTGTATTAATGATACACGTTAATTATGCTTGTAATTAGGTCGAGTTATGATACTATTTTATAGGAATTATGTGCATAGATGGTCAAGAATTGGATGAAATGTTATATAAGTGACCAATTAACGTACTCGGCTTGTTTTAAGGTGTTTTTGAGCTTTTCAGGATAAAAGGTTGTGATTTACAACTACTGGACGAGAAAACAAGTCGGAACAGAGTGAAAATCGGCCCAAAATAGTTAAAACCGTCCAAGAACCGGTCCAAACCGGTCCGAACCGGCCTGAACCAGTCCAATAGCAAAACGACGCAAGAACCGACACGGCCGCGTCAAACCTTCAACACGGCCATGTCAAAAGTGGCCTGCAACGCGCTGTTGGTTCTGGAATAGAACACGGCCGTGTCACAAAGCAACACGGCCGTGTCAAATTGTTGCTGGAAAAGGGAAATTTGCATGCAACACGGCCGTGTCATTTAAAGCAACACGGCCGTGTCAAAAAGCTCGCCGATTGTTAAAATCCTGTTTTAAGTGAAGATTTGATTTCTTAATTATTACACTCAAATTTCACACACAATTCACACACTTACACACACTACACACACTACACACACTTCACACACTACACACATTTCACACCCTACACACACTTCACACATTTCACACACTATACACTCTTCACACACTACATACATTTCACACACTAATCATAATGTATGTTTAATATTAACTTTTAAATTGGACCTCAAATTTATAGTTAAATCACTATATTCAATTGCAAGCTTATAAGCTCTTTTATCCAAACACTTTGTTAACTTATAAGCTCCTTAAAAATTATATCTTATAAACTATTGAAACAACTTATAAGATATTGGGGCTTATAAGATGTTTTACATAAGCTTAGCCAAACACTCCACTTATCAAAATCCCATGCTTCTTGTTTCTTTTCTAGTGATATAATCATTAGTGCACAAAGGTTAATTTTGGAGATGAAAAGGTCAGAGGAATAACTGTAAGATGTAAAGACTACATTCTCTTCCCCATTATTTCAATCACATGCTCTTCTTACATCTGTTTGACCTCAGTTTAATGGTACCAATAGCTCTAGCTAGAAAATGATGTTGTAGATGCTGATTAAGATACAAGGCTGCCACCACAATAAGATTAACATTTTCTCTCTTATATCCACTATCTTTTGGTTGCAGATTAAATTTAATGAAGGCAACTGAAAACATAAAACTGGGAAAGGTAATGCTGTGAAATAATAAATAAAAATTAGCATGAAAATGAAGCTAGAAATTGGGAGAGAATATCATCAAAGATAAAGGATACAGCCCAAATTAAATGAAGAATAATTTTGATGGAATACTTATTTTGCAGTAAGATCTAACCAACAATGACTAAGTTGTACCTATTTGACACAATTTATTAATCTTAAACACCAACATTCAAAATCTTGATCGTTTACGCAATAACACCATTGCAATGTCTAAAATATCAAGAAACCAACACAACAGAGAAACTCAAGAACAAGAGCACTAGGAAAAATCAATAAGATACAGTAATGCATAGAGTGCTTGAGCCAAAATCCATATTGCCTAACAAAAGTATCAAAAGTTGAAGAGGCAAAACTTAATAGAACCCTATGAAAACATAGAATCTGAATATATTTCCATCATCAAGTAACATAAAATAACTACATTCATGTCAAGACTTGAACTGCTAATGTCATCCCTAGTGTCAACTAATACCCCAAAGTCGAACAACACCATCAGTATAACCACCGAAAAGTGTGATTCCATGAGCACTCCAGCTCAGACTGGTACATTGTATAACCTGCAGCAAAACAAATTCATAATTTCAATTGTTATACAATAAAAAACTACAGAATTGATACATCTGGTTCCACAAATTCAAAAGGAATATCCAAGGGAGCTACTACTTAAGAAGCATATGTATAATATAAAAATAAATACACATGCCTATTTGCTTGATATCTGTCAAAATCAAAAGCAAACTAATGATGTAAGACAAGCGAGTAATTCTTTCAACAAAATTTGTGAGTTCACAATCACATTTCGTATGATGCTTTTAAAACATACTAAAAATAAGTTAAAGGGTTTGGATAAAGAGTTCACAATCCATGTTGCTTGCCTGCAACTCCTGCAGCAGTCTGAGAGGAACTATAAACTGTGAGAGACAAGCATAACGATATAGTAAGTTAATACAATGTGAAAGTGGTGCAATAAATTTTTTCTCGTCGGATCTGCATTTACATTTTCGAATGAAATGAGAACTAGAAAAATAAGTGAAGGATACACACAACTTATTGTCTCTGTTATCCTCACTACAATGGCCTAAATTGACCCTGCTTCTATTTGTTCAAGAGCTACACCAAGAAATACCAAAATAACCCAAAAAATAATCATTATAAAAAGATAGCTTCAACATATTGGTACAAATTCATTCAATACACCAGCTGCAGTGTAAACCAGATTTCATTAATTCAATACTCAATGCCTCTACTGTGGCACATAAATAAACAAGGAGAAACTTATTCTACAAGTGTTAATGCAACTTTAGATAGGCATAATTGAAAATCAGATACCAAGGAATTTAATATGCAAGCTCCCAACAACAAAACAAAATAGAAAATAAGATATTTTAGTGATGTTTGATACTCCTTCTGCAGAGTGTCAGATTCTTTTGTTCTGTAGAAAAAATTTAGTCAACATAACTTCAAGTAATAAAATGATTGACTTACTTAGTCCCATTCGCTGTTGATTGTTTCATCATCAATATCTTCATCTTCTTCATTCGAATATAAGATTTCTTCATCTGATTCAATGACTGGTTCATCTTCTTCTTCAATAGCATCATCTTGAAGATCTATGGATACACCATTTGGATCATTTAAGGGTGCTACTTCTTCATCCATTTGTATTTGATTGCGATGATGGACATCAATATCATCTTCTTGAAATGGTGACTGATAATTTCCTGTAGTAGTTTCGGTGAGATCCACAACGGCCCTAGATTTTATTTTGATCGCAGCCCGCCAGTCGGTCTTCTCTCGCCTTAAAGTAGGATAATCACAAAAGTACACCTGATGTGCTTGCACAGCTAACACAAATGGTTCGTATCTGTTAAACCTCCGTTCATGGTTAACCTCTACAAGATTATAATCTTTATGGACCTTCGTTCCCAAGTTTGGAGAAGGGTCGAACCAATCACACTTGAATAATACAGTTTTTTTAATTGGTAAGGCTGGGTACTCTAACTCAATTACTTCTACCAATCGGCCATAATAATCACTCTCATTGATACTTAAATTAGAGCCTTTAATAAACACTCCACTATTCATCGTAGCTCTCATAGAACCGTGTTGTAGAGTATGAAATCTATAGCCATTGATATAATAGCCGTGATATGATATCACACTTCGCAATGGGCCTTTTGCAAGATCCTTTATGAACTTATTAGAAATATCATTAGAAGGATCATGTGCCTATATTTTAGGACAACAACAAAAGACAATCATTAGAAAATATAATAAATACATAAAAGAAATAGTTTTCAGTATACTTACATATGCATCAAACCAATCTGGGAATTCATTTTCCAGTTTGTCGTCAACTTCAACCTCCATTATACTTGGTTGATATTGTTTCAAATAGTCACTGTATATTCTTTACGAAAGAAAACAATATGAAAGGAAAAGATGAAGATAAGTTAATATAAGTATGAACATAAAAAGATATCCACCAAAAGTAAAATTCAATATTCATCACTAACCTGATGAATGGTTCTACTTCCGAGCAATTTAATAAAATATAGCTTCGAGCAGCTTTATATTCTTCATCAGTCATATATCTTGATTTAGCTTTTCCGAATGGTCGCCCAGGATATTTGAATATTGATAGATTCCTTTCTTGCTCTTCACCTCCTTCCTCTTGGATACGAGCATCATCATTGCGTGGAACTTTTCTATGTCTTGTGTTCACGTGTTCCTCAAAGTAGTAAGAACAGAATGATGTAGCCTCTTCCACTAAATATGCGTTGCATATTGATCCTTCCACCTTAGCTTTGTTGTTCACATTGTTTTTCAACTTTCTTAAGTACCTGGCATTTATAAATTTTAAAAAATTTGCTTTAAACATAATACCATGGATGAAATTCATTTTATTACCTTTCGAAAGGATACATCCACCTATATTGTACAGGCCCTGCTATCTTTGCTTCATAAGCTAGATGTACAGGAAGATGCTCCATGGAGTTAAAGAAACTTGGAGGGAAAATTCGCTCGAGCTTGCACAAAATTACAGGAATCTCTTTTTCTAATCGAACCATATCTTCATTTCTTATAGTAGTAGCTGTCAGCTCTTTGAAGAAGATACTCAACTCTGTAAGTACCTTCCAAACATTTAATGGGAGTAGCTTGCTAAATGCAATAGGCAATAATCTCTGCATAAACACATGACAGTCATGGCTTTTCATGCCATATAGCTTATGTTTTTTCATATCTAAACACCTCGCCATGTTTGAAGCATATCCATCTGGAAATTGAAGGTTCTTCACCCACTCACACAAAGCCTGTTTCCCCTGTTTGTCCAGTGTGTAACAAGCTTTTGGATATTTTCCTGTTGATACGTTCCTTGCCAACTCAGGACGACGACAATATTCATTCAACTCTTCCCTCGATTTCAAAGTGTCTTTTGTTTTTCCTTCTACATCCATAACAGTGTTAAAGATGTTATCAAATACATTTTTTTCAATGTGCATCACATCTAAGTTGTGTCGAATTAGGTTTGAACTCCAATAAGGCAAATCCCAGAATATACTTCTCTTTTTCCAACCGCAATTTTTGCATTTGGCTCCGTTAATCTGATTGGCATCTAACTCTGTGACTTTTATTATTCCTAATTTTTCAATCTCTTCCAATATTTCAGATCCAGACTTCGCCGGCTTTGCAACCTTGACCACTGTTTTGTTTTTTAAGAATGAGGTTTTGTTCTTTCGAAATGGATGGTCTACTGGTAAAAACTTGCGATGATTGTCAAACCAAGACTGTTTTCTACTTCTTGAAAGAGAAAATGCATCTGAGTCCTCCATGCAATACGGACAAGCTAATCGACCAGCAGTACTCCAACCAGATAGCATCGAATATGCAAGAAAATCGCTAATTGTCCACATAAGAGCAGCTCTAAGTTGGAAGTTTTGCTTCTTGGAAATGTCATATGCCATTACACCAACCTCCCACAATTGTTTTAGTTCCTCAATAAGCGGTTGTAAGAATACATCCAATTTATCTTTTGGGTTTTCAGGCCCAGGAACTAATACAGTTAAGAACATGTATTGCTCTTTCATACATAACCATGGCAGCAAGTTGTAAGGAGTTACTATTACTGGCCATGAAGAATATTGTGCTCCTGATTGCCCAAAAGGTTGAAACCCATCAGTGCAAAGTCCCAATCGCACATTACGAATTTCATCTGCAAAATCTGGATACGTTTGATCAAAATGCTTCCAAGAAGGAGAGTCTGAGCAGTGAATCATAACACCATCTTTAGTCTCGTGCTCTGCGTGCCACCTCATTTCCTTAGCTGTAGCATTAGATGCATATAATCTTTTTAGTCTGTCAATGAGAGGGAAGTAGTACATTTTCTTATATGGAACATTAGTTTTACGTTTCTTGTTACTTCTTTGGCTCGTGCTCTTAAAACGAGGATGCGCACAAAACTTGCAACTACTTAGTTCACTATCTTCATGCCAAAATATCATACACCGATTTTTACAGCAATCAATCTTTTCCACGGGTAAACCTATACCTCGTAGCAACTTTTTAGTGCTATAGAAGTTCTCAGTCACCGCATTATCATCTGGAAGAATTTCTTTCATATATTGGACCATTTGATCAAAATTCTTTTCGGTCATATGATTCTCAGACTTCATGGTCATAACTCGAGCAACATGTGATAACAATGTATGGTTTTTACAACCGGGCCATAACTCCTTATTTGCAGCACTAAGCATATCATAAAATTTCTGAGCTTCTGGGTTTGGAGGTTCTTCAAAGTCAAGAGAAGTAAAATCAGGGGCGGCAGCATCGAATACCATTGAGTGATATGCTGTTGAAGCATCCGTGGCATTCTCGCTGCCAAATGTATTTCCACTACTACTGACATCCATATTCGACTCCCCATGGCAATCCCAGACATAATAATCAGGAACAAATCCATATTTAGCTACGTGGAACTTAACTGTATCTAAAGCATGATACACTCTATTTTGGCATTTACGGTTACATGGACACCTGATTTTATTTCCATCCAAGAATTCTGGTTGGCTACTAGCATATTCAATAAAATGTTGCAAACCATTCACAAATTCTTCATTTAGAATCCCATTTGTGAACCTTTCATACATCCATTGACGATCTAATCTCATTTTCAGTAAACCTGTTGGTGTCAAAGAACTAACAAAACTGTATTTAGACTCAATATCCATCATATAATTTACAGAAATTGGTTCAGGTCAAATGATAAATATAATTCTTGATAAACAAAAATATGCATCCACTTAGAGAAGTCATAGTTATTACGTTCTAGAAAAATAAGTAATTAAATAAGCCGTCATTGCACTACAGGCTTGAGATCTTCTGAAGAAACAAGCAAGAATTGAACAAATTAAGCTACACTTACCAAGAAACTTTGACGACTACCAATTGGGTATGGCAGAGATTGACAACAGAGTTGTAATTTGGGTGCCGACGAAATTCGCGAGACGAAGAGATACCACAACGGAGATGCACTTTCTACGGGGAGATGGTGACAGAAGATGAGCTTCAAGCAGGGACAATTTCGACGGCAGATTTCGACGGCGTATTTCGACAGCGGATTTCGACGGCAGATCTTCGAAGAGATACCACAACGGAGCTGCACTTTCTACGGGGAGATGGTGACAGAAGATGAGCTTCAAGCAGGGACGATTTCGATGGTGGATTTCAATGGCGGATTTCGACGGCAGATTGTGGTAGAAGATTTCTGCTTTTGAGAAACAGGGTAAAATCATCTAATTGCATTTGACTTTTACAAGTTTGTTTAGCTAAAAAAGTCCAAGAGATTTTTTTTCTTTTTTGAACTTAAAATTTGGGTCCAAGATATTGTTTAGCTAAAGAAGTTCAAGATACACAAGAGTCTAGTTAATTAGGTCATTTTTTATTTTTATCTTTGGGTTCTTTATGTTTTTATTTACTTTTCTTTACACTTTTGAAACTTTAGATAAATAGAAAATACTTATTATTTTATAAATCTAAATCACACATATTCTGAATAAAAATACTAAATACACTAATACATTTTCATGAAAAATTATCCTTGACCTGAATTAGACGGATCTAAGTTCCGTATAATTGGTGCACAAAATACCTACTAAAATATAAAATATGTTTGGATAAATGATTCAACAATAGTAAACAAAATATAATGAAAAATATACCAAGCTAAAAGAAATATAGAAATCATCCTCCATAAAATATGAAACTTATAAAAATAAAAAATAAAAAATAAAAATTTAACCAACTCTTTTTTGAAATAATTATTAGAAATTCATTAGAGATTATCTAAATAAATAAATGCAAAAAGAAAAAAAATAATTATTTATCAAAGTTAAATAATGTTTCAGATTTTATTTATGTAGTTATATATATACCTTTAAACATCTTTTTTTATTATATAACCTATCCAATTTTATTCATATATATATATATATATATATATATATATATCAATTGCAAAAAGATCTGATAGTTGACAATTATTGAGTGATAAAGTCCGTTGATGATTTCGAATTGGAAGTAATATCTGTTAGTAGCCAATAATAAAATTCATTATTTATGGGGCAATTTTTAACTTTCATATGTTCGTTTGTAATCACAAACATCTGAAATCTGTTGGCAAACTACCAACAAACATATGTTCGTTTGTATTCACAAACAGCTGAAATTTGTTGGCAAAATACCAACAAATAAAAAATTGTTGGCATTTACCAAGAAATAGTAGATCCGTTACAAATACCAACAAATTATAAATTCGTTGGTGATTATCAACAACAATTTTAGTTGGTAAAAATATTAATATTCCTTCTATCAAATATTACCAACGACTTGCATCAATCGGTAAATTCCATTGGTAATCTATTAGTAGTTAGTTGCTAAGGTTAGCGCCAAAAAAAAGCGGCAACTATACCAACAGATCTCTTCCGTTGAGCATATCTTGTTGCTAATCTGTTGGTAGATCAGTCACAAAATTAACCCAACATATACAGTTGCTAATCAGATGCTATTTCGTTGGGAATTAACAACGGATGCCACTTGTTGATAAAATCCGTTGGTAAATCACAATTTTCTTGTAGTGTTTTTAGAGTGGGGCTTGGGTCCACCAGTGTTATGGTGCACCACTTATACAGTTTTTATCTAATGATTATAGTTAGCAATCAGTTACACACTTTTAAGTCAACGAAAATACCCTACAAAATACTTACATATTTAATTGATCTTATAAAATTTGAGATATATATATCGATAAATTAAAAACTACATGCACCAACTTACAAATTATAATATTGTGTTCAATATATTTTCCTTGTTAATTGTATTCGCACCATATTTTCCTTTCTTATCTCATATTGTTTGTCTTGTAGATCAATTATTTAAATATTTTTTTCACGTTTAAATTCTGTATTAAAAATTATTTAACACACATAAGACCTTATTACCCTAACATATTTATCGTTTTTTTAATTAAATATTCTAAATAAGTTGAATTCTACTCAATTATGTAGATATCAATGTTGCATAAGTCGCTAGGCATTAATCAGGCGGTAGGATGAAGGGCCTAGGCAGGGCTGGACGAAGTCCATAGGTGGGGAAACATCAAGAAAAAAATGTGGGAGCCAATAAGAATCTAGCACCTAGGCGGGGATTAATCGAAGCTAGTTGGAGAGTTTTGTAACAAAGGTAAAAATATAAAATCTTTAATATAAGCATAAAAATAATTCCTTTAATTCTATAGCATAAGTATATTTGAACAAATACGATAAACCATACATATATCACTCAATAATTTTTCACTTTAATGAATCCTTTGCAGGTGGCTCCAATTTCTGTTGTTCCAGGTTTTTAACTACGTTTTTGTATGGATTTGTAACATGAATGTGCGTGTATTGCTTATATGCCTCGTGAGGGCAAATCCTTAAGAAACCAAACAATGATAATTCAAATGGGTTTATAGTCAGATTAGCTGAAAATATATATAGCAATCCCATTGGTCAGAGAGTATTTTCTTTTTTTCTTTTTTTTGTTATTCAACTAAATTGCTTACAAATGATTCATATAAGGTAATACTTATTTCTCATTTGCATATTTTACAATCCCATTGAACTTAATTTTGTATATCTGAAAAAACTAAGTTGGCATCTGATACATAGTATAAGATACAATACAATCCGTTCTTTCCTATCACGTGAGTGATTAGAATATTATTCAACTCCTGTGGCCAATGTTTATTTTATATAGTTTTTACATGATAAAGCATAATTTTCCGTCCCGAAACAAATATTTACTGTAAAATAACAATATGTTATCACCATGAAATTAAATAGATTTTAAACATTTAGATGTTATAAAATTTAGTCGATATTGTCCAGACACATTTAACAATTTTGATGGAGAAACAATCAAATTTATAAATATTTAGTCGATGTTGCAATTGAAAAAAATAAATTATAGTTGATTAACAACGTTAATAAGTTTTAAAAGTCATTTTATACTTCGATTTATCAATTGGCACCATATATAGTAACCCCTGTATCAGTTTAAACTTCACAGCCTCCATGTAAAGATGTCGTGCGGAATGATGAATAGTTCATCCCTGAAATGATTTAGCAATTGAATTTAATACTTAGAAACTATAATTTATAATATGTTCACAAAATAAAATATTCATACTCACCTCACTATATTGAATTTGATCTCGCTTTCCATAAATAGGTGTGCTTCAGATGTAGTTTCAGTGGCCAATCATATCGGGTAGCCTTGACATCTTTCACAAGCCAAAAAACAGGGGCCATTGTGCTTGTGTTTCTGCTATAGCAACAAATGAAAAAAAATATATAGCATTAGCCTTTCATAAATATTTTTGCAACATTTAAAAGGAAAAAAACTGATCAGCAGGAAGAATGTTAGTTGTTGAAATATATAACATTCAATATTAGTCTATATATATTATGCAAAATAGAAAACAAAAGCAGACAAACATGATCTTATATAGTTTATGCGGAATACAAAAAAATGAACAAATATAAATGAGCAAAACATGAAAAACGTCTCTTATTCTGCAGTGAAAAAATCTTCAGATAAAAGCAATATTATATCTTTATCGCCTCTTTTTTTGCTACTCAAAGACGTATTCTATGTGCTGAATCAGTTTATTAGAAGAGGTATTTATATTTCAAAATATTAGGGTTTTTTATGGAATTGCCTATTTTTGGTTGCGAAAATTAGAGATATGAAGGAAATCCAATACATTCTGTATTGTTTTAATTTCCCCATGATGAAATTTATAGAATATGCAGAAAACACATATCAAACATAATAAATGAAACAAGCAGAAATGATGGCAACCATAATATCTAGTTTCATTGAATGAACTTCATAAATGAAGAACTGAAGAAGTGCGGCTGCTAGCTTGTTACAAGATGAGCTGCAGATAAAAATGTGTTTATATATCACACATTGCAGCAAAACCTAGCTAATTAATGCTAAAGACAAAAGACATAAATGTGTGCTTATAAGAAGCAACATAACCTTTCCTAAGCTAGAATGCTTTATTACCAAATATGGTAATAAGCATTAACATGTCTAGCTGGTCTAGTCAAATCAAAAGGAATTAATCAGAATACATGCATTAATGACTTAATACATACTATAATCTAATGTGTATTAAGATATCAATCCATGTAAAATCCATAATCCAACACTCCCCCCTCAAGCTGGATGTGTGGATGAACACAATCCAAGCTTGGAAAGGAGTCCAGCAAATGGTCCGGGAGGTAGCTGTTTGGTGAAGATATCTGCCAATTGATCCTTGGAAGATAATGATTGGAAGGTGAGAAATCCATCCTTGAATTGATTGCGCACAACATGACAATCAATGTCTAAATGCTTGGTGCGTTCATGAAAGACTGGGTTTTCAGCTATGTGGACAGCAGCTTGATTGTCACATCCAAGAATCAGTGGCTTTGGCACCTCAATCTGCAGGTCTGAGGAAATATAATTCAACCACATTAATTCACAAGTGGTGGAAGCCATGGCCCTATACTCAGCCTCTGCTGAACTTCTAGAAACAGTGGTTTGTTTCTTAGATTTCCAGGAGATAAGGCAGTTTCCCAGAAAGACACAATAACCAGTAACTGACTTCCTGGTATCTTGACAAGCACCCCAATCAGAATCACAGAAGGCTTGAATGGATAATTCACCTGTTCTTGGATAAAAAAGACCAAAATTGGAAGTGCCCTTCAGATATTTGAGCAGGTGTAAGGCAGCATTCCAATGAGAGCTTCTTGGTGAGCTGACAAACTGACTTAACTGTTGTGTAGCAAACGTTAAGTCTGGCCTTGTGAGATTTAGATATAATAACCTTCCTATCAATCTTCTGTAAGATTCAGTGTCTGCAAAAGGCAATCCATCTGAATTATTGAGCTTCTAACCATAAGGAAGTGGTGTAGAAGTGGGCTTAGAGTTGTCCAATCCTACATCATTGATAATGTCCAGAATGTACTTTCTTTGGCAAAGGAAAGTACCTGTGTCATTCTTACTCAGTTCCATGCCTAGAAAATAAGTAGCCTCTCCTAGATCTTTGATGCTAAAGCTAGCATCCATGAACTGCTTAACAGCACATAAAAGATCAGGATTATTCCCAGTAATCAGAACATCATCAACATAAACTAATAAAGCCAAAAAAATCATCATTCCCAGTCAATGTGAACAAGCAATGATCATGTGCAGATTGTATGAAACCAAAATGGAGCAATTTGGTGCATAGTTCTGCATTCCACTGTCTAGAGGCTTGTTTAAGTCCATATGGACTCTTCTTAAGTCTACATACCTGTCCAGGACCAGCCTTTGTGTATCCATCTGGTGGTTGCAGGTATACTTCTCTGTCCAGAAACCCATGCAAGAAGGCATTGTTGATGTCTATGTGATGCAATGGCCATCCTTTCATAGTGGCAAGTGCTATGAGATATCTCACAGTCACTGGCTTGGCAACTGGAGAAAAACGTTCCTCATAATTCTCTCCCAGAATTTGATTATACCCCTTGGCAACCAACCTTGCCTTATATCTTTCAATTAGACCATCTGGTTTGAGCTTGATCTTGTAAACCCATTTGCTACCAATGGGTTTCTTTTCTTCTGGTAAATCTGTTATTTCCCATGTATCATTGGCTTCTAGAGCATCAAGTTCCTGATTCATGGCCTCCCTCCATTCTGGATAGGTGATAGCTTCCTTGTAGTTCTTAGGTTCTGGCACAACTAAGTGATTGGCATGAAAAGTTGCATGAGATTGTGGATGCTTGAACATTGATGTTACAAAATCCTGCAGACGAGCTGGTTTTTGTATTTGCCTAGTGCTTCTTCTGAGTGGTGTTGGCTCTGCACTCGGTTGATCTACTCCTTCCTCTAATTCAGATGTGTGTCTGATATCTCTTCTTGTTAGTGCTGTTTCTGTATGAATTTGATCTCTTTGTGTTAACCTGGCACTCCTTCTGAGTGGTATTGGGCTTCCATGAATCTCATCTGCTTCCCTTTCTGATTCAATTGACTCCTCTGATGGGTCAGGTGTGTTAGATGGAACAGGGACAGCTAAAGGACTTGAGATAGGTGTTGAAGAGCTTTCCTCATCATTCAGAAATGACATTGGCATTGGAGATGATTCTTTCTTGTTTTCAATATCAGGATCAACATATGGATAAGTGTTTTCAAGGCAAATAAGATCTCTTGAAGTAATCACTTGCTTGCTGGCAATGTGATATACTCTGTAAGCCTTCTGGTGAGGAGCCTATCCCAAGAAGATGCATTTCTTGGCTCTTTGATCAAACTTATTTTTGTGTGGACTGGTATCAGTGGCATATGCAAGACAGCCAAAGGGCTTCATCATTGCATATGTTGGTATTCTTTGAAACATGACTGTAAAAGGGACTTGCCAGTTTAAGACTCTGGTGGGTAATCTGTTTATGATGTGTGTGGCAGTAAGGATGGAGTATGGCCATAAATAGTGCGGAATTGAAGACTCCTTCATCAAGGCTCTGGCCATTTCAAGTAAATGTCTGTGTTTTCTCTCCACTACTCCATTTTGTTGTGGAGTATAGACACAGCTTCTTTGGTGTATTATTCCTTGGTCCTTAAGAAACTGCTGGCAATCTCCACTTAAGAACTCTGCTCCATTATCTGTTCTGACCATCTTCACTGTCTTCTCCAGTTGTCTTGTGATCATGTGGATAAATTCCTTGAGTGAGCTCACTGCTTGCTTCTTGCTTGCCATAAGATTCACCCAGGTCATCCTACTGTAATCATCCACAATGGTTAAAAAATAGGAAGTGTTGGTGATGCTGGGTTGACTATATGGTCCCCAGATATCCACATGTAGAAGTTCTAGCACCCTGGTGGTGCTAATTGTACTGGTAGGAAAACTGAGCCTGGTTTGCTTCGAGATATGGCAGATTTCACAATGCTTATGCATTTCCAGAACAGGTGGAGTACACATGTGCTCCAGGAAGTGTAGATGCTGCATAGAAACCGGTGATGCATGTCCCAATCTTCTATGCCATGTTTTGAACAACTTGTTATAGTGTTCTGCATTAGCTGCATATGCTGCTAAAGCCTCTTCTGAGTATGTTGGCTTGGCAATATACAGCTTTCCAACAAGATGTCCAGTGAGAATAATGCTTCCATCTCTTGCACTTTTGACAGTGTAAGATTCATGGTCAAATACAGCCTTTGCTCCTGTGTCCATTGTCAATTGGGATATGGATAACAGGTTGCAAGTGAAACTTGGCACAAGAAATACCTCTGTCAATGTGAGCTTGTCTGATAAGAGAACACTTCCACACTGCTCCACCTTTCTTTCTGTTCCATCTGGTAAAGTTACCATAGCTGTGTGTTGCATAGGTCTAAGGTTGCTCATCAGAGTTGGATCATTGCACATGTGTCTGCTGGCACCTGTGTCAATGATCCATGCCCCATCATCCACTCCATCTATTAATGTGAAAGCAAAAAATGAGCTTCCAGCATTTGTATTGTTTGCATTTTTCACCCTTGAATTCTCTGCTTGCTGTTTCAGTTCTGATTGATTGAGAATCCTTGCCACTTCCCTTTGTACAATGGCTGATATGTCTGGAGACCTGCTCTGACTTTCAGTGTAATGCTCATTTGCTGTCCCATCCTCTCCAGTTATATCAGCTGAGTGAGCATAATTTCCCTGATTTCCCTTCCACCAATCTGGATATCCTTTCAACTGGAAGCAGTTGGAAATCACATGTCCATGGTTTCCACAATGATCACAAAGTAGTTTTGCCTTTTCTTCCTTTGTTAATCTGATGTTGCCTCTTCCTTTACCATTAGAATGTCCTCCTCTGCTATTTGAGCCAAAATGGGCCAGTCTGCTTGCTGATCCTCTACCACCATTGTTGAATTTCACATTCATAGCTGAGCTATCCATCAGTTCATTTCCAGATATATGTACATTCCTTTGTTTCTCAATTCTTAAAATCATTGAGTATGCTTTATCCACACTTGGAAGTGGATCCATCAGCAGGATTTGACTCCTAATGGGATCATATGACTCATTTAATCCCATCAGGAACTGAATCAACTTTCCAGACATGTCAAATTCCTCCCATCCTTTAGTAGCTCCACAAGAACAGGCCCCACAGGTGCACATTGGCAAGGATCTGAGCATAGATAGCTCATTCCACAGCTTATGTAAGCTGTTATAGTAAACAGCCATTGATTGGTTCCCTTGGGTCAAGTTGCATATCTCCTTCTGGACATGAAACAGCTGGGGTCCATTGCTGTCTCCAAATCTGTTGGTGACTGTCTCCCACAGATCCTTTGCACTCTTAGCATAAAGAAACGTTTCTGATATTTCCTTGGACAAAGAGTTTAATAGCCATGCTCTAACCATGCCATCCACTCTTTCCCACTGCTCTTTAAGTCTAATATCAGTGGGCATGGTAATGCTTCCATTTATGAACCCTATCTTGTTTTTAGCTAAGAGAGCTATTTGAACAGATTTACTCCATGGTAAGAAGTTACTTCCATTCAGTTTTGTAGATACTAGGGACATACCAGGGTGATCCGAGCCATGAAGGCTCAATGGATCATTATCAAGGCAAATATTTGCAGTTTGAGCTGTGGCAGACTCTGATGTAGTCATAGCTCTTTCAGTTCCTTCAGATCTGAGTTGTGGCCACTCTTCTTGTGGTAAATGCCAAGCACTTCCGGTTGATGACATATATATGGATCAATGTTGCTCTGGTACCATGATGAAATTTATAGAATATGCAGAAAACACATATCAAACATAATAAATGAAACAAGCAGAAATGATGGCAACCATAATATCTAGTTTCATTGAATGAACTTCATAAATGAAGAACTGAAGAAGTGCGGCTGCTAGCTTGTTACAAGATGAGCTGCAGATAAAAATGTGTTTATATATCACACATTGCAGCAAAACCTAGCTAATTAATGCTAAAGACAAAAGACATAAATGTGTGCTTATAAGAAGCAACACTAGCTAACACCTTTCCTAAGCTAGAATGCTTTATTACCAAATATGGTAATAAGCGTTAACATGTCTAGCTGGTCTAGTCAAATCAAAAGGAATTAATCAGAATACATGCATTAATGACTTAATACATACTATAATCTAATGTGTATTAAGATATCAATCCATGTAAAATCCATAATCCAACACCCCATCGAGTAGATCGTTTTGTTCAATATTCTATGTAGAATAACAAGTTTAGTTCGATATTGTGGTAGGAAAAAATCTGTAAAGATTCATTTGTATAATTTGATTTGTTAAATTTGTAAAGTCAATCAGTTACCATGTAAATATTCCTTATAGTTAGGGACTGATGACTTATCTTCAGTAAATTAAGCAACAACTTACCAAAAAAATGTGCAAACATTAGTATGATCCAGATTCCGCATATTATTAGTGTGATTTTCGATTTTTTTTTATTAAATAAACCATTTGTTTTACCAAAATTGGCAAGCAGTTTGGGCGAGAAAAAACTATTATTTCCATATCTAGCAAAAGTTCATTTTGTTATTAGATGTATATAAATAGATATAGATATAGATATAGATTTCATCATCATCTATGTGATTCATGTTATATCATATATATCACTTCCTACGTCTCATTATAATGAAATTTTTATTTCATAAAAATAAAAATTTGTTGAAGAAAAAACACAGTTAGTGTGTCTTCGTCAAAAGTAATCGACGAAGGATAATTTAGGTATGTAACTGTGAAAACCTTATATTTGCGGCCCTATATATAGGGGATCTGATAAATAAGGGAACCTAACTATGTGTTCCTTTTATTATCTTCTTTTATATTTCTCCTACAAATTATTAGCACGAAGTATACCAAAACAATCTGAACATCGAATATCGAAATCACGTTAAACAATCCGACAGAAGACTTCCTATCAACAACTCGTCTCTATCGGTGTTGAGGTTGATTGAAAGTATATGGTTCATGAAACCGTCATTACATCATATACAATTTTTGAGAAGTGCCATATGAAAGAATCATGTCTTTCCTGCAACGGTAAATTGACTTACCATACTTTGTGGATTGAATGTGAATAACTAATATTTGCTTATAAAGACACGCAGCATGATTTATATTTGTTTGTGACATGAGAAATTGCATAAATATTTGTTTCTCCTATGAGACTTGGAAAAAATGAGTACGGATATATAAGTGTACTTGACTTCTATTATGCACAATTCTAGTAATAATGGAATTTTGTTTGGTTTTAAAATATATTGATTGTGCCCAATTTTATTTTGTCTGATTTTAACTTCTTATGGAATTGAAAGTTATGAATCAATTGTTTATGCTTTAGAGGATTTTACAATTTTCTAAATTAACTTATTTGCTTGATAAATTGGACTTGATCATTGCTTACTCATGCGCTTTAGTTAAGCACAACAACTTGAGCACTTCCATGATAAAGAAAATTCATGGACAATATATAACAGATGCAATACAAGTCAAATGTGTGATAAACTTTTTTCATAAAGTATAAAAAAACTTGTGATATATGGTCCTGAAGACTAAGTAAATAACATGACTGAACCAACTCAACTTTACCATTTAACTCAGAAGGAACTGAGTATCACCATTGATTTTCTAATGTGGAAACTATTTCCATAAAAAAGAGCTACATCCTACAAGAACTACTTTTACAATCATATCATCAACCGACCCCAACGACAAAGCATTGTTCGATAAAGTAAAGTCACGGTCTATGCCCTAGTGAATTTGAGGCGACATATTATAATCCTAACTTACTCTGGAAGTACTTAGTTAAAAGATATATGAGGATGCTATAAAAGAAATTGTGAAGTAATGAATGCCTTTTTACTTCCAGAATTATATCTTTAGTGAGATGAAATCCACTTACTAGACTACAAAATGGTCAGTAACTTCAATAAGGACAGGTTGCGCCTAAAAACTTGTCTTACTTCTGACCGCACTGTCGGGTGCAGTCAAACTAGATTATTATTTCCTAACTCTCTTTCCTAATAATAGACAGGGTAAGTCAGGGTCGATCCCACAGAGAACAGGAACTAATCGAATTATTCTAATTAACCAATTTTATATAAGTAATTATATTAATAAAAGTATAACTATAATGAGGGGGGGAATTTGTTTGATGCAAATTAACTGAAGACTAAGTGATTAAACTCGCAAATTAAGATGAATTTAAGTAGGAATAAACGACATTCCCGCATTTAACCCAGTATCCCCCTAGTCTGAATATCCATGTAACTAATGCAATTGCTTGACTAATTAGTTCTGAAACCTCTACTCCAAGAATTAACAGGTACGCTTAGCTAACTCTTGTTACCCCTTAAGTATAATTAACTACAGGTTCGCTTAGTAATTAATCCTATCTAATTAAGTAGTCCTAGGATACGATCGCTAGAACACCATTAATCAAATGCATAGGGAACTAAGGTAACAGAGTAAGTACGGTGTTGTACTCACAAACTCGGTACAAGTGACCGCGACTTATGTTATCCTAGTGAGTAACCACTTTTTGCTACTTTTGGACACAAATGCATAACAATTACGGATTATGAATTTATGACCTAGTTACATCTATATGCCTAATATCAGGGTGATCAATACACAATAGAAAACATATAAAAGATAAAGTAAACCAATAACATAAGTAATCTCAGAACATAATTAAATCAAACAATCACTGGATTATTCACATAAACATCAGTCTAGGGTTCAACACAGTCAATGACGGGAAATATAAAACTTAGCCGATCATAGCGATCGCTAAGAACAAATTACAAAAAGAAAACATTAAACTAGAAAACTCGAATTGCCCAATCTTGAGTCTTTGTGTTTTTCAAAATTCCAAAGTCCGAGCTCTTTAATTTTCGGGCTTTTGGATCTTCTATTTATAGACAGGGATGAATTTGACTCAATATGGGCTGGAAAATGATTAATCCGCGAGCAAAACTGGGTTGGGTCGCCTTCTATCTCGGCCGATACTCACTAGCTCAGCCGGCCTTGTGTATATCTTTCTCGGCCGAGAAAGTTGGGCTCGGCCGAGAATCTTCTATAGCCAAAATCCGGATTCCCTGACCTTCTATCTCGGCCGAGACTCACTAGCTCGGCCGAGCTCAAATTCCTGCAGCTTTTGGCTCGATTTTTCTTGGTTTTTGACTTGCGGGACTTGTTCTCATACCCTTCCTTGGTCGAGTTCGACTTTTTGGTCTAATCTTACCCAAATAGATTCAAAACAAATCATAGACATTAAATCGTCAAATAATGCAAATATGATAAATACATGACCACTTACGCATGCAAATGTCACTGAATAGACACTTAATTCGACCTACTATGCACGCATAATTACGTGTACCGAATTCCCCCAAACTTAAACCTTTGTTCGTTCCGAACAAAACAAAGCAAAGAAGAACACAAAAGACACGTGTTAAGGGCGACTTAAGTGGCAAACAAAGTTTTAGAACATATTTTCTTTAGAAAGACAATACGATAATCTGAGCATATCCGACATAGCAACTTAAACTACTTTCGAGACTCGATACTTTCAACAAGTGATCCTTGCCGATTAAGTGTATCACTCATCTCTCAAGTGTATAAGATAAATTCAATTCACTCGCATTGGACTACATGCAACGCCTACCATATGCTTGCCCGTTATCTAAATCAGACCTCGTACTTTGACATGTGTAATATACGATAAAAAAGGTCTTTATTTTAGGTTGTAATGTAGGCTTAAGTTAGTGTGAGAAATAATTGGATAAAAATGACTAATCTTTGGATTAATTGAGTTTTCCTACTCAACCACTCCTCAAAACAATCACTCCATCCTCATTCTTTGAATTTCAGCAAACTTCCCACAAGAAAGTTCCTTCACCCAAGAAAAAGTCTTTACAAAAACCGAAACACTACTTCATGCTTCATTTCCGGGTATCACAACTTGGGACTACCCAATTTTTCATCAATTCAAGCAATTAAGCACTTCTTAGACTACTAACCTCGCCTTTGAACAAAAATAACCAAACACGTATTTACAACGACTTTTCCCTTGCTTTTCTCTTTTTTCTTTTCCTTTTTTTTTTCTTTTTTCTTTTTTTCTTTTAATTCTTTTTTCTCTTTTTTTTTTTTTTCTTTAATTACAACAACCAATACTTCACACTTCACACCCCCTCCCCCAAACTTGGTTGAAAACCAACGTTTGCGGGGAAAAGAGTGGGATGAATTGGTTTTCTACACATAACAACTAGGAGAGGTGAGTTTAAGCTCGATTCTTTCACCTATCATTTGTATTTCCCTTTTTCCTTCAAAACTTCCTATCTTTCACCCGAATTAATTCTCAAAGCTTCCCAACTACCTTACAATCCTCCTCCCTCATACTCACTCTTAGTCCAAATGGGCTAAAGGTTTAATATAGAAAAGATATGGCTTGTAATATAAGACTATCAACGAAAAAACTACAAAGCTCAAATGGGCTAACAACGGAAAATTTTATTGGTCACAAGGAAAACATTTAAAGGCTGAATAATAAGTTAGAAAAAGAAAAAAAAAATGCCTAATTTCATTTCCTACATCACATCATGTCCGACACATTCACGATAGAGACTCCGGGCAAGTTCCAGAGACGACTAGATATAACCAAAGAATTCACACCGAAAAAATGTAGATGTTACTCTAAAGATGGGAGTACAAAATTTTGGCTCAAAAACTCACAGGTTATAGGTGATCACAAGTCCCAAGACCAAGCTCAATTTTATCTTCATTACATGTCATGCTCTATTATATGTCAATTTTTCAAATTCAACATAATAATTTATGATCATCATGAACTCGTTGCACACTTATCAATATCCCAAATTTCACCTTAAACACGCAATGACAAACGAAGTACAATCTCGGGTTCGACTCAATCCTAGACTCAAATGCAAAACAAAATAAATAAAACAACTAAACATAAACTAACTAGCTAGCACAGATAATGGCACGCATGCCCGACGATCAACCACATATTTGGCTCACAGGCCAGACGATCAACCAACTACTAAATCAACCAGAATGCAGACACAACTTTTACTCTAGCAACAACAAAAACTAAGCAAATAAAAGGGTAAATGAAACCAATCCGATCCACTTACACCCCCTCCCCCAAACTTAGGGTGAAAACCTAAAGTGTTAGGGAACGAGAGTGGTTCGAATTGGTGGTACTCACAGAGCTCCTACTGCGGTGGTGGGTTAGGCGGGTAGCCTTGACCCTATTAGGGTGGTGGTTGTGCCCAACGTTCCTCTTGTGCCTTCTGCCGGTCCATCATCTGCTAATGCCAAAGCTGTTGCTGTGCCCATCGATCATCCTCCACTCGATACCGAGATTGCATTTCTCCAAGCATTAGCGAGACATCATATTGGAGGGAGGTAATAAAATCCTCCATGTGCTCACGGTACTCCGCCTCGCTCAGGATGGAAGTAGATTGCCACTTCTTTCTCGGTCTAACTGGTCGGTTGCTTCCTTCAGCTGCTGCCTCGATGTCTGCCTCCTTTGCTACATCAGCCCCCTCTTCCTCATCTTGGGCCTCTACATTGGCTACATGGGCCACATGATATTTTCGGACCTCATCATCGTCCGGTATCCTCGATGCTGCTAAATGGGCCGAAGAAACCAAGGCCAAATTCGGATGGTCTCGGAGACTGTTGACCAATGTCAATGGAGTGTTGGGCAGTATAAAAAATGGGCCGTGCATCTGAATCACAGACATGATCATCCGGTTAGCCAGATTACCCGATACACCACTCGAAAAAAATCGAACCACCATGCACATGTGCTCAAAATCATCCTAGTTGAGCTGATAGCGAGGGGACACAGGGGTTAAATCAGTCAGTGGAACCCCTAGATGAGCGGCGATCGTGGTGATGAGACCGCCTATGTAGATTGGTTCCTTCCTCTTAACCACCTGTTCAAACTGCTCAACCAATATCTCAGCCCCCTCCACTTTATAGCCCTGCATAATCGAGAACAACACTTCCAACTCTTGCAGTCAGGTAACCCCTGTCTCTTTTCTTGCAAAAAGAGTGAGTGCGAGAAGCTTCTGAATATACCAAACTACCGGGCTCTGAATCCAAGAAATCTTGATTCCTGGTGTATGGCTGAGGATCAACTAAGCCGGGTGCATAGGTCAACCGCCCCCAGAATAGGTTTACGTCAAATTCGGCTATCCTCTGCGCTGGCCTGTTCGTGGCTCATCCCCTCGATACCATGTAAGGGGGTCTGGCCAAATATCACCTCCAACTCCCTCACTGTTAGCTCATGAGACTCACCATTGAGCTGGAATGAAATACGCATCGGTTTGCCCCCACATTTATCGGGATCAATTGTGATCTCCATTGTACTAAGGAACTCGAGTGTGAGGCCGGGATAAGTAGCTTGGGCTTTCATGAACCCAAGCACCCCTGCGTTCTTCAACAAAGTGTGCACATTCTCCAGTAGGCCCAGTTGGCGGAGGCTGTCATCGTTGCCAAATCGAGTTGGCATAATCGGGCGTGTACACAACTTGCTAAAACGGGCCTGATGAGACTCCTTCTCCAGGACGAAGCCGTAGTAACGGCTATCAGCGGGTGCAAACACTTGAGGCGCGTCTATGGATTCCTCAATCATGGGCTCTTTGCCCTTGCCCCTGCTTCAACTCGAAGAACCTGAACCTTTTCTGGGAGCCATTTCTTTTAGCCTACACACATGACACAACAAATACGAGTTTAATTGAGAGCAATGCAAATTCCAAATACACACTAATTAGCATATAGCTGCAACTAATTCCTATTAATCATATCAAGTAATTCATATACAATGACAAAGCAAGTTTATTCACTTCAGTATGAACCGTCATGTCTCAAAAGAACATGATGAAATTACTCAAAACAACTAATAATTAATCTAAGCTAGGGAATTTTCATAACAGTTAACTGCACAGAAGGTGTTCGACTAATTGTCTCAAAGAGCTATCACTCATAATTTCAACCAAAATCACCCAAAATTCATCCACCCACGACATAATCAACACGAATTCATATGTATGCCCACAAGTTCATGTAAATAAAGCGCTTGAATAGATAAATTTTCAACTAAACCCAACTAGAGTCAATCTCCAAAATTCAACAAGCAATTCACACGAAATCCCCCAAACTTCAACAAAAAATTGAATTTAACTACGAAAAGAATGAGGGTAGGGATTAGCTTCACTTACCAAATAAGTTTAGACAAGAAGAACTTGAATCAAGTCAGTTCGCGCCCTTTTTTAGCTCGTCCAAAATTTTGCACAAAATCCAAAAATAATCGGTGATAAGTGTGTGGAATTGTGTGTGGGACTGATTTGTAGTGTAATGGTGGAAGAAAGCTAGAGTTTTGGTGAATTATAGAGTGAATGTGTGTGAGTTGTGTGTGTTTCGCGAAAAGGGGGAAAGGGGGAATGGGGTTGCTGCTGGGTGGTACACGTGGTAGTGCACAAACTTTTAGGTCAATTTAAGTGTCTTTTTACGGACTTTTGTGTGTATATTCACGTGTATTTTGTGCGTTTATTTCTCATTGGGCAATTTGACGTGTTTGGTTCATTTTCATGTCAAGACAGGTGAATTAAGGCCAAAAAACAGGTTCGAAGATCTCAAAGTGACAATTCAAGCTTAAAGGAAAAAGAAAACAAGGAAAAATAGGGGACCATGCCTGAGGTGATGATGCCACGCCCGTGGCTCAAGCCACAACCTAGTCTAACCATCCCACGGCCATGGTAAATCCTCCAGAAGAGGGCCAAATTGTTGTATTACCTGCACAACCGAGGCAGTCCAATGCCATGACCGTGGCAAGCCAAGCCCACGACCGCGGTCAGAATTAGCCGCGGCCATGGCCAAAGATCCAGAAGAAGGGCAAATCTAGCCCAACCAAGACCACGGCCGAGGCGGTTACTGGACCACGGCCGCGGCCCCAAATTGGGCCCAAACCCTTGTTTTCACCACGCTCGCTGCCAGCTTTGTACCACGGCCGCGGCGGGGTTCCCTGTTTTAAAAACCCAAACACGTTTTTGCCTAAATTTGAGCTAACACTTTCTCCCCTATATATATATCCTCTAGTTCGAAATTGACCTACTTGAGAACACAATTCCAGCCACTTTTGAGCCTCCATCCTCCTCAAGAACACATTGGGAAGAAGATTGAAGGCCAATTCATCCTCAACCCAAAGTTCTTGGTTTAATCTTCAAATTTATCATGTTTTCTTATGTTTCTATTTATTTGCTGATTGTATTAGGTAAAATGGGTGGCTAGCACCCTTTAGTTCGCCCTTGATCATTGTGGAACCTTGAGTTGAAGACATTGATGTGATTATTGCGGTTAATGTTACCGAAAATATTGTGTATTCAAGTGTTTTGTGTTATTTGCTGTTATTGAGTCACATTTATGAATTGATTATTGTATTGATCACCCTTTAAGTGTTTTGTGAATGTGTTGCTAGTAGTCAGGGTAGCTATCCGTAATTGTAGTGCTTTCGACTCATTTGTAGCAAACAATAAATATTTATTGGTGAGAACACAAAGTTCAACCACTAAAACCGAGCTTGCGAGTTTTATGTTGAATTTATCTCGTTGTCTTAGTGTTTAATGCATTTGGTTATTGAATCTAAGAGAGCTTGTTCGAGGATTCGATTAAATTGAATAGGGTTAGTCGAAGAGCTTATTTTGATTAACTAAGATTAAGGGACAACAAGGCTATTAGAGCTTGTTAATAGCCTTGAGATAAGGGCTTGAATCACAATTTAATCGAGCATTAACATAGTTTCATGAATCGTCTAAGACCAAGGGGAAGCATGATCAAGGGTGGATCGTTTTATTACTTGAAAACCAAAAACCAAAACAAATGTCGTCTATTGTCTTTGATTATTTGTTTCTTTGAATTCGAATGTTAAATGCTTTTAATTTCGTCTAGTTGCCTTTATTTGTTACTAGTAGATTGTTAGTCTATTATCAAGTCCCCCCAACCTGTATTGCTTTCTTAAGTATTTATTTCTTGCATATTTAATTATAAATTGCTTGGCATCAGAATCAAAACTGTTCGGCCGTTCCCTGTGGGATCGACCCTTATTTACCATTCTACTAGTTAGAATAGTTGATAAGGTAAGTATATATTTATATACAATTAATTTGGTATGGTCTAGCGACTCGTACCACTGGGTATTCCGTGTTTTAAATCTGGAATTTAGCCCGTCTCGGCCGAGAAATTGTGGCTCGACCGAGATGGGTATAAAAGTGGCTCGACCGAGAATTTTTGGCTCGGTCGAGATGTGTGTCCAGGGAATTTCCCCTATTTCATCATAGCTGAGACTCGGCCGAGCTCTATGTATATGTGTTTCGGCCGAGAATATGTGTCTCGGCCGAGATGTTTGATCAGGGAATTCGTCAGTTTTGGGCGTTCCTGTGTCTCGGCCGAGAAAACTAATCTCGGCCGAGGAAATTTGTCTCGGCCGAGCTGACTTACTAGCTGCGATTTTCCGTCCTCGTGACCCCCTGTTCCGAGCTTTATCTCTCAAATTTTATGGCTTGGTGCCGTCTGGTCAAGCTAGTTCCTACAGACTCAATATAAAAATAGTAAAAATGCATAAAATAAAATAAAGTAAAGAATTCAGAAAATAAAACAGAATGTAAATGTCGGGTTGCCTCCCGACAAGCACCTTTGTTTTACATCGTTGGCTCGACGAATGTTACGTTCAATTGGTTGGCGGGTCCTCAAGTTGTTTGATGTCTTCGGGCAGCTGTTGGAATGTTTCGAAGTAAGGTTTGAGCAGATGCCCATTGACCGTGAGTATTTTCCCCGCTTTTTCACTCTTTATCTCAACTGCACCATGAGCAAAGACATTATATACAATAAATGGACCTATCCAATGGGAACGCAACTTACCGGGAAACAACTTGAGGCGAGAGTGATAGAGAGGCACTTTTTCACCCACAACAAAAGTCTTCCTATGTATACGAGAGTCATGGAAGGCTTTCATCTTTTCTTTGTATATCAGTGCATTCTCAAATGCCTCTTTCCGGATTTCTTCGAGCTCTTGCACTTGGAGCTTTCGGTGAGTGCCAGCTTCATCATAGTCTATGTTACACCGTTTGGTTGCCCAATAGGCACGGTGCTCGAGCTCGACTTGTAGGTGACATGGTTTCCCATAAACCAATCGATATGGTGACATGCCAGTGGGTATTTTGTACGCAGTTCGGTACGCCCATAGAGCATCTTCAAGTCTCAAACTCCAATCCTTCCGGTTCGGCTGTACCGTCTTTTCCAGAATAGATTTTATCTCTCGATTGGATGTTTCAGCATGACCACTTGTTTGAGGATGATAATGCTATTGAAACCTTGTGCAAAACATGGTATTTTTGCAACAATGCTTCTACAATGCAATTACAGAAATGCGTCCCCCGGTCACTAATGATGGCTTTTGGAATTCCGAACCTAGAGAAAATGTTAGACTTAACAAAATCTGCAACAACTCGAGAATCGTTAGTTCGAGTGGCCTTGGCCTCCACCCATTTGGAAACATAATCTACATCAAGTAAGATATACAAATTTCCATAAGATGAAGGGAATGGTCCCATAAAGTCCATGCCCCAAGTATAAAAAATTTCACAAATCATTATGGGCTGTTGGGGCATCTCATTCCTTTGGGAATTATTACCGGTTCTTTGACGGTTATCACAAGTTTTGCAAAATAAATATGCATCTCTAAACAATGTTGGCCAGTAAAATCCACTCTCTAGTACTTTAAGTGCAATTCTCTTAGACCCAAAATGACCCCCACATGCATATGAATGACAAAACGATAGGATGGAATGAAATTCAGACTCAGCTACACATCTCCTAATCATTTGGTCTGTACAATGTTTCCATAAATAAGGATCATCCCATACATAGTATTTTTCCTCACTCTTTAGTCTATCTCGTTGTGCTTTAGACATCCCTTTAGGAAAAACATGTGCAACAAGGAAATTAACTAAATCGGCATACCATGGTGGTGTTGGGTCTGCGTGTTGTGTTACCTCAAGCAGTTGCTCGTCCGGGAAGCTCTCCTCTAATGGTGTTTCGCTCTCTTCAAGGGTCAACCGGCTCAAGTGGTCTGCGACCGAGTTCTCGGCTCCCTTTTTGTCTTTGATCTCCAAATTAAACTCTTGGAAGAGGAGGATCCACCGTATTAACCTCGGCTTCGCCTCTTTTTTCGAAAAAAGATACCTACTTGCTGCATGGTCAGAGTGAACAACAAGTTTTGTACCCAATAGATAAGAACGAAATTTTTCCAAAGCAAAAACAATAGCTAGGAGTTCCTTTTCAGCTGTGGTGTAGTTTGCCTGAGCCGGGTTCAAGGTTCTTAATGCATAATAGATAACATGAGTTACTTTCCCCTTTTGCTGTCCCAACACCGCTCCTACCGCATAGTCACTTGCATCGCACATAATCTTGAAAGGCAAGCTCCAATCTGGCGATTGAATGATAGGTGGTGTCGTTAACCTTTCTTTGAGTGTGTCAAAAGCAGTTTTGTACTCAGATGTCATCTCAAACTCCACATCCTTCTGCAACAGTTTGCACAAAGGAGCTAAAATCTTGGAGAAATTCTTGATGAATCGCTTGTAAAAACCTGCATGACCAAGAAAAGGACAAACTTCCCGCACACTTGCGGGGTAAGGCAAAGCAGTAATAATATCTATTTTTGATTTATCAACCTCTATCCTTTTAGACGAGACAATATGGCTTAACACTATCCCCTGTTCAACCATAAAATGACATTTTTCCCAATTAAGTACAAGGTTAGTTTCAGCACATATTTTCCGAATTAAAACTAGATTATCCAAGCACTTTTCAAATGATTCCCCATAAACACTAAAATCATCCATAAATACTTCTATGATATGACCTACGTATTCAGAGAAAATTCTTACCATACACCTTTGGAAAGTTGCTGGGGCATTGCAAAGTCCGAATGGCATTCTTTGCCACGCGAATGTCCCAAAAGGACAAGTAAATGTCGTCTTCTCTTGATCCTCTGGTGCATTAGCAATCTGAAAATAACCTGAAAGACCATCTAGAAATCAATAAAAGGAATGTCCCGCTAATCGTTAAAGCATTTGATCAATGAAAGGTAAAGGAAAATGGTCCTTGCGAGTCATGGCATTTAACTTACGATAATCCATGCACACTTGCCACCCAATTTGAAGACGGGTGGGGACCAACTCACCTACTTGATTTTCCACGACTGTGACCCCCGATTTTTTCGGAACTACTTGAGTGGGGCTAACATACTTACTATCCGAGATGGGGTAGATGATTTTGACATCTAATAACTTAATTACCTCATTTTTCACAACCTCCATCATTGGTGGATTCAGTCGCCTTTGCGGCTCTCGACTAGGCTCGGCATCTTCTTCAAGGTGGATCCTACGCATGCAGAGTGAGGGACTAATTACCTCAATGTCGGCTATGGTCCACCCAATTGCCTTCTTGTGCTCCTTGAGCACAGCTATCAGTGAGCTCTCTTGGTATGGGGTCAGCTTTGATGAAATGATGACTGGCAGCGTCTCACTTATCCCCAAAATAAGCGTACTTCAAGTGTTCAGGCAGAGATTTTAACTCGAGATAGGAGCTTGAATGGTGGATGGAAGCATCTTAGTATGAGACTCAAGTAATGGCAATAGTCTCTGATCGTGCCTTGGCTTTGCAAACTGTGGTGTTTGAAGTGTAGCCACTAACTCAACCAATTCCTTGCAAGTTTCCCAAATCTTGTTTGGTCCATTCTCCAATCGTGTAGTAAAGAAATACTTCGGATGGGTCCCTGCACAACTGAAAAACTTCCTCGGCGAGAGGGTTAATGACACTAACAGAGAAAACAGAGTGAACATCTTCCGGAAATTTCATGGCATCATAAATGTTAAATTTAACAATACTACCATCAAACTCCATTGTGAGGATTCCCTCACGGACGTCTATCTTTGTTTGGGAGGTATTCAAGAACGGTCTCCCTAACCATATAGGCGTGGAAGTAGATGAATCACCATTCATATCCAAAACATAAAAATCCACAGGAAACACTAAGTCGCTTACTTCCAATAAAACATCCTCTATTACCCCATCAAGATACGATGTACTATGATCAGCTAATTGAATAACTATCCTACTCTTTTAATGGCCCGAGTTTTAATGCATGAAAGATGGAACGAGGCATGACGTTTATAGATGCATCTAAGTTTAACATAGCGCGCTCTATAATGTAATTCTCTATTTTAGAAAGGTATTACGAACATACCTGGGTCCTTGCACTGTGGAGGAATCTTCTTTTGGAAGATGGCTGACACATTTTCCCCCATTATCATTTTTTCATCCCCTTTCAACCTGCGTTTGTTAGTGCATAAATATTTAAGGAATTTAGCATACCTCGGATTGCATCGATTAGCGGGATGTTTATCTCGACCTTTCTTAACACATCCAAGATCTCTTTTTCCTTAGTATCTTTCACTTTAGTCGCGAGTCGTCTAGGAAACGGAAGTGGTTGGGTCTGGATAGGTGGCGCAGGGCCCTGCTCCTGCTGGAGCTGAGTCTCGGCCGAGCCTGATAATTCTCGACCGAGATTGGTTGACAGCGCAGCTTTGGCTCGACCGAGATTGGGCAGCTCGGCTGAGATCTTTTGCTCGTCCTGTTCGTCAGTTTCATCAGTTTTTCCATCATTTCCCTCTTCCGAACTTTGCCCGGGCTGTTTAGGCTCTCCAAGCTCCGTTCCAATCCTAAGTGTAATTGCACTCACATTCCTCGCGTTAATCTCAGGCTGAGCGGGTAATTTACCACTGTTTGCATTTCCCAATCGACTCACTGCGGTAGCTAATTGACTCATTTGAGTCTTCAAGATTTCTGATGCTCGATTGGGTGTCTTTCTGAAATTGAACAGTATTGGTGGCCAAATCTTGACAATGTCTTCTAGAGATGAGCTAGGTGCTTGTTCAGCCGGTTGCTTCTGTTGGTACAAACCCCACGGGAAGCGATTTTGATCTCCCGACTGTTGCGGCTGATTTTACTGTGGCTGATTTCCATAGCTCAAATTTGGATGGTCCCTTCATCCGGGATTATAGGATTGGGATTAGGGGTCATACTTCCTCTGCCAGAAATTTTCTGAGCCAACGGCATTAGCATGTGCCTCCAATTTATTCCCTAGAACTTGGCACTCATCTGTCGAGTGCTCCAATATCTCACAAATTCGACATTACTTGATAACAACCTTGCCCCCTGAAGCAACCTTTCTTACCAGAGTTGTCAACACTTCCAGTTTGTCTTCTATGGCTGAATCAGTCAGCTCCCTCACTGATTTGAGCGGTGCATCTCTACACCCAAACTGTTGTGCATTAGTTGCCATCTTGGATATCAGTTCCCTTGCTTCAGCTGGAGACTTATCAACTAGCACTCCTCCACTAGCTTAATCTATATTATTTCGGTCTGTCAGTAATAATCCTTCATAAAAATATTTAATGAGCAGCTGATTTGTTATTTGATGTTAAGGACAGCTTGCCTCCAATTTCTTGAACTGCTCCCAATATTCATATAAGTTCTTCCCATGCAGTTGTTTGGCTCCATTAATCTCTTTTCGGAGGTTCGTTGCTCTAGAGACAGGGAAATACTTCTCCAAAAATAGTCTCTCCATCTCTGCCCAAGTAGTAATGGATGACGGAGGTAAGTAGTAAAGCCAATCCTTGGCCAAAAACTTTAAAGAGAAGGGGAAGGCCCGCAACTTGATTGCCTCTTCAGTAACATTAGTGGGCTTCATACTCGAGCAGACAGTGTGGAACTCCTTTAGGTGCTTGTGGGAATCCTCGCTCGAGAGGCCATGGAATGAGGGTAAAAGATGGATCAGCCCCGATTTTAGTTCGAATGTAGTGTTCTCTCCCAAGGTAGGGAAAGTGATGCATAAGAGCTGATAAGTTACTCCAGCATTAGCCAACTCTTTCATCGACTTTTCTCGTGCCATTTCTACTTGTTCAGCTTCTGATTCAAACAGGTTTTCAGTGGTGTATGGTAAAGCTTCTAACTGCTCTCGACTCTCTCTCACCTTCTTTCTAAGAACTCGATCTCTTCGAGTAATCTCAGGATCAAACTGCAGCTCCTTGTTACCACGTGAACGAGTGATCATTCACTGCTGTAATTAGATGCAAAGTATCATGTAAGTAACCAAGAAAAGATAACGAAAAATAATGAAGAAACTTAAACAAATAATGGTTAATACTAAAACGCAATTAATTTCAACTATTCCCCGACAACGGTGCCAAAATTTGACCGCACTGTCGGGTGCAGTCAAATTAGATTATTATTTCCTAACTTTCTCTCCTAATAATAGAGAGGGTAAGTCAGGGTCGATCCCACAGAGAACAGGAACTAATCGAATTATTGTAATTAACTAATTTTATATAAGTAATTATATTAATATAAGTATAACTATAATGAGGGGGGAATTTGTTTAATGCAAATTAACTAAACACTAAGTGATTAAACTCGCAAATTAAGATGAATTTAAGTATGAATAAACGACATTCCCGCCTTTAACCCAATATCCCCCTAGTCTGAATATCCATGTAACTAATGCAATTGCTTGACTAATTAGTTCTGAAACCCCTATTCCAAGAATTAACAAGTACGCTTAGCAAACTCTTATTACCCCTTAAGTATAATTAACTACAGGTTCGCTTAGTAATTAATCCTATCCAATTAAGTAGTCCTAGGATACGATCGCTAGAACACCATTAATCAAATGCATAGGGAACTAAGGTAGCGGAGTAAGTACGGTGTTGTACTCACAAGCTCGGTACAAGTGACCGCGACTTATGTTATCCTAGTGAGTAACCACTTTTTGCTACTTTTGGAAACAAACGCGTAACAATTACGGAGTATGAATTTATGACCTAGCTACATCTATTTGCCTAATATCAGGATGATCAATCCACAATAGAAAACATATAAACGATAGAGTAAACCAATGACATAAGTAATCTTAGAACATAATTAAATCAAACAATCACCGGATCATTCACATAAACATCAGTCTAGGGTTCAACACAGTCAAAGACGGGAAATATAAAACTTAGCCGATCATAGTGATTGCTAAGAACAAATTACAAAACGAAAACATTAAACTAGAAAACCCAAATTGCCCAATCTTGAGTCTTTGTGTTCTTCAGAATTCCCAAGTCCGAGCTCTTCAATCAATTTTCAAGTGTAATTTTCGGACTTTTGGAACTTCTATTTATAGACGAGGATGAATTTAGCTCAATTCGGGCTGGAAAAGGATTAATCCGCGCGCAAAACTGGGCTAGGCCGCCTTCTGTCTCGGCCGAGACTCACTAGCTCGGTTGAGCCTTGTGTATATCTTTCTCGGCCGAGAAAGTTGGGCTTGGCCGAGAATCTTCTATAGCTAAAATCCGGATTCCCTGACCTTCTATCTCGGCGAGACTCACTAGCTCCGCCGAGCTCAGTTTCCTGTAGCTTTTGGCTCGATTTTTCTCGATTTTTGACTTGCGGGACTTGTTCTCATATCCTTCCTTGGTCGAGTTTGACTTTTTGGTCTAATCTTACCCAAATAGCTTCAAAAAAAGTCATAGACATTAAATCGTCTAATAATGCAAATATGAAAAATACACGACCACTTACGTATGCAAATGTCACTAAATAGACATTTAATTCAACCTATTATGGACGCATAATTACGTGTACCAACTTCCGGTGAAAGAAAATCACGGAATATGATACGATACATTTTTTTTTTCAGTTTTCCACTTAAACAAGTATACTAGAAAACCATTATATGTTGGAGTAGAAAAATAAAAGAATTAAAATATTTTATTAGCTAACCAACAAATGCAAGTAGTTGAGAGGGATTATCAGTTTCTTCTGAAATAACACCAAACTCTTTGGGATAAAGAAAATTCCCTAGCTTAACTATGGTGAAATAAATGGTGAAAATGTTGGAATTATATCTATTATAAGACTCTTGTAGAAAGTAATATAATTAATCCCTTTCCCTAGGACCCTTCTTGGTTGTCATAATTTGTATCTTTATTAATTAACCCTAGAGATGGATCTATAAATATATATAAACCCTAACATGCGCCTATAACACACAAGAGTTAAGGATTCGACCTGATAGTTGTTTACACAAGAGGTCGATTTCTGATTGAATGATTTCTGACTCCCGTCTTAACCTTCTGGACTGTGTCCCCTACTCAATCCTCAACGCCGGATGGACGACGAACCTTGAAGAATTCCAAGTGGGAAGGAACACCTTAAACCGCCGCCGCCTACTCTCTCTTTCTCTCTATTCAGTGATCTTTTTGAATGTTAATTCTTCTTTTTTCACAGAATGAGAGACCATTTATTTATAATACATGGTTGAGTGTGGGCCAAGCCTGGTAGTTTAATTCCTTCTAGGATTAGGAATTTAATTCCTTATTAGGAATTTAATTTTCTATTCCTACTTGGACTAGGAGTCTATATGGGCCAGTCCAGGGATCAAATACAAGAAATAAAGATGGGTCTAACTATGAATTAATTCTTCCTTGTTCAGCCCAGAACATAATTAATTCATAAATATTAATTCATTCCACTAGAGAATTAATACTGACTTACCCCTTTATTCCCGAGTTGAGTCGGGGCTTGAATTAGACTTAATTAATCCCCGTATTTAGGATATCGAATATCCATTAATTAATTAAAGCCTCTGACATCTTAAATCAATTAATTTCTTATTTATTCCTTAAGTAGTACCACTCAACCTTATTATTGTACCTGAACTTAATCAACCTGCACGGTTTAGTACAATAAACCTTTTGAGCTCCTTAAGGGGATATCATCATCCTAAACGGATATGGTTACTTAAATACAAATTACCAATTATTATATGCAAGTTGTTGTCACCCAAAATACATAGTATAAAAGTTATATCTTAACTCTTGCCCATAGTAAATCAAAGTGACACACAAACAAGCATTCATAACTGTAATCTTATTTAGGCTTTAGATTATTATAAGTCACCGAGATCTCTAGTTCTTCACTAAGGTCAGGCAGAAGAACATATCTCACCGTGATCCTATCAATACGTAAATATGTACCAGTATAAGTAAATAGTCAAGATAAACTATTTCTACTTAATACTGCAGCCTAAACCAACAACTTGTCCTCAAGTTGTCTAAGCTGTGATTTACATTTTATATCTCTTTAAGTTTAACCAATCATATGATCTTCTGTGATCTTCAACACATCATAGGATCTACTTATTTGCAAGAGATATGGGGACACATACACAGTGAAAATGCAAATATAATCAGATAGGAGATAAACAGTGAATAACTGGAAACATTGTATATAAAAAGTTTTTCTTTCAATATACAAATCCAACAGAAAGTAACCCCAAAGTAAAGGGAACATGATGTGTCTATCCCTATAGACGTGGTAATGATACACTCGAAGGCAAGGGATGCAATAGCTGCAGAGGTTTTCCAATTTGTTTGCCCCAAATAAAAATGAAGGTCATGACACCAAGGTGTAGATGACACCTTAGAAACCTATTAATAAAAAGAAAAGAGTTGATAATGAATTTTACTTGAGTGTACAAATATCACACACACACACACACACACAAAAACACACACATATATATAGAAAACTGCTAGAGCAGTTACCACAAGAGATATAGGAAGTCTAAAGAATAGAGACTCACTATAAAAGATGGAGATCATTGTGTCTACCTCATGATTGTGATTTCAAATGGCAATAAGGAATTTGTGTAGTGAATAAAAGTACTTTTTTATTTTACAACAAAATGTGAGCTACCGATTTCGGTCTTAAAAGTTATTTCATTAATAAATTCACCTGTGACTATAATGATTATCATCGCTGCATCACAAGCACGAGAAGGGCGAGGAACTGCCAAATTCTAGATACCTAATGATACAATGGTTAAAAATTATCATTTAGAAAAAAACTAACTTTGAGAATGAAATTAAACATATTATGATACTTATAATGTATGTGGAAGGAAACACATTTTAGAGAAATTAATGAGCCAATCTAGTGGCATGTACACCACTACTATTCTGATTGTTGGATCAAATGCTGTCACCAAAATGGACGTTAGAACACATAATCATATGTTACCTGCAATGGAATTTGGGACACAAACTTATATGTTGTTACCCAAAATGGACTTTGGGATACAACCTGATATGTTAACACCAACAATGAACTTTGGGACGCAGACTCATATGTTATTACCAATAATGAACTTTGGGGCATTGACTCATATAGGCTTTGGTACAAGGGCTTTAGACATTCATATAATGACACGATGATCCGTATTTAGGAAATTATATGGACATTCTTTTGAGTTAAAAATACAAATTAGATGAAATTTGATACGCTCTACAGTGTCTGTCATAATTCTATTATAACACAGTAAATTTTTTCTAAAGTACTAAAATCACGACCTAATGCTTTCTAAAGTACTAGAAGCACAATCTAATGATTCCTAAGCACTAGAAGCACGCCCTATATTTCACTCTGCCTCATTAATTATCTTAAAGACACATCACTCATTCTGTCAAGTGTATTATTTAGCAAAAAGTAGGAACGAGACCTTTCTATGCCAAATATATAAGAAAGACATTCCATTCTTACAAAAAGACTGCAATATAATATATGTGGACCTATCAAACAAGAAAAAGGGTCATTAAATTATCTATGGTTTTGGTAAGTGCTTTGACACGCTAACTGATTATCATATTATTGTACACAATAAATGCTGCATTTGAAAAACTCTTAGAAAAGACTATATAAAGTCTCACCACCCTCTCTCTATAAAGTCTATAAGATTAGTTGACGCTAGAGACTTCCATCAAAAGGATTTGATGATTATTTCAAATCTATTAGGACCAATGTAGAGGGATCATTTAAGTCATGTGCATACACAAAAATGGCCTCACATAAGCCACCATCAAAAGGATAAAGATGGAGTATTAGGCATTGGAAATGCGCACTAAAATACCTATTAGGCATGGGTTATGGAATATCGCTGCAATTTTACTTCATCTCAAATCTACTATTAATCAACAATGTATGCATACTAGTTAGTAACTGGATTTAGCCTGATATGTGTACATTTACACATATTAGGTTACACGTTATATGTGCCTATTGTGCCCCCACAACACACCAAAATGAGTCTTTAAAAGGGATTAAGTATACATGTTGGAGATGAATTTTCAACTATTACACGTTATTTAAAATCTTTGACAAACGAGACTCCTGGATTGTCACTTTAATGAGACAGTCTTCCCATCATTAGGGGAAGATAAGAAAAAAAGAGTTTCTAAGGGAACGACATGAAATGTTTCCCAGTATGTCTCGTTAGGATCCCCACACTTCATAATGCAAAAGTGAAGTTAGACAAATTATTAATCTTCGAAGTATAGAAGATTTGTTGGTTGATGCATTTGCCAAAATCGCTTAAGTGACAATATCATATATATACTAGCTGCAAATATGTCTGTGAGGTTAAAAGTCCCCTTTTAGGAGCACAACACTGCGCATAAAGGTATTGCAACCACACTTAGTGGAGGTGTGGTTGAGGCTGTGGCTCCCAAAAGGAAATAAGGGATTTTATGTCATTCTTTAAACTCATGCCTTAGAAAGATAGCAGGTATGGCACAACTCGAATCATCAATGAAAATAATTACTCTCATGGAATTATCTCTGATTAATTATGTCCATGAATCATTACTAGAGGATGCTCCGAAGTTTAATATGATTTCACAGATAATGAGAGTGCATGTGAGTTGATGGAAAGATCTTTCACACACATTGATGATGTATACAATGTTGCTCAAGAAATCGTAGAGCATAATGATACTGAACCACGATTTGTTGTAAGATATCAACACAAGCATATTAGCCTAAAAGAAAAGAATCAATCCACGTAGAACTTGATTCTATTACAGAATGGTGGGTATCTGGTTTGGTAGTGCTAGCCTCACCAAGTGTGAAGCCCGTAGGACATAAAATAGATTTTTCCAGTAAGTGTAGTGAGAAGAATAATGTCCTGAGATACAAAGCTTACCTTAATTATCAAGGTTTTCTCACAAATGCCCTGAAATTGACATACTTGGAGACATACTCTCCTAAAATGAACGCTAGAATGTCTTAATAGATATGTTTCCAAAGGATCGAAAATGCAACATAGTAATGTGGTTAAAATATATCTTTGTGAGGATCTTGTTTCAGAGATATGCGAAAGTATCTGATGGACTTCTATTGCCCGATTCAAGTGACGCCAGACCATGGAGTGAATGTATAATAAATGTTCACTTTGATTGAAATAATCTGACTGGTATACCTGTCTAAGTGACTACTTGATTGGGAAGGAAAATAACAGGTAACATTGCCCCTATGCATTTATAAAGAAAACAAGTTATATACTTGCAAGCAGCTTATGATGATGCTAAGGACATAATAGGTACTCTTAGTGAAATAAGAGAAACCGTGATGTATTTGAAATCCGAATTGAGATAAAGGATCATGGAAAAACTCAGTATTGCATGTGTCTTGAACTAGAAGACCGAGTTTGTGGAATATTAATTACTCACTTTAAATATATGTCTGTATCTCGCATGCATTTTAAGTTCATTTATTTCTTGTGAATTTTGTGCATTCAAATACATAATCGGAGAATTTCCCATAACTTGACCTTAATGCTTCAATTTCCTTTTTTATAAGATTTTATGCATTTTTTGGGGGGTTTTTTTTTTTTTCTTAAATCTTATTATACTGGTTAGGAAAATCTAGTAAAAGAATTATCCCTTCGTCTTGCACGATCACAAGATCGCCTCATTTGAGTTCGTCAATCGTGAAATCGGAGATCCAATAAAGTTGAACTAAACTCTGTATCAAAGATCACCGATCTCGGAAAATAGTCGTGAAAAGATCGGGAGAAGGAGATAGAAAAACTAATGCACCGAAAATTGAGCCAAAAGACGATTCCCATTGGCACAAATCCGATAGCACGCTCGCGCGCACTCTATATGTAACCTTCCAGGGCACATGCTCCATGCACAATTACAGCATGTCGCGCCAGTTCTGTGCTCTGGTGCAACCTCTATGTACGAGACACCTATTTTTGGCACTTATGTTCCCTTATGTGTACGTTCTCGGCACAGGTGCGCTCGATCTATGTTCGGTGTCTTTTTATTTTAAGTGTAGTCGGAACCTGATTTTAATTATCCAAATGATAGTTTTGCACTCAGTCTAGGTTTATTTTATATTTGATTATGTAATTTCACAATGAGGAAGCTTGGGTGATCTATAAATACTCAAGTATTCTCCTCCTCTAGACATCGAGTTGTCCCTAGTTGGTTTGGTCTTTTAGATTTGCATATTTTATTTGTCTCCATAACCTATTTAATTCTCTATAATTCTCATGCAATGTCTTCAATTACTCAGTCAGCACACAACCTCACGTAAAACTGAAAATATCGTTTTATTATTGATAGGGATGGCCCGGTCACTTCGGGTCGGGTTAATACCTAACGCCCCGGCCCATTAACCGGCCCAGAAGGTCCAGAGGTACGCGTCCCGGATAACACGTGTGGCGCGGCCCAACTTATGGCTTGTTCCGCGACTCAAGGCCCACGATCCGTTCCCAACCGCCATGCAGTGGAAAAGAGGCGTGATAATAGGGAGTTAGTTAGGGTTCAGTTAGGGTTCAGTAGGGTTTAGTATAAATTGAAGAAAAGAACTCTGAATTAGGTTCGCATTCTGTATTCTGAAATTACTACGTGTAAACTCAAAGATCTAGTAAAAGAAACACCTCGGCAGGTGCTATTTTGTGCCCGTGGACGTAGATCTCCGGATCGAACCACGTAAATCTTGTGTTTTTTCATATTGCTTACGTAGGTTTTCGTTAAGTTTCTTGGATATCAGATTGCGCATTATCAATTGGCGCCGTCTGTGGGAACCGCAAGTAGTTTTTGACATCAACAGTGCATTCAAATATCATGGTGATGACTCGTCTGAATCAATCTCACCAGGGTGATCAAGCCAATCAAGATCCACCCGTGGATCAAGTTTTGCAGCCGAGGCAATCGCCGATAAGAGGTATGCCTCATCATCAGGGCAACCAAGGCCCGGTTATGAATCCAGACAACCAGTTCTTACCTCCACCCCCACAAGACATGCAAAACCCTAATCTCGCTGCTGCCCGGCCACCGGTCAATATTCAAATAACTCTAGAATTACTCCAGGCCTTCCTACAAGAGCATGCTCATGTTCTTCAGGACTGGGCGGCCAATCGCCTAAATCCCGAAGGACCTGCCGGACATGATGCCAATCCCGCGGTGCCTCCACATCGTCAGCAGTCGCATGATCGACAAGACCCGGTGCACCGCGGGCGTCAGGATCGGCGACGGGAATGACCTGGTTCTTCCGAGGACCATGGGAGTTCTAACGGGTCAAGACAGCGCAACGACGAACCTACGGATGTCGATCGCCGCCGTCCACTCAACGCGGCTAAAAGAGTTCGTTATGCCAACCCTCATACTCTAGATCTTCAAGAGTATGAGCGAGTCCAACGCAATGTCGAGCTCGACAGAATCCTGGGTCTTGATGCCAATGGAGATATCATCACACCGTTCTCTCAAGAAATCATGGCCACCTCCCTTCCCGAAGGGTTCAAAAGGCCTGCCATACCACCTTACGACGGCACCGGGGATCCAGCCAATTTTCTTGGAGCTTTCAGGCACAACATGCTTAGCCGCGATCATACTACGTCCCTCCATTATTGTAAGATTTTCCTTGAGTACCTTCAGGAGGAAGCTCGGGTTTGGTTTGATTCTCTCCCGCGCAATAGCGTATCCTCTTTTAGAGAACTCGCCGAACACTTCTGGGCGCGTTTCGAAGCACGTGCGAAGCCCATGGCTACCCTGGCCGACCTCATGAATATGGAACAGCGGGACGGTCAAACCGTTACCCAATTTCTTGACCGCTTTACAGCGGAGAGTCTCAAGGTGGGAAATTGCTCAGATGATGTAATCATCAATGCATTCATGAATGGACTCCGTCCCGGACCACTCTACACCGAGTTGGTTCGTAATCCACCGATCACAACCCGAGCACTGTTTAATACGGTGTGCAGATATGCCAAGGCCCAGGAGCAGACTCGTCGAAAACGTGAGAAACATGCTAGCAAGCGGCAGTCCGACAGGGCACAAGTTGGGCCTAGCACACGACCTAGTGCCTTTTCTCGTCTGAACCCGGGGCGTTCAGAATCTCGAGGTGATATTCCACAATTCACTCCGCTGACAAAATCACGAGCTGAAATTCTTTCTGTTCACAAGAATGATTTACGGCCCTGTCCGCGGATGACTGCTCCGCTTGAAAAGAGGAACAGTGGAAAGTGGTGTGCATACCACCGAGATCATGGGCACGAGACGGAGGAGTGCCGAGAGCTCAGCAGGGAAATTGAGGAATGTTTAAAGAAAGGTCTCTTGCGACAATACATTGCACGAACCGATGACAAACCTCGGACAAGTCAGAATGGGGGTTCGTCTCATAACCACGGAGGTTATCATGATCGGGGTACACAACAAAATCGGCCGCCGTGGCAGAATAATCGGCCGGGGCCTAGCAATTATGCACAGTAAGACTCTGGCAATCGCCAACAACCTCGTTTTCTGCCACCACCTCCTCCTTCGGGAGGACCCGGAGACAATGCACCCACTCACGTAATAAACGTGATATATGGGGCCCTCCCCACCGGGGCTTCACGAAATGCCTTGAAGGCAGAGGCTCGCCGTCCTCCTCCCGAGGAGCCACGTCATAAGCGCCTCCATCAATCCGAAACTGTTAGTTTCACAGATAGGGACCCGGTTCCAGAGATAACACCTCATACTGACGCCATTGTCATCGACATGACTGTAGGCAATATTAAAATAAAGCGGGTCTTCGTGGACAATGGAGCCGCAGTGAGTGTTATATTCGCCGACTGTTTCCAAAAGATGGGGATTCCTCGGGAACAACTTCGGCCGGCCCCCGGGCCATTGCAGACTTTCACTCAGGGTGAAGTCCAGCCAGAAGGTGTCATCACTCTCCCGGCGTCTCTGGGGACTTATCCGGCGATAAAAACCATTTTCGTGGATTTTTACGTGGTTAACTCCACGTCACCGTACAACATTATCTTGGGTCGGGATTGGCTTACTCCTGCCAAAGCCATATGTTCCACATACCACCTCGCGCTAAAGTTCCCCACCTCACATGGCGAAGTGGCTATTTGCGGTAGTCAGCGGGTTTCTAAGGAGTGCATGTACATGGCACTCAAAAAGACTACCAAAGTTCCTCCCAAACAGCAGCTTCAAGTAGCGTCGTCGGCTCTTGAGCCTCAGGTATGTACCTCATTGGGGGATACCACCGTCCAGGTGCCGCTCGATCCGTCCAAACCAGAACAAACTGTAACTGTCGGTGCCGTGGATGTGCCATGGTTACACCAGGCCATCATTCAGACCTTGCGAGAGTATTCTGATGTCTTTGCATGGTCCCCTTTGGATATGCCCGGGGTTTCTCCCGATATAATAACCCACAAGCTGAACATCGATCCCAGAGTAAAGCCTATACAGCAAAAGCAAAGGAAGTTCGCTCCGGAGCGAAATGCAGCAATTCGAATCGAGGTGCAACAACTCTTGGATGCGGACATCCTGTTCGAAGTGTATTACCCTTCTTGGCTATCCAATCCAGTGATGGTGATAAAGTCCAGCGGGGCATGGCGGATGTGTGTCGATTTCTCCGACCTCAATAAACATTGTCCGAAGGACTGTTATCCTCTACCTTCCATCGACCAAAAGGCCGAAGCCTTACTGGGTACGTGGCACTTTGTTTCTTAGACCTGTATAAGGGATACCACCAGATCTTTATGGATCCGCAGGATGCCCTCAAGACGGCATTTATCACTGCCTTTGGGTGTTTTGCTTTTAAGAAAATGCCCTTCGGGCTCAAGAACGCTGGAGCCACATATCTACGTCTCATGGACCGCGTTTTTCACGATCAGATTGGCCGCAACGTCGAGGTTTACGTCGATGATCTAGTTATAAAAAGTACCTCCCATTCTTCATGCGTGCAAGACATTGCCAAAACGTTGCGTACTCTGCGGCGTTACAATTTGCGACTTAATCCGGCAAAATGCACTTTCGGCGTTGGCTCCGGCAAGTTTCTCGGTTATATGGTTTCACAACACGGTCTTCAGGCTAATCCAGCCAAACTTCGGGATGTTTTAGATCTGCAACCACCGAAGACGTTCAGAGACGTTCAACGCCTCACGGGTGGTTTGGCAGCCTTAAATCGCTTTTTATCTAAAGCGGCAGAGCGCCAACTCCCATTCTTCAAAATTTTGAGACAAGCGAAGTCATTTGAGTGGACCCCGGAATGTACTGAGGCTTTCGAGGCTTTGAAGCACCATATTCAGCAATTGCCCACTTTGTCAGTTCCTCTCTCCGGAGAGCCTCTTTATATGTATTTAGCTTCCGCCGAGGAAGCTATTAGCGCCGCACTCGTGCGAGAAGTCAATGGTGTTCAACATCCGGTGTATTTCGCAAGCCGAGTCCTTCACGGGGCGGAGACACGATACTCCATGCTGGAAAAAACCGTTCTGGCCCTTGTCATGGCGGCTCGGCGTCTGCGGCCATACTTCCAAGGGCGCGAAATACGAGTTCTGACCAATCATCCTATCCGTCAGATTCTTGTCAAGCCCGAGGTGTCAGGGCGCCTCGCCAAGTGGGCTGTCGAATTAGGCGAATATGATATTCAATTTCTTCCCCGCCGAGCTATCAAGGGTCAAGCACTTGCAGACTTTTTGGTTGAAACCCCGGGGGATAATCATGAGTCTTCGGCAGACAATGGTACCCATCATCCTGCTACCCTCGTATCCTCACCTCGCAAGTGGTAATTATATGTGGATGGTGCATCCACGACTCGAGGAAGCGGTGCCGGGGTGCTCCTCATTGACCCCGAGGGAGTTGAAGTTAAGTACGTCATCCGATTCAAATTTAAGGTGACCAATAATGAAGCAGAATACGAGGCAGTTCTCGCCGGGCTCCGGCTCACTCAATCCTTAGCCATTCGCCATCTGGAGCTCTTCACGGACTCCGAGGTCGTGTCCAAGCAAATCCAGGGGACTTATGTCGCCAAGGATGAAACAATGATCAGGTATCGTGCTTTAACACTCAAATTTATGTCAACTCTTGATACAGTTGTTATCCAGAAAATACCACGTACTCAGAATGCAAGAGCAGATGCGCTCAGCAAATTAGCCTCCGTGGTCCGAACTAATATATCTCCGGATATAATAGTCGAAGACTTATTTCATCCGGCAATTTATGAGGCACGGGTTTCGGTATTGACCGATAGTGATCCGAATTGGATGACCCCTATCGTTCAGTATCTCCGAGATGGAATTCTGCCTAATGATAAGCTGCGAGCTCGGCAAGTAGTCCTCAAAGCCCCCAAATACTCCTTTCATGATGGAGTCTTTTATCGACGGTCGTACCTACAACCGAGTCTCCGGTGCCTCGCTCCTGCCGAGGCTAATCAAGTTCTACTGGAGGTTCGCGAAGGGGCCTGTGCTAGTCATATCGGCTCCCGGACATTGGCCAAGAAAGTTCTCCGCTGGGGATATTATTGGCCAACATTGTTTAACGATGCCCACGACTTAGTGACCAAATGCAGCAAGTGTCAGCTACATTCTCGTGTGAAACACCTGCCACAAACTGAGCTCACTGGAATTCAAAGTGCGTGGCCATTTATTCAGTGGGGAATTGATACTGTTGGCCCATTTCCGGTCGCTCCGGGGGGATTGAAGTTTCTGGTGGTCGCCGTGGATTACTTCACCAAATGGGTAGAAGCGGAACCTCTTACTGCCATCACTGGCCAAAACATCTTGAAGTTCGTCTGGCGAAATATCATATGTCGTTTTGGCATACCGAGCACTATCATCTCGGATAACGGCAAGCAATTTGCCAACGATCCCTTCCAGTCATGGTGCGAGGAGCTTCATATCAAACAAATTTTCACCTCGGTAGCTCACCCTCAAGCCAACGGTCAGGTTGAAGTCACCAACCGAACACTGCTCACGGGTATAAAGAAACGCCTGGATAATGCCAAAGGTCTTTGGGCCGAAAACCTTCCGCAAGTTCTATGGGCTTATCGCACGACACCGCATACCTCTACCGGGGAGACCCCCTACAGCCTAACTTACGGTTCCGAAGCAGTTATTCCAGCGGAAGTCAGCGTACCAAGCCCCCGCCTCATCACATTGATTCCTGAGGATAATGACGAAGCTCTCCGTGCAAATCTGGATGAGCTCGAATATCGTCGTGATCAATCATTCATCCAGCAGGCCAGGTGTAAACAACGTGCAGCCCAGTATCATCACCTCCGGGTTCGAGGCACTCAATTCAATGTCGGGGACCTAGTACTTCGACTCAATTCAGCCAGCAAAGCCGCCCCCGAGGGGAAATTACATGCTTCGTGGGAAGGTCCTTATCGCATCGTTGCCGCGCACGATTCCGGATCCTATCAGTTAGAGCATCTCGATGGAACCTCAATTCCTAGAAGCTGGCATGTTACAAACCTGAGACGCTTCTATCTGTGAATGCCAAATGACAAGTATCATCTTATCTTTATGCTCATTGTACGCTTCTTTTATGTTGTTATCTCTCTTTGTATCCTTCAATTTGCTCCGGCACTCATCATTGAATAAATACTCTATGTTTATGCATCTTGCTGTGTTCTCTTTTACGTTACGGGGACGCCCTAACGCATTCATATTATTACTATTCGTCTCCGGACAATTAAATCTCTCTCTCGGTCCGTCCGAGGAGATTCACATTTCGTCCCCGGACTCGTATCACTCTCTCGCCTGTTTAACCGGAGAAGTGTTTACTCCCGCCCGATCCGTCCGGGGAGATTTAAATTGGAGTTATCCATATTATGTTCCCGAACACCCGTTAAAACAATTATTACTTTTGGTTAATAACTTGTTGTTTTCCTTAACACAACTATGCACACCAAAACGATTTTGTTATCCTCCTTCGAGGTGATGCCAAAAAGTTTTTTACATAAGACTTCAAAAAAAAAAAAAAAAAAAAAAAAAAAAAACCAACAAGCAATTATCTACGGCCCCCGAGCCAGTATTCAGCGCCCCGACGTTGAGGTCTACTCCTAGACCTACGCTGGGTCCTCCGGGACCTTGTCGTTCTTCGGCCTCGGGCTCCGGCTCTTTCCCCCCCGCGGGCTTCCCGACGCCGTGGACTTGTTCTTGGCGCTTGTCTGGGAACTTCGTCTCTTGTACGAGCACGGCTACTTGGCTGTGGAGCAGACCTCGGGGTTTCGGCCCATTGCACAGGGTCCCATTCCTCGGGGACCATCACCTCGATTTCTCTCGCCAGTTCCTCGACTGCCTCTTCGGCAACAACGGCGGGCTCTTCTTCGATAGTAGTCACTAGAACTGGCTCTCGAATAACAATGCCAGTGCTCTTTACCTCGGGCTTCTTTTTACCCTTCCGGGGGGCTTTTGAAGTACCTTGGCTTCGGCTTGTACTAGCAATGAATTCCTCGGCAGAAGGCCTCCACCTGTCTCGGCCCTTCAGTCCTTCATACATGTTGAGGAGCAACTCCAACACCTCTCGCTTTCTTACGAGCTCCGAGGACTCGGCCGGGCTCCTCGCCATAAGCGCTGAAATCTCATCCTGAATTTCTACTACCCGCGCCTCAACTTCCTCAAATGTCAGTAAGCCGAACTCGGTCAATATTCGGTCATACTCCCTTTGATGGATGAGGACTCGGTCCAGTTCAGCAACTTTTGCCAGATACTTCAACTCCTGATCAAAGGCTTTCTCCTCGGCCTCCTTCGCCTTTCTCTCTGCCGCGGCCACCCGCTTTTCTAGCCTTGGCACTACGTGCATTTGCAGGTTGTTATTCTCTTCGCGGAAGCACTCAAGTGATCGCATAAGCTTCTTCATCGTCTCATGCAATTCCGCGGTATTCTAAACAGACAAAAGAATCAACGGGAACAATCAATCTCAAACATACAATGAGCGGGAATTCAGTTCACAAACAAGATTTATATTCAACAAAATCGAAGTACATTATCTATGATTCAGTACAAAGTTTACATATACTCCTATTATCTACAACTTTAAATTTGAGGGGAACGACTGACCTCCCGCTTGGTCCCCTCAGTATCCTCGGGCAACACCTCTTGCCAGCCCTCCGACACTTCAGCTTCTTCCTCCTCATTAACTGCGGCAGCTTCATCCGCAGCTATGGCATCAACCTCCATCCGAGGGGAGGGGGGTTCTTTGTTTCGGGGCTTGGAGACAAGCTCACCCCGGCGGAATGCCAGAAACTCCTGGTCCTGGTCCACCTCACAGTTAGCAATCTCCTCGGCCTTCAGAATTTGTTTCTTCTCAGCTAGGGCCTTCAACAGAGGCCACTCCGGCAGATTTGCTAATGCTGTGTAGTAGGCCTTCTCCACCCCGGCCACTGCATCAAAGTCGTACCCGAATTCTGGACGATATACATCCACATTCGGGTAGACCACCTTGATCTGCTCCAGCAGCACAGATCGCGTGGCCTGGTCCCCTATTGCAACAAAGTCGGTCTGAAAGTCAAGAAACGTGCTGGTTTGGAACAGTTTCTCAGCGAATGCTTTCAGCATCGCTTCTTGACCTTCGACTATGGCAGCCTCCCGAGCCTCCATCTCTGCCCGCAGCTGCAGTATTTCTCCTCGGAGGACATCGGCTTCTGCCTCCACTCCGCGCAGCCGCGCAACCTCACTTTCAACCAAGGCCGCCCTCTTACGCGCCTCGGTCAGGTCTTGTGTTAACCTGTCGTTGCGCGCCCGAAGCTCTCTAGCCACTTCGGCTAGCTCCTCCTTGCCTTCCTTCTCGCTCTTACGACCGAGGTCCATGATTCCTCGCGCCAAGCGCAGAAGTTCTTCGGCATCAGCCCCCTCCAACCCCAACAGACTTGAGGGTCCCTGCTCCTTCAACTGCCACCAGTAGCAGCACACAGAAATCAGCACAGATAAATGTACACTGCATTTGCGTTAACAGTAACTAACAGAACTTCCTGGATTTACCTCCATGCTCTCCCCGATGCGGAGTCTTTTTGTTGTTGCTGGAGGAGTCCCAGATGGCTCCGGCCTCTTCTTGGATACAGGGGTAGGCCTCGCCGCTCCTACCTGCTCATCGGACCCAGCGCTGGGCCTCGCGCCAGGTGACATCTTCCCCCGGGGAGATGCCTCAGCAGTTTTCCCTTTCTTTTTGGCCGCCGCAGCCACCGCGGGGCTTCCAGCTGGCTCTTTTCCGAAGCGTCCCACTGCATGCAAAGTTTGAAGTTAGTCCTGTACAAAACAACAGTTTGTAAAAAGCATAACATGAGAACTCCTACCCTCCTCGGCAACTGCATCGCCCGAATAATACGGGCTCAGTTCGGCCCCCTCCAGTTCTTCCTCAGTACAGAGGGTCTTGAAAGTCCCCACTGACCGGAATGCATGTACGACTTCGGCCTCCGGGTTCTCCACCGGGGCAGTATCAAGCACCTCATCCCTCCTCCACTTCGGGAGAGCTACTCCGTTCTTCACAAAAATAAACCTCTCCTTCCATCCCTCTACCTTACTCGGGTGTTGCACCTTGAACCCACCTCGGGCTCGGGGACTGAAGGAGTACCACCCCTTGGATTTACCGACGGCTTTTAGTTGGTAAAAAAACCTATATAGCTCTACGGTTGGTTCTACCCCGGCATTTTTGCACACTACGGTGAATCCGACTACTTGCCTCACCGCATTTGGCGCTAGTTGGCTTAAGGCAATGTTATAGTATCTCAGTAACCGGACCACAATGTCCCACAGGGGCAATCTCAAGCCTATTCTCAGGAAATCTATATACACACTAATGAAACCCTGCGGCGGGCAGCAGGCCCTATCACCGGGGTCCGGTACTATGTATTCTAAGTTAAAGGGAAGGTAAAATGAGGGGATTTCTCTCTCAATCTGCACTCGCGTCATACGTAACGCTACAGTGGACACTTCAAAGTCCTCCTCCGCGCATTCATAGAAACCGACCATCTTGACATTGGTTTCCCTGCCATCGACTCGATCCACAGTCCTAACCTCATTCCTCTCTGGAATTATGACTCGCAGAGGTGGCACATCTAACGGAGCGCTCTTAGTCCCTACTTCCTGAACAGAAGAAGAAGATGAAGAAGAAGGCATACTTACTTGGTTTGAGTTTGAGAAGTTTTTGATTCGAGATGATTCACACGCGAACAGGTTTCTCCTTTTTTCCCGCTTTCTAAAGATAACAAATCACAAGGAAGAAGATGAATGGAACTGTGCTATTATTCCCAATATATACTTGAAAGAATCAACGGTCCAGATGTGGCCTATTCAAATTCCATGTTTCAGATCTGGACGTGCTGGGCACGCGCTTTGCGGTTCCCAAGGCGCGTGGGGAACCGCTTTATTGGGGATTGCAGAGCGTGTCACTTCACATCCCTCTCTCTCATGATGGTGCCGCCAATCACATCAACCCCATCCTTGCCCAGAAAGATTTGGAAGACACTCCGGTGCTCCCTTCACCTCGGCCAGACTACTACATTCCGGTGATCCCTTCACCTCGGCCAGATTATTATCAACTTCCGATACAGTTTCTTGCTTTTGGGGGACTCGCCATCATCCCGGCGTAATTCGGCCTAGTTCGATTCAGCTTCCACGGACTACGCTGTGGAGCACCTTCGACGCGGAACAGTCTTGGCCATCCAGAAATACCCCGGTTACAACCGAAGCTCCTTCCTCGCTCCGGCTAGGGGAGGGGCATCTGATAGGGATGGCCCGGTCACTTCGGGTCGGGTTAATACCTAACGCCCCGGCCCATTAACCAGCCCAGAAGGTCCAGAGGTACGCGTCCCGGATAACACGTGTGGCGCGGCCCAACTTATGGCTTGTTCCGCGACTCAAGGCCCACGATCCGTTCCCAACCGCCATGCAGCGGAAAAGAGGCGTGATAATAGGGAGTTAGTTAGGGTTCAGTAGGGTTTAGTATAAATTGAAGAAAAGAACTCTGAATTAGGGTTCGCATTCTGTATTCTGAAATTACTACGTGTAAACTCAAAGATCTAGTAAAAGAAACACCTCGGCAGGTGCTATTTTGTGCCCGTGGACGTAGATCTCCGGATCGAACCACGTAAATCTTGTGTTTTTTCATATTTCTTACGTAGGTTTTCGTTAAGTTTCTTGGATATCAGATTGCGCATTATCAATTATAGTAGAGCATTCTCATCAATTCAATTTTTAGATTCGGGTAAATTTTTTCGTTCGTTGAGCAAGTAGCATTTTCAAATTTCTTATCAAAAGAACGGTATGTTTCTAACTCTAATCTTTGCATTACATTTATGTTTTCTACTTATGGGTAATAGTAATTAATTATTGTGATATGTATAGTGTAGGATTATTAAAATTTCTAGTATGGTGCTTGTAGTGCCGCTAGGATTGATATGTCTTACGCTTATGATTATATTGTATATGAAATGCCTATAAATTGTTGATTTTATCTACACACATTAGGATCTAGATGAATTGATAGTTGAAGGCTTCATATGATGAAGTTGTGGGTTTAAATTCTTGCATCTATAATTTTATATATGTTACAATTAAGCTTAAATTGGTGAAATTTCAATTTGTTTGAAGTAGTGTGTGGAACAAGGGATCATTATATATAATTTCGAGTAATTTATAAAAGGAATTTGTTCTGGTCGAGAATTTGGTAGACAAAAATACGAATGAGACTCTGACAAACTTTATGTAGAATTAATTGTTTTTATTTGGCGAGTTGATTATGCTATTTTATCTTCATTTTGCAATTTAGGATTGTTCTATGATTGATAATTATACCTAATTGTTTCTCTATAATTAATTTATTTGCCTCCTCATTGCAAGTTCATTTATACCATTGTAAATTGTAGATATGGTACCTAAGAAGTCACAGAACAATTTACACTGAGTTGAGGATGCCACTACCTCAATACATATTTATGGTCCGAATGAGCCGGAACATTATGGTAGCACTCTGTCGGATGCTGAGAAAAGATATGGACTCAATTGGTCCAAAGGATAATAGTCCCACTTGCTATGCTGAGAAAAGAATGCATAGTGGTATAACAGTGATGTAAAAGGTGTTATAACACTTACTGCAACACTGTGTACAGAACACACAAACCATGAGATTTCCTCAAGAGAGAAAATCTCTAGAAGTCTACAACTTGGTGAAGGTATAAGTCAGTTGTTTCTCACTCATAGTGTGCTTAATCTGAATTATGTTCATTCCCACCAAAGCACACAAAAATATGAGTCACTAAGTTTATGTGTTTAATGAATGAGTTTGGTATGAGAATCTATCAATGATCCAAGATGGAAATACATCTGAAATATTTCTTCCAATCATCTAGATCCCTAACAAAAGTTAAGCCAATAAACCCTACAACATTTGTATTAGCATTTTTATTAAACCATATTCCAAGATCAAATGTACCATAAATAAACTTAAATAAGGCTTTCAGCAACATCTAAGAGAGTGACTCTTGGGTCAGTATGTTACCTAGCATAAACAAAAACAGTAAAACAAACATATGGTGTGTTGGCTTTCACTTACAGAAGGGTTTTTATCATACTTCTATAAAAGGTGTTTTCAATCACTTTCTACAACACTTTCTGACACACCTTCTAACAGGATCCTAGAGGGGTTTTCATGTGCATCGAATTCTCAATATAAAACCTTTTCGCAAAAAAATCTGGCATATCCAGAATATGATCAACAATCTCTTCATGCAATTTGAAATATGAAGACCAAGAAAGATGTTTAAGCCACCAAGTAAACTCATTTCAAATATAGAGGCCATAAATTGCACATAGTCATTCAAGACTTTTTACATGATGAACCATAAAGTATATCAACTATGTAGAAATGAGCAACAATTATTTCAATGTCATTTTTATGAAAAAAATTTAATCAATTTCACCTTTTTATGAAACCAAGTTGAAGAAAAGAATAAGTCAATCTATCATACCAAGCCTTTGGAATTTGTTATAATCCATATATGGCCTTCTTAAGCTCTTAAACATAATTAGGCTTATATGGATGAACAAGTCCTTTAGGCTGCACAACAAAAGTTTCATCAACAAATAGTCATTTAAAAAGAATCTTTTCAACAACCATTTGGTGAAAATTGATATTGAGAAAATAAGACACAACAAGTAGGAACCAAATAGTTCAAGTTAGGTAAGTTGGCAAACATTTCATCATAGTCCACTTCATCCACATTTGCATAACCCAAAGCAATAAATCTGATTTTATTGCAGGTTATATTACCAAACTCATCTATTTTGTTCCCTTTACAAAGATATTTCAAGACTTGGAACAAGATCCCATACATCAACTCACAAATAGATATAACACATCATGAAAAACATTGAACCAAATATCATTTAAAACATCAATCACATTCTTTGGTTCAATGTCAGACAAGAAACAACAAGAACTTACCTTAGTGAATGCAAATGTGAGCCATAAAAAGGCTCACCATGTCAGAGCAATATACTCTATCTTTTCCTCCTAGTTCTTACTTCATCATCACCAAAAACCCGAGTTAGAGAATAATCCCTTTGTAATCTGTTAGAAGGGGACTAAGTATGTTGTTCCTGGTAGAGTGAACTTCTAAACTTTGTTCTTTATCAGTTTCTGAATTTGCTGTTGCATTTTGGTATGGCGTTGCACTACGTGTTGCAACAGGTCGTGCAATACCTTAGGTTCAACAGCAGTTTCAGTAGACTGATTTAAGGATTCTTCTACATCCAACAAGTTCAGAATGGTACCATCCTCTTTTACCACGCAAGATCAGAAAGATCAACAACAACAACAGTAACAATTTCTGGATATATCAAGAATAACATTAAAACACCCTATAAACACGACCATTTATAGGATATCCAAGAGAAAGTTCTTAGTCACATTTTACATCAAATTTGCCCATATTTTTTCATCATTATAGCGACAACCTAATAAATAGAACTATTCAAGATTTGGTCTCTTCCCTTTGAGAGTTTCATAGGGAGTTATTGTGCACCATAATCTCAAATAGACTCTACTCATAAAGTGATATACTATATATAGAGCCTAAGTCCAAAGTCTTTTAGAAAGATCTTATGTCCATAATATACCATGAGTCAATATCAAAACAAAATCTATTCAACAATCCCAATTTATTTGGAGGTTTTAGGCGTTGAAAATTTTGTAAAATACCCCTTTTATTATAAAAGAAGTAAAATAAGATTTTCAAAAATTCTATCAAGAATAGATTTTAGCCTGGAAATTATGACTCTATGCATGTATGAAATCATTTTAAATAACTTTCTAAAGACTTCAAAAGGTTATGACTTTCCAAAAAAATAAATAAATCAAGCCATGTAACTAAAGAAAAGTCATCAACACAACAAATCTTTTCATCAAGATATCAATCTCAATTAGCCCAACTAAGACCATGTGAAATGGTTCAGAACCCGTGTGTGGTACTAAGTATATCAACACTTTGTGAGACACTTCAGATAGCTTACCCTTTTTGCATGAACCATATGAACAATCTTACCATCAAGCTTGGGTAAGCCTCTAATACCCTCAAGTTTTACCAGCCTACGAGAATTTCTAGAATTCACATGTGCAAGCTTTTGATGCCATATTTGCACTTCAAAATTTGAGCACAATGACAAGGTACTTCGTCTTCAATGCGAAACAATGCTTTAATCTTCTTATACTCGTCAAAACACACTTATTTTTAAGGTTAAAAATAGTGCATACATCCGTCTCAAAATTGAAAGAAAGAATCATTATCACAGAGTTGATTAATGCTAATCAAGTTAGTCATTTATCCCTTAACATGAAAGATATCACTAAGGTGTGGTGAGTCTTCCACATTTAAGGTTCCCGTGCCCATGATTCTTCTTATAGCAGCACATCTAAAAGTAAATTTGCCTCCATAACATTCTTTACAATTCTTGAGATAGCCTTTTGTACCCGTCGTATGACATGGATAACGACTATCATAATACCATGAACCTGAAATTTAAGCAATCAAAGAAGTGGAAACAACATTTGTATACTCATCAGCCCATGACATCTTTGAGAGTCTACTAGAAAAAAAAACTTTTGATTTCTGGAGTGTTGGACAGGGTATTGAAACAGTTTGGAGAACACTTCAGTAAATATATCACAAGAAAGAGATTTCGTGTTATAAAGCAAAAAGGGCTAATGTGTACAAAATGAACAATAATCACACATGAAAATGACGTCTTTAGGTGGTAGGAGGAAACAAATGCGTCGTTGAACCGTTTGCCCTACCAAATTAGAATATTAATTTGATTTTCGAACTTTTCCGATTTTACTAGGTAAAGTGGTAAGTCCGAGTCGATCCCAAGGAGAATGATTGAGTAGTGTTGATTCAAATACTTCAAGCAATTAATGATTTAAGTTGGAATAAAAGCAATAAACATAAGCAAGTAAATTGGGGGGGGGGGGGGGGGTTGATTGAGTCTAACAACTAAACTCTACAAGTTCTAACTACCAATCTAGAAAAGCAATAGATGTTTTTGGTGTTTTATATTAACCAAAGGATCAGAGAAATACAACAAGCAAATGTTTTCGGTTTTTTAATATATTAAAAATGCCTACTCTCGATCTAGTATCCCCTTGAATCCGACTACCTATGGATTATTGTTGATGCCCCAATTTAGTGCAATTTAAATCCTTATCCCACAATCTACAAGGTCCGCTTATGTAAATTGTGTTGTTCCTTAATTGTGGATAAATCGAAGATCCGCTTATCGTTTTATCCCTACCCAAATCAATTAGTGATCCAAACAAGCTCTTTTCATACTAATTGATATTGGATGATCGCGAATTAGACCAACAGGACAAATAAGGCATAAACCTCGAATTGATCGGGTTTAGAGGCCAAACTCTATAATGCCACCAATGATATCATGCATTGTTCACTACTAAGGGAGATTGAAGCTTCAACAATCATGGAAAGTGATTCCAATCTCTAGCAACATACAATAAATGCTTCCTAAAGGGTGATCAATCCTAAAACAAGCATATAGGCATGAGACAATTTAAAAATGCATTATAGAACATTTAAATTGCATAAAAAGGGTAACATCAAAAGTCAATAATCACATATTCATTTTCAATCAAGGTTCAACATGATCAAGGGTAGAAACTGGGGTGCTACTCACCCATTCAACCCAAAACTGCAGAAAATCTAAAGGAAATACAAGAAATCATGAAAATAGAATAATAGAACCCAAGGTTGATCAATGGGAAGATGAGGTGACTCCTTCTTGCCCTTCTCTCCTCCTTGGAAGTGATGGTGGCTGAAAAGTGCTCCAAATTCGTGCCAAAGATAGGGTAAATTCGAATGGGAGGATATATATATATAAGAGAGAAAAGTGCTGGTAAAAAATAGGTAAAATCGTGTTCAGAAATTTAAAACAGGGCAAAGAATCTCGGTCGAGATACAAGTGTGTCTCGGCCGAGACGTGAAAGAGGGGTTTCTAAGCTTGTGCATCGAGGGCTGATCTCAGCCGAGATGCAATTGTGTCTCAGCTGAGATGTGAAAAAGAGAATTTAGGGGTTTTTAGGGCTTGAATTATCTCTGCCGAGATTGAGTTTCATCTCGGCCGATATCTTGATCTCTTGAATTTCTGATTTTTCGCTGGAGAGTCATCTCAGTCAAGATGCAACACCTGTCTCGGCCGAGATCTTCAGTTTCTCAAAATCTCAGGATTTCCCTGGGGAGTCATCTCGGCCGAGATTTGCATCCTATCTCGGCCGAGATCATTCTTTCAGCCCTGTCCTTTGTTGCCTCGATCGTTTGATGCTCTTTTTCGATCCTTTTGCAGCATATAAACAACACAAACACATTATTTTACCCATGAGAATACAAAAGCACTAAATACATGTGATTATGCACATTAATGACATTAAAATGACACTAAAAGCGCCCTAAAGTTCGTGCACGGGACACGTGTACCATATCTCGCCAAACATAGTACTTGTTCATTCCGAAAAATAAAGATAAAGATAAAAGGACACATGTTTAGGGTAGATTTTAGTGGCATTTGATTTCAGAGAGTTTCCATGAAAAAGATGAAGCGAGCGTGATAATAGTGAGCATATGTGATTGACTAGATCCACTACTCTCAAGACATATAGTTTTGACTTAAGATCCTCACCGGGTGAGTGTATCTCTCTCTCTCGAGTGCATTAAAAAGGGTAGTGTTTACACTCACATTGAAATTCATACAACGCCTACCATAGGCTTGCCAATCATCTAAACCCGAAATTGTACTTGACATGCATGACAATGAATCAATTAGGTCTTTATATAGTTTGTAATGTTGGCTTGGGGTAAGGTGGGACAAAATTTAGGTAAAAGTGACTATAAAACGGACTAAATGAGTTGTGCACTACCCATCTACCCCTCAAACAATGGTCTCTGAACATCACTCTTTCAATTCCCAATCGAGTCGACCTCAAGATTCGACTTCTTCACCTTATTCCTGACTACATCTCCCATATTTATCAATCATCACATGAAATGTGTTTATTAAGACTTTTCTAACCAAGGATTGTGGTCACAAAATGATGTGATTTTCACTAACCTCTCCAATTCTAAAAGAAAATACTAAAAATGGTATATACACTTCCTCTTTCTTTTGTTTTTCTGGTTTTTTCGACTTTTTCTCGTTTTTTTTTATTCTTTTTTAACATGACTAATTACAAATTATGGAGAGGTTAATGTTCTCGATTCTAGCCTATTTCACGTGTTTCCTTTCACCCTTCTTCGTTTTCCACTAGTTTACCCAAATTCGATCCCAATTTCCAAACTAACTACCTTCCAACCGCCTCCCTCATACTCAATAGTTCATTTGGGTGTCAAAGGCTAAATGAAAGGGAAATTAACTTGTAGTATTGGGCATCCAACAAAAAGGCTTAAGCTCGAAGGGCTAACTAGATACAATTTGTATATTTTTTGTCAAAAGGAACTGTTTTCAAGCTTTTGAAAAGGGCTTAAATCAAGAAATGCCTAAAATAATTTTCATTGTCACCATACATACCGATTTATTCAAAGGTAGAGAATTAGGGCAAGTTCTAGAGGAAATTGCATACATTCAAAGAATTTTCGCACCGAAAGAAAATTTGATTTTACTCTAAAAATGGGAGTATGCTTTAGGCTCAAAGACTCACTTGGTTGCGAATTTTTTTGATCAAAAGTTTTGAGTGTATGCTCAATTTGGTTTCAAAAAGCCTATCATGCTCTACCATGTGCTTCTTTCCAAAAATATTTGTTCGATTTGTTTTTTTTCATCATTAATCAACGCCACAATTTTCCTTCCTAAACTAGTCCAATCGCTTTCTCGAGCTGCCAACTTGTACGAATCCCACCCCCTCCCCAAACTTAGTTGCAAACTAAGTTTGTGGAAAAGAGGAGTACAAGTTGGTGCTCATCAAATTTAACCATATTATTCAATATAATCCAACCCAATTCTATAAAAAAAAAATTAACAAAATCATTATTCCTAAATGTGCAAAATACCATATCAAAATACCAACAATAATGCTCATAAATCACCAAAAGATCAGCAAAGGCTCACAGCCCCACCAAAGTCATCTATAGTTAAACAGAAACATCCAAGAAAAACTACCAAAGACTATCATTCAAATCTAATCGGCACATAGGCTGTCAAACCAAAATGAGCATGTTACGTAAAAGAGGCACATAGGCCAATAATACAATCCAAAACAGTCAATAGTCATAAGGAAATAGAAAGGAGGTATTCGGGGGGGTTCGGGAATGCGAGCGGCCAAGAGTGTCTCACCCCCTATTCCCCCTCCCCTCCCCCCCCCCCCCCCAATACTTAGTTTTCAACTAAGTTTGTGAAGAAACGAGCGAGGCATTCTCGGTGCTCTACTCACAGCGACTTGGAAAGCCTAGCGTCTCGAGGGCTCGAGGCAGTAAAGCATCCTTGGATGCTTTTGAACAATGCTAGTAACTTGTTCTGACTCTCTTTGATTTCCTTCATTTCTGCCCTCAGTTGATGGACATCTCCCCTAAATGCACTGATATAAGCTTTGATGTCCTGCACACCCGACTCTAAACTGCTCAGCCGATCACTGTGCTCTTCCCGAATCTTGGCTCGAGACCACACGGCAGATGCCGGTCTCTTCCTGCTTGGCTGACTGCTCCATTCTGCATGCACCGTACTCATCTCTCTTGCCACAGTTCATGGCTTCTTCCCCCTCTGGTAGCGTGTTAACTCGGTGTTGGTCGGCTTCTTTGATTCTCTTAAATGATCTTCCGAGCTCGGCACTAAGTTTGACATGCTGTTCTCCAGGCGCTCGATGTAGGTCATACTGGGGTTTGGGAGACGAAGGTACGGTCCCACATTCTGGAGGACATAGGGGACAGCCGGACCCGATGTTCCCTCTTGGTACCCAAGTATGGCAATTCTCATACTTTCCATCTCCTCCCAGTCTAAATCATAGTCAGTGCTGATGGGTATGTACTCTGGGAGGGGTACATTGTAATGCTCGAGGATGGGGGTAATCAGAGCCCCACAGTAGATCGGGTCTGGAACCTTTGTCTCTCTCTTCCGTTCTGTCCTCGATTCCTTGACTATCTTCTGAAAGCTCAATATTTTGTCGCACTGAAAGTCCCTCAACCTTCTGTCCATAATAGCCCATAAGATCTCCATCTCGTATAATCGAGGAGAACTGATCTCTTTTCTACCACAGATGGTGGAGCTCAACAACTTCTGCAAATACCGTATGGCCGGGCTTCTTATGGAAGTCAACCTGGAGCTCCTCAGGTCGTAAGCCTGGGGTGCAACTATTCCATGGGCGGCAGTGATTTGTCCCCAGAATTCTTGCGCGTCAAACTCTTTCAATTCATTTCCATTGCCAAAAGTTGGCCTTTTAAAGCCATATATATTTCTTAGATTATCGTGGCTCAGTGTCTTTTCCTCATTCAGAAGTCGGAACTTGATGTTGTGGACCTTGGTCGAGTAGGAAAGAGACTCCTCCTCGATTTCGAGAGTGCTGAAAAACTCTAAGATGAAGTTGAGGAATGTAGGGCGGGGTGCTAGGCATTGGGCTTGACCTGCTTTGTCTAAAAGATCATTAACGTTCTATCGTATTCCCATGGCATCCAGAATCCTTGGATCACCATAACGGGTTGCTGACACCACTCTCCTAATCAGTTTGTCAAACTGCTTCCTTTGTTCTTCGGTGCTCAGAACTATATCAAAATCAATTGGCTTTGTGGATTTATCAGTGGTGGTCGTTGGAATGTCCGGCATGGGAGCCTCTGGAGTGGGCTCAACGGCTTTCTCTTTTCCTTTGGCTTGACTTTTACGGATTTTCTGTATTACCTGCCTACCGGAAGTGCTTTCTTGAATGGGGTTCTTTGGGTTTTTAGGTGGTGCCATTGTGTGCCTATAAACAATCACAAATTATACACATCAAAATTCCCAAATTGAACAACTTCATCACCAATTTACACATCAAGTTCAATCGAATAGAAGGTCAAGTTCATTACATCAATCACTCATATTCAATCAACATGGAACATCACAAGTGAACTTGATACAATTTGCATATATGAAAAACATTTCCAATTATTATCCTATTGCAACTAAAATCGATCATTGCTCAACAAAAATAGGTCAATTTCTTTTCATTATAAACAGGAGTCTAAAATTTCCTAATCTTCACCACAATTTCAACTAATTGACTTAATAATCGAGCATAGCAATCAAATCAAACTGCTAAAGGATAACAATAAGGGATGCATGCCATGTGTTTGGTGATATGTCACACTCAATTCAACTAAAAATTTAGAACTTCTCAACCTAATCCTCATCCCTCATCAACCAATCATGCAAATACAAAAGCTACCACAACAAATTAAGTATTATAATACATAAAACAAGTCAACATTGGCAAAAAAATCATAACAACAAACTTGTGTATGACCAATATCAACGTAGTAGCTATTCTAATACAAAATTCGCCCCTAATCTAACAATAAAGTTCATAATAGTCAAATAAAGACTAAGGGAAAGGGATAGCCATACTTACCGGTCAGATTTAATCGAAAAATTTTGAAGTGAACATTTTCGCACCCTGTGAGGAAGTGTTCAATCTCATCAAGTGAGCTATACTTTGAAATAGGATGTGTTGGGAATGTGGAACCAGGATCATGAAGTGAAGAACCGGATAGATGAACCGGGTTTTGGCGTGAAGAAGTCAATCTGTTCAGAATAAACCGGGTTCAGGGTTGTTGGGGATAACCGTCAATTGTGACGAGTCTGTTTCAGGTTTGTGACGGGAAAAACCGTCACATTTGTCCGGTAGCAGAAGCCAACTTGATTCAGTTGGAACTTCTTGGTCAGTTACATTCGAGCTGCAATACATATATCATTGGAAAGCTCTCTTCCAGGAGAACAACACTACGTCGAGCAATTTCCTTCTTTCATAGATTACAGAGAGAATTTGAGAGTGATTGTTTTCTGCCCTAATTTGTTCCAGAATTGGGCGTTTTCATTTCTGAGTGTAATTTCTGTAATTGATTGGATATCTTAGTGAATTGAGGTGTGCCTTGCCTCCGTGGATGTAGTTCATCTTGAACGAACCACGTAAAACGAGTGTGTGATTCATTTACATTTCCAGTTCTGCGCAAGTTCACCTCGGCCACAACTCTGGCCGAACTAGTTGTGTGTTTCTCAAACTGTTATTCTTCGAACTCATTCCAGATTCTTAGTATTGTGTGATTAGGAGTTGATTTTACTAACAAGTGGCGCCGTCTGTGGGAATCAACTCGCACAGTTTGAAGAAGAGAAGGAATGGCTGGTATGAAGATGGATTTTGAGAAGTTTACTGGAAGGAATGATTTCACATTGTGGAAAATCAAGATGAACGCAGTACTGGTTCACAATGGCCTTGATCTTGCATTGATACCTCTGGATTCATGGGAAGAAACTGAGAAACCAAAGTTTGCATCAGTGGATAAGAAGGCCCTAAGTCTTATCTTCTTGTGCTTGGGTGATAAACCGTTGACGGAGGTTTCAAGGTGCAAGAGTTCCTCAGAAGCATGGAGGAGATTGGAAGAACTGTATCAATCAAAGTCAGTTTCCAACAAACTGTTCCTGAAGCAGAAGATGTTGGCCTTCAAGATCACTGAAGACAAGGTAATTTCTGATCAACTTGATGAATTCATTAAGATGATTGAAGAATTGGAAGATCTGGATGTGAAATTGGAGGAGGATGACAAGGCATTGATGGTGTTAAACATTCTTCCAAAATCCATGGAAAGCTTTAAGGATGCCTTGATGTATGGGAGAGATGATCAGCTATCCTATGATGGAATAGTGAAGGCTCTGAGATCTAAATGTCTTCAGACTCAAGGTGATAAAGGCATGGTGCAACCTGGAGAAGGACTGAATGTTAAATTCAAGAAACCTTGGCAAGGCAAGAAGGGACAGAATGCTAAGGATCCAAAGTCTGGGGATTCAAATCCTAAGAAGGGGAATGACTGGGTTGAGAAAAGGAAATGCTTCAAGTGTAAACAGCCAGGTCACTTGAAGAAGGATTATCCTAAGAGGAATAAGAAAGCTGGAAATCAAGGGGCAGAAGCTGCTGCCATTGATCACCAACAAGATCCTCCAGAAGTGTTAAATGTTACTGATTCAAGAATGGTAAAGGAATGGGTCCTGGACACCGGGTGTTCCTTTCACATGTGTCCTCATCAGTCATGGTTTAAAGAACTGAAGAAAGAAGATGGTGGAAATGTTCTCCTGGGTAATGACCAATCATGCAAGGTCAAAGGAGTTGGATCAGTGAGCATAAGGATGTTTGATGGTGTGGTCAGAATCATCTCAAATGTTAGGTATGTTCCTGGCCTTAAAAGGAATCTTCTATCTCTTGGTTCTTTGGTAACCAGTGGATGTCAGTTTAGCTCAGTAGATGGATTCTTACATATCACAAAACATGGAAAAATGGTGATAAAAGGTAAACAACATAATGGACTATTTATCCTGATTGGTTCACCTATTGTTGGAAGTGTGGATATGGTCTTGAACAGCTCTGAGATGGTTAAATGGCACAAGAGACTTGGACACATAGGAGTGAAGGGATTGCAGGAATTGTCAAGAAGTGGAGTAATTGGAAATCTGGGAAATCAAGAACTGGAGTTCTGTGATCAGTGTGCTCTGGGCAAATCCAAGAAGTTGCCCTATGGAAAGGGAGTTCACACAACTCAAGAACCATTAGATTATGTTCACTCTGACATATGGGGGCCTGCAAGAACAGAATCTCATGGTGGTGCAAGGTATTTCATGTCCTTGATTGATGATTACAGCAGAAAGGTGTGGATCATGTTGATGAAGAACAAGAGTGATGCCTTTCACAAGTTCAAAACATGGTTGATCCAACTGGAAAATGTCAAAGGGAAGAAGCTGAAGCATCTGAGGACTGATAATGGACTGGAGTATCTCTCTACCGAATTTACAAACTTCTGTGAAGAAAGAGGAATCAAAAGACACAGCACTGTACCAATGAATCCTCAACAGAATGGAGTTGCAGAAAGGTTCAACAGGACTCTTCTTGAAAGAGTGAGGTGTATGCTGTTGGATGCTGGGTTGCCAAAGGTGTTTTGGGGAGAAACCATTGCTACAGCATGCTATCTCATCAACAGGTCACCCTCATCAGTAATTGGGTGTAAAACACCTGAAGAGGTGTGGAGTGGACAGAAACCAAGTTATGAAGGGTTAAGGGTGTTTGGGTGTCTTGCTTTTGCCCATGTCAAGCAAGACAAGCTAGATGCAAGGGCTCTCAGATGTGTGTTTCTTGGATATCCGGATGGAATGAAGGGTTACAGATTGTGGTGCCTAGAACAAGGAAATCAGAAGATAATCACAAGTAGAGATGTGAAGTTCAATGAGAATGTGATGGCTTACACTTCTACAGGCTCTAAGGAAGAATTTGATGGTGCTAAAGAGACAGAGGAGATATCAATTCAGGTGGAGCATCCTGCAGAAGATGATCACACACCTCAACCACAAGAAGACTTACAAGAAAGTGAGTCATCATCTGAAGAAGAGGCACAAACTGGACCTTCACAAAACATCAGGGAATACAGCATTGGAAGGGATAGGCCTAGAAGAACAATCAACAGACCGGATTTCTATGGCCAAGCAGGGAGTGTCTACTATGCCTTAAGTGTTGCTGAAGACCTGGAATCACAAGAGCCTAGTAGTTTTCAAGAAGCACTAGACTGTGAAGAAGGTGAACACTGGATACAGGCAATGACAGAAGAGATGGAGTCCCTGGAAAAGAATAAAACTTGGATATTGGTGGTAAAACCAAAAGGTCAGAAACTTGTAAGCTCCAAATGGATATACAAGAAGAAACTAGAGACAGCAGGATCCAAACAGGTGAGGTTTAAAGCAAGATTGGTGGCTAGGGGCTTTACACAAAGAGAAGGAATTGATTTCAATGAGGTTTTCTCTCCAGTAGTAAAGCACTGCTCAATCAGGCTGCTGCTATCAAAGGTCACACAGGAGGAGATGGAACTACAACAACTGGATGTAAAGACAGCTTTCTTACATGGAGAACTCAATGAGGAGATATATATGAAACAGCCAGAAGGCTTTGTTGTTCCTGGGAAAGAAGACAAAGTATGTTTACTGAAGAAGTCACTATATGGACATAAACAAAGTCCAAGACAGTGGAACAAGAGGTTCAATGACTTCATGATCAGTGTTGGTTTTGTAAGAAGTCTTTATGATAGTTGTGTTTACTTCAACAAAGGTTCAAAGCAAGATAAAGTTTTTCTTCTATTGTATGTGGATGACATGCTAATTGCCAGTAGGAACAAGAACAGAATACAATGGTTGAAGGACAAACTTAATGCTGAATTTGACATGAAAGATCTGGGAGAAGCCAAGAAGATATTGGGCATGAACATTCTAAGAAATAGAGAAGCTGGAGTACTTTGGTTATCTCAGAGACAATACCTACAGAAAGTACTGGAGAGGTTACATATGCATGAAGCCAAACCTCTCTCTACTCCAGTTAATCTACAGAAGAAACTGTCCAAAGAACAATGCCCAAAGACTGAAGAGGAAATCATACAGATGAGCAATATCCCTTATGCAAGTGGAGTTGGAAGTCTTATGTATGGAATGATCTGTAGCAGGCCTGACTTGGCATATGCTGTATCTTTGGTAAGCAGGTTCATGTCAAATCCAGGAGTTGAACATTGGGAAGCTTTGAAACATGTGATGAGGTATTTAAAAGGATCAGTGAACATGTCACTGAAATTTGAGAAGAAAGCAGATGGAAGTACTGTTGCATTGGAGGGGTTTGCTGATTCTGATTTTGCAGCAAACGTGGACACAAGGAAGTCTATTTCTGGGTTTGTGTTTACCTTATATGGGACAGCCATCAGCTGGAGGAGTGAACAACAATCTGTTGTGGCACTATCAACTACAGAAGCAGAATATATCTCTTTAACTGAAGCTATCAAAGAGTCAATCTGGTTGAAAGGGGTGTTAAGAGATTTGGATATCAAGCAGAAGTGTGTAGTAATCTACTGTGATAATCAAAGTGCTTTACATCTTGTGAAACATCAAGCATTTCATGAAAGATCAAAACACATTGATGTTAGGTTACACTTTGCTAGAGATATCATAGATTCTGGGACTGTGGAGGTGAAGAAGGTACACACATTGCATAATCCTGTTGATTTTCTTACAAAGGGTGTACCTGGAAACAAAGTGGATCATTGCTCGAGCTTGCTGCAGCTGGAGCAATGTCATGAAGAGCATTAACAGAAAGGCAGTGATGAGGCAGTAAGGGGGTACACTTGATTCATTGAGGTGGAGATTTGTGAGGAAGTGTTCAATCTCATCAAGTGAGCTATACTTTGAAATAGGATGTGTTGGGAATGTGGAACCGGGATCATGAAGTGAAGAACCGGATGGATGAACCGGGTTTTGGCGTGAAGAAGTCAATCTGTTCAGAATAAACCGGGTTCAGGGTTGTTGGGGATAACCGTCAATTGTGACGAGTCTGTTTCAGGTTTGTGACGGGAAAAACCGTCACATTTGTCCGGTAGCAGAAGCCAACTTGATTCAGTTGGAACTTCTTGGTCAGTTACATTCGAGCTGCAATACATATATCATTGGAAAGCTCTCTTCCAGGAGAACAACACTACGTCGAGCAATTTCCTTCTTTCATAGATTACAGAGAGAATTTGAGAGTGATTGTTTTCTGCCCTAATTTGTTCCAGAATTGGGCGTTTTCATTTCTGAGTGTAATTTATGTAATTGATTGGATATCTTAGTGAATTGAGGTGTGCCTTGCCTCCGTGGATGTAGTTCATCTTGAACGAACCACGTAAAACGAGTGTGTGATTCATTTACATTTCCAGTTCTGCGCAAGTTCACCTCGGCCAGAACTCTGGCCGAACTAGTTGTGTGTTTCTCAAACTGTTATTCTTCGAACTCATTCCAGATTCTTAGTGTTGTGTGATTAGGAGTTGATTTTACTAACACACCCTTTTCGACCCGACTACAACTTTGCTCCAAATCTGAAAATTTTCGGATAGAAGTGTGTGTGGTGATGTGGGTGAGGTGTGGTGTGAATTTGAAAGGAAGAAATTGAGAGAAGGTGGTGATTTTGAGTGTGTGTATGTGTGCGTATGTGTGCGCAAATCATGTTTGGGAGGGGGGGGAATGATCTGCTGTTGCGCGCAGGGGTATTTATACTTGCGCCGAATCTCGGCCGAGATGCAATTCCGAGCTTCATGTCTCTGCCGAGATCCGTTCCTTGATTTCAGGCTTGTTTGGCTCAGCAATGAATCTCGGCCGAGATGCGTGTGTGTCTGGGCCGAGATTTCTTTCCAGCAATTTTGCCCTCATTGTGGACAAGCTGATCTCGTCTCGGCCGAGATAGGTCTCCAGCAATTTGGGCCAAATTTGAGCTCTCTTAAATCTCGACCGAGATCCGTGTGTGTCTCGGCCGAGATATCTTTCCTGCGATTTTGCCCTGTTTGTCCTACGTGACGTCTCGGCCGAGATGGTCTTTCCGGCAATTTTCCTTCATTTTGGTCCCCTTCACCCCTATTCCATGCTATCTTTTGATTATTCTGATTGATACCTGCACAATTCTAAACAAAAAACATCAAATATGCCACAAGGCATTTATTGAGCATCTAAACTATGAATTTGAAAATGCAAAAATTTAAAGATACCGTCAGGGTGCCTCCCGATAAGCGCCTTTGTTTAACATCGTTGGCCCAACGAAATCCCGTTTATGCTATGTGTGGATCTTCCAAGTCTTCCACTTGTTCTTCCCTCATGCCGTCTCCTTGTGAGCTCTCAAGATAGGGCCTGAGAAGATGCCCATTAACCTTGAAACTCTTTCCGGTCTTTCCACTTTCTATCTCCACCGCTCCGTGTGTTGATATTCCTTTAACCACAAACGGTCCAACCCAACGGGACCTCAGCTTACTCGGAAACACTTTAAGTCGGGAGTGGTACACGAGTAGCTTATCTCCCAGCACAAATTCCTTTCTCGAGATTCTTGCATCGTGAAATTGCTTCGGCTTTTCCTTATACAACAAAGCATTTTTGAATGCTTCATTTCTTATCTCCTTGATCTCTTGTAACTACAACTTCCTATGCACTCCAGCCTCATCCAAGTTCAGATTGCATTTCCAGATTGCCCAATAGGCTTTATGTGCAAGTTCCACAGGCAAGTGGCATGGTTTTCCATAAACGATGCGATATGGAGACATCCCTATCGACATCTTATACTCCGTCTTATAAGCCCACAGAGCATGTTCTAGACGCAAGCTCCAGTCCTTCCGGTTTGGTTGGACTGTTTTCTCCAGGATCTGCTTAATCTCTCGATTTGATGTCTCTGCCATACCGTTCGTTTGAGGGTGGTAGGGTGTGGAGACTTTGTGAATAACCCCAACTTCTTCAACAGTGATTTAAATGTTCGGTTGCAAAAGTGGCTTCCTCGGTCGCTAATGATGGCCTTTGGAATCCCAAATCTTGCAAATATGTTGGATTTCACAAAGTCCACAACCACCCTTGAATCGTTGGTCCGGGTGGCCTTGGCTTCCACCCACTTTGACACGTAGTCAACCGCAAGAAGAATATAGACATTGCCATAGGATGTAGGAAATGGCCCCATAAAGCCTGTACCCCACACGTCGAAGATCTCGCAAACAACAATTGGTTGCTGGTGCATCTCGTTCCTCTGTGACACATTTCCGATCCTTTGACACCTCTCACAGGTTTTGACAAAACAAAAGGGCGTCCTTGAAGATGATGGGCCATTATAGACCCCTTTCAAGTACTTTGTAGGCCGTCCTCTTCTGCCCAAAATGGCCTCCACAAGCGTATGAGTGGCAAAAATTAAGCACCGACTGCACCATATTTCCAAAGGTAGGGATCATCCCCAATAAAATGCTTCGACTCCCTCTTCAACCTGTCTCTCTGAGGCTTACTCATCCCACTAGGAAACTGCTTGGACACCAAGTAATTCACCATGTTATACCAAGGAACCTTCGCGTCTGTCATTGCAAGTAGTTTTTCGTCTGGAAAGCTTTCCTGGAGAGGCAGGTTCTCCTCTTGGGTTATCCTGCTAAGATGATCTACAACACCATTTTCTGCTCCTTTCTTATCTTTGATCTCTAGGTCAAATTCCTGGAGAAGTAATATCCATCGAATAAGCCTAGGCTTCGCCTCTTTCTTAGCCATGAGATGCCTCAATGCTGCGTGGTCGGTATATACGATGATCCTTGTCCCAACAAGGTAAGACCAAAACTTCTCTAACGCAAACACAACAACTAGCAGCTTCTTTTCTGTGGTAGTGTAGTTCATCTGAGTTGGATTCAAAGTACGTGAGGCATTATAGATGACATGGGCCACTTTCCCTCTTCTCTATCCCAGAACTGCCCCCAAGGCTTGTTCACTAGCATCGCACATTAGTTCAAAAGGCAATTCCCAATCTGGCGGCTGAATAATCGGAGGAGTGACCAATCTCTTCTTCAACTCATCAAATGCCAAATTGCATTCCTTGCTCATATCAAACTCCACATCTTTTTGTAGCAACCGGCATAACCGAGCAGCAATCTTTGAGAAATTTTTGATAAACCTATTGTAAAATCCTGCATGACCAATAAAGGGACATACTTCCCGCACATTTGCGGGGTAAGGAAGAGAAGAAATAATATCAATTTTTGCCCTATCTACTTCAATTCCCTTACTAGAAACTACATGGCCAAGCACAATTCCTTGTTCCACCATAAAGTGGCATTTCTCCCAATTTAACAAAAAAAATTTCTCAATGCATCGTTGCAAGATTTTTACCAAGTTATCAAGATAATTTTCAAAAGATGTATCGTGGACACTAATATCGTCCATGAAGACCTCTATAAAATGACCAATAAATTCAGAAAAGACACTAACCATGTATCTTTGAAATGTTGCAGGGGCGCTGCATAGTCCAAAGGGCATGCACCTCCATGTGAATGTTCCGAACGGGCATGTGAAAGTAGTCTTTTCTTGATCTTCGGGTGCGATTGGTACTTGAAAGTACCCCGAGAATCCATCAAAGAAATAGTAGAAAGGATGCCCTGCTAGCCTCTCAAGCATTTGATCGATGAAGGGTAGAGGAAAATGATCTTTCCTTGTTACTGTGTTCAACTTCCTGTAGTCTATGCAAACCCTCCAACCTGTCTGTAGGCGCGTAGGCACCATTTCACCATCCTTCCCTTCTATCACTATCACTCCAGACTTCTTCGGAACCACCTGGGTCGGGCTCACAAACTTACTGTCGGATATGGGGTAGATGATCCCCACATCCAACAGTTTAATCACTTCTTTCTTGACGACCTCCATCATTGGCGGGTTGAGGCATTGTTGAGGCTCCCGGCTAGGCTGGGCGTCATCCTCAAGAAATATGCGATGCATGTATAGGGCTGGACTAATGCCTTTGATATCGGAAATGGTCCGCCATATAGCTTCCTTGTTCACCTTGAGGGCCCCGATCAATGCTTGTTCTTGAGTGGGTGTGAGCTTTGATGAGATAATCACCGGTAAGGTTTCTTTCTCCCCAAGATATGTGTATTTGAGATGGGAGGGGAGGGTCTTGAGCTCAAGAGTTGGTGCTTTGATGGTAGAGGGTAGCACTTTTTCTTGAGATTCCGGTAATGGTATGAATTTGGGAATGAACTTGGTTTGGAATGGCTTTAAGGATTGTGATTGTTCCAGTGCCCCCACCAACTCTTCCTTGGTGTCCATTGGCTCTATCTCCTCTAGATCATTTGCCAATTCAATTTTCTCTTGGTTCCTACAATAATACTCAAGCACTTCCTCTACAAATGGGTCAATAACATCAATAACATCAATAGAATACACATTATGCAAATCTTCGGGATACTTCATTGATTCGAAAATGTTGATTTGCACCACTTGGCCATCAAATTCCATGCTAAGAGTTCCCTGTCGCACGTCAATCTTTGTTTGGGAGGTGTTCAAGAACGGCCACCCAAGCAAGATTGGAGTGGAATTTGAAGAATCTCCATCCGTATCTAGCACATAGAAATCCGCTGGAAATATGAGGTTATCCACCTCAACTAACACGTCCTCAATCACCCATCCGGAAACGAGGTGCTTCGGTCAGCTAATTGGATGACCACCTCGTATCCTTCAGTGGCCCCAAGTTTAAGCTATCGAAAATAAAATGGGGCATCACATTGATGGAAGCCCCTAGATCCAACATGGCTTTCTCTATTCTAGTGTTACCAATTTTACATGGGATGACGAACATTCCTGGATCCTTGCATTTCTGAGGCATCTTTTTCTGGAAAACCGCTGGAACACTTTCCCCCATAAGGACCTTTTCGTTCCCTTGTAGCCTCCTTTTGTTTGTGCACAAGTCCTTTAGAAACATTGCATATCGAGGAATCTGTTTTACGGCTTCCACCAAGGGAATACTAATTTCAACCTTCTTGAATACCTCCATTGTCTCCTTGTCTCTATTTCTGTCTGGAATCCTCTTCATTTAACTCGGAAACGGAAGTGGAGGGGTTGGAAAATTGGGTCTTGAACTTCCAGGTGCCGCGGTCGAGGTTGAACTAGGGGCCGCGGTAGTGGAAATTGGGTCAGAATGACCCTCTGTTTCTTGTTGTTATCCTCCCACAGTCGTGGTGTACTCTGCGTTGCCTTTTTCTTCATCTCTTATCTTCTCCTTTTCAAGTACCTTCCCGCTTCTCAAGACTCCCATGCTGACATTCTCAATTTCGTTCTGTGAAGAGTGTCTCTTGGTAGGAAAAAACAGTAGGTGATCAGGAAAGCATGCAGCTAATGCCTCCTTTTGTCTTCTCAACTCCTTAGCAATCTTCCACTTTGGTCTCCGAACTTGAACCTCGGCCACTTGGAGAGTTGTATCTCTTATGTCATCGGATTTTCATGCAATTCTTGAGTCTTTGCCTGTGAAGTATACCCGAGCTTTTCAGACTGTCCAAGTAACTCTTCACTAACAACAACAATGGCACTCACATTTTTCAGATTGACTTCCGGTTGAGCCGGTAACTTCCCCCTTGGGTGTTTTCTAAGCTTGACACGGCAAAGGCGATTTGGCTCATTTGAGTTTCGAGATTGGTGAATCTCGAATTGTTGTCCTTCTGTAGCTAGATTGTACTATTCGTGAGGCTCTTAATAATATCGGAAAGGGATGGGTCCGAAGGATTTGAGTCGACCGGTGCTTTCTGTTGGTAAACTCCCTTTGGGAAGGGAGGCCTATTTTGATGGCTCTGTTCTCCTAGTTTCTGAACATTCTAATTATGTGGACCATAGCTGAATTTCGGATGATTCCGCCATCCCGGATTGTAGCTATTCGAATACGGGTCATTTTTCCTTCTTTCCGGAGGTGACCTTGGCCTTTCGTACCAATTGTGACAAGAATTTGCATGGGCCTCAATATCCTCTCCTAGAACCGGGCAATTGTCGATGTTGTGATCCGTGACATGGCACACTCTACATGGTTTAGGGCTAGGCATACTTGCAGCCGCTACTTTTCTCACAAGGGTCGTCAACTGATCCAGCCGGTCTTCTATATCGGATCCTTGGGTTCCCTGACTTGACCTGATACTCTCTCTAGTCCCAAACTGCTACGTGTTCATAGCCATCGTCGAAATAAGGGCCCAAGCCTCAGTGGGTGTTTTGTCCGATAATGCCCCTCCACTCGCACTATTGATCATGTTTATACCAACTATACACAAGCTCTCATAAAAATATTGTATCAGCAGCTGCTCGGTTATTTGATGTTGAGGAAACCTTGACACGAGCTCCTTAAATCTTTCCCAGTACTCATATAACGTCTCTCCTTGCATCTGCAGGATACCGCTTATCTCCTTTCGAATGTTTGTGGCCTTTGATGCTGGAAGTACTTTTCCAAAAAGAGAGAGTCCATCTGATCCCACGTGGTAACCGAGCCGGCCGGAAGATAGTAAAGCCAATCACAAGCCAAATCTTTTAGAGAAAATGGGAAGGCTCGAAGCTTAATCTGTTCATCGGTGACTCGTGCCGGTTTCATGGAAGAGCATACCATGTGAAATTCTTTTAGATGCTTATGTGGATCATCCCCTGCCATGCCATGAAGGAGGGTAGTAAGTTCACTACCCCTGTCTTCATTTCGAATTATGTATCAACTCCAATCTCGAGGAAAGTAATACACAAGGGTTCTTTCAATGTCTTCTCAGGTCCTCGTTCTGCTGCCAGTGCTTAAGGTTCGCTTGATTCTCTGCTCTCAATGTCGAGGCTTTCAAAATACTTCTGGATCTCGTCAAGCTATCGAGCTCGTCTTCTCAGTATTTGTTTTTTCTCAACGATATTCGATTCAAACCAAAGCCCTTTGTCTCCTTGGGAGCGGGTGAACATGCACTACACAACCAAAATCCCACAAACTAGTAAGTGTCAATTACTAATTAAGCAACACAATAAATAATTAATATGCTAGAGATGGTGCTTGAAAAGGAAAATAACACTACACACACTGTTCCCTGGCAACGGCGCCAAAATTTGGTAGGAGGAAACAAACGCGTCGTTGAACCGTTTGCCCTACCAAATTAGAATATTAATTTGATTTTCGAACTTTCCTGACTTTACTAGGTAAAGTGGTAAGTCGATCCCACGGAGAACGATTGAGTAGTGTTGATTCAAATACTTCAAGCAATTAATGATTTAAGTTGGAATAAAAGCAACAAACTTAAGCAAGTAAATGGGGGGGGGGGGGGGGTGATTGAGTCTAACAACTAAAGTCTACCAAGTATTAACTACCAATCTAGAAAAGCAATAGATGTTTTTGGTGTTTTATATTAATCAAAGGATCAGAGAAAGACAACAAGCAAATATTTTCGGTTTTTGAATATATTAAAAAGGCCTACCCTCGATCTAGTATCCCCTTGAATCCGACTACCTATGGATTATTGTTGATGCCCCAATTTAGTGCAATTTCAATCCTTATCCCACAATCTAAAAGATCTGCTTATGTAAACTGTGTTGTTCCTTAATTGTGGATAAATCGAAGGTCCGCTTATCGATTTATCCCTACCCAAATCAATTAGTGATCCAAACAAGCTCTTTTCACACTAATTGATATTGGATGATTGCGAATTAGAACAACGGGACAAATAAGGCATAAACCTCGAATCGATCGGGTGTAGAGACCAAACTCTATAATGCCACCAATGATATCAATCATTGTTCACTACTAAGGGAGATTGAAGCTTCAACAATCATAGAAAGTGAACTCCAATCTCTAGCAACATACAATAAATGCTTCCTAAAGGGTGATCAATCCTAAAACAAGCATCTAGGCATGAGACAATTCAAACAAGCATTATAGAACATTTAAATTGCATAAAAAGGGTAACACTAAAAGTCAATAATCACATATTCATTTTAAATCAAGGTTCAACATGATCAAGGATAGAAAATGGGGTGCTACTCACCTAATCTAACCAAAACTACATAAAATTTAAAGGAAATTGAAGAAATCATGAAAATAGAATGATAGAACCCAAGGTTGATCAATGGGGAAGATGAGGTGACTCCTTCTTGCCCTTCTCTCCTCCTTGGAAGTGATGGTGGCTGAAAAGTGCTCCAAATTCGTGCCAAAGATAGGGTAAATTCGAATGGGAGGATATATATATAAGAGAGAAAAGTGCTGGTAAAAAATAGGCAAAATCGTGTTCAGAAATTTAAAACAGGGCAAAGAATCTCGGCCGAGATGCAAGTGTGTCTCGGCCGAGACGTGAAAGAGGGTTTTTTAAGCTTGTGCATCGAGGGCTGATCTCGGCCGAGATGCAATTGTGTCTCGGCCAAGACGTGAAAAAGAGAATTTAGGGCTTTTTAGGACTTGAATTATCTCGGCCGAGATTGGGTATCATCTCGGCCGAGATCTTGATCTCTTGAATTTCTGATTTTTTGCTGGAGAGTCATCTCGGCCGAGATGCAACACTTGTCTCAGCCGAGATCTTCAGTTTCTCAAAATCTCAGGATTTCCTTGGGGAGTCATCTCGGCCGAGATCAAACTTTCAGTCCTGTCCTTTGTTGCCTCGATCGTTTGATGCTCTTTTTCGATCCTTTTGCACCTGTTTTAACACATAAACAACACAAACACATTATTTTTCCCATGAGAATACAAAAGCACTTAATACACGTGATTATGCAAATTAATGACACTAAAAGCGCCCTAAAGTGCGTGCACGGGACATGTGTACCATTAGGTTATTTTCCATTCAAAAATTAATCTAAGGAAACATGATTATCATTCAACATAATTTTCTATGCTTTATCACCAATAACAGAAGTGTGTTTTAAAATAAATTCTTAAATATTTTATTTTTTAGATTGTCAATTAACTCAAGAATATTTGAATCAAAATCAAAATGATTTGAAGATATATAATTTTCAGAAATGAAAAGTAACGAAAAGATTCATCACACTTTTTAGCAAAATTTAAGACTTTGTATTCTTCAAACAAGGTATGAAGTCCAAATCAACTACAATAATCAAGATCAGTTTTGCAATGCATTTTAGATGACAAAAGATCATAGAATTTAGAAGTACTTGAGTTTTATGTTTGCATTACCTCAAATGTTTGCATCAGCTCAATTTTACATTCTCAAACTCATGATCCTTTTATGTGAATACTGATTCTTGATGATAGTAATTCCCCATCAGTTTAGCATTCTTCAAGTAGGCGTGCTACAACTGATTATAATTTGAATCTTCATCTTCTGAATTTATGTCAGTGTTTAGGAGGGTGTTGCGACACCTTCTGCAATTCATCTTCTGAAAGTGTTGAGGAAGGTGTTGCGACACCTTTTGCAGTACCTATATCTTCGAGTTTAATCATCAATGCAGCATGCTCCTACATCATCTTTCTCGTACTCTTCTTCTAGATTCATCCCCACCAATAGTCACCACCAGATTTGCCCATCTTTATCAAGGTAGTGTCATAATCCGAAAATCCTCTATGTTGTGTGGAACTCAACCACTTGAACCTTGTTGTTCATGATTTCTATCCTTTTCAACTCGTCCTTGAGACTGATTTCCATGACCAAAAGGCTTCTCTTTCTGATTTCGGCTACAACCTTGACCTTCAAATATTCTAAACAAAGGATCGTACACTCCTTTGATAGGATTTTTTTTTGGAGTTCAATGGACGAAACTTTTCTTTTGTGGCTTAGGAGATTGAATCATCATCTTTCACCGAAGTTGTTCTTATCAAGTAGTCACCATCTACATAGATAAACTTTGAAGGGATCTAACCATAAAAAATGGGTCTCCACGCACACTCATCAAGAAGTTTGATAAAAGCATGCATTTTAACCTTTCACATAGGATACTTAGAACCATCCAAACTTTGGACTACTAAAAAACTGCAATACCCGGAATATCCATGATTCTCTCGTAGGATCCCACTTAGTGTCGTCAAGTGTGGGCTCTAATACCACTTGTGAAAATCTGATCCCGGGCAGAACACGAAGTGTTGCGCAAGGTGTTACAACAAGTACTGCAACACCTTGGGTTCGTTTGTGCAGACAACAACAGAGCAAACAAATAACAGCGGAAACAAACAAATACAACAAAAAGGACAAACAAAGAACAAACGGAATAAGTTTAATTTCAAGCAATTCAAAAGTTTGAGTCAAACTTTATTACTCAACAAAAGAGTATATTGCCGATATATCCCAAAATTACATAGATCAAGATGAAAAGAAAAATCACAACTGATCTAATTCATAAAACTAACTTGCACACACACACACACACACACACACACACATATACACGCACAAAAGATCCCGACACAAGGATCACACAACCCACAAAGGAAAAGTGGGAGTGCGTGTGTGCAACTTGAGGTGTTGCTGCAAGTGTTGAAGACACTCTATAGGGGCCAGGAACCTTAACGGAGTGGTTCACCTCTATCTCCGTGGGAACTTGTATTTATAGAGTTCCACACCTGCAGAACGGTTACAATGAGAGAGAAAAATGTAAGAGAGAGAGAGAGAGAGAGAGAGAGAAATTGAGGGAAAAGATCAATGGATAAGGAAGTCATATTTGAAATATAACTTCCCATGATCGTATATCCATAGAAGAGACATAAACGTAGGTAGGGAGAGAGACACGAATTTGTACTTATAGAATCAAGGATAGGAAGTTACTTTTGGATAATAACTTCTCTTTGAAGTTTATCTTTTGGATAAAAACTTCCATTGGAAGTTATTTAAGAAAATGACTTCCCCATGATTCTAGATAGTAAAAACTTAACAAAAACGGACAATAATAAAATTATGACTATAAAATAATAAAACACAAAAAAGATCAGTAAGACAAAATAAAAAAATAAACTTCAGAAATAATGTGTTGCAGAAAGTATTGAAACACTTTCTGTAACACCTTATTTTCTCAACAGTAGAAATTAAATTTTCTACTCTTTTATTTAAACAAGGATGTTATAATCATTTTGACAAATGTATTACCACTATGTTTAAATAATGGTGGTGTTTGTGACAAATGGTCTAATAATGTCCTAAATTTCTTAACATTAATCAACAACTTGAAATACATTGCATCAGATAAATCGCAAAAGTTATTTTTACCAATAAGATTGATGATTATTGAAACTTAGTCAAGCTTACTAATAAACAAATTTTATATGCTAGAATGAGATGTTCTTCAAATTACTTGAAGATGGAATCTTTATAAGCATATAATTTTCGTTTAGAATAGTAATGTGACTAAGAAGTCTTCATATATCAATTTTAGAGAACTACTAATGAGATTTATGAGTTGTGAAACTTAGTCTAGTTTTACTAATGAAGCAAAATTTATATGCTAGGATGAGATGTTCTACAAATTGCTTGAAGATAGAATCTCTACATGCATGTATTTTTTTTAAATGGTAATGTGACTAGAAGTCTTCATGTATATCATTCATGGAAATTAGTAGTCGAATTCACCAAGTACCCATCAAAGGTTTGGTGTGGTTGGGGTTGAAGTAACTAGACATTGTTATTCATTGTTATAAAGTATGCGTTTTCCATAGAGTCCTGGATAAGAAGATTTTGTGACGATAAATGTCACCTTCTTATAGGACGAGAGTATGGAAGGATGTGAATTCAAGAGTATCTTTTGGACAAGATAAAGGAAATAGTTTCCTAGCTAATCAAGCCCAGAGTTCCGCACTGAACATACCCAGTTGAATTTATAAAATCTACAATTCTTACTTGTTAGATTCAATGTGAGATGTAAAATGTTCAACATGATACATCTACTGATAAATGAGTAGAAGAGTTAGTTGAAGATTTTGATAGAGCAGTAGGAGTATAATATTAAATTCTAGTTATTAAGAAAATTTCATAGCTAAGATGAAGTGAGAATTTTCGACTTTTTTTGTGTAAGAGTTTTTGGATTCTCATCACTAAATAAGGAAGTTTCTCTGAATAGTCTTGGTAGTTATGATGGTTTTAGACATTAACCATTGGAAGAATATCATAGACCAAATCTATGTATACTAACTCTCTGGAATCTTATAGAAGTTTCCTATAAGATGAGACCGGACAATATCAAAAAGGGTCAAGTGCATGTAATATGCAGTCTGACAGAGTTGTTTCACCAACCTAATCAAATGTCTATTTCCTTAAAGTGTTCTCAATTTTTTTGAATAATGTGGAAAGACTATCTTACATATTGCGAATAATGTAGGTAGACAGTCTTATATATTCAGAAAAATGTATAAGAGTAAACTTTTTGTGCTAGTTGGTATCATCTTGAGATATGAAAGATTTGGGAGATAAACTATGTTCTAATTGTTATATCCATTGGGATAAAAGATTTAGATAGATAGTTTTGTCTCAAACTTCTTAAGTAGTTGTGGATAGTGATGTCGTTTTGTGTAGGAGATATCAAGTGATCTGGGATTACTGATTCCACAGCGGAAGTGGAGAATGTGGCAGCTTGAATAAGCAGCCCAACATTGAAAGTAAGACTTTTACTATTCATAGATCATTAATTCATGAACAAATGGGATTAATGTTAGAAGTATGTTGTCCTACGAGTAAATTAGTGTAAAGCTTACACTACTCAAATATTATTTACTCTTGGACAAGTGAGAAAAATATTGAGTGAGGTGTATGATGATTTACGTGTTAATTCGTGCAATAACATTTTGTAATTAAATATAGCATTTAATTTATTTGCATGATAATTTGTTTGAACTTGCATATGTCCTTGGATTGTAGGAATATTGTAAATCGAGTGTTTAAGTTGCTAAGCACAGAAAGATTCGATTTATAATTCAATCCTAAGTATTTTGTCTGTGATCAGTAAATAAATTTGGGCAATTTATTTTGATAAGATCGTCCCAGTTTCATTGAAGTTTGACTTTGACTTGGAAATGAAATTGTGGATACACGTACGGTGTATTGCGACAGGACCACATGGAATTTAGATTGTGATTTGACCATACAATTTAAATTTATTAATTGACGTACATGTTATCTTAATCCTGAGTGAATAGTGTAGCTTTATTACCAACTGGACATTCTTTGAAACACCAGTGAGTGAGATTAATATATTAATCAATACCTCGGTGTTTTGGAATTACAATGAAGTGACAAAGAATAAATATTTATAATATTGGAATTTTTCATCTATTTAATAGGCATGATCATGATCTCAGGGGTTCTTCTATGAACAATAAATCTGAGCTCAGTATTCAACATTAGTTGTAGAATCATTTTGTGTGATATAGTCACACAGGACTGTCAGATAGAAGATGAGTGTTGATATTCACAAATGTTTGAATATAGACTTATTAGTCATGGTAGCTTATTGCAAATACTCTAGTTGATCAAGGGGGTAAATGTTGGATCGATCAATTAGAGGATAATAATTATTGATATATTGCTTCAGTAATGCTGATTAAATTAGGAGTGAAATTATATTCTTTTAGTGGAATATAATATAATTAATAAATTAATATGATAAGTCAAGAGTTGACTGAGTCATATTTAATTTATTGGAGCTTAATTTAATTGGGTCCGACCAAGTTCCTTCAGTGGCTCAATGTGAACTAGAATAAATTATGGAGATTATAATTTATTACTGAAATTAAATTGAATTATGATATAATAGAAGATGGAGATATTCAGTATCTTCTATATTTATCAGGATATATTACTTGGAGAGAAGGAATATTGTGATATATTATATAATATCGAATACATATTCAATTCGTCATACTACTGGAAAACGACACGTAATAGTTATATCCAAGAAGGTGTTCACACACGGTGTATAGTAGTGCAGTTCGTGAGAACACCGGAGAAGGCTTGGAGGTTTGGAGTGTGACAAACATAAAGCACGCTACAAAGGTATTGCATAAACTCTTCTTGTATAGATTAATTAATATGTAAAACATGTAGTAATACATCGATCCTACAACGATGTATTCCATCTTCAATATCTAATATTGTGAATCGGATAGGAATCGTGGTTCTAACAATACTTTATATCTCTTGCATCAACTGCATATTGTAGTTTATGTAAAACATCTTTAACAGTCAACACATTTTTAATTTCACACGATTATGAGCATTTTCTCATAAATTATTAAAGGCTACAAGTTTTGCCACATAAAATCCGCACAAATGATACACGGAATTACTAATTGCAACCACTCAAATCAATCCTAAAAAAACTCCAATTCGTTGCCCCTACCTCTATTCTGTCACTAAAGCCAACCCAAAAATGAGAGAGAATATGATATAATCGGGTTACCAAGTTCAAATGAAGAACCACGAAATCATCCTGCCATTCTTCTGCTCCGTCTTCTATGATGGTCTCCAGTTTACGACAATGAGAAGGTTTTAAAGGAAACACCACAGGAGACGGCGAATGCTCGATTTTCGCCATCTTCAGCTCCCAAAGGCAAGGTACGAATTAAACTGAGGGTAGCTTCCAATGATTTGGTTTTATGACTTGGAAAGGGAGGCCGGGGGCTTATATAGGCCAAACAAGTGGGAAAAAATATCTAACTATTTATGAAAATGAAAATTTGAAAAGTAGTGTCAACAATTTGCCCAACGGTTCCTACAAATTCCACGTTACACATTGAAAAGAGAGCATGATTTTGGCATAGTTTAGGAACTCCAAATTGTTGTAGCAAGTACCAATTATTCACGTTTCACAACTTCCCTCCAATTAGGGTAATTAAACTCACAGCCTACACGTGCCCACCACAAAACCATGATTTTCGGTCCCTATATCCCTCACCACGCACATACTTGCCACGTACCACCAAAAATACCTAATCAATCTGCGTCGCACAATGTTATGAATACACAAAAATTCTGCAGACTTTAGTGCAACCAACATGCATTTGTAAGCAATGTTGGACTTAATTATAGGGTAATTCTTCTGTGCAATCGTTGCACCTATGCAATCGTAGGGTATTTTTATTATTTTAAGTGTTGTGCTGGGACCCATTATTGTTTTTAATAATTTGAATCCACCCCATTATTATTTTTTAATAATTCGAATCAAGGATCTTTGAAAAAGGCGATGTTCCGACGGTGGTGGACATGCCTGTTGGGGTCGACGGTGGCGGCGCTGTTGGAGGAAGCCTTGCTCTCGTTCGACATGGTACGTCTATGTGAAGGGGTGAAGACGGATTGGTGTAAAACAGCAATATGTTGCGCAAAAGCAAAAAGAAAATTTTGTTTGAAAAGCTTGGCTAATGGAGGATTATTTTCGAAACAGAGGGAGATAGAGTGTTGAACTTAGTTTTCATAAAGGTTTTTGGGGGACTAGTAATAACTTATGGGGAAGAGGAGATAATGATTTGACATTTCGGCCCTTTTTCTTTATTTAAATTATTCGAATTAAATGAACGTTCAGATCGAAATTGAATAAATCTAACAGTAGAAAAATAAAGGTTGCATGCGTGAAACGGTTGCGCAGAAGTTGGACTCTTAATTATATTTATTTTGCCATAAATTTTCCTCCTTTTTTTCATTTTAAAAGAACACAAGTTTCACGCATTTGCAATACTGAAGATATTTATTTTATAAATTAATTTTTCCCTGAGGATATGCAAAACAACTCTGTTATTGCTTTATTCTGCCAGTATCATATTCTTTTTATGAGACAGAAATATATATTTCATCCATTTCATAAAGAGTCTTACTCCAAATAAATTATTGTCCAAACTAAGAATTTTATTTTAAATGTTAATGTCTCGTTTTCTTTGTTAATGTAAAAAAGTAAAAAAAAATATTTTCCAAATTATTCTTGAAATTTTGGAGTGTGAATGTAAAAGTGTCTTTTAAACGAAATCACGAAAAATTGCGAGTGTTCAAGTGGAATAGGTTTGAACGGAAAGTTGTGAACATTCTGAAAATGATGCGGTCTAACCATTCAATTGTGACCTTCGGTGAAGAGATATGATCTAACAGTCGTGATTGATCAAGTTCAAATGGTGCAATTGTACATGAAATGACGCATAAAAGTTTATAAATAGGCTTTATCATTTGCATCTCCAATCAACCGAAGCACTAGTAGAACTCGTCATGTCTAACGACAATCACTACAGTCTGCATTTATCATATTTTGCCAATTGTAGTCTGAGTCTTTTTTATTCTACAAGAACGGCATGAGGATTGAGTAATTCGCCAAAAAATTTAGTTTTTTTGTGCAGCGATCTCAAATCTAAAAGTCGTAGTATCTTGATGACGATTGTCGAAGACCGCGAGCATTTGTATGCGGAGCAATATCGTCTCACGAACAACGAAACAAACTCGTGTCTCAATTTTATTTGTTCCTTCATTTTTTAGAGTCATTTTTAAATACACCATGTTAATTTTTTTCAAAAATCGTAAAACGATATTTTATGTGTCAATTATTAACAGGCAATTGATGACAGTCGGACACAGGCGATGTTTTCGTTAGATTTTGGCAAGAATTTTACTTTTGTCTTGCTAATTTGTTATTTTTACATCACTGCAAGGAGATTCTGGAGAGCAGGGGCATAAATGGTCTCACATAAAGTTGTGCCCCAAAACCGTGGCTTGAAGTGATGAGCCGAAATTCTGGAGTTGGAATGAGACGGTAGTTAAACAATAAATTGGCGCCGATCTCATGACAGCCCTGGTTCTGGCCGTCTAATTTTTTGGCGGAGTAGTATCATTGTTGAAGCAATAGAGGGAACAGGTGGTAGCACTGTGCTGCCTCGGTGAAGCAGTGGTAATCGGCGGTAGAGAGAAGATAGATGAAACCTTGATGTGAGAGGTAACTGCCTCCAAACTTGTAAAGGCAGTGACCTTTGGTACTTATGGCTTCACGTTGGCAGAGCACGAGAAAGATGATCGGTATTCTTTGCCGGACTTGGGCACCCCTTGAATTAATTCCCGTTCCTGGCCCGGCGTTTTTTCATGAAAACCATATGTCACTAATGCTTGTGAAATAGCAGAAAAGATGTTATAATTAGAATCATGAGAATCTTTTAATTGTACTAGTTAGTATTTCCTCCCTTTTTCTTTTTAATTCATCTTTTAACTTCTTAATAATTTTTCGAATTAATTGATCTTTTATCTTTTTTCAACATTTTTATCCTCTGTCAAAAGGAGATCACCTAGAGTATATAAAAAATACTTAATTCTTTTTTTTTTTAAAGATCAAATCAAAAGAAAGGGGGAGAGTATGTCTTTACAAGATGCGCCTGTAGTTTTATTAAAATTCACTTGTCCTGAAGTGGACACAAAATCTTGGGCCAAACTGATGCCGTTTATATGGGCTAAGCATAATAATGGCCAAGGTCATGCTAGATGTTGGTCTTTAAATTACTTAGCTCACATGTAATATTTGGTTTTGAGGCTTTACTACTACAAGCCAAGGATATTTAATGTGGCATTGCTAATTCTTGTATGTATGCCTACTTTCATGATCAGGCCATAACTATGGCTATTTAATGATGGCTATTGTGGGCCTAGACTAGTACATTTTTAAGCCCAAATGGGTATTTATAATGATGGCCAGTCAATTGAAAAATTAGGTTTAGTTTAAGCTTGAAGGCTCGAATAAATTTTGGGACTCGAATTAATTGAAGTATGAGGGCTTAAATAAATTTTGGACTCATTTTATTGGGTCTTTGTAAAGCGAGATGCAAATCTGCTTGAAAGGAGATAGATACTCAATTAAATCAGATAGTGAAAATTCTCATATAAATAAAGACCGAGTAGGCCCAAAGAGTTGGGATTTCGGTAAGATTTTATTTTAGGAGAAAATGTTGGTTGAGATGGAAAATTGAAGTCCCACATTGGTCAAACAAAGGAGTGGTCGTGCGAGGCGATTTGGGGCAAGCCCAAATTGCATAACGGTATGGCTTCGGAGAAGCCCAAAGAGGATACCAAAAAGGGGTATTGTACTTGAAGAGGACATGACTCCAACTAGTTAGATACAAGTTCAATGGGCTAATTCTTTGGTAGTTGAAGAAATAGCTATGTAGTTTCCATACTACAAAATAAGTCATTCAATTATGAATTAATTACTTGAGAAATGACCTAGACACCCATATTGTAATTAAGTTTCCCTAAGGCAGCTAATCTTCAATAGAAGAATACTGATTCGTGAATCAGATTCTGAAGGGGAGATCAACTATGTTGGATGTTTAAGGGGACTGAGTTCTAAAATCTCACACACCAAGACCAAGCATGGTTGTAACTCAACCATGATGAGTGGAGATCCCACGAACTTGGTTCAATGAGACAACTAAGTTGTGAACGGGTCGTTCGGGCACCTGGAAGTCAAATGTGCTCGGTCTAAAATCTCAGAACTCATTCAAACTCATTCTCAGAGATAACCAAGTGATTTCCTGATGACGTGTGGTAAGATTAAGCGATTACACTTTAATGACTCTTGTACCAAATGTGGTGGGGTATTTTAGGCTACCCCTGGATTAAATCCTAAAAATTGGTCACCTATATAAGTGAGAAGTGAGGCCACTTCACATTGATCACTTATAAATCTAGAATATGGTCCACGGCCCTTAACGAACACAAAATTGAGAATCGAAAGATATAAGAATTGTCATTGTGTGAATATTATTTTATTGGTGTACACAAAAAGTTGCTAGTTCAAATCACGTTCACTGAGCTGCAAGTACATCTGATAGCATCTCACTAGGGAAGATTCAAAGCCGAAAGATATCTATCTCGATGCAATGGTGGTTCGTCGGGACTTTCTTGTGTGTCAGTCAAGAGCGCATGCATTAGTTGTCATTCATGTGAGGGTTGTTAGAATGTGGCTTTGGAAGGTTGGTGTTGACCAATATTTGAGTTATTCTAACATTTTATTCATTGTCGAAAACTTCTTCCATTCACATGGGGGATTGTTAGAATTTCAGAGTGGAAACGTGTCTTTTAGATGAAAAGGTGTCACAAAAAGCTACGACTATTCAAGTGGAATAGGTGAGAACGAAAAGTCGTGAACATTCGGAAAATGATGCAGTCTAACCATTAGATCGTGACCTTCGGTGCAGAGATACAATTTAACGGCCGTGATTGATCAAGGTCAAAGGGTGCAAATGTTCACGAAATGATGCCTGTCTATAAATAAGCCTTATCATTTGCATCTCCAATCAACTGAATCACTAGTAGTACCCGTCATATACAATGACAATCACTATAGTCTACATTTATCATATTTTGAAAATTATGGTATTTGAGTCTTTTTGGGTCTACAAGAAAGTCCTGAGTATCGAGTAGTTCGCCAAAAGCTTTGGTTTTGTTGTGCTGCAATCCTAAAGCTAAAAATCGTTATATCTTGGGGACGGTTGCTAAAGATCGTGAGTACTTGGATGCTGGGCAATATCATCTTACGGGCAGAGAGTCAAAGTCGTGGCTCGACTTTTTACCTGTCTCATTATTTGTTAGAGTCATTTTCAAATACAACATGATAACTTTTTCCAACAATTACTTGTATATAATTGAATGCGTCACATCAAATTTGTGCGAATCAAACTCCATCAGAAAAGTTTGATGAAAAGATCCCTCTCGCTTAGGGTTTTCCGCTACTCGGAGACTTTTCCTCGTGCTCAGGTTCTTTTGAGATCAGTTGGATCTCGGTGCTTATGATCAATTGGCAATATGACATCCTAGCAATATCCTTTAATCTTCATGAAAGCGGGTTGGTTTTGTATTGTTAGTAATATTTGGAGTAAGTTTACTATCGTGTCTCATTTGTTTTGTTTATACTTGTTAATTCGACAATTATGCTGATTATGTTTCAATTTCATGGGTGTCATATTTAGGGATACAGTGGTCCATAGGGTTTCGGTCATTTATGGTCATATAGGTTATCATTTGTCTAGAGTCTCTTGGTGACTATTGTCTTATCGTTTGGTGGATATTTACGTTGGTTTTCTCGGTTCTGGTATCTTAAGTTTCTTATTTTGCATTAGCAATCATTTGTCTATTCCTTTATTTTCGTTTTAGTATTGGGTTAGATTGATAGGGTTAGGTTTGGTTTTGGTAGGTTATTTAGAGTTTGGTTTCTTGTTTGTTGCATATGATTTATGTTTAGCTTTCATTTATACATTATATTTGCCTTATCGATTTAAAATATTCTGCATTTGCATTCACTTTTTTATTATTTTCATTACTCTTCTGTTATTTTTCTGGATCTGTGTGTCATTTTTTTGCTGATGTGTTTAGTGTTCAGGGATAAGGCATGGCTACATATGAACATCACAAATCATTTAAATCTGAAGAGGATGCGGTACCTTTGAACCTGTTCGATGGAGATACTAAATTTGGCAATTCTTCCTTATGTATTGTGGCTCTAGACTAGGAAATTCTTTAATGGATTTGGTTTCTTGGAGGCTATGAGAAATTCTGGAGTCCTAAGAATGAGATGACGGCTAAAGAAATTAAGATTGATCTATACATTTCAAGTTCACTAAGAAAAGCAATATGGATAAAGTTTTTTATGCTCGCACTGTGGACTTTCAAGAGTGATTTGGTTGTTATCAAGGAACTGGGATTGACAGAGCAGCCGTCTTCCATTACTTTTACAGAGACAACGTTGTGGCTACGAGTCTATGACCTCCCACTTGCAATCCGATCTGAAACTTACCTGAAGAAGATTGCGCAGCGAGCCTCTATGACCTCCACTTGCAATCCGATCTGAAACTTACCTGAAAAAGATTGTGCAACGAGCGGGAAGCTTTTTGGAACTGGACAATAGCTCATTAGAGGGTGACTTCTCTCGGAAGATGCAATTGATCACTTCAGCTTTAAAAGACTGGAATTCTCAAATTTTCGGCAATGATCTTCATAAGCTGCAAAAACTCTAGACAAGGCTAGAGGAATTGCAAGACAAGGAGCAGTCACCTAATGCAATGTCGGAGATAGAGAAAATTGAAGCTTAGATCGAATCACTTGAAGGTCAAGAGGATGTCATTTGGGGACAATGATCGTGAGCTTTGTGATTAAAATTCGGTGACTGAAACACGAGATTCTTTCACTAAAAAGCGTCAAATCGGCGAACTCATAATTATGTACTCTGAATAAAGGATCCGAATGGGATGTGGGTGGAGGGTGAGATTCAGATTGCAAAGATAATGCGGGGTTATTTTTTTGGTCTTTTTACATCAAGAGTGTTGAACATGGAATCGGTAATAAATGTTGTTCTGACTTCAATAGGTGAAAGGAATAATCAACTCCTCACGAATCCATACTCGGGTGATGAAGTGAAAAGATCCCTAAAGCAGATGCACTCGATTAATGCCCCTAGGGCAAACAATATGCCTCCATTTTTCCAGAAATTTTAGCATGAGGTTGGCCCTGATATGACTGATTTATGTCTTCGCATTCTTAATAATGGCTTAGATCCTTCTTTGTTTATTCACACCTTTATCGGTTTAATTCCCAAAATTAAAAATCCTGAGACGCCGAAAGACTTTCGTCCTATTAGTTTATGCAATGTCCATTTTCGCATTATTACTAAAGTTATTGCTAATAGACTTAAGTCTGTTCTTTCCTTTGTTATTTCTCTTAATGAAAGTGTGTATATACCTAATCGGTTAATAAAAAACAATGCCCTTGTTGGATTTGAATTATTTCACCATGTGCGTACTAAGAAGAAGGGTAAGCATGGGGTTTTGTCTCTAAAATTAGATATAAGTAAAGCTTATGATAGGGTGAAATGGAGTTTTTTCCAGGCCATCGTATTAAAGATGGGCTTTGCTCATACTTGGTCGATTTAGTTATGCATTGTGTTACTTCGGTGTCTTATTCTATCCTGGTTAATGGGGACCTAGGACTCCGGCAGAGTGACCCCCTCTCACCCTATTTGTTCTTGTGTTGTGCAGAGGATTTACCGCGTTACTTAGACAGGCAAAGCAAATTAACAGTATTCTTGGAATAAGCATTGCAAGAAATGCACCGATTATTTCTCACATTTTCTTTGCAGATGATAGTGTTCTATTTTTTAGGGCTTGCAAAGAGGAGTGCGACCACATTAGGCATATCCTCAGGGTGTACCAAAAGGCCTTGGGACAATGGATCAATTTAGAAAAAAATGAGATTGTGGCAATGCAAATCTTAGCAACAAATGACAAATCTTGTTTTGCTGAATTGTTGAAGGTTAAGAGGACGGAAAAATTTGAGAAATATTTGGGCCTCCCACTGTTACGAGCGCTCAAAAAAAGAAAATTTTCCAATGTGTTGTTGATAGGGATAAGCCGAACCGTGGAAAGAAAAATCACTCACGAAGGCAGGGCGCGAAGTACTAAATAAAACTGTTTTGCAGGCAATTCCCACATATACGTTGAGCTGCTTAATGCTTCATGTTGGTGTTTGTAAGGAAATTGAATATGCCATAGCACATTTTTATTTGGGGTCAACTGAGGCCGAACATAAACATCACTAGGTGAGTTGGGATAAGATGCCAAGATCTAAGAAGGAAGGGAGTTGGGTTTTAGGGAAATCTTCTTCTTTAACTAAGTTATGATTGCAAAAATGTATTGGCGAATTCTCAATTCACCAAACTCACTTATGTCTCGTTTATTAAAAGCTAGATATTTTAAAACCCAAAAATCAATCTACTTATCTTGTCATCTTATGTTAATTGAATCTTAAGTTTATTTGATCATAGTTTAATAGTTGTTCTTGGTAATTATTAGTAGTTTATAGTTGGATAATCTAAACCCTCCTCCCCTCCCCCCTCCCCCCCGTTATTGCTTTCGTTATTTGCTCCTACTTCTATTCAAATTTCAGATTCACTTGATCTATCGAAATATAATTAAAAAATTATATAAACATTACTATCATATGACTATAATTCTTAGATATCTTTATAATATAATTAAAAATAACAAAAAGTTATTAGGACTAAAAAATATGTTTATATATTTAAATCATTATATAAAAATAAAAATAAAAGTTTAACATACTTGTACTAGTTGATATACTAAATGCTTATTGATACCAAAGTCGGACCAATGCTTTGTGAGGCATTGTGTGATTTTTTTTTTTTTGCCCCTATGATGTTAAAATATTCTATATAAATTAAACTAGATATAAAGTTTTACTTCCATTTTTATAACTTTATAAGTAACTAAAGATTAAAGAAAAGAAATTCGTGATAATTGTAAGATAAGATAATTTTGGGAAGAAAGAAATAGAAGTTTGAGGATTAGAGTTCATATAGAGTTGTGTGAATAATGATTATAAGTAGGAATAAAAAAAATAGGGAAAGGAAAAATCAATTTTCTAAAACACGATAAACACATCTAGCGTCCAATTGCGTCAAGGTGGGGTTAACCGGGTCTAAGCAGGATTAAGCGAGGAGGAGTCGGAGGGAAAATATAGCCGGCCAATGACCGTTTAGCATCTAAATAATGGGAGGAACATAGACTTTTAAAATAGAGAAAAAATATATTAGAGTAATTTTATTGTGGAGAAAAAAATTAAATTAATTACATATGAAGTAAATATTACACTTTTATATACTACAAGAATGAAGTAATTAACTCAAGAATTTGGGTACCTAACCAAATATTTTCTTTAAAGAAATGTAAGTAGTAAACTAATATGTAATATAAAAAATTTGTAAAAAAACTTGCATTGAACTAAATATTACACTTTGATATGATATAAGATGAAGTAATTAATTCAAGAATTTGGGTAGCTAACTAAAGATTTTCTTTAAAGAAATGTAACTTATGTCAACTAATACGTAATACAAAAAAATTGTAAAAAATTTAAAAAATCTATAATGGATAAAAAATGTCACCTCAGATAGAAAGAACAAAACCTTTGCAGTTTGACTACCATAGTCCACTGTTATATTTTGTGAAGTTTAGTTTATATAAATTAAGGTAAATTTTATTTCTCAAAAGAAAATGAAAAAAATGGGGTTGCAAGTCGGGAACCTTTGCAGCGACACCACCTTGACCTCCCCAGGCGAGTCCTGGTAGATACTCTCTTATATTAAAATAGACATAAATATACGATATGCAAATTAATACTTCTTCCAGTGAATACAAACTCCTAAAAATATACGTAAGAAAGAGAGTAATAAACCTTTTGAGTAAGTTCATCTCCTTATTATATTAGAAAAGAATAGGCAAAAGGAAATTGGAACACAGAGAAACAAGGGCCGCCATGTTCCGGTGGAAAATCGTGGAGCAAATCCTGCTAAATCTGCCTCTGAAATCTTTGTTTCACTTCTCTGCCGTCTCGAAATCATGGAGATCTATGATCTTCGAACCAGGTTCCACCAAAAGATATCGCGGCCGCACGATGATGGTGATCTCTTCTTGGAGAAGTTTTTTAGACGATGCATTAGCTTACTCACTCTCTTTCATAGACGATAAGCCGATCAAGGATGCAACATTGATCATCTGCCCATTCAAGGCATTCACAAAAAATCCATATCTCATTGCCTCTTGTGACGAATTATGGTGTGTAAAGTTGGGGTCTCGTTGTTTTATGGAACCCTTCGATGAATACACACAAAAGACTTACAGATTTATCCCAATTTACAAGATATATGGCCCGTAGCAATGGATTGGGTTATGATTGTGTTGACAATGACTAAAAAATCCTGAAAATTCTCCATACATAACACTTCAATACATACCACTGAATTGTATTCCTTAAAAAGAATTCATGGAACAACATTGAGTTTTTACCTGGAGGTCGTAATTGCGAGCTTTTCCCTGGAGGCCATGATCGCGATCGCATTGTTCATATTAAGGGCCACTATGTGTTCGTGGGTGGAGCGCTTCACTGAGTGGATTATGGTCGAGATATCATTGCTTAATTTAACTTGACAACAGGGATGTACGGAGAGGTGGCGCCACCTACCGTCAAGTGATGACAGCTACATTAGGGTGATTGTTTTGAGGTGAAAATTATATACATACTTGAACAATTACAAGATCCCCAACTTTGTTTTGTGGGTGATGGAGGATTACAGGGTAAATAAAACATGGACGAAATCGTTCGAAATTCAGTCAACGAATGGTAATTTTCACTTCCCATCCCCATCTTACTTTTTTTATACATTGAAGCCCTTATACCTTTACGATAATGGTGATATTTTGATCGAGTTCGTGTCGGGGTGATGATTATTGGAACATATGTTTATTCAAAAACGGGGATGTCATACAAAAGAAGATTGTTGGTCGTGGCAGCTATACTGAGATTTCGCAGATTTCGCGTAGATATGTGTATGTTGAAAGCCTTGTGTCACCAATGATTTAGCCGAAAGATGTTGGAAGTATATTAACTAGTGTTTAGGCTATTTGTTTATTTTCTTTCCTAAAAGTTTGTTTTATTGTCTCGGACTTTTGTTTTTTCCTTTCATTATCTCAGATGCTTTTGTTTTATGTTTTTTTTTTTTTTTTGGATTACTACAATAATTCATGATCTATGTTCTAAAAGATCTCGTTTATCTTCGCCTAGGTCTTGCATAGGCGCTAGACTGTCCTCGATCACATACATTTTTTTTTTCCAACTCAAGGGACAAATATCTTTTCAAAAAAATGTGTTATATTCAAGTTTTAGTCCTTTAATGCTCAAACAAGATCTATATGTAGAGGTGGGCTTTCTACATGCGGGTTTGGTTATCCAACCCGATCCGTGCAGGGTTTACTCAGTTCGATCAGATATTTTCTAGTCCAATGGTTATTTGGTTTAGGTCGGTTTAATTTTTTCAGGTACTCTATTTTAACAAAATCAACCATAATTATGTAGATCTTTAATAATTCTGAGGAAGGAAAAAAGATTCAATTCTAGGCAAAAAAAAAAAAATAGTTTTGAGAAAAACCATTCCGATCCGTCTGATACCCGCAAAATCGATTGGAAGATCGGGTATTTTTTATCGAATACTTAATATATTGGGTACCCGACCCGATAACCTGAAACTCATTAAAACATGACTCGAGCCCACCCCTATATATATATATATGCATGTCCAAACCTAATTTACATGCTCCATTATAGTTAAACAAGAACTAAGTGAAGAATATTTGAAAGAAATTCAGAGACTCGAGATTTTGACCTACTCCAAAAACTAAAAATAGGACTGGGGGTCCAAAAGATTTGTTTTAAGTAATTTTAGGTATGGGAAAGGTTTCTGCTTAGATTAAACTTTATGTTCCAGATGGATACATCCTAAAATATATTTATGAAAATTTTCCGTTGATCATTATATAACTAATTTTGAACTTTTTTTTACCTTGTTTTAGGGGGGAAGAGGGGTCGTAAATATAATCGTATCAATCATCATTTTTCTAGGTAATTTTTCTCTGTTGTGCTCACACCGAACTATATATTAATTTTGATTGTAGCCAGAAACACATATATCTAAAGAAAAATCCAGAACATCCATAAAAATATTTGTTGCTCACAACATATCTGATCTAATTAACTTCAAATGATAAAACGGAGAAGTATTGGAAATATCTAACAAAACAAAGTGATCTAAGTTAATGAGGATTAAACCAAGCAAAAACATATAAAAAAATCCTCTAAAAAAGATAACAATCTTTGGCACGGGGTAATTCGCGTTTAATGTGCAGTTGTATTTGCACACCAATTCCTGAGAAAGCCCAACTCGTTTGGTTGCCCCACCACTACTTTACACAACCTGACCTGAAATTGAGTAAGAATCTGATCCAACCAGTTCAAATCAACAACCATGAACTCATCCTGCCCTTCTTCTTCTCTTATTGTCTCCATCTTTGGACAATGGGAAGAAGGTCTCACTGGAAACACCACAGCCGACGGCGCCATCTCCATTCTACCCATCTTCGCCATTAATATCAAAATATATTTCAGAGAATCAAGCAATTATATGAATGATGATTTGGACCAAGTAAGAGAAGGGGCTTAAATAGACGATGCGGAAATATCCGTTGGGAAAATTGACAAGGTTTTTATTCTAACCCTAAATTACCGCAAGTATGCGGGTGTAAATGTAAATAGCAAAAGTCAAGATCGATAAAAAGAGAGCAGGTTAATGCAGTTTGATACCCTAATTATCTAGGATTACCCTAACTAAACACTCGAATTGTTGAATGATTTATATTAGACTAAATTGCATCTATTAATAAACTAAATTAATCAAACGAGAATTTTCAATTATCAAGAATGTATCCTAGGGCATCGATTTCAAGAATTAATTTGATAATGATTAAGTTCTAACTTATAGACTTTTAAACCAATTTATCTATCTATTAGACGGCACTTAAATACCTTAGCTCTTCTCTCAAAGCGACTAAATCGTGGATTGATTAGAACAATTACTATCTCGAGTCAATTAATCCTAACAACTCCCGAAAGACCCTTAACCTTTGCCTACGCAGTCATAGACAACTACGCTATATGTTGTACGTCTATTAACAACTCCTTCTCTCGAAGCGGAATTGTTAAACGGGCAACTAAGCCTAACTGATCAATTTATGCTCAGTAATAAAATAAGAACAAACACATAGATAGATAACCAAAACTAGAGTCTATAAAGAAAAAGCTTAAATTAAAATCCTCATAAAACCCGACTCTCTAACCCTAGGACACGAGAAGTTTAGCTACTCATGTCTAGTATCAATTCCATACAACTACTCAATGAATACATCTTAAACAAAAGAAAACTAAACAAGAAGTAAATAAACCCGATTTTTCGGCTCGTCGATCTTCTTCTTGCTCTCAAGTCTTCTACACCAATGTAAAAGGATGAGCTCGTATTATGAGTGATGATGTTGAAAACTTGAGTTTGGCCTTTATTTATAAGTTGGGATTGAAATCCTTAAGTGATTAGGACAAGAATTCCATCAAGAAACCCGAATTTGTTTTAGGGAAAACTTTTGGCGCGACCACGCCAAGCCCCGGCGCGACCACGCCCAGCTTTCTGGTGTTAATCTCCTAAAACCATCACATTTTGGCACGATCGTGTTTCCTATTGGCGCGGTCGCGTTAAGCCTTCTGGAATTCTTCTTCGAGCCACATTTCGACGCGGCCGCGTCCAAGCCTGGCGCGGTCGCGTCACTTCTTCACACGTTAGGCCTTGCCTTTTGGCCCAATTTATGGCCCATCTCATCCTTTCTTCGACCCGTTTCTTCATGTTACCTCACAAAATCTTCTCTTTAGCCTGAAAACCATGAAAACACTATAAAACAAGCCAATACATATCAAATGGTCCGTTATATCAAATATGAATGATTCTCGACCAATTATATATGCAAATGTTATAAAATACCTTCGTAAATTTTCCTAATGCATGCATACACAACGTGTATCAAAATCCCCAAAACTTAGACTATTGTTCGTCCCGAACAACATACAAAATTAAATATAACTAGAACAAATTTATTTAGGGCGATTAGACGATGAATCTAGACTTTGAACTTTCGAATTATTCAATCATCACCAGGTAAGTGTTTCTCTCATCTCTCAACTGTTTAGGTTAAACATATTTTCGCTCAAATTGAACCAAGGACGAAAATATCGGTATTCGCCGAGATATCGGTGAGATATCAATTAATATCGGAATATCGGTGAATTTTTTTAAAAACGCCAGAAAATGTATTAAAACGCTTAATTTATCACGATATTTGTTAGATTGTCAATAAAATAGCTAAATTCTCGTTTTTAATGGAAAAACATAGATCAAAATACACGCATTTTCAACTATTCGATAAATAAGAAACATTACATACATTGTCCGCTGATCCGGTAACCATTGTGAACTATTTTCATCATACAATACTACCTCCTAGCACCAAAATGAATTCCGGTGAGGCTCAACCTGAGAGTATTGGTTATCGATGTAATTACAATAGTGGTACCAGCTAACCGAGGTAGCGTAATTATGAAGATAGTCATCAAGATAAAATAAATATGTTGAAGCGTCTCGCCCAACCGTCTGTCCATATACCGAATAATTCGGATTTGCCCAAGAATTGTACTGTTGTTCTTCATATATCACGTGAGGGGTTGTGTCCTCAAGGGGGCTACGATCAGTCCAGGCTGGATCTTGTGATCTGTCTGCTATTCTATGTGGAAATAAATTAGGATACAGATCTTCCCGATCGGTGCTCACACTCATCGAGTCAAAATTTGACGAGAGGGAAGCTACGTCTGTTTTTTAGCTCGTGCCTCGGTTCCGACCCCGTCTGCTCGTGTAATCTTTTCCAATAGCACCGATCCCTTGACCTCCAGCCCTACTTCCGTGATCTGCATCTTGTGTAGTGTGTGTGTACAACCCCTCAACAGTGAATGGACTCAGTTCCCTTGGACTTGGGCTATATTCTTGATGGCTATCACTACGTCTACCACCGCCACTCCCATCGCCATCACTTCCGTCTTTATCTGTTGAGCTCCCCGTCTATGTCTCACTACTTGATACACCTACTTCATCACGCATTACCTGATCCACATCAATTCCGAATTGGCTTGCCGCTTCAGCGACCTGAGGATCAGGATTCCCTTCTTCGTCGTCCAGGTGTGCTGGTCGAATCCATTGATAGAGTTGGTCACCCTCTTCGTTGTCGGTTTCACCGGTGATGTCCACTAAATCTATGAATTCTTGCTCAGCAACCCTATTTGCTTCAGCCTCCAAATCTCGTATCCTTAACTTCATGTTGTAGTAGCAAAATACGAGCTTTTCGAGTTTTGGATAAGCAAGACGATTGCTTTGTTTTGTGTGTATCAAGGCAAATGTGCTCCAGTTTCTCTCACATGCGGAAGATGATGCAGTTTGTGCCAGTACTCTAACGGCTAGCCCTCTCACTGTTGGTGCTGAACTACCGTGCATAACCCACCAATCAGCTGTCAAATAAGGATTTAGGTCAATGAATTGGATGGTTGCAAGTTGATGGGATTTATACCAAATTAATATCAAATTTAAAATAAACTTATCAGCCGCCATAGTATTTCGAGCAACTACAGCGGTCCGGTTTCCGAATGATTTTCTTCCATCATGGAAACAGATTAGCTGCACAGAATGAATGATCAAGAATGACTAGGTCAGTAATTTGATTTTGATTTTCAGTTGTGTTAACGTTACCTCATTCCCAAAATCGGCAACCCCCGTGGATTCGGGGTATAGCTTATCATAAACCTTAAGGACTGCCTGTATAAGGTCTGCATCCTCGCCAACTCCGGGCTGGTACTAGGTTTTGGGGTTAAGGTAGTATGCTACGAAAATTATCCAATATTGTTTAGGAAATGTCAGTCATTTTTGCAAAATCAAGGTTAAAAGTTAAAACTAAAAATTAAAGTCATATTACCTGCTGCGTGGAGTGGGTGAGATAGTGTACGGTCCCACGTGGACTCAATAATTCTGGTCACCCACTGCGTAGATCTTAGTGATTGGACCTTTTCTTTCATTACCCGAATCAAGTCATACAAGATTGGCATAGTTTGAACTACTTCTGTGTCAACCACTCGGAGCACTTGATATATTGGCTCAAATATAGCCACTGCATGTTGCACTCCATCCTAAAATGAATGATCAAGCACGTTTTTCTCCACTTCTATGCCAACTTTCGTACGACTGAGTCTATTGGCTGCCCAATCATCACTAGTGAAGATCTGCTTCAGGGGCGATTTTTACTTATACAAACTGTCCAAGGCGATGTAGTTAGTCACAAAACGTGTTGCTCCGGGTTTAACAATATCACCTTGGCATACCTCTCTCATTAGCGCAAGTAACTAACCGTGGTTATGTATGAAGTTGGTTATTTGCCTCGCAGCTACAATGATCGCTTTGATGTTATCTCTATTCCCGATCTCTTCCAAGATAAGGTCAATACAATGAGCAGCACATGGGGTCCAGTATAAGTTGTAGCGCTGCTGTAGCTTTCTGCCGGCTTTCGCATAAGCCGATCCATTATCGGTAACAATTTGCACAACCCTGTCCTTCCCGACTTCCCGCACAATGTCCCTGAGCAGCCCATAGATGTATTCATGATCCTTTATCCAGTTCGATGCATCCACGGATTTCAGAAATGCCGTTGTTCCCTTACAGTAAATCATAAAATTAATTATGGACAGCTTCGTTGGCCCGGTCCATTCTTCCGCCATAATTGTGCATCCGTACGTCTCCCATTTTTTCTATTGTGTTCTGAAGTATTCCTGCATTTCCTCATACTCCACGTCTAGATACTTGTGCTTTATCTCATATGGAGTAGGGGTTGCAACAGCCGGCCCTACTTCTTGAGCACACGCTATCATATTCTTGAAGTAATGAGACGAAGCTTTGTTCGGCGGTAAATTATCATAAATGAAAAATTTACTGATGGCCTTGCCCAATTTTCCCTTTAAGTTGATGCCAGAGAACATACTTTTTATCCTCTTTTGCTGTGCGTCAGCGGATTTATACAATGTCGGGGCAGGACAAGGTTCGAAGTTGGTTGCTCGATCACTCTGTGAACGACGGAATTGGGAAGATTGTGGTCCCAGTCGCATACTGGAACTCCCTCCTCTGCTACCACCAAACTGTCTTGTCTGTTCCCTTTCCCACTCACTCGCCTTCGACGCTCTAATAGTTGCGCGGTAGTCGCTTCGCTCTTCCGGTGTAAGATCCGGCGGACATGCGATGTAATCATCTTCGTCTTCATCGTCTTCGTCTTCGTCTCCCTGGGAGAGTCCCTGTTGTAATTCTACTCTTATATCAGCTATTTTTTCGACCTTCTTCCCTTTGGCCATATTTTTGGCATTAATTAAGCGACGAATCTCTTTCTTCACATCTGGGGGAACTTTCCTACACGGTGCAACGTTCTTTTCTGGGTCCGTACCACTCAGATGATATTTGAACCTAGTTATACCCCCGGAATTCTGGACTCCACAAAACTGACAAACGGTAGCAGTTTTATTCCCTAGAACGACAGTAGCGTACTTCAATGCGTAATCAAGTCTTGAAGTTTTGCGATCACCAGCATCGCTCCCGCTCGTCATTCCTTTTCACCTACATGTTCATGTAATCCACGAATTAGTTCTAATGTTTACGGAACTTCATTCTCCAATGGGAAATATCGATAAAAGGATAATTATAATGGTTACGTAACATTGTTTTGAAGATATAGTTAAACATGTTGAAAAAAATAAGGTCGATAATTTTTAAATGATGTCGTTTCAAATTCTAAAGGGGCGCCAAACTAAACATAAAAAATTATTATGGTGAACTAACATTTTTATAAATATATGAAATAAGTATGTATATGTTATGAATATATTATTTTAGTTATTGTTATTACCGTTTGATTTTACAGTTTTTACATTCATTGTTGTTATTATTCTTATTATTGTTATTATTATTATGATTACTAAAACTATTATTGTTATTGTTATTATTGTTGCCAAAACCATATTAAAAAGATACTTGCTTCAATATAACACTTCCGTTATCAAAAAATAAATTTTGTACACTTATACTTTTAATTCGTTCCACACAATTTATAACATTTTTTAAAAGGAAAATTATATCTCAATTGCCACATTTAAAAAATTCAATTAAAAATTAAAAAATAATATACTCTAAATATATGCATAACTTCATATGTGCAAAATTATATCTCAATTTCCACATTTAAATTCTACTTATCAAAAAATTAAAATATTTAATTGAACAAGTTAATAATGATCCCATCAATATGTAAATTATGTTATTTTCCTATACTTTGACATAAATAATATAGTCATATTATTTATGCAGTAATAGCTCTCAAATCCCTCTAGTTTATATTTCATAAATCACCTCACCAACAAAATATAGTTATTTACAAAATTGTACATTCAGACTAAACCCCAAAATACAAGAAATTTGAAAGCTAAACTTCATATCATGAGGAATTTCAACAGCAACTTTATATCCAAAATAAATCATATTTAAGCTAATTGGAGGCAGGAAGTTATAAATTGATGTATCTTACTATTTCTTGTTTAATAACCTTTTAATTTAATTGGTCTTTAGAGTCTAATGTTATAGTGTAAATTGAGATAACCTCATTTTTCATGTAGGTGGATTTTAGCCATTTCTTCCATAGAAAGACTACATTGCCTAAATAATTAGATGATAACGTATCAAACGTGTATAAACATGTATCAACATGTAGCACAAGGCATTTGAAAGCTGAATTTGGGTTGGTCCAACAAATAAATTTTGTGGAAATATACTTTTAATTCGTTCCACACAATTTATAACATTTTTTAAATGGAAAATTATATCTCAATTGCCACATTTAAAAAAATTCAATTAAAAATTAAAAAATAATATACTCTAAATATATGCATAACTTCATATGTGCAGAATTATATCTCAATTTCCACATTTAAATTCTACTTATCAAAAAATTAAAATATTTAATTGAACACGTTAATGATCCCGTCAATATGTAAATTATGTTATTTTCCTATACTTTGACATAAATAATATAGTCATACTTCCTCCGTCCCGATTAACTTGTCACAGTTGATCGGGCACGGATGTTAAGAAAAAATAAATTTTGTGGATTTTTCGACTTTTTTAAAGGTAGAGATTGAATGTGGATATTCTGAGGGTGGAGATTGTTGTCATTAATTGCCATTTATGGGTGTGACAAGTTAAGTGGGACGGATCGAAATGGAAAGTATGACAAGTTAACTGGGACGGAGGGAGTATTATTTATGCAGTAATAGCTCTCCGAAAAATATAGTCATATAGTCATAGCACGAGGCATTTCAACAGGATTTTAACTCCAAAATAAATCATAACTAGACATCAAGACTGAAATTAATGTTGGTACCATAAATTAATTTACAGTTGTTCTTCACGACCTTCAGACTGGGTAGACAATTCTTATTCGACTGCAAAATCGCTATTGCGCCTACTTATAGCTCGATCTCTCTACTACCCGGTATTTGCTTAAATTTTACCCTAAACTACGATTCTTCAATATTTGTGTACAACAAACTAAGGAATCCTACTTCATTTATACACAAATGGGAAGCTCAACTACTGAAGATGCAATTCATTTCCTGCACAAATTGTCACACCAGTCACTCCAAATGTCACCTCCATTTCTTCTTTTAAGCCTTTACAGGCTGTGCCATCACATGTGAACCTGATTTTCTGCTGTAAAGAGCCAAACCAAGCCCATAGTTTCAAAAAAGTTACTGGAAAAAAAAAAAAAATATGGCGTCGAGATTTTGGCGATATTTCGGCGAAATCTCGCCGACACCGGGCCAAAATTGCACTGCAGTGAGTCAGGCGTTCAACGTAACGATTTCTCGCCGAGATTTTCGCGATATCTCGCGAAATCTCGGCGATTTAAAGACAAAACATAATGTAAGTCCCTTATCGTCTCGGCACCTCTGAATTCGCGAGAAATCGGCGAGATTTCGCTGATTTCTCGCGATTTTTCCGTCCTTGAATTGAACTACATGCAAAGCCTACCATGTGCTTTCAATCGTCTAAACTGGACTTCGTACTTGATATGTGTGACAGAGGATAAAAAAGGTCTTTTATTTTGGTTGTAATGTGGGCTTAAGGTCAGGTGGGATATGTTAAGAGAAGAGTGACTACTTTTGGACTAATCAAGTTATTTCTAACTCGACTACCCCTCAATACAATCACTCAACCTCACTCTTCAAATCTAAGAAAATCACTCCGCAAAGTGACTTCTTCACCTTCAAAAGTCCTTACAACTTAAGTGTTTTTCATTTACATGGGTACCACATTTTGGGACTATCTAACTTTTCTAATCAAATCAACAACTAACCATTTTATTTCCTAGCCTCTCCTCAAAATTATGAACACAAACTCTTTTTTTTTTTTTTTTTAATTTCGAATTAGGAGAGATTATTCTTCTCGTCTTTTCACCTATCATTATGTTCTTTCCTTCATCTTTTGACTATCCATTAGTTTTCCTTTTTCTTCCCAAATTTTTTACCCAACTAGCTTACAATCCTCCTCCCTCTTACTTGATTAATCTAGTTAAGGCCAAAGGTTTTCGGCTTGTAATGTTGGGCTATGAAATAACAGGCTATTAAACTCAAATGGGCTAACTAGGGATAAATTATTAACTTATGGTGCAAAGGGCATCTTTTCAAGGCTAAAAAATAGGCTCAAAACGAGAATTGCCAAAAATCAATTCCTAAGTTACAATACATACTTGACATATTCATAGTAAAGACTCAAGGGAAGTTCTAGAGACAAGTACACATATTCAATAAAAATCACATCGAAAGAAATCATATTGCTCCAAAATAGGAGTACAAACAGGCTCAAATTCTCACAAGGTTAATTTTGATCAAATATTATAAGTTCGAGCTCAATTTTATCTCGAATTGCCTCTCATGCTCTACAGTGTGCTAATTTATCAATGTTTTACTCAAAATCACTTCATCATTAACACATCATCATCTATCGTTTTCCTAAATTTCTCTTTCTTCCACGACTTAACCAACAACTCCAGTTCATTACTTCTAGACTCTAATAACCAAATAAATAACTAAAAACATGAAACCTACTACAACCAACATAACTAGAAATGCAAAGAACACAAAAATGGGCTCACAAACCCAATAACTAAATCACAAAAATGCCAACACAAAACGAGCACACAGGCTCCTCAAAGCACAAAATAAATAACTAACTAAGCAAAAGAGATAAAGAAGATAATGCGCAAAAATGTAAATTGCAACTAAGTCATCCCACTATTCACCCCCTCCCCCAAACTTGGTCAAAGGCCAAGTTTGTGGGAAAAGAGTGGTACGACTGGGTGCTCGACTCACAGATCATTGCGGCGGTGGTGGTTGGAGTCCGTGTTGGCTCCAAAATTGAGCCATTGCATCTAAACGACGATCGTGCTCTTGTCTCCAAGCTCGGGTTCGTCTAACCTAAATTGAATGGATGGGTTTGAAGGACTTGGTGTGTGTGATGTGTGGGTGAGTGGGAGTGTGTAAATTGGTGTTGATTTGCAGAAATTTCGTACTTGTGTGTATTGTATTTGTGTTTCGTGTTTGAAGAATGAGGGGAGGAAGAAAGAAGACTGACCTAAATGGGTCTATTTAAACTCAAATTCACGAACTGACGCGACCGCGTCATGGCTCGATGCGACCGTGTCGAGTACACTGACCTACTAGTTCGGCTAATAGTTTGACGCGACCGTGTCACAGGCTGGCGCGACCGCGCCCGGCCTACTGCCCTGTTGGTTAAGAATTGAGTTTTTGACGTGACCGTGCCTGGAACTCGGTGCGACTGCATTGATGCTTCTGCGTGACAAAGGTTATTTTTTGTCTTCTCGACCCCTACATCTTGCTATCGCATTCTTTCGCTCTTGGTTCATCAATGATGGTTCCTAATATCATAAAAACACTAAAAACACAAGTAAACTATAAAATAGTACTCCCTCCGTCCCGACCTAATTGGCCTACTTTGGCCAAGCACGGAGACTAAGAAAAAACAAATTTTGTGGAATCTTTGACTTTTTCAAAGGTGGAGATTGTGAGAGAAATGTGTCATTTATGGTCTGGTCAATTAGATTGGGACAAACAAAAATGGAAGGTAGGCCAATTAGGCCGGGACGGAGGGAGTAATTAATAACAAAACTTAACAAAAAAAAAAAAAAGGGTAAACATCGAGTTACCTCCGGACAAGCGCTAAATTTTACGTCTTCAGTCCAACAACCCTTTTGGTTCTAGTTCGGCTTCTTCAGCCGCACTTTCTTCCTAATCCTAACTGCTTCTCTCATCATTGAATTTAGCTGTAGATGCTTTGGTAACAGTTTAGAGTCTGAGCAACCTTTACTCTCTCTTAGTGCCTTCTCGGCTGTTTTTTTTCGTGGTTGAACTTCTTTTTGGAGTTGTCTACAAGGCATCTAGAACACTAACACTTTCCACAATATCAAGGTTAGTAGAATCATAGTGATCAAGAGTAACTGTAGAATCAACAAAGTACTTCAGGGGTATCACAATCTCTAGGTGAGATTAAGTTCTCATTTAATGTGACATCTAAACACTGTATAGAGCCACATGTTTCAATGTGATTTACTCTCTCACTATCATGTTATTTTTTAGCTTCAAATATGGGAAACGTGAATTTCTCCTCATCTACCATCAGAGTTAACTCCCATTTTTTAACATCTATAAGTGTTTTACCCGTTGCTAGAAACGACCGACCTAAGATCAAGGGGACTTCCTCGTCTTCTACCATATCTAGGACTACAAAGTCACTGGGAATTATAAACTCACCAATTTTTAATAAAACATCCTCTACAATACCCTGTGGCCAAGTTATAGAGCGGTCGGCCATTTGGAGGGCGATTGTAGAGGGTTCCATTGTGCCTATTCCTAATTTTTCATATATAGATAGAGGCATCAAGTTGATACTAGCTCCTAGATCACATAATGCTTTATCAAAAGTTAGATTACCCATTTTGCATTTAAGAGTAAAACTACCTGGATCTTTGCGCTTCAATGGTAGTTTCCTTTGGATCACTTCACTGCATTCTTCCGTCAAATTCACCATCTCATAATCCTCCCATTTTCTCTTTTGAGAAATCACCTCTTTCAAGAATTTTGCATAATTTGGCATCTGTTGTAGTGCTTCAACAAACGGAATGTTGATTTGGATTTTCTTTAGTACCTCCAAAAACTTTACGAACTGCTCATCGAACTTCTTCTTTCTTAGTACTTGTGGAAATGGAATTGGAGGCATACATTCTGGTAAATTGGCTTTTCACCTCTTTTCTTTTCCTTGCGCCCCTCTTTCTTCCTCGAAGTGTTTTTTCTGTACTACCTTCTCTTTATCAGCCGACAACTTTGGACCTTGATACTCTATGTCACTCCTCACTCGAATTATGTGACATTGTTCTATCGGATTCACCACTGTGTCACTCGTAAATTGCCCTTGTTTATGCTGGGTGACACGTCGGTTTCTAACCTAGTGTTCCGCAAGTGTACGGATGTAGGTGTAGTAACGATTATCAAGGTCGATCCCACAAGGAATAGTTTTAGGTAGTTTGATACCCTAATACTCTAGGAATGTCCTAACTAGATACTAAGTTTCAAAGGTTGATTTTAACAAGAATTAAAGAATTTAACTAATAACTGGCAAACAAAGAGAATTAACAATCACTGAGGAAAGGTATCCTAGGGCTTCGATTTCAGGATATTAATTCAATGTTGGATATAATTAACCTATAAATTTACCAATTCTAATGTTTATTAGGCGGCACGACAATAATCTAATCCTTCTCTCGAAGCGATTAAACCGTTGATTAATTAAGCTAATTACCCTCTCGAGTCAATTAAACCTAATAACTCCCAAACGATCCTAAGCCACGGCCTACACAGTCATAGACAACTGCGCTCTATGTTCTAAGTCTGATAACGATTCCCTCCTCTCGAAGCGGAATTGTTAAACTAAATTACTAAATCTAGGTGATCAAGCTAAATTCAGTTTTAAGCACAAACATAGAGATAAAACACATAAAGAACGGAATTAAATAGATTAAATCATAATCAAACCATTGTCATAAAAATCCCTACTTTCTAACCCTAGGATACGAATAGCTTAGCTACTCATGCCTAGTAATAATCCAATACAAAATTCTAATAAAAACATTGTAAAGAATTAAAACTAAGAAAAGAATAATTAAACCCGGATGAATCCGTCTCGACGATCTTCGTCTTCTTTGTCCTCCAAGATTTCTTCTAGGTAGAATGATATAATTGATGTTCTTCTCTGATTGATTGATTCCCCCTTTTTCCTAGAGCTTGGGGTCCTTTTTTATAGAGTTGGGGACGAATCTTGGAGAAGATAGGCTCAAAATCCTATTAAAACACGATTTCTCTTATCGGTGGACTTTTTGACACGGCCGTGTTGCTTAAGTGACACGGCCGTGTTGCTTTGTAATTCTTCAATTTCTGCGCAACATTTGACACGGCCGTGTTGCTTTGTGACACGGCCGTGTTCTATTCTAGACTCAACAGCACGTTACAGGACACTTTTGACACGGCCGTGTTACAAGTCTGACGTGGTCGTGTCGGTTCTTGCGTTGTTTTGCTCCTGGACCGGTTCAGGCCGGTTCGGACCGGTTTGGACCGGTTCTTCGACGGTTCTCACTCTTTTGGGCCGGTTTTCACTCTTTTCCAACTTGTTTCCTCGTCCGGTAGTCTGAAAATGCTCAAAATACCTTAAAACAAGTCGAAACACGTCAAATGACCCAAATATTATTAATATAAATAAATGCCGGTCAAATATGCACGTAAATGATATAAAATATGATCCTAAATCGACCTAAATACATGCATTAATAACGTGTTATCAAACTCCCCCAAACTTAAACTGTTGTTCGTCCCGAACATCATAACAAAAGACACAAAGATGACAAGTGATTATGCATTTGTTTAGGGCGACTAGACGATGAATTCAGTTTCAGTCTGATTTTTCTTACAACAACTAGGCAACACAATTTATTTAAGCATATGTGATTACGCGTAAATCAACTAATCTCAAGACTTTGAACTTTCGAATTATTCAACCCTCACCGAGTAAGTGTTTCACTCATCTCTCAAGTGTTTAGGCTAACATAATTTTCACTCATATTGAGTTACATGCAAAGTCTACCATATGCTTGCCAATCGTCTAAACTAGACCTCGTACTTGATATGTGTGACAAAGGATCAAAAAGGTCTTTATTTTGGTTGTAATGTGGGCTTAAGGTAAGGTGGGATACATTTGGATATAAGTGACTATTCATTGGACTAATCAAGTTACGTCTAACCCGACTACCCCTCAATACAATCACTCAACCTCACTCTTCAAATTTCAGCAAATCACCCCGCAAGTTAACTTCTTCACCTTCCCAAATTCATACAACTTAAGTGCTTTTCAATTCTGTGGGTACCACATTTTTGGGACTACCCGAATGTTCTAAGCAAATTCACAATTTAAACACTTTATTTTCTAGCCTCTCCTCTATAATACAACTTTTCTTTTCTTTTCTTTTTTCTTTTTCTTTTTCTTTTTCTTTTTCTTTTTTTTTTTTTTTCTTTTTTCTAGGAGAGTCCATTCTTCGTTTTTCACCTATCACTTTTCTCTTATTTCCTTCATCTTTTGAAAATATCCCTACTTCCCATTCCTTCCCACAAATTGTTCACCCAAAATTCCGTCCAATTCTCCTCCCTCTAACTTGATTAATCCAATTAGGGCCAAAAGAGTTAAATCAAAAGGTTTCAGCTGACATTGTTAGGTTATGAATAAATAAGGCTATAAGGCTCAATTGGGCTAACTAGGGACAATTTTTTTTTCATTATGGGTCAAAGGCAATTTTCATGGTTCGAATAAATAGGCTTAAACAAAAAGTTGCCTAAGATCATTTCCTAAATCACAACATATACTTGACACATTCTTAGTAAAGACTCAAGGCAAGTTCTAGAGACTAGTACACATATTCAATCAAATTCACACCGAAAGAAAGTATATGACTCCAAAAATTGGAGTATAATTAGGCTCAAATTCTCACAAGGTTACTTTTAATTGAATATTCTAAGTTCAAGCTCAATTTCGTCTCAAAACACCTCTCATGCTCTATTATGTGCCATTTTTTCATCTAAATCATCTCATCATTAACTATTCATCATCCATCTTTCCCTATTATTCTCTTTTTATTTTTTTCACTTGTTACCTATTTCCGGGTTTTATTATTCTTATTGACTCTAAAAACTGCACTACTAAGACTCTAAACTCTAACTCCTAAGACTCAACATGGACACAATATGCAATCAAACTCGGGCTCACAGACCCAACAACACCGATTAATCAGATACATGGGCTCACAGACCCGGTAACACCAATAGAAACAATAAAACTCAGCACAATGGCCACACGGACCCACAATTACCAGCAAAAGACTCGACCGATCAACTAAAAAAATAAATCAAAACTAGAAAAATATAGCTGCCAAGACGTCCCACGGCCTACCCCCTCCCCCAAACTTGGCTGAAAGCCAATGTTTGGAGGAAAAACGTGGTACGCCTTGGTGCTAACTTACAGATCGTTTCGACGACGGCGGCGTTTTGAAATCCCTCCTAGCTCCAAAATCATGCAAGTTAAGGTCCTCCTGAATCTTGGTTCGACCGTCGCCACATCCCGCTCTGAATTTTTCATTTTTCTGCTGAGGTACTGACACGGCCGTGTTACAATTGAGCCAAAGTTGATGTTTCTGGGCCGATTTTGACACGGCCGTGTTATAATGCTGACGCGGCCGTGTTCTAATTGAATCAAAAAAACCGGTTTCTGTGGCGTTTTTGACACGGCCGTGTTAAGTAATGTGACACGGCCGTGTTGCATTCCAGTGCATTTTACCTTTTGGAGCGATCTTTTGACACGGCCGTGTCATGTGTGAGACGCAGCCGTGTTACTTTGAGCTGACGTTGACGCGGCCGTGTCATTTTGTGACGCGGCCGTGTTGCATTCCAGAAGATTTCTCCCTTTGACGCCAATTTTGACACGGCCGTGTTACTCTGATTTCCATCTTCATGCGATTTTTCGTCTTTTCGACCCCCGTTTCTTGCAACACTCGTCCATGTTGATTCCTAACAACATAAAACACTAAAACACAAGTAAAACATAAAACTTAACGAAATGATAAAAATAGAAATAAAAATAAAACGATAAACATCGGGTTGCCTCCCGACAAGCGCTTTATTTTACGTCATCAGCCGGACGTCCTTTTTCTATCAACCATTTTCTAGCCACCCCGAGTCGGATGTTTTCTGACCAATTAAAGAGCTATTTGGGACATGAGGATTTTCTACAGCAGCTAGGGTAGTGTAAATAATGCTACAATTGTGCCTACCCCTTAGACCCGACTTATGTATTTTGAGTGTGATTATTTCGTTTTGAACCCAAAAAACCAACTCCCCTTTAGGTACATCTATTAGTGCTTGGCTAGTCGCCAAGAAGGGTCTTCCTAAGATAAAAGGGAATTCATCATTCCCTTTCATGTCAACAACTAAGAAATCACTAGGGAATTCAAAATTTAGCACTTTTACCACTACATCCTCTGCTACTCCCAACGGCGTTAATGAAGATCCATCCGCCAATTTGATAGTAGTAAAGGACCGTTTAATTTCCCTTAATCCTAATTGTCTATACTGCTTAAGAGACATTAAATTTATACTAGACCCCAAGTCACACATGACATTATGAAACTCATGACTACCAATTGAGCAAGAAATAGTAAAACCCCCTGGATCTTTTGCTTTTGTTGCTCTTGTCGGTTTCATGCTTGTGGTTGCGTTCTTCTTGGGCCCACTCGGTGTCTTCTTCTTCGTCTCTTTTCCATCCTTCCTCTTCTTGATTTCCTCTTTATCTTGGATTCTCTCCTTTAGTGATTCCTGTTTCACAACAACAACTCTAGATTGCTCTAAAGGGTCAAGGTTAGCAAAGAACGAATTTTTAAAACAAAAATCAAAAGACTCATCAAGAATAGGATATGGAATTTTCTTATCTATGATTGTATTGACCTCCTCCTTCTTGATGTTTTTGACTTCCTCGCTTGATTCCTTCGCTTCTTGGTCCTTCATGCTCTCTTCATGCTCCTCTAGCTCCACAATATTGCAGTGCTCCTTAGGATTAACCACTGTATCACTCGGATATTGGCCTTGTTTGTGTTGAGCTCCTACTATCTTTATCAGTTGACTCATGTTTGATGTCAATTCTCCAATGCTAGCTTGGGTCTGCACCAGTGTGTTCTCGAGCCTCTTGATGTCTGCCCCTTGCCCAGTGATATGCTTGTTTAGCTCCATGAATTTCCCATCTACTTTCTTCTCCAACTGAGCTAACTTTTCATCATACTTTTCAAATTGTGACTGCGCTATCTCTTCTTGTGATGGCTTCTTACCGTCATGGATCATGCCATATGTAACAGCAAATCCGGGTGGCGGATTAAGTGTATTTTGCGCGTTCCCATATGAAAAGTTCTGATGATTCTTAGGGTACTGATTGTACCGAGGCTGATTGTTCTGGAAGTTGTTGAAGTTTCGTTGATTCACAAATTTTACTTCTTCAACTTCTTCCGGACCCCCTGGCTGTTGTGCTATCGTCAGATTAGTTAGCAAATTCACCTGGCTCGTCAATGCTGTTACTTGTGCTGTGAGCTTTTCAATTGGCTCATTATTGACGGGCTCGACTTTTTGGACACTTGCTACCCTCCTTGGCATGTTTCTCTCATTCGACCATTGGTAGCTCGTTCTGGCCATAGCATCCAGGATTGAGAATGCCATCCTCACTGACTTCTCCATCAAACTTCCACCCGCAGCTGCATCCACTTGGTTTCTAGTCGGAGCAAGTAGACCATTGTAGAACTTGCATACTTGCTGCTTCTTGGTGAACCCATGTTGAGGGCAACTCCGGATAAGATCCCGGAATCGCTCCCAAGCCTCTCCGAATGGCTCTTGGTCCAATTGCTTGAACTGATTGATCTGGTTCTGCAGGTCGAGCATCTTGCTTGGTGGAAAGTACTTCAACAGGAAAGAAGTACTCAAGTCTTCCCAATCTCTGATGTCTTCTAGTGAATTGAACCACTGTAATGCTCTGTCCTTCAGTGAGAAAGGGAACAGTCTCATCTTGACTTGCTCGTGCGGCACATGATTGATCTTGATTGTGTCGGCCAGTCTGCGAAACTTGATCAGATGCGCATTCGGATCCTCCAACGCACTTCCCCCATACTGGTTTTGCTGCACTATATTGATTAGTGCAGGCTTCAGCTCGAAATTATTGGCATTGAGTGGTGGAGGTTGTACTCCTCCTGCCTGCTGATTTGGACTGGGCTTCAAGCAGTCGCTAATAGGCGTGTCATCTTCATCGCCTGCAGCTGGGTCTATCTGAATTGGGCCGTACTGCTGTTGTAGTTGTGGCCCTTGTGGAGGTAGCTGCTGCTGTATGTTCGTGACTCGATCATCCGACCGTGCCAGAGCTGTCAGTACTCTGTTAAGTGCGTCATCCTGATTCGGATGCTGTGGTGGGTTCTCCATCTCAGATGCGGAGTTTCTTCTAGTTCGGTGTCTGCGAGCTGTCGCTTCAATTTCCGGATCGAAAGGAAGAAGGGTTTCTTTCCCTTTTGATCTGGTGAGCATACAAAGCCTGCAAACACCAAAAACAAGAACTACCGCGTAATACAAAAATTAACCCAAAAATAAAAACGAAAATTAAAATTAAAATTACTAAAAAATAAAATCTAGTCTAGTTTCCTCCTATTTTTCAAGATAAAAACTAAGCGCTAAATTCTATTCCCCGGCAACGGCGCCAAAAACTTGACACGTCGGTTTCTAACCTAGTGTTCCGCAAGTGTACGGATGTAGGTGTAGTAACGATTATCAAGGTCGATCCCACAAGGAATAGTTTTAGATAGTTTGATACCCTAATACTCTAGGAATGTCCTAACTAGATACTAAGTTTCAAAGGTTGATTTTAACAAGAATTAAAGAATTTAACTAATAACTGGCAAACAAAGAGAATTAACAATCACTGAGAAAAGGTATCCTAGGGCTTCGATTTCAGGATATTAATTCAATGTTGGATATAATTAACCTATAAATTTACCAATTCTAATGTTTATTAGGCGGCACGACAATAATCTAATCCTTCTCTCGAAGCGATTAAACCGTTGATTAATTAAGCTAATTACCCTCTCGAGTCAATTAAACCTAATAACTCCCAAACGATCCTAAGCCACGGCCTACACAGTCATAGACAACTGCGCTCTATGTTCTAAGTCTGATAACGATTCCCTCCTCTCGAAGCGGAATTGTTAAACTAAATTACTAAATCTAGGTGATCAAGCTAAATTCAGTTTTAAGCACAAACATAGAGATAAAACACATAAAGAACGGAATTAAATAGATTAAATCATAATCAAACCATTGTCATAAAAATCCCTACTTTCTAACCCTAGGACACGAATAGCTTAGCTACTCATGCCTAGTAATAATCCAATACAAAATTCTAATAAAAACATTGTAAAGAATTAAAACTAAGAAAAGAATAATTAAACCCGGATGAATCCGTCTCTACGATCTTCGTCTTCTTTGTCCTCCAAGATTTCTTCTAGGTAGAATGATATAATTGATGTTCTTCTCTGATTGATTGATTCCCCCATTTTTCCTAGAGCTTGGGGTCCTTTTTTATAGAGTTGGGGACGAATCTTGGAGAAGATAGGCTCAAAATCCTATTAAAACACGATTTCTCTTATCGGTGGACTTTTTGACACGGCCGTGTTGCTTAAGTGACACGGCCGTGTTGCTTTGTAATTCTTCAATTTCTGCGCAACATTTGACACGGCCGTGTTGCTTTGTGACACGGCCGTGTTCTATTCCAGACTCAACAGCACGTTACAGGACACTTTTGACACGGCCGTGTTACAAGTCTGACGCGGCCGTGTCGGTTCTTGCGTTGTTTTGCTCCTGGACCGGTTCAGGCCGGTTCGGACCGGTTTGGACCGGTTCTTCGACGGTTCTCACTCTTTTGGGCCGGTTTTCACTCTTTTCCAACTTGTTTCCTCGTCCGGTAGCCTGAAAATGCTCAAAATACATTAAAACAAGTCGAAACACGTCAAATGACCCAAATATTATTAATATAAATAAATGCCGGTCAAATATGCACGTAAATGATATAAAATATGATCCTAAATTGACCTAAATACATGCATTAATAACGTGTTATCACTGGGCTCCGACTATCTTTATTAGTTGACTCATATTAGTAGAGATTTCATTGACACCGGTCTCGAGTCGCTTGATGTTTGCTCCTGACTAGTCATTTGCTTTTTTAGCTCAATAAAATTCCCGCCTGTCTCTCTCTCCAATTGAGCTAAATTTTCATCATACTTAGCAAATTGTGATTGCACTATCTCCTCTTGTGTTGGCTCCTTGCCATCATGAATCATACCATTCGTGACAGCGAATCCAGGTGGTGGATTAAGTGAATTCTTCGTGTTGCCATAAGAGAAGTTTTGGTGATTCCGGTTAGGTGGGTACTGATTGTACCTTGGTTGATTATTCTGGAAGTTGTTGAAATTCTCTGGTTTACAAAATTAACATCTTCAACCTCCTCCTAGCCCACTAACTGCTGCAATAAGAGTCATTATGTTGTGCTAACGTCAGACTAGTTTACAAACTTACTTGATTTGTCAGAGCGGTCAACTGAGATGTAAGATTTCAATTGGCTCATTCTTGACGGGCTCTGCTTCTTCAACACTAGCCACTCTCATTTGTTGTTTTCTCTCATTAGGCCACTGGTAGCTAGTTCTGGCCATTGCATCCAAAATCGAAAATGCAGTCTTCATGTTCTTCTCCATTAGACTTCCACCTGTGGCAACATCTACATGATCTCAACCTGGAGTAAGCAACCCATTATAGAATTTGCACACTTGCTGCTTCTTTGAACACCCATGTTGAGGACAACTTCGGATAAGATCCGGAATCGTTCCCAAGCCTCACCGAACAGTTCTTGATCCATCTGCTTGAACTAATTGATTTTATTTTATAGATCTTGTTAGTGAAAACAACTCTTGAACACACAACACCAAAGAACTTGAGAAACGTATGAAGAAACTCTTTCTGTTCGGCCAGAGTTGTGGCCGAATGAAGCCCACGCAGAACAGGAATCAAAAAAGAATCAAACACAGTTTTAACGTGGTTCGTTCAAGATGAACTACATCCACGGAGGCAAGGCACACCTCAATCCACTAAGAACTTCAATCAATTACATAGAATTAGCTCAAGAAATGAAATGCCCAATTCTGGATACAAATTAGGGCACGAACACTCTATCTCTAAAATACTCTCTCTAATCTAAAGTACAAGGAAATAATGCGACGTAGTGATCTTCTTCTCAATGAGAGCTTTACAATGATATATGGATTGAAGCTCGAATGCAACTGAACAGGAAGTTATAACTGCAAGAAGTTACGCTGAGCTACCGGACAAATGTGACGGTTTTCTTCGTCACTAACTGCAACTGCTTCGTCACAAACGACGGTTATCCCAAACTAACTCGAACCCGGTTTGTTCTGACCAGTTTGTCTTCTTGATGCTAAAACCCGGTTTAAACCGCCGGTTCTACTCCCTAACTCCGGTTCCACATTCCCAACACACCATATTACAAAGTATAGGCTCGCTTGATGAAATTGAACATCACCTCACAAATCTCCACCTCAATGAATCATGTGTGCCTCTTCCTGCCTCACCACTGCCTTGTCTGTTAATGCTCTTCATGACATTATTCAAGCTGCAGCAGGCTCGAGCAATGCTCCACTTTGTTCCCAGGTACACCCTTAGTACGAAAATCAGCAGGGTTATGCAATGTGTGTACCTTCTTCACTTCCACAGAACCAGAATCAATGATATCCCTAGCAAAATGTAACCTAACATCAATGTGTTTTGACCTTTCATGAAATGCTTGGTGTTTCACAAGGTGTAGAGCACTCTGATTATCACAGTAAATCGCCACACACTTTTGCTTGATGTCCAAATCTCTCAAAATCCCTTTAAGCCAGATTGCTTCTTTGATAGCTTCAGTGAGAGAGATATATTCTGCTTCTGTTGTTGAAAGTGCTACAACTGATTGTTGTACACTTCTCCAGCTGATGGCTGTTCCAAATAAGGTGAACACAAATCCAGAAATAGATTTCCTAGTGTCTATGTTTGCTGCAAAATCAGAATCAGCAAACCCCTCCAATGCAACAGTGCTTCCATTCACTTTCTTCTCAAACTTCAGTGACAAGTTCACTGAACCCTTCAAATACCTCATCACATGCTTCAAAGCTTCCCAATGTTCAACACCTGGGTTTGACATGAACCTGCTTACTAAAGAAACAGCATAGGCCAAGTCAGGCCTACTACAAATCATTCCATACATGAGACTTCCAACTCCACTTGCATAAGGAATATTGCTCATATGTATGACCTCCTCTTCAGTCTTTGGGCATTGTTCTTTGGTGAGTTTCTTCTGTAGATTAACTGGAGTGGAGAGAGGTTTGGATTCATGCATGTGGAACCTCTCCAAAACCTTCTGTAGATATTGCCTTTGAGATAACTAAAGAACTCCAGCTTCTCTGTTCCTCAGAATATCCATGCCCAAAATCTTCTTGGTATCTCCCAGATCTTTCATGTCAAATTCAGTGTTAAGTCTGTCCTTCAACCATTGTACACTCTTCTTGTTCTTGCTGGCAATCAGCATATCATCCACATACAAAAGCAGGAAGACTTTATCTTGCTTTGAACACTTGTTGAAGTAAACACAACTATCATAAAGACTTCTTACAAAGCCAACACTGATCATGAAGTCATTGAACCTCTTATTCCACTGTCTTGGACTTTGTTTGAGTCCATACAGTGACTTCTTCAGCAAACAAACTTTGTCTTCTTGTTCAGGAACAACAAAGCCTTCTGGCTGTTTCATATATATTTTCTCAATGAGTTCTCCATGTAAGAATGCTGTCTTTACATCTAGTTGTTGTAGTTCCATGTCCTCTTGAGTAACCTTTGATAAAAGCAACCTGATTGAGCAATGCTTTACTACTGGAGAGAAAACTTCATTAAAATCAATCCCTTCCCTTTGTGTAAAACCCCTAGCCACCAATCTTGCTTTAAATCTCACTTGTTTGGATCCTGCAGTCTCTAACTTCTTCTTGTATATCCATTTAGAACTCACAAGTTTCTGACCTTTTGGTTCATCCACCAATATCCAGGTCTCATTCTTTTCCAGGGATTCCATCTCTTCAATCATTGCCTGAATCCAGTGTTCACCTTCTTCACAATCTAGTGCTTCTTTAAAACTACTAGGCTCTTGTGATTCCAGGTCTTCAGCAACACTCAAGGCATAGTAAACACTCCCTGCTTGACCATAGAAGTCAGGTCTATTGATTGTTCTTCTAGGTCTGTCCCTTCCAATGCTATATTCTCTCACATTTTGTGAAGGTCCAGCTTGTTCTTCTTCTTCAGATGATGAATCACTATCTTGTAGATTCTCTTGTTGTTGAGATGTGTGATGATCTTCAGCAGGATGCTCTACCTGAATTGATATCTCTTCATTCTCTTTAGCACCATCAAGTTCTTCCTTAGAGCCTGTTGAAGTATAAGCCATCACATTCTCATTAAACTTTACATCTCTACTTGTGATTATCTTCTGATTTCACTTCTCTAGACACCACAATCTGTAGCCCTTTATTCCATCTGGATATCCAAGAAATACACATCTTAGAGCTCTTGCATCTAACTTGTCTTGCTTGACATGGACAAAAGCAAGACAACCAAACACCCTTAAACCTTCATAACTTGGTTTCTGTCCACTCCACACCTCTTCAGGTGTTTTGAACCCAATCACTGATGAGGGTGACCTGTTAATGAGATAACACGCTGTAGCAATGGTTTCACCCCAAAATACCTTTGGCAACCCAGCATCCAACAGCATACACCTTACTCTTTCAAGAAGAGTCCTATTAAGCCTCTCAGCAACCCCATTCTGTTGAGGATTCATTGGGACAGTCCTATGTCTCTTGATTCCTCTTTCTTCACAGAAGTTTGTAAACTCAGTAGAGAGATATTCCAATCCATTATCAGTCCTAAGGTGCTTCAGCTTCTTCCCTTTGACATTTTCCAGTTGAATCAACCATGTTTTGAACTTATGAAAAGCATCACTCTTATTCTTCATCAACATGATCCACACCTTTCTACTGTAATCATCAATCAAAGACATGAAATACCTTGCTCCACCATGAGTCTCTGTCCTTGCAGGACCCCATATGTCAGAGTGGACATAATCTAATGGCTCTTGAGTTGTGTGAACACCCTTTCCATAGGGCAGCTTCTTGGACTTGCCCAAAGCACACAGATCACAAAACTCCAGGTTTTGATTTCCCATGTTTCCAATTACACCACTTCTTGACAACTCCTTCAACCCTTTCTCTCCTATGTGTCCAAGCCTCTTGTGCCATTTAATAAGCTCAGAACTGCTCAAGACCATATCAACACTCCCAACAATAGGTGAACCAATCAAGATAAACAACCCATTATGTTGTCTACCTTTAACCACCACTTTACCATGTTTAATGATATGCAAGAAGCCATCCACTGAGCTAAACTGACAACCACTGGTTACCAAAGAACCAAGAGATAGAAGATTTCTTTTAAGGCCAGGAACATACCTTACATTGGAGATGATTCTGACCACACCATCAAACATTCTTATGCTCACTGATCCAATTCCTTTGACCTTGCATGATTGGTCATTGCCCAGGAGAACATTTCCACCATCTTCTCTCTTCAATTCAAAAAACCATGACTGGTGTGGGCACATATGAAAGGAGCAGCCTGTGTCCAAGACCCATTCCTTCACCATTCTTGATTCAGTAACATTTAATACCTCTGGAGGATCTTCTTGAAGATCAATGGCAGCAGCTTCTGCCCCTTGGTTTCCTCCTTTCTTGTTTCTTTTAGGGCAATCCTTCTTCAAGTGACCAGGCTGCTTGCACTTGAAGCATTTCCTCTTCTCAACCCATTCATTTCCCTTCTTTGGATTAGAGTCTCCTGCCTTGGGGTCCTTAGAATTCTGTCCCTTCTTCCCCTGCCAAGGTTTCTTGAATTTAACATTCAAACCTTCTCCAGATTGCACCATGCCTTTAACATCTTGAGTCTGGAAGCATTTAGACCTCAGAGCCTTCACTATCCCATCATAAGATAGCTGCTCATCTCTCCCATACATCAAGGCATCCTTAAAACTTTCCATGGATTTTGGAAGAATGTTTAACACCATCAATGCTTTATCATCCTCCTCCATTTTCACATCCAGGTCTTCCAATTCCTCAACCATCTTAATAAACTCATCAAGTTGGTCAGAAATTACCTTATCTTCAGTGATCTTGAAGGCCAACATCTTCTGCTTTAAGAACAGCTTGTTGGAAACTGACTTAGATTGATACAACTCCTCCAACCTCTTCCATGCTTCTAAGGAACTCTTGCATCTTGAGACCTCTCTTAGCGGTTTATCACCCAAACACAGAAAGATAAGACTAAGGGCTTTCTTATCCACGGATACAAACTTGGGTTTCTCACTTTCTTCCCACGAATCAAGAGGTATCAAAGCAAGATCAAGGCCATTGTGAACCAAAACTGCATTCATCTTGATCTTCCACAGTGTGAAATCATTTCTCCCTGTAAACTTCTCAAAGTCCATCTTCATACCAGCCATTCCTTCCCTTCTTCAAGCTGTGAGAGTTGGTTTCCCACAGACGGCGCCACTTGTTAGTGAAAATAACTCTTGAACACACAACACCAAAGAACTTGAGAAACGTATGAAGAAACTCTTTCTGTTCGGCCAGAGTTGTGGCCGAATGAAGCTCACGCAGAACAGGAATCAAAAAAGAATCAAACACAGTTTTAACGTGGTTCGTTCAAGATGAACTACATCCACGGAGGCAAGGCACACCTCAATCCACTAAGAATTTCAATCAATTACATAGAATTAGCTCAAGAAATGAAATGCCCACTTCTGGATACAAATTAGGGCACGAACACTCTATCTCTAAAATACTCTCTCTAATCTAAAGTACAAGGAAATAATGCGACGTAGTGATCTTCTTCTCAATGAGAGCTTTACAATGATATATGGATTGAAGCTCGAATGCAACTGAACAGGAAGTTATAACTGCAAGAAGTTACGCTGAGCTACCGGACAAATGTGACGGTTTTCTTCGTCACTAACTGCAACTGCTTCGTCACAAACGACGGTTATCCCAAACTAACTCGAACCCGGTTTGTTCTGACCAGTTTATCTTCTTGATGCTAAAACCCGGTTTAAACCGCCGGTTCTCTACTCCCTAACTCCGGTTCCACATTCCCAACACACCATATTACAAAGTATAGGCTCATTTGATGAAATTGAACATCACCTCACAGATCTAACATCTTGCTCGGTGAAAAGTACTTCAATAGGAACCTTGTACTCAAATCCTCCCTCTGTGACATCATCTAATGAATTATACCACTGCAATGCTTTGTCTTTCAGAGAGAATGGGAACAACCTCATCTTCACTTACTCGTGTGGCACATGATTCATCTTTATAGTCTCAGCCAATCGGCGGAACTTGTTCAGATATACGTTCAGGTCTTCAATATTAATCAGTGCAGGCTTCAACTCAAAGTTGTTTACGTTCAGCCATGGTGGTTACACTCCTCCAACCGGCTGATTTGGCATGGGACGAAGACAATCACTTATGGTTGTGATGTCCTCATCCGTGTCATCGTGCACAATCTGGTTTCTCTCCACTCTTGTGGTGGCTATTGCTGCTGCAGATTAGTGACGATGTCATCTAGATGGGCTAAGACCCCCAATATCATGTTTAATACATATTCTTAATTCTGATTCGGTGGAGTGTTATCCATCTCGACCGTGTGATTTCTTCTCGTCTGGTGTCATGGGTAGTTGCCTCAATCTCAGGATCTAAAGGCGCAAGATGTTCTTTCCCTTTTGACCTTGTTTGCATGCGAAACTTGAAAACACCACCAAAAAACAAATACCACGTAATATGAAAATTAAATAAATAAATAAATAAAAATGAAAATTAAATAACAAAATTGAAATAGCAGAAAAGTAAAATCTAGTCTAGTATACTCCTATTACTCAAGATAAAAACTAAAACGCTTAACCTATTTCCCGAAAACGGCGACAAAAACTTGACAGGCTTTTTGTTCTAACCCTAAATTACCGCAAGTATACTGGTGTAGATGTAAATAGCAGAAGTAAAGGTCGATTCACAGAGAACAGGTTAATATAGTTTGATACCCTAATTATCTAGGATTACCCTAACTAGACACTCGAATTGTTGAATGATTTATATTAGACTAAATTGCATGTATTAATAAACAAAGTTAATCAAACGAGAATTTTCAATTAACAAGACTGTATCCTACGGCATCAATTTCAGGAATTAATTTGATAATGATTAAGTTCTAACTTATAGACTTTTAAACCAATTTATCTATATATTAGACGGCACTTAAATAACTTAGCCCTTCTCTCTAAGCAACTAAATCGTGGATTGATTAGAACAATTACTCTCTTGAGTCAACTAATCCTAACAACTCCCGAAAGACTCTTAATCTTTGTCTACGCAGTCATAGACAACTACGCTATATTTTGTACGTCTATTAACAACTCCCTTTTCTCGAAGCGGAATTGTTAAACGGGTCAACTAAGCCTAAGTGATCAATTTATGCTTAGTTATAAAATAAGAACAAACACATAGATAGATAACCAAAATTGGAGTCTATAAATCAAAAGCTTAAACCAAAATCCTCATAAAACCCGACTCTCTATCCTAGGACACAAGTAGTTTAGCTACTCATGCCTAGTATCGATTCCATACAACTATTCAATGAATACATCATAAAGAAAAGAAATCTAAACAAGAAGTAAATAAACCCGATTGTTTGGCTCGTCGATCTTCGTCTTCTCGCTCTCAAGTCTTCTATTCCAATGTAAAGGGATGAGCTCGTATTATGAGTGATGATGTTGAAAACTCGAGTTTGGCTTTATTTATAAGTTAGGATTGAAATCCTTAAGTGATTAGGACAAGAATTCCATCAAAAATCCGGATTTACTTTAGGGACAACTTTTGGCTTGACCGTGCCAAGCCCCGGCGCGACCGCGCCCAACTTTCTATTGTCAATCTCCTAAAACCATCACATTTTGGCACGACCACGTTGCCCATAGGTGCGGTCGCGTCAAGCCTTCTGGATGACGCGGCCGCGTCACTTCTTCACACGTTGGGCCTTGTCTTCTGGCCCAATTTATGGTCCATCTCGTCTTTTATCCGACCCGTTTCTTCATGTTACCTCACCAAGTCTTCTTTTTAGCCTGAAAACCATGAAAACAGTACAAAAAAAGTCAATACACGTCAAATGGTCCAGTGTATCAAATATGAACGATTTTCGGCTAACTATACATGCAAATGTTACAAAATACCTTCGTAAATTGTCCTAAATGCATGCATATACAACGTGTATAAAAAATGGAAGGTTGAAAAGTACCAAGAAATTGCTCTTACAACTCTTACGTAAGCTTCTACAAGCACATAATAGAAGTTTTGGCATTTTAGTAGACCATAAGTCATACCTTACACGTGGCAAGGAACCTCCCTCTCTCATTTCTCCAAACGTCTATGCGTATATATAACGAAAGAAATAAGAAAGTAAGCAATCAAAATTAGCATGTCACACGTGGCCTGGCCTATCCTACATAATAGATGGGCTGGGCCGAAATTGTAATTATCGTAGCTTCATAGCCTGCCTTATCTCGCTAAATAATGAGCTTTAGTAGATTTTGACGGATCCTATAATTCATTCTACTAGCTTTATATGTTCAAAATTTTAACTATATTTTATTTTGATGAACGTGAAAAATGGATGAACTTTTGAAAATGATTTTGATTTATACTATTAACAATTAATGAATATAGGAGTTATCTAATTATTGAAATAATTGGTAAATAGATTTTTTAATTAATTTTAGTTCACTTTTAGGCGTATATATAGAGAGAGGGGAGTGGTGTCACAATACATAATGGTGACACTACTGAAAAACTAATGATCTTTAAAGACTATTTTGGTATGTATTACTGGATAAATGATGGATGAATGACTTGGCTGATTAATGAATTGGTTAACTCATAGAATTTTTTTTGGAGAAATTTACTACTCCCTTCATCCCGTAAAAAGAGTCATGTTTGAACAAGGTACAATGTATTTTTATTTTTTTTTTATCGATATAATGAAGATATAACCCTACAAAAATTATCAATATCTACTTGCACGATTTATTTTATTTTTTCATTTGACGTAATAAGAGGATGTTTAGATAAGCTTATAAGCTTCTCAAAACATCTTATTAGATGTTTGGAAGCTTATAAGCACCTCAATGTGATCTCCATATGTTCCCGCATCGTTGCAAGTTTCTACTAAGTGGGTCATATGCTGCTTTGGATTGCCTTTGCCATCAAAGAGTTGAAACTTAGGGGTTGGTAATCAAAAGGCATCTTCAAGTTGTCAATCATCGTTGTGTATGTCTTAGTATATGTTGGAGTTAACTTGGAGCTTCTATTGAACTTTTCATGAAAGTTTCTAAGATGAGCTCCTTTAGTTGACTTGCTGGAATCAATCCATCTGGTGAGACTTGCAATGTTGTGGGTGAAGGCTTCTCTAGTTCACTTGAACATTGCTTCGTGGGCATCTCAAACTTCATCATATTTCTCGACTTTTTTTACGGTCGGATGACTTGTATCAACATCATCTTCTCCCTCTCAATTTTGTAGCTAGCTTTGTACTTAGAGCATCTTGCGCTTGAACATTTTTTGTGAACAACTTTTGCTAGGCTAGCGATTTGCTCTTTGATTGTTGTCACTGGCTTCACTTCGACCTTCTTGAAATTTGAGAATTTGATGAAGAGAAAAGATGGGAGGTCGAGATAGTCCCACTGGACGAGCCAAATTTGTAACAACAAATTTTGCGTAGTGAATATATAAACACGAATAAGATGTACAAAATTGAATATTCGGATCAAAAGAATAAATTTTACAACTTGTGAGTTATATCTCTAATTATCCTCTGATTCTTCTCTTCGATAACTTGACGTCTTCAAACTCGGAGTTAACTTTGATCTTCCTCGATTCTAGATTATGACTTGAGTAACGTTGATCCAAAGACTTGTAAGTTCGATTTTGGATTTCTACTTGATGAATATTCGAAGAACAACTTCGAAGATCTTGACGAACAACGAAGAACACCTTCGATGTCCTAACTTGAAAACAACGATCGGAGGGGCTCAACACATTAATCTTGGATCAAACGCAAAAAAATATCAAGATTGGCTATGTAAAGCCTTGAAATCTCAAGATCGTCTTTGTAACGCTTCTAGAACACGCTTTGGAATGCTAGAGAGAATTCCACTTACTTCTTGAACTTGTGTTCTTCTTTTTATGAATTATATTGGGAAATCAGACTCTATTTATACTTGTAGGATGCAGAATCCTAATGGGCCTAGGGTCTGAATGGAGCAATTCGATTGGTTCTCCAAAATATCAAATCTATCAAATATCTTTATAGATACTTCCTCCGTCTCGGCCTAATTTGCACACCTGCTCGGCGTGTATATTAAGAAAAAAACTATTTTTGTTTTTATTTTTTAGTTGACTTTTTCAAAGGTGGAGATTGAGAATGGAGATTTTAAGGGTGGAGATTGTAAGATTTTTTTTCCATTTTGCGAGTGCACAAAATAGGGTGGGACGGTTGAAAAATGAAAGTGTACAAATTAGAGCGAGACGGAATGAATATTTATTAAATTATATTAATTCAATAATCTCAATTTCCAAAGGAACATGGATAACCAAGAGAGGTTATGATTTTTAAATAATCAAAACCTATACAAATTTAATACCTGTCTAAGTAGATTTCAATAATCTACATTTGCTATTAAAATTTCCACGGCTATTCACTTGGAAAGGCTATCCACGTGGCATATCTCATTATAATTTCTATAACATCTTGATAAACGGAGTCTTTTGATTGATCTATCATAATTTGATATCTATCATGTTCTTTTGGATAATTATCAAATTAATTTAATTTAATTTAGTAATATTACTTTGACACATTGCGATTTCTGATTTGATACAAAATTGTGTATCTACACCTATATAAGTTATTCTTGAAATAAAAAATTTAATTTTTTTACTTGGGGTTAAGAAAATGGAACATTGACATTTAAATCAAGACTCTTATTTTAATAGCCCCCTATTTCTTATGTCTGCCAATTTCTGCCTCGTTAAATGGTGAACTTTAGTGATTTTTTATCGTCCCGCGAGAATAATAAGTTTATATCACAAAATTTGTTAAAATTGATCAAATTTTCTTTGAAATTATCTTAATTTAATTAAATACGACATTACAAAATACTTAAACTAATAAAATATTATGTTTGTGTAATTAAAATTGAATTTAAGGGTGTTTTGAGTATATAATACATTTTGTGTGGATGAATAATGTCCCCCAGTATATTGGGGTTTCATGTTTATCCCCCAATTCTACAGTTATAACCCGTTTACATTGGAATGTGGAGAATATGGTGTATATGATTAAGGTGCATTAAAATAAGGGATAGGGATTAAAGAGCATATCCATATCTTATGTTTACTTTAATGTGTCGGTGAAGTAGTATTAATTTACACAAATGTCTTATCTTCCCTAAAGAAATAAGTCTGTTCATCTCTTCTATGGTTTCATTGTTCATGGCAAGAAGTCTCAAATTTCCTAGTGCGTAAATATTTTAATTTCAAAATTTCCTCCTAATAAGGATAAGGAAAAGAAAAATTCCACAGTTTCCAACTCAAAAAAGCTCCCATCGGAGTTCCCTATCCAATATTTTCTCCACTATTTGTTGTTGATGTAAATTCTCAGATTAAGAACACAACAATGAAAAATCAAGAATCCAACAATAAACAGAGCACTTCGAAGAAGCAGCAACAATCACCCCTCCACTTCAAATCTGTCGATGTCTGGAAGAATTTCTTCCTGTTGCAGATTTGTCTGGAAATTACCTCAAGTTGTTCGACAACCATGAATTATAGATCCACCTTCGTCGTTTTCCCTCTTCTTTTCAATGTTCTTACGTCATTTTTTGTCAATTCACTTCGAAATAATAAAATAAAGTAATTACGGATCTTATAATTCAATTGGGATAGTAAACTCACCTCTAGAGGTGAGATTTGTAATGTTTTACATCGAAAAATGTGTTATTCCAAATATCTGAGAAGAGTTCTCTCTTATATGCTGATTCAAGTGAACATTAGATTATTCTTAGATATCCTTATTCGGGCGTATCCTATGAAGAAAACGGGTCCCAGATGAAATAGGAATTGTGAAAAGCTTCCTATATTTATTGTGTTTTACAGTAGAGTTGGGGATGGTCTAAGATGGGTTACACCCATTGACGGAGAGTATTAAAGTAGAAACTCTCTTATTATAATCACGTCCACCTCGTCATTGGCGTTTCAAATAACGGGTTCACTTGCCAAATTGGTGGAAATATTCCCTTATTGGATCATACTAAAAAATCTACTGATTGCATTAGGTTTAAAATCCACCGATACTATTCTATCTTTGAGTTAGTTTTCTTAATCATATGTAAATAAGGATAGGAATGAATGAGTTCGGACCTATCTCATCCACATCTCAAATGACAGGAAAAGATCCCCCAGGTTCCCCACATATATTTTCTCCTTTGACCTTTAATTTCTTTGTTTTTTACAATTTTACAATAAAATATTAATCATTATTAACTTTAGAAATTCATTGAATACGGGTACTACTGAGAAATCAGTAACACACGTTCAACAAAAAATACGTTTGGCTTTTATATAGAATAATTATGTACATGAAAATTGAGTTTGTTGGCCAAGAGAATTCAGAATATTCATATTATTAGATGTGTATTATAAAATGTAAGAATCGGGAATGGGATAATCTCATCTTAACTAATCAGAATGTGGTGGAATCCCTATTCCCATTCCCTCTTTGCCATCCCTATGTGCGAAAATTTTGAGTAAAAATTCTCATTTCGAACACTTGACTAAACATCAAACAATAATTCCACTTTTGAATGATTTCCCTCGAGGACTTTCTCTTGGCCGGGATCCGAATGTTCCCATTACAGGCAACCCGCTGTATCAGATTATATAAGTAGCGAAACCATTAAAATGGTATACGTACGATCTCACATTAGCAGACCAATATACAAACCACATGTTAAAACGCAACCATGATCACAAGGAGCTGAGAATGTATCTCACAAGAATCTGGCCACACAAGTTCACCAAATATAAATAAACAAATGTATATATACATATCTCAGGGCCCATTATAATATTGAACGAGTAAGAATTTTACATTTTTAAGTCCAAAATAAATATTAACCTAAAAGATTGTTAATGCAAAAAGTGCTTCGGTTAATATGAAAAAGAACATATTTATATATTTATGTTAATGAGGCTAGCCATAAAGGTTTTCAAATTAATCAAGTCACGAATATTGTTTAGCCTAACACTAACCTTTCATCAGGCCACTAATGATATTAATTTTTTAATATTTTACTCGAGCAATAAATAAAATGCTGTTGGTTACAAATGAAATATATGGGGACAAGAAAATGTGGTTGAGACAGCACTCGCGAGTAACAAATGTAAAAATGACCAACAAGTGTGAACAACACTGGATTCTACATCTATAGTTTAATAAACTACTCGTTTCACTCTCTTCTTTTTTAGATTACAAGTCTTTCCATTCCAAGCTTAGATTTTAAAATGGTATTCTCCCAATGAGAGAATCAGTATGCCAAACATTTTACCACCAACCAATATTATAATCAATCAATGTCTCAACCTGCCCTGTCCAAATTTTAAACCTCTCTATACAAACACAAGGGTTACCAGCCCAGCTCAACATAAGGGGTCTATGTACATGGGAGATAATTTTCCACATTTCTCATATAGCATAAAATTTCATTTAATAATTGCTACACTCTTACTTCATGAATGCATAATCCAGCAAATCAATATAAAATCATCAGTTGTCCTCTGCCTCAAATTTTCATCCATAAAAGTGTCCTCCAAAAAAAAGCCAGTTGTAACCAAACACAATCAAATGATAAATACCAAAAACTATGTGAAAACGGAAAGTACAAACTTAACCTCATCTGCTCAATCTTGGGGGATCTCGACATCGCCGTCGTCGATCTCCTGCTGCAAATCCTTAGGATCCTTCCCGTCGACCGTGCATCCAACGGAAACACAAGTACCTAGGATCTCCTTCACAGTGCCGGCCAACTCCTTCGCCATGGATCGAGACCTCATCACCTTCGCGATCTCAATGACGTCATCAAGGGAGATGTTACCGCTGTGCTTTATGTTCTTCACCTTCTTGCGGTCTCGCTCCGGCTCCTTCAGCGCCTTGATGACTAACGCGGCGGCGGAGGGGACCACGGTGACTTTGGCCTGACGGTTCTGGACAGTAAGCTTGACGGTGACGCGGAGGCCCTTCCAGTCCTTGGCGGTTTCCTTGGCGATGTCTTCACCGATTTTCTTCGGAGAGAGACCGAGGGGACCAATCTTCGGTGCAAGGGAACTGGCGGCACCAACTTCACCGCCGGTCACGCGGACGAAGACATCAACAACCTGCGACGGATCAAATTTGGGCGGCATGTTGGCGACGGCTAGGGTTTCTGATTGTGAGTGTAAAAGAAGAAATGGGAGGAGAGGATTATAAAGTAGGGTTTTGGCTTAGAAATATTAGTTTACTCTGTTCTGGGCTTTGAGCCGTTTCTGGTGGGCCGTAGAGGATTTAGCATATTGGGTCTGTTTATTTGGTGGGATTCTCTCACGACCGCCCACATGTCGGTTCATAGATCCTTCTGCAAATTTACATAGGACCGTTTAGTTGGAGGTTTAGAAGCAAGGAATGAGAATGAATGAATAAGTTAATTAATATCCCATTTTATCAACAACTTTTTTCATATTATTTTGTAGTACGATTGATCCCTCATTAATACATATTATCATTTATGATTTGCAATCAAGTTGACGTATAATTCAGTTATAATTAATCAATCTAAGAGAAGTACCTATGGATACGTTTGTTTATGGATTTAGATGGACGTAGAAAATCTGAGCGTGAAAGTTTTAATTACATAAATTTTAAATTTAACGTTGTTTTGAAGAAAAAAAAGATATATGGTAAAATAATTAAGTTATTATCAAATGATCGTTAATAAAACTATTTGAATTAATTTTTCACGTTCCCCATTCGATCATGGGAATCTATAATTCATTTATAATTAATAACTTCAAGTTTATATAATTCATTTATAATTAATAAATCTAAGAGAAGTACCTAAAATACTTAAATTTAATGGCAAAATACGCCCTACAAATTTAATAAAGAGTTTATTTTTCTATTATTTTTACACTTCACAAATATAATTCTTTTTTCTTTTTTTTTTGACAGAGTAAGTATAATACGAAAATATACTACTATAAATTGGAGTACTTTAAAGGAAAGTACACTACATTTTCAGTAGGGTTAATTTCAAAATGTAACCTGAATCAATAGCTAGTTTTCAATTTCTCGTCTAAGTAAAAGAATTTCTGATTGCAATCTGTATAATGTGTTTCTGTTGCAGTTTACAACTCCAGCCATATTTTCAGGCTATATAGGTCAAGTGACATGCACAAAATCCCATGAACCAATGATATGATGACACGTGACCACTAATAAAAGAAATTGAAAATACTTATTTTTAAAATCGAACAAGAATACTTATAAAATATTTAAAAAAATTAAAATAATTTATTAAAAATATAAAATTATACAAATTTCCAAATAATTTTATATTAAAAATAAAAAAATATATTTTGAAAATTTTAAAATTCATGAAATTAACAACAAACTCTAAAATTAATTTTAAAAATTCTTGAAATAAAAATAAAAAAAAATGAAAAATCAATAATACTTTATTTTGTAGAACCGAAAAAAAAAATTGAAAATGCTTATATATTATTTTAAAAAATTAAAGTAAATTATTAAAAATATAAAAATGATATAAATTTCTAAATAATTATACATAAAAAGTAAAAGAAGTATTTTAAAAAATTTAAAATTCAGGATTTTAATAAAAACTAAAATCAATTTTCAAAATTCTAAAAATAAATATAAGAAAAGAAAAAGAAAAGTCGAAAATACTTTATTTTGAAAAAAAAAAATCTAAAAAACTTATAAATTATTTTAAAAAAATAAAATAATTTATTAAAAATATAAATTTAATATAAAAAAATTAAAAGTAGCTAAATCTCCTTCAATGTATCCACGAGCGAGAGAGAGGACGCACTGGAGAGAGAGTCCCGGCGATGGAGGAGAAAGTGGGGACAAAGGGTTACAGTGAAGAAGATGGGTTTAAGTAATTTGCAATTTTTTTTTTCTTTTTTCTAAACATTTTTTTTTCTAAATTTTAACTTTTTATAAGAATTGAAAACTTATGAAATAATTTAACTGAAAATTTCATTTTTCTCCTTTTTTTATGAAACTGTTTTATATAATTGTTTAAAAATTTCCTTATTTTTTTTACTAATTTTCGAAAAAAAAAATATTTTTATTTACAAACTCAAAAATTAAATTTCTTATTTTTTAATTTTTTGAAAATATATTACCTATAAACTATTTGCGATTTTCTTTTCAGGATTTTTTTTATTTTAAAAATCTATAATTAAATGTTATTTTATTTTTTATTTATATTTTTTAGAATATTTTTATTTTATAAGTATTTTTTATTTTTATTTTTATCTTATATTATTTTTAGAATTTTAAAATAAATTTTAGATTTTTTTGTTAAGTTTCCTGAATTTTAATATTTTTTAATTTTTATATAAAAATATTTCGAAATTTATATAATTTTTTAAATGATTTACAAGTTTTATCGATTTTTCTTTTTTTATATTTATTTTTAGAATTTTTATAATTAACTTTAGAATTTGTTGTTAATTTCCTGAAGTTTCAATGTTGAAATTTTTTTTTATTTTTTATATAAAATTATTTAGAAGTTTATATAATTTTATATTTTTAATAAATTATTTTAAATTTTTTATATAATTAATAAGTATCTTTTCTTTTCTATTTTTCGATTTTTCAAAATAAAAGTATTTTATTTTTATTTTTTTTATTAGTGGCCACATGTTGTCATATTATTGGTACATGGGTCATAGCCTGAACTATGGCCGGAGTTGCAAACTGCAACAAAAACGCATTATACATGTTGCAATCAAAAATATTTTTTGTTTAGACTAGAAACTGGAAAATGGTTAATAGTTCAGTTGTAGAAAGCGTATCATAACATTATATTAAGCCCACAATGAATTCTATATATATTTGACCCCTAAAAAATTATTATATGTGTATTTGTGTTTCTGCTTTTTTTTATTTTATTTTGTATGTCTAGAAAGGTAGAAATCTATCTCAAGACTAAAACGGAGATACAATTTAAGTAATAACTTCAAACCTATGAAATCTATATTAATCTATATCTATATAAATATAAAAGCAATATACTGACAGGAAAAAAAAAAAAAAAAAAAGTTAGATAAATTCTCCATAGGGTTGAGCCAGACTCTATTATCTCACAACTTGAATTCAAATACTCACCATTTTGGATTCATGTAAATGGCCTCCCCATTAGATTAATGAGTTTCGAAATGGCACGACTTATTTGCAATAAAGTGGGATCTTTTATCAGCGTCGATTATGACTGAGATGGTGATCTCATAGGTGTTTTTCTTCGTATTTGAGTACGCCTGGACATTACGACTTCGCTTTCCCGAATTGTCACGATCTCTCACAAGGGAAAACAGATCAGATGTTATTTGCAATATGAATATCTGCCAAGTTTCTGCTATTTCTGTGAGATTATTGGACACACTGACCAGGATTGTTCCAAAAAACATGCATCTGCTACCAATTCTCCATCTGTGTTCCAGTATGGCACTTGGTTACGTGTCACTCCGTATGCTTCACCATTTTCAGCCCTAAAAAATCCAAATCCTCACCTAGACATCCTAATACTTCAGCTCAAACCCCTTTGGCTCATACTCCCACCACCTCATCCAAAACTCCATCTACCACTCCCCACATCATCACTGATCCTCCACCGACCACCTCTCCTATAACTCAATCCCAAGCAAATGCCTCCCATGCAAATATACTCTCTCATAATGCTATCATCCCTTATTCTTCATCCACCGACTCACAAACACCACTTTCTCCCACTAATGTCTCCTCCTCCAATCACCTCTAATAGCAGCAACTCTTACTCCCTTCCTCTACCACCACTCTCCTTGTTGCCTCTTCTTGCTCTGAAGTTGGAATCCCAACCTGCCATCATAGCTCCCTTCGATCTAAGGGTAACTGATCAACACATCCATCTTACTTCCACTCGATCTGTCAAACCTCTTAATTCACCCCACAAATTTCTTGTCTCGGTTCCCATCAATCTGGACTCTCTAGCTCGTAAAATAGCTTGGAATTTTAAATGTACTCAAACACAACTCACATCAACATCGACAAATCCACCCTCTCTTTCATCTCAGCCTCACCCCACGCCCATGTTATCCACCAGATGAAAGTTTCCCAGTCCCCCTTATTCTGTCCCAGTCGACACCTCTCCCCATAAAAAATTGCACTACTGTTGCTTTTGATTTGACCTCATTCCTTTGGTAACTCTCAAACAAATGGTTTCATTGACGGAGGTTGGCGAAATTGACCAGTCCCCGGGCACAATGAATATTATTAGTTGCAACTGTTGGGGGCTTGGGAACCCCCAGACAGTTCGTGAAATAAGCGAATTGGTTGGCAAGAAGTCACCCAGTTTAGTATTTCTTTGTGAGACTAAATCAAGTTCAGCCACTGTTGATATTCTGAAAAATCAACTCCGTTATTTTGGTGTCTCAGTGCCAATAATTGGGTTATTGGGAGGTCTGGCTTTATTGTGGAGACGGGCTTATGATTGGGGACTTCAACGAGGTCTTATATGCTTCTGAATTTTTGGGACAAGTCCCATGTGCAACTTAGCAAATGAATTCTTTTTTAGAAGCCTTAGATGCATGCAGTTTGACAGACCTTGGATTCTCCGGCCATAAATTTACATGGATGTGTTCTAATGTCCATCCTTATACTCAGCGAGGATGCCTGGATCGTGTTGTTGCTAATCAACGGTGGCGTTCCGCTTTTGCCCCGACTCTTATTCATCATCTCCCCTCTTACTTCTCTGATCATTCCATCCTCCTTACCAGCATTTCCCACACTATACCCTCTTCACCGAATCTCACTACTACGAAACTATTTCGCTTTGAGGCATGGTGGCTCAAATCCAATGAATGCGAGCAAATTATCAAAGATGTTTGGTCTTAAACGCAGCCTCTCTCTCTGAAAAGTTGAATTCATGTGCCATCAACGTTATTAGTTGGGGAAGTCATCTACATTCAGACCTCAAGAAAGACATTAAGATTATAAAGAAATCGTTATCTTCTCTTAAGGCTGGAATTATTACGCTGGCTGTCAAGAAGCAAATTATTAATTTGGAAACTCAACTGAATATTTTGCTTGATAAAGAAAATGTGTTGTGGAAACAATGAGCCAAGCAGCACTGGCTCCGAGATGGGGATCGAAATACCAGTTTTTGCCATTCATATTGAAGTCAGAGGCGGGATATAAGCTGCATCACCACCCTTAAGAATAGTCTTGGTAATAATTGCTCTTCTCTTGCCAAAATACAATAGCTTATACATTCCTACTTTACTGATATATTCAGTGCCTCCACTCCTAATTTATCTGCTTTAGACGAATCCCTAAGCCGAATTCAACCTAGAATGGCCGAGGATATGTGTTTGGAGCTGCTCAAGTCTTACTTTGGAGACGAAGTTATAAAAGCATTAAAGGAGATGCACCCCTACAAATCGCCTGGTCCGGATGGTATGAGTCCTATTTCTTACATAAAATTTTGGCATATTGTTGAAGTTGATGTGACTACTTTTATGTTAAACTTACTTAATTCTGGTATTATGCCTCAATCTGTAAATATTACTTTTATTGTCCTAATTTCGAAAATTGAAAAAAACTAATTATGTGAGTCAATTCAGGTCTACAAAACAAGCTTCTAAGGTTCTTGCTAATAGGCTTCGTTCATTTTTGCGTACTTTAATTTTGGAATCTCAATCTACTTTTACACCCGGTCGACTCAAACTATAATGTCCTTGTTGCCTATGAGACTCATCATTATATGAAATCGATACGTAGAGGGGTATTGGTCTCATGTTCGTGAATTGGACATGAGTAAGGCCTTTGATAGGGTTGAATGGGCTTTCATCTGTGTCGTTCTTGAGCTAATGGGGTATCCCTCTATTTTTACGAATCTCATCCTTGGATGCATTTCAACTGTCTCTTTTGGTTTCATGCTTAATGGTTCTGGTTTTGGTAATCTTGTTCCTACTATAGGCATTAGGTAGGGCGATCCTATATTGCCTTATCCGTTTATCATATGTGCAGAGGTTTTTTCTTGCATTTTGCAGGACTTAGTAATTTAAAAGCAGATTCATGGTATTAGAGTGGCTCGTTCCGCTCCGACGGTGTCACATTTATTTTTCGCAGATGACACCCTTCTCTTTGGGATTGGAACTAAGCAAGAAGCCTTAAACTTGAAGTTCGCCATCAAGCTTTACGAAGATTCCTCGGGACAGAGAAATAATTTTGACAAGTCTGGTGTTGTTTTCAGTCTGAACACACGAGATGAAACTAAAGCTTCCATTTGTGCTATCTTGGTATTCCTAATGTTGCTTCAAATGAAAATATTTAGGATTGCCCTCTGCTGTCAGCTGGAGTAAAAGAGAGGTCTTTAATAGTATAAAGGAAAGAATTCTTAAACGGTTTTGCGATTGGACAGAAAAGAAACTTAGCCAAGCAGGTAAGGAAGTCCTCATCAAGTCTGTTTGCAAGCTATTCCTACTTACAGTATGTCCTGCTTTAAGCTACCACATACTCTTCTCAGTGAAATTTCTTCATGTATAGCTTCTTTTTGGTAGGGTGTCTTAGCCACTTCTCGAAAAATACATTGGCTCCCATGATCTACTCTATCTCGAAGTAAAAGAGATGGGGGCTTGGTTTCAAATATCTTGGTGCTTTCAATTTAGCTATCTTAGGAAAACAAATGTGGCGTCTATTGACAAATCCAAATTCTTTGTTGGCTCGGGTCTTGCAAGTTTGATACCATCCACATGATACTTTTCTGCATGCCCGACTTAGCTCTCGGCCTTCTTATGTTTGGCGTAGTATACTAGAAGGCCAGCAAATTACTTTTCTTGGTTGCCGTCGGCTGATCTGTTCGGGAGAGAATACGAGAATTTGGGGTAACTGTTGGCTTCCTCGTACACCTAATTTAACTATTCATAGTGCTGTGATGGTGCTCCCACCCTATGCCTCAGCCAACAACCTTATTGATCTTATTTCTCGTACTTGGAAGAAACTCTTAATAGAGAAAAATTTTACCCTCAAGTATCAGCCCTCATGCAGCATCCCTCTGCGCCATACTCCTTCCTTGGATAAATGAATTTGGCATAATGCTCCTAATAGCAAACATTTAGTTAGCTCGGCATACAAGCTAATTTTTATAACCCCATAACTTCATCCTGCTGATCCTCTACCGTCTGGTAGCAGTTCTATTGTTAATCTTGCATGGAAGAAGATTTGGCAGCTTAAAGTTCCTTGTCGAATTCAACATTTTGTTTGGAAATACAGTTTTGATTCCCTGTCAACCTCCAAAAACTTGGCTCGACGACATCTCATGCATGAACTCGATGTCCATTTTGTGATGAGGAGGATATATCTTCAGTTCACCTTCTTCACCTATTCCATCTCGTTAGATGTGAGGTGCTTAGCATGTCTCTTTGGTTTTATTTTACAATTTCAGCAACATTCTCTTGGGTTTTAGTTTTAATATGTCATTTTGTCTAGTGATGATAACGTTGTAGCTTATGTGTGCGTTATTGCGAACATTCTCCTGTATTTTTGCAAATAACTTTATTTTTAGCGGTTTTCAGGGGGATCCTCTTATTATTGTAAAACTTGCGGCGCGAACTCTTCAGGATTTTTAGTTAGCTTCGAATATGGTATCTAATGTTGGTAATGTGTTGCCCAAACCACTTTGTCGACAGCCTCCAAAGAATAAATTTTGTATTAGTTTCGATTGTGTTGTTTGTTTTCATGGTAATTTTTCATCCGTAGGCATATGCATGCTTGATCCCAATCGTGTATTTGTGAAAGTTGTTGTAAAATCCTTCCATGGCCAAGCTTACCCTGAGTTTGCAGAATTGTTGGCCCTACGAGAAGCTCTATATCTTGCCCGCGACTACGGTAGTGATGATTTTATCATCCTTGGGGATTCTACCACTGTGATCTTGGCTCCGCAAGGGATGGCTAATTGTGTTGCATTCTACCTTCCAACTCTCTTGGACATAAAAGAGTTCCTCTTCTAGATACCATCTACTCGTCTATTTTGGGTTCGCTGACCTGAGATTTTCTTAGCTCACAATTTAGCTTCTTATGCAAAATGTAATAGATTGAACTTTTTGAAGTGGACTTTGCCTCCTCCTTTCTTATGCCAAATAGTGTTGGTTGATTTCAGTGTTTCATAATGAAAATACATTCCTTTTATAAAAAAAATTATTAAATATGATGTAAGGAAATGTTAATGAATTGCCAATCTCTAGGTTTATAATATTTACATGTTAAAGAATACTTAAATTATTAATGTTTTTTTGTTAATTACGCTATTTTCTTCAACTTTAATATATATGTGTGTGCGTGTATGTGTGTGTGTGCCCTAACAATGAATATAAATAGAAAAACTTATTATTAACTTAATCATAAAAAAGATTAGTATATAACACACTTTTGGTTCAAAATTAGTTTTTTATGACACTTATTACAGTTTAATAATCTTTTGTAACATTTAATCTGACATCATTTATACTACATATATAAAAGGGTTAATTGGAAAAAATACATAACATTTATCTTCATTTGCAATATAGTCATATCTTTTTAAATTTCTAATTTAATGCATAATTTTTAATCTTTGCAATTCAATGCACCGTGTGATTTTTTAGATAGTACATTGATGATATAATCACGGATTAGTTCCTACTACCATGGTGGAAGCGATATATATGAAAATAACGTGAGTTTTCTTTTCTTTTTAACCAATATTTTCAATTTACTTAAATACGCATAATTTATCGCATATTAGATTTATTTAACTAGCGCAAATGTTGTTGTATTTTAAGATTTGAAACAATCTTTCTTGGCTAAGTGAAGTGGCATCTTTCGAAGAAGCGGGTATCGAGTGACAAATCATCAAAACCTCCTCAAAACCACGATCATGAATGAAATTGCAACCATTAAGAATTTCATGCATTCTTTTTTAAATAGATATATTAAATTGTAAAATATCATAAAAGCCATGCAATTTTATGTAAGTAGACACATACAAAATAGTTATACATTGCTACAAAATTGAATCAAGAACAATCGAAACTTACTAATATAACACCTAACGCTCCAACGCTTGATTTGAGTTTTGCAAACAAGAATTACGTGGTTGGGTCAAATGACCTACGTCCACGGAGGTGATCTAGATTTTTTTTGTTGTTGATACAAGATACAAGATACAATAGATTGAATCATGCACAATCACAACACATGAAACACACACATACACATAAGAGCTTCTTCTTCTCTACTTTACAACTTCTATGTGTTTTATCCTTCAATCTACCTCTCTCTAGTTTCTTACTCTAAACTGAATAGACCAACAACTAGAGCTCTAAAATTGAGTGAAGAAATACAAGACAGATGATGGCAATTTACACTACAGAATAACAAAAAAATCATTTTTTTCCTTCTCAGCTTGAAAGATAACGGTTCTTGAAACCGTTGTAGAAAGCGGTTATAACTGAATGAAAATTGTTGTCTTTGACAACTTGTTTTCCAACTTATTTTTGCTTTCTCAAATGCAATCTTTTGCTTCTACAACTCACCAACTTAGTGTGATAAGCCAAATTATCTCACATACATAAAGATAACTTTTCGTAGATTTGGAGTAATTATGTTGAATTTGGATATTTATAACTGAATAAATATAAAAAGTAACACTACCAGATAACTTGAAACAATTGTTTTCTAGAGAATTGTAAACTTGAGTTATACACGTAGTGTATGCATGCAATTAGGCTGATTTATAGAGTCATTTTGGTAGTATTTGCATACAAATTCGGTTGATTTATGTTCAAATTTATATCTTGAGCTAATGACAATTTTGCTCGTTTTGTAGCAAAAAGTATAATTTTAAGGTCAAAAGTTCATTAGGACGAAGCTTGAAGAAGAAACGAGCAAGAAAAGAGGTGAAATGATGAAAAAAGTGGAATGCAGCGTTCAAATCCTATCCTGACACGTCTTCCATATTTTGCCCATATCTTGTGATCTAATAATCCAAATGAGGTGAAATTGTGGCATTAGAAAGCTAATTCAAAGGCCTACAACTTTGCAAGAAATTGCCAAAGCCAAAATTGGACTGGAAGATCTCCAAATACGACTTTGATGTTGGACAAGTAATGCAGCTTAGGCCCATTACTTGGCCCGCTAGTCAATAGACGCATTTTTGTGCAGATTTCCCATCCCACATCAGACTTTCTCCTACTTTAGCCTAGTTACGTACTCCTTTAAATACCGCAAGACTCTATATATCAAGGAAACAAAGGCCCTTTTTGTTTATGGCTGTGAGTGGTTGAAGTACTGTAGGCTGTGGGGAATATAGTGGAATATGGAGGTTGGGGTAAATAAGTAAGTGTTTGTTTATGTTGGTTGGAGATTGGATTGTGGGGTGATTATAATATAAAATGTGTTAAAGTTGATTTGATGTGCGTAAGAGTTAGTTAGTGAATGATTGATTATTGATTAAAATGTGGATTGAGAATGGTGTTTGATTAATGATGTGTGTAAGAATTAGTTAGTGGTTTGATGATGTGTGTGGGGATTGTGGGCAATTTATTACTCACAACCGGTGGGCAAACACGTAAAGGGTTGGGCTCAATCCACAACCGATTGGCCCAACCCTAAACATACAGGGCCAAAGTTAGAATCATAAAACATCATATTAATCATCTTAGAGGATCGAATCAAAGAGCAAGAAGCGTGAAGCAGAGAAGATCAAGATTGAAGACTCCTGGTTTAGTCGTTATTGTTTATTTTATTGCTTTTAGAATGTTTGTCCATGAATGTTCTTTGGTTTTAATTGTAGACATGAGTAGCTAAATATGTTTGTGTTCTATAACTAGAAAATAAGTTTACGTTTGATTATGTTTTGATTACTATTTTATTCTAGACACCGTTCATTATTCTTATCGTATGTTTTGACTTTTATGTTATGAATCGATTAATTTAGCCATTTAGTTTGTTCTACTTGCTTAATAACTTGAAGCACGAGAGGGGAGGGTTGTTAATAGATATACAACACATAACATAAGTATCCGAGAGGATTGGGATACTTGTGTAGGCATTGGTTTTAGGATCCCTTTGGATTTACATATGTGATAGTTAGCCTGAGAGGATAATTATTTGTATGCAGTCAACATGTTAACATCGTCCGAGAGGGGGAGGGGGGATAACTAGAGTAGTGCGGCCTAATAAGAATTCAAATTCAATTTAATAGTCTAGAATATTAGGATAATCATACATAGGAAATTATAACTGAAGTCGAACCCTAGAATACGTTCTTCTATCTAATTTATTCCTTTGTGAGTTCTTGTTGCTTCTTCGAGAGTTTTACATATTTTATTTATTATTTTTATGCACTTTTAGTTTAATAGATAAAAATAATCATTCTATCGAGAGTCAAGATAGTGCTGATCTATTACGATTAAGGCACTAAATTAACATAAATAAACAGTCCATGTGTGATTGACCTTACTCACTACTAGCTATAGTAGCACCGTATACTTGCAGTAACACTAGAGTTAGAAAAAATGTTGTCACTGACTATTATAGATTTCATAGATACTATGAATTGGAACTTTATAGAATAATAAATTTTTTTTTTAAAGAATAATAACTAATTAGAATTACATTACTATTAAAAATTAAATTTTGTAGTTTTCAAATTGTCAAAACTGATCAAATCCGTTCAAAATAGAGAATAGCTCTCACAAAAAGTACATTAAAACACAAACATTAACACACACAAGTAAGCTCATAAATTTTAAAAGCAATTGGAAAAATGCTAAATCAGGCCCTGGAAAGAGTTTGAATATTCTTGGTCAAATTAGAACATACAACTTATGATGGAGATCGGTTCAAGTTGTTTGTCTGGAAAATGAGAATCTTATCGGAAGAATATGAAAGAACTAATTTGATCTATACAAATTTATCTTATATATAATAAAATAGAACCTCTACAAATAGAAGTCAGACATATTTGTCCTCCTATTTTACCTTCTAAAAATAGTGGGTTTAAATCAAAACTAACATAACATAATAAGAGATTTGTGTTTGTATGGTAAAGATTTGTATATATATATATATATATATAAACTATTCCAAAAATCAATTCCAAATTTAATTTTGTTGCCAATTAACTATATAAAAAATATATGTGACAACTTTTAATTGATTCATTTTACAATAAAAATAAAATAAGTTAAAAAGCTAATAATGAAAATAAAATAAATTAAAAAGAAAACAATAAATGGTTCTTTTTCTATTTTTAATGTAAAATGTATCAAATTGATCTTTTTCATGATTTTTAATTTGACATCTATATTGCATATTTTAAAATAAGTTATATTCAAAATAGGCAATTGATTGTCGATTATTAAGGTTAGATTTATTTTTATAATATGAGTTGAATTATTCGACTCGGTCTAAGATACAAATGAAAATTAAATAAATAATAAGAATATTTTTTACAAATACTTATTAATTATCTAATCTTTTTAAAATATTAGTTAATTTGTTCTAATGTTTTTTAAAATTTTATTTATATTTGATGAACAATCCATATATTAATTATCTTTCCTAAAATATTACAATTGTTTAGATAAAACAAAAATTAACTATTTTTCATTTTTTCTACAAAGAAAAAAAAAATGCTGGAGGAACACATGTGCCCACTTAGGGATGGAAACAATTTAGAGATATGCTTTATTTTTTGTAGCTTTCTTCTCTCCCTCTCAGATGTTTTGATTTTTCCAATATCTTAAATGCACAAATAATATTTTTAATCCATTTATTTTATTTGCAATAGATAAAGAAACAAACATCTTTTCTTAGTATTTAATCTAGACAAAAAACTTGTGTGAGACTGTCACACCGTGTGACAGGAAAAAAATATCACTTTTTGTAACAAAAGTATCACTTTTCTTTTTAAAAAAGTATAATTTTTTGTAGCCAAAGTATCACTTTTATCTGTAAAAGTATCATTGTAGCAAAAGTATTACTTTTATTTTTAAAAGTATCACTTTTATCTGTAAAATTATCATTTTATCCTGTAAAAGTGTATTCCGTTACACGTGAGACCGTCACACACAAGACTCACTCTTTAATCTGATACTGATATTGGATCTTTTGATATAATATATTAAATTTGAAATAACTAATTAATGGTTTGTTGGTTGGTTAGTATGCTTAGATTTGAATATTTATTATGATTTGAACTATTTAAATTGGATATGAGTGACAAATAAAAATAAGTTAAATAATTTTTATTAGTGAAATTAAAAGTTATTAGATAATTTAATATTATTTTATTTCATAACAATTAATTTATTCAATTATTTGTCTTTGATTTTTTTATAAATAAATTTACTTCAAATCTTGCATCGAACGACGAAAAATTCAAGTTTAATAAAAAAACAATAAGATATTTTTCTTTCCACGTTCTTTTATTTTTTTGTTTTTATTTTTCTTGCAAGTCAGGTAGCGGGAGCTTCATGATAGAGTCTCTGCAGAAGCCCTCCTCCTGGCCCACTTCCCACAATCTGCGGCTGTTGACTTATTACTTGCATTCGGATCATATTTTCTTTCTTTGGATCGATGTCATGTAGGGATGTAAATGGGTCGGGTAGGGTACGGGTATGCTTCCCCCATACCCTACCCTATTTGATTCGGGTACGGGTACGGGTAATACCCGTCGGGTAATCGGGTTGCCCGCGGGTAATCGGGTTACCCGATTGATATATAAAATATTATAAATAATATATAATATGTATATATATCATATATAATGTGATACAATAAATCAAATATAACATATATAATATGTAAATGTTACATTATATGTTATTTTTATATATTAAATCATATATTATAAACATAATATATTAAATATAATGATAATTATATAATATATAACATGTAAAATAATACATAAGTATGTAATCGGGTAGGCGGGTAGGGTAATCGGGTAGGGTAAACGGGTAATATGCTAAACCCGTACCCTACCCTACCCGATGTCAAAAATATCGGGTTCGGACGATACCCGACCCTATTACCCGTTTAACCGTCGGGTAGGGTTACCCGCGGGTAAAATTGACATCCCTAATGTCATGGTGCTTCCATGGTTGATAGTTTTTTCGCACCTTTGGTTTTTTCCACTGGATTTTGCCATTGGTGGATTTTAACGACGCCAATTAGCTCCCTACCACCGTGATGGGATTCATTTATGCTCTGCGAAGCATGCTACTAGTTGTGGTAGATCAAGCGGTGATTCATGTGTTGCCCTGCCATGCACCATCTGCAGTTGCAGACTCCTATTTGCTCACCGATATTTCCTGCCGACTTGGTCCTGCTCTTAGGGCTGCTATTTAGTCTTGCTAGACTTTTTGCTATTGTTGTTTATAGCTTACTACCGACTTGTGATAGTTGATTTGACATTTCATTTAGATTGTCATTTCCAAGATTCGACTTTACCATACTCTATTCTGGATTTCTACTTTGGCATTTTGGCCACCTAGCGACTTGCAATAGATTTTCCTACCACCGGCGGTACCAGTCCTTACGGGTCCGGTATTTGTCGTCGGTTTGGTCGGACCCCGATCGATCGCTATACATTCATTTTTAGGTCGTATCTTCCTTATCTAATGTCCTATAGAGGTAATTAAAGTTTCCACATGAAGCTGAGATGAAGCTCTACAACTTTCTAGTTGACGTTGAAAGCTAATTCGGAAAGGAAATTACCCTGAATTACTGAGAAGAATGAATCGGGTGCGTTCAAGGGGTCCAACCCAACATTTATGAAGACCAAGAAAGCTTAAGTTTCATTTTGACTCTTTTACCCTTACGAAGGGTCTTTTCGGCAGAAAAGGGATGAGGAGTGGGAATATGTCTCCCTTATTAGAATCTTTTCTCTCCCAATATGAGGATCATTTTTCATTTGTAAAAAATCCTACATTCTAATTACTCTCTCTTACTTTTCTCTCACTTTTCTCTCTAGTATAGAACTAAGGCTCTTCATTGTACACAAGAATTCTACCTAGGGTTCTTGGAGACTTGGAAGAACAACAATAAGGAATTGAAGATTTCTCCTACATTTAATACAAGACTAAGCATTCCTTCCCTCTTATTTATTTCTTTGCTTGCATTTATTACTCTCTCTCTCTCTCTCCCCCTCCCTCCTTATATTTAATGATGTTTGGAGTGTTGTCAATACCTTGTGAGTAGTAATTATGTGGTTTCTAGGGTTAGGAATAGCACAACCCTAGGGTTATGAATTATTGTTAATTGCTTGATTGATTATTGAGATTTTTGTGTTAGAGTTGACATTATGGGTATGTATGGGTTATACCGTAGGCGTAGCTAACCTAGAGTATATTGGTTCTCTTCTATGGGCCTATGGGGGACGATCAAGGAACCTGAATCATTAATGTCGATCTCGTAGAATATCTTAAGGCCTCGTTTCTTAGGCAAAAAAATTCACTTGGTTTGGGGATTACTGGGTTAATAATGTCGTTGCCGGGGAGGATTTCCTCCTTGTAGAGCCATTTAGGGTCGATTGTAGGTTAAGATTAGGGTTGTTTTTATTTGTTTGATTACTTGTTTATTGTCAGTGCTTTGGACATTGTGTGTTGCATATTGGTAGTTAATTTTTAAAAATTTACAATATGTTAAATAGAGGAAAGGGCAAGTTTCAGTACACCAAAATTATGACTTCCTACTCCCGGCTCATTAAGCCCCAAAAACTTGCACCGGAGCAGAAGTCATTCCGGCCATGGTAAACTTGCCCCGTGGGATGAAATTTAGTGAAAAAGAAGAGGAGGATCCCTGAGCATTTAGAGGAATTTTTACAAATTTGTTTGGACGAAGTTGTTCAGAAACGGCCGAACACAACACACATAAATGGAAATGAAAATAAATTAAACACACATTTACGTGGTTCAAATTATGAAGTTCTACATCCACGGAGACTCCTCACACCTCAATTCACTAAACTCAACTGGAGATTACAAGAATTATACAGAAATTAGTAAACCCTTAATTCTGAACTCCGAATTAGGTCAAGAACCCTAATCTCTAAATTCTCTCTCTACAGTTTTGTTTACAAAGGGAAAATGAATGAATTGAATTCGCCACAAGTTGCTCCTGAAGTTAGATATAGGAATTGGACTAAAATAACCACCAACAATCCGTTGTAACCTCTTGAAAAATGAGCTGCAAGTTGCTAACAGAAAAGCGGTTGTGAAAACCGTTGTTAAAGACGCGTGAAACTGTTGCATAAACAACTCATGCCACTTGTCCACTCGAACCCGGTTCAACTTGCACCATTTATCTGTTCATTCTAAAACCCGGTTTTTCAGTCCGGTTCACATGGTTCTTTTCCTGGTTCTTGATCTTTAATATACCCTATTACTTAACTTCACACACACTTGATGATATTGACTTCAATCTCACAAATCTCCACCTCAATGAATTAAGTGTTTCTCCACACCTCAACCTGTCTTTACTTTTAACACTTAAATACATTGTTCAAGCCCCATAAGGCTCAATCAATGCCTCAACTTGGTCCCTGGTACAACCTTGAATAAACTATCAGCTGCATTCTCCTCAGTATGCACCTTCTTAACTTCAACTAAACTAGAATCAATCACATCTCTTACAAAATGCAATCTTACATCAATGTGCTTCGATCTGTCATGAAATGCTTGGTGTTTTACCAAGTGAGGTGCACTTTGATTATCACACAGAATAGTAACACATTTATGTATTATTCCCAGGTCCTTAAGAATGCCTTTTGCCAAACAACTTCCTCGACTGCATCTGTAACTGCTATGTACTCAGCTTCTGTAGTGGAAAGTGCCACCACTGGCTGTTGAATACTTCTCCAGTTGACTGCAATACCAAATAATGTAAAGACATACCCTAAGATAGATTTCCTGGTGTCTAAGTTGCCTGCAAAATCTGCATCCACATAGCCAAGTAAAGTAACAGTGATTCCAGTTTTCCTTTCAAACTTCAGACCAAAACCTGCTGATCCCTTTAGATACCTTAAGATCTGCTTTAAAGCTTCCCAATGAACTCTATCAGGATTTGACATGAATCTACTCACCAAAGAAACACAATTGGCCAAGTCAGGCCTACTGCATATCATTCCACACATTAAACTCCCTACACCACTGGCATAAGGTATGTGTTTCATGTATTTATCCTCTTTTGCTATCTTGGGGCATTGATCCTTGGATATTTTAAGCTGCTGACTCACAGGAACACTCAATGTCTTTGCCTCATGCATGTTAAACCTCTTCACCACCTTCTGCAGGTAATTCTTTTGAGACAAATACAGGATTCTAGCTCTTCTGTTTCTCAAAATATCCATCCCTAAAATTTTCTTAGCTTTCCCCTAGATTTTCATGTCAAACTCTGAGCTCAATTTCTTCTTATGTTGTTGTATCTTATGCTTACTTTTGCTTGCTATAAGCATTTCATCTACACAAAGTAATAAGTACACTTGATCTGTTTTTGAATCCTTCTCAAAGTACACAAAGCTATCAAATAAGCTTCTAGTGAAACCAACATTCAGCATGAACTCATTAAACTTCTTATTCCACTATCTTGGACTTCGCTTTAACCCATAAAGTGATTTTCTGAGATGGCAAACCTTCTCTTCACTTCCAGGAACCACAAAGCCTTCAGGTTGCTTCATGTAGATGTTTTCAACTAGATCTCCATGTGAGAATGCAGTCTTGACATCAAGCTGCTGTAATTCCATGTCTTCTTGTGTGATATTTGACAGGAGAAGTCTGATAGAACAATGTTTAACCACATGAGAGAACACTTCATTGAAATCAATGCCCCCTCTCTGTGTAAAACCTCTGGCTACAAGTCTGGCCTTGTATCTCACTTTTCACTGTCTCCAGATTCAATTTTGCTCTTGTAAATCCACTTAGAACTCACCAGTTTCCGTCCTCTTAGTTTGTCAACCATGTTCTAGGTGTTATTTCTTTCCAGAGATTCCATTTCTTCAATCATAGCACTTATCCAGTGCTCACATGCATTACCACTTACTGCTTCTAAGTAACTCTGAGGTTCATCATGTTCTATGTCTTCAGCAATAGTAAGTGCATAATATACACTACCAGCTTGTCCATAAAAGTCAGGCCTCTGGATTTACCTTCTTGGTCTGTCCCTGGCAATGCTATAGTTTCTGAGATTTGAATTCACAGGTGGTGCTTCTTCTTCTGATGAACTTTCACTTGATTCTTGATCTAAGTGTTCAATTCTTGGTGGAGTGATATCAGGTGAAGGCTCCACCTCAACTGAGACTCTCTCAGGTTCCACAACCCCTTCAAACTCATTTGTACTACCAGTAGAAGTATACCCCATGACATTCTCATTAAATTTCACATCCCTACTTATCATAAGCTTTTGATGTCCTTGTTCTAAACAACACAACATGTAACCTTTCACCCCTTCTGGATAACCTAAGAATGCGCATTTGAGAGCCCATGGATCAAGCTTATCTTGCTTAATATGGGCAAACGTAAGACAGCCAAACACCTTCAAGTCTGTGTAATCTGAAACCTTTTCACTCCATACTTCATCAGGTGTTTTGAATCCTAGTGCTGATGAGGGTGATTTATTGATGAGATAACATGTTGTGTTAACAGTTTCACCTCAGAAAGTGTTTGGCAATCCAGCATCAGCCAACATACATCTCATTCTTTCAAGGATGGTTCTATTATATCTTTCTGCAATTCCATTCTGTTGTAGATTCATTGGCGCAGTTTTGTGTCTTGTGATTCCTTTCTCTTCACAAAACTCATTAAACTCTGTAGATAGGTACTCAAGGCCATTATCAGTTCTTAAGTGCTTGAGCTTCTTCCCTTTCAAGTTTTCCATCTGATTTAACCAGTTCTTGAACTTGGTGAATGCATCACTTTTGTTCCTCAGCACAAACACCCACACCTTTCTACTGTGGTCATCTATAATAGCCATGAAGTATCTTCCACCACCATGTGTTTCTGTCCTTGATGGTCCCCAGATATCAGAATGCACATAATCAAATGGTTCCTGAGTTGTGTGAATTCCTTTCCCATAAGGAAATTTATGTGATTTGCCTAATGCACACTTATCACAAAATTCAAGTGATTGTGATCCTAAATCTTCAATAATACCTCTCTTGGATAATTCTTTCAATCTTCTCTCCCCAATGTGCCCAAGTCTCTTGTTCCAGAGCATAAGATTAGCCTTGCTCAACACATTATCCACACAACCAGAGAAAGGCTGTCCAATCAAAATGAATAACCCATTGTGTTTTCTCCCTTTGATTACCACTTTCTTGCCTTTGTTTATGTGTAAATATCCATCTACTGACCTAAACTCACATCCAGTAGCATTCAAGGATCCTAGGGAAAGTAAATTTATCTTTAATCCAGGCACATACCTCACATTAGAGATTGTTCTTGTGACACCATCAAACATGGCGATCTTCACTGATCCAATGCCTTGTACTCTACATGACTGGTCATTTCCAAGTAGCACACATCCTCCATCTTCCTTCTTGAAGTCTTGAAACCAGTGCTCATGAGGACACATGTGAAATGAGCATCCAGTATCAAGGACCCACTTATTATATATCTTTGAATATGAAACATTCAAATACCTTTGCAGAATCAATGTCTTGTTCAACAGCTGCTGCTTCTGCACCTTTTTCCTCAGATTTCTTCTTCTTTGAGGGACAGTTCTTCTTCAAGTGTCCTACCTGTTTACAGGAGAAACATCTCCTTTTCTCCACCCAATCACCAAATTTCTTTGACCCATCAATTCCAACCTTTCCTTCTTTGGAGTTCTGCCATTTCTTCTTTTGGTTGTTTTTCTTGAATTTGATGTTCAGCCCTTCACATGCTGGATTGGATTTCTTGTCACGTTGAAGCTGTAGACTCTTGGTCTTCAAGGCATTAAGAATTGAGTCAAAACTCAGTTTATCTTGCCTTCCAAACATGAGAGTATCTCTGAAATTCTCCAAAGATCTTGGAAGTGCATTTAATAACATCAAGGATTTTTCTTCCTCTTCCATTTTCACTTCCAATTCTTTCAGCTTATCCAGCATCCTGCTAAATTCATCTAGTTGATCAGATGGTACATTCTCATCACTCATTTTGAAGCCAACGACTTCTGTTTAAGGAACAACTTGTTGGTAACAGACTAACTGATACAGTTCTTTCAGTTTTTCCCAGGGTTCAATGGTTGTTTTGCACCTGGATATCTCCTTTAACGGCTTGTCTCCAAGGCAGAGTATGATCATACTCAGTGCCTTTTGGTCTGTATCTCCAAACTTTGGCTTATAGGTTTTAAAGCACCTGCAAACCCGTTTTGAATCAAGATTGCATTCATCTTGATCTTCCACAAACTAAAGTCATTCCTCCCTGAAAACTTATCAAGATCCATCTTCATTCCAGCCATCCTCTCATGCTATCATGGAAATGAGTTTCCCACAGATGGCAACACTTGTTGTGAAAGGATCAACCACAAGGAATAATCACAAGGAATCACAGAAATGTTCGGATGAAGTTATTTAAAATGGCCGAACACAACACACGCAGAACTGGAAATGAAAACGAATCAAAAACACATTTACGTGGTTCGACCTATGAAGTTCTACATCCATGGAGGATCCTCATATCTCAATTCACTAAACTCAACTGGAGATGACAAGAATCATACAGAAATTAGCAAACCCCTAATTTCGATCTCCGAATTAGGTCAAGAACCCTAATCTCTAAATTCTCTCTCCACAGTATTGTTTACAAAGGGAAAATGAATGAATTGAATTCACCACAAGTTGCTTCTGAAGTTAGATATAGGAATTGGACTCAAATAACCACCAGCAATCCGTTGTAACCTCTTGAAAAATGAGTTGCAAGTTACTAACAGAAAAACGGTTGTGAAAACCGTTGTTAAAGACGCGTGAAAACCGTTGTTAAAGATGCGTGAAACCGTTACATAACCAACAAATGCCACTTGTCCACTTGAACTCGGTTCAGCTTGCACCATTTATCTATTCACTCTAAAATCGGTTTTTCAGTCCGGTTCACACGGTTCTCTTCCCGATTTCTGATCCTCAATATACCCAACTACTTTACTTCACACACACTTGATGATATTGACTTCAATCTCACATTCGTGAATGTGTAAAGATTTGCAATGACCATATCAACGAATACTTGATCAAGCTCTTATAATTCACACTTGAAGGATCCACGAAAAAATGGTTTCGTGAAGAGTTGATCGTGCAATGGAGGCATGCAAATTAAATTATCGTATCTACCTCTACTAACTAGTAGCAGTGACAAGTAAAGGTCGATCCCACAAGGAGCAAACAAATTGATTACATTTCTGGTATTAATTACTAAACAAAGAAAAATTGAATTGGCACTACAACATTTTCATAAATAGACAACAATTAAAAGACAACAGTTTTTTCCAGCAGTGTTGTCTATTCATGAATTAACAACAATTTTACGGCAATCTGTTGTCTATTAGTGACAACACAGGCTAATAGACAACAATTTTACAACAGTTTTCAACATATGTCATCTTTGAGCGCCCTTTTCCACAGATAGACAACATTTTTAATGACAATTGCCCAAATTTGTTGTCTATTGGAAATACATTGCTCCAATAGACAACATTATTGTCAACATTTTCGAAAAACGGTTGGAAAAAGATATTTTAATTTACAATACTTTTATTATGTTGTAAAATTATTATTTTAATAAAGTCTTCAATAAAATTTTAATAATTAATAATATATTTGAAATAAAATAATAATTATGATTATATTTTATAGATTGAATTTTATTTTTATAAAGTATTCATTGAAATTATCGGGCCGACCCGATAATCTTAATATTTTATACGGTAATAAAACAGGACGGGCCAACTAATTTTAGGTCCGATTAAATTTTTGTTCGGTCCGACCCGATTAAATTTTTTAGGCTCCATCATCACTTTTAACAATTCACTATTTCATAAATTTCATTGTATGATTGGCTATTTCACTAAGCCCAAATCACATATCCACACAAAAGCCCAAATCTAATAATTCATTGGACAATTCACTATTTCATAAAACCCATTAAATGATTGACCCAAATCAGATATCCATCCAAAAACCCAAATCTGAAAAGCGCGCAAGAGCGCGGGCTTCTTCCCTTCTCTCTCCTCCTCTTCCATGAATCTCTCTTTCCCTACAACCTCCTCCCCCCGTCTCGCCGTAGAGCTCCGCCGCGCCGAAGTGGCAAACCTTCGCGTTGAACGACGGCTCTGTCACTATAATGCCGCTGCTCTTCACATGTTTGTGGACCATATCGATGCTTAATCCGGAGGTGTTATGTATGTAATCAAGTCCGTGAGCTATATCTGTCGCGATCTGCATACGCGATATCCATGACGAAAGCACAGTGAAATCGGGGTTAATTTTGCTCCTCAGGCACAAACCTAGGTCCGATCCTTGAACGAATTCGTAAATGAGATACATATGCTCACCGGAGATGGAAACTCCGAGGAGTTTGACTATGCTCGTGAAATGGCTCTTACTGATCACAGAAAGTTTCCGTTGAACATCGGAAACAGTGATCGATTTCCGTAGCTTTCGCTGGAAAACGACGACGTCTTTGCCGTTCAGAACGCAGCGCCACGACTGGGAGGAGGAGAAGGAGGTGGAGGAGTGCCGCTTGCCAAGGAAGTTGTTGGTTGCGGCGCGAATTTCAGCAAATGTGTTTTGTGTTTCATGCTTCTTGCGTCTAGATATGGTAATATCGAATACGACCACCTTTTTTTGTCCTAATTTTTTGCTTTTTCTTAAGTGTTTGTGTTTGCTTTTATGGATATCTGAGGGTGGGAAATATTTTGTTTGGTTTTATATCCATGAATTGAGAATATCCTGCATTGGTAATTAGATTGTATTAATCTAGAGTTGTGTTGTTGACTATTTTGGTGAATATCTCTTTTAGGATTATGATATGAAATGCTTCAAAGTTCAAATATGGAGATTCAAGATCATCATGGAAGGTATATTATCTCTCTTGATATTACTGTTATGTGATGCAAACTTGCAAGGCTTTGTCACTCTGAAATTTATCCTTAAGAAATTGCACTAGTTAGAATTGGATTGTGAGTTGCAATAAAATATTAAGGATGGGATTTAAGATCGCAGTAGATTGCTATTAATAACTTTATCGTCCTACTTCAATCCACCTCACATAGTCCTATAAATACTCTTCATTTGAAACAGAAATGTCCAATATAGCAAAACATTTATCTAACAATTTTGTGGTGGCAAATTTATTAAGGAATATTGATTGAATATTTTTTGTTGTTTCCTGATACAATAAACTGGTTATATTTTAGTAAATGTTATTATACAGTTTGATTGAATATTTTTGAATTAATTTTTTAGCTGAAGGCACTTTAGTCAGACACGAGTGTTTTGTATTAATTCCAATGACAAACGACCTTTTGCATGGTGCCAAGATATAGCTTCTTATCACGATTGGAAGAAGTTATGATATTTTATAGCTTTCCTTCAAATTTGTAGCAGCTATATACATATCTAGCACTTTATTTATTCAATGAAGAATTGATTTTAGTATTTACTTAAAAATATATAGCGTTAAATTTATTGATGGCTGTTTTACATTGCAATGGATTTGAAAATTTGCATAATCTGGATTTGAAAATCTGCATAATCTGGATTTGAAGGGATTTGGGTGAATTTTTGTCGATCAATCTCGGATAGTTTATAATTAATTGATTTTGTAATTCTGTCTTCAAAATTTACAGCCTAATTCTTTTTGGAGACATATTGCAGTGATGAGTTGTTAACTACAAATTGATACAACTCCGCTTAGATTTTGTAAATCTAAACTACAAATTGATACAACTCCGTTTCTTAGATTTTTCCTTCTCTTTTGCATTCATCTGCTCCTTGATTATTAAAAAATGATTAGTCTGTTAAAAGTTTGTGTATAATTTGCAGCCAAGAATCTATGTGGAAAGGGGAATGCACGAAAGCCAATTTGCTCTTATCAAGTATGTTGCCAGTTTGTATATTCCTTGAATATGATTCTTTACCCATCTGCGACTGACTTTGGTTTTCTATGCCATAATTAATAACAGATATACTCTGTTTTGGGTGCTACGTTTGAGTTCAAAATTTGTGCTCAACTATTTCTGATGGTAGTTTCTCATCCTTCGGTTAAGATAGGCTACATTCTTGAAATGGCTTTTCCCTTATTGACATTCCTTATGTGATTCAGATAAAGCCTGTTGTGAGGCCCGCCAAAGATATTATGAACATTCACCATTTTGATTATGCTTGGCACGAGTTATTCCCAAAAGGTATTTATTTTGTCATAAAGTACCTCCAGATTTGGTATGCTATATTCTCTACTATGTATGGAGGTTTTATCGGGGCCTTTGATCGTCTTGGCGAGGTAGTCACTACATCTTTAAGGAATTGATCACATTGTTGGATTTTTTTGACATTATTTGACACTTAGACTCACACTTGACGTATGTATGAATTAAGAAACTGCCTTATGCCTTTATCTGGAGGACATCTGTAAATGAGTAAGAAAGATTTTGAATAACGGATCCTGATGGTTCTAAATTTGGTATACATAAATCCTAAAACTACTGGTATAGGGCTTGAATTGGTTTTAGTTAACGGGAATTTTGTCAATAACAGGGTTGCATATTCAGAATGCATGATACATTTGTATAGTAAGTTGGCGATTATTTTGAGAAACAATTTGAGGTAGTTCTGTTACTTTTCCTTCCGTTAGATACCAGATATATATGTCATTCTATTTTATGTGAATTCTTCTGTCCAGATTGATGCGCATATTGGCAGTGTGAATTATCTAGCATTTTATAAACCGTATCACAAAACCGTGGTAATAAGTTGTGGTGATGACAAGTTGATTCAGGTGAGGTGGGTAGTGCTTATTGACCTGATTATCATCTATATTCCTTTTTTCTTTAGAGAATTTGTGTCATAATGTATAAAGGGAATACAAACAGTGGAAGAGTTATTGTAATACTACTTTAGGCTTCAGTTTTGTTACATAACCTTCATGTTTATATACATACGTATATTGGTGGCAAGTAAAAGACGAAAGTTGTTCTCTCTTTTTGCTCTTATTAGTGATTGCACTGATTGCATTTATGCTTCACTTATTTTATTTTTTAATGTTCTTTTGTCTACTGGTGAACATTGTTTCTTTACATTAGGAAACCTATGAAACAGTCTCTCACATCTACAGATGTCAAATACACACACAAACACACGAAAACACACATGTGTTTATGATTAATGTGGTTTCAAAATTAACAGAACCACATAATTGCCTTAAATGTTTTCTTTTTTTAGTTTTGGGGCATTCAAGAATAGTTGAATATCGTAATCAGTTGGTGGGGTCACTGGCTGTATCCTACTGTCGTGTTTAATTTAGAATTGTTGTTGATGGTGGATACAACCTTCTTGGCATTGTTAACCTTCACAAAGTGGATACAACCTTCTTGGCATTGTACGCTGACCTGAAGGTAAGTTGCGCAGAGTGAAAGTGGGACAACTTCCCCATATGGATGTCATTGCTTTGACTCCAGAAAATTCTCTACTTTTATATGTAAGTTGCCAAAGCTTTCACCTTAGTCTATATTAGTTAGAGTCTCCATTTGTACAGACTAAGTTTATATACATGTCCATAAAAATACATGATTCATTATTGCTATTTTGTACACGCCGGCTACTTTGATGTCTTTTCTCGCCTGCTACTAAGTTTATATATGCACACACACACACACACTTTCTCCTTTCTTATTTCTGTTGATTATGATGACTTCAAATTCTGTTAACTTCTACAGAGTTACGGTTTGAACTCTGTTATGGAGGTGTTCCATCTTAGATTTTTTCGGCTTATGTGCTTTTGGTGTAAACCCAATGTGATAGTCTATAAGAAAATCAGAGATCATTAGCCCCAGTTGTGGTCCTTACAGAAACAGAAGCTATTTTAGCATATGCATGATTGCTACAATAATTTTAAAAGATTACAATTACTTAGCTTATAGAATCAAATTTGGATTTTTGGTTGGTCTTGGAATTGTTTTACCCCTCAATGTACATCAATCTTTTATTGCTCCGAATGCATTTCATTATTTTTTGAAACAACACCTATCAGGTCCACTACTCTAATGAAAACAAGCTTTTAGTGGACATTAATGAGTTAACATCTCGTATTTTTAAACAGTGCCACATGTTTTTGTACATTAATTTTAAGTTGGAGTTCTATTTTTGTCCTTTTGACTTTTTAGCTATGTGGCCTTTCATGATTGCAGTCAGGGAAGCTATGTTTGTGCAAATATGTGATGCCATCTCCTTTGGGCCTTTCAAGTCAAATGGACCTTTTAGGGACCAACAACATATGTGATCTGAAAATTGTAAACTTAGCTGATGTTGTGGAAGGGCGCATCACTCTCATTCTAAATAATGGACATGTAAGCAGTGAGTTTTAAGGAAGCCAAGGGTATTAAAGGGAAAAAAGGGCCAATATGGGAAATAATACCTGTAAGCACTTTACTTCAAATATGATTACATATGTATTTTGGTTTACATGTATTTTTATTAACATTTTTTTAGGGTCCTCGCCAACCCGATGATGTTCAGTGTGGTTTATATGTAATGCGTTTCATGAGACAAATCACTGAAGAAACTGAAACCATTGACCGGGTTTCTCTACGATCGATGGTAATTTTAACTAATGTAATTTTTAACATAAATAATATTACTTTTCTGTTATTTTTATGCGTTCGTAAAATGGAATTAATTATTGTTTCTTGTGTTAAATAGTTTAAACAAGTGGAATACAGTGTGGCAGACATTGATGAAGTTCGTAGTGAGTGGGCAGACTGTGTCCAAGATTACGTCTATGATGACTGAATTATGTTGATATGTCAATTGTCTTAAATGTTTTTTTTTTTAATGTTTTGTCTTGATGCTTCGACTTCATTCTTTTGTTAACGTACTCGTTTATAATATTTCCATTGGCAGGAAGGCAAAGAAGGTACATCTCTTTTGAAGAAGTTGCTGTGAAGTTTCAAATATTTTTAGAAGTCGTCTTAGATTCAAATTAGTTAATATTTTGTGGCGTAAAGTGGCAAGGAGTACACCTGTTATCCTTTTTGATGAATTGCACATTTTTAGATATTCCACAATCATGTTTTACCTTGGATTGGAGAGATTTATTTTGATCTATGAATGCATATTTGAGAGACGAGTAATTATTTTTAGTTTATAATTATTTTTAATAAATTATCTGTTAAATAGACATGATTTAAAATGAAGAACAACGGGTAAAAGACAACAACTAAAAGGAGCTGCTAAATTCGAAAATAAACACTAAATAAACAACGATTTAAATTGTAGAACAACGGGGAAAAACTGTTGCTAAAACTAACAAAAATAACGGTTTTAAGATTAAACAACAGATACAAACTGTAGTTAAAATTAACAAAGACAACAGATTATGTCTGTTATATGAAGTGTTGTTATCCATGGAACAGACAACGGTTTTTATTTGTAGTTAAAATGGTACTTTTAACAACAGCACTATTAATAACAGACTTATTTATAACTGGACAACAGCTAAATCTGTTGTCTATTTCAAAAATTCTTGTAGTGTGGGGGGAGTTTGGTTGGATTTAATCTAACTACTCAACTAATTCCATAAATGATTATAAACTAAAGAATTCAAACAGTTGAATAAGTAGATAACACAACTTTAATAAATATCAAAATAATATCAATTCTCCGTTCAGTATCCCCCTACTCATAGTGTGAATTAATTAACTAATTGTACCCGATAATCTATCCAACAACTCTCTAACTCTTAGAGCTGGCAAGGCCCAGCCCGATCGGGCTTTTATTTTGGCAGGCTGAATAGCGGGCTGGCCCGATAGAAATGTAATTTTGTTTTTCATTTGTTTGAAAGTGAAACTGACTTTGAGAAAGTGAGACTCTTCTTCCCCATTTCATTTTAGCGTGAATGCAAACACAACCACAGGGGAAAGGCAAGCAAAACCCTTGCCGCGGCCGCTGCAGCCTCCGAAACCCTTGCCGTCGGTGCCGCTGGTCGTTCAACGCCAGTGCCGCTGCTCCCTCCTCATCTCGTCGGTCATCTCGTCGACTCATCGTCACTGCTTGCGTTAAGAAGAGGTAATCTCAAACTCTTTTCCTGCCCCTCTTATCAGTTATCAGATCCTTATTAGCATTAATCTCAAACTCTTTCCATTGTCATTCGCACCTCTGATGCCATCGCCATGTCACCCGTGGCCCGAAGGCGAAGATAAAATTTTCGGTGCAAAAAATGGCATTTTTCAGGTGAAAGATCATCAATTTCAAGACATTTTTATGGTGGAAAAAATAAGAGAGAAAATATTATGGGTTAAATTAAGAAGCAAATATGTGGCAGAACATCTACTATCTAGGTCTTTGTTCCTGGATTCGAGTCATCGTGGGGGGAGGGGAGAGTTTTTTCTTTCTTGGGAAAAAAATTTTAAGAAGCAAATATGTGGAGGGACATGGGTTGACCGTGGCAGAGAGGGTTGATCATCAATGATGGGCTATAAATATAATCCATAAATATATAAAATAATACTAAGAATTATTCTGCATTTATTAGGCAATTCTTCTATTTGTAAATTGTACAACTTCTATATTATGTTCATGCCCCTGTCTAACTTATGCCCTCTGCCCAAAATGTGTGTATATAATAATTCTGCATTTATTTGGCAATTCTACTGTTTGTACAACTTCTATAATGTGTATATATAATTAATAATCAATTAATAATACTAGCAAACAAAAAACTTATCAGTTTTAGTGTAGAATAGAAGAATAGGGCGGAGAACATGTATATGATTAAATTTGAAGACAAACAAATGTAGCACATAAGTTTATAACTACTAGCACAAAAAGCTAATTAATTGATAAATTAATAGAATTTGCATTAATGCTATATAGTTTATAGACTAGTAGGCATGGATCAATAAAGAAAAATATGGAAATTGAAGAAAAGGAAAGAAAATTATTGGTGGGCTTTTTTGGCCCGATGGCCCGAGGTGCACGGGGCTGGGCCTAGCATTTCTAGGCCCAAAATAAATCGGGCCCGTCCTGACTCGACCCGGCCCGAGACTACCCCTCGACCAGACTAAGTTTGGCCCGGGCCATCCGAATTGTCAACTCTATTAACCCTAAATCGACAACAAGGTCTGTCGGTTCGAATTACCCCTTAAACTTAGTTAACTAAAATAAGCTTGTTAGCCAACCCTTTTTAATTCAATAACCTTGAACAAGCTCTCAAGATTTAATTCATTAAACGCATTAATTACTAGGATAATAGGTCAGACTAGACTCTGAATACACAAGATCCATTAGGATGACCAAGATTTGTGTTACTCCTAACGAATTAGTCATTAATTGCTATTTGCGATCATAAAATTACAACAATTACGGATTACAATTCTATAATCTAGCGATAGACATATCAATAATTAAATTTGACGAGCCCTATCAAATCAACTAATTGAAATCTCATAAATCAAATGGTCAAGTAACACAAAGAAACCATTGGATATAAATCAAAACACAACTACAGATTTATTAATATAAAACACGAATAGGATTCAACATTCATTCGAACGGGTAAAAAATAAATTAGCTACGCATAGTAATCGACAAATATAAAATAAAAAATTCAAATGACAAGAATGAAAAGTAAAACTCCATTTCGGATCCGCCGCTCCAATGGTTCTGACTTCCACGTTACTTCAATCATCATAACCCTCTTGCTGACTTTTTTCTTGTAAGCCCAATTGGGCCTTTCCAAGCCAACAAATTGATGCCCATAGTGGGCGTTTTTTCCACTATCAGAGTCAACGCAAGGCCTTATGGCCTTTTAATGGCCCAATGTAATCCACATTTCTCCTCTTCCAAGACCAGATGGCCTTGATCTCCCAATGGGCTGCGTGACTAATTAGAGTCATGGGCCAATTTGGCCCCTTTTATTGCCCAATGCGGCAATCGAAGAATTCAGGCACCGTTTCTTCTACCAACTGGGCCAATTTTGGCTCAATTCTTCATTTACTCGTTGATCCATCCCAAGTGGTTCAAAAAGTATTTCAATTCCACTATAATTACATTAAAAAAAATAAAAATACACAACTTGGAGTATTTGACTTTAACGTGCAAATAAGTAGAAAAATAATCGGTGCATAATAAATAAAATGCAATAAAATCACATCCCTAACAGTCTAAATAATGCACATTTTTCTACTTATCAAATTCGCCCAAACTTAAATCATTGCCTGTCTTCAAGCAATTTAGAACAAAAACCATATAGGGAAACAAACAAGGTTATCCCTCGCTCAAACACCTCACCAATCACACTTGGGTTTTCTGTCACTTGGTAGGAAGAAGTACAAACTTTTCTTTTTAAAACCCACATAAACCCTGGACTGAAATCAAACTCCCCTCTACTTTATTGGTGAAAAGGCATTGTAATCCGAACTTCCCGGAAATGAACCACAATTTCGTCAAACATGCTTTGTTTTCCTTTTTCTTTTCAATTTTTGTCATGTTTTATAATATATACATTAACGAAATAAGAAATCAGTCGGGCCGTTGGATTAGACTTTATATCGAGGATCACCCCCTTTTATTCTCCATATCTTTTCTTCTTTTTTTTTTTCTTTTTTTTTTTCCTTTTTTTTATCTCTTGGGTGAGGGTTGGCAACTCCACACCATCCATAGGTTAGTCCGTGTGCTATTATTTATTTGTAACTTCTTTTGATTTTTACACTTGGACCCCCACGAGCAAGCAACAGATTTAGCCCTTCACCATCTTTTCTCTCATCATATTTTTCAACTAAACACCATTATCCCGAACACAATCATTTTTCAACCTAAGGGGGTGGTATTCACAACTACTCAATATTTCACCAATTCAAGCCCAACTTATTAGAGACATAAAATAAATTGACAAAATTAAACATACGAAGCACACTTGACAAACCAACTTCATCGGGCATAAATCAGAAACTAGTATCCTTTCACACAGTTTCGAGGTTATCCAATTTCAACAATTTTAACCAGAATTCATCAATTCAATCATGTCGACTACTTATACTCAAATGAAATACCCCAACAAACCAAACAACGCCCGCGTCATCATCAAGTTCCTACCCCTTTTTTATTTAATTATTTTTCTTAATGGAAAAGTAAACGTGTGAAAACTAGATGAAATCCTAAAATGTAATCTATATGAAAATATGACACAAAATGCAACAATGGAAACAACAAGCAACTACTATACGCGCAATTAACCCTCCCAAACTTAATTTTCAATCATCTCGCACAAGCACATAAATATAAGTAAAAAGAGGATCGCAGAATAGTAATAGTGTAAGGTCACCGGGTAGACTAGTGCTGCATTTTTTCTTTTCTAATCAAGGTGAGATACCTCAAGTCTTCTCTAACCTCTGTACCCCAGTGACAACTTTTGTCTGAAATCTACATTGGAGAGAAACTATGCAAAAATAATTATACTATTCTGATATGAAAAGAAATGAAGTACTGAAAGAAAAAATAAAAAAAATAAAGTATGGGTTGCCTCTCAAATAGCGCCTTTTCTTTAACGTCGTTAGCCCAACTCAAGACTTTTCTTTTAGAAAATATACCAAGGAGGTTTACGGGCTGGTCTTGATGATTGTGGCTCCTTTGCTACCGTATGTGTTTTCATTCTGATGTGTTTCCGGCTCAAATATGCAATTGGAGCCACATTTAAGATATACCCGCACTTTAGTTCTTTTTCACAAACTGTCTATGGCACATTGGGTGACCCAATGTGCGTCTTGCCCCCAATGTCTGGTGATATACTGGTTGATCCAGTATGCTTCTTCAATCCAATGTCTGGCAACATACTCGATGATACAGTGTACGTCTGACAATGCCTGATGGCACATTGGATGGCACAATGTGTGTCTCACATCCAATGTGCGTTTGTGCAACACAGACTTCGTTGCCCTCTTCATTTTGCAGCACTTGCACGATCTTTTCATCCTCTCTAGGTTGTTCTTTACTCCTCAAAATCAAGGCATTTTCATTATCAGATTTTCTTTGGGTTTTGACAGACCTAATTTCTTACCACAAAATACCGCAAGTGTACGGGTGTAGATGTGTATAGGGAAAGTCAAGGTCGATCCATAGGGAATGAGTTAACGTAGTTCGATACCCTAATTTTGACTATCTTTCTTTCCTTCCCTTCATCTTTTGACTATCCACTAGTTTCCCTTTTCTTTCCCAAAATCTTTTGCCCAACTACCTTCCAATTCTCCTCCCTCTTACTTGATTAATCCAGTTAAGGCCAAAGGTTTAAATCAAAAGATTTTCGGCTTGCAATGTTAGGCTATGAAATAACAGGTTATTAAGCTCAAATGGGTTAACTAGGGATAAATTATTAACTTCGGGTGCAAAAGGATATCTTTTCAAGGCTTAAAAATATGCTAAAACAAGAAATGCCTAAAATCATTTCCCAAAGTCACAACACATACTTGACACATTTATAGTAAAGACTCAAGGTAAGTTCTAGAGACTAGTACACATATTCAATCAAAATCACACCGAAAGAAATCATATTACTCCAAACAAATAGGCTCAAATTCTCACAAGGCTAATTTTTTATCAAATATTCTAAGTTTGAGCTCAGTTTTGTCTCAAATTACCTCTCATGCTATACTATGTGCTAATTTATCAATGTTTTACTCAAAATCACTTCATCATTAACACATCATCGTCTATCGTTTCCCTAAGTTTCTTTTTCTTTCACAACTCAACCAACTACTCTGGTTCATTACTTCTTGACTCCAATAACCAAATAAATAACTAAAAACATAAAACCTACTACGATCAACATGACTAGCAATGCAAATAACACAAAAATGGGCTCACAGACCCAATGACTAAAATGCCAACACAAAACGAGTACACAGGCTCCTCAAAGCACAAAATAAATAATTAACTAAGCAAAAGAGATAAAGCAGATAATGCGCAAAAATGTAAATAGCGACCAAGTCATCCCACTATTCACCCCCTCCCCCAAACTTGGTCACATGCCAAGTTTGTGGAAAAAGAGTGGCACGACTGGGTGCTCGACTCACAGATCATTGCGGCGGTGGTGGTTGGAATCCGTGTTGGCTTCAAAATTGAGCCATTGCATCCCAACGATGATCTTGCTCTTGTCTCCAAGCTCGGGTTCGTCTGAATTCCATGTATTTAAACTCAGTTCCACAAACTAACACGACCGCGTCGCAGCCACTAACCTTCTGTTTTGGCTTAGAATTTGATGCGACCGCGTCACAGCCTAGCCTACTACCCTGTATTTCAAGAATTGAGTTTTTGACGCGACCGTGCCTGAAACTCGGAGCGATCACGATGATGCTTCTACGTGACAAAAGTAATTTTTCGTCTTTTCGACCCCTACATCTTGCTATCGTGTTCTTTTGCTCTTGGTTCGTCAATGTTGATTCCTAATATCATAAAAACATTAAAACCACAAGTAAACTATAAAATAATAATTAATAACAAAACTTAACAAAAATTAAACAAAACGGTAAACATCGGGTTGCCTCCCGACAAGCGCTAAATTTTACGTCTTCAACCCGACGACCCTCTTGGTTTCTTTATTAACTAAAGCCCAACCAACTGTCGTTACTTGCCCTCGGATTAGTTACGACTCTATTTAGAAAGTTTGGACTATTTACAGCAGTATAAACGACACAACATTTGTCTGTTTCTTTTAGGTTTGTCCTATTATAAATGGGAAGTATGATTACTTCGTTTTGAATACGAAACATCAACTTCCCTTTAGGCATGTCTATCACCGCTTGACTTATGGCCAAGAATGGTCGAGCTAAAATGAAAGGGACATCCATATTCCCTTTCATGTCAACAACTAGAAAATCGCTAGGGAATTCAAAATGTTCAACTCGAACAAGTACGTCCTCTACTACTCCCAATGGCGTTAGTACCGCTCCATCCGCTAATTGGATAGTAGTAAAAGATTGCTTTACTTTCCCTATTCCTAATTGTGCATATATTTTAAGAGGCATCAGATTGACACTCGACCCTAAATCACACAACACATTCTTGAACACTTGACTACTAGTAGAACAAGATATGGAAAAACTCCCTTGATCTTTCTTTTTTGTTGCTCTTTTTGTGTGAGTATTTGTGTTCTCGAGGGCCTCATATCCTCATTTGTCTTTGCCTCTTTTTCAGCGTGTATCATCTTTGAGTCCTTTAGCTCACAATCAGCTTCCTTCTCGGATTTGTCCTGCACTATAGAAAATGTACTAGAGCATTCTAAAGGAACTGGGTTAGCAAAGACATTATCATGTAAATCTAATGAATCACTAAAAGAAGAAGGTAACATTTTATTATCTTTGTCATCTCTGCCTTCTTTCTTTTGTTGTTCTGCTTTCTCTCTTGCTACTCACTTCCTCTCTGCTCGTTCCTCCTTTGCCAACTTCTTCTTAGCTTCACGTTCTTCCAAGTTCTTAGTATGTTCGATGCGGAGTTGCTCATTCCTCTTTTTAATGGATTCTAGAGGAAATGAAATGGAAGGTATGTATGGGGGGACTTCTTTTCTTTTCGGTAGTTCTAACTCAGCTTCGACCACCTCCTCTTGGGTTTGTTCAATCCCTTTTTCAGGTTCTTTCTGCTCTTGACTTTCTTGTTCAATCTCACCCCTTGAGTGGATAGCATTACACTGCTCCCGTGGGTTGATTACGGTGTCGCTGGGAAATTGTCCATGCTTGTGTTGAGCCCCAAAAATATTTATCAACTGACTTAAGTTACTGGATATTTCTTTCATATTTTCTCCCAATAGCTTGATCTCCGCTCCTTGACTAGTCACTTGTTTGTTTAGCTCAATAAACTTTCCATCCATCTTTCTCTCCAGTTGAGCTAATTTTCTATCATGCTTTTCGAACTGTGACTGTACTATTTCCTCTTGTGTTGGATTTTGGCCATCATGGATCGTGCTATTTGTGACGGCAATTTCGAGTGGCAGATTAAACGAATTCTCCGTGTTTCCATAAGAGATGTTTTGGTTATTCCGGTTGGATGGGTATTGATTGTGCCTTGGCTGATTATTTTTGAAATTGTTGAAGTTTCTCTTATTTAAGATGTTAACTTCTTCAACATCTTCCCGTCCTGTTGACTGTTGTTCTGAGGTATCGATGTGCTCTGCTAACGTCAGACTAGTTAGCAGACTTACTTGGTTTGTCAAGGCAGACAACTGGGAGGTAATAGCATCGTTTGGCTCTGCTTCTACAACACTAGCCACTTTCCTTGGCTGATTTCTCTCATTCGGCCACTGATAGCTGGTTCTGGCCATTGCATCCAAGACTAAAAATGCATCTTTGACGTTCTTTTCCATCAAGCTACCCCCTACCGCTGCATCTACCTGGTTTCGTACTGGAGCAAGCAAACCATTGTAAAACTTACACACTTGTTGCTTCTTTGAAAACCCATGCCGAGGATAACTCTAGATAAGATCCCGGAATCATTCCCACGCTTCGCCGAATGGTTCTTGATCCATCTGCCTAAACTGATTGATCTTATTCTGCAAATCTAACATCTTGCTCGGCGAAAAGTACTTCAATAGAAATCTCGTGCTTAAGTCCTCCCATTCTGTTACATCATCTAGCGAGTTGAACCACTGAAGTGCTTTGTCTTTCAGTGAGAATGGGAACAACCTCATCTTTACTTGCTCGTGTGGCACATGTTTCACCTTTATAGTCTCTGCCAATCTGCGGAACTTGTTCAGATGCACATTCGGGTCCTCTAGTATGCTTCCACCAAACTAATTTTGTTGAACCATGTTTATCAGAGCGCGCTTCAACTCGAAGCTATTAGCATTCAATGGTAGTGGTTGCACTTTTCCAACTGATGATTTGGCATAGGGCGAAGACAATCATTTATGGGTGTGTTGTCCTCATGTAACTCATCTTATCTGATCTGAGCACGTCTCTAGCTGCTGCTTTGGTGGTTGTTGCTGCTGCAGATTAGTAACTCTGTCATCCAAACTGGCTAAGGCCCCCAATATCCGAGTCAATGCTTCCTCTTGGGTCAGATTTTGTGGAATATTTTCCATCTCGAATGTGGGATTTCTTCTGGTATGATATCTACCGGCAGTTGCCTCAATCTCAAGATCTAAAGGAACAAGATGTTCTTTCCCTTTTGACCTGGTTTACATGCGAAACCTAAAAACACCACCAAAAGAAATACCACGTAATACGAAAATTAACTAAATAAATAAATACCAAAATTAAAATTACGAAAAATAAAAATCTAGTCTAGTATCCTCCTATTACTCAGGATAAAACCTAAGACGTTATACCTATTCCTCGGTAATGGCGCCAAAAGCTTGACAAGCCTAATTTCCAACCATAGAATATCTCAAGTGTACGGGTGTAGATGTGTATAGGGAAAGTCAAGGTCGATCCACAAGGAATGGGTTAACGCAGTTTGATACCCATATTGTCTAGGATTATCCTAACTAGATACTCAAAGTGGTGAATTGATACATTCTAGTTTTACATGTATATTAGGTCAATTAAATGTCGTAATATGTGACATATGCATGTGTATTTGGGCGAAAAGTGATTAAAATCCATCTTTTGAGCTAGATGACGTGTTTCTGCTTGTTTTAATGTTATTCAGGTATAAAAAGGCAAAAAAGTCCATTTAGGCAAGGTTCGGATGAAAAACGAGCTAGAAAAGTCAGAAATAGTAAAGAGGTGTTGAAGCATGGTCAGAAAGTCTGACTGGGTCGAGTTGTTTAGCAACTCGGTCGAGTGAGAAATGAAGAGCAAAACGTGAAATTGGTCAGAGACTACAACTCGGTCGAGGGAGATTTTGCCTCGGTCGAGGCCAGTTCTGACTCGGTCGAGGCAGCTTTCCGAGTCCAAAACAGAATGTGCGCGTTTTATGATTTTGAGCCCATCTTGGGCCCAATTTAGCCTTAACTATATAAGAAGGTTCCCAAACTCGAAAAAAGGAGTTAGAGATCATTACAAGGCATATTGAAGAGGAAAGCAACATCCAGAGATCAAGATCAAGACGACGATTAGGGTGCTTATTCATTGTCTTATTTTTCTATTTCAAATCATGTTTGTCTATGAACATATTTGTGTTATGAATATGAACATGAGTAAGTAGTTCTTTATTATTCTAGGGTTTTGAAAGTAGGTTTTAACGATGTTTGATTAATTGAAGTTTTCTATTCTAGTTAATGATTGTTATTCGTTATCTATGTGTTGTGATTTATTTTCATGAATGGTTAACTTGATCACTTAACTACTTCTACATAATTCATAAGTTGGCTTTGAAAGGAGGAATTTGTGAATGGAAAGACAATATATAGCGTATTTGTTGAGCGCTCTGAAAGGAGGCGAGATAAGTGCGTAGGCATTGGTCTAAGATCGATTGGGAGTTCGTTAGGTCTAGTCGACTTGAAAGGTGGCTAGGGATAATGAATCTACAAGTTAATTGCTTCGAAAGGAGAGTTAATATATATAAGTGCCGTCTAATAACGATAATAATCATTGCTAGTTTAGAATAATTAGATTGTCATACTTAGTTAATTGTGAAATCAATTCTCTAGAATTTGTCTTCCAATCTTGATAATTTGATAAAGTGTTTTCTTGTTTCTTGAAACTTGAGTGTTAAGTAATAGTCTAGAATTAGTATAATAATCAAATCAATCCAATTGAGAGCCTAGTTAGGAGTGTTTTAGGATATTTAGAGTATCAAACTAGTCATTAAGTCAGTCCTTGTGGGATCGATCTTGCTTGCCGTTATATACACTTGCACCCGTACACTTGCGGATCGTTAGGTTATAAAAATAGGCGAACATGAATGATTCGATTAAACTAAATTGCATATACTAATAAACTAATTAATTAACAAATGGAAAGTTACAATCAACGAGGATGTATCCTAGAATTTTGATTTCAAGAATTACGCTAATGATGATTAATCTCTAACTTCTACACTTTTAAACCAATTAATTATCTATTAGGCGACACTAAATTAACTTAACCCTTCTCTCGAAGCGACTAAGTCGTAGATTGATTAAGATAATTACTCTCTCGAGTCAATTGATCCTAACAACTCCTACCAGCCTCTTAACCTTTTGCCTACACGATCATGGACAATCACGCTATGTGTTATCATCTGTTAACAATTTCCTTCTCTCGCAGCGGAATCGTTAACAAGTAAATTACACCTAATTGGACGGATTAAATTCAATTATAGGGATTAAATCAAACACATAGATGGATAATGTACAGTGGAGTCTATAAACTAAATAATTAAATCAACATCGTTGTAAAACCTCATAAAAGCTCGTTTTTAGCTTGAAAATCATGGAAACACTACAAAATAAGTCAATACACGTCAAATAGTCCAATATATCAAAGATGAACGATTTTCGATCAATTATATATGCAAATGTTACAAAATACATATGTAATAGACCTAAATGCATGCATACACAACGTGTATCGGGTTGAGATGTCCGTTTCTCTCTATCTTGACTTTCTAACTGGCTTACCACGGTAAGAAATTAATTTATTTGAATCTCAATTCTTTATTCTCGGCCGCGTATCTTCCTGAAATTGTAGAGTGTTAGAAACCAATATTTTCATCATATCTTCCAATGATATATTGGAATTTTTCTCCGACATGAAATCAGAAAATATTAATGATTCTGTAAAAAGCTGTAGTTTGAAAAGCGCATCGGATGACCCAATTGGTGTCCACTTGCTAATGTGTGACGAAAGAACTAAAATAAAAGAAAAACAAAACAGTAACAAAATTAGGTGATACTAACTAACGAAATAAACTAATTAATTATGCACTGCTCCCCGACAACAACACCAAAATTTGACCGTGCTATCGAGGCACGCAAATTAAATTACCTTATCTACCTCTACTAACTAGTAGCAATGGCAAGAAAGGGTTGATCCCACAAGGAGCGGACGAATTAATTATGTTTCCATTATTAATTACTAAACAAAGCAAAAGTAAATTGGGGGAGTTTTGTTGGATTTTATCTTATTCAGGTAATTCAATAAAGAATTATAAACTAAAGTACTCAAACAATTGAATAAGTAGATACCACGACTTTAATCAATATCAAAAGAAACAATACCAGTTCTCAGTCAGTATCCCCTAGCTCGTAGTGTGAATTAATTAACTACTTATACCCGATAATCTATCCCACAACTCTTTAACACTAGACCGACAACAAGCTCTGTCGGCCTGAATTACCCCTTAATCATAGTCAACTAAAATAAGCTCTTTAGCGTACCATATTTAATTGAATAACCTAGAACAAGCTCTTTAGATTTAATTCATTAAATGCATTAATTACTAGGATAATAGGTCAGACTAGACTTTGAATACACAAGCTCAGATCGGATGACCTAGATTTGTGTTACCCCTAACGAATTAATCGTTAATTGCTACTTGCGATCATAAAATTGCAACAATAAAGGATCGCAATTCTATAATCTAGCGATAGACATATCAATAACCTAATCTGACGGACCTCATCAAATCAAGTAATTGAAATCTCATAAATCAAGCGACCAAGTAACACAAGAAAACCATTGGATAGAAATCAAAACACAACTACATGTTTATTAATATAAAAACCTGACTAGGGTTCAACATCTATTCGAACGGGTAAAAAGTAACTTACATAGTAATCGACAAAGGTAAACTAAAAAATTCAAAAGACAAGAATGAAACATAAAACTCCATTTCGGAGCCGCCGCTCTAATGGTTCTGACTTCAACCTTAATTCAATCATCATAACCCTCTTGCTGACTTCTTCTTTTATAAGCCCAATTGGGCCTTTCCAAGCCAACAAATTGATGCTCATAGTGGGCTTTTTTTCCACTATCAGAGTCAACGCAAGGCCTTATGGAATTTTATGGCCCAATCCAATCCACCTTTCTTCTCTTCCAAGGCCTATTGGCCTTAATCTCCCAATGGGTTGCGAGACTAAGTAGAGTCATGGGATAAAAAAGGTTAGGGATTATTGTTGTCGTTTTGAATTAGACTGTGCCTAACTAGTTAGATAGTGTTTGCAAAAATATTTCTCTCTCTAAAATCTCAAACCAGATCTAAGTTTCCCCCCTCTTCATCTCCTTTCCTGCTCTGCCATACGCCCTCGCCCTCTGGTCAGTCCTCCGCCGGCGACCCCATGGTCGTTGGCGAGCCCGCACCTCCCGTCCTTCCGGTTTCTTCTTGCTCTTATCTTTTCCGAGTGCTTCGTCCAGCAGCAGCAACAGATCTGATGTTCATTTTTCTTTTCGGACGGAGCTAGGTCCTTCCTTCAGGGGAAGGTTTGTTTTTGTTGGTGAAGGCGGGCGTGGTGGATTAATGGCTGACGGAGGCAACAAGACGGCAACAGTGTCGGTGACTGCAGCACCAGCGTCGGCGACTGCAGCACCAGTGTCGGCGGCAGCAACCGCCCTGTGACGGGTGCGCGGCGGTAATGGAAAGCAAGATGGAGGGGGAAGGCTCCCATTTATTTTATTTTCTTTTTCTCATTCAGTACTTGTTATTTTCTGTTTTCTTTGTTCGGTTTGCTTTCCTTGTTTTGGATTTCTTGGGTGGGATCAGGTTCAAGAATGATCAGATTTTAGTAGTAGGTTGCTTAGCATCAGTTCTGGCTAGATTGGTTGTCTTTTGAATTGTTTGTCTCTGCCTTAGATCTTGCAGGGTTTCCCTTTGTGGAAATGTATTGTCTCCTCATTGTAGGAGTGTCCGATCTCCTTTTTTGGAGTGTTTGACGCCCTTTTGGGATTGTCGTTCGGGGATCCGGTTCCATTTGAACTACCTTGGTGGTTTGAATGGACCATTTGGTCAGTGGATCACGTGATGTACTTGTATTGAGTTGATATGAATCTATCGTTCCGGAAAAAAAAAAAAAAGACTAAGTAGAGTCATGGGCCAATTTGGCCCCTTCTATGGCCCAATGCGGCAATCGAAGAATTCAGGCATCGTTTCTTCTTCCAACTGGGCCAATTTCGGCTCAATAATTCATGTACTCGTTAATCGATCCCAAGTGGTCCAAAAATCATTCAAAGTCCATTAGAATTACATAAAAAAAACATAACTTGGAGTATTTGACTTTATCATGCAAATAAGTAGAAAAATAACCAGTGCTTAATAAATAAAATGCAATAAATCACATTTCTAATAGTCTAAATAATGCATATTTTTGTTCTTATCAAAAGTCACTCGGTCCCTCGTCTCCTTGGGAGGAGGTCCCACTTATCTTCTTCTTAGAATTTTTCATGTGGGTAAAAGTACGAGAATTAGGCGTGATATCTTGAGTTTCGCCTAAAGTAGCGACGAACGTTGGTTTAATGTTTGGGAAAGGCTTCTAGACCTTTGTTGATCATGTCCGCACCACTGATTTGATGAAGCATTTATCCTTAATGTCTTCTATGCTAGATTGACACCAAAAGAACGTGTTTTCTCAAACGTAGCATCATCCTTCCTAAACAAGGAAGCAGATGAAGCTCTTTCTTAGGTAAAGAAGATAGAGGCCAATCAAAATCAATAGGACAAAGAAGATAAGAAGAGGAGAAGTCTAAGCCAAGATAAAAGTGCAAAAAGGGAAAAGTTTGAGTCCATTGAATAAGGTGAACCATTTCTAAATACTGCTTCTCCCTTTTGTTCGGAATGTGAAATCAAGAATCCTGTGAACCGCTCTTGTGTCAAGGGTCGTCGATGTTTGTAGAACCCCATAGCCCAGTGGTTACTAGGGATTTAAGTGACGGTGATCCCAGTGAAGTTTCCACTGAAGAACATATATTTAAATTAGTGGGAAATTTATTTCGAAAGAGTGGAGGTAAGGAAAGAGGATAAGCCGTAGCATTAGAAAACGTATGCGGCGTATTTGATAACCTTGAGGAATTAGGGATTCTAACTCAAGAGAACTCTCATGCTACCTGGTACACGTGTTTATGCATGCATAATAGGTCGAGTTAAGTCTTTATTTAGTGACTTTTTCATGTGTAATTGACCGTGTATTGTTCATATTTGCATTATTGGGCAATTTGATGTTTTTTTTTGACTTGTTTTGAAGTTATTTGGGTAAATCTAGACTGAATAGTTGCTCTTGACTGAAGATGGACGAAGAAACGAGTCTCGCAAGTCTAAAACGAAGCAAAATCGAGCCAAAGTATGAGAAAATCATACTCGGCTAAGACAACCATTCTCGGTCGAGAATTTTATACATGACTCTCGACCAAGACAATCAGGCTCGGCTGAGACAAAGGAGCGTGGACTTGGGAATTCTGGAGAGCATGAAGAGTCAAGATTCGGCATCTCTGGTTTTACTAGTTTTATGTTTTTCATTATTAGTTTGTTCTTAGCCATCGCTATGATCGGCTAAGTCTTTGTTTTCCGTCTTTAACTATGTTGAACCATAGGAAGATGTTCTTGTAGTTTCTACAGTAATTATTTGATAAAACTGTATTCTGGAATTATTTTTGTTATTTGATTTCTTCATATCTTTTATATGTTTGTTATTTGGATTGATCACTTGGGTATTAGGCATATAATTGTTGCTAGGTCATAATTCATAATTTGTAATCATTATGTGCTTATGTCTAAAAGTAGAAAATAGTGAATTTATTCGCTAGGATAACATAAATCGCGGTCACTTGTACCGAGCTTGCGAGTACAACACTGTACCTATTCCGTTGTCCTAGGACTTTATGCGTTTGATTAACGGTGTTCTAGTGATCGTATCCTAGGATCACTTAATAGGATAGATTAATTGCTAAGCGTACCTGTGATTAATTATACCTAAGGGGTAACAAGGATTAGCAGAGCGTACTTGTTAATTCTTGGGGTAGGGGTTTCAGAACTAGTTTGTCAAGCAATTGCATTAATTACAAGAATAATTCGAACTAGGGGATACTGGGTTAAAGGCGGGAATACCTTTATCATAAGTAAATTCATCTTTAGTTTGTTAGTTCATTTGTTATCTGTATTAGTTAATTAATTCTCATCAAAACTCCCCCCACAATATATTATATGATATTATAATTATTTTCATAATTTGGTTTAAAACAATAGTACGATTAGTTTCCCCGTTCTCTGGGGTCGACCCTGACTTACCCTGGCTACTATTAAAAGAGGAAGTTAGGAAATAATAACTCATTTGACTGCTCCGACAGTGCCGCCACTACCCCCTTAGAAAGCGGATAATGTCGTAGCACTAAGGAGCAGTAAGCCACTTCAAGAACTTGATCATAGAATCTCCGAACGGGTTTCCAATGATAGAGGTAAAGAAAAAGTGATTGAGGAGCTTTTGGAGGAAAAGAATGAGCCCCCTACTACGGGAAATAAACCTTTTCCATCAATGCCCAACCTCGATTGCCTTTTCCAAAACGCAAATGGGCACATAGAGTAGATCGGAAGTTTCAAAACTTTCTCGGTGCCATAAATAAATTAACTCTCACGTTGTCGTTTGCTAAAACGGTTGCCACCGTCCCTTGCTTCAGATTTTTTTAAAAGGCATCATTAATAATAAAAAGGAACAGGGGTAAATAGAAAAGGTTTACCTAGCCGAAGAAATTAGCATAATAATTCAAAACAAAGCCTATGCTAAGCTTAAAGATCTGGGTAGTTTTACTATCGCATGTTCCATTTACGATGTGCAAATAGATAGGGCTTTGCTTGATTTGGGGGCTAGTGTTAGCTTGCTGATACACGTTGTGTATGCACGCATTTAGGTCGATTTTAGGTGTATATTTATAGCATTTGCATACATATACAGTCGAGAATTGCTTATATTGGTTATATTGGACTAGTTGACGTGTTTTGTGGAGTTTTGTTGATTTTAGTCCAAAATATCGAGTATATGGTGGATTAGAGACGAAACGGCCCAAGAATAGGCGAAATGGGCCACATTGGGCCCAAAAGACAGAAAATCGTATTTTGAAGCAAGAAGTGATGCGGCCGCGTCAGTATCATTCAAGGCCGCGTCAAAATGTGCTCAGAAAAGTGAATACGGTGTAGCTCGATGCGGCCGCTTCGATATGTTTCAAGGCCGCGTCAATTTCCGTCTAGAAAGCAAAAATCGGGTTAAGCTGGGATTTTAGTCCTAATCTATCAACCCACAACTAAAAATATGTCCTCAAGCTCACGAATTAGGGGTTAGACACTCCATAGTTTCACATACACTTAGAAGAAGAGAAATAGGAGCTTGGAGGACAAAGTAGACGAAGATCATCGAGACGAATTCATCCGTGTTTAGTTTACTTTTCTAGTTTTCAATTCTTGCAATGTTTTTCTAAGAATTTCGTAATGAATTTATGCTAGGCATGAGTAGCTAAGCTATTCGTGTCCAAAGGTTAGAAAGTAGGAATTTTGATAATAATGTTTCAATTTATGTTTCGATTTATTGATTCCGTTCTTAAAGTGTTTATCTTTATGTTTGTTATAATAACCGAATTTAGACTGGCCATCTAGGTTTAGTAATCCCGTTTAACAAATTCGCTTCGAGAGAAGGAGTTTGTTATCAAACGTATGACATATAGCGCAGTTGTCTATGACTGTGTAGGCATAGATTTGTGAGCTTTTGGGAGTTACTAGGATTAATTGACTTGAGAGGGTAATTGTTCTAGTTAATCAACGATTTAATTTCTTCGAGAGAAGGGTTAGGTTAGTAGAGCGCCGCCTAATAAACACTAGATCGGTTTAAAAATCAATAAATTGAACATAATCGTCATTGAAGTAATATCCTGAAATCGAAACCTTAGGATACCTTTTCTTCTTGATTGTTATTCCTTTTTGTCTACCAAGTGTTAAATCATTGTTAATTAAGTAATTTAGTTAATTAGTTGAATCCCTCAGTTTTTGTTAAAATCAACCTTTTGTAACCTAGTATCTGGTTAGGACAATCCTAGAGTATCGAGGTATCGAACTACCTAAAATCTAATCCTTGTGGGATTGACCTTGACTGCCGCTACTACACCTACAACTGTACACTTGCGGAACATTAGGTTAGACAACCGACATGTCAAGTTTTTGGTGCCGTTGCCGGGGAATAGGATTTAGCGCTTAGTTTCTGTCTTTAAAAATAGGAGGAAACTAGACTAGATTTTATTTTTTCGTATTTTTGTTTAATTTTCCTTTTTAATTTTTGTTTAATTTTAGTGTTACTCAGTATTTGTTGTTTTTGGTGTTTTCAGGCTTGGCATGCACACCAGATCAAAAGAGAAAGAAACCCTTCTTCCTTTCGATCCAGAAATTGAAGCGACAGCTCGTAGACACCAAACTAGAAGGAATTCGCGTCTGAGATGGAGAACCTTCCACAACAAGCAAACTAGGATGCAGCCTTAAATAGAGTACTGACAGCTTTGGTGCGCCTGGATCACATGGTAACCAACATTCAGCAGCAGTTGCCTCCACAACAGCCACAACTACCTCATCAGCAGCAGCCAGAACAGGTTCATGAGGAACCTGAGGAAGTAGATGAAGATGACACTCCCATAAGTGATTGCTTCAAACCTAATTCGAATCAGCAAGCTGGTGGAGTACAACCCCCACCACTCAATGCCAACAGTTTTGAGCTGAAGCCTGCACTAATCAACATAGTGCAGCAAAGGCAGTATGGGGGAAGTGCTTTAGAGGACCCGAATGCGCATTTGATAAAATTTTGCAGACTAGCGGACACCATCAAGATAAACCATGTGCCGTACGAGAAGGTCAAATTGAGACTGTTCCCATTTTCCCTGAAAGATAGAGCCCTACGTTGGTTCAATTCGTTGGACGATATTACAAGTTGGGAGGATTTGAGTACTTCGTTTCTGTTGAAGTACTTTCCATACTTTCCACCGAGCAAGATGCTGGACCTGCAGAATCAGATCAACCAGTTCAAGCAATTGGACCAAGAGCCATTCGGATAAGCTTGGAAACGATTCCGGGATCTTATCCGGAGTTGCCCTCAACATGGATTTACGAAGAAGTAGCAGGTGTGTAAGTTCTATAATGGTCTACTTGCTCCGACTAGAAATCAAGTAGATGCAGCTGCAGGTGGTAGTTTGATGGAGAAGTCTGTGAAGTTAGCTTTCTCGATTTTAGATGCTATGGCCAGAACGAGTTATCAGTAGCCGAATGAGAGAAACCAACTAAGGAGGGTAGCGAATATGCTGGAAGTGGAGACAGTCAGCAATGAGCCGCTTGAAAAACTCACATCACAGCTGTAGATGTTAGTTCAATTTCGTCAAGTGGCTCATTATATGAAGTAGAAGTTGTGAGGATTCCTGAACCGGGTTTGATGTTTGAAGAACCGGGACATAAAACCGGGTTTGAGCCAAGTTTAGTGAAGAGGTTAAAAGAGAACCGGGTTGGAGGTTGTTATAACCATCGGTTACAACAGTTTTAATCTGTTGCAAAACAAACCGTTGTGAAAGCCCCGTTTCTGCAACTTGGAGCAGTTGAGTCAAAGTTGGTAACCGATAATCAAGGTCGATCCCACAAGGAATAGTTTTAGGTAGGTGTAGTAGCGATAATCAAGGTCGATCCCACAAGGAATAGTTTTAGGTAGTTTGATACCTCAATACTCTAGGAATGTCCTAACTAGATACTAGGTTGTAAAAGGTTGATTTTAACAAAAACTGAGGAATTTAACAAATAACTATGTTACTTATGACTTGGCAAACAAAAAGAACTAACAATCAATAAGAAAAGGTATCCTAGGGCCTCGATTTCAGGATATTACTTATTGTTGAATATGATTAACCTATAGATTTACCAATTCTAGTGTTTATTAGGCGGCACGACAATAATCTAACCCTTCTCTCGAAGTGATTAAACCGTTGATTAATTAAGCTAATTACCTTCTCGAGTCAATTAAACCTAATAACTCCCAAACGATCCTAACCCACGGCCTACACAGTCATAGACAACTGCGCTCTATGTCATAAGTCTGATAACGATTCCCTCCTCTCGAAGCGGAATTGCTAAACTAAATTACTAAATCTAGGTGATCAAGCTAAACTCAGTTATAAACACAAACATAGAGATAAACACGTAAAGAACGGAATCAATAAATCAAAACATAAATAAAAACATTGTCATAATAATCCCTACTCTCTAACCCTAGGACACGAATAGCTTAGCTACTCATGCCTAGCAATAATCCAATACAAAAGTCTGTGGAAAACATTGTAAAAGATTAAACTAGGAAAGAACGACTAAACTCGGATGAATCCGTCTCGATGATCTTCGTCTTCTTTGTCCTCCAAGACTTCTTCTAGGTAGAATGATGATGTAATTGATGCTCTCTGATGTTTTCTATCTGATTCCCCTGATTTCTAGAGCTTGGGGTCCTTTTTATAGAGTTGGGGACGAATCTTTGGGAAGATAGGATCAAAATCCTATTAAAATTAGGAAATTCTCGTAGGAAAGGCTTTCTGACACGGCCGTGTTGGCATTGTGACGCGGCCGCGTCCGTTTTGCCCGGGCAGATTTTTAGGTCTGACTTCCAAGCCCTTTTTGAGGGTCTTTCAATCATTTTTGGGATTTGTCTATTTCAGGAAAAGTTGTAGCTCTTTGAATCAGAGTTCTAACTCCACCAATTTCACCTCAATCGGAGTTGTATATCTCAAGATATGACCAAAATATTAGAGGTGTGTCAAGCTGACAGAAAACTTCAGTTTTGGCTCAATTATGACGCGGCCGTGTTGGTTGGCAGTGCGTTTCTACATGTTGTAAGCCACTTTTGACGCGGCCGTGTTGGCCCTTTTGCTCCTTTAACTCTCTTTTCATCCGTTTTGACCATATTTGACTTGTTTCTTCTTCGAACTTTATCTAAATGGAATAAAATTACCTAATTAACTCCAAAACAAGTCGAAACACGTCAAATGACCCAAATATTATTAATATAAATAAATGCCGGTGAAATATGCACGTATGATATAAAATATGATCCTAAATTGACCTAAATACATGCATAAGTAACGCGTATCAAAATCCCCCAAACTTAAACTGTTGTTCGTCTCGAACAACATAACAAAAGATACAAAGAATACAAGTGATTATGCATTTGTTTAGGGCGATTAGACGATGAATTCAATTTCAGTCTGATTTTTCTTAAAACAACTAGGCAACACAATTTATTTGAGTATATGTGATAACGCGAAAATCAACTAATCTCGAGACTTTGAAATTTCGAATTATTCAACCCTTACCGGGTAAGTGTTTCACTCATCTCTCAAGTGTTTAGGCTAAAATAATTTCCACTCATATTGAATTACATGCAAAGCCTACCATATGCTTGCCAATCGTCTAAACTAGACCTCGTACTTGATGTGTGTGAAAAAGGATAAAAAAAGTCTTTATTTTGGTTGTAATGTGGGCTTTAAGGTAAGGTGGGATACATTTGGATAAAAGTGACTATTTATTGGACTAATCAAGTTACGTCTAACCCGACTACCCCTCAATATAATCACTCAATCTCTCTCTTCAAATCTCAGCAAATCACCCCGCAAAGTGACTTCTCACCTTCAAAAGTCCGTACAACTTAAATACTTTTCATTTGTGTGGGTACCACATCTTGGGACTACCCGATTTTTCTATTCAAATTCACAATTAATCATTTATGTCCTAGCCTCTCCTCAAAATACTAACAACAAAAAACCTTTTTCTTTTCTTTTTTTTTTTATTTCGCACTAGGAGAGGCTATTTTTCTTGGATTTTCACCTATCGTTTTGTTCTTCCCTTCATCTTTTGAAAATATCCCTACTTCCCATTCCTTCCCACAAATTGTTCACCCAAAATTCCTTCCAATTCTCCTCCCTCTAACTTGATTAATCCAATTAGGGCCCAAAGAGATAAATCAAAAGGTTTCGGCTGACATTGTTAGGTTATGAATAAATAAGGCTATAAGGCTCAAGTAGGCTAACTAGGGACAGTTTTTTTTCATTATGGTTCAAAGGCAATTTTCATGGTTCAAATAAATAGACTTACACAAAAATTTGCCTAAGATCATTTCCTCAATCACACCCATACTTGACACATTCTTAGTAAAGACTCAAGGCAAGTTCTAGAGACTAGTACACATATTCAATCAAATTCACACCGAAAGAAAGTATATTACTCTGAAAATTGGAGTATAATTAGGCTCAAATTCTCACAAGGTTAATTTTTTATTGAATATTCTAAATTCAAGCTCAATTTTGTCTCAAGTCACCTCTCATGCTCGATTATGTGCCATTTTTTTCATCTACTTCTCAAAATCATCTCATCATTAACCATTCATCATCCATCTTTCCCTATTGTTCTCTTTTTTTTTTTTTTTTTTTTCACTTGTTACCTATTAACTTCTCGGGTTTATCTCATTCTTACTGACTCTAAAACCTAAAATACTAATAAGACTCTAAACTCTAAACTCTATGATACGAGAAGTCGAATTGGGTGACATTGCGCGTACTAAGTGTCCTGATAAACCAAACGGATAAAGCTATTGGTACTTGTTGATCCGAGAAGCCGAATTAGGACAAATGTAAGACTTGGTGATTCGAGAAGTCAACTGGGGTCAAATACAAGTCTTAATGATTCGTGAAGTCGAATCTAGTTAAATAGTTGGTGCTTGTTCATCCGAGAAGCCGAATTGGGTCACATTGTGCATAATTGGTGACTTGGTAAAACAAATGGATCAAGTTATGGGATACTTGTTGATCAGAGAAGTCGAATTGGGTCAAATGGAAGACTTGTCAATCCGAAAAGTTAATTCGGGTTAAATACAAGTCTTAATGATTCGAGAAGTCGAATCGAGTCTAATAGTTTGTGGTTGTTGATCGGAGAAGCCAAATTGGGTCACATTGTGGTGACTTGATAAAATAAACGGATCAAGTTATGGATACTCTTTGATCCTAGAAGCCTTGGTGCTAACTTACAAATCATTGTGGTAGCGGCGGAGTTTTGAAACCCCTACTAGCTCCGAAATCGTGCCATCGCCTCCTACTGAATCTTTTTCTACCGTCTCCGCATCAAGCCCTGAGTTTCACATTTTTAAGCTGCTGAGGTACTGACGCGGCCGTGTCCTTGTATTGACGCGGCCGTGTTACTTTTAAGCCAGAAACTGGTTTTCTGGACCGATTTTGACGCGGCCGCGTCCATCATGTGACGCGGCCGTGTTGGTTGTCTAGCTTTGATTTGTGTTTGGAGAAGGATTTTGACGCGGCCGTGTTGCTGTTGAACCAAAAATTGGTTTCTGGGCATGATTTTGACGCGGCCGTGTCCATCTTGGGACGCGGCTGTGTTGGTCCCACAGTGCTACAAACACGTTTTAGGCTCATTTTGACGCGGCCGTGTCCATAGTGCGACACGGCCGTGTTGCTTCCTCCTCCTGTAGCTCGAGTTTTTTGTCTCGTCGACCCCTGTTTCTTGCAACACTCGTCCATGTTGATTCCAAAATACTAGAGGTGTGTCAAGCTGATAGAAAACTTCAGTTTTGGCTCAATTCTGACGCGGCCGTGTTGGTTATTGACGCGGCCGTGTTGGTTGACAGTGCGTTTCTACATGTTCTAAGCCACTTTTGACGCGGCCGTGTTTATATTTGACGCGGCCGTGTTGGCCCTTTTGCTCCTTTAACTCCCTTTTCATCTGTTTTGACCCTATTTGACTTGTTTTTTCTTCGAACTTTATCCAAATGGAATAAAATTACCTAATTAACTTCAAAACAAGTCGAAACACGTCAAATGACCCAAATATTATTAGTATAAATAAATGCCGGTCAAATATGCACGTAAATGATATAAAATATGATCCTAAATCGACCTGAATACATGCATAAGTAACGCGTATCAAATTACAAGAACAATCACCAATGTGAGGTATGTGCCTGGTCTTAAAAGAAACTTAATCTCTTTAGGATCTCTCATTGCTAGGGGTGTTCACTATTCGGTTGAAACCGAAAAAAATGCCCGAACCGAACCGAAATGTAAAATTCGGTTCAGTTTTCTTTTGATCAGTTCGGTTTCGATTTTATATATAACAGTATTTCGGTTTTTGGTTTGGTTCGATTTTTTCCAATAAAAACTGCATTAGAAACTGAAAAACCGAATTAAATACCCTTAAATTAAAAACCCCTTCCTCATTTGTCTTTCATTTGCATTTTAATTTCATTTCACTTAAATTTCATTTTCTATCTACCAAGTAACAACTAAGGGGCAAATAAAACCTAATCTGTAGCACCGTAGTTTGTTGTTTTCTCACGTCCATTCTGATTAGCCTCTTGTACTCTTTTGGATAACAAGAAAAGTTGACTCTTCGACCAACTCATTTTTATATCAAGAATTTTTATTTAAATGCAGTTAATATTCAAAGTTTTATTTTAGTAAAAAACTTAAAAATTTGGATTTCGGTTTTGACCGCAACCGAACCAAAATATTTCGGTTCGGTTGATTTCGGTTTTTGATAATTTTCGATTCGGTTTCGATTGTCAATTTTTAAGGATTTTAGTTTTCGGTTTTGTTAATTCGGTTCGGTTCGGTTCGGTTCGGTTTCGGACCGATGAACACCCCTACTCATTGCTACTAGGTGTGAATTCAAGTCAGTTGATGGTCAGTTACACATAACCAAAGAAAACAAACTGGTAATCAAAGGAAGACAACATAATGGTTTGTTTATTTTGATGGGAAAACCTGTGGTTGGTTGTGTGGGAAACATTCTAGGCAAGGATGAATTAACACTGTGGCATAAAAGGTTAGGGCACATTGGGGAAAGGGGACTAAAAGAATTATCCAAGAAAGGCATAATTGGGGAGGTTGGAAACCAAACACTTGAATTTTGTGATAAATGTGCATTAGGCAAATCATAGAAATTGCCTTATGCTAAGGGGATACACATTACTCAAGAACCTCTAGATTATGTTCACTCAGATATCTGGGGACCATCCAGAACTGGAACTCATGGAGGAGGAAGATATTTCATGTCTGTTATTGATGACTTCAACAGGAAAATGTGGGTGTTTGTCTTAAGAAACAAAAGTGATGCCTTCACTAAATTCAGGACATGGCTAACTCAGATGGAAACATTAAGGGGTAAGAAACTCAAGCATTTGAGAACTGACAATGGCTTAGAGTATTTATCTACTAAATTTACAAATTTCTATAATGAGAAAGGGATTACAAGACATAGAACAGTTCCAATGAATCCTCAACAGAATGGAGTAGCAGAAAGATTCAATAGAACTATACTTGAAAGAGTGAGATGTATGTTGATTGATGCTGGACTACCAAAGGTGTTTTGGGGAGAAACAATCAATACAACATGTTATTTAATCAACAAATCACCTTCATCATCTCTAGGGTTCAAAACACCAGAAGAAGTATGGAGTGGTAGGGTTCTTATACAGGTTTAAAGTTGTTTGGATGCCTGGCTTATGCACATATGAAGTCAGACAAACTTGATCCAAGAGCGTACAAGTGTGTGTTTTTGGGATATCCAGAAGGAATAAAAGGATACAGGTTATGGTGCTTGGAACCTGGGAATCAGAAACTCATGATAAGTAGAGATGTTAAGTTCAATGAATCAGTTATGGGATATCACTCCTCTGGAAGTCAAGAAGAACATGATGGAACTACTGAAGCAGAAAGACTATCAGTTCAGGTGGGGAGACTCAGATAGATTCTAATTCCCAAAGAGTTGAGAACTTGAATGAACATTCAAGTGACAGTTCATCAGAGGAAGAAGATGTGCCATCCAGAAATACAAATGTAAGAGACTATAGCATTGCCAGAGAAAGACCAAGGAGTCAAATTCAAAGACCAGATGTCTATGGACAGGCTGGGAGTGTACATTATGCACTAAGTATTGCTGAAGACATAGAACACCAGGAACCACAGAACTTCAAAGAAGCTGTCAGTGGTGATGAAAGTGAGCACTGGGTTAGTGCAATGATGGAAGAAATGGAATCTCTGGAAAGGAATGGTACTTGGAAAATGGTTGATAAACCAAAAGGTCAAAAGTTGGTAAGTCCCAAGTGGATATACAAGAAGAAAATTGAAGCTGGAGACTTAGAAAGGATATGATATAAAGCAAGATTGGTGGCAAGGGGTTTTACTTAGAGAGAAGGTATTGATTTCAATGATGTTTTCTCTCCTGTGGTGAAACATTGTTCTATCAGATTACTTTTGTCAAAAGTAACACAAGAGGACATGGAGTTGCAGCAGTTAGATGTTAAAACAACATTCTTACATGGTGACTTAGTTGAGAACATATATATGAAGCAGCCTGAGGGGTTTGTGATTCCAGGAAATGAAGCGAAGGTATGTTTTCTCAAGAAATCATTGTATGGGTTGAAACAAAGTCCAAGGCAGTGGAATAAAAAGTTCAATGAGTTTATGTTAAAGGCTGGTTTTGTCAGAAGTCTGTATGACAGTTGTGTGTACTTTGATAAGAGTACTAGTGTTGATCCTGTGTATCTGTTGCTATATGTGGACGACATGCTTATTGCAAGAAGGAGTAAACATAAGATACATTTGCTAAAGAAGAAGTTGAGTTCTGAGTTTGACATGAAAGATTTAGGAGATGCAAAGAAGATTTTGGGAATGAGTATAATTAGAGATAGGATTGCTGGAAGTCTATGGTTGTCTCAGAAGCATTATCTTCAGAAGGTGGTGGAGAGATTTCAGATGCATGAGGCCAAAGCACTGAGTATTCCAGTAAGCCAACAACTCAAATTGCCAAAGGAGCAGAGTCCTAGAATAGCAGAAGAAGTGAGATACATGAGAAATGTGCCTTATGCAAGTGGTGTTGGAAGCTTAATGTATGGCATGATATGTAGCAGGCTAGACTTGACATATTGCGTATCTTTGGTTAGTAGGTATATGTCAAATCCAGGGAAAGCTCACTGGGATGCTTTGAAGCAGGTGTTGAGATACTTAAAAGGAACAGTTAATCTGGGGTTGAGATTTCAGAAACAGGCAAATGTGTTTATTCCATTGGAAGGATTTGTAGATGCTGATTTTGCAGGGAATATTGACACCAGAAGATCAATTACAGGATATGTGTTTACTCTATATGGTACTGCAGTAAGTTGGAGGAGTGTACAACAATCTGTAGTAGCTTTATCTACCACATAAGCTGAATACATAGCATTGACAGAAGCCATTAAGGAAGCTGTGTGGTTGAAAGGGATTCTGAAGGATCTGGGAATTAAGCAGGAGTGTGTGATTATATTCTGTGATAATCAGAGTGCACTACATCTGGTAAAACATCAGGCTTTCCATGAAATATCCAAGCATATAGATGTCAAGTTACATTTTTCAAGGGATGGGATTGATGCAGGGTCTGTAGAGGTTAAGAAAGTCCACACCAATGACAATGCTGTTGATTTCTTAACCAAAGCAGTGCCTGGGAACAAGGTAGTTCATTGCTCGAGCCTGATCAGGCTTGAACAATGTGGTTAATAGTCAGAGAACAAATTTAGCTTGAGGTAAGGATATGCACTTGAGTTCATTGAGGTGGAGATTTGTAGATGTTAGTTCAATTTCATCAAGTGGCTCATTATATGAAGTAGAAGTTGTGAGGATTTCAGAACTGGGTTTGATGTTTGAAGAACCGAGACATAAATCCGGGTTTGAGCCAAGTTCAGTGAAGAGGTTAAAAGAGAACCGGGTTGGAGGTTGTTATAACCGTCGGTTACAACGGTTTTAATCTGTTGCAAAACAAACCGTTGTGAAAGCCCCGTTTTTGCAACTTGGAGCAGTTGAGTCAAAGTTGGTTACTGCTTTCTCATCTTCTAGATTCGAGCTCCGATACTTATATACATTGTAATCACTTGTAATTGCGAGCTAATTGATATAATTTTTCCTCTATAAACATTACGCAATTGAGAGAATTAGATATCTAGGGTTTCTGTTCGAAATCAGGTTGTGATTTGGGGTTTGCTAGATTTCTGAGAGATTCTTGTAATTGATTGAGTAGTGAAGTGAATTGAGGTGCATAGAACCTCTGTGGATGTAGATCATCTTGGATCGAACCACGTAAAATCCATGTGTTCATCATTTTCGTTTCTGTTCTTGTACTATTTTTGTTCGGCCCTTTTCTTGGTTGTTTTTCGTTCGAATTCTATTATTCATTTATCTTGTGTGAGTTTGAGCTGGTCATAACAACAGCGGACATCATTGACAAGTCAGGTTAATCTACTAACTAGTCCGACGTTAGCACAGCAGACAGGGGGTCAGGATGAAGTTGAGGATGTTAACTTTCTAAATTAGAGGAACTAGATGTTAACTTTCTAAATTAGAGGAACTTCAAAAACTTCCAAGACAAATCAACCTAGGTACAATCAGTACCCACAAAATCGGAATCACCAGAATTTTTCCTATGGTAACTCGCAGAATACACTTAATCCGCCACCCAGATTTACTGTTACGAATGAGATGATTCATGATGGCACGAAGCCCACACAAGAGGAGATTGTGCAGTCCCAATTTGCTAAATACGATGAGAAACTAGCTCAGTTGGAGAAAAAAGTAGATGGAAAGTTTATTGATCTAAACAAGCACATAACTGGACAGGGGGCTGACATCAAAAGGCTCGAGAACACATTGGTTCAGACTCAAGCAAGCATTAGTGAATTGTCATCAAACATGAGCCAATTGATAAAGATTGTAGGGGCTCAACACAAGCAGGGCCAATATCCGAGTGATGCAGTGGTTAATCCGATGGAGCACTGTAATATTGTGAAGTCAGAGGAGCACTTGGTGAAAAAGAAGCAACTAGAGGAATAAAAAGATGCGGTGAACTCAAGTAAGGTTCAAGAAACCGAAGCAGATGAACCATCGTATGTGCCTCCACCGACACATGTACCTCCTCCCCCGTTTCCTCAAGCACTGAATAGAAGGAAGATAGCATCTTGTGGCGACAATGGTACTATGAGCATGAAGGACCATGAAGCAAAGAAATCAATTGAGAAAGTCAAAAACATTGAGAAGCAGGAGGAAGTCAATACCATCATGGATAATAAAATTTCATCTCCTATTCTTGATGAGTCTTTTGATTTTTGTTTTAAAATTCATTCTTTGCTAACCTTGAGCCTTTAGAGCGCTCTAGCACTGTTGTTGTGAAACAGGAACTATTACAGGAGAAAGTCCAAGATAGGGGGGTAACAAAGAAGGAAGAGCTTCAACCCACCCAAGAGGAAAAACCAAGAAGAGGAAGGATGGAAAAGAGAAAATGAAGAAGAAACTTAGCCGTCCCAAAAAGAGCGCAAATTCAAGCATGAAACCAAAAAGAGCAACAAAAGCAAAAGATCCAGGGAGTTTTACTATTTCTTGCTCAATTGGTAGTTATGAGTTTCACAATGTCATGTGCGATTTGGGGTCTAGCATAAATCTGATGTCTCTTAAGCTGTATAGACAATTAGGATTAAGGGAGATTAAACGATCCTTTACTACTATCCAATTGGTTGATGGATCTTCATTAACGCCATTGGGAGCAGCAGAGGATGTATTGGTGAGAGTGTTGAATTTTGAATTCCTTAGTGATTTCTTAGTTTTCGACATGAAAGGGAATGATGAATTTCCTTTTATCTTAGGACGACCTTTCTTAACGACTAGCCAAGCACTTATAGATGTGCCCAAGGGGAAGTTGATTTTTCGGGTTCAAAACGAAACCATCACCCTCCCAATACATAGATCGGGTCTAAGGGGTAGACATAATTGTAGCATTGTTTATACTACCCAAGCTACTGTAAGAAATCCACACGTCCCAAATAGCTCGTTAATTATTACCAAACTGGGGGTGGCTGGAAAAAAGTTGATAGGAAAAGGACGTTTAGCTGATGACGTAAAAATAAGTGCTTATCGGGAGGCAACCTGAACTTTTAATTGTTTTAAGTTTTTAATTTCATTTTAAAGTAGCGTTAACTTTGAGTCTCTTTTATAGTTTATAGTGTTTAAAGCATCAAACCAACAACTCTACAGAGGAAACATGAAAGAAGGGGAAGAAACGGGTGAAACTAAAGGAAAAACGAATGTTTTAACAGCATCGACTGACGCGACCGCGTCGAAAGCATTCAAGGCCGTGTTAAAAATGTCCAGAAAAAGGTAAAGTCAGTATCGCATGACACGACCGCGTCGCAAGCATGACGAGGCCACGTCGAATGCCAAGCCCAGGATCGTTTTCGACCTTCAACTTAAAATTAGGGCTCATTTCATTTACTCTCTTCCCCAACTCGCGATTTCTCCCCTCTTCACACACACTCACTCAATTTCTTCACTCAAAGCACCAAATCTTCACACACTCTCACCTAAAAACACAATCTTACATCACGTTCACACACTTTCACTGATTGGATTTGGGTTCTTTCGACCCAATTAGAACGAAAACGTGACAAGCTCATCCTTTCCTCTTCGACTAAATTTCTCCGGTAAGATTAGCTAACTCACTCTTTTACGCCTATATCCTTGAATGTTATGCAATTTATGGGTGCGAATTTTTTGAATATGGGTTATAATGAGTTCTTGCTTCAAGTTCTAGTTTAGACACTTTTGATATGCAATATTGATGAACTTTTTGCCACATGTGGGTAAATTAGAGTTAATTGATGCGTAAGTGTTGTGAAATTGTGTGTTTGAGATTGTTGGGAATGGGTGGGAAGAAACAAAATAGATATTATCATGTTATTTTCACTGAAGCATTTCATCGAACATGTTACGTGCATTCATGATATCTAGCTTTACCTCGAGATTATGATCTTTCTAGACTTAGAATGTGTGATAGGAGGATAAATTATGGTCATATTAAGTTTCCAATAATTTAGGTGAGTCCCTTCATGCATTCCTACGCTTATGTTTCATTAGTTTGGGTCTTGCACAAGGTTTAGGGGGTTATATGTTGAGGTAAAAGTTAGAATTGTTGCTGAAAGTGGTGAAGATTGGTGATGTTTGAAGATGAAATTGTGTGTTGCGTTTTTCAGGTGCACTAAAATGGCTCCAACAAAAGCAAGCAATCACCAAGGACAAGGCAATGACCACGAGTATTGGGAGCATCAAGGTTTCCATTTACCGCATCACAGTCATAGTAAACATTAAGTTAGTACCAAGATGTACCACTCTTTTCCCACAAACATTGGCCTTCGACCAAGTTTGGGGGAGGGGGTGGATAGTGGGACGACTTGGCCGCTATTTACATTCTTGCAATCTATTTGGTTTGCCTCGTTTTGCTTGCTGTAATTTGTGCTGTAATGAGGAATTTAAGGATCCATTGGGTCTGTAAGCCCAATTATGTTGGTCGTAGAAGTTTTTAAGTTTTGCATTAGTTTTAATATTCTAGTTTTGTTGGAGTCTAGAATAAGAAAAAAACCCGAGTTGTAATCATTGAAAAATTTTGGGATCTGATTGATGATGATATGTTAATGATGAGATGATTTTTTGCATAAATTTCGAAAATTGACACATAGTAGAGCATGATAGGTAATTTGAGATGAAATTGAGCTCAAGCCTAGAGTATTTGATCAAATATGACCCTTGTGAGCATTTGAGCCTAATGTGACTCCTATCTTTGGAGCAATTTATTTTTCTTTCGGTGTGATGTTGATTGGATATATGTATTTGTTTCTAGAACTTGCCTTGAGTCTTTGTTGTGAATATGTTGGTGCATAATGTGACTTAGAAAGTGATATAGGCAGTTTTTGAATTGTAGCCTATTTTTTAGCCTTTTAAACGTTATCTTTTTTATCAAAAAGTTTGAGAAAAATTGTCCTTAGTTAGCCCACTTAAGCTTTTAAGCCTTTTTGTTTCATAGCCACATATTACAAGCCAAATACCTTTTAATTTTAGCCTTTGGCCCTATATTGGACTGATTGAGTAAAGAGGGAGGTGGATTGGAAGGTAGTTTGATATAAAATTAGGAACAAAGTGGGTGCACTTATGGATAGATTGAAGGGTAAAGGGAATTTGAAGTGTTAGGTACAAAATCAAGCAAGTATAACCTCTCCTAGTGTTATGTTAGTTTTAAATATTAAGTTCTGATTTTTATATGAGGAAAAAAAAAGAAGAAAAAAAAATCAGAAAAGCAAAAGAAAGAGTCAGTTGTAAATAGCTGTATTACTGTGTGTTAAGGAGAGGACAGAAGAAATAAGTGCTTAGTTGATTTGGAAAAACCGGGTAGTCCCATGATGTGGTACCCAAATACTTAGTATGAAAAGCACTTGGTTGAAAAGCACTTTTGGGAAGCTGACGAAGTCATCTTGAGAGGTGAGTTGCTGAGATTGGGAGAGTGAGATCGAGTGATTGTATCGAGGGGTAGTCGGGTTAGGAATAACTTGATTAGTCCAAAACATAGTCACTTTTGTCCAAATTTATCCCACCTTACCTTAAAGCCAACATAACAACCAAATGAATGACCTACTTGATTCTTTGTCACATATGCCGATTCTGATTCTAGCTTAGACGATTGGCAAGCCTATAGTAAACTGTGCATGTAGTTCAATTTGAGTGGAATGATATTTTTAGCCTAAACACTTGAGAGATGAGAGAACACTTACCTGGAGAGGATCAAATACTTCAAAAGTTTAAGTCTCAAAAGTAGTTAACTTTTGCTCTATCACACATGCTCACTTACACTATGATGTCTGGCTTTTGAAAAATCTGTTTGAAACTGATTCATCATCTACTCGCCCTAAATACATGTGTCTTTGTTCTATTTTATGTTGTTCGGGACAAACAACATTTTAAGTTTGGGGGAGTTTGATACACGTTGTGTATGCATGCATTTAGGGGTTAGACACTCCATAGTTTCACATACACATAGAAGAAGAGATATAGGAGCTTGGAGGACAAAGAAGACGAAGATCATCGAGACGAATTCATCCGGGTTTAGTTTACTTTTCTAGTTTTCAATTCTTGCAATGTTTTTCTAAGAATTTTGTAATGAATTTATGCTAGGCATGAGTAGCTAAGCTATTCGTGTCCTAGGGGTTAGAAAGTAGGGATTTTTATAACAATGTTTCGATTTATGTTTTGATTTATTAATTTCGTTCTCAAAGTGTTTATCTTTATGTTTGTTATTATAACCGAATTTAGACTGGCCATCTAGGTTTAGTAATCCCGTTTAACAAATCCGCTTCGAGAGAAGGGGCTTGTTATCAAACGTACGACAAAGAGCGCAATTGTCTATGACTGTGTAGGCATAGGTTTGTGAGCTTTTGGGAGTTACTAGGATTAATTGACTCGAGAGGGTAATTGTTCTAGTTAATCAACGATTTAACCGCTTCGAGAGAAGGGTTAGGTTAATAGACCGCCGCCTGATAAACACTAGATTGGTTTAAAAAATCAATAAGTTGAACATAATCGTCATTGAAGTAATATCCTGAAATCGAAACCTTAGGATACCTTTTCTTCTTGATTGTTATTCCTTTTTGTCTGCCAAGTGTTAAATCATAGTTAATTAAGTAATTTAGTTAATTAGTTAAATTCCTCAATTTTTGTTAAAACCAACCTTTTGCAACCTAGTATCTAGTTAGGACAATCCTAGAGTATCGAGGTATCAAACTACTTAAAATCTATTCCTTGTGGGATCGACCTTGACTGCCGCTACTACACCTACAACCGTACACTTGCGGAACACTATGTTAGAAAACCGACGTGTCACTTGATGCCTTCTTCTACTATGCGGCAACTCAATGATTATGATCTAAAAGCTACTTCCATCTCCCTTCAATTGATTGATAGGTAAATCAGGAAGCCTATGGGAGTCCTTGAGGATGTTCCCATCCGAATCAACAGAGTTGATATTCCAGTTGATTTCGTCATTCTTGATATGGACGAGGACCCCAAAACTCCCATAATTCTTTGGTCGACCATTCATAGCTACCATCGATGCCATTATTGATGTTAAGGATGGAAGTTTGTCCTTTGAGCTTGGTGACCAAATGGTTTAATTTAACCTTAATGGTTATATTAACTAACCTTCTCAAACTGAGAAATGTTTTAGGATCGATGTTGTAGAGAGGTGAATGCGATCCTTGAAATTGAGACTTTGGAGAAAGTCATGGAACAAATGGGATGGGATGAAAATTTTGAAGTGATGCAAATAGATCCACGACGGAATACATTATCAAGTGTGAGGAGGTCTAGCTCACCAAAGAAGAAGTCAAAGAGGTGTGTGAGACGATCAAGAAACAAACGTCGAAACCACCTAAGGTAGACTTAAAATCCTTTCATCCACACTTAAGTTATTAGTTCCTTGGTCCCAATTCTACTTACAAGGTAATCATAAGTGCCCACTTAGATATTGAAAAAGTGCTCAATTGCTAAAAATATTAAATGAATATAGGCATACCCTAGGGTACACTATAAAAGTCTTAAAAATCATACATCCCTCTTATTGGACACACCACTGTTAAAAGAGGATCATAAATCGAATTGTCAACCACAATGCCGAGAAGCGGGTAAAGAAAGAAGTAGTTAAATTGCTTGACGTAGGAATTATATACCCCATCTCGGATAGCACTGGGTAAGTCCTACCCAAGTGGTACCTAAAAAAAGTGGTATCACCGTTGTTCCTATCGAGCACAATGAGTTAATTTCTATTCGCATGGTGGTAGGATGGAGAATGTGCATCGACTTTAGAGAGTTGAATAAGTACACAATGAAAGACCATTTTGCCCAAGCCTATAAAGATCAAATATTGTTGTGGCTCTCAAAGTACTCGCACTTTTTCTTTCTAGACGAGTATTCTAGTTCCTTTTAAATATCCATCCATCTCGATGACCAACATTTAACTACTTCCACATGTCCTTTTGGCACGTTTGCCTAGAGAATGATGCCCATCGAGCTCTGCAATGCCTCTATCACCTTCCAAAGGTGCATGATGGGAATCTTCTCGGACTTAACTGAAAACATAATGGACAAATTTATGGACGATATCTTTAATTATTGCGCTAGTTTCTCATCTTGCCTTGATAATCTAAACAAGATATTGTAGAGGTGCGTAGAGGTGAATTTGGTGATGAATTGGGAGAAGTGTCACTTCATGGTGCAAGAGGGCATCGCGTTGGGACACTTGATATCCGAACAGGGGATTGAGGTGGACAAAGATAAAGTTTCGATCATAAAGGGCTTACCACCACCGATATGCATCAAGGACATTAGAAATTTTCTTGGTCATGTCGGATTCTACCACCGATTCATCAAAAACTTCTCAAAAATTTTTAAACCCTTGTCTAATTAGTTAAGGATGTTGTCTTTGGTCAATCTTCCCTTGATGCTTTCCACAGGTTTGAGGAGGCACTTATTTTTGCCCCTATAATTCAACCCCCCTAATTGGGAGCTCCCATTTGAGTTTATGTGTGATGCGAGCGAATAAACAATATGAGCAACCTTGGGCCAGAAGAAGGATAAGAAATTTCATGTCATCTTTATGTGAGCAAGACCATGGATGAGGTTCAAAAGAATTGTACAACCACTGAAAAAGAGCTTCTAGCCGTCGTGTTCAACGCCGACAAATTGAGGGCATATATAATTGGGTCAAAAGTTAGAGTGCACACAGACCACTTGCCCATTCGATACTTGATCGCCAAGAATGATAGAAAACCACGACTGATTCGTTGGGTGCAATTGCTTCAAAAGTTTGATTTCGAGATCATCGATAAGAAAGGCACCGGAGACAGAGTGGCAGATCATCTTTCCCAATTCGATTGGATGAAGAGGAAGATTCAAACATTGTAAAGATAAATGAACACTTCCTAGATAAGAGGTTATGTTCCATAGGATACACTTATGCACCAGAGTAAATGACAAACGGGATTTTTAGGGTGAAAAACAAGCTTAGAATATGTGTTTTTAACGTACATTTGTAGATTCTAAGCACCCGTTTGTTATATTCTTCGCATTTTATTTCTCTTGTTGAAAAAACCTCATTTCCAAGAATTTTGTAGGTAAAACAGGAGTATAAGGGATAATAAATGGAAGAGAGTCGAAGAAAAGAGCCAAAATAGGGTAGACACGATCTAGACCGTGATTGAAAAGAGGATCGTGCACGGTCCGGGCATGGCCCAGGCCATGTGTACTACTACAAAGGAGGTACACAGACCGTGCATGCCAAGAATCGTAATAGTGGAATTCGGGCCGCACGGCCTAGCCCGTGCACCAGTTTAAGCAGCCGCATTGACTGTGCGCCATTCCGGTAGAATTTCATGGGACAAGCTATTTTATCCCCTTTTTTCGGCCCAAATGTTGTTGGGGCTTTCCAATACTATTTAAACACTTTCCTTTTCAGATTTTCACATCACTTTCCATTTGTATAGCTTTTGGAGAGAGGTTTCTTAGAGAGCAAGTTTGGGGAAAATTACATTGTTGAAGTTCAAGTGAAGATTAATTATGTTATATCTTTCCATTTTCATTTAATATTTGTATGAACATGATTATGCCTATATATTTGTCTTTATCTTTTATTATGATTGTGGTTGTCTAAATTCCTTAATCTAGGTTTAGAAAGTAGATTATGGGTGATTAGTGATTATTAGCAAATTCAACTCTATGTTATGTTATTAGTTGATTAATTGTTTATAATGTTTGTTGAATGATTCGATTACTTGCTTAACATTGTATTATGGATTAATTTAGAACCAAGAGGGAAATTCAGTCCAAGATCACATTAATCAACATGGTTAAGCAATAAAATCGAGAGATTTGAGTTAATCATGGGAACCATGGTCTTAGGATCGATTGGGAGTTGTATTTGATTAATCGATCGGAGACGACGATTAATCATATATAATCAATGCGTAATTCGATCTGAGAGGGGGTCTTGCATATAATTGTGATCGTTCCCTAGTACTTAACATTCATTTTAAAAGTTGAATTGATCGGAAAAATAATTGTTAGTTGTCTTTAATTGAAGTCTAATCCTAGATTATCCTTAATTAATCAGTTAATCTCTGTAATTTGGTATTTGATCAATCTTGTTACTTTAATTCCTAGTTTAATGCGTATTTAGTTTTAAAATACCAAAACCAACCACTCGATCGTATTTAGTTAGCCATTAAATACTTATAATGATTTGTGTATCCGATATCGGGAGTGTGATACCCCGAACCTTTATAACGCAATAAAGTACACTCTTTGCATTTTAAAATATTTTTATCAATTTTATTTTATCTTAAATTGCAAAGTTATTTGATTTTATGATTTTATTTTGGCAAATAAGTGTGACCGCGGTGTACCAGGTCGACTGCACTCCTAACACCTAAAAGGAAAGAATAAAAAATTTAAAATATAGAAGCTTAAAGTTAACATCGGGCTTAAGAAGTAAGAAATAAAATTAATTTATATATTGTACCTACCTAAATACCAACTAAAGTTACTATAATAATATAATGATAATAATGAAAATATAACAATGTACATACGAATGGCATGATATAAATATGTATATGATACTAATAAAATAATAATGATAATAAAATATAATGTTTAACAACAGAAAACGAGTTACAAACTAAATCATATGGGATGCTTGGTTTTGCATTTAAATAAGTATGAAACATATTCATCTTGTCCCACATCGAATAACTAAATAAAAACATTATCTTGATACCTATATAAAAAGGAGTTAAAACTCCTAAGAGTATCAGTAAGATAAAACAATATATATATAATATTGTATATTGGATTTCCTTTAACTAGGAGGTCCATATCAGTTTGTTTTCGACAACGCTCGGATCGGTGATTTGGGAATTGTCGTATAGTGTTAAAATATTTTGAGGTATGTCTTCTTTCATAGATTTCTTTTCTTATTGTCATTTATAGTTTATATAGAATTAGGAATTTAATTATTTTCTTAAGTTTGTATTAAATAGTTAATGTTTAAGATGCATGTTAGTTAGTTTAAAATATTTATTAATGTAATTAATAATTTAAATTTAACAAGATAATTAGGCCTTTTAATTTAGGACTATAATTTATTACGACTTGCTTATGTGTTAGGGATTGTAAAAATAGATATAATTCAAGGATAGTGTACCACACTTAATAATCGTTAAATACTAAGCCCGATAAGTAATAATAATTAATTAAACAACATGTGCTAGGTGTAGTGCAGGTCGGGCCTTGGGACGTACGGGACTTACCTACTGTAAAGCAAGCATAAAAGGTGGGTAACTGGGCTATTTGTAAATATATTATGCTACTGAACTTGTATTTTGATAAATATGTTTGCCTTCGGGCTTATTGATATGATACCTCTTAAGTCGTATGATTGGCTTTTGAGTAGGGCTTGGGAGTCGTAAGATTGGCCCCTAAGTCTAGCAATATGGCTTTTGAGTCGTAAGATGGGCTCCTAAGTCAAGGACGTATTTATTATTGTGCATCTTCATTTAGTGTAATTGCTTACAAAGTTCCCACTGAGTTATACTCATGTCCATAATTGCTAATCTTCAGGTTAGTTGAGCGAGGTGGCGGGGCTGTTGCGGCAAAGGTCACCGGGTTCCTTCTTCTACCCGCAACTAAAAGATGTTTTTGCCTCTTCTACGCATATAAATAAGTTTATGTGTCACAAAATCCGGGCGTTTTTATTTTTCTAGAAACCTTGGAACCACTAGTGTAAATATGTTTTGGCAGTGTTTTATTGTCAATAAAATTTCTGCTTTTATCCGATAAATATATTATGTCACGATTTCACACTTTTTCTGATTTATTACTTAATCAAAAGAAAAGAAAAATTTAGTAGCACTTCAATCCCGAGTTAATGGGATTGGGGCGTTATAGAGTGGTATCAGAGCGGGTCTACTTTTCTGTATACTTGTTTTATAAAATAAAATCAAGGGGAACCGTGACTTTGCCAATAGACCGACACTCGCTCCAAGGTATGTATATTTTACTATTAGTTTGTATGATTTGGAAATGTTTTACTACAAATTTACATTTCATAAAATAACATGATACTTGTGAGATGTCCTTGAAATTTTACCACCAATTAGGAAACCAAATTAGAGATTTTGATCCAAATTTCTTCGTTATGATAGGATGGTTCGTAGGAGGCAAACGACGAGAAAACAAGTAATATATAGACGCAGAATACTTGCTGATAGAGATGTGCCATCACCTGCAATATCTATTTATCAGGGGTCTAGGCAAGGAACACATCAGAACATAGAAGAATATATTATCATGTTACAGGGACGCCGCAATAACGCTATACGCGAGGGACACTATAAAAGCGAGCATGAGGCAGCCGTGCACCTAAGAGAAACTATCCTGCCATCCCTTACAGCCATCGCCCGTCGGATTTATGATAATATGCTTACGGTAGACTCTGTTATTTGACCAGTTATTGATTGTAAACGCTTTGGACTTCGCCTAGCAGTAGCTGTCAAGAACCGACAAAGGTGTCTCACTACTGCAGATCGAATGGAGAGAGAGGCTGAAAACCAGAAACAAAGGGCAGACCGATATAATGAAATTGCAGCTAGTAAGCGTTTAGAGGCTGTTGCTAACGAACGTCTTGCTGGGCGTGCTAGAGAATTAGCGGAGTTCTATCGCGAGTATGCAAGATTGCAGCGTGAGGAAGCAGGCATAATAGAGGAAGATGAGGAGGAAGAGGATCCTTCAGAGGAAAGTGAACCTAATGAGTCTATAGGGTTAAATCCTGGTGAGAGCATACCAACTAGGGGTCGTCGTGTGCGTACCCCACCAGCAGAGAACCAGGCAGGCCCAAGTAATTGGTTCTGATATAGTTGGAAATCTAGAGGATGTACATATAGTAATAGTTGATAGCTTTTGTATAGTGATGCCTAGTACATAACTAGACCGTAAATATCCTTTTGCTAATAGGAATGTATATAAGTCATCCTTTTGATCATGCTTATCTTTTTGCTCGTAAAAGCATGATAAACCAATCAATATTTTGTATGTACTCAATGCCCTAACCTTCTATTTGTAAGGGTTAGAGTACTAAAACCATTGTATTTATTGTATATATTAATGGATTTGTAAACCCAATCTCTTCTATGTATATGATTTGCTTATAAATTGTTCGGTATGTTAAACAAAGGTATATATGCATATAATTAAGTGTTATTTCTCCTTCTCCCAAAAGTATGGCAGCACGAGGAAGGCCACGTAAACATGTGCAAAATGAAAATGAGCCATTTGTCGGGCCAACTGCTGAGAGGCAACCTCCAGCTGCTGTTGAAGTACAAGGAGCGGATTTTGCACGGGAGTTCCTGAACTCTCTGCAGGGACTCATACAACAAATACCAGCTAACCAAAATATACCAAATCCACAGAACCAGGGTATCAATACTAATGTCATTATAGAGCAATTTCGTCATTTTTCACCACCAAGATTCAGAGGTAGCGAAGGACCTATGGTCGCTGAGGAGTGGATTCTTGAGCTTGAAAGAATCTTTGACCATATGGAATCAACTGAAAATCAAAAAGTTTCGTGCGCAATATTTCAACGTGTAGAAGATGCTGGACACTGGTGGAAATCACACGAGCGAACAATGACAAATGAACAAAAGCAAAATATGACCTGGAATGATTTTAAGAACATGATGATGGATCGTTACTTTCCACAGTCTATCCGTGACCAAAAGGAAATTGAGTTTGTCAATCTGAAGCAGGGAACCCTTCCAGTGATGGAGTATGAAAGACGTTTTAATCAATTATCTAAATACGCCCCACACTTGGTTGATACAGATGAAAAAAAAACAAGACGTTTTGAGAGAGGTTTGCGTCCAGAGATCGGAGGGATCGTGTCAGGTTTGAAACTGCCTGCGTACCATGAAACGTTTGAACGAGCACATATTGTATCCCTTAGCCAGAATTTAGAATACAACCAGAAACCTCAAGAGCAACCCGGGAAAAGAAAATGGGATTTTAGAGATAGGAATAAGACTAACCACATTGTGAAGAGGGCAAACCCAAGGGGGAGGCTCAGGACCAAATGCAGTTCCGATATATCCTAATTGCAATAAGCACCACTATGGAGAATGTTTGCTGGGAAAGAATGTTTGCTATAAGTGTCATCGACCAAGACATAGGTATTGGGAGTGCACTACTACGCAGATCAAGGCGCCACAAAATGTTAATGCACCAGATAAGAAATCTGGGAAGGCACGTGTTTCTGCTCTAGCACAAGAAGAGTTAACAGAGGAGAATGAAACCATGGCAGGTATGCTACTTGTATTCAACCTTCCGGCATATATTTTGTTTGATACTGGTGCATCACATTCTTTTATATCCGAAGATTTTAAAAGGAAATTAGGTCTGAAAGGTAATACAAATGGAGAAGAGTTGACGGTAAGTATTCCCTCAGGAGAAACTATTAGGACTAAGGATATTGTGACTGGTGTGAAGCTTTTGATAGGTAACCAAGAACTGGAAGCCGATCTATATGTATTAGAGATGAAATGTTTTGATGTTATTTTAGGTATAGATTGGTTGACAAAGAATAAAGCAACAATCCGATGCTTTGAGCGTGAAATAGATTTTGAAAGAACAATAGGATCCAAATTCACCTTCTACGGAGCCAAAACTAATACCAGACCGTGTATTGTGTCAGCAATGAAGGCTGTAAGAATGTTACGGAAAAAGGAAAGTGAAGGCTACCTTGTGAATGTCATGGAAAATAATACTGTTAAGGTTACACCTGCTGATATACCAACGGTGAGAGATTATGTGGACGTATTTCCAAACGAGTTGCTTGGGATACCTCCTGATCGACAGGTTGAATTCACAATAGATTTGGTGCCTGGAGCTGCACCTATATCTAAAGCACCTTATTGAATGGCGCCTAAGGAATTACAAGAATTAAAAATACAGCTTCAAGAGTTGCTGGACAAGAAGTTCATCAGGCCAAGTGTTTCTCCATGGGGAGCCCCTGTATTGTTTGTCAAGAAGAAAGACGGATCTCTTAGAATGTGCATTGATTATCGGGAACTCAACCGCCTAACAATCAAGAATAAGTATCCCTTGCCTAGAATAGAAGATCTTTTTGACCAACTGAAGGGAGCTAGCATGTTCTCAAAGATCGATCTCAGATCGGGCTACCACCAACTCAAGGTCAAAGAATGTGATATTTCTAAGACAGCCTTTAGAGCACGATATGGTCATTCTGAGTTCATAGTAATGCCTTTTGGATTGACAAATGCACCCGCAGTATTCATGGATTTGATGAATAGGGTATTCCATCCTTATTTGGACCAGTTTGTCATAGTTTTCATCGATGATATTCTAGTATACTCAAGAGATAAAGAACAACACGAGAAGCATCTTAGAACTATACTAGGTACCTTACGACAGGAGAAGCTTTATGCTAAATTTAGCAAATGTGAATTTTGGCTAGATCAAGTTGTCTTTCTAGGCCATATTATCACGGCTAATGGAATCGAAGTGGATCCAGCGAAGGTTGAAGCAGTAATGAATTGGAAAGCTCCAAAGAATGTGAATGAGGTCCGAAGTTTTCTGGGTCTAGCTGGTTACTACAGAAGATTCATTCAAGATTTCTCAAAGATTGCTAGGCCTTTGACTCAATTGACAAAGAAGAGCAACCAGTTCCACTGGACTGATGAATGCTAAAATAACTTTCAAGAGCTTAAGCAAAGACTTATAACCGCGGCAGTTCTAACTATCCCTGACGGATCAGAAGGATTTGTCATTTACACCGATGCCTCAAAGTTAGGACTAGGATGCGTTTTGATGCAACATGGAAAAGTCGTCGCTTATGCCTCAAGACAACTGAAACCCCATGAGTTAAACTACCCTACACATGACCTAGAACTAGCTGCTGTTGTTCACGCATTAAAGATATGGCGTGATTATCTCTATGGTGGGAAATGTGAAATCTACACAGACCATAAGAGTCTAAAGTACTTTTTCACAAAAAAGGAACTCAAGATGCGCCAAAGAAGATGGCTGGAGCTAGTAAAGGATTATGATTGCACCATCCTTTATCATCCGGGCAAGGCAAATGTCGTAGCTGATGCACTTAGTAGGAAAAACGAAAGTCATATGGCCAGTCTCCCAACACAACAAGAGCTATTATTAATAGAATTTGCTAAGATGAATCTAGATTTTGTGAAGTCAGGCCATACTGATGCTATGATCGCAGCATTAACCATACAACCTACTTTGAGAGATCGAATAAAGATAGCACAAAAGACTGACAAATTCCTTCTCAAGATGAAAGACCAGGCAATTGCAGGAACCATCAAGGGGTTCTTTGTAACACCAGACGGGACTTTAACATACAAAGGAAGATTATGTGTACCTAAGGATGATGACGTAAGGAAGGAAATTCTTGAAGAAGCTCACAATACCCCGTACACAGCTCATCCAGGAGGGACGAAAATGTTCAAGGACCTAAAAGAGATCTATTGGTGGAGAAATATGAAACGAGCAATAGGGCAATTTGTTGAAAGATGTTTAACGTGCCAACAAGTTAAAGCAGAACACCAGCGGCCTTCAGGACTCTTACACCCTTTAGAGATTCCCGAATGGAAGTGGGAACACATAGCAATGGACTTTGTTACTCGACTGCCACGAACAACAAAAAGGAATGAAGCTATTTGGGTGATCATTGATAGGCTTACAAAGACAGCGCACTTTATACCAGTAAGAATGACGCGTAACATGGATCAACTTGCTCAACGGTACGTAGACGAGATTGTTAGATTATACGGAGTACCAGTTACCATAGTTTCGGACAGAGATACTCGTTTCACCTCCAAATTCTGGAGAAGTCTACAAACGGCCCTTGGGACAAAGCTCAACTTCAGCACATCATATCATCCACAAACTGATGGACAGTCAGAAAGAACAATACATACACTCGATATGCTTAGAGCTTGTGTACTGGACTTTGGAGGAAGCTGGGAAACATATTTGCCACTAGTAGAATTTTCTTATAATAACAGTTACCAAGCTACCATAAAGATGGCACCGTATGAAGCACTCTACGGTAGAAGATGTAGATCACCGATTTACTGGGATGAAGTTGGAGAACGAAAAATCTTAGGCCCTGAGATCATCGAAAGAACCATTGGAGTAGTAACTAAGATTCGAGAAAGAATCAAGGCTGCCCAGGATCGACAAAAATCATATGCTGACACGCAAAGGAAGGATCTACAATTCAATACAGGCGATAAGGTTTTTCTCAAAATGACACCAATGAAAGGAGTAATACGCTTCAGAAAGAGAGGGAAGTTAAAACCCAGATATATTGGCCCATTTGAGATTCTAGATAGAATTGGAGACGTCGCCTATAAGTTAGCTCTACCGCCAGAACTTACCAATATCCATAACGTCTTTCATATATCAGTACTTAGGAAGTATGTCCTAGATTCAAATCACGTTATTCATCATGAGAATCTGGAGGTCAATAAAAACCTCACTTATGAAGAGAACCCCATTGCTATCCTAGGAAGAAAAGTTCACACTTTGAGGAATAGAGAGATTCCCTTAGTACTAGTGCAGTGGAGTAGACATGGGAAAGAAGAAGCTACTTGGGAACGAGAAGATGAGATCTTAGCAAAATATCCAGATATCCTAAACCAAGTAAGTACAATTTCGAGGACGAAATTTTTAAAAGTAGGGGAAACTGTGATACCCCGAATCTTTATAATGTAATAAAGTACACTCTTTGCATTTTAAAATATTTTTATCAATTTTATTTTACCTTAAATTGCAAAGTTATTTGATTTTATGATTTTATTTTGGCAAATAAGTGACCGTGGTGTACCAGGTCGACTGCACTCCTAACACCTAAAAGGAAAGAATAAAAAATTTAAAATATAGAAGCTTAAAGTTAACATCGGGCTTAAGAAGTAAGAAATAAAATTAATTTATATATTGTACCTACCTAAATACCAACTAAAGTTACTATAATAATATAATGATAATAATGAAAATATAACAATGTACATACGAATGGCATGATATAAATATGTATATGATACTAATAAAATAATAATGATAATAAAATATAATGTCTAACAACAGAAAACAAGTTACAAACTAAATCATATGGGATGCTTGGTTTTGCTTTTAAATAAGTATGAAACAGATTCATCTTGTCCCACATCGAATAACTAAATAAAAATATTATCTTGATACCTATATAAAAAGGAGTTAAAACTCCTAAGTATCAGTAAGATAAAACAATATATATATATATATATATATATATATATATATATATATATAATATTGTATATTGGATTTCCTTTAACTAGGAGGTTCATATCAGTTTGTTTTCGACAACGCTCGGATCGGTGATTTGGAAATTGTCGTATAGTGTTAAAATATTTTGAGGTATGTCTTCTTTAATAAATTTCTTTTCTTATTGTCATTTATAGTTTATATAGATTTAGGAATTTAATTATTTTCTTGATTTAAGTAGATTTATAGATTTAGCTATTTTCTTAAGTTTGTATTAAATAGTTAATGTTTTACATGCATGTTAGTTAGTTTAAAATATTTATTAATGTAATTAATAATTTAAATTTAACAAGATAATTAGGCCTTTTAATTTAGGACTATAATTTATTACGACTTGGCTTATGTGTTAGGGATTGTAAAGATAGATATAATTCAAGGATAGTGTACCACACTTAATAATCGTTAAATACTAAGCCTGATAAGTAATAATAATTAATTAAACAACATGTGCTAGGTGTAGTGCAGGTCGGGCCTTGGGACGTACGGGACTTACCTACTGTAAAGCAAGCATAAAAGGTGGGTAACTGGGCTATTTGTAAATATATTATGCTACTGAACTTGTATTTTGATAAATATGTTTGCCTTCGGGCTTATTGATATGATACCTCTTAAGTCGTAAGATTGGCTTTTGAGTAGGGCTTGGGAGTCGTAAGATTGGCCCCTAAGTCTGGCAATATGGCTTTTGAGTCGTAATATGGGCTCCTAAGTCAAGGATGTATTTATTATTGTGCATCTTCATTTAGTGTAATTGCTTACAAAGTTCCCACTGAGTTATACTCATGCCCATAATTGCAAATCTTCAGGTTAGTTGAGCGAGGTGGCGGGGCTGTTGCGGCAAAGGTCACCGGGTTCCTTCTTCTACCCGCAACTAAAAGATGTTTTTGCCTCTTCTACGTATATAAATAAGTTTATGTGTCACAAAATCCGGGTGTTTTTATTTTTCTAGAAACCTTGGAACCACTAGTGTAAATATGTTTTGGCAGTGTTTTATTGTCAATAAAATTTCTGCTTTTATCCGATAAATATTTTATGTCACGATTTCGCACTTTTTCTGATTTATTACTTAATCAAAAGAAAAGAAAAATTTAGTAGCACTTCAATCCCGAGTTAATGGGATTGGGGCGTTACAGGGAGGATTCCTCGTGGGATCGACCTTATACTCACTTGCTATCTACTGCATCCCCATACACTTGTGGATGCATATTTTGTAGTCAAAGCTGAGTTGTGTTAGTACACTAATTTCGTGAACTATTTGGTAGGAGGGTACCTTCCCACGGGAAAAGAACAACGACAAAGAAAGGAAATTCTTTCGGATGTGAAGCATTAATATTGGAGCAAATCATTTCTCTACAAGAGGGGAGAAGATGATGTTTTTAGAAAATGTATCCCCGAAGAAGAGCAAGAAGCAATCCTTGAGATGTGTCACTCCTCTTCTTGGGGAGGACACAATGACATTGACAAGACATGTAAACGGATACTAATGGCAGGTTTTTTTTTTTTTTTTTTTTTTTTTGTCAACACTCAAGAATGATACATACAGATTCGTGGCAAACCATGCCAAAGAGTAGGGAAAATCTCGAAAAGAAATTAAATGCCCTAACAACTCATGTTAGAGGTGGAGATCTTCTACGTGTGGGGTATTGATTTCATGAACCTATTTCCTGGGTCCTCTGGAAATCAATACATTTTGGTAATCGTTGATTATGTGTTCAAGTGGGTGGAATCCTTTGCTACAAGCCGTGTGACACAAAGCCAGTAGGCCGACTCTTTAAGTATAATTCCTTCCAAGATATGGGACACCTAAGGTGATCATCAGGGATAGTGGATCACATTCGTGGGTAGGGCTTTCATTAGTTGCTTAAGTCTTGTGGGGGTTGATCATGGGTGGCTTCACCTTACCATCCCTAAATCAATGGAAAAGCCGAAGTGTCAAATCGAGATCTAAAGGCTATTTTGATAACACGATTTCTGAATCAAGGAAAGATTGAGCTATCAAGCTTAGTGATGCACCTTGGACATCTAGGAACGCTTGCAAGATGCCTATTAGGATGAATCTTTTCAAGCCTGTCTAAGGGAAATCATGCCATCTTCGGTTGAACTCAAACATAAAGCATTGTGGGTAATCAAACAATTAAACTACAATCTCAAGGAGGCTGGAGAGAAAAGGAAACTCGACCTGGTGGAGTTGGAGAAGCTTAGGCTAAATGCCTATGAGAACTCTCGGGTTTACAAGGAAAGAAAAAAACGATGGCATGATAGGGCTCTTCAGGTTTGACACTTCAAACAATGGTAAAAGGTTATCTTGTTCGACTCTCAACTTTTGATGTTCCCCGAAAAAATTCGGTTTATTTGGAGAGGACCGTTTTGTGTTGAAAAGTGCATGGGGATGGAGCTATGGAGATCAAGACCCCAATAGGGGAGTTGTTATGGTAAACGTTCATAGGTTGAAAAGCTACATTAGCAATGTTACGTTTATAACGGAGGAAATCAGTCATACTGAGGCATCCGACTCAATTCCCCATTGATCAGTTACCAAGTGTCAGGTCGTGGACCGTGAACCAAGCTCTCTTGGGAGGGACCCCGAGGATTTTGTGTTAATTGCTTAAATTTTCATTTATGTAGAATAATTATTAATTTAGATAAATTTTCAATCTTGGGTAGTAATTTATTTTTTGTGATGTTACAGGTTAAATAGTCGGGTATGATGTATCTGTACGGGCTAGAAGTCGGGGAAAATATTGGGAGTCACATGTGGTTATTACAAGATTCTTATTCTTTTCTATGGATACTAGAAGACAAGATTATGGGGGTGATGACCCTTATCACCTTTCTAAAGGAGTTTGCATGCATGCAAATGTTATTCACATTAAAATGTGCAAAGGTTCTAATTGAAAGTGATGGCTTATGTCTAACTCCCAACATCTTGTCACACATGAAGATTTCAAATCTTGTCCTCTTCTCCTCTCCTACCTTTACTTATACATCATCCCCATCCCTCCTTAGTACACCAATCTCTTCACTATCTTTTTTTCAAAGTTCTTGAACTCAACACCTCACTTCCACCAAAAAGATGCATCTCCAAAATATTTCGAAGAGAGGCATCCATAGGAGATGTTCCCAAACTATGAGGCAAACGTACAAAAAGTGCGGAGCATAGGATTTGTGAACACCAAGTTCTTAGGAAGTGATCGATGAGCTTCTTGTAGATTCTGACACCTAACAGTTCGCCGAGGAGAACTTGTGGTTTCAGATGATGACGGAGGAATACCCCACGTTCTCCGAGCTTGCAAAGCACTTTTTATGTACTCTTCATCTCCATGACGAGATCGAGCGCTACAGAATTTCGGGTTCTCGTTCACCATCAACAGGATTGACTACCAAGTCAATCTTGAAGAGATGAACATCATTTTCTATCTACAAAACACAGAGCAACACACTATTTATCAGGATTTCAAACCACACAATTTTTTGGGAGAACATCGCATGCATCTCATACTTCAACCCCCATGTCGCTCAAGCAATCCATATCCAAAATCAAAATCTGAGGTATCTTCACTATTGTACTAATCACACAGCTTTTGACCGGTCAAGAGACCCAAACTCGGTATTGATTTGGAGCTTGGTCGTTCTTTGGGCTTGCATAGTCGGGAACGTGGCCAACATGTGGTACTTTATCCTCAAGCACTTGACCAGTATACAATCCCCTATGATTCGGTCATCATAGTTGGAGATTTAATTTCTAGTATCTTGTTTCCCGTCGAGGTCAACACCATGATGTATGCCAAAGCGACGAAGCTCATGAAGCTCACAAAGCATGACCTTATCCGATTTGGGATGCTCAAGCGAAGCTATGTATAGTACGAAAACCTACGGCGATGGCCACAATCGCATGCATCCCATCTAACAAATCTGCTGATTTGTTATTACTGACGGAAGGAATGATTCAAGTGGTGGATCCGAGTCCGACGGCTACTACTCTCTCTTCTTCTCTCCGAAATGATGCCCATTCCGTGGCATGGAGAATTTATCTGATTTGTTTTTCCTTGGATTAAACTTTGAAATTGTCTAAGTTTCCAATTTTTTGTTGAATTCGAGTTTGTACAAAACTAAGACCAAGATCCATGAGATTTCCACCAACTTAGGTTTTGTATCCATATTTTCTTCCAATTGATGTAAAATTACAAAGAAAACATGATTAGTAAAGAAATTAAGATCTTGCACTGCATATACCGATAAATGCATTAATAAGATTAGCTTACAAATTTGTGAAATTCTGATTGTCCGATGGTCATTTTCAAACACAGAAATATATCCTCGTATGATTGATGGAAAACATATTATAAAAGGTGTATTCGATAAAAAATAACGGGACAGGTAAAGTTAAGGTACATGTTTAATTCGTTATCCGTAAGATGATATTGTCCTTCATCCAAGTGCTAGCAATCTTTGGCAATCGTCCCCGAGATACAATGACTTTTAACTTGAGGATCGTAGCACAACGAAACTAAAGTTTTTGGCAAATTACTCGATACTCAGTTATTTCTTGTCGACTTAAAGACCACAATTTAAAAAAATATGATAAATGCAGACTATAGTGATTGTCGTTGTATTGGTGAGTGATTTGAGTGATTGAAGATGTAAAATGTTGATGTCTATTTATAGACTTCTAGGCGTCATTTCATAAAGAGATGCACCATTTCGACTTGATCAATCACAACCGTCAGTTCGTACTTCTTGACCAAAGGTCATGGATCTTATGGTTAGGTCGCATCCTTTTATGAACTTTCACGACCTTTCTTTCGTACATATTCCGCTTGAATAGATGCAACTTTTCATGATACACTTGTGTCTAATAGATACTTTTTCATTCACACAACGAAATTACAACAAAATTACCGAAGCCTCTAATAAAATAATAAATAACCTAAATATTGTAGGTACCATTATACCCCGAACACACTAGAGAAAACAACCCAAGCCGATGCTCTGAATATTGCAATTTGTGATTCACGTACAACGCCAAATAACCAAATTATTGGTTTCTCTCACCTTGCTAACTCACGTCCTTTACTATTGTCTACATGAATCTGATGATCACGTCACCTTATATAACATGGAAAACTTCTCCTAAGTTTACAAGGAATTAATTTCCTCTTCTTAGCCAACTTTTAATTGGATCAAGCCCAACTTCAGATAATGGGCTTATGGGCTGGGCTAGCCCAATACATCCACCCTAAAATGGTCCAACCCATGAATTCGGGAGCATTGCTTTTCCAACAAGATACATTAAATGTTTTCCCAATTACTCCTTCCGTCCCGACTTATCTTGCACAGAGGGGTCGGTAGGAGTATTAAGAAAAATTATTTTTAATTATTTGTTGATTTTTTAAAGATGGATTGAGGGTGGAGATTTTGATGGTGAAGATTATGTTATAACTTCGTTCTTTTAAATTGTACAAAATAAGGTGGACGATCGTTTAAGGAAAATGTGTCAAATACGGTGGGATGGAATGGGATGGAAGGAGTATAACAAACCAAGCTACTAAGTGGGCCATGACACAACCAGACTCAATTGAGCCTAGAATACCGCTTAAATTTGCACACAGAAAATTCGAGCATTTATTCTTTTTAAAATTGAATTTTTTGTTATGGTAAAAATTTGTGTGCATCCAATAAACATTAGATTTATTGTACACTCTCCTATTTAATTTGGAATTAAAGATAGATATAAGGGTCTTATTTGGATGAATTCACAACAACAATATATGGTGCAGCGGTGAGGTGCGCGGAGGTTAGGTTTGAGGCCGCGCCTGCGCGCGTGTTTGAACCCCGCTGTCACTCTATTTTTACCTCTTTTTATGTTGTTCAATAGTATATGTTATATTACATAATAGTATATGTTATATCGCGTAATAGTATATATTATAGTTACATGTATAATTTTTAATAATATATTATGTTGTTTACTATATGTTATATTGCGTAATAGTATATGTTATATTGTATAATAGTATATGTTATGTTACAGGTATATTGTGTAATAGTATATGTTGTTTAGTATACACATTTTTTTTAATAATATATAATTTTTCTGAATAATATATTGCATTGTCTAAATAATATAAAAAATGCATATATATAGAAAAAAATTGGAGAAGATGAGATTTGAACCCGAACCTAATAATTAACAATTCAGAATTTTACCACCTAGACTAATACCTCTTATGTGCCAACAAACATGCCTTATATATATATATATATATATATATATATATATTAATTTGAATTAATAGAAAAAAAAATTAAAGTTGCGAGCGCTGGCTGAGAATCGAACTCTAGACCTCAGCGCGCACACATTACGTTTTTATAGTTGGGCCATCAGCATTTTTAAGTATTCAGCCCTTAATATATACTAACTCCGTCCCACTCTAATTTTCCTACTTTCCTTTTTGGTTTGTCCCAACTTAACTTTCTAGCCCATAAATGGCAAACTTCTCTCACAATCGTCACCCTCAAAATCTTCACCCTCAATCTCCACCTTTCAAATAGTCAAAGATTCCAAAAAATTTGTTTTTTCTTAACCTCCGTGTCCGATCAAAGTAGGAAACTTAAGCCGAAACGGAGGGAGTATCTAATTTCCAAATTAAATTGAAAAGTGCACAATAAACTTATTGTGTGTTGGGTGCACCAAAAACCTACTCTTCTATTATAAAGGCATTATGACATGCAACTATTTTGAAACGGATATACCACAACATCAAGCTTCCGTTGATAATGAATATATCCATATTCAATTAAACGATACTGGATTAAACGGAAAATATTTTTTTAAAAAAAAAAAAACCCGATTTTTTTTTTAGGTTTATTTAATAAACGAAGGCTGATGCCAAAGTTTCTTATAGAATTAATTCAAACTCAAATTATAAACAGAAAGTGATTGCATATAAATTATATTGCCTCGTCAAATGAAGTATTTTCCCCACTAGATGCTTGCGGATAGTAGCTTTTAAAGTTCTATTTATATTTTTAACATTTTTAAATTAAAATTCGAATATACTACTTTCGTTTTTTAGATATCATTTTAGCTATTATGTTTTATTTATAAATAATTGTCTTTTTGCTTTTTTCACTTACTACCCTTATAATTATCTCTAGAAAATATCTAATTATATAACTCACTATATCTAATTTATTATTCTTTTCTAATAATAAGAAAATGAGGAAAAAATAAAGGATTTGAAGGGAGGGGAAAATTTTAGTTGAGGACTTATTTGTCCATTTTTCGAGGTAGTATAATATAAGGGTCGTTTGGTTGCTAGTAGCAACAATTAGGTTGGTATAACTAAATGAGCTTTTGGAGTGTTTACAAGTATTTAGGTTGAATTACTAATTTGTTTGGTTGACTGGTTTATCCAGGTTGGTTTCACCCAAGTTAGCTTATAAACTGTTTGGTTGACTAGTTTATCCGGGTTTGTATCACCTAAACCTCAGGTTAAAAATCAAGCTTATACAATCCACCCTCCATGGGTTGTAATTAATCGGATTTTGTTGTTATAGAGAACGAGCTTTGAGTTATTAAATGTGCAATTAAACATGTTTATAGATGGATTCAGCCTTGTAATAAGATTTAAATCCACCAACCAAACAGGACCCAAGAGCGTGAACAACTTACTTGAATACGTTTGGATATTTGAAACGATAAAACGTAGGATATTCAAATTCTCAAAACCAATAGCCTTAAGAAAAATAAAATATACTGTACTAGACGACACTTAAATTTCCCATTTAAGGACCAACTTAATCCTGACAAACCATATACGTCCTCAACTTAATAACAAGATTTTTTAGGTACTAACTTATTAACAATTTGAAACAACGGGTAAGGTTTTAAATTCAATCAATTAAGTATAACCCTTAAAATTGTAATTTAAATGTTTTATGAAATTAATAAAAATAAATATTTTATTAATCTTTTTGTCTTACAAATATAAGGAACTCCAGTTAAAAAGAAAATAATCGAGAAACCTGAAATCCTGAGAAATACCCTTGACCAAGTTTTTTTTTTGGGGGGGGAAGGGAAGTACCATTGACCAACTTAAATTCCTTAAATAAATATAAAAAAGGAGATGAGATGTTCAATATTAACCTCAAATAGAGGTCGGTGTACATAATCAAAAGGGTAAGCAAGTGCAAACCTAAATATTTTTGAAACGGTAAAGCTAACGGGCACAATCTGCCTAGGCACACTGCCCTTTTTTAAATATAAATGTAAATTTATTTTATTAATTACACTACTACCCTTATTTTTCATTTTCGGAGTCCTATACCCATTTACAACCCCCTCCCCCCATCCCATCTCACCCCTCCCATGTTCTCCTCTACACTCTCTCTACTACCTTCTCTCAATGTCCTTCCTCCGTGCCCAAGTTCGGCCCGACCAATCTTCTGGGGCCTTGAATTTCCGGGTTTGACACGGAGAGAGCTAGAATCCAACGTTGGCTAGGACTAGGTGGCCCTAGTTGGGGGCGGTCGCCTACCATTTGGCGTAGAATGTGCAAGCTTTTACTTAGCCATTGCCTGAAAAATAATTAAATGGTTCATCTTTTTCTCCCATTCTCGATTTTCATATTTTCCCGTTAACAATTGCAAGCACGATAAACAAGACAAAACAAACTCATAGACAATCAAAACAAGAAACTTAGAGCACACAATGATATACGTGGTTCGGCTTGATGAGCTTATGTCCACGAGAAGAAGAATGGTGCGTTTTCACTATGATTTCACATAGTACAAGATCGCTAGTAAGCAAGAATGATCACCCTCAAGAAGATAACAAACTATCTTCTTGATCTCACTCCCCTTGCCTTTTTTCCCATAGCTAACTCTCTCTATCTCTACCTTATATATATATATATATATATATATATATATATATATATACCCTCTTGTGTGTATCCCATTTTATGTTCACAAGAGTCAAGAAATGAGTGTCTTTGTGTTACAGATTATTCATGAGAAACTATAACAAAAACTAAGTCTATAACGACCAGTAAACAACAAACTAGCCAACTTACATGCTTGTGAAGTTGCAATTGTCTTCTTTTAATCATGCTTCAGTTGAACCCTCACGTGCATGCATGCCAGCTTGAGTGATCATAATGCAACAACAAATAAGCTGAGTTTAATAGCCAAATCCAAATCCAAATCCTGTTACAAATCTCTACCTCGACTTTAAACGAAGCCAAAATCTTAAAAAACAGTAGCTCAAACACATCCTCTTCTTTCAACATCACTCCTCAACTAGAAGGCTCCTGATAAGAAGCAACATAGACCAAATCTAAACAATATCTGAAATTCTACACAAGCAAAGCTTTAGTCAACATATCTGATGAATCCTCCTTGGTTCCAGCTTTAAGCACTTCAAAAGTTCCCTTTACCACTAAATCCCTCACAAAATGGTGCCTCACATCTATATGCTTTGACCTTTCATGAAAATCTTATGTTTAACTAGGTGTAAGGCACTCTGTGAATCACATTGAATTCTTACCAATCCAAACTCAGATAAAATAGCTTTTAACCAGGTATCTTCCGTAACTGCCTCAGTGAGGGCCATGTGCTGACCTTATGTGGTTGATAAAGCCACCACTGATTGAAGTGTGGATTTCCAACTGATTGATATACCAAACAAGGTAAACACATAACTAGTTTGTGACTTTCTTATGTCAATGTTAGCTGCATAATCAGAATTAACACACCCCACAAGAAAATCATGGTCAATAAAGGATCATTTCTAATACCAGTCCACCATATTGGTGCTCTTCTCAAATACCTCAAAATCTATTCCCAATGTTGTCTTCCAGGGTCAACCATATATCTACTAACTACACTAATAGTATGAGAAATGTTTGGTCTGGTGCTTGTCATAGTATACATCACACCACCAACATCACTTGCATAAGGTACTTTCATCATATCCTCACCTCTTCTTTTGTATTAGGCTTTTGAGATTATGATAATCTAAAATGTTGAGATAGTGGAATTGTTACCTTTCTAGAATCATGCATATTGAGTCTCTTTAACACCTATACAATATACACCATTATTTTTATTTCTGATAATATCCATTCCTAGTATCCTCCTTGTATTCCCTAGTACCTTCATCTCAAAAGAAAATTGAAGTTCTTTCTTCACCTTATGTATCTCCTTTGAGCTGGTACTTGCTACAAACATATCATCTACATATAGTTACTGTTGGTTTGACCCGGGCCATGGGCCCAGTTCACCCGGGCCATTGGCCTGGTCGAAGATCGCCCAAGTGGGCTGACCCAATTATAGGAAGTGGGCTATTATGGGAGGCCCATCTCCCATAATTAGAAGCCCACCTCTCTCCCTATATAAACCCTATCAAGTGTACCAGGTACACTTGATGGAGAAAGTGAGAACAGTTGCTCACTTACGTGAGAAAACATAAAGGGGAGAAATCAAAAGTGATTTCTCCCACACCCAAAAGCACTTTTTCAAAAGCCACCGGAGTTGCTAATGGATTGTGGATCGTGGTGGAGTTTCGTTCGTTATTTTCACCCCGACCGAGAGTACAAACCATCGAGGTTAGACCGTGGTTCAACCCGTATATGATCCGGCGTTCAAATCCACTGCAATCAAAGGTATCGCGATCTAAATCCAACATTGGCATCAGAGCCAAGAGGTTAGAATTCGGCTCTCGATGATTTTATGTTTCAATTTATTATGATTGAAAAAAATGTGTTGTACAAATCTGCCAATTTCGTATTTTTATTTTCGAGATTCTGCTTGCTATTGATTTGATGTTATAGTATTCGTTCATAGCTACGTTCTCCATGATGCGTGACAGAATGTGTACTGGTTATGAACATGCGTTAGGGGCCATGTTCATGGAATTTTTCACCTCAAAACCTCTGTGACGTTTTTTCACACCCTATTTTCTGAGTTCAATTATCCTCCATGGATTTCAAATTTGGAAATTTGAATCCAACTAAGAGTTTAATCAAAATCTAGAAACTGGAAACTAGGTTGGGGTGTGAAAATGATACAATATTTTTTAGGAGAAATTGTTGAAGTGTCTCTATGACCTTATACTTGTTAGTACATTCAACTGAAACTAATGAGCAATGAATAATATAGGATTACTGGTCATGTTCCTTAGTGAGTGTTCTGAATAAGTTTACAATGACCTTTTTGATTGGATATGTCTAATTTAATCCTACCCTTATCGTTCGATTTTTCGAGTTAGTTGACTTGTCTCTAAGCTGACTATGTGTTAGGCTTAGATAAAAGGTGATCACATGGCTAAGTCAACATTCGAATAGATGCTACATCTGCTGATGAATAAAGATGGACTTTATTACGATGCTAATATGAGCGTCTTTACAGATGTTTCGTAAGCATGTAATGGGAAAGTTATCTTTCATAAATGGGATATTAATAGCATTAACTTACTTTCAAACTTAATTCCTAATCATATAGTGCATATTTCATGATCCTTGACATTCAATTGTGTGTTGAATCCCATGTTATGTATGACCAGCTTGTTGTCTATACAACTTGAGTGTGATCAACATAGTAAAATCATGTTGAGAACATGATTGGTTATTTGAGTGGGGGTTATGGGTTGGAAGAATCCTTGCATTCTCACCTATAATAGTTGTAGGTTTTATTTTTCTTTAGGATTGAGTTGTGGTAATACGACGGTTGGATATGGGTGATGATTGGGAATATAGTGAACTTTCGAGGTCATACCTTCCGTTAAGTTACCACAATGTCAATTCCAAGAACAAAATCTTATGTACATTTAGTTTTAGTAAGCACATACATGTGCAATCACCTCACTTACACCTAGACCATGGCGTAGAACACAATTAGTTAGTTGCTTCTTAGTTTACCTTGTCTTTTGTGATAAGTAGATTATGACTAGGAGGTCATAACAATTAGATGTGTACTAGACTTAAAGATAGGCTTGAATGGTTTCAACTGAATCATATGAACCCTAGGAGGGTGTTAGTGTTGGAACAGAGAAAAAACCAGAAACGGTTTTCGTAGTATGGAATTGAAGGCGATTCCTCTACTGACGAAACTTTGGATAATCAATAGACTCTGGACTTAGTAGTAATTCTCATTTAATGAGAAAACACTTTAACTCAAGATATCAGGGTAAATTAGAGTAAAAGTTTTGTATCTCTACCGCCACCAGTCAGAGGTTGTTACTCCAAATCTTCTCTGTGAACAATAGATTAAGTCTTAAGTTAGAGTCTAGTATCTTTCTGTTGAGTGGGGGCATCTAAAAACCGATCATGCCCACTGGGACAACTCGGATTTTTAGGGGTGCCGCTCATATTAGTGATTATAAGTGGCTAAAGGCTACTAATTAGTTAGTTACAAGTTCCCAGTTAAGAATTGGATTCTAAACATAAGAGGAACATGGTAAAGGCGGAAGATACTGACAGTGATTTTTCAGAAGAACGTCTCCCAGTAAAGACAAATAGGCTTTTTTGGGAAACAAAAAATTTTGAGCAAATGCAGTATAGTGTGTTTGACTCAACCCATGTACTGAAACCAATTGGAAAGGCACTTAATCGTGCTAATCCAAAGTAATTTTCTTAGTTCTTGACACACCTGTCATATGAGTCGACAATGAGGGTTAAGCATATAACATTATTCATTAAGTATGGTACTAGATACCTGAACACTTCTTAAGAAGCACTTGATAGTGCACACTCAACTTGAATGATTGCAAATGCTAGACAGTGTCAGACTTGTCAATTAATTCCTTTACTTTGTGTAAAAGGAATTAAGGCAGTGAATGTCAGAACTGAAAATTTCGTGGACATTTTTTGTCTATTTGAATAGGATTATGAGGATGAACACAGGAATTTATATCATAAGTGATAACTTAGGCATTTATCACTGCAAATTGGATTTGCAGCATGCTAAAGTTAATGATTAGGCTTGATCCCTTGCAATTCGGAATTGCATGATGATCTAAAGTTTTTCTATCTGTTATCTTTAAGAATCTTAAAATAGGATGAATTTTGGTTTCGGTTGGAGTTCTTCTAAAGATCTGGATTCGGCTTGAGATAATGATAGATTGATCGGTTAATAAACATTAAGACAACATTGTAGATGGACATGACGATAATGTTTCGTGTTGTTGGATGAAGTAAACATATGTGTATGCCTTGAAAGTAGACTGATTAGTGCAAAGGTGCACTAGACTAGTTTACATTAGGCATAACATGATGCTTCAATTAACTGGAAATGCACTCGAGGAGTAATTTTTCCAAGATTGATAATTCCAGGGATGATTTTTCACTTCATCATCAAACACTTGAGACATCTTTTAAGACATGGATAATTTTTCTATTGTGATTAAACCACTGTGATGTTCTGTGATTCAACGATGTAATGGTTGATCATGGAGCCTAATCTCCCAATACATATGAGGATGACTCACACGAATTGGTCAAATTCATTTGATTCACTAAAAGTCTAGACACTGGAGTGTTTAAGACAATGATCCGATGAATAAGGCATAAGTGCTCTTAGACTAATTACAGGTGTGAAAAGTCTCATGATCATCTTATGATCAATGTAACGGAGATATTATCAAGTAATCATCCAGTCTTCACACACATTTTCAACAAAAAATTGTGTGGTGAAGAGGGGGGAAATAGATGTTGCTAGATAAATATAAAGGTCCATGAGGGTGCAAGTTGAGTAGTTTATTTCACTGGAAAAGAACATTGATTGCGACCTATACCTTGAATCAAGGTTTTCGTTGAATCAATAACTTAAATATCTCGTAAAAACTTTTGGACTTATAGAGAGTCAGACCAAGGCAAATAAAGGTTCTAGGGGTCAACGGGGATCCTAGGGATCAATTGCTTAGGCGAGTGACATTTTCCAATTAAGTTTGGAAAGCTGAAAACCTCAGTAGAGGAAATGTATCCTTAAGGGATACTCTGTCAGTCCAAAGGTTATATGTTCAAAGATGAACAATTGATAAGATTCCAGTGGGGGTCAACATTCAGTGAAACTAGAATCTGTTTAAATTTTTTGTTGGAACAAAACCGGGAAAATGCATGCTTGAATCTATGAGATTGCATGTTTTAACTATGAATCTCCATAATTTGAGGAAGAGTTGGACTCTATATCGTACTTGGATGGATGAATGGATGAAAGCAAAGGGATAGTTATCTAATTGGTGTAGTTGAAACCAAGTCTAGGAACTGGTTGATATCTATTGGACACAAAGAGATTGTGATCTAATGGTTCTCAAAAGACTGTTAGAACTGCTAGAGGTAAAGATCTCAAATTGTTTGGAAAGTTACACTTTGAATGTAAGTCTTGTCGAGAGGGACATTTCCTACCAATTTTGAGTTTTACCATGATCCATCCTTAGTTAGCCAAGTTATAATTTGATTTGCAAATTTTTGAAGTGATTGAGTGACTATTTCTCAGTGGAGAACTTGACCGATAAACAAATTGGTTTACCAAGGAGGTTTATAGTCAGAGGCTAAGAAATCAATTTCATGACCTGGTACAGTACTCAAGTCAATAGTATATGAGATTTTACAAAAGTATTAATCTCATGTAACACCACAAGGAAACTTGCAATCTTATTTTGCCAGTGAGCAAAGATATTGAGTATTATGACCCTTGATAAATGGACTGTCTTACAACTCGGAGTTGAAGGATATGGATAGGTTACTTATAGGATAAGTGAAGGTTCCAAGGGTTCACTAGATGACTACTTGTGATTGTATGAGCATCACTTGTAAAACTTAAAGTGATTCCATGTGGACATCCATGTATCGAATAATACTCTTATTGGCTATAGACGAAGTTTTGGAGCCACTTGATGTGCCCAATAACTTCTATAGAGAAGTTTACAATACCCATCGTACAATATTCTAGTACTGTTAAGAGCTGCAAATAATATTGAGATGTGTGCGCCTCAGTGTAAGCCTTGCCATAGGTCTAGTAATTGAGCATTAATCAAATCCTAGTAAAAGTGTAGGAGTACACTTGAAAGGATTTTTGTGATGTCTAGGATGCATTGTATCATTCTCCTTAGTTGAGGAACTATGATCTAGTTGGAATAATACATAATTGATACTCTGTAGGATGATGCAGATCAGAGACTGCATCTAAGTAGTTACTCTTGCAAAGTGACAGGATCATCTTGGGGAGATGAAAGTATTGGATAAGCAGTTCAGTGGGGGAATTGGCAACCCACAACCTATAAATGGGGCATAGCTTATGAGAGACTCCAAGCACTGACCAAGTACATCACAAATTAACTTTATCTGGAATATTGAACATAGTGCGAGGTGATTATGATACTTATGTACACTTATAAATTAACGGTATATTCAAAATTATGTTGGACAAGTTGAAATTGATTGGCTCTCTCACACGAGCAATCACCTCCAATGTCGAGTAACATAGGAGATGAGACTAGTATAGAATTCATTTAATTGATTCTATGAGTGTCGCTTAGTACGATAAGATGAGATTGATGTTCGGCAACATGTGATCGAATTGGATATTTGATATCCAATTATAACTTGTCCTATAGCCAGATGTGAGTTTTTCTTGAGTTAGACGTCAACTTGAGGACATCTTCGGAGAAAGCTCAAGTTAGCTACTGAAAGGCAACTAGACCAAGATCTATACAATTTGTTCAGTAAATGACACACGCTTCCTTTAGGGAAATGACACATTGTAACGTGCGTTTCATACTGCATCTGCTTGTGACCAAGTGGATAGTGAGAAATGAGTCCCTATTGTCTCATTGTGAGATCCAGAGGTTTGGATTACCTCATAGTATATCCTTAAGACTTTTTCCTGTGCCTTTAGTCTTCTTCTCAGCGTTGCTACTTTAGCATGCTCCCAATAACCACGAAATTATTCGGCTATGCGGGACATGTCTAGGAAAGAAGCTAGATGAAAGACTAGGAGGTATAAGAAAAAAGGAAGACCGTTACTGCCATCATAGTTTAAAGATTAACTGGCGCCAATTATGTTCATGGAACGTAATAGTGAATGTAAAACGGAGTGATGAATGTCGTATGCTCATTTATTAATGAAGGGACAAGGAGGCATACTGATTCTTAGCATTGGGTAACGAGTCTGGGATATAGCGAGTACATTGTCCTCAAATTCTTGATGTCGAGCTGTTATACACCTTAACCAATGTATAACTAAATGCTCTTGAGATACTCGTGGGTCACACGATCCATTAGCTAGTATGATCTCGGTGAATTGGAAAGATGACAAAGGGTATAGGTCTCAGTCCTCAAGGGCGAATGGGGGATGTTGGTTTGACACGGGCCATGGTCCCGGTTCACCCGGGCCATTGGGCCCGGTCGAAGGCCGCTCAAGTGGGCTGGCCCAATTACAGGAAGTGGGCTATTATGGGAGGCCCATCTCCCATAATTAGAAGCCCAACTCTCTCTCTATATAAACCCTATCAAGTGTACTAGGTACACCTGATGGAGAAAGTGACAACAGTTTCTCACTTACGTGAGAAACTGAAAGGGGAGAAATCGAAAGTGATTTCTCCCACACCCAAAAGCAGATTCACATGGTCATCAAATTTGAGGTACCATTGTCTTGAACATTACTTAAGTCCATAAAGGGGTTTCTTCAACAAACATACCTTGTGCTCATTTCCTAGCAGTATGTGGCCTTCAGGTTGTCTCATATAAATGGTTTCTTCCATGTTTCCACGAAGGAATGTTGTCTTCACATCCAACCGTTCTAAGTTCAAATCCAGTTGAGCCACCAAAGCTAACAGAATGCTTATAGAGTAGTGGTTTACAACTGGGGAGAAAACCTCATTATAATCAAAGCCTTCCTTCTGTGTAAAACCTGGCAACCAATCTTGCTTTAAACCTCACCTTCGCTATTTTGGACATCTCAAATTTTCTTTTGAAAATCCATTTGCAGCTCACAAGCTTCTGATGGGGTGGTTTATCAGCTAACACCTAGGTGTGGTTATTTTCTAGAGAATCCAGCTCCTCCCTAATAGCTAGGATCCACTGATCTCTTTCCTTGCTCTTCATAACTTCAGCAAAGTTCCTTGGCTCGTGATACTCAGTCTCCTTAGCTATATTCAGGACATATGCCATGAGATAGTCTTCACCATACCTTATGGAGGGTTTAATAACTCTCTTTTCCCCGTCTCTAGCTAATTGATACCCATCAAGACTGTTGTCTTGATCCAGTGTGTCTTCACTATCATCCAAGACATCTGGGCGGTTTCCCGAATTATCATTTCCCAGCTCCACTTTGACCTGTGGCTTGTGTTTGTGTGAAACAGTGTGTATTTTGTGTACAATGGCCTCTTTATCAAGGAAAGGCATCTTGTCTTCACAAAATATGAGCTCTCTGCTAATGATCACCTTCCCATATCCTGATTCAAAACACCACAATCTATATCCTTTCACACCCTTCTGATATCCAAGTATTACACGTGGTTTCTTAAACTTTTTGAATTTCCCTTTGCTAGTTTGAACCGAACCATTGGGCCCGATCTAAGATTGCTCAAGTCGGCTGACCCAATTATTGAAAGTGGATAATTATGGGAATCCCATCTCCCATAATATAGGCCCACTCATTCCCCTTTACTAATACAATAAATTGTACCGGGTACACTTAATATTAGAAAAGTGAGAACAGTTTCTCACTTACATGAGAAACAGAAAGAGAGAAACCAAAAAGTGATTTTTGCAAGCCGCCAGAGATGGATCTTGGATTGTGAATCGTGGTGGATTTTCGATTGTGCTTTGCATACTGACCAAGAGTACGAATCTTCGAGGAGAGGTTGTGGTTCGAGCCGTATATGATCCAGGGTTCAATTTCGCTACAAATCAAGGACCCCAACTCTAGATCCAACATTGGTATCCGAGCCACAAGGTTAGAATTCGGTCCTTATTGGCTCTCGATGATTTTCGGTGATATTTGGTTATGATTGAAAATGTACAGTCCCATTTCTGCCCAATTTTGTCAGAAGTTTTTTTTATTTTTATTTTTTTGTGTGCTATTGATATCATGTTATATTACTTATTAATATCTTCATTCTCCAACTTTAATCACCTAATTCCATTAAGAAATTTATATGATTTTTTTAAGTTGGATCTAGAAATCTGGAAAATTCTGACGAAAATGTCTTTTGAGTCTGTTTTGGGTGCGATTTTTGTACAGTTACATTTCTGATTTTTGCGTGTAATTGGTATTTTTAGATTATATGTTAAATGAGCTTTCCATAGACATATTATGTGCAATTTTTCATTGTGTAACGAATGAGATATGATCTCTAAAAGTTTGGACGAAAATCATGAATTTCTGAAAAAAATTCTGAAAACTTGAAGTTGTTCATGTTTATTAAAACCTGATTTGAGAACTGTTATTGTTCAATTTGACGCATGTATTTTATATGTTTATGTAGCCTATCAAATATGCTTCAATTTGATATTTAATATGTGTTAGTCGGACCTGTATTAAGTTAGATAACGTGCTTAGAATATTATGATCGGATCAAAGGCGTTCTTGAGATGTCCTTGACGAAGAACATGAAGAACAAGGTTCTTCACTCTCCAAGAACAAACTTTCTGATCCAAACATATAGATAGAAATGTCGGATTAAGAAATCAATTGCACCGTTGAACTCGGAATGGTTGAGAACGAGGGGGAGGGGGGTAGATGGACGCCGCAGATGGAAACATCGGGAAGGTGAACATCTATAGGTCATTCTCTGGTCTGTTAGAGTGGGCCTCAGTTGGTCAAAGGTGACACACCAGTGACACATTAAGCACACACGAACGAATCACATTACGCCATGTGTGCCATGTCATCTCACAATCAACAACATCAGCGGACACGTGGGTCCACGTCAGCACACGTGGACAAATCACATCGCGTCATGTGTGCAAGGTCAACACCACATTAGCAGCCACGTGGTGACACGCCAGGCAACAACAACAAACGAGGGAGTGACACGTGGCAAACATGACACGTCAGCTGAAACCGAACCAGACCGGTTCAGCTGTCAGTGCGTCGTTGGCCGAATCGGGTAGCCACTGGCTCATGCCGGCCACTACTGCAAACCGGCCACTGGACCAGCTTAGCTCCGCTGAACCACCTCCGACCACCACCACTCCAATGCCGACCGCCGCTACGCTGCCATTGGAACCCTACTGCGCGTGGTGGCACGTGCAAGCGTGTGAGGACACGTGGCTAGCGTGTGCTGGGACATGGAATGTGCCTTTAGCGCGTCTCGATGCAAGCTAGCGTATGGACGCACGTGGAAGCACGTGCGCTGCGCACCGGGTGCGTTTGGGTGCGTGTTTGTGCGTATGTTCGTGTTTGATGCGTACAAGCGCGTGAGACATGTGTTTTTTGCATATGTGTAAGTGTGTGCGCATGAAGCACGTGTACGAGTTGTATTATATCAGCGTGCATGCATGTGAACGCGTGAAGGTGATTTTTGATGCAACAGAAGCGTGGTGATGTGTGGCAGAGCATGTGTTGCTTCTAAACGAGCATAAAGGGTCATGTTCATGGGATTTTTGATTGGAAAACTTCTGTAATAATTTTTTCACTCCCTATTTTTATGATTTTATGGATACCGAATTTTAGAAATTTGAATCCATTTCAAGAATTTAAACAAAATCTAGAAATTGGGTTGGGTTGTATGAATAATGAAGTATTTTTCGGAGAAATCGTTGAAGTGTGTACCTGACCTTAAACTTGTTAGTACATTCAATCGGAATTGATGAGCAATAAATCATATAGGATTATTGGCCATGTTCCTTAGTGAATGTTTTGAATAAGTTTACAATGATTGTTGATTGGATATGTCTAATCGAACCCCCGACCTCTATCATTCGACATTATTGAAGTTCATTGACTTGCCTTTAAGCTGACTTAGTGTTAGGCTTAGATCAATAGTAATCACTGGGATAAGTCAACATTCTGATAGATGTTAGATCTACTAATTGATGAATATGGACCTTATTACAATGCTGATTCAAACGTCTTTACAGATGCTTTGTAAGCATGTAATGGAAAGGTCATCTATCATAAATGAGATATAATTCAGAGATAGTCTTGAATGGTTTCAACCGAATCATATGAACTCTAGGAGGATGTTAGTGTTGGAACAGAGAAGAAACCGAAAATGATTCTAGTAGTATGGAATTGAAGGCGACAACCTTGGATGATCAACAGACTCTGTGCTTGGTAATAAATTTCATTTAATGAGAAAAATACTTTAACTCCAAATATCAGGGTATATTAGAGTAAAACTTTGGTATCTCTACCGCCACCAGTCAAAGGTTGATAGTCCAAGTCTTCTCTGTGAACAACAGATTAAGGCTTAAGTTAGAGTCTAGTATCTTCCCATTGAGTGGGGGCATCTAAAAACCGATCATGCCCATTAGGGTGGCTTGGATTTTTGGGGATGCCGCTCATTATAGTGACTATGAATGGATAAAGCTTCTAGTTAGTCAATTACATGTTCCCAGTTTAGAATTGGATTCCATACATAAGGGGAACGTCATAGAAGGGGAAGATACTAACAATGATTTTTTTAAAAACATTTCCTAATAAAGACAAATGGGCCATTTTGGGAAATACGTGTTTTTGAGCAAATGCAGTGTAGTGTGTTTGGCTCAACACATGTACTGAAACTAACTAGAAAATCACTTAATCATGCTAATCCAAAGTACATTTCTTAGTTCTTGACACACCTGCCAAATAGGTTGACAATGAGGGTTAAGCTTGCATCATTATTCATTAATTGTGGTACTAGATACCTGAACACTTTTTGAGAAGCACTTAATAGTGCACACTCAGCTCGAATGACTACAAATGCTAGACAGTGTCAATTAATTATTTTACTTTGGGCAAAGAGATTTAAGGCAGTGAATGTCAGAACTAGAAATTTCGGGGACATTTTTGTCTATTTCCATAGAATTATAAGGACGAACACAAGAGTTTAATGCCTTAATTGACAACTTAGGCATTCATCACTGCAAATAGGATTTTCCACATGCCGAAGTTTATGATTAGGCTTGATCTCTTGCAATTCAGAATTGCATGATGATCTAAATTTTTTCTATCTATTATCCTCAAGAATCTTGAAATCGAACGATTTGGGTTTCAGTTGGATTTCTTCTAGGATCTAGACTTAACTTGAGATAATAAGAGATTGATTGGTTGATAAACAATAAGATAATATTGTAGATGGACATGACGAGAATGTTTCGTGTTGTTGGATGAAGTAAACATAAGTGTATGCCTTTGAAAGTGGACTAATTAGTGTAAAGGTACACTAGCCTTGTTTACGTTAGGCATAACATGATGCTTCAATTAAGGGAGATGCACTTGAGGAGTAGTTTTTTCCAGAATTGTTAATCCCAGGGAGGAGGGGGGTTAGTTTTGCTTCATCATCGACACTTGAAACGTTTTTTAGACAATTAGGATGACTTTCCTTTTGCAATTAATCCATTGTGATGTTTTGTGATTCAACGATGTAATGGTTGATTATGGAGCCTAATCTCTCGATACATATGAGCATTACTCACATGAACTAGTCAATTTTATTTGATTCGCTGAAAGTCCAGACACTAGAGTGTTTAAGACAACGATCAAATAAATAAGGCATAATTGCTCTTAGAATAATTGCAAGTGCGAAAAATCTCATGATCATTTTATGATCAATGTAATGGAGACATTATCAAGTATTCATATGTTCTTCACACACAATCTTTTAACAAAATTGTGTGGTGAAGAGTGGGGAAAGATGTTGCTAGATAAATGTTTAGGTCCATGAGGATGCAAGTCAAGTAGTTTATTTCACTGAAAAAGAATGTTGATTTCAACCCATACCTTGTATCAAGGTATTTATTAAATCAGTAACTTAAGTATCTCGTAAACATTTGGAGTTATCAAATAGTTAGACCTGAGCAAATGAAGGTCCTTGAGGTCAATGAGGATCCTTTAGATCAATTTCTCAGGCGAGTGACATTTCTCAATTAAGTTTGGAAAGCTAAACATCTCACTAGAGGAAATGTATCCATAAGGGATACTCTGTTAGTCCAAAGGTTATATGTTCAAAGTTGAACAATTGATAAGTTTGTTACTGAAGTAGAATCACAAAACCTAGTACTTTAGAGATATTTCAATGAAATGTTCAAATGGAGATCTGCATCCAACTGAACTATGAGTAGTTCAAAAGGATACCGTGAAAAAAGTTTCCAATACGAGTCAACTTTCAGTGATAATCAGATCTACTTGATTTTTTTCATTGAAACAATACTAGAAAAATGCATGCTTGAATCTATTAGATTGCAAGATATGTTTAGCTAGGGATCTCCAGAATTTGAGAAAGAGTTGGACTCTGTATCATTCTTGGATGGATGAATGGATGAAAGCAAAGTATTAGTTATCTAATTAGTGTAGTTTAAACCAGGTCCGGGAACTGGTTGATATTCATTGGACACAGAGAGATTATGAACAAAAGGTTCTTAAAAGGTTGTTAAAACTGCTAGAGGTATGGATCTCAAACTGGTTGGAAAGTTACACTTTGAGTATAAGGCTTGTCTATAAGGACATGTCCTACCATTGTTGAGTTTTACCATGATTCTTCCTTAATTAGCCAACTTAGAAATCGCCTCTAATGTCGAATGACATAGGAGATGAGACCAGTATAGAATTTATTCAGTTGATTTTGTAAGTGCTGCCTTAGTACGCTAAGATAAGATCGATGTTTGGTAACGTGATTGAATTAGATAATTGGTTATCAAATTATAACTTGTCGTATAGCCAGATGTGAGTTGTCTCGAGTTAGACGTTAACTTGAAGACATCTAAGGAGAAAACTCAGGTTAGTTGCTGAAAAGCATCTAGACCGAGATCTGTATAATGTGTTCAATGAATGACATACACTTCCTTTAGGAAAATGACACATTGTAATGTGTGTTACATGTTGTATGTGCTTGTGACCAAAGTGGATGATGAGAAATGAGTCTCTGTTCTCTCATTGTGTCAGATCTAGAGGTTTGGATTACCTTATAGTATGACCTTATGACTTTTTCTTGTGTCTTTAGTCTTCACCTAAGTGTTGCTACTTTAGCATATTCCCAATGACCATGAAATAATTCGGCTATGCCGGGACATGTCTAGGAAAGCAGCTAGATGAAGGACTAGGAGGTATAAGGAAAAAAGAAGACCATTACTACCAGCACAGTTTAGAGATTCACTGACACCAATTATGTTTAAGGAACGTAATAGTGAATGTAAAACGAAGTGATAAATCTAGTATGCTCCTTAAAAATTGAAGGGACAAGGAGGTATACTGATTCTTGGCGTTGGGTAATGAGTCTGGGATGTAGCGAGTTCGTTGTCCTCAAAATTCTTGATGTCAAGCTGTTGTATACCTTAACCATTATATAGCTATATGCTCTTGAGATACTCGTGGGTCACACAATCCATTAGCCAGTATCATCTCGGTGAGTTGGAAAGATCATGAAGGGTTAGGTCTCAGCCCTCATGGGCGAGTGAGGGATGTTGGTTTAACCCTGGCCATTAGGCCTGGTCCAAGGTCGCTCAAGTGGAGCTGCCGGAGATGGCTCTTGGATTGTGAATCATGGTGGATTTTCAATTCTGATTTTCACCCCGACCAAGAGTACAAATAATCAAGGAGAGGCCATGGTTTGGTCCGTATACGATTCTGGGTTCAATTTCGCTGCAAATCAAGGTAACCCGACTCTAGATCCAATGCCCTCTTCTTATGTTCAGGCCTTCTGCTGATGGGCTTTGTTTTGTTCAACTGTCTTCTGCAAATCTTTAACCTTCAAGGAATTTTATACTTCACTCAGTGAGATCGAATTCTATCTTGCATAGAGCATGGCATCCTTGAGATGGTCATAAGACCTAGGCAATGCATTCAAAAGGACGATTGCCTTGTCTTCATCATCCATATTTACTCCAATGTTTTTTAAATCGTCTAGTGACTTATTGAAATCATCCAACTGATCATGCATTGCTCTATCTTAAGAAAAACGCTAAGAGTAGATTTTGTGTTTGATATATAACATGTTGGCAAGAGACTTGGTCATGTAGAGACTGTCAAGTTTGGCTCAAACCGCTTCAATTGTTTTCTACTTAGCAACTTCCCTCAGTACTTTGTCTGTTAAGCAAAGTATGATCGCGTTGTGAGCCTTCTCAAGTATGTACTCCTTTTGTGCATCAAAGAGCTTCTGAGAAATCCCTTTGCACCCTTTAATGCCCTTGCAAGGCCTTGCCGAACCAACATGACCTTCATTTTAATCTTCCACAGTGCAAAATCATTTTTTCCCAGAGAATTTTTTTACATCATATTTCGTAGAGACATCTTAACCAATTAACCATGGATGGTAGAGATAATCTTGAATAGACAAATGATCAAACACTTACAATGCATTTGTCTACTCCCATAGACGGTGCCACTTGTTAACTATTGCAAGCAAGATCAATAAGATAAAAGAAACTCATACACAATCAAAACAAGAAACTTAGAGCACACAACACCATACGTGGTTCGGCTTGCTGAGCCCACGTCCACGAGAAGAAAAATGGTGCGTTTTCATTTCACATAGTACAAAATCGCTACTAAGCAAGAATGATCACCCTCAAGAAGATAACAAACTATCTCCCTTGATCTCACTCCCATTGCCTTTTTCCCGTAGCTCTCGCTCTCTCTGCCTTTTATCTCTCTCTCTCTCTCTCTCTACCCTTTTGTGTGCGTCCCCCTTTATGATCACAAGAGTCAAGAAATGAGTGTATGTGTTAGGATTATTCATGAGAAACTATAACAGAAACTAAATATATAACTACCACTAAACAACAAACTAGCCAACTTGCATGCTTGTGAAGTTGCTACTGTCTTCTTTTAATCATGTTTCAGCTAAACCCTCACGTTCATGCCATGCCAGCTTGAGTGATCATAATGCAGCAACAAATATGCTGAGTTTAATAGACAAATCCAAATCCAGTTACATTTACCTTCTATTATTATTTTTTAAATAATATGTAGGTATCAGTTTAATTTCATCAAGTGGTCGTAGTTTGTAGTAGAGGTTGTGAGGAATCAAGAACCGGGTTCAGGTTGGAAAGAACCGGGCTGGAGAATCGGTTTTGAGGCAGATCAGTTTTGAAGGTTAGTGAAGAACCGCAGTCAAAGCGGTTATAACAGAATTATGCAACGGTTTGGAACCGTTGCATGTAAAACCATTGTCAAAGGCCCGTCTACCAGTTTTGAGCAGTTGAAACAGAATTGGTTACAACTCCTGGTGCTTCTTGATTCGAGCTTAGACCTTTATATAAATTTGTTCCACTAGTAGAGACGAGTAGATACACGTAGTTTTCCCTCTGTAAACACTTCTCAATCATTAGAATTAGAAAGCTAGGGTTCTTAAGCTCAATTCGGTTTGTGAATTGGGGCTTCTAGTTTTTTGGATTGTTTCTTGTAATTGATTGTTTAGTGGAGTGAATTGAGGTGTACAGAACCTCCGTGGATGTAGATCACATTGATCGAACCACGTAAAAACCTTGTGTTCTTCATTTTGTTTCTGTTTTTGCATTCGGTTCTTGTTTGGCCGATTTCCAGTTTGTTTTTCATTCTTTTCTGGTTTGAGCTTGTTTGTGTTGAAAGTGTTTCATTTCTTAACAAGTGGCGCTATCTGTGGGAAGCTTGCACACACATTCAAAGAGGAAGAGAGAATGGCTGGAATGAAGATGGATGTGGAGAAGTTTTCAGGTAAAAACGACTTCTCACTTTGGAAAATCAAAATGAATGTTGTATTGATTCAAAATGGGCTAGACTCTGCATTTCTTCCTATTGATCAATGGCCTGAGGCTGAGAAATCTAAGTTTCCAGAACTGGATAAGAAGGCTTTGAGTCTTATATTCCTCTGTTTGGGTGATAAACCTTTGAGGGAGGTATCAAGGTGTAAGAATGCAGTGGAGGCATGGGGAAAACTGGAAGAACTCTATCAATCAAAGTCTATATCAAACAAACTATTTCTGAAGCAGAAATTGATGTCTTTCAAAATCACTGATGATAAGGTCATTTCTGATCAACTTGATGAGTTTGTCAAGATGATTGAAGAATTAGAAGATCTGGGGGTGAACTTGGAGGATGATGATAAGGCTCTGATGGTGTTGAATGTTCTTCCAAAGTCTATGGAAAGCTTCAAGGATGCATTAATGTTTGGAAGGGATGGAAAAATCAGTTATGAATCCATTCTATCAGCATTGAAGACAAAGTGCTCTCAAAATCAGGGAAAAAGGGCTCAACACAGGCTGGAGAAGGTTTGAACATTAAGTTCAAAAAGATCTATCAAAAGAAGAAGTTCCAGGGATTCAAAGATAACAAATCTGGAACTCAGAATGCAAAGAAACAAGGAGATTAGGTTGAAACCAGAAAGTGTTTCAAATGCAAGCAAGCTGGACATTTAAAGAAGGACTGTCCACAAAAGAAGAAGAAGCAGGAAAATCAGAGGGCAGAAATGGTTGTGACTGAGCATCAAGAAGATACCCCAGAAGTGTTAAACATCACAGACACAAAGATCGAAAAGGAATGGGTTCTTGATACTGGTTGTTCATTCCACATGTGTCCCAATGAATCATGGTTCAAGGATTTACAGAGAGAAGATGGTGGATGTGTATTACTGGGAAATGATCACTCCTGCAGAGTTAAAAGCACAGGATCAGTTCAGATAAAAATGAATGATGGAGTCATCAGAACCATTTCTCAAGTAAGGTATGTTCCTGGACTGAAAAGAAACCTCCTATCCCTTGGATCTCTTGTGGCAAATGGCTGTCAGTTCAACTCCCTAAATGGTTATCTTCATATCACTAAGCATAACAAGCTGGTAATCAAAGGAAGGCAACACAATGGCCTGTTTATTCTGATTGGATCCCCTGTGTTAGGTTGTGCTGAATCTGTGATAAGTAGAGAAGATGTCATGAAGTGGCATAGAAGACTGGGTCATATTGGAGAGAAATGATTGAAGGAGCTATCAAAGAGGGGCATCATTGGTGAAATGGGAAATAGAACACTAGATTTATGTGACAAATGTGCTCTGGGAAAGGCCAAGAAATTGCCTTATGCTAAAGGGATACATTCTACTCAAGAACCACTTGATTATATACACTCTGATATATGGGGGCCTTCAAGAACAGAGACACATGGAGGAGGAAGGTATTTCATGTCAATCATTGATGATTACAGTAGAAAAATATGGGTATATGTCTTAAGGAATAAGAGTGATGCTTTCCTTAAGTTTAAAACATGGTTGAGTCAGGTGGAGAATCTAAGAGGGAAGAAACTGAAATATCTTAGGACAGATAATGGCTTGGAATATCTATCCACTGAATTTACAAGGTTTTGTGAAGATAAGGGCATCACAAGGCACAGAATTGTCCCATTAAACCCTCAACAAAATAGGGTTGCTGAATGGTTTAACAGGACTGTGCTGGAGAGAGTTAGATGTATGCTAATTGATGCTAGATTACCCAAATCCTTCTGGGGAGAAACACTAAATACTGCATGCTATTTGACAAACAGATCACCATCATCAACTCTAGGATTTAAAACTCCAGAAGAAGTTTGGAGTGGAAAGGTACCAACCTACTATGATTTGAGAGTGTTTGGGTGTCTGGCCTATGCTCACATTAGGCAAGACAAACTTGATGCAAGAGCACAGAGGTGTGTTTTCTTAGGATATCCTGAGGGCATAAAAGGCTACAGGTTATGGTGTTTGGAACAGGGAAACTAGAAGCTCTTGATAAGTAGAGATGTAAGGTTCAATGAGGATGTGATGGGATATAACTCTACTGGAAGTCAAGAGGAAGTTGATGGTGCTGTGGAATCTGAAAGAAATTCTCTTCAGGTGGAGCCTACTGAGGAGCAGATATCACCAGAGAAGGATGCTCAAGCTCAACAAGAAGATAACAGTTCATCAGAAGATGAAGAAGGCCAAACTGAGATTGCAAATCTCAGAACTTATAGCATTGGTAGAGACAGGCCAAGAAGACAAATCCATAGGCCTGATTTCTATGGACAAGCTGGAAGTGTCTACTATGCATTAAGTGTAGCAGAAGACTTGGAGTTTCAAGAGCCAAGCAGTTTCAAGGAAGCAATAAGTTGCAGTGAAAGTGAACACTGGATAGGGGCTATGATGGAGGAAATGGAATCTCGGGAGAGAAACCAAACCTGGAAGCTTGTAGACAAACCAAAGGGTCAGAAGCTAGTCAGCTCAAAGTGGATCTACAAGAAGAAGGTGGAGGCTGGAAAGGCTGATAAAATCAGATACAAGACAAGGCTGGTGGCTAGGGGCTTTACACAAAGAGAAGGTATTGACTATAATGAGGTATTTTCTCCAGTAGTGAAGCATTTCTCTATTAGGTTACTCCTATCAAAGGTTACTCAAGAAGACATGGAACTACAGCAGTTAGATGTCAAGACAGCATTCCTGCATGGTGATCTAATTGAAAAGATATACATGAAGCAACCTGAGGGTTTTGTGATTCCAGGAAATGAAGATAAGGTCTGTTTTCTCAAGAAATCACTTTATGGATTGAAGTAGAGTCCAAGGCAGTGGAATAAGAAGTTCAATGACTTCATGATTAATGCAGGATTTATAAGAAGCTTATATGACAGATGTGTATACTTTAACAAAGGTTCAAGAGTTGAACAGGTATTTCTGTTGTTATATGTGGATGATATGCTCATTGCCAGTAAGAGTATGGATAAAATACAACAGCTAAAGGGAAGATTGAGTTCAGAATTTGACATGAAGGATCTTAGGGAAGCAAGGAAGATTCTGGGAATGGACATCATTAGAAGAAGGAAGACTGGAACACTATGGCTCTCACAGAAACAGTATTTGCAGAAGGTTGTGGAGAGATTTCACATGCATGAGTCAAGACCAGTAAGTATTCCAGTTAATCTACAGACTAAGCTGTCCAAGGATCAGTGTCCTCAAACAAAAGCTGAAAAGATTCACATGAAGAATATTCCATATGCCAGAGGTGTTGGCAGTTTGATGTATGGAATGATATGCAGCAGGCCAGATTTGGCCTATAGTGTATCTCTGGTAAGCAGGTACATGTCAAATCCTGGAGAGTCACATTAGGAAGCTTTGAAGCAAGTTTTGAGGTATCTAAAAGGTTCTGTCAGTATGGGTTTAAAGTATCAGAAACTAGAAGCTGGTGCTATACCTTTGGTTGGATATGAAGATGCAGACTTTGTTGGGAACTTGGATACAAGAAAATCTGTTACAGAATATGTCTTTACTTTGTATGGAACAGCTGTAAGCTGGAAAAGTGTGCAACAGTCTGTGGTTACTTTATCCACAACTGAGGCAGAATACATTGCCTTAACTGAGGCAATCAAGGAAGCTCTGTGGCTCAAAGGGATTCTCAAAGACCTAGGGATCAGACAAGGGTGTGTTACCATTCAGTGTGATAATCAAAGTGCTCTTCACTTGGTGAAACATCAAGCTTTTCATGAGAGGTCTAAGCATGTTGATGTTAGACTTCATTTTGCCAGAGATGTGATTGAAGCAGGATCTGTTGAAGTGAAGAAGGTGCATACCATGGATAATGCAGCTGATTTCCTAACTAAGGCAGTTCCGGGGAGCAAGATGGTTCATTGCTCAAGCCTGATAAGGCTTGAACAATGTAGTTAAACCTGGAGGAAACAAGGCAGTTTGAGGTGATGAAGTACACTTGAGTTCATTAAGGTGGAGATTTGTAGGTATCAGTTCAATTTCATCAAGTGGTCGTAGTTTGTAGTAGAGGTTGTGAGGAATCAGGAACCGGGTTCAGGTTGGAAAGAACCGGGCTGGAGAACCGGTTTTGAGACAGATCAGTTTTGAAGGTTAGTGAAGAACCGGAGTCAAAGCGGTTATAACAGAATTATGCAACGGTTTGGAACCGTTGCATGTAAAACCGTTGTGAAAGGCCCGTCTACCAGTTTTGAGTAGTTGAAACAGAATTAGTTACAACTTCTGGTGCTTCTTTATTCGAGCTTAGACTTTTATATACATTTGTTCCACTAGTAGAGACGAGTTGATACACGTAGTTTTCCCTCTGTAAACACTTCTCAATCATTAGAATTAGAAAGCTAGGGTTCTTAAGCTCAATTCGGTTTGTGAATTGGGGCTTCTAGTTTTCTGGATTGTTTCTTGTAATTGATTGTTTAGTGGAGTGAATTGAGGTGTATAGAACCTCCGTGGAACCTTGTGTTCTTCATTTTGTTTCTATTTTTGCGTTCGGTTCTTGTTTGGCCGATTTCCAGTTTGTTTTTCATTCTTTTCTGGTTTGAGCTTGTTTGTGTGTGTTGAAAGTGTTTCATTTCTTAACATAATATAATTGGCATTTTTTTCTCGAAGAGGGATAGGGAAATTGTGGAGTGTTTGAGTTTTGTTTCTTTTCTTCTTTTGGGCTTTGTGATAACAAAATTTTGTGTTTGATATCTAAATTATTAACAGTAGAGAAGATAATAGTAATGACTCTACTGTCGAGACTAGTGAGAGAGAGGTAGTGGGAGGCCCCCATTAATGAAAGGAAGCTTTAAACTAAGATTGAAGAAAATGAAATCGAGTTTTGAGCTGAGGGAGAGTGTTGGGAGACGGTTGGAGAAAGTGTGTGGAAGGGAACTGGAAGAGATGCAGGGGGAGGAGTGGGTAGGAAATGGGAATAGGGGATTTGAAAACTAAATAGGCTGAATTTAATATATAATAATGTCTTAAACTTTCAAATCTCATTATGTTGGATCTTTATTTATATCTTTTTCCGTTGGTGAATTGTCTAATTTTACCATAATTGTATTAATTAATTATGCATTCTTGTTAATAAGAGAGTGGAAGAGGTCACAATCAATGGCATCATTTTCGGAGAAAAAGTAGCGTCAGCGTGAAGATGTACAATACTCTTCTCTTCAATTTCAGTGGTCCCAATATTCCATTTTTATCTAATTCTCGACTATAGCTATAGGTATGGACAAACCCACACTACACCATGCCCCACATTCTTAATCACCCAATAATTTACAACCACTGCTCATTGCACGTTTTATATATTTATTTTCTTTTTATGGATATTCCCTTCTAATAATACTAATACTAATTTTTATTATTATACACGACTCACATATATATATAATTAGTCCAAAAAAACAATATTACATGCATTATATGAATTAAAACATAACGAATCATAAAAAACATCAACGTAGTTACTTTTTATGATTCCATCGTACTATAATACGTGGAGCAAGTCTGCACTATAAAACTATAAATATTTGTGCTTGAATCCACATATAATTATGTTAATGTGACAAAAGTAGTTTTTTTTTTTTTTTTTTTTTAGATTTCTTTTTGTTATTTTTAACCTATAATGCATTTACTTTATTTATAATATAATGTATTTATTCCCTAGTTATTTAATAGATATACATGACTTGTAACATATTTTCGATCTAAGACAATAAAAGTCGTTTCACGTAATGTGTATTTGGCCCAACCATATTAAAAGACTAACATGTTGTAACTAATTAATCATCTCAATTACTCGGATGCTAATAATAATATTTGAGACGATGCCGTTTCAAATGCGAATCAAATATGTTTTGAAACAACTATTTATCTTTAAGAGAAGTTAAAAATGACTTCAAATAATTTGCAAAACGTTTTCTAACAAGCCATCATGTATACTTATTATTAGAGACAACAATTATGGTGTGAAATAATATGTTAGAAAATATATTTTTCTTTTTTGTTTTGTGCCCCCACATATAAATTTGTTTATGTAGAAGAATTTTATTTTCTTTAGATTAATTTTTGTGTAATTGTTGTATTTTTTCTTCTGACACAATTGTTTAGTTATATTATAAGATTTGTAACATACCTTCTCTATCCTTCAACGAATTTCACTAAACATAAAATTTACCTAATAAATATCTAAAAATGATGTATAAAAGTGACTTACTTACCAAGTGGTGATTATCCTCATAAAATATTCCTCATGATGGCTCATATATTTAATATCCTCAGATAACACTACAACAAAAAATAGTTCTAGTATACCATTTTCTTGGACGATAAATATTGTCTCTAACAATAATTATATGTGACCTTTTAAGATATACATAAGCTCTGAAATAAGAATACTTTCAAAATCAATATCACATTTTTTGTTATTTCGAATTTTCAGCGAAATTTGGCCCTATTTAAATGTATACACGCATACATTGATGATTGCGGAAACAAAGCAGAAGATATTTTATAGACTTATGGTTAGCAATAAGTGGAAAAGACGATAAAATAGTTGAAAGTTTGTACAGAAGAAACAACAGTTGCGTCTTCCAAAAGTTTGGAAAATGATAGGAATGAACGTAGCACTCTCTAACATAAATCATACACCTTCAAAAACATTTAAAAAAAAAAAAAAAATTAGATAAGACAACTCAAATAAATATCATGTAAACCCAAATTATTTCCTTCAATCCTTTCAAACCCTAAATCTTTCTTTCGCTTTTTTCGTTCACCCCCCTTCTCAGTTCTCACCGAAGGATGGGAATTTTTTTAATATGTTGTGTATTATCTATTTAATTTTTATTTTATATATTTTGTTTGTTTTTTTTTTCTCCTTAGGTTTGCGCCTTTGTGAGATTTCCTCGCCTTAATGTTGCATCCAGCGATGTACATATGGGGGCCAAGGAGGTCACTGCTTTCCTCCCCCAACCCATGAAAATTTGTCAAATAAATAAATAATTCTATTATTCAATTTTAATAATTATTTAATAATTATCAATGGATGATAATTTGTGGATAAGCAATAGAGATAAAAAAATATATAAAATGAAATGAATATAAACATTATATATATTATTGGTATTTTCAAAGGGCCATTTGGATGGACGGATTTGAGGGGTGGATTTGGAAATCCATCATCAAATCCACCAACTTGTTTGGCAAAAAAAAATCAAACCAAGGGATTTTAAATTCCTCCTAAATTTCTGGTTCATTTTGGATGGATTTCAAATTCATCCAACAACCTAGTCATTTATAAATTCATCTTACCTCTCATGTATGTATAGCCACATTATTACACACATTTCACACACTACACACAATACATTACACATACCACACTTCACACACATTTCACACGCATTTCACATACTACACATTTCATTCACACACACTTTACACACTATACACACAACACACACAACACTACTACACACGCACACATACACACTACACACACATACTACACACACTACACGCACACACTATACACACTTCACACACACTACACACACTTTCATTATCACCATCCTTTCAAAAATGTTAAGAAAGAACTGAAAAATGAAAAAGTTTAAATAATTCAAATCCACTCATTTGAATTTAAACATCCAAATAAGGGATTTGAAATGAATTTGAAATAAGTGAATTTTCAAATATAAAGAATTGAAAATCAAATCATTTACTTTCCAAATCCATCCATCCAAACACAACCTAATTTTATTTATGTAGTCAAGTATTACTAACGTTCGTGGATAGATTTAGAGTGCATAACGGGATAGTCATCCCTTCTACCTTACTAAAAAATTTATTCTCTTAATGAAATTTATCAAATATTTTGAATTTCCTAGAGCTTATTTTCTAGTCTTCTTAGAATTTGCCTTCTATTTAGTATAAAATTTCTCACCTAACCTTAGAGTATAATTTTTTTTTAAAAAAAAAAAACTACACCTGTAAGACATATTCTTTGACCCACTTGTAGATAGACTCTCGAAAAAACTTATGGATATGTCACTGGTTGCGTCCATGCCTTATGTGGTCTCCAGGTCTTGTGCAACTTCCATATCATATGCATGTTTCACGCTTTGTGCAGCATTCGATTTAGTTTTTCCTCTATTTTGATAAGGTTTGGTGCTTTTGTGGATCTATATGGTTTCCCCAACTATTGTGTAAGCAGTCAGGGAGTTGATGCATGTTTCATTCATTGGAGAATTGCTTGGTGCATTTCTTGATTTTTATGGCTTTTTTCGTCACCGTGCAAGCAATTATACTATTGAGATTGCTTTGATTGGGTTGGCTCTGATACACTATTCCTAACCCTAGTGTTGAACTACATTGTTGGGCCTTTTCAATTAAGAAAAAAGCCATCCAAAAAGAGGCTAGTGGCAAACAAGGTCGATCTCATAGAGATTGTTTCCTAAGTTCTATTTTATACCCTAATCCTAATAGTTCTTCCCTACCTAGACTCTCCAAAAAGTAATTGGTTTGATTAAATTATTAAAATAAATAGATACTTGAATAAAAGAAAACAAGTAATAATAAAAGATTCAAATAAGATAAGAAACGTATCCTAGGGCTTCGATTTCAATTGAATTCCCTATGTTTAATTATTCTATTATTCTAGACTTTTAAACTAATTTTATTGTTTATTAGGCGATACTACTCTTAATTTGTCCTCCTCTCGGACGATGTTAACGTATAGATTACGTATGAATGATTACCCTCTCGGGCTAACTATCACATACGTAACACCAAAGGGATCCTAAAACCGATATCTACACAAATATCTCACTCATCTCAAACGACTATTGATACCTATGTTATATGCCTTTATGCCTATTAATAACCCTCTCCTCTCGGACGTCGAATTATTAAGAAATTTGAATTAATCCATTGGCCAGATCAACTAATTCATAAAATAAGAACAGACATATAGATAAATCATAAGAACGACGTCTAGAATCAACAAAACAAAATAAAAACATATTCGACATGTAATGTACTCTCTAACCCTATAACACAAGGGAGTTAGCTACTCATGTTCACAATTAAAACCCAACAATATTCATAGACAAACATTATTGAATAAGAAAAATAAACAAGAATCATAAAACCTGGAATCTTGATCTTGAACTTTGTCTCTCCCGTTCCCTGCTCTTCGATCCAAGCCTCCAAGTATTTTCAATGATATGAGACTATAAATTGATGCCTCTAACTTATCTATAGTCTTGGAGTTTTTATAGGAGTACATTCCTTTGATAAAATATGATGTGAGGTAGGAAAATCCCGCAAAAAATGTGTTTATGGACTTAGGGGCCAAGTAATGGGCCGAATATGCACTGATTGCCCAACTTCAAAGAAGTTTTTGAGGGTCTTACAGTTCGAATTGGGCTTTGGAACTTTCTTATAAAGTTGTAGCCCTTTGAATTAGCTTTCTAATGCCGAAAATAGCACTTCAATCGGATTTATAGATCTCAAGATAAGGGTGAAATACTGAATACGTGTGAGGATAGGATTTGACGTTGCGTTCCGCTCTTTTCACCGTTTCACTTCTTTTATTGCTCAATTCTTCTTCAAACTTCATCCTAAAGTAACTTTAACCTTAAAATCACACTTTTCGATACAAAACGAGCAAACACGTCATTCGGCTCAAGATAATCAAATATAACATAAAATCACCGAATTTATATGCAAACACTACCAAAATACTCGTATAACTCGACCTAAATGCATGCATACAATACGTGTATCAAGAATTTGTGACATTTTAAAGTAACCTATCAGTTAGTGATAGCTGCCATAAGTTGTCTGTTGCTTATAATCGTTTCCTCAAGCTACTCACGTGCCCTTTCCATGCACCGTCTTATTCTTTTGCTCAATTTCTTCTTCTTTGTGTGCTTCTAGAATCTTCTGGTTAATGCCCTCAGCTTTAGCAGTTGCTACTCTCTTCACCGTCTCTACCCTCAAGGTGGACATGATGATCAATCAGGCCCAACTTGGACCTTAAGATAAAATACTGAGAAGGACCGAGTGATTTCATTAGAATATCAACAATTTGGTTAAAAAATGAGACTAGACAAAGTTTAAAATAACTTGATTTATAGTATGTGCGAACAAGAGGGCAATCAATTTCGAGATATTTTGTTTGTTCGTGGAAACACTGGAGTTCTTGTAATGTGGATAGTTGCATGATTGTCACAAGAGAGTGAAACTGGTTGAGTAACAGGAATCTGTAAGTTTGTTGCAGCATTAGAGACCCAAAGAAGTTCACATACGGTAGAGGCCAAGGCCCGATACTATTCTTCGGTCGAAGAATATGAAACTGTGTTTTGCTCTTTGTTTTCCAGGATATTAAACAATCACCAAGGAACACACAATATCTTGTCCGGGAGCTTCGATTATCAACACATGACCCCAAGCCAGAGTCACTAAAACCATCGATATGCATTTGTGAAGAAACAAGATAGAAGAGGCCTAGGGATAGACATCCTTTAAGAATCTAACTAGGTAAACAACAGCTTCCCAATGTGAAACAAAAAAATTATTCACATATTGACTTAGTTGTTGGTCGGAAAAGGTAATATCAGTGAAGTTCAGATGTAAAAGTCTGCCAACTAGTTTTCGATATAATTTTGGATGAGAGTAAAGTATAGTTGATTCTTCCCTAAGTCTAAGCCCTGGTGGTAGAGGTGTGGAAGATGGTTTACAATCTAAATAGTGAGTATCCTTTAGAATGCCAAGGATGAATTTCCTCTGGTTGATGTACGTTCTTGTAGCACTTCTAGAAATTTCAAGACTAAGAAAATAACTTGCAATTCCCAAGTCCTTGATGTAAATTCTTGGTCAAGATACTGTTTGAGTTGAGCAATCAGAGAGGTGTTATTTCCACTCATAAGCACATCATCTACATAGACCAAAAGAGCCAAAAAAATAGTGGATTTTTTCCATGTAAAAAGACAATTGTCATGAGATGATTGAGTAAAACCATAAGATAGAAGCTTACTACAAAACTCGGTATTCCACTCTTGATGCTTCTTTGAGCCCATAAAAATGCTTGAGTAGTTTACTAACATGTCCTGGTTTGGCCTTGGAGTATCCCTCAGGTGGAGCCAAACTTCTTCGTTTAAATACCCATGACGAAAATCTATTTATGTCCACCTGATGCAGAGGCTAATGACGTTTAATGGTAAGAGATATCACCAACCTAATTGTAACTGCCTTTGCTATTGGTTAAAAGTTGTCCATGTAGTGGATTCCCAAAACTTGGTGATACCCATTTGCTACTAATATCGCATTGTGTCTTGTCTACGTTTCCATAACAATTCAATTTTGTTTTGGACACCCATTTACATCATATGGGCTTCTTACCATGAGGAAGAGATACTAATTCCCAAGTCTTGTTCTATTCAAATGCAAATAGTTCTTTGTCCGTAGCTTCTACCCACTGAGGCTGACCTTTTGCATCACTGTAAATATATGTATCTTGATAGCTTTTCAGACTAGCTAGAAAACAAGCATAGTGTGGTTGTATTCTTGGGTTAAGTATAAATGGAACTGCAGGAGGAGGGTTAGAGAAACCTGATGACGCATAAGAAGGTAGTTTCTTTAGTTGTTGGCTATTCAAGGAACTCAATATCTATAATATAATCTGAAAGCCATGTGGGAGCTTTGATTGTCCTGGTAGTTCTCCTTAATTGTGGTGGATAAAGTGAATGAGTAGAAACTGAAGATTGGGTTGGAAAATGTGTATGGGAAACAATTTTTTCTAGATAAGTAAAGGATAAAGTAGGTAGAGGAGTAGTATTAGGTAGACTAGCAGTGTCTTTGAAAGGGAACTACACCTCGAAGAAAACCACATATCTTGAAGATATGATGTGATTCGTTTCTATATCCAACAGTCTAAAAGCTTTTTAACCAGTAAGATAACCAAAAAGAACACACTCGTGAGCTCTTGAGGTGAATTTTGATTTATGTGGGAAAACACTGGTAGAAAAGACCAAAAACCCAAAATACCCTGAGTCTATTTTAGGCCGGTAACAGGGTGTAAAGGATTTCAAATGAGATTAACCATTTAAGACGAGATGTGGGCAATCTTTTGATGATGTATGTTGCAGTTAATATAGAATAAGGCCAATATTTGGAAGGTAGATTTGCTCAAATATAAGACCCCTGACTGAAAAGATGTCTATGTTTTCTTTTAACAACCCCGTTTTGTTGAGGGGTATAAACAAAAGTCTTATGATGAATGATTCCAAGAGAGGAAATAAGTTTCCGATAGGCTTGCCTTGTGAATTCAGATATGTTGTTAGTTCTAAGAATCTGGACATTGGTTTGAAATTATGTTTGGACCTAGAAATAAATTATGAAGAATGGTGACACGTTGTGACTTGTATTTTATAAGATACAACCATGTCCCCCCTACTATAGTCATATACTATGGTCAAGAAAAATGGGGTGTTGGTAACAAATGGCTCACTGTATGGTCCCCATATATCCACATCAATTAACCAAGAAATAACAACATAATGAATTGAACTCAAAGGAAAATGAATTTTGCATTACTTTGAAAAACGACATACATCACATGCTTATTTTTGCTATATACAGAAGCATCACATATGTGACTGCATATCTATGTGATCTAGAGTAGAGTAGGAAGCATGGCCTAACCTACTATGCCATGTGCTAGATGGCAGTTTACAATGAAAAACAAATTCAGTGGGTAGTGGTTCAAAGGGTGCAACAAGAGCTGGTACAACATGAGGTGGTTTGTAAACATAAATTTTTCCAAGAAGCTTACCCACAACTATGATTTTGCTACTCTGCAGGTCCTGCAACTCACAATGAGAAGGTAGAAAAATAGGTTTTAAGTGAGCATTATGGGTTATTTGGGCAATAAAAAAAGAGATTATATCTGAAGCAAGGGACATATAATACATCTGTAAGACATGTCCGTTAGTTAATAGTACGTTCCAATGTGTATGATAGCTTTGTGTGCCCCATCAGGTAGATACACATATATGTCTTCTATAATTAGTTCAACATTAGATATCATGTTTATGTTTTTGCACATGTGCCTACTAGCCCCTGTGTCAAAAATCTATGTTCCTACAATAAGTAACTAAATGAGAAATTCTAAAATAAACTAATGAACTTACCGATAAATAAATATATACAAACACCAACAAAGACTTGGAATGTTACACTGAGTAGTTGATGGACAACATCGGGGTCAAAATATTTGGTCCTGAGAACTGACATACTACCAGGGGAGATGGGTGCGAGTAAGAAACAACCATTAGCAAGATTGATAAATTGGATATTATGTTGAGCAAAGAAAAATACTTGGAGTATTGTTTGTTGTTATTCATATCTCAAATGGTCTTTAAATAGCATAAGTGTGAGGCATAAAGATTTATAAGTTAATACAAAACTTAAAATAAAAATTAATCATAAAGAAAAAAATATATTATTGGGCATACAATCATTTGGATTTCAACATCATTAAACAAAAAAAAAAAATATGTCATGGATTTTCAATGGGTGTTAGACTTAAAACGCACAACTCGATTATCCTCTTTATTACGACTATTTGCTAGTTTGGAGCTTCTAACTATTCTTTACAAGGAACGCACGTCACATACATTATAGTGCATGTCCATGTAACTAAAGGGTTTTATTTAGGTAAACGTAGCATGCTACTTATTGGAAGAGAGCATGTAATCGAGCGAAAATAATATATGTCTACATGATGATTTATTCGGAAGAGCATAAGGGTTCCTAAGATGAGAGACAATATAATCTATACAAAAATAATTTTTCACCCAACATGCAAAATATCAATCAGGTTGAACATAATAACCTTGTTCTGATTTACCCAAACCGCACATTACTGAACCAACACATTTTGAGAGTTGTACAGTAGCAGTAGTTTACATTTTTTAAGTTACATAACATCAACTTCACAAAAGAGACATAACTATTCACATAATAAAGGGTTCATATGGACTCCGGCGGGGTCGGCAAAATACGTAACAATACATAGGAGACGCTGCAGGCATCTATGATATCTAACCTGAGAGGATCATTTAGATTATTTCGATCATGTTCGGCTCAGGGAGATTGAAGAACATATCCGATTGGCCTTAGTGTTCACGAGTATCTTTCCGACATAAATCTTGTCTTTCACGCTGCGACCTCTAAAATTACCTAGAGATGCATAGACTGAAGACCTTATATCACAAAGACCAAATTTGTAGCCCAATCTGTTTGTGATGTCCCCAAGGTGGTTTGTAGCCTCTGTGCAGAAAGTTGTAGATCTTCGTCTTCTCTGTACGTGACAACTTGAATCGCCTCAATCGAACACCGGATGGGGAAGATACGGCGAAAAAGCGATCGTACAATGGCCGACCAGGATTCACCCAAATTGACGATGAATACCAGACCTGTAAGGGCCAGTACCGCCATCGGTATGAATCTTTTATCAATGTGTGTCGTCTTCTTGCCTCGTCTTTTTGGAGCCCTTACTCTCATTTTCTCAACCCAACCACTTCATGACTTTTGTTCGTGACTCGATGATCTTCGAATTTGGCTCAGCGCAGACTTGATTCAGGCCTTTTTAGAACCTCGTATGTAGGCCAAAGTGAGAAAATAAGTGAAATCAGCCCTCTTGAATTCCCGGATTTTCCAATCCTTTAAAACACAACTCAAAAATACCCAAAAGTTCATTAGATCATATAAGAGAGGATTTCTAACATGAAAATACATTAACACATGAAATCGCACTTACACGTATAAAACACTTGTATTTCTCCAACAAATATGAACGTAGACAATATGAAAGAAACGAGTATTTCAACATTCATTAGTTGCCCTAAACAAACCTCGAATTTGCAATATGGAAAGGGTAGCAATATCCAAAATCTATTCCCTATTTTGTAAGTCTAAAAAAATTATACTATTGAGGTAATCAAGAAAACTTAGCCAAGACAAGGGTTGCATATCACGACAAGTTAGCGAAATTTGCTAAAAAGAATTTAAAAAACCCGAATATACTTGGAGAATATGTTATATATACACATGGAGAAATGAAAGCTAAGTTTATAGCTAGTGAGATTTGAAAAGTAAGGATATTGTGATTCCATGTTGAAGGGTAGTTGAGAGTAGCTAACTTAATTAGTCCGAGTCGAGTCACAATAGAAAATTGTGATTCCATGTTTTTCATATCTAACACTTTATATACAACAATATTGAGATAACTACTTATACATGTGTGTGTAACATCTAGGTTGCACAAATGCATGGACTTAAGTTAATGTATTAGGTTAACTTGACTTGATTGGAACTCAAAACTTTGTTCAGTTAAAAACTAAAAACTTCAATCCCGACTTCCACCAAGATGGAGAGTAGTATTTTTCCTAAAAAGAAAAGAAATTGTTTTACAAACAAATGTAATACTTTTTCAAAAAAAACTTAACAATTCAATAATTATTTTTAATTAATTTATAAGTTCTTACCAATTTTGCTATAAGGTTCCATTAATATTAGCCCTATAAGTTTTCCATTTATAATCCTTAAATTTTATTCAAATGTTATTTAGTTGCATTATTCTAAAAGTTATGTTTTGGGAAATAGGTATTATCTGTTTCGCAACAAGTATTAGATAGGCTTTGTCCAAATATTTTAGGATTTCCAATTTAAAAAAAAAAAAAATTGATAAAAAAAATGCACAAAAGGATAATGCAATATAAACAACTTATAACTTAATAAAACCATATTAACAATAGGCTACTTTACAAGGTACTAACATTTATATCTCTTGAAAAATGGCCGGCGTTATTATTTATAAGTTTATAATTTTTTAATCCACTTCTTCGTTGAAAGTTGATACCTTAATATACATAAGTGCTCACTGGTAATTTACGTGTTTTTTCTGCACAATACCATAGAAAAAATAGGATAAAAGCATATGAAATTACCGTTGTTAGCCGTATATTTTATATGTTGTGTGTATTTCACAAGTTTTTTGATATTGTAGTATTGTTTTGTAAAAAAATGGGCGTATTTGGATAAAACAAATGAAGCCCACTTGAGGAACTAAGTGAAGAGAATGTCCGAGAAGAGGAAGTGAAGTGATTGGGCTTGAAGATGGATTTTGAACAGTCCAAAACAGAAAGAATCACGAAGGCATAGGACTTGAAGATGGCTTTTGAACAACTTTTGAAGGGCTTGACTGAGGTACTGTTTCGTTAGAAAAAAATTAAAGTTTACAATTTGAGAAATTGACTAATTTAAACATTGAAACTATAAAGTTAAAACATTTTGAGAAATTTTATTTCGGAAAAGTTACATGTTTGCAAAATTAACTAATTAGAACATTGAAAAAATCAATAGAATGAAAAAATTACCTAAAGAAGCCGCAGTTCAGTGAGAAAGAAAAGGAAAACAAGAAAGTAAAAAACAAAAAACTAAAAAACTAAAAAACATGCTAAAATGTTCATACATATCATTGAGGATTTTATTTCTTTTGTTTTAGGCATTATTTTTACTTTATGTTTTCATGCATACAACACATATAAAAAATTTATATGCCGCATAAAAACGATTAAAGTCAAAGTGAGGCTTGACTCGACAACTTTTAGTTCCTTGTCCCTCTAGCCAACCCATTTCTCTACTTAAATTCACTATTGAAAAGAGTTACAGTCATGAAATGATTCACTGTGAAGCCACCAGGTTAAAGATTCACAAGAGTAAAGTAGAAGAGAAGACCACATGAACAAATAAATGATTGGTTTGTGAAAGCTACCAAGACATATATGAAGAAAGAATTTGTACATCTCACAAATTCACTGAAGTTATAAAGAGAAGACTAAGCTCGTCACACTAGGTTTTCCTAGTGTTGTATTGACTTATGCAGTTTGCAAGCTACTACATAGGTGGATTATGTCCAGTTGACACGAAGTAAACGAGAAGCAACAAACATCTATATCTTGAATATTAATGTACAAAACGGAAATGTTGATCATGAAAGTGTTATAGCTGATCAGACCGGAAGATATAAGGATACTTAAATTTTAATTAGTTCCTCATCCATTCTGAGAATGTTTGAATGGCCAAGGGGTTGATGTTTGAATTTGATTAGTTTTTTGTTAAGGTTTGGTACTTGTTTACTATTGTGGGAGCGAAAAACGATTTATGTGTTTTGCATTGTATTATAGGATATTTATTTTTTTATCATTAAGAAAATGAATTTCCTTCCATAGATTACATAAAATCGGAATGGGCTACATAGTTCAATATTGGATAATGTCAAATAGCCTTTAAATTTGGTAAATCATGTCTTGGGCTAATCCATAATTGACAATTTATTATTTTATTTTTCTTGGTTACCATTTGGGGTAAGTCAACTATACAGCGGGCTTAAACAACCAAGAGAGGGAAATTATGTTCATATATGACAAAAATTGTGGCTATAATCGCCTCTATTAACTGCTACCCTCCACCACTCACACACGTTCACTTTTATGGAGAACTGCAAAGGGAAAAGATTTATAAATCTTCATCATAACTTTTGATGTCCATTAAATAGGAGCGAGACTCTTTATGTGAATTAACTTTCATAGTTCACTAATAATTTCACCTTCCCGTTTCATGTTCTCTCATGTTGTTTGAATTAACAGATCGCAACCCTAGTTTCACTTCCACAATGGTGAAAACGAAGGACCTTTCCAAGAAAAGAAAGGCCTTTTCATCTTCATCTACGAACTCCGAAGAAAAACCCAATCCATTACGATCGAGCCCTTGCTCGTTACACTACTTCAATTTTTTTTCCCAAATCACTTACCTATGTCTGAACAGAGCCCAATAAAATCCACGACCTCAAAGTCTAAGAGCCCGAGCGTGAAAAAATCTACTCCTGCTACCTCTGAAAGAGCCAACATCACCACCGGCTTCGTCTTAGGGAGAAAGACAGAAAACTCCTTTGCCGCTAAAGAAACTGACTCCGTCATTTGAGTCTGGTACGAACATTGCTCCACCTGAAACTTTTAAACCTTCTTTGAAGGGTAAGGTGAAGATGGTCGAATAAGAGGCTGAACTTCCCGAGGCTTCCAGCATCGAATCTACTCCATCCCTGAAAAAGCCTAAATTCTCTGAGAAGTCAATAGCCAAATCGATCGCCAAGACGAAACATGGAGTGAAAGATCCTTCATGCAAGATGAAATAAAAGGCTAAAAAGACCAGTTCAAACCATGCGTACGAACATCCCACTCATAGGTTTGGCCGTGGGGGATCCGCCCAAAATAAGTTCGAACATCAGGAGGATTCTAAGTCCGTTATTGAAATCCTTGATTCACCGGCTGACTATTTAATGAACAAGAAGTTCGCCTACTTGATGTGGGTAAGGTTGTCTCGGACTAATTCTATTCTCGTTCAACTGAATGGCGTCATAATATCTTTGAAAAAATGAAATTTCTGCGTGAAAGAAGTTGAACATTTCTTTGTTCGAACAACAAAAAAGTTTACAATTTTATTGAGCTTAGTGGTCTTGTTGAAATTGTTTCTAAACTCAACCAATTCTATCCTTGTATTGTCCAATAATTCAATGCCAATCTTACAATTTCAATTAAGATTCATCTATCTTCTCATTTAGAAAATATTTTTTGTCCTAATCAAGTTTGTACTTTCAGTCCAAAAGCTATAAATTCGTACTTTGGGTTGGGGTATGTTTCGAGTTATTCTCTAGACGATGACTTAGATGCTGTCACTTCCACGCTCACTAGGTGTAGGTCAGATGTCTGGTCTAAACCATGTATCTCACCCACCGACCTTGTCTTTTAGTGCAACAGATTGCACAAAGTGAGCATGTTAAGGACCCCCATTTTGAACAAGTCCCACTACCTCCATTTAGGCCTGCTTTTTGTACCATATTTATACCAACAAAATGACTGACTTTAGGGAGCATGCTCTTAATTTGATTATGAGATTTGTCGAGAAACTCATCCTCTTGTCAAGCTTCCATTTTCCAAGTCTCATTTGGGGTATCCTAAAGGCACAAAATATTGTGATGTTGAAGCATAGAGTTTATATTTTGCATTCAAAACCTCAAACTCTTAAGGTGTCTACTAAGAATGTTATTCCAGCCACTGTCGTTCCTTTACCTTCGTAGATTACTCCTTGTGTTGTTCGGTGACAGTTGCCCAACTTTATTGAGCAACAAATGTTGGTACTTGATAGTATCATGAAACAGGTTTCTGAATAGAAAGTATAGTATCATCGTATTCTTTAGAATATCGATCATATTGCTCCTGCTGGTGGTGAGGGTGATCTAGCTGATCAAGATTCTTTGCATTTTGAGTCCAGGGAGGAATAAGTGGAGATGAATTTGAAGAGGAAGAGGGAGTTGAGGTTGTTGCGGCCGAGGAAGAGGTTGGTGAGTATGATGGAAAGATGATGATGGTAAAGAGGAAGATGGCGTAGAAATCCTTATATTTTAATTGCTTTAAGTGATGGGAGGATATTCAAAAAATTTATATATTTTTTTTATGTTTTAACTACTGTGTTTGAATCTGTTGAGTTTTTTTTTTTTAAGTTGTATTACTTATGCACTAACGAATTGTTGTTTTATGTTTACTTTAATTTTGATATCGTATTTGCTCTGGTACAGCTGCTCGAAATTTGTTTCGTTGGTCTGCAATATGAAATAGGGAATTTTGTCGTTCTTGTTTGTTCGTATTTGATACAAAAAATAGCAAATAGTTTCACAATTTGTTTTGCAGGTATATTTTAGACATTTTCGATCAAAATGCCAAAGGTGGAAACTGTTGCGATGAATATTTTATATATTCTCAAATTTATTTCTTTTCTCATTAATAAAAAATTGTCTTGGAACAAAATTGTATTCTATTGTATAATAATTATTTAGATTCAATTAGTATTACATTAACTATACGTAGTTAGATATGTTTTGTTTAATTACTAACATTAACTAACAAAATATCTTCTGGATTTGTTTGGATTTGTTTTACTATTTTTTAAGGATATAAATAAGGAAAATTAAAGTCAAACATGAGCTTGAACAAGGAAATAAGCAATCTTGGAGTAAAATCTTGAAAATCGATGACCATCCTGAAGAATGAGGGATTCAATACATGCCTCAAACAACCGGATCTTACGGCATTAAGATATTCTCACAACTGGATCCAGAATTCGTGAAGATCCTACCTAGATAAAAATTTAATATCAGGATATTTGAATGTCCAGTAGTACGTTCTCATGAAGGAATCAAGATTCACAAGGATCTTGTCGAGATAAATGCGGAGATACTTTACATATCAAATGATGAATCAAGAGACATGAAGGATGAAGAAGGAAAGAGTATCTAATCCAAATTTTATTTAGATTGGGTTCAGATTCGAACATATTCTTCCTTGTTAAGAATATCGAGTACCTAACTAGTTTTCATGATGATGCATAGTCTGTATTTGTAGAAAAATTGTGCTCATTTATGTAGTGATCGCAATGCTAATTTAGTATAGAATATGGGAGTAGGTTTGTCCAACGTTTAAGGTGTTTGTATTTTATATTTTAGGGAAAACATCTATATTCTATTCAATGTGGATCCCCCCATACAATGTTGTACCATCTTTTTCTCATTCCCATAAACAATTTAAAGCTATGATATACCATTCGTGATACATATGAGTTTCCATAATGGTTATTTTTTTATCAATTATGTAGGACATGTCAAAGATATTGTTGCAGATATTGCCTGAATTGTTGCATAGATACGATGTGTTTTATTGGGCTCAAGTCAGTAAATGCAAATTTCTTTATTCCGTACTATGTCCACATGATTTAGCTAAGTATGCAATAAAGAAATTATTGTTCAAATTTCAAGAAACGGTATAATGTGATGAGTTAGAAAAATTATTGTTAGGAGCATAAGGCATGACCTCGGCAATACTTGCTCTATGATATTCTATCTTCTTACGATGAATTTCCTCAAAATTAAAATTGTCTCCAATTCACGCACAAGACTCTAAATACTAAAACAATCTACTAAAACTGATTCAGATGATATAGTTAATTAGGAGTACTAATGATCAATAACCACTTAATATACTACCAAAATAATCCAACATTTTACATGAAAAAACTGAAACAGAGTCAATAGACTTCTAAACATTTCAAACAGTTAAATAAGGAAGACTTAATGTCAAATTATTTCATAACAAAAAATAATATAAAAGTAGGACATAGACGTATTCAAATTGAATCATTCGAACCCTCTCCTTGGTCTCCACAAAAAGTGAATCATTAATTCGTTTCACTTCGGATTCTAACAAATGGTGCACCGATTGAAGTTTGTGTTAGCATGTTTAGTTTCTTTACCTCCTTTAATGAAAATGATTATTGAAAGGTGTTAATATAAGGTGTAAGTTGCATGGCTAGTTCCATAGATAATTTATTAATTATTTTACTAAAAGCATTTTAACATCTATGTGCGATTACCATAATTGGTGTAGGAGCGTGGTAACCAGCTCTGCTATTTATGAACCAATTTATAAAGGGCATAGATGTACATTCCACAAACTAATACCGTATATTATATGAATTAGATGGCATACCAAACAAACTCCAATAGTACCAAAACTTTAAATATTATACCAAACATGTATCACATATTAGATAGTATTAGCTATACATCAAACTAGAACTACTCCAATATAATACTCTCCAATCTTATACCCCTAACCAAAAGAGTTCTAATGGAATTTAGTATTGTCATACATTTTTTCATAGCAAAATAAATAGTTTGGTAATGATTATGTACTGGTTTTATATTATATGCAAAAGTATTTTTATATGATACCGCCTTGCAAACTTAACATTCTTGCATCAAGAACTTTAAGCTTGGAGCGTAATTCACTAAATAAGAAGGACTTGGCATTAGTAAAAAGTGTCTGCGACTTGGTAATTAGAAGGAACATGGCGAACATCAATAAGCTCCTTTTGCACTTTCTCCCTCACAAAGTAGAGGTCAAGCTCGATATGTTTGGTCCTCGAGTGTAGCACTGTGTTTGCAGCTAAGTGTATAGTGCTTAAATTGTCACACCAAATCACTGGTTTCTGAACGTTTGTAAGTTCTATTTCTTGCAGAAGTCCCTGAACCCAAGTGATTTCTGCTACCAGATTAGCAAGCTATGGTACTTCACTTTAGTGGATGACCTTCAAACGGTATGCTGCTTCCTAGATGGCCAAGAGACCAAACTGTCACAAAAAAGAAAAGGCAATATCCAGTGGTGGAATGCCTATCTTCATGGTTAGAAGCCCAATCCGCATTCGAAATCCCTGTAAGTTGAAATTGCTTGAGTTCATGATGGGCAACCCATAATCCGTAGTCTACTTAAGTAGCGTAATATTCTTTTTCCTGCCTTCTTATGAGACACTTATGGAGACTGCAGGAACTGGCATACCTTGTTAACTGAAAATGACAACTCTGGTCTTATTATGGTAATGTATTGTAATGCACCCACAATGCTCCTATATTGATGAACATCCTGTATCGGGTCACTGCCACAAGAAACAAGTTTCGTTTCTGTAGTCATTGGTGTCGTAACAAACTTTGCACACTCATTTTTGTCTTGGAAAGAAAATCCCTTATGTGCTTTCCTTGAGAAAGATGTAATCCATCTTTGGTTTCTTTGACTTGCACACCCATAAAATAGTTTGGGTTTATAACAACCCAGTTCTCATAAAATTATTTAAAGCATTTTAAAATAGAAAAATCGATATCATGAGAGTTATATATATATATATACACACACACACACACACATATAAAGCCATTCATTACTAGATCGTTAAAAGAACCACCTAAACATGCACCGAAATTTATTACCCGACTAAATATTTAATTCAAAATTTAATATATGGACATAAACCTATTCACATGCCATCAATTATATACATTGAAATATTAAAACTCCCTATCACATGTGGCAGCGAGACAAATAAACAAAGTAAAATCATAGGCAGGCCCTTTATTTAGCAAAATAAGTGACAATGAAAAAGTAATTAAACTAAATCAATTAAATAAGAACATATTCCTCAACATATTCAAAATAAATTAACTTCACCAAGTAATCATGGTTTTATCTAAGTCACCTTTCTTAATACTAACTATCCAATAATATTTGGATAATTACTAGTAACATTTATGACGTATTACAGCAAAATAAGTGACAATGAGAAAGTAATTAAACTAAATCAATTAAATAAGAACATATTCCTCAACATGCTCAAAATAAATTAAATTCACCTAGTAATCATGGTTTTATCTAAGTCACCTTTCTTAATACTAACTATCCAATAATATTTGGATAATTACTAGTAACATTTATGAGGTATTACAGCAACTCAATTGGTCAAACAATTAACAAATAAACAATATTCTAGTCAATACTTTAATACCAATTTGAACTTTAGATAATTTAAATAACGCAATCAAAGCACAGCTACACATAAAAGTTTTCCAACAAAATAATTAAGGAACCTTATAGTATTCTGTTGTAAGGGATAATTTAGTGATTCTACTTATACATGGACAAGCTTATAACAAATTAATTTAGAACATAAATAATCTTATATTAAAATCTTATATTATCTTTAACCTATCTAATTCAAATATAGATCATGTGTAATGGTGAAATCACACGTCATGAATAATTAAGTAAGCACCTACACATCCTACGATGTAGCAAAACTGGAAACATATGTAACAACAAGAATACAAGTAAATTTAATACATAAAGCATCCTCAGAATTTCACAAATCAACAATTAAGTTAACACAAGTAATTTCATAAATTATTTAAATTATTAGTTATATAATATGAATAAACATGTCACTGAAAATAACAAAAAAAAACTTATATTATACGTATAACTCCAACAATCTAGTTCCATTATTACACCAAACATGCTTGTAATAAATTTAATTAACTACACACAAGTTCAAATATCACAAGCACCGAGAACTTCCATTATTCAATTTAAAATTTAAATATTACTCCCTCCGTCCCGCTTAGTTTTGCACGTAGGGACGAGCACGTATATTAAGAAAAAAAATTATTTTTTACTTTTTGGTTGAATTTTTCAAATGTGGAGATTGGGGGTGGAGATTTTGAGGGTGAGGATTGTAAGATAAATTTCCTTTTTAAGGGTGTGCAAAACTAAATGGGACGGATCAGGACAGAAAGTGTGCAAAACTGAGCGGGACGAAGGGAGTAGTCAATTAACAATAACCATAGCAATACGAAAGAAACTCACATAAGTATAATTATTAATGTAGTTATGACAAACTATTTCAATATCTCAACATATAATCAAATAAATAGACATAAATGGCAGATAAATTTATTTAGATTTTATTGACTATATGCTCTGGGCCACCTCAATTTCACCATCCGCCACCAAGGTAAACTGAAAGGATCAATATTGGCTTAGAGAGAATTTCCTTTAGCTTCTTGGGGTCACAGTTTATCACAATAATTATATGAACAAAGAGGCATACAATGTAGCAATTATAATAATGAAGCGGTTGTATTGACAAGACACATAGAATTAACTTGTATTGGCAAGTACCATACTGGTAATGAACTAAACTTGTATTGACAGGTAGCATAATGGCAATAAGCTAAACTTGTATTGATAAGTGGCAAATAAAAAATCACTTGTATTGGCAAGTCATAATGCAAATAAAAGCACATGTATACAATCAAGTGAATATAATCAAAGTAATAAATAGTAAACCCCCCACCTAAGTGTCTTGAGTAAAATTTGGAGAACGTAATGCAAATGGTATGTCCGAAATCCTTATTCCATGCAACCTACATGTACGCGACATGTGCTTTATTACTATTGCATCTTATATTTAACTGCTGAAATTAGAGAGTCAAAATAAAACTTAAATAGAATATTAGGCTAATAGATGGGTTTAAAGGTTATGGGTTGATTTTTTGAATTTCTCAAAGCTTGGGGCAAAATCTAAATTCAAGGATAATGGATGGGAGTTATGGTACATTACCCCTTTTCTCCTTGAAGTCAGCCGACCAACCCCTTCCAAATCCATTTTTTTTTAATTATTTAATCCTATTTGTTCCTTCACTTTCTCTCATTGACAAGTCCTCACACACACTTTTTTCTTAAACCACCATAAAGTAATTCTTTCTCCCCACTTTAATTAAATGAGCACACACTCAAGCATATCAACTCACAGAAACCTGCATCGTTTAATTGAGTATTATATATTCTCCCTTCATAATTTTCTTCAAGACAATAACACACACTCACAAATAAACACGCACCAGAGCACACACAAATCCACACATGCTCATTAATAGGTAGGAAAATGTGCATTAATTTAGAGGTTAAAATTGCATTTTTATTTAATTTTTGGTTAGTGAACGCATCATTTTTCTACCTATGTGATTTTCTTGGTCCAAATTACTTGATTGCTCTTTTAGTGTCTATTTTAATAGAAATTGAAGATTTTTCTGATTAAGAAGAAGGGACACGTACCGAGTTGCGCTTGCACTGGGCGGCTCAGTGTCACAGCCCAACCCACATTAAGATGGGCTAGCCAAGGCTTAAGTAATGATCAGTGGAATTAATTTGGAAAGCAGATGGAAGGTAGTTCTAATGCCATAATTAATTGGATAAAAGAAAAGGAGCTCACGTGGGTTTTTTGTTTTGGGCTTCTAGTTTGGAGAAAGACGAGAAATTTGCACTTTTGGTCCCACAGGACACGCCCCTGTTTCAAAATGGTCCCAGCCCTTGCACTTTTGACCCCAATAGTTTCAAAAGTTGCACTTTTGGTCCCAAACTAATTTTTTTTTTTTTACACAAACAGTCCCAAAAATTTGCAGAAGTGGTCCCACACCGTCTAACACTAACGAATTAAGGCATGTGCAAGTCACATGCCCGTTAGTGACGTAATAAAACGCTGAAAAACCATGGATGACGCAAAAAAACGTTTTCTCAAACTGAAGGATGGGTATTAATTATATTTTAACGGCTAAGTTCATTAATTAGGATTTGAAATAATATCCCCAAATCTGTAACCCTAGAATTGAGCCCCAAACTGAAAATTTCCTGAATCAAAACCTTTGGTCGATATGCATTGCTCCAATAAAGACGCCAAAGGGTTCTAAATTAGTGTGAGATCAAATGGTGATGCGCCGAAAATGGATGGCGCACTACCCTGCGCCAGACTATGAAAAACGTAAGTCCCTTCTCTGATCAATCCTCTGTTTTTTTTAGTTTAGTGTTGAAATCTTGAGGTGTATTCGTAATTCTTGGGTTAGTGACACTGTTAACTCCCCCACATTGTCTATTAGGGTTTATTTTTTAGCTGTGCAGTGTGGGGTTGTAGTGTGGGGATGTGTAGTTGGAGAATGTGCATTAATATAGTAGAGATTCTATTTTTGCTGATGTGTGGTCCAAGCCATGTGTTGTTGTCCGCCAGTATATACAGCCTGTCCCCCACATTTATATTCTAGCCATTGTATATGTGTAATTTCAAATAAATTTGTCTGTGTACTTATTTCTTTAATCAGAGTGGGGTCTGAAAAGTGCTTATTTAATGTGTGGTAGGTGGGAAGGAATACTGGTACACATTGAAGTTAAAGCATGGGGGAATGATAGTAAAGGATGTTGGGGGTCTAGCCTGGATTGAAGGCACTTTGTCAGCTTTTGATTGTGTTGATTCAAGGAAGCTAGATTTGAGGTACATTGAAAGCTTGGCTGAGCAGTTGGGCTACATGGGGAAGAAGAAGTTTTATGGTGTGATGGAAGGGGCTGGCTTGAAGAATGTAGAAAGTGAGCATGACATATGGATGGTACTACAAAGCTCTAAAGGAAGGGAGTTCACTCTATTTCTAGAAGGGAACAAAACTATAGTTCCAGATGAGGATGAAGATCATGTTGGGGAAATTGAGTGGGTTGAACCAGATGATAATGTTGAATCCTTGGTGGATAAGCTACGGGTCAGCTTGTCCACTAAGGCTGCTGTGAAGTCAAAACAGGGGCATAAGGCTAAAGAGACAGTTCCAAGAGAACAAAATCTAGAGGATGAGGGCCATTGTAAGGAGATCATTATGGTTGATGTTGAGGAGATTGATGATAGCACTGATGAGGAATTTGTTGGGAAAGAGGACAGCTGTGATGAGTTGCTTGATGACATTATTTTTTATGAATATGTTGGCTTAGATGCAGAGTGGGCTGGTCCAAACACTGCCAAACAGGTTGAGGACCAGGAAACCTCAGAGAGTGATGGTGCAGGTGATGATGATCATAGCAATGAGAGTGACTTTGAGTCAGTTGGGACAGATTCTGATGCTGAACAAAGGAAAGATGTAATTGTTTTTAGAGCTTCAACAACACTTGATCCAGAGTTTAGGCTCCAGCAAATTTTTTGTAACAAGACTTTATTCAAACAAGCAGTTAATAGCTACTCTGTTAAGGCTGGCCACCCTACAAGATTTACAAAGAATGATGCTAGGAGAATTTATGCAAGATGTAAATCTGCGGGATGTAATTGGCATATAAATGCTCTCAAGGTGAAAAATGAAGAATCCTTTCAAATAAGAGAGATGGATTTGAAACATACTTGTCCAAGGCAGCATGTGGTGGACAATGCAAATTCCAGGTGGTTGGCAGAGAGGTATGAGAAGGCATTCAGGGCTGACCCTACAAGAAGTGTGAGGGGTTGGAGGAGAGAGGCAACAGAAGAACTTGGTGTTTACATCTCACCTTTTCAGGCATACAGGGCAAAAAAGAAAGCTTTGAAACTAATCAAAGGTGACAGCACTGAACAATATGCAAAGCTTTGGGATTATGCAGATGCATTGCGGCTGAAAAACCCAGGGTCCACAGTCAAGCTGGAGGTAGATACTACACCACAGGGGAACAAGTTCAAAAGATTATACATTTGCTTATTTGCACTGAAAATTGGGTTCAAATCTGGGTGTAGACCATGGATAGGGGTGGATGGGTGTCATTTAAGGGGGCCAACCCCAGGAGTTTTGTTGACAGCAGTTTGCATGGATCCTAATAATGATCCATATCCACTGGCCTATGCAGTGGTTGGTGTTGAGAATGGTGTTAATTGGGAGTGGTTTCTAGAACTGTTAAAGGATGATTTAATGGAGGAAACGGAAGATGCATATGCCATAATGTCAGACAAGCAGAAAGGCTTGATTAATGCTTTTGAAAAGGTTATGCCTGCTGTTGAAAACCGCTTTTGTGTAAGGCACTTACATGGTAACATGAAAAGACAAGGCTATAGGGGAAATGAATTCAAAAGTTTACTGTGGAAGGCAGCAAAGGCAACTACTGTGCAAGCATTTAACAGAGCAATGGCTCAGATGGGAGATCTTGATGCAAGGTGTGTGGAATGGTTGAAAGATAAGCATCCATCCCAGTGGTCTAGATCACATTTCAATACATTTGGCAAATGTGACACACTGGTTAATAATATGTGTGAGCAGTGGAATGCTGCTTTCCTTGATGCAAGGGAAAAAAGTATCCTAACTATGTTGGAATGGATTAGAGAGTATTGCATGGGAAGATTACAAAAGAACAGGGATAGAGCTGAAAGAAGATGGGAAGGCCAACTAATTTGTCCTAGGATTAGGAAGATACTAAATAAGGTGATGGAGGATGCTGCTGATTGTATACCCATGAAGTCTAATGAATTCTGTTTTGAGGTCTCAAGCTCTGATGGGAGTAGGTATGCGGTTGACCTACTTGACAAGTCATGTGATTGTAGAAAATGGAATGTTAGTGGAATCCCATGCAAGCATGCTGTTAGTGCTATAAATGCAGCTGCAAGGAACCCAGAGGAGTTTGTGCATAGCTGCTACTCTGTTGAGACATATTCAACAGTGTATGCTCATGCTATAGCACCCATGAATGGGGAAGAGTTGTGGGATAAAACAAGCTACATTCCACCATTACCTCCAGATTTTGGAGGTAAAAAAAAAGGCAGACCAAAAAAGGCAAGGAGGTTTGATGCTAGTGTTGAAGAGGGTAAGGGGAAGCAAAAGATGAAAGGAAGTCTACAAAAGATGTCGAAACAGAGTTTTAGTGTGAAATGTAAATACTGTGGGGAGGCTGGGCATAACAAACTTGGTTGTACCTTGAGGAAGGTGCAAAGAGAAACTGCTGCCAATGCATTCCCTGGTTCAACTAGTTCTGTTGCAGCAAATGTGGAAGCTGCTAAAAACTCAGTAAGTATAAACCCCTTCAGAAAATTAATGTATGTCCTCTTTGCAAGACAATTCTGATGTCTCTTTTTTTTTTTAAATATTATTTGGCTAGCCACACATGGATGAACCTATATGTGATAAAGCTGTGCAAGAAGTAATGGAGGTGTTAGAGGAATTTCCACCTCTAACACAAGAAGAAGAAGCTGCAGTTGAAGAGATTGAGAGGGTATAACTAAACTAGCCTAACACTATGCTCTGTTCAATATAGTTCAATTTATGTAACTTTTACCACATTTATCTTGATGTCTAACAACAGGCAGCTGCACAAGAGGCAAATAATCCAAAACCAACTACAAGAGCTGGTAGAAAAAGACTTGTAAGCAAAACCTTTTACTAATTCTAGCTTAAAACTATTGTAAAATTGTTATATTTAGTTGTTCATTTCTGATATGATCTATTCTACAGGCAAGGAAAAGAGCAGAATTGAGTAAGGTTGGTGGAACTCAAAACCTTGATGGAACTGTTGCCAACCAAGAACCGTACTCAGTGGCAACTGATTGGAGTGTCCTCTACCAAAGAAAAGGGGTGTGAATATCAGAATTCCTCCTCCAATGTCATTCCAACCAAATTCATTTTTGGGAAATACAAACACATCAATGGTGAATGAAAGGGAAAAGGAAAAGGAAAAGCTGAAAGTAATAAACATGGGAGGTAAGAAGTTTGTGACACTTTCTAGTCTTAAATCTGTTACTCAACAAGGTTCGAAGGGAAAAGAGAAGGCTTAGATCTTGATATATGGCAAACTGCTTTTGTTCTGAACCAAATGGATTCTATCATTTTATGGTCCTAGTTAACATAGGTCAAAAACTGTCTTTTGTGAACCTATGTCATTGGCCAATCTGATATATGACCATTTGGAGTCATTTTGAATTATATTAGTGTTTACTTGATTCTCTCATTTTCTGGTGATTTCAGTTGTTGCTTTTTATTGTTTGCTTATGTTGATTCAGTAAAATTATTGCTAGAGGTCAGTAACAAAATATCAAAATGTAGACTGAAAAGTAGATTGCATTAGTTGTTATTGATTGCAAAGAAAATGAGCCCTTAGGCACTACATAGCATATATTTTCTGCTTTTATCATTACATTACATTAATATCCTAGCCACAAGTGCCAAAGCTAGCCCCAAAATGAAAAACAATGTCAGCTTCAGCAACCTCTTCAGCTCAGCAATTTCTGATGCCGTCCTCCTAAGCTCCTCCCTCACCTCAGTGGCAGTGCAATCTGCACCTTGAACCACATTTGCACCTTCCCGTTCCCTTTGAGATAAAATACGTTCAAGCTCATCAAGAATGAGGTTCCTTTGAATAGTCCTCTCAGCAGCGTGGCCACCTCCAGCAACATGAGGTGCATTTGGTACTTCATCTTGCCAAACAAAGAAATTATACCCACCGGTCTTCCAATAGGGACATCCGTAGAACAAACGGCCTATGCTGTGGGGCCTCGATGACACGTAAGTACGAGTGCCCCGTCCACAGTGGCAAACGATTCCAGGTTGTGGGTAGGGATAAGGCCTTTGTCTATTAGATGAAGATGAGGACATTATTTGGGTTTTTTTTTTTTTCTTTCTTCAAGTTGTTGGTGTTTCTTACATGTATAATTGAGGTGTATTTATATTGAATGTATGGGCAGGGGGATATTCTGTTACTTGCAGGTTTTTTGGCTCCAAAATGGACCAATTTTCCCCCCAAATCGCAGCTCTTCCCTCCTTTTTTAAAACTAAATTTATGTAGCAGGTTAATAAGAAAATGGGACTGAAAGTGCTAAATTTATGGGACTAAAAGTGAGACTAGAATTAACAGTTTCAGTAACGTTGGGACCAAAAGTGCAACTTTTGAAACTATTGGGGTCAAAAGTGCAAGGGCTGGGACCATTTTGAAACAGGGGCGTATCCTGTGGGACCAAAAGTGCAAATTTCTCGGAGAAAGACGGTGGCATTGATTTTTAAAGAAGGTAAGCCCATGATTGAGATCATTATTTAATGAAAGGTTGGTAAAAGGTTGAAGTCATGTTGAATTTTATTGGAGGCAGACTCTTCGGAAAAGATGCAGGAAGCAATTCTGACAGAGGATCAATTCGAGAGTCGATATTCGGTTTATTTAATTTCTGTTTTTAATTTAATGTTGGACATATCTTTTTTCTTTGAACGCCGATATGTGCGGCTAGTAGTGTAATTTCAGTCTCTAATTTATGCTTGAACCCTAGTTTGATAGACTTGTAATTTTTACGGTGATTACTTTTAGATTATATTTTGGAACTTTTTATGTTATTTGGTTTAATTGTTTTTATATGTGGACTGTTAATTTTGATTGATCACCTTTATCAGTTGATCACGTATTAGCAGCTAGGGTAATTTCATGATGTGTAATTGTTGTGATACCATACCCATTGGTAGCAAATAGTGAATTAATTCGCTAAATAACATAAATCAGGGTTAATTGGACCGAGCTTGTGAGTCCAACACTTTGTTTACTCTATTGTCCTAACACTTTAAGCGTCTAGCCAATTAGATCTAAAGAGCTTATTTTACATTGTTTGGTTAGATAGATTAATCAAAGAGTTTATTTTGGTTAATTAAAATTGAGGGATAATTCGGATCAACATAGCTTACTGTTGATTTAGGGGTAGAAGTTCTAGGAATAATTCAAAGGATAGTTGCATTAATTATAAGGATTAATCAGACTAGGGGGATAACTAGATTAGGGGTTGGATTTTATATATTAAAGTTAAATCCTTTTTTGTTGCTTATTTTTCATTAATTCTTCTAGATTAATAGTTTAGTTAATAAAATCAAATCAAACTCCCCATTTTATGTTCTTGTTTGTTTTTAATAAATTAATATGTAAACACGGATAATAGGATTACTCCTCGTGGGATCGACCATGACTTACCACTTCTACAAATTAGAAGGTAGCTAAGGAACTTAATTTTTCCGTGCCTCGATAGCACGGTCACTCACATACTACATTACGCACACACACATACCCACACAAAACCTATACACACACTAACACACGCCTGCACACAGACGCCCCAACACCCATTGTGATTCACAAACACATATATGTCGGATCTTCTCACACACATACGCACCGACACACACTCTGATTCACATACACATACAAACACGAGGCTACACACATCACACCGATTATTCTCTCCAGAATTTAGTGGTTTGGTTCAATGGGGAAAGACGAGGTTTAGTATTGGCCAATTAAAATGAATTAGAGACGGGGAACCCCTTTATTTGCTGAAATTATCGCACAGTTGAAATATGTGCAAAAGTAATATTGCTTCCATAAGACTGCTGGGATGGAGAGGGGATTATTTTACCTCTGAGAATTTCTCTTCTTTTTATTCTTCCCGATTTGGTGTTCTGGCCAAAACCGCTGCCACACGACTCTAATGGTGGTTAGGGAGGAATAACTGACCGATGGTCGTGGTTTGAATGAGAGGATGGAATAATTGGCCGATGGTCGGCGTTTCAAGGTGAGAAACGATGTCTGTCGAATTATTTAATCTTTGAGAATATTGATTTTGACTGCGTAAACTAGAATATGTTTTAATTGTCTTATTTATACTTAGGTTTAGGGCTTGTAGATATAAATTGTGGTGTATTTTATATTTTATCGATTGCAAGGACTTCGAAAATTATTATGAGACTGTGTAATTCTAATTTCTATACCAAAATAATTTTATTTTTTTTTACTCATGAATGACATGGGCCGAAAAATATTTTTTTTAATAAATAGTTGTTTATAAAAAAAAAAAAAGTCAAACAAACAATATACCAACTAATAAAAGTTGGGCTAAATTGATTCAATAGAATGATTGTTGCGTGAAATGGCTTCCTAATAAAATATTGAGCTTGGACACCTAATTTATATCTATCACTTGGTGGAATAATTGCCAAAAATACATCTTAGACAGACAATTGGTTTAATATAATAAATATTTTCCTATTGACACGATGGGCTTAAAATTAATAAATAATATATATAAATTGCAAACAAATGGGCGCAGATAATTAAACAATGATTCCCAATATAATTGGGGTTGGAAATATTAAACAAGCCAAATAGACTTGGGGTTAGTCCGTAGGCCTAAGTTTGAATTGAAAGTATAATAATTTGACCCAATTTAATAAATCAGTAAATGAATAAAATATACTAGAAAATATAATTTATTTGATTACACAATAATATATAAAAGTATCGGGTGTTCACATTTCTTGTGCACTGAGCTTGAAATAAAATCACTTAAACTAACTTGAAGTTGGAATGTCGTAAAAGTAGATTTTTGGCAAGTACTTGTACTTGAAATAAATATCAAGGCACGACCTTAGAAAAAATGTAAAAAGGTATATAATGTCTAAATTAGTTATACGGGGATGAAAAATAATATTTTAAAATTAAGTAATATATTTATTTTTTTGGGATATCATATTTTACCCCTGTTAGAAAAAATTTCATCCTCTAAATTTGCTAAAATATAAAGTAATAGTATCCGTAAAGTTACCATGCGTATACAATTACCCTCTTAGTTCCTCACAATACAATTTGTATCCCGAAACTCCATCTTGCAACCATTGTGTACTACTCCATCATGACAACATACACCACCACACACCATGAGCACACACTACTGCAGTCAACGGCTCAATAGCAAATATCGTTAAGACAGTAGCAGTGACAATATGGAACATTGAGAGTCTTCGATTGTCACATCCGTTTTCGTAGCTTTAAATAAAAGATAGTTTTGAAGGGATGTGAGCTACATTACATGTTTTGAACTAATAAAACTTGTTTGGTCAATTGAAAAGACAATTTTGACAGTAAAATAACAAATTTTTTTAAACATATCCAATAAAATACTTTTCATAAAAAGAATTCTTGGAGGAAGCGTAATTTGAATAGAATCTATAACTTGACTCGAAATATAAATATAAGAACTTCGTGAAAGCCTTTGTTTTTTTACAAAAATAAAATTTTGACTCGACTAGAAAAAGAAAGTTTTGAGAACCTTTTCACCATAACATCCACTGCCTCCTTGTACCGTGATCGAGCTCCAATGGTCTGTAGAAATTGAAAACTAGAATGGGTGAGCAAACCATAAGCTCAGTGGGACATGTTTGTCAATCTTAAATACAAATCATGTAAGAATTAACGAATGCATACAACACACTATAAAAATAGATGTTAGCATAAAATAGCACATAACATAGCATAACATAACCTTGTTGCCTATTGAGCATAGCATAGCACAACACCTAGCATAGCGTAGCATAGTATATAATGTAATTAACCTGTTGCCTGTAGACTAGCATAGCACAGCACAACGCATAGCATAGCATATAGCATGTTGCCTATAGCCTATGAATGTTGTGCTTAGACATTAACATCACAATCAAAGTATTTAAAATAGACAAACAACCCATAGTTTAGAATATCCGACCTTGAAAATATTGATGAAACCTTGTATGTAGATGCATGCTCTTGATGGTGTAACCGCTGGCCTCTTCCAGTTGAAACAGTTTGTTTCCTCCAAATTAAGAAATTATATGTCGAAAGTTTGGTGGAAAGGGATGATTAAAAGTGACGGGCGTGAAACGGATGGAAGAAAATTGAGACGCAGAAGTCGACGAAGAAGTCGTGGTGGAATAGATAGGAACGAAAGGCCATATTAATACCATATTAGGGTTGAAAATCATACGCAAAAAGATTGAGAGAGAGATTTAGAGAGAGATTTTTTGTTCCATTGATTTCAATTGAAATGTTTATATGATGTTCATAATGTTTGAATACAATATGTGCAGCTCAAGTGTTTGATAAAATATCCCAACTAACTCTAAATCAACCTACTAACTACATAACTGAAAATGGAAGCTTCTAGAGCTTCTAGCTCTTACAACTTTTTCATCTAATACTCTCATACCCACGGTGTACACATGTTAATCTTGTAAAGAGTTTATTTGAACTTCGAAAAATGTAGGGTCTGTTTGTTTATGGTTGTGGGTGGATGGAATATTGTAGGCTGTGGAGAATAAAATGGAATTTTTAGGTTGGGGTGAATAAATGAGTGGTTGTTTATATTGGTTGAGAGATTGGTTTGGAGTTGGTTTATATTATAAATTGTGGTAAAAGTGATTTGATGTGTGTAAGAGATAGTTAATGAATGATTGGTTATTGATTAAAGTTGTATTGGGAATTGAGTTTGATTGATGATGTGTGTAAGAATTTGTTAAAAAATGATTGGTTATTGAATAAAGGTGTATTGAAAATTGAATTTGATTTATGATTTGTGTAAGAGGTAGTTAAAGAATGATGATTATTGATTAAAGTTGTATTGAGAATTGAGTTTAATTAATGATGTGTGTAAGAGGGTTGGAGACAATATATTGTCCCAAACCTATAAACAAACACATGTTAGATTGGACACAATCCACACCGGATTGGCCCAACCATAGACAAACAGACCCATAATTTACTTCTTATTATAAAATTTTGACACATAGTAATACACTAACATGTATCCACGAAGATGAGTAGAAAAATATGATCGATCCTATCAAAATGTGTTTATCCTAATAAAAAAGTACTTCAACCATACTCATGTCATATTTCGACACGTCAATAATTAACACATTAACTAATGTGTATCTATGTTATAATTATTTTATATTTTTTACATCAGCTATCGTTTTTACCCCTCCCTGTCACCTCCATCTAAATATCAGGATAATTTATTTTTGTTTTTTGTAATTATAAGTTACTTTGTGTAGCTTGGATTCACGCAGAAAATGGTGAAAATGACGTCGATTATATGAGGTCAAAATAGTACACCTACGTATTAAATAATAGTTGCAGAGGAAAATTTAACAAATGACAGTTTAGAGAGGAGAGAGAAGGCTGGAATTAGAACCTTATCCGTTCCTGTCCTTTATAAAAGGAGATCAAAACCACCGTATCGAAGTATCAAATTCAAATAACAAATTCCAATTCTCATGTGAAGTACACACATACACATAGGGGGGGGGGAAGAGGTAAAATTGTTGAAATCAACTTTTCAATAGATTTAATTTGAATATATGGCTGCACCAAAAAGCTACTTCTCTAGAGCCAACTACCGATTCCTGCCGACCGATCAAAACCTGACTAACAACTCAATGATCTTCGAGCTCGACGAGTCGGATATCTGGAACTCGGCCGCCGCTCGCTCGCAATCGCCGGAGTTCCGGAAGCAGAGTCCTAGAATGTCCAGGAAGCCGTCGGCGGCGGCGGGGGGGAGGGGAGAGGTCGGCAAGCCGGCTTCGCTGCCGGTTAATATTCCGGACTGGTCGAAGATTTTGAAGGACGAGTACAAGGAGAATCGCCGGACGGACAGCGACGATGACGATTACGAAGATGACGACGCGACGGACGGCGGCGACCGTGTTCCGCCGCACGAGTTTTTGGCGAGGACTAGGATCGCCTCCTTGTCGGTGCAGGAAGGAATCGGGAGGACGCTCAAGGGCAGAGATCTGAACAGGGTTAGAAATGCAATTTGGCAGAAAATTGGGTTCCAGGATTGATTCGTTTCTCATTTTAATTTTGATTAATCAACTGTGAAATTTTGTATTTCTAAGTTTTTGTTTTTTTGTACCGGCGAATGCTTTTCTCATTTTTTGAAAAGCCTTTTTTGACCTTGACTGTTTGGGAATCAAGATTTCAACTTTGGTTTCCAATGAAATGGAGAATGAAATCATGGATCGATTATTTTCATGTTTATTGTAATTTTTTGGTACTTATCTAAATATATTTTATTTATTTATGATCATATAAATATATTTCAATATACACTGATGTGTTATTCGATACAGAGAGTAATATCAACAATCAAATGGAGAAAAACTTATTTGGTTTTGGTATTGAATTATATATGTTATCTCGTACGTATTTATTAAACTAACTTGTGTACGTGTGATGCTGAAATTGAAAATTCATTTACCAATATAAAATTTTGGTTTTCATTTTGTTAATTAACAGCTTATTATTTTCAAATTCTTAATATACAGGAATAATTAATGAAAACATTCGTAATAAATTGAAAAATTCCCATTTCTTGTTGGATGAATAAAATGTAATAGAACTGTTAAAGTTCATATGTGATTTAATGACTGAGATGAGGTGGATTAGCTCAAGTTGTAAACTCGTAATAATACATACTACATACACTTGTATTTTGGGTTCCAATCACCGGAGGGAATGGAGAGATCAGATTTTATTGTTATATTAAAAGAAAAATATTAGAAGAAATAAATATATGATTAGCTGGTGGGAATTTTAATTAATTGTTATTCACATTTCAATAATAAATTAGGTGGAGGGAAAGATGAAGTGTGGTCAATAATTGGTGGTGTTGGACTTTAGGGTGGTACTGGTGGGGTTGTTGAGAAAAGGACGGCCATATAATTTACTCATAATTATATAAAGTATTTTTTATTATTTAAAAGATGCCTATGAATTATTTCTCCTCGAGAAAGGAAGATTTTTATAAATTTATAAGGGTATGTTTATTTATGGATAGAACGGGATAAATTTAAACGTCAAAATTTTAAATGTATGAATTTTAGATTTAGCATGTGTTCAAAGATACAATCCGGTCAAATTTATAATTATTATCAATTCATGTTTTAAAAGTGGTCAAAATGTATTAACCAATTAAATAATAAATAATAACATTATTTGAACTACATTTCCGGTGTCCATCCAAAAGGATAAATTCATAAATAAACATAATCTGAAGTTACATACGTACTAAAGTTGTTTGAATGGCTCTAATATTCATCTTTGTTGAGTAACTTTGATTTATAAAAAAATTAGGAAATATTTGAGTTGACATGTGCCTAGCTAGATGGGGGCTTGTCCCCCCACAAATGTTTGGTTTGGGCAGTAGATGGACGATCAATCATCCACATATTCAACTATTTGTTATTCTTTTCAACTTGTTAATTACTTTGATATCTACAATAACCTACACGGTCACAATTGACTTATTCATTTCATATCTATAGTCATGTCCTGTGCTAATTCATCATAATACAAATATCACTTTTTACTATTCAAATATCCGTACACATCACGAATGTATCCATTTACATGCACTTCGAACGCCCAATGCTCAAATCAAATATTCCTAGATTATGCAGAATGCTAGGGTTTTTTTCAATAGAGAGAATCCTTTGAGTCCATGTCTAGAGTTTCCTAGGGTTTGATTTCTTTTCTTCTAGCTCCAATTTCTATTCTCTTTATTTTCTTCTCCTTATTGTGTTTTGTAAGTTGTCCTTGGTGCGGTTTTAGATATTGATTGCTACTGGTTTTTGTTGTTGGTTTCTCTCTCGCACGGCTCTCCACCTCTCCTCCCATGGCTGAAACTCTCGTCCAACTCTACTCCCAAACTTGCCTTACCGAATCTGAAGCCTAGGTGACCTCGATTGATCTATCACTCTTTACCATTGACAGGTCAACTGTTGATTGTGCCTTGAATCTGTGATTGTTATTGGGTTTGGACGAGTCTAGGGACACGGCCACGAAGGATGGACACAGCCGAAACAGAAGCTGCCTACATAAGGCTGTGACAACTGACGGATGAACGCGGTCGCGTTTGGGAGCTGAACGTGGCCGCGACAGGAGCGAGCGCGGTCGAGACATTTGAAGCCTGTATAAGGCGTCGGGAGCTGGGCTCGGAACGCGGTCGCAACAGTGTCAAACGCGCCTGCGTCCGTTAGGCGGTTTAGTTAATTTCAGCCTATTTGAGGCTCAATCAATTAGGGGTTATATCTAATAGCTCTAATTAGACTTATGGCTAATCTGAATCATTCTGAGTCTAAGTCTATCAGTCTGTAACTCTGGAAGAACATATGAATAAAGTGATTCATCTCTTCTGCCCATGGACGTAGCTAACACATTTTTAGTAAACCACGTAATTTTTATGTGCAATTTATTTCTCGTTTATGTTATGTTTCTTGCATCCGTCATAACATTAACTGCTCTTATTGGCAAGATATTGGCTCACCAACTCTTCACAGTAAAACATATCGATGATGTCTTTCTTCCCCTATGGCTAGCAATTTTGCTAAGTATTAAATCTCTAGGTAACATCTTCTTGTTCTCATTTGGCTCGTGTGTGACGCGTGTCTTGAACGGAGCTCCTTGGTTCTTTGGCTGGTATCTATTGATGCTTCGCGCAGTTGACTCCACTGTTGTGATCACTGACTTGGAGTTCAAGTTTTTCCCTCTTTGGATCCATGTCTCCGGATATCCTGCTAGGACTCATGAAGTTTTGAGTCTGTTAATTCTATTGGCAATATGATTGGGACATTTATTCTATGGATAATGATCGTGATGATTTTCTGATTGGTAACTTCTTATGCGTCCGAGTTGATCTCGACACTACAGTGTCCATTAAAAGGGTTGTCACGATTTCTTTAAAGTACACCGCTATCTGTTATTTTCTGCAATATGTGTGACTTCCGGGGATTTGTTATTATAGCAGTCATTTTGGCCAAGCGGCCTTTGCTCTCTTTTGTTGCTCCATCCGCGTTACCTTATGGCCTGTGGCTTCGAGCAAACCCAAACACCAGTCATTTCTATTCACAGCCTTGCTACCCCGTCCCAGCTTCCCGTCTCCTGGTGGAATTCCCAATAACTACAGCAACTCCAGTCTCATCCTTCCTCTCACCCTGCCAGTACAACATCATCTTGCCCATCCTCTTCAGTTTTGCCCCGCTGATAATCCTCTCATTATCTCCCATGATAACTCACTCTTTAAAACTCCTTTCGATCTGAATGTCCCAGCACCCTCTAATAATCCTGATACTGCTTCTACAAATCTCATCCTCCCTATTAGAATATATGTTTTAAGTGGAATAACATACTCCGATTCCTTACTTTACTATCAAAGTCTCACTGGAGCTCTTCAATACCTCACTTTGACATGGCCCGACATCACTTATGCGGTCCAGTAGGTATGTTTGTTTATGCATGACCCGTGGAAAGAACATATGCATGCTCTTAAACACATTGTACACTATATTCAAGGAAAAAATGATTTTCGCTTACATTTATACCCTTCATCAACGTTTCTCTCATCTCTTATATCGATGTCGATTGGGGTAGGTGTCTGGATACACGACTCTCAATGCCAGGATATTATGTGTTTTTTTGTGATAATTAGTTTCCTGGTCTGCAAAGTGTCAAGCTACTCTATCTCGTTCCCGAGGTAGAATATCGTGGGGTCGGAAACGTTGTCCAGGAATCATGTTGGCTTTGAAATCTTCTTCTGGAACTACATTGCCCAATTTAAAAAGCAACTTGAGTCTATTACGATAGGGATAGTGCAATTTATCTCTTGGGAAATCCGGTACAACATCAACGCACTAAAGACATTGAAATGGACATACATTTTATTCATGAAAAAGTCACACAAGGCCAAGTCCGTATTCTCCACGTCTCATCACATTATCAGATTGCCGACATCTTCACGAAGGGCCTCCTTTGATATTATTTGAAGACTTTCGGGACAATATCAACATGTGTTTGCCTCCCCTTTCAACTGTAGTGGAGTGTTAGAATATATGTAATTAAGTGGAATATATTCTGTGTTAATATGTATTGATTAGTTGGTATTCTCGTGGCTAGATTAGTGCATAGGGATTAGTTAGAATATAATTTAGTTTATCTATTTATAGGCCTTGTAACTCTTTAGAATAATCAAAGGAATTAAATTCTACTGCTTCCCTCATTTAAGAATCAGCCTCATAACAAGTCCGCTCAGAAAAGCAACAACCTCATTTTAACAGTATTAGCATACCTCCCCCCACATCAAATAAGCAATAGTCTCATCATTCCAATACTTCCACAAATCTCACCCCCTCCTCAGAATAACTCCTGCCACATCATAAAAGCACTGATACTCTTCCCCTACTCAAACTCGGTCCTACTATGTCCACTCTTCCTCTTACTATCTCTGCTCCCATACCCTCATCCAATCCTTTCTTGTCCCGATTCCTATATCTCTTGACTCCCTCACACGTAAACTTGCTTGCATATTTAAATGTGTCCCAATGCGAACATCTATCAAGCTTCCTCACCTATAAAATACAAGCCATGTCCAGAACCTCTCACTCACCAAACGCAAGCTAACTGATGAGGCTGACCCTTAGCCTAATTCCATCATGCAAAAAAATCCAACTCTTAGCCCTCCTCCAAGGGACTCTCTTATCCCTCTCGAAACTTTCTGAAAGCTTGTCTCATCGACGGCGATTAGCATGGTGGACTAGTCCCTCTGCCAGAAATGAATCTCATAAGCTAGAACAAAGGGGGCTTGGGATCTCCCCATATAGTTCGGGAGCTTCACGATATTATTCGCACCAAGTTACCCTTTCTTGTCATTAATTGTGAAACTATATGTATTGCCTATATCGATAATTTGGAAAATCAGCTGAACTAGTTTTGTGTTTTCGTTCCTTCATCGGGCCTCCCGGAAGACTTTGCCCAATTATGGGAAAAATCGGTGAATGTAACTCTCTCGTCTATGTCTAGCAGGCACATCGAGTTGGTGTTAATATTGATAACCAGCCATGCCGACTCACTAGCTACTATGGAGAGATGGACGTCTCACAGTGTCGGGCTGCTTGGCAAATGTTTTGGACTTTCTATGCTTCTACATATCTCACTTGGATTTGCATCTACGGCTTTAATAAGGTACTTATCTCGGTTGAGTTCCAAGGAATATCTTCGCGTGCTCAGTGGCAAATGGCTTATTTTCGTGAAGCGCTCTCATAAGAGAGAAACCTACATGCATGGCTCAGTTCACCCATATACTATCTGTGGACGGCTAGACAAGGGTTTCAAAAACTCTAGATGGCAATGTACTTTTTCCTCCACATATGTCTGACACATCCCTTCCCACATTTTCGACCATCCATTTATCTTCATTCGTATTTCAGCCTACCCTCCTACTTCCCTCGTGGCTGGTCCATCAACACCGTTTCGATTTGAGGCTCATTGGGTGAAATCCAGCTATTGCTCCTCTTCCATCAAGAATGCTTAGAACTCTGATTCTTTATCTATCGTGGACAAAATTGACTAATGAATTGTTTGTTTACTTTACTTGGGAGGCAATTAAACCACATTTATTAGCACCAAGGCTAGAATTGAATTATTGCGTTGAGACAAATTACCCTTGCTATTCATTCCAAACTCGTAGAAACTCTTCTGGATAAGATTTTTTTTTTTTTTTTATGGGAAGCAGCACACCAAACAACATTAGCTCGACAAGGGTACATAAATACATCCCTTTTTCATGACCACGCTAGTTCCCGACGTGAAATTAATAATATTTCCTCTCTTAAAAATGATGGCGGGACCAAATTCTTTGAGAACGATCAGATTCAGCAAATTATAACTTCCTACTTGGGACATTTATTCTCCTCTTCCAACCTTGATCCTTACTCCACTAAAAAAACTTTAAGCCACATGTGAATGAAAGCTTTGTTGGAAATGCAGACAGGCCTTCTGCAATTGTACTCTGTGGACAAAGTAGTTAAAGCACCTAAGGAGATGCATCCCTTCAAATCTCCTGGTCTAGGCGTCATGCGCCTAGTATTTTTTTAAAAAAAATTATTTTATTGTCGGTAACGATGTTATTAAGTTTGTTGTTGATCTACTTACTTTTAACTGTCTACCCCATGGCATTAACCCGACCTTCATTGTTCTCATTCCAAAGGTAAAAAATCAGGGTTTGATTACCCAATTCCGGCCAATTAGCTATTGGATTGTAATCTAGAAACTAGCTGCAAAGTTTTAGCCAATAGAATTCGTCCTTGTCTGTCTCAATTAATCTCTGAATCACAGTCAGCTTTCATTTTGTGTTGTCTTATCACTAATAATATTTTAATTTTATGAGATGCATCATTTTATGAAACATAGACGATGGGGACGGGAGGGTCTTATGTCTATTAAACTAGATAAGAGTAAAGTTTATGATAAAGTGGAAACACTACAAGAATTTTGAGTTTTTCCCACACATAAAAATTGTGGCTAAATGATACAAATGTGTGGGTAAAGATTTTTAACCACACTTATAATAAATGTTATCAAATGTCACTAGAGAAAAGTAGAGGAATATTCTTACCCACATATAGAGTCAAGTGTGGGTGAATATTCGCTCTTTACCTACACTTAAATGTGTGACTAACTACTTAAAATATGTGTAGGTAACTGATTTCTAAATTTTAGAGAAATGACGTGGATAATGATGTGGCTTATGAAGTGGATGCTGAAGTGGATAATGACATGTCATCAAGACTAACATGGATACTGACGTGGATGCAAACTAGACGATAAAATGTCATCAAGTCAAACGTGGACGCTGACATGGATTCTTATGTGTCATCAAGTCATGCTAGTGTGGATGCTTATGTGTCACCAAGTAAGTGATGAGGACAATGATGTGGCAGTGACACATGATTCTTTTATGTTCGCAAAGATAAAATATATGTGTAGGTGAAAATTTATCGAATGTGGGTATTTTCTTTTAATAATTCAATTGTTGAAATTATATTTCATGTATGGGTGTAATCAACCAAGTGTGAGTAACAATGTATATTTTCCTAAAAAATGATTTATAAGAAGGAAGTTAAAAAATAACAAAAATATACAAAATATATATAACATCCATCATATATTTAGTAAATTAACACATCCAATGAAATCTAAAGACAACATAAAAAAGGTTCTAAAATATTCACATGGGAACACATGATCCCCCAATTTTTTTTATATATATGATCGAAGTTTGAAACCTTGATCATCAATGTCATCCTTGTAGTTGTAAGCATGGTTGTAGTTGGATGTGCACCACGAGATGGACTTGAAAAGTTGTCGGATGGGTTATTCCTTCCGAACCGCATCATTTTCATTCTATTAAGAAGAATAAATTACTTACTTTAGGGGTAGGGGAAATACAACAAATCCACTATCAAGTTTCATACCAAATGTAAAGTTTGTTACATAAAAAAATTATAAACAAGATAAAAGTAAAAATTTGGATCCCAGCCACATCAATATAAATTGGTCACATAAATTTCCAGCTACATCAACTAAATTATTCCAAAATGTTATTCCAAAATGTCTTCTTACCATCCTTAAAAGGCATCAGTAATAATATTTTGCAGTAATAGGCACCAATCTATTTACAAACTTAACAAAATCCTTATTTATCAAAGGTTTCCCAGTAATCCATTAAAATCAAACAATAACATCATAGACCCGAAATTTGATATATGTCAACAATCTAAATACATGTAGTATAGCACTTTAAAGTTCAAGAACAAAACAAAAAAAAAAAGAAAAAAAAAAAAGAAAACCTATAAAACTTCATGCACACCCGCACCAAAGCATGAAGCTTCGTAAAACAAGTGAGCACCCACATCAAAGTATCCTACTTGCACTCAATGCTCTAACTTGTTTCTGGTTAAAATCTTTAAGAAAGAAAAATAGAAGGATAATCAAATTATCGTATCATAAAAACTACCTGAAATAAATTCGTAATCATTTGAAAGTAACATTCGTCCAACTAACTTTAGTTGAATGCTTGTAGTGGACCATTCTATAATTTCAAAACCTTTATTAAAAAATAAAATTAAAATTGCAACATAGAAAATTAAAGATATTCAATCTGGTCTTTATTTGCTAATGTCATTAGGGATGGCAATGGGGCGGGTTTGCCCTTTACCAGGACTCGCCCCACATGCAAAGATTCAGATTCGTAACCCGCTTCCCCCCGATAATCTTAAAAACCCGACCCATCGGGTTTACACAACCTGACCCGTCCTACTGAGTTTTACACATTTAACATTATTGCCACTTGCGGACTTGCCACTATTCTTCAATAAAATGATTCCAAAATTAAAATATTTTATAAAGAGTGATTATAAACTGAATAAGGGTGAGAGAGACACTTTATGGTTAAAAGTTAAAGTGAGAAGTAGTGGTAACTTGGAATATAAATTATACTCCCTCCGTTCCATATTAATTGACGTTTTAGGATGTTCTTTCTTTTTTTATTAATTGACGTTTTACATATTTTTCATCAATTCTACCAATTTTTTCTCTGGACTCAATCCTAAAATATCTTTACTTTTTAATCTATCATAGATATTTTGATTTGGTCAAATTTTTAGCTGAGGATATATCTGTCAAAAGATTTCATCCTTAATTCTTCCCTTTCATCATAAAATGTCAATTAATATGAAACGGATGGAGTATATAATTGTATATAATATATATGGGGCGGGTTCGGAGCGGGTTTAGCAAAAATCACAACCCGCTTCATACCCGGCAATATCCGTTGATCGGGTTTAAATCCGCCCCGTAACCCGTTTGACCGGGTTTTTACCCACCCCATCTGAAGTGGGTTTGATGCAGGTTCGAGTTTCAACCCGGTTCATTGTCATCCCTAAATGTCATGGCTCCATTATTGCGTAAGGGTTAGAGCTTCCAATTTTTCATTCAAATATAAAAAATTATTCATTCCGTGCCTCCGTGCCACAAAGATAGCCTTAAAATTATTTTCACACAGATTCATAAATGGAAGCTAATATAGTTGAAACATTAAGTTTTATAAATATTCTCCTTTTTATACCTCTACATTTGATTTAATGTATAAATATATTTGGTTGATGTTGAAAATAACAAAACACTTTAATTAGGGGAAAGCATGAAAATGACATTGATTAATGATGTATTTAATATAGTAAATGACCTATCTTTGTGGACTAAAATAAAAGGTAAGTATATCTTTGTGAGACCAAGTCACCAAGGCAATATTGCTTTAATTTGGATGGAAACTATAATATTTGATTTTAATAAGAAAAGCTCTTGAAAAGAAATAAGAGAAAAAATATATGAAATACAAATAAGATGTAAATGTAGTTAATGTGGGGAGAACAACTTTATTGAATCCTTTGGACGAATAGTTTTTTCCAAGAGAAACAAAATCCTTATTAATAGATCATTTTTCACATACCGACCGTCTCTCTCTCCTATAACAAATTTCTGATAAACTTACTATCTCCTAGTTTTCTCTCTCTCACTCTCTCTCAACCCTGAACCCCTGCCCTATCTTGATCTTATTTTTATTCCCACATTCAGAATTCATCATACCTAGATAAAAAGCCTATAAACCAAAGGTGATGGTGGGCTAAAATAACTGAGAGGCATTTATTGACTGAATCATAGAAACCCTGAACTTGTTGAAATATAAAAATATATATTCACAAAGGTCCAAGAGTATTAATAATTAATTAGCATCAATAAAACACAATCCAAAACAGTCTAATATGAAATATGAAAGATCTATTTCTCAATCAATCAAAAAGAAAAAAACACATAGAAAAGGATTCCGAAAAGCAATGCTTACTTTTCACTGATTTGACGGTAGTGATGCCAAAACAAAAAGAATAGATCTAAGATTAATGTATCTTTAATGCCCTCTTCTGCGAAATAATTGAATTAGAAAAGCTAAGCAATTAAGGGACACAACAAAGATGAAATGAAGATTGTAAAGTTCAATTACCTAATGATTGTTTAGTTGACAGTGGTATAGAAACACGGTTGTAAGCATGACAAACATCTTGAATTAAAAATTGAAAAATACACGATAGAAAGTAAAAAAAAACGGATGGAGAAAGAGGGAACGACGGATGGAGAAGGAGGGAGGGTTAACATTTAACTCCATTGTGGTGGAGAAAAAATAGGGAATGGGTTATATCTTGTTAACCGTGAAACCCTAATATAACATAAATAAATAAGTTAAAATTAATTTCCATGTCATTTATCAAGTGAAGAAAAAGAATTTTAAATATCTTTAACCACATATATGTGACATTTATCATTATGTGTAGCTAATGCTAAGGTTTTAAAATGCCATGTACACTAAAAATTAATATATATTCCCGCTTATGTGAAAAAAAATGAGAGCAAAAGACACCTGGCAATTAAAAATGTGGTCGAAAACCTTTACCGACATATATTGAATGTGGGAAAGTAAAAAAATTATCAAGATAAGTTTTGATAAAAAAAATTATCATGTTAACTTACCCACAGATATTTTACTTATGTGTGACTAAATATGTGTATTATGTGTGGGTAAATTAATGGTTCTTTACATATCAAGATGTGAGGTAATGTTCAATTTCATCAAGTGAGCCTATACTTTGTAATATGGTGTGTTTGGAATGTGGAACCGGAGTTGGTGAGTGGAGAACCGGCGGTTTAAACCGGGTTTTATCATCAAGAAGACAGACTGGTCATGAGCAAACCGGGTTCGAGTTAGGTGGTGTAACTGTCGTTTGTGACGAAGCAGTTTCAGTTTGTGACGACGCAAAACCGTCACATTTGTCCTGTAGCTCAGCGTAACTTCTTGCAGTTATAACTTCCTATCCAGTTGCATTCGAGCTTCAATCCATATATCATTGTAAAGCTCTCATTGAGAAGAAGACAACTACGTAGCATTATCTCCTGTACTTTAGATTAGAGAGAGTATTTAGAGATAGAGTGTGCGTGCCCTAATTTGTATTCAGAATTGGGCATTTCATTTCTTGAGCTATTTCTCTGTAATTGATTGAAGTTCTTAGTGGATTGAGGTGTGCCTTGCCTCCGTGGATGTAGTTCATCTTGAACGAACCACGTTAAAACTGTGTTTGATTCATTTCTATTTCCTGTTCTGCGTAAGCTGCATTCGGCCACAACTCTGGCCGAACAGAGATAGTTTCTTCATACGTTTCCAAGTTCTTTGGTGTTGTGTGTTCAAGAGTTGTTTTCACTAACAAGTGGCGCCGTCTGTGGGAAACCAACTCTCACAGCTTGAAGAAGGGAAGGAATGACTGGTATGAAGATGGACTTTGAGAAGTTTACAGGGAGAAATGACTTCACACTATGGAAGATCAAGATGAATGCAGTTTTGGTTCACAATGGCCTTGATCTTGCTTTGATACCTCTTGATTCTTGGGAAGAAAGTGAGAAACCCAAGTTTGTATCAGTGGATAAGAAAGCCCTCAGTCTTATCTTTCTGTGTTTGGGTGATAAACCGCTAAGAGAGGTCTCAAGATGCAAGAGTTCCTTAGAAGCATGGAAGAGGTTGGAAGAGTTGTATCAATCTAAGTCAGTTTCCAACAAGCTGTTCTTAAAGCAGAAGATGTTGGCCTTCAAGATCACTGAAGATAAGGTAATTTCTGATCAACTTGATAAGTTTATTAAGATGGTTGAGGAATTGGAAGACCTGGATGTGAAAGTGGAGGAGGATGATAAAGCATTGATGGTGTTAAACATTCTTCCAAAATCCATGGAAAGTTTTAAGGATGCCTTGATGTATGGGAGAGATGAGCAGCTATCTTATGATGGGATAGTGAAGGCTCTGAGGTCTAAATGCTTCCAGACTCAAGATGATAAAGGCATGGTGCAATCTGGAGAAGGTTTGAATGTTAAATTCAAGAAACCTTGGCAAGGGAAGAAGGGACAGAATTCTAAGGACTTCAAAGCAGGAGATCCTAATCCAAAGAAGGGAAGTGAATGGGTTGAGAAGAGGAAATGCTTCAAGTGCAAGCAGCCTGGTCACTTGAAGAAGGATTGTCCTAAAAGAAACAAGAAAGGAGGAAACCAAGGGGCAGAAGCTGCTGCCATTGACCTTCAAGAAGATCCTCCAGAGGTCTTGAATGTTACTGAATCAAGAATGGTGAAAGAATGGGTCTTGGACACAGGCTGCTCCTTTCATATGTGTCCACACCAGTCATGGTTTGATGAATTGAAGAGAGAAGATGGTGGAAATGTTCTCCTGGGCAATGACCAATCATGCAAGGTCAAAGGAATTGGATCAGTGATCATAAGAATGTTTGATGGTGTGGTCAGAATCATCTCTAATGTAAGATATGTTCCTGGCCTTAAAAGAAATCTTCTATCTCTTGGTTCTTTGGTAACTAGTGGTTGTCAGTTTAGCTCAGTGGATGGCTTCTTGCATATCACTAAACATGATAAAGTGGTGATTAAAGGTAGACAGCATAATGGGTTGTTTATCTTGATTGGTTCACCTGTTGTTGGGAGTGTTGATATGGTCTTGAGCAGTTCTGAGCTTGTTAAATGGCACAAGAGGCTTGGACACATAGGAGAGAAAGGGTTGAAGGAATTGTCAAGAAGTGGTGTAATTGGAAACATGGGAAATCAAAACCAGGAGTTTTGTGATCAGTGTGCTTTGGGCAAGTCCAAGAAGCTGCCCTATGGAAAAGGGTGTTCACACAACTCAAGAGCCATTAGATTATGTCCACTCTGACATATGGGGTCCTGCAAGGACAGAGACTCATGGTGGAGCAAGGTATTTCATGTCTTTGATTGATGATTACAGTAGAAAGGTGTGGATCATGTTGATGAAGAATAAGAGTGATGCTTTTCATAAATTTAAAACATGGTTGATTCAACTGGAAAATGTCAAAGGGAAGAAGCTGAAGCACCTTAGGACTGATAATGGATTGGAATACCTCTCTACTGAGTTCACAAACTTCTGCGAAGAAAGAGGAATCAAGAGACATAGGACTATCCCAATGAATCCTCAACAGAATGGGGTTGCTGAGAGGCTTAATAGGACTCTTCTTGAAAGAGTAAGGTGTATGCTGTTGGACGCTGGGTTGCCAAAGGTATTTTGGGGTGAAACCATTGCTACAGCATGTTATCTCATTAACAGGTCACCCTCATCAGTGATTGGGTTCAAAACACCTGAAGAGGTGTGGAGTGGACAGAAACCAAGTTATGAAGGTTTAAGGGTGTTTGGTTGTCTTGCTTTTGTCCATGTCAAGCAAGACAAGTTAGATGCAAGAGCTCTAAGATGTGTATTTCTTGGATATCCAGATGGAATAAAGGGCTACAGATTGTGGTGTCTAGAGAAGGGAAATCAGAAGATAATCACAAGTAGAGATGTAAAGTTTAATGAGAATGTGATGGCTTATACTTCAACAGGCTCTAAGGAAGAAATTGATGGTGCTAAAGAGACTGAAGAGATACCAATTCAGGTGGAGCATCCTGCTGAAGATGATCACACACATCAACAACAAGAGAATCTACAAGATAGTGATTCATCATCTGAAGAAGAAGAACAAGCTGGACCTTCACAAAATGTGAGAGAATATAGCATTGGAAGGGACAGACCTAGAAGAACAATCAATAGACCTGACTTCTATGGTCAAGCAGGGAGTGTTTATTATGCCTTGAGTGTTGCTGAAGACCTGGAATCACAAGAGCCTAGTAGTTTTAAAGAAGCACTAGATTGTGAAGAAGGTGAACACTGGATTCAGGCAATGATTGAAGAGATGGGATCCCTGGAAAAGAATGAGACCTGGACATTGATGGATAAACCAAAAGGTCAGAAACTTGTGAGTTCTAAATGGATATACAAAAAGAAGTTAGAGACTGCAGGATCCAAACAAGTGAGGTTTAAAGCAAGATTGGTGGCTAGGGGCTTTACACAAAGGGAAGGGATTGATTTTAATGAAGTATTCTCTCCAGTAGTAAAACACTGCTCAATCAGGTTGCTTTTATCAAAGGTTACTCAAGAGGACATGGAACTACAACAACTAGATGTAAAGACAGCATTCTTACATGGCAGCCAGAAGGCTTTGTTGTTCCTGAACAAGAAGACAAAGTTTGTTTGCTGAAGAAGTCACTGTATGGACTCAAACAAAGTCCAAGACAGTGGAATAAGAGGTTCAATGACTTCATGATCAGTGTTGGCTTTGTAAGAAGTCTTTATGATAGTTGTGTTTACTTCAACAGGTGTTCAAAGCAAGATAAAGTCTTCCTCCTTTTGTATGTGGATGATATGCTGATTGCCAGCAATAACAAGAAGAGTGTACAATGGCTGAAGGATAGACTTAACACTGAATTTGACATGAAAGATCTTGGAGATGCCAAGAAGATTTTGGGCATGGACATTCTGAGAAAAAGAGAAGCTGGAGTTCTTTGGTTATCTCAAAGGCAATATCTACAGAAGGTTTTGGAGAGGTTCCACATGCATGAATCCAAATCTCTCTCCACTCCAGTTAATCTACAGAAGAAACTCACCAAAGAACAATGCCCAAAGACTGAAGAGGAGGTCATACATATGAGCAATATTCCTTATGCTAGTGGAGTGGGCAGTCTCATGTATGGTATGATTTGTAGTAGGCCTGACTTGGCCTATGCTGTTTCTTTAGTGAGCAGGTTTATGTCAAACCTAGGTGTTGAACATTGGGAAGCTTTGAAGCATGTGATGAGGTATTTGAAGGGTTTAGTGAACTTGTCACTGAAGTTTGAGAAGAAAGTGAATGGAAGCACTGTTGCATTGGAGGGGTTTGCTGATTCTGATTTTGCAGCAAACATAGACACTAGGAAATCTATTTCTGGATTTGTGTTCACCTTATTTGGAACAGCTATCAGCTGGAGAAGTGTACAACAATCAGTTGTAGCACTTTCAACCACAGAAGCAGAATATATCTCTCTCACTGAAGCTATCAAAGAAGCAATCTGGCTTAAAAGAATTTTGAGAGATTTGGACATCAAGCAAAAGTGTGTGGTGATTTACTGTGATAATCAAAGTGCTCTACACCTTGTGAAACACCAAGCATTTCATGAAAGGTCAAAGCACATTGATGTTAGGTTGCATTTTGCTAGGGATATCATTGATTCTGGTTCTGTGGAAGTGAAGAAGGTATACACATTGCATAACCCTGCTGATTTTCTTACTAAGGGTGTACCTGGAAACAAAGTGGAGCATTGCTCGAGCCTGCTGCAGCTTGAGCAATGTCATGAGGAGCATTGACAGACAAGGCAGTGGTGAGGTAGGAAGAGGCACACATGATTCATTGAGGTGGAGATTTGTGAGGTAATGTTCAATTTCATCAAGTGAGCCTATACTTGGTAATATGGTGTGTTGGGAATGTGGAACCGGAGTTGGTGAGTGGAGAACCGGCGGTTTAAACCGGGTTTTATCATCAAGAAGACAGACCGGTCATGAGCAAACCGGGTTCGAGTTAGGTGGTGTAACTGTCGTTTGTGACGAAGCAGTGTCAGTTTGTGACGACGCAAAACCGTCACATTTGTCCTGTAGCTCAGCGTAACTTCTTGCAGTTATAACTTCCTATCCAGTTGCATTCGAGCTTCAATCCATATATCATTGTAAAGCTCTCATTGAGGAGAAGACAACTATGTAGCATTATCTCCTGTACTTTAGATTAGAGAGAGTATTTAGAGATAGAGTGTGCGTGCCCTAATTTGTATTCAGAATTGGGCATTTCATTTCTTGAGCTATTTCTCTGTAATTGATTGAAGTTCTTAGTGGATTGAGGTGTGCCTTGCCTCCGTGGATGTAGTTCATCTTGAACGAACCACGTTAAAACTATGTTTGATTCATTTCTATTTCCTGTTCTGTGTAAGCTGCATTCGGCCACAACTCTGGCCGAACAGAGATAGTTTCTTCATACGTTTCCAAGTTCTTTGGTGTTGTGTGTTCAAGAGTTGTTTTCACTAACACAAGACATGAGTGCTATGGGGTTTCCTACCCAATTTTGTGAACCCAAATTCTTTCATGTAATTCCTCAACCAATTTAGCTTCTTGCTTAATGGGTCATATTTTGGAGAACTCACACCCTAGTGAGGCATTCGACAGGGAGCCCCACTATCCTCGTATCTTTTGATTATATGCGCAAAGATGTTTTCTTATCTATTTCAGGACCTCTAGCTCTTTCGAAATATTAGTGGCATCAAACTTTTCGTAGTACACCGGTGATCTTTCATTTTCTTTGCTGATGACACCTTTTTTTTAGTAAAGAATATGTCAGCGAAATACAGTATGTTAAGTACAAAAATCCAGTTATATGAATCTGTCTCAGGCTAATGCATCAATTGTGAGGTATCATTTAGCCCAAATACACCGACCTATATTATCACCACCATCAGTAATGTCTTTGGTATCCCTTGGGTTGACTCTCATAATATTTAGGATTCCTTGTTGCTGGGAGGAGCAAACTAGGGATTTTTGCAAATATAAATGCCAGAATCTAGCTAAGAATTTCTGGCTGGAAGGAAAAGATTTAAGCAAAGGAGGCAAAGAGGTTCTTATATATCGAAGCAGCCTTGCAATTAATCCCAACCTAAAATATGACTTGCTTTTGCATTCCTGGCAGCATTCTGCATGAGATTGAGAGGCATATGAGCTCCAACTGGTGCGGTGATGGTGAAGGATCAAGAAAAACACAACGGGTTGCCTGGGATAAATTGGCTCGTAGTAAGTTGAATGGCGACATTGGGTTTCGAAACATGAAGGCCTTCAATTTGGCTATGCTTTGTTAACAACAATGAGGCTCCTCACAGAACCGGGGTCTCTTGTGTTACATGTATTTAAAGCCAAGTATCATCCAAAGTCTATTTTTTCTGGATGTTTTCTTGGGAATATGTTGTCTTTTACGTGGCGAAATATTTTGGAAGGTCGGTGTGTGGTATCATTGGGAGCGCGTCGGCTAATTTTTTCAGGGACCAAAAAATGGATTTGGATGGATAGATAGTTGCCTCAGCTGCCGTCATTTCTAGTCTAAAGCCTATGCACCATTCTTCTTATTGATGTGACAATCAGCCCTCCCTCTCACACCTGCATTGGTTAATGGAATGCGGCCCTTAGTCGACCAATTTTTTAGCTTGAGGAAGTAGCTTCCATCTTATAGATCTCTTGAAATAATTTGCACTCCATCGACCACTCGGGTACATTCTTGGTGAAATCAACATATAATTTTATAATGACCTCATCCTCTGATTTATTCCCGACTCATCCGACTTCCAACTCGGGATCTAATCCAGTGTGAAAGCGTCTTTGGTCTCTTAATCTCCCCTGTCGTATATTACATTTCTTATAGCGTTGTTGTATTGATTCACTTCCTACTTGTGAGGATTTATCCAAGTGTCATTTACCTTAAAGTGAAAATTGTCTTATTTTCCTAGTTGGTGCATCCTCGACGACCCATTTAGTTTCCATTGTCCTTTTACTTCTCATGTGTGGCAAGCTGCAAGCCTTCGGGAGTTCGTCATGATGTTTCCCCAGCATTGCTCGGACTTATGGTTTTAGGATATGATCTTTTTGGGGGACCGCCATGCACAGAGTATGCAGTTGCTAATCACTTGTGGTATCATCAAAACACCTTGATTTTTTCGGACGTCCAGTCGAATCCACTAATTATTGTTTCTCTTGCTACCTGACCACTGCACAACTACCATAATGCACTGAGCAACCCTAAATTTCTCCTTGATCATGACCTCCTTTGCCTATCCGATTCTGCCACCAACTTCAAGAGATATTTCGATGAGGAAACTTCTTATTTTGAAGAATTCTTTGTTCGCGAGTATTCATTAGCATCGGGGATTGCCTATTCTTTCGTGGTGTTGCCGAATCCTTTTTGGGATGCTCCAATCCTAAATTATAAAAGTTCTTGGCTTCGCTTGAGGCTCTCATGCTCGCCTGAAAAGTTGGTAGAAATCTTTGGCAACTCTAGCACGGCGATCTTATGCTCACTTGGAGAAGCAGATTGTTCCACCGCTTGCCTTCCCATTTTATACGATATTTAGCAGCTATTGGCTTCTTTCTCTTCCTTCATTTTGTTTTGGATTAGTAGTCTTGACAATTTCATTTCTCATTTCATATCTACTTTTGTTAAGACTCATGATACAGACTTTGTTGTGTGGGATACTATTCTCCCTTTCTTATGTCACTCATTCCAGCTAGTCGATGACATTTGTTTCTCTGAAAAACAAAACATCCCTAGATTTATCTACATGCATGATCGACGCAAAACTATCAATTATTTATGTTAAATACTATATAATTGTTAACATAAGTAAAAAAAAAAATTAATATAAATCCAGTATACAGTCAATTTTTTTTGCAAAGTTCTATCCAAAAGAATTAAAAAAGAAGTTTATGAAAACTGCAACTAAGAAATTAGGCAAAAACTTATGTGCATGTGATGCACCATAGGCTTATTGTACACCAGTCCATATAGAGATTCGCGCACGACCCGTTGCTGTTGCCCCGACCCGCGCGTGATTTATAGGTTTTTTTTTAATAATTTTTTTGGATAATAGTATATATAATTTTGTTTAATAGTACTCCCTGCGTCCCGAATGAACTTGCACACTTTCTATATTCGGGTGTCCCAAGCAAACTTGCCCACTTACTAAAAAGGAAAGAAAACCCACAATTTCAACCCCAAAAATTCTGTTTATTTACACAAATGCCACCCCTAAATAAAATCAGCCCATTTTAAGATCCTCAAAATTAAATTAACTAAACAGAATCGGATTCCCTAATCTAAACCCAACCCAAATAATAATACCCCCCACCCTTCCCAACCCAACCCATTTACCAGTCCAACCCATTATTTTGGGTTATCTGAATCTGCTTTCTCCTGGATCATTCTCGATTCACTTCTCTCTCTCTCTTACTACTCCTCCCAAACCCTAATCTTCACTGATATTCTTCGCCGCTCTGAGATTAAATGGACCTTTCATTTCTGTAATCCCCACAATCCATCTCTTCTCTCTCCCTCTTCGCCTTTCCCATCCCTTTCCGTAACCAGATCTGAGTTTTCTCATTTTTTGGGATGTCTTATGTTACTGACTCCATGGAGGATTCCCAACCTACTGGCAAGTACTGTTCCGATTCGGAGGAAACATATGTACCTGAAACACCATTTTTTGCGGATCTGGGCTTGAGTCTAGAGTTGAAGGGACCTCCTCCACTCCTGGATCTGTGTCCTTCCTCTGGACTCTCCGATGGTGGCCGGTGGGAGGAAGATGAGTCGCAGGGTTCGTGGTTGGATACGAAGGAGATGAGGGATCACTTACAGCACCACTTGACCTTGTGGTTTCCAATCTGCGTAAATGTTATACTGTATTTTTTAGATCTGAGTTTTGTTGGAGTTTGATATACGTAACTGGTTATGGTGTGCTTTTTTAGTCGCTTTAAGGTGCTGCTGCATGTGTGCTCTTATCTGTTTATTTGGAGAGCCGTGCTAAAAAATTTGGTTTGTGGCTTTGATTTGTGCTTGAATATGTGGGATTTGCTGAGTTGTGCTCTTTGTGAATGCTAAGTTTAATCTTAGGAATTGTTGGTTGTGATAATGTTGGCTTGATTTGAAACTGTTGCTTTTGATTGATGATTGAGTAGCTGATATAGCTGCTCTCATCTGGTTTGTCCAATTCAGAATTTGTGCCGGGTTTAGTTGATTTAGTTCAACTACTTTAATGAATTGGGTTCTGTCTTTCCTCTAAATGATGTTTAATAAACTGATAGTTATATCCAAATACTCTCTCTATGTCCTGAATGAACTTGCACACTTAATTGAGTGGAGTTAGCACTAGATGATGCTAATAATTGCTGACAGTGTGAACAATGACTATAATTTGTTGGTTCGGTTGATCGTAGCTTGAGTCAAATTGTGCAGACTTGGTAGCATTCTGTGAATTGCTGCTAGTTTACAAAATTGCTCCCTAAATAGAGGTCCCAATGATGATTTTTTTCTGAGGGCCAAATTGGATAATAAAAATAAGGGGGATTTACAGTAGAATACTTGAAAAATCACATAACTGGAGTATATACAAATCAATGTTTATAGCCTAAGCAAAATAAACACTATGTCGTGTTTATGCTATAAACACTGACCCAAAATGCTTGGAAACTTAAACTAAATGTATCCCAATTCGGTCATCAATCCCCCTATTTCGTAAGAACCTGAAGCCTGTTCGTTCCCAATCAAGAACTCTATCCCTTCCCTCACATCTTCTTCTTCAACCTCCAAAGACAGTGGCAAACAACCTTATCTTTCTAGTGCAGCCTTTCTAATATGGGGTATTTTGTAATTGTTGTGTCCTTTGAGTCTCATGACCTCTATCATACATGCTTGCAAACTTAAAAAGACATTGTTAAGTTTGGTTACCTCCAAATCTGCGTAAGACTGCAACACATTAGTAACCAACTGTTCAACACTTTTTGAGGGCTTTTCCACCTGCAATGACTGAATAGCCCTGAAATAACCCAAATCCAATACATTTATATCTGGGGAATTAGGTGGCTGAAGCATTAGGGTAATTTGAATGCCATCTGATGTTGCAGCGGCCCTAAAATCCTGATCCAAATTGCTGATGTGCGGTTTCGCGTTATCTTGTTGTATTATGATGATTTTTCTTGCATTTGCCTGCCAGTTGGCTTTGATTGCTGGAATAATCTGTGAATTGGTAAAATATATGAATAGTAATGTCACCGATGGATTGTAACAACAGTAGAAAGTTGTTACAATCCATTTTGGAGGCTTACTCTCCCTATAAGCTAAATGATGATTGTAAATTCTGATAGCTGTGTCTTTACCTGTCTCAAAATGCAATACTTGATAACCTCCTTGGTTATTGACTCGATTGGTTGAGTGACCAACGTACCTCTAATTTTGTTCCGGCTATTTCTTTGAGCTGGTACTTGAGTTGTGAATGGGAAAATGCCAATTTTCCCATCAAACTCAAACTCTCCTTCGCTTGAAAACCTTGGTCGTGCAACAACATACATAAACATCACTTTGGGTATAAAACGCTTGCTTTTACAAACTCTATAAGGTTCTGGCTCTTCTTGCAACTTATACATCCTCTCGGTTACTCTTTGCATGTAGAACCACTTTTCATCTATATAAATGACATTGTGCATACTCTCGTACCTTATTTTTTGTGTTTGGCTGTCATAATGCAATGCGGACAGGCTGTACTTTAGCCTTTGTAGTTTGTTTGCTTCAGTTAGGGCTGGTTTTATGGCATTGGTGTGTGATTTTATCTTGCCAGATTTAACCCACATCCCTACCTTACTTTTGCTCAACTTTAACTTATTGGCGAGTCTCCTTATTGAACCCTTATTGCAGAATGGTATGCCTTTCATCATTTGTATGTCTAATTCTTTACTAACCACTCCTATGCCGAGCTTTTTTACCTCGAAACTGACCGGTTTTTTTGCTGCCATTTGCTCCTTTGCAACCCCCCATATGTTATGAATGGTTCGACGGCTGACTTCAAATGATGCTGCTGCCTCTTTGATCTTGCCATGATGTACCACTCGATTCGTGCTATTCTCCGTCAAGAATTGAGCAATCAATATGCGCTCTGATGGAGTCAGATTTTTTCATCCCTTTTTGTTGCAAACTATTATTCTTCTATGTATTTCTGCTGTTTTTTTAGAATTAGCATTGAATGTATTTAATGTTCATTCAAATCACATTATATAGGGCTCTTAGGAGTAGGTTAAATTTAGGTGGGAAAGTGAAATTTATAATTTTTGCTCTTGTTTGAACTGTAAAAAAATTTCAGGAACTCAAACTGTTGGAGGGATTTTTCCCCAGAAACTGACTTTATTTAATATTTTCAGATTCAGTACTATTCACTATCAGATTTGGATTGGGTTTACTTTTAGCAGTTTTTTGTTGTAGGAAACTGCTAGTGGTATAAGATTAATATGTTAAAATTCCACTTTATTATTCAGTTAATAAAGCTAGACTAACAGTTGAAAAGTCAACAAAAAGTGAAAAAACAACTTTTTAAATTTCTGTGCACGAGTCCCTGTGCATGTTCATTCGGGACGGAGGGAGTATATATTATGTTGCATAATAGTACACGTTTAATAGTTACAGGTACAATATTTTTTTTTAATAATATATTATTTTGTATAATAGTATATATTTTGTTGCCTAATACTCTAATATATGTTATGTTGCCTAATAGTATACGTTTATTAGTTGCATGTACAATAATTTTTTTTTGAATTATGTTGCCTAATAGTATATATTATGTTGCCTAATAGTATACGTTCATTAGCGTTGAAAAAAAAAAAATCGCGATCGCCGAGTCGCACTCATGAACGCGAAAATCACTATTAATCATAATTAAACACGTTTTTTTAGTTCCATACTTTAATTTAGAGAGATGTATAATAAGCCTATTGTACATGACATGCACAAAAATGTTACTCAAAAAATTATTAGATGGCACTTGCTACATTATTAGGGTGGGCCTTCTTGATGTCCGAGCATTTAAAGGGAAATTGACCCAACACAGGCCGCTTTGGTTCATTCCCTTGCTAGGCTAGGGACGAAAAATTAACCAAATTGGGGAAAAGAAAAACCATGTTGATAATAATATAAAAAAAGTCTTTATACATAAAATTTAAAGTTGGATTGAGCTTGAGCACAATAAGCAGCGCGAAAAACGTCAAAAATTAAGCACTAGTAAGTCTTTTGAGATTAGATGTAAACTCATTTGAGCTCAAGACCTTGAGAGTGAATTAATTTGAACCTAGACATCCTTTTATGAGTTTGTTAATCTGGATCCAAATTTTTATTTCCATTACTTCAACAATTCAAGTGGAACAGCCTTGTTTGAGGAGTTTAACATTTTTATCATTTCGGGAAAAAGAATCTTATCTAATTAATATTACTACATTCGTTTTTTTCAGTTATCATTTTAGCTTTCAATAAGAAAATTAAGGGACATAGGATATGGACAACTAAACTCTCAACTATATTATTTTTCTTTCCTTAAATCACTTGATTTCTTCCTCATTTCCTTATTATTGTTAACACTTTCCATTACTATATGGTTACAATTATAATAAAAGTGGAAAAAAAATAAAAATGATAACTATTTATAAACAAAACAATAAGTTAAGATGACAACTAAAAAAATGAAGGTAGTACTTGATAATTGAAAAGATATTCAACAATCTTTCAAATATTACAAGATATAAGTAACGGTAATTCAAATAAGATTTAGGGAGTGCTTACGATTTCTTTTACATTTGGAAAAAGGTACTAATTAGAAATTTCCGAGAATGAAAAACATTACTTGTAAAAGAAAGTAGATATATTTGAAAAAAAAAAGTGAATTCAAACAATTAAGTAGAGAAAAACATTAGAATTATGTTGGCAGCTTTTACCCTAAAACTATTTTTTTTAAGTTGAAGTTGTTTTTTCAAAGACCCAATTTTTTTTTCTCAATTCATAAGTTGATAAGTAATTCACTACAACATAAATGAGCTAATGTAACACCCAAAAAGTGTTACATATATAATAAAATATGTTACTATAGACTTTAGGTAATACTTTATTGGTGTTACATTTGCCGGTGCTACCTAAAGTCTAATGTAACACTTTTGATGATCTTTAGTAACACTTTTAATAAGTGTTACATTAGATTTTAAATTGTAACACTTTATGGTAACACTAAAAAAATGTTACATATAACCCACTTTATATAACACTTTTAATTGGAAGAAAAAATAAAAAAATTGTCATTGCTGGGTTTCGAACCCATGTTGCTAGATTGCAGGAGTTTAAGTACAAAGTCTTAACCACTAGGTTGCAATAACTTGCTTAGTAATTTTTTTAAGATAACAATATATACACAAGATTTTATCGTAACATCAATAAAATAAACTCAAAATTAAGTTTTCATCAAACTACAATCTAACTTAATTTTATTTTAGGTTATTCTGACACAATATTTCCATTATTCTTTTTTTTTTTTTTCATTTACATCCACTCATATATATATATGTATATATATAACTGATTTTATATCACATTAATTTTATACATCTAGTTATTGTATATAAATCTTAAGACATTATCATTAATTTTAATTACCATAATTTTATGTATTAAGGCACCTTAATTATTGTGTTTTATAAATTTTAAATAAAAAATAAACTTACAGACATGAAGACACATGACCAAATGTCCCAAGTCTAGGTTCTCACACTTAAGAAATGTATTCAAATTCTTAAAGCTACAAGTCAATTTTGTAATTGTTTAGTAAAAATATAATGTGTGTATATCGATATACATACACACAAATAAGTCACAAATAAAATTTAATTTATTCTTAACGAATAAGTAAATCTTTAGGTGCTCTAATAAATTGTTATTTTTGTAGGTCTGAGTCGATAAATTGTTATTTTTGTTACAGATATTCTATTGCGATAATTAAGATGTAGCACATGAGACAAATACAAATTAAAGTCACATAAGAAAAATAATCCACAAATATATTATTAGTTTAAAATAAAATAAATAGTTTTATTATTTACAAGTGTTACTTATTTATAAGTGTTACGTAAAAGTGTTACTTATTCAAAAGTGTTGAGTAAAAAAGTGTTACGTTCAAAGCGTTACATATTCTAAAAGTGTTACACGAAAGTGTTACATATTTGCAGATGTTACAAAAGTGTTACATGAAAGTGTTACATATTCATATGTGTTACAAAAGTGTTACATAAAAGTCAAAATTTTAAAAGTGTTACAAACGAAGTGTTACATAAAGTCATTTATGTTGTAGTGATTGTAAATAACTTTTGCAAACACCCCGTTAGCAAGAGCTTTTCAAACTTGTTATTGTTAGTGTTATTGTTATTATACACACGAATCTAATATCTAAATTCATGTAATGAGTGGGATCCAGCTTCTAAAATTACTAAAAATGTTGTAAATTTCAAGTAATCGATTCAAATGGACTTAAAAGTTTCTGTGACTAATATTTTTCGAGAAATTGCCTGAACTCTTTGTTTTAAAAGTATATCCAAAGGTAGAGGATGGGATATCATATGAGATTTATAAATTATGTACTATATATACTTAGGTTGTGTTTACTTAAGGCTGAAGAAGGTTGGAGTACTGTAGGCTGGGGGAAATAAAATGAAAAGAGAAGATTGTGGGTTAAATAAATAGGTGTTTAGTTTTGTTGGTTGGAGAGTGATTTTTAGTGTAAAAAGTGATAAAAATGTTATGTGATATGTTTAAATATATTGCCAACAACTCCAAAGTAAACACGATTAGGTTGGCTCAATCCTTAATGAATTGGGCTACGTAGTAAGTAAACACACCCTTAATATTAAAAGCTTGTATAAAATTTGACGGGAATACATAAAGTTGAAAAATAGAAACAAAAAATTATTAATTTTTCTAAAAAGTACTACATTTGACCAAAAACATGATACATTCTTAAAAAAAAAAAATTACTCCCTCCGTCCCGCTTAAGGCTTCCTACTTGCCTTTTTGGTCCGTCCCAACTAAAGTTGTCACCCCAAAAAAGGAAACTAATCCCACAATTCTCACCCTCAAAATCTCAACTACTCAATCTCCACCTTTAAAAAAGTCAAATAATTGCTTTTTCTTAACATCCGTGCCCGGTCAAAGTGGAAGCTTTAACCGGGACGGAGGGAGTTCTTTCGAAGGTAAAAGTAACAACTATTTTATTCCATACAGACACTTTATGCAGAGAGCATTGAAATAAAAACTTAAGAGATATAAATGGAGAAGTAACATATATGAATTTCAATATTAAAAACTTGATAAAAAATGACAAGAACATATAAATTATTAAAAAATAGATAATGCAATTGTTAAGTTTTTTAGAAAAAAGTATTACATTTTTTTCTAAAAGGGTATTATTATTTCTAGGATTTTTTTACTCTAGTGGCATATTAGTCTAACTATGTGAGATCAATTTGATAAGGCTATGTTTGCTTGGGGCTGGGGTAGCTGGGGTTGGGTAAGTAGATGGTGTTAGTGGCTGGGGTTGTGAAGAGAGTGATGTTTGTTTGGGTGGTTGGGGTTGTGGGTTGGTTGTTGGGAATTAATTATTAATTGTAAAAGGTGATGTGATGTGTGTCAGAGTTAGTTATTAATGATTGGGGTATTAATTAAAGTAGTGTTGGGAATTGTGATTGATTGATTTTGTGTGTGATTGTTGATTTGTGATGTTTAGTTGTTTTAGTTTTAATTGTTTTTTTTTTTCCTTATCTTATATAATTAATTCTAATTAATTTATGTACCCATAAAAAAAAAGAAAAAATGCCAAACATCATCACATAATTGTTATCTTTACTTTGAGGCGAAAATATTGTTGTAATTAATATTATTTATAAATTTCGTTTTTTTTTTTTTTTTTGGGGGATAAAAAATTGATGACCTTTTTTTTTTCATTTTTTTAATTTTAACAGTTTTGAATCAATATGTTGTGTATATGGCTAATTAATTCCCTGATTCTTTTGGTATCTTTTCCAGTGAAATGAATTTATTTTATAATACGGGGCTTCTTCAATGTTTGATCATGAATTGGACACTCAGTAAAGAAAAAATGGAGTTAAAACCTTAAAGAGAATTAGGATAAACATGTTTTGTGACTAAAAGCAACGGAATTCAAACATAATTAAACATACAAGAAAGTCCATTTAAATGATCTACATCATTCATAACGCCACACCATTTACTCATTTGTTAGCACCCAATTTCTCCTCTCCGATGCAGTCATCTCTAAAAACATGTCTGTGTTTACCTCCAGTTGAAGGCGCTGAGTTGCCGAGATTTTTAACAAAATCTCAACACCTTCCATCGCCCGGACTACATTAACGCAATTCATATAGTCCAGATCAATCACCGGCTCCAACTGGTCACTAAACATTTCCGTGCAAAAGTCAAAACACGGTTGTCCCTTCTGTAGCATGTTTCGGGCCATAGGGTTCGTCTGAAATCCATGAACAAGTTTTAAAAAATAACCATATTAATTGAAGACCAATAACATTTAAATCCAAAATGGGTAAGCAGCTATGTACCTGGTATATAGCCTCCAGCAACTCATCATCGGCAAGTACAGTCTCGCGTAAAAGGTCCCACGCAACACCGGACATATTCCTCACATGCGAGATGAATCTCCATGACCGTCGAATAAGACTAAGTTTCGTCCTCACTTGACCAAGTGTGTAGACAAATGGTTCGGGAGCTAGGCTATTAAGATGTGGTACGACAGTACCGAGCAAGTCATCATCGAAATGAAGCCTCTCCGGGAGTGCATCCAGGTGCTCACAGTATAGGAGATAAAGGAACGTAGACTCATTCCCGGTTGTCCATGTGGCCCGGTTCATTTTAACTGCAAAGTAATTGTTTAGAGAGGTCCTGGATAGTGCAGTAAACAATGAATATAGAAAATGCACACCAATTAAAATACGAGATAAAGGGGGGTACAGCAAAAAACAGATAAACCAAGAAAACAACAACGTTTAAATGTTATATACGTTCTAAGAACAAACAGTGTTAAATTAGCGCGTCTTCGAAAATATTCAAATACATGTTAGATAAACAATATATGATATGTAAAAAAGTGATGCCCGTCCTTCGGTTCATTTTTTATCCTTGTGCATTCCAAAGAGCCATCGCTATTGCATCACGCATTTCGCCCTGCTCTTCTCGAGTAGCTGTGGTAGGGAGACGTCGCTCAGAGAAGATCATGTTGTCCGCTTCAAAGTGCTGCGGTAGTCCAAGGAATAAATCGTCTGGGATCCCCGATTGTTTGATCCAGTTATGTAGAACGCAGCACGCCATGACAATCTTCCTTTGATCACCTATTTTGAAACTAGGCATACCGTAGCGAAGGAGAGGGAAACGGCTCTTCAGCACTCCGAATGCCCGCTCTACACAGTTCCGTAACTGTGAATGGCGATGATTGAATAATTCCTTTTCATCAGTAGGTAGTATCCCACCATTGTTGAACTCAGGAAGATTATACCTAGTTCCTCTATAAGGAGCCAGAAAAGCACCGTAATTAGTGTATCCCGCATCAACCAGATAATATCGACCTACAAATCAAACTACACCGCATTAGTTTCACGTAATGTTTTCCGTTGGGTGTTTATGGCAAATAACCATGTGTTTAGAAATACCATCTGGCGGATATGGAAAATGCTGATCGTTCATGACTGCGTGCATCAACACACGAGCATCGTGAGCACTGCCCTCCCACCCCGTGCAAATGTAAGTGAACTTCATATCGAAATCTACTACGGCCAGCACGTTTTGTACTGTTGAACCTTTCCTAGAACGGTAGGCTGTTTGGTCAGAAAAGGGTACATGCGTCGGAATCAGTGTACCGTCTAGAGCTCCAACACAGTGCTGCGGGTTAAAGAGGAGACGAATCGTCATTACGCAGTACATAAAATATAAGAAGGAATAATCTTGTTTCCGTTTGTTTGGACTCAGCTGTCATAATAATACATATTTAGGAAAACTAACCTCGAAGAAGGGAAAGACATTCGTGTCATTGAGGATTCTCTCTGGGATTCGCGTAAAGTCGGGGCCGGTTATCAGTTCGGGGGAAAGGGCGATAAGAGCATCTAAGACAATGTGGAAGTGTTTACTGATTGTTTGAGTTGAGTGTTGGAACCGTTCCTCTGTATCACGAAAGCGAAGATGCATGGCAACCGTCCGCAAGAAGATCAAGACAGACTCTGCACAGCTAACCCTAGTTCTGTGGTCTTCGTGGATGAATCCCCGCTCTTTGAGCATGTTCACGAGGGAGTAAAAACAATCTCGAGACATCCGAACATTATAGTAAAAACGGGCATGGTTCCTAGTAGGCAATATATATAAGAGATTATAAGGAAAAGGAAACAAGTATCAATTAAACAACCGTTCAGAACATAACTAGCAGCCAAGACAGTTCATCGAAAAAATAACGACCAAAACAATAACAAAGAGGATTAAACAACCGTTCAGCGAATAACTACTCAGGTGGGGTAAACCCCTTGACCCATTCCCTCCTGTCCTCTAGTGACCAAGAGAGATACAACTGCTGTCTCATCCTATCAACCAATAAATCGCCGGCTGTCCGCTTTGCAACAGGGTGCAGGTCCATGGCGTTCACCTCGTCAAAAATCTCACGCCCTACATCCAGCTGGACATCAGTTAAACCACGATCTCGGCGTTCGACGTATGCGTTCCATCGCGCCATTGAGTTAGCCCGCGCTTCGCGCTCATCATCAGCCGTCAGACGCCTACGCCGCTGTGTCGAGGTACCCTCCCCTGCTCCTTTGCTAGAGGCACCTAAAAAGGCGAAGGAATCATACGATCTACGTCTCCCAGATCCGTTTGACCCGCCACTTGTATCCCCAGCGCCGGCTCCAGAAGAAAGGGCCGCGGATCCGGTGGCTTGACTGTTCACCCACATTTCATTGCGTAGATCGTAGTTTGGACATCCATGCCCGATGATCCTCCGGTAATCTGTTCCTAGCTGTTAACCATAAGATGTGTTAAGGGTGGAAGTTTAATTAAAGCGTTATGAAGAACCAATATGCCATTGTTGTTCAATGACAAATTGGAGGAATAGAGTTTGCTAAACCTACGGCGTAAATGCTTTCCATGAAATCGACTGATCCAGTGACAGTCTCTCGTTCGTCATCCCAACCGGCACCAGACTTGCCGCGACAGTCACGGATAATCTTGTAGGCACGTTTCATGTTCTTTAACTTATCCCTGGCTTGTTTTATATCATATAGCCCTGTTCGTGCATCCCTCCCAGCATTTAGTTTTGTACAGATACGAGTGAGGGTCAAATCACTCCATTGTTGAGTTAAATAACCCCCAATAATGTACTCAACGTGCGTATGAGTGATTAGCTCATGCTCCGTCGCCCTCGTCCACGTAGCTCGTGGATCACCTGAGGCATTACGCCTTCCTCCATTGCTTCCGCGAGCACTTGCCATCTAAAAGAGTATTGCCTTAATTGTTATATCAAAATTCGCCCATCGGGTATGCATAACTTCACGCAATAAATTGTCCAACTAACTTAAGGTTAATTTAAATGAAAATATTTTCTCAAAATTATGCACTGCATCTAAAAACCAGACTATTTCACGAATTTATGGTGAATCAGTATCCTAGTTAATTGTCCAAAGTTCAATTTCGAGCGACCCTATCCCAATCACAATTTGTTCAAGCGTTTAAAATGAAATACGAAAAGAATTGTTAATGACGTTAGATTATTTTATTCAAAAAAGGGAGTACTCGGGTTGGATTCTACTTAAATTTCACTTTAATGTCAGCACATAGCACCATAGCTTTAATTATTCAGCACCATATCTTTTTCCCTAATTCAGGGCAATATCGTTTTAAATACTGCACAATAATTCAGCACAATCCAATTTTTATCGTAGACTTTACACCCAAAACACGACATATTAGGTTGAATTATTATATAATGTCACCATTGAATTCAAATTATAACGTCTTCCTCCTAGGTTTTTTTTTTTTTTAGTTTCATTAATTCGGTCTGTGTTCATTCTTTTTTTTGTTTGGTTTGCAGTGTACTAAAGTGTTTCCAACTTTCAATTTCAATTTTTTGGCTTACAATTTTATACAATAAGACGTCTACAGTTAAATCTGAACAATATGTGCAATCGTACAAAAAGGTCAAGTAAAATCCCCGAAATTCAATCATTTTATTCATTAATGTTGCTTGAATATACAATTTATTTAAAACATACAACACCTCCCGTCTGCCTTGTTTATTGTTGGATACACCCGTTAATCGTAATTGCTCCGTATCAAAGGGATGTGATGTTACGAAATGTGGGACTACATTTGTATTTTTTTTAGCAATGAATTTGCTAAAAAGAGTATAGACAGCAGTCCATTTGTTGTTAGACCCCACAATTAACAATCTTTCACTACAACATTTACAAACTACACAATACAATACAATATGCACAAATTACACACAAGTCTACGTGCAGAAGAATAAACACAGAATAATTAGGCACACAAGACAGATAGGTCCAAATGAATAACGAATTCCCCAAAAAGATTGAAACGATTGTGGGGTCATTTCACGGAATAAGCATGTCGCTCACTTGAACATAGACCTAACGCTCCTAAACTAAAATCGGACCCACTAGACGGACCTCGGGAGAAAGTTTCACTCTATGCACTCAATGGGTGATAAAAACCCATCTATGGTGGACTAGTGGATCCGATTCACCTAACAATGCTACTTTCTAGCCCAAAATATCAAAATTTGCCCATACACCCGAATAATTCGTAACAACATCAGTTCCACATGTCAATCCTTACGGAGAAAAGAAGACAGATAAGTAGCATCTGCAAATTTTGGCAAAAACCCGAAACACAGCAAGATCGGAATAGTCACATGTCAATCCTTACGGACAAAAAGAAGACAGATAAGTAGCATCTGCAAATTTTGGCAAATACCCGAAGCACAGCACGATCGGAATAGTCACATGTCAAAACTTACGGAAAAAAAGAAGACAGATAAGTAGCATCTGCAAATTTTGGCAAATACCAGAAGCACAGCAAGATCGGAATAGTCACATGTCAAAACTTACGAAAAAAAAAAGAGATACATAAGTAGCATCAGCAAATTTTGGCAAATACCCGAAACACATCAAGATCGGAATAGTCCTTGAACATCCCAAACACTCTAAACATCAAAATACGTAGCTTTCAGGCAAAGAAACAGTAAATACAGAAAATCCCATGTATGACGTACCCAACGAAACCCTCAACACAGTAATTTTGCAAAATACCAAAATCCATCAGAATAATTTTGGCCAACAAAATTTAACAAATCAAGCAAAAACAAATATTTTCAGTCACCTTTTTCCTGGGAGGGGGAAGAGTCGCAGTACTGGAATCAGACTCCGTCTGAGCACAGCAGTAGAAGGTGCAATCCTTCCTCCTCCTAATTCGAAGATTGTATGGCCAAACTAATGGACTGGTGCAAAGTGTGTGCAAGGTGTGTGGGCGATTTGGAGTTTTTTTCCTTTTCCGCAGCTGATATGGCTTATGAGCAGATGAAGATTCATCCGAAGACATGGCTTTATAAACTAAAACAAAAATTCAGTCAACGAACCCTAAATCGAGAAGCCTAACACAGTAAATACACAACACAAACACAGTACAACATTTAGGGTATGAATCGGTAATAAAATCAATTTTCGAATAAAAAACCAGACGAAAGTGATGCATGCAGCAGAGATTCTCTGCAATTGCAGAAAAGCCCTGAAAAGCCCTAAATCGCGTAAATTCAGAGCACTCAATGTAGAAAAAAGAACTCTGAAAATGGCCGTTGAGGGCCATTAATATCACCCCACAGGGGGCCCAAAAACAGCGTGAGCCATAACTTTGATACACAGAAGACGAAAGGTCTTCTCTTCAAGAACAGGGAAGGACAAAAAATAGAAGAGATAGGGGTAGATTGTGCAGACGACTGTGGGGAGCAAAAAGGGGAGTCACATCCCTTTCTCTCTCCTCTCTCTTGAATTAAGAAACTGGTAAGGCACATGGGGGACGACTTTTATGTCCCCCAAACCCTACTTGTACTCAACTTGGGCCAACGCCCATTAAAACAAACATGCGATGGGTTGGCCCAATCGGTGAACGGTTGGGCTAACCCAAAGCAAACATACCCTAAGTGAGCTTGATCCATATATTTATATCAGGCACACATCCTACTATGAGATTTTATTATTTAATTTTTAGATTAATACATCATATATTAATTGTGCTTCTTATATTAATTATGCCCCGTCAATTAAATTTTGGATATATATTAGTACAGGTACTTTGAAACCTTATCCAAAATTGTTTTTCCAAATTTATCTGGATAGAAATTGAACCAATCAATATAGAGCACGTCAACATACCCCTCACCTATCTTCAAATTCACCTGCGACCAAATAATGGTGTTGATCTACAGTGTCCTTGATTGCAAAATATTAAAAATAAGAACAGTGTCCTTAAAATTGAGAATCATCGGGACGGTCAATTTGCTTTATTCAAGACGGGTCAAGATCAATCAAATTCACAATTTCTTCTCTAATTTATTTATTCATTAATTTAAATCAACTACATCTTTTTATTATCTTGAATAGACGTATATTAGTTAATGTTTTCCAAATTTATCATGATATTTGTTTATCTTTAATTGATTGACTGTTGAGAAATAAGAGGATGCTTGCAAACTCATTTAAAAAATAAAATTACTCTTCAAAATCAATTCTCATTTGAGGTAGTATTTAATTTTTTTTTTTTCTCCTAATCTAAGAATAAAGAAAAACCCTCCCCTGCCCCACAATGACTCGAAAAAAAAACCCTTCCCTCCCCCACAATGACTCGAACCTAGAACCAAAGACCTAGGTAATAAATGTTCTGCCACTTGAGCTATTTAACTTTGTCTAGTTGAGGTAGTGTTTGCAATTATATATTTAGGTTCAATAATAGCTTTTAAAAAGCAATTAAAAATGACTTTACAAAATCAATGAAAGGCCAGATTTTCAACTTTTAAAATCAATTCCCAGATTTTTTTGTGTTTTAAGTTAACTTATTATTTTATTCTGTTTTTTCTTTCTAGTAATTTCATATTACCCTTTTTATGCTAAATTAATTTAATATGTTTTTCTTAATATTTCTAGTAATATTAAAACCCACTATAGTAGAAGCATTTAATTTTACTTTAATTCTCGCTTCCTTGTCTTCACTTAACTACAGTAATGTATAAACATTCAATTACAAATATTTAAACCCACTAACATAGAAGAAGAGTAATTCAACTAATCAGCAGGGCATTTGGTAAATTTATGTGATAAAATCATTTTTGTTTTGCAAAACACCCATCATAGAAAAAGCACTTATAATTTGTACTATCTTCGTCCCGACAAATCTTCAACTAAGTATTAAGAAAAGTTACTTTTTAAGATTTTGTTGACTTTTCAAAGGTGAATTGAGGGTGGAGATTGCGTTATAACTTTCCTTTTTTAAGGGGTGTGCAAGTTCACCTGGGACGGACGTAAACGGAAAGTGTGCAAGATTAACCGGGACGAAGGTAGTATAAAATTACTTTTTCTGAAACACTACGAAATTTTGATTTTACTACAAAATCAATTTAAATCAATTTTTTTACAATTATATTTATTTACAAACACCCCCTAAATATTTTTTAACTTTTAGCAACATCTTTAATAAGAAAAACAAAAACAAAATTGGGTTCACCCAAAGTAATTGTTCAATAATACATTCACTAAAGTTTGTCAACATTCTGACTCTCAAAATAAACAATTACGTAATTCTTTAAAAGATATAGAAATTAATATGTATAACTTTTGTTTTAGGGAATGGGAGATATGAGTTTAAAATTTTGACCTTCACCAATAATTGATGAGACAATTTCACTAAATTATCATAAGCTAGTCAAGAACACAGTAATTTTTGCGAGTCTTTTTTTTTTGCTTTTACAAGCCTATTTCTGCTGTGATTTTTTGTTGAGGTTATATATTGATCAAGAGTGTATTTGTTGTAGATTGATCTTATTAGATTTAGAGAATCAAATTTCAATAAAACACACTCATTAATTTCTTCAATCAAGTTTGATTCAGTATTTTCCGCTAAATACACCAAAGTCTATTGGCATCAATTTGTGTGAATTGATCTTTGACCTACTAATATTTTATGTGTACAGTTATCCATTAGAATTGAAATATCCAAAGATTTATAGTGAATGGTGATGAATTTTAGGTTCAACAGTTTATATGATAAATTAAAGAAGTATGATTAAGTTTAGTAATTGATAGGACAGCAAAGAATATTTGTTAATTGGAGAAAGAGGGGACAATATTAAAGTAAGGTGTGATAGCATGGCCATCAAATCAGAATCAGAATATAATTGTAACGGAGAGGCAGCGTCGTTTTGCTTCAGTGTGTCTGTCGTTTACGTTAAATCCGTCGTTGTATCCCGCGGAAATCCAGCTGTGCCCACTAACGCCGTTGGATTTGATATCACTTCTCTTTCTAAAAATACAATAATACCTGTTCTCATCATTTCTCCAATTCCGGACATAACCCCAAATGTACATAGATTAATTGACGGATTTGACCTTTAGTGTCATTAATAATTGCACTGCATCCGTTAGTGGGAATACTCTCGCAGGTCCTGTCAGGCCTTGTCAACCCTCTTTTTTACTTACTTAACTTTTTTCTTGATGAAATGCCCCAAAAGTAGTGTGCTGCCAGTTTTACCCTCCTGCAATTCGATAACTTGAAATTGGCTGTGACTCACAGCTTTCATCTTTCTAAGATTGAAATGGGAATCTCGTGTACAATTCTCGTGTAATGTCGTGTACAATTTTATGTATATATCGTGTAAGAAATAATAGGATCCACGTGTAATATCGTGTAAATTTTGAAATTATCGTGTATATCGTGTACAATTTTATCCATATATCGTGTAAGCTGTTTTCGTGTAATATCTTGTAAGAATTGAAATTCTCGTGTAATCTCGTGTACAAATTTATCCGTATTGAAATTCTCGTGTACAATTCTCGTGTAATGTCGTGTACAATTTTATCCATATATCGTGTAAGAAATAATAGGATTAACTTGCAATATCGTGTAAATTTTGAAATTATCGTGTATCTCGTGTACAATTTTATCCATATATCGTGCAAGCTGTTCTCGTGTAATATCTTGTAAGTATTGAAATTCTCGTGTAACTATCTCGTGTACAAAATTTATCCGTATATCGTGTAAATCTTGAAATTATCGTGTATCTCGTGTAAGAGTATGGTGTAAACAATAATAGGATAAAATTGTAATATCGTGTAAATTTAGAAATCTCGTGTAATAGGATTCTCGTGTAACAATTTAATTTGGAAGCTGTGTATAATTTCCACCTTGTATAATTTTAGGGATATCATGTAACCTACACGAATACTATTCAAACTTTACATGAGAGAAGCTCATTCTCGTGTATCAATGGAGGAACAGTCAACTACCCCTTCTAATTTTGACGGTGGCGCCGGCGGTGGCCGACAACACGGAGGAGATGACCGGAATTTCAATATGCCCGCGATGGTGGGAGATGGTGGAGCCGATCGAGAAGGCGGCGGCAATGTTCACGTCGGCGCGGAGAGCGACGGCGGCGTCGATGCAGGACCTGTTGTGGCGATTCCCGAGACGTCCACATCTGCAGATCCCGCCGGAATTACGGATCGGGTCGTCGTAGAAGATGACGGCGCCGGAGAGGTTGGTGAAGGCTTTAATTAAATTTTTTCATTTTGGAAATTAGGGTTTTTTTTGCCCCTTTATTAGTTACACGAGATAGAAAACTAGGGTTACATGAGATACACGAGAATCAGGATTCCTTACACGAGATAAACTTATGTTCTTACACGATGATACACGAGATTCAGGATGCCTTACACGATATAACATGTTAAGTTCTTACAGACTTTTACACGAGAAATGTTTAGTTACACGAGAACATTTTGAAATTTACACGAGATAACATGTTAATTTCTTACACGATGTTACACGAGAAACATTAGATCTTTACACGAGAATCAGGAAATGTAATACACGAGATTATAATACACGAGATTCACATTACTTACACGAGATACATGAGATTAGAAACTTACACGTGAATAAATTTATGTATTAAAAGAGATTACATGATGATCAGTTAACTTACACGAGATTTATTAGTATACATGAGATTAGAAACTTACACGTGATTAATTGTATGTTTTAAACGATATTACACGAGATTCTGTCAACTTACACGAGATTAATTTTAGTTTACATGTGATTATTAGTCTTTTGTACTTACAGTAGATACCTTATTGTTTACATGAGGAGCCTTTAACTTACATGAGATTATTAAATTACACGTGAATAACTTTATGTTTTAAACCATATTACACGAGATTAATTATCTAATATTATCTTAGTTAATATTAATAAAATTTTATACTCGATAATAAATTTAATAGAAGATTTTACTATTTAAGATCTTTTACTTATTCATTATCTAATATTATCATTGAAATAATTAACAAAATATATTGCTTAAAATAATATTTTTCTTAATAATTATCTACTATTATCTTACAAAAAATTTAATAAAATATTTTACTTACTATAATTTATTCCTTAATAATTATCTCATATGATCTTAAAATAAAACAATAAAATTTGTGACTTAATAAAAGAATATTCTAATAATATCTTACCAAAAAATTAAAAAAAATATTGAATTAATATTTTTCTTTTTAATTAGCTTAGAAAAAATGAAATATATATATATATATTAATAAAATATTTTCCCATTGTAATTATCTAGTATCATCTTTGAAATAATTAATATAATATCTTACTATTTAAAATATGTTTATTCATTTTCTAATATCATCATTGTAATAATTAATAAAATATATTGCTTAATATAATATTTTTCTTAATATTATCTTAGAAAAATTTAAAAAAATATTTTACTTAACATAATTTGTTCCTTAGTAATTATCTAATATGATCTTAGAAAAAAACAATAAAACATTTTACTTAATAAAATAATATTCTAATATTATCTTAGCAAAAAATTAAAAAAATATTTGTACTACACCAAAAAATTTAAAAAATTATAATAATTGACTTAATTTTTATCTTAAAAATTAGCTTAGAAAAAATTAATAAAATATATTACTTAATAAAATATTTTGCCATTGTAATTATCCAATATCATCTTTGAAAGAGACGAGTCTCTAGAAACAACAATCTGGTTTGGTCAAGTATTACATACCCAACTTAGTCTATATTTTTGTTAGTTTGGAATTGTGATTTGTAATATCCTTTTCAATAATATGCGGCAAAACAGGGTATTTGGCCTTGGCGGAGGTCAAATTTACGCCGTCACAAAGCCTACATAAATGGCTATTTTAAGTTTGATGTCATAAATGAGATAAGAAAGGAGTTAGAAGCTGCTGGAGGTGATGCACTAGTAGAGTTTGAGCGTTCATGCTTCGGGAAGTTGTTACAAATCCCGACCGATTCTACTTTCCCTCAAGCTGTTGTACACAGTTTGATTGTATCCGAGGTCATCAAGCCTGGTTGTTCGGACGACGAGTTCTGGTACAGAATTGGCGAGAGATACCTTAGATTCTCGAAGTTCGAGTTCGCACTAGTGACCGGCCTCAGTTTTCGTGATATTCCTTTTGACCCGAGGAATCCTCCGCCTATCCCAGAAGATGGTTTTTACGAGACGGTTGTTCGTGGAGATGATCGCCGAAAGATTAAGATAGGTGCGCTACGGAAACGGTTTGTAGCTGGAGACTTTAGAGGAAATCCAGCACATGACGTGGTCATCGCCAAGGTGCTCCTGATATACATAAACTTGTTCGGGCGAGACCAGTTGCAGTGCTCGGTCGATGATTGGGTATGGTCCTTGGTGGAGCAGCCGGTTTTGTTTGATAGTTTCCCTTGGGGGAAATACAGTTACCAGATATTGGCCTCCTTATTGCCCACTGTCGGTCTTAATTTGGAGGACAGTTGCGACAACGGCGGACGACTGGTCTATCACTTCTACGGATGTGAGCTTGCGTTTATGGTACGTGTTTACCTTGAATGTATTAGGGCTTAGAAAATAAATATCGTTGATAGTACTGATATAATTTTTCTGGTAGGTGTGGGCTCTGGAGGCTATTCCCGCGTTGGCACGTAAATGCGGTACATCCATACCCGAGCCACATCCACAGACCCCCCGATGGCTTCGATGGCGAATTTCCTCGGCGACTGACGATGTCCTCGGGCAAGCTACAGTTGAGGTATTTTCAACTTTTATCCGTGAATTTTTAGTATTAAAGTCAATATAATAATTGCTTGAATCATTTATTTTATTATGTTGTACTAAAATGTAGGGGGAGTGTCTTGAGACTCTTGTTCCCAATGGAGAGGAGGTCACGGCTGATTATTGGCTATCTGCTCATGTTGATCTCCGAGATGGGATTGTACAATACGTCCCTCGAGAGTTCAAGGGTCAGCGTAAGGGCCCGACAATCAGAGAAGGGGAACATGAGGAAAGGGCCCGTCCTAGTGGTGCCAGGCGAGGTCCTCGAGGTCCACGAGCAGCACGGGGTCCGCGAGGTGATCGAGGTGGACGTCGGGGTTGTGGTCGTTCTTCCGTTGTTGCGGTTTCAGACGATCGGCCTGGTGGAGTTGTTGGGAGGGGGTCACAATCAGGAGGTGACGAGCCGGAGCCGCGAGTTACGAAGAGACGTAGGGTAGGTGGTGCTTCTAGTAGGAGGAGTTTGTCTCCTGTTCCAGAGGGTGCATCCACACAGCCGAGTCACGTGGAGCACTTGTCTACGGGACCGGCCACTGAGGTCCCCATTATGACCGCTTTGGTCTTGCATGCGGGAGTAGCTCATCCAGTCTCAGACGCAGGCGTGATGCACACTGGTGAGTCCTCCAGGTGTGCTGGGGACATACCTGAGGCGGTTCCGGCACAGGGGCAGGTTCCAGAGGCGCATCAGCCCTCTGCTCCTCGTATTAGAGATCTAGACACTCTCTTCACGGAGTTGACGAGGTATATTGACGCGAAGATTGATGGATTGGAGAAGAGACTCGACACTAAGATACCGAAGATGATCCAGTCCGCGTTGCTTGCTGATTCGTATAACATTGATCCGAACGATCCCTTCTTTTCAAACTACTCTTTCCCGCACGGCACATCTGGAAGAAGTGGACGAGCTCCACACCCGTCCACGCACCGGGCCGAAGCCAGTGGCGAGGGTTTAGGAAACCCTTCCACCGTTCCTCGTGATACCCACCCAGTTGAGTCCCCGCCTATTGTAGTTGGGGACCCGGTGGATGACCCTCATACCAGCACTTCGGATGCCTACGCTGGGCAATTGGGCGGGGAGGAGACGATCAGCAGATGCTTGGTTCCAGCATTCGAGCGTGCAGCGGACATCCCTCCTATTGATCCTGTAGAGACGCCGGAGGAGACTGATCCAGTGACCGATGAGGGACCACATGGTCAGAGCAGTACTCGTGTATTGCTGGATGCAGGGCTTAATACCGACTTGGTCGATTTAGATAGATCTACTGCGGATCGAGCTCCGAGTGATATTGCTGGGAAGATTTGTTATGTGGTAAGGGTAGACGACTCGATCCGTGTTGCACGTCTCCGGCGACCAGCCCCTCGCGTGTGCAGCCCTTTCTTGGCTACAGATGTCAGACGGATCCGGGCTACCGGTCAACAGTTTGATGCATTCCTCAGGAATCCAGATGGGCTGTAAGTATTATTATTATTATATCTGAATTTCTATACAATTCGTGTATTTTATTTGTCTCTGACCATTGTTATCGATGAACTTCGTTTGTTTACAGTAGAAACGTAGGTATTGGATATGGAGTAGGACCAGATTGGTTTCGGGAATTCATGGACCCAGAGCATCCAATTTTCACCAATGTACGTAATCCAGCAGGTTCAGAGTTCCGATGTATTAACTTTAATATGTTGTTCACTAAACTCATATATGAAATTTATAATTTTGTTCAGCATGTCATGGCATACTTGGGACTTCTACATGCGAGACCGGACATCCCTAGGGTGTACGTGAGCGCTGATTGGAAGGGTCGATACGGTATCGTAGATCCCTGCTTCTGGGTAAGTTTATAGCCGATGAGTACACGAAATTGTTTTGATTATTAAATTGTTTTTTGATAGATTGACTCATACAATCTTTATTTTGCCTGTAACTTCACAGGATAGGCTGATGCTCAGATTTATAGAGCTACATGTGAATGACCCTCCCGGCACCTTTCTCCCCGACGACGTCCCCGAGGAAGTTCCCGGCAGCATTCTTGATGAGTTTATGGGATACATTACTGGGGACCTTCCTCGCTGGGGCAATGTACGACCGTGGATTGAGCTGGACACGGTTAGTACATTTCATCAAATTAGATTGTCGTTAATTATTAACTATCATAGATATAGAAATACAGTATATGTTTACGAGGATTATATAATTTAAAAATTGTGAATAGGTCCTTTCGTGCTGGAATTGCAACGGACACTGGATCGTTGTTCGCCTAGAGCTCGCCACGTGCCGGTTCGCTATGTACGACACCTTACAGCACGGCGATTGTGATCAGCTTCGGTTCGAGAGATGTATAGAGTCAAAACCACTACGACGTATGCTCAGTGCACTACCGCGCCACTCACTCATTTCGGAGCAACGTCCAGATATTCACATCAAGCCTGTTTTCTCCTGTACCTACGCCATGCCCGAACACGTGTACGAGCTGGAGGATGCCGTTCAGACAGGTACAATTGCGCTTAAACAACTTGAGGGCATTCTACAGAAGTCAATCGACCCTGGAGTTGTCTGGGCTGATATTTCTATGATGAGGAGGCAGATGGCCCTTAGTGTATATAGATTTAGTACAGACGAGTCCACATTGCCTGTTCAGTTGGATGACTGTTGATATATTTTTTTTTATTTATTTTAAATTATCATTGTACAAACTCTCATTTTGCTGGTTACTTTAAACGTTATTAAATCAAACGTACAAGTTCAACATTGCATGTTCAGCAATACATGAAGAATAGTTTAGGGATTAGAGGATATGCCTACAGAAACAAGAATAGAATATAATAAAATAACTACGTGTCAAATGACAAGCCACCCACAGACACATAACTTTGGTGATTCGGCATTTCTGGATCCGGATCCCAGTAACCCAAACTTTTTTCACGTTGTAGATTACGCATGATGATTTCGTCCATCGCCGGTATCCAATTTGTATCCCAATAAAAATACAGATATTGTAGACTTGAGTTTTGGATGGAATTAAAGGGATCATTGTGTAATATTATTGTGTAATATTAAGTTAAAGGGATCATTGTGTAAAATCTGCCATGTACAGGAAACTTCACAACGTATTAGATCAATCCGGGGGCTGTTTGCAAGGACCTGGCAGCAACTAGGCGAGAAATGGCCTTATCCCTTTATAGATTTAGCACGGGTTAGGACACCCTAGATCAGTAGATCTTCTTTTTGTACTGTGATCTCAATTTTGGTTTTAAATTGGAATTTTGGGACCGTTTATCAATGTTTATTGATTTATGATTTTTTTTAATATTAATATACGTTTTGTTCACATATTTATTCAACATCTCCGGTTATGAGCTTATATCATGCTCATTTTTTGGGTGAGATCCCCTTTTTTGTAAATAAATAATGCAAAATTTAATTACTAAAAAAAAAATGAAAAGATGAAAAGTGTATTATTTATCGTCTTGCAATTCCTGATGTTACCGTAAAATACGTTGAGTGCAGCACTACATTAATACGTCTAGAACATGAGGATCGTGCGGATAAAGCTTGTGCACTTGGAATACGAGTGACCCGTAGTCCCTGCACTCAACGTAAAACAGTAATGTGTCCCCGACAGAGAGTCCATTGTCAGCAATGAACTGGCCCCAACCAATATTACAAAATCTTGGGTTGATATGATCTCCCCGATATTTAATTTGCCACTCATTGCTGCGAAACAAGAGAGTTGCTTCTGATGTAGCCCTTGGTAGTTGCCTTACCATGTATTTTGGAAAGACCTGCTTAGAATCATTTCGAAATCAACAGAGAAATGAGCAGATAAGCACCAAATCCACTCCAGAAGTCTTTATTATAAGATATAAAATTGTATAATTTGTACCATTAGATTCTGTGGTGAGACATTTTCATCATCCAGGGACATCGAAAAAAATGGCTTCAGATCTTCGGAATTCATACTCTCTTCTTCGTCACTCATTCTTTCAATTTTGTGTAAATGTTTTTTAACCATTTTTTTCCTTAAATAGGCGTTCAGAAGTGGGACCGGCACAATATCCGATAAAAGATTATTAATATTTCCCTCCCCAATGTATTCTCTGAACCTTACTTTATACAGGTACAATTTTTGTTTTCCACGGAAATGACGTATCAAGTTAAAGGGATCATTGTGTAATATTATTTTCGATTGATTTTGAAGCCGGTGATGACACGAAACATAAATTACAAATACAGTAAATGGCTAATGCCTTCTTTGACAACTGGTACACATAATAGACGACATAACATGAACAAAGTAAACCGGCCACCTCCTTCGGTACAGACTTCCACAATTCCTTACATCTAGCTCCTTCAATACAGACGAAAGCATTCTAGGGGTATGCACGTTCAGGATATCCAGTTGAAGTCCCACCCGGGGGAGATGGAGTGTAGTTGTGACGCTTCGCCATGTAACGAAGAACGTCTTCATCTGGTATCGGTAACAGAAACACCTTAAAATAAATGGAGTGATCTGATATTTGGGCAGCTTCAAAATTCAGTGTCATATCACGCCCGATGTTGTTATCCTCGACAAACCTCCCCCATCCGGCTTTTTCAAACATAGGGGTCTCATGATCCCCTACATATTCCACAACCCACTCACGTTTCTCGTAGCGTAGCGTGGCATCAACTTTCTTACGTGGTAGCAGAGGCACCATGTCAGTAGGTATTTTCTATACAGTTGCAGCAAGAACAAAGTAATTAGAATTGCCACAAAATTTTTAATAAAAATTGATATCTATTGATGAGCATAAATCTTACAAATAGGTAGTGTGGTGCCAATTGTAAATCCCAAATGTATGCATCAAACCGGGGACCATGCGAACTACCAGTTAGCTTGAAAATTCATCGTCACTCATGGTGGGAGGGAGATTGTGTATTGTAGTGTTTGTGAATTTGTGAACTCAGGAAAACACGTACTTATAGTGGAAAAGATTGTCATTTGTGATTTTAAATAATTTCTAAAAAGGGAGGGGACATATAAAAGAGTGAAATGACAACTCTACAAAAAAAAAAAAGCAAAGAGTAGGGGGTCCCTTTAATTTTTCCTGCAGCCAAATAAATTGCCTGCAACATATAGACACTAAGCCAAAAAACAAAGTTGTGGGGCCCTATATATATCAATTTAGTTTCACCAAATACAGACGTAGTAATAATGTAAAAGTAAGTCACATGTGAATTTATATAAAATAAAAAGAAGGAGTAGACATTTGAAAGATTGAAATGACAACTCTACAACCAAAAAAAGCCAAGAGTAGGGGGTCCCTTTCATTTTTCCTCCAGTATACAAAGATCTTCAGGTCCTTTTTAGCTAAGACGCTCCTAATTAGGCTAGTGCCCATATACTCTCCTTTGTCACGACTACTCGTGAACCTATGCTTTTTTTACTTGTATTTGTTCAAATTGCAGGTTGATGAAAAGATGAACGAGTCCATTATATGTTTACTGTTCACGAAAAGCAACTCCTCATGTTCACGAAAGACAAGTCACATGTGTATGAAATGACAACACGACCAATTCACGCTAACTCGTAAAAGACCCTTCTTTGAAGCACGGGATTGGAAAACACATCCAATACACGCCATCCCATGTAATACATGTCAATTCATGAAGACGTGACAACACTGGCTACACGTTTCTCCATGCTGGACTGGTCATTTCGCTACGACATGACAATACAACCACTGACAGGACCTTAGTCACGTGACGCCCACTAGTTTTAGCGTTGCTCAGATGCTATAAATATATTTGATATTCGGTATTGGGCAAAACACCCTAAATAACAATGAATAATTATAATCGTAGAACAAGATCTGGTACTAATAATCTTCAACACCGCATGTTCTACGACAGATATTGGACAAAAGATGTCGATGAGACTTTCATCAAATTTTTGGCGATAGAAACGCGTAGGGGGAACTTCATACTATGTGGGGATCATACCGCCGTGTTCACTGAAGCTAGATCGTATTTTTATGATATGCATAATCGCTTGTATTCAATGGATTATTTCAGGAGCAGATTAGACGAATTGCAGAATCGATACAATGCATTTAAAGCGTTGACTTCCATGGAGGGTGTTGTCCACAACACCCAATCCAACGTCATGCATATCCCACCTAACATATGGCAGCAACATTTCCAGGTAACACCTCTAAATACTTAATCAATCCATATTCGATACAATGCATTCAGGTTAACACACATCTATTTTACTATATCTACGCCATTTTCTGATACTATGCAAAATGTTGAAGTACGACACGTATGCGCAAGCTTATCGCCATGAAGGTGAAAGCATGTGGGAAACCATGGAGATGATTTTTGGGGTTCCACCAGACCCACCAGTGCGGCTCAATTAATGAAGAACAGAGTTTGGTGTGTTATATGCGTCTGCAAGTTTGATAAAATATAATATTAAGGATCCATTAGTTCTATTTTGTACCACGTGTAATGTTTGATTGCATTTTTAATTTAATATGGAAGCGTTTGTTCTGTCTTAACATTTCTACATCAGGTAGTGTTTGTTCAAATGGTCTTGACACCTTAAAACATATACTCAAATCCCTATCAAAGATACAAATTTTAAAACTTAAATGCTAAGAAATAGTTCTTCGTTCAATGTGAGCACTAGTACATCGATGATAATAACAGAATCCTGAAGGATGAATGAAGAAAATAAAAACTCCGTCAACAATAATGGACAACCTCTGCACCGTGGTAGATACATTTGGGCCGTCCAAACTATCCAAAATGTACTACCGGACCTGATTTAACAGAATTGTGATTAGTAATAAAATATAAATCAATAAAGTGTGGAGATAAATTATATGAAAATACACAAACCCTTCGATTTACTCTGGTTGGGGCGTCTGGTTCAGGTCTAGATCTGGCCACTCGTTCCGTTTATGCAAACGCAACGGACATTTTTGCTTTGTATGATCAGTCATCCGACACAAACTACACCTTCTCTCTCTCCGGGCCCCAGGGGGCGGGTGAATTTCCTCAGTCAGTGAAGGAGGTGGAGAAGGACATAAACAACTAGCTACGTTATGACCTTCTCCTTTGCACCGACCACAGAGCTGAGGCTTCCTTTTGGTGGTTGACTCTGCCGCTGACTGATAACGCTTTTCCTTTGAGCGACCGGCTTGTCTATGCTTCTCTGGTGGCTCGCAAACCTTAGCCTTAACTTCTTTGGGCACGTTCCACTGACTAGGGTCAGGCACGGGGTAAACAATGCCCGCATACATATTTCGGAGACTTTGAAGCTTGTAACAATCAGCCACGTAGGCGTGCATGTCATGCCTTACCCTCCTGTCAGTTCAAAACAGATTAAAACAAAGTAAAAAAAAAAAGAAAGACGTCTATTAGTAATATGAGTATAGATATAAGAACAATATCATCTTCCCTACCTAATTGCAGCCGTTGCATGAGGACAGGGGAACAAGTCAAACTCGAACATCTTACAAGAACATTCCTTCCGCTTCAAGTTCACAACAAAGACCTTCCGATCGTCGACTACCTTGAAGATCCATGAGTCTAAGCCGGTTACAGTGAACTTCATTCCAGCCTTAACGTTCTTCGATAATCTAGTAGCAGCATCATCTGTCAATGGCCCCACCATGAGTTCTGCAGCAGTTCTTCTTTCAACAAACCATTTCTCAATAATAGACCTAATAACTTCTAGAACTGTGCAAACTGGTAAGTGTCTGGCCTTCAAGATCCGGGAATTAAAGCTCTCCACAATGTTAGAATTCATTATGTCAAACCTTCTAACAGGACACATCGACCGAGCCCACCGGTGAAAGCCTTTATCCTTCAACATTAAGAATGCTTTTGGTTTAATTGCTTGAATGGCCGAGACGTACTTTTGGAATTCCTCCACCTTGTATGTATATGCTGCTCTGAGGAACAACTCCACAACTTGTTTACCATAAACGCCTAGATTTTGCTTCATGTGGTAAGTACATAAACCATGGATGGTAGATGGAAACACCTTTTCAACTGCTGCCGCTATACCAAGGTGACCATCCGAAACAATGATAAGGTCAGTGGGGCACCCATATGACTCTCTCACCTTAAGCAAAAACCAACTCCACGATTCTTCCGACTCCACCGAACCGATTCCAACTGCCAGTGGAAATATCTGGTTGTTGGCGTCCTTCGTTACAGCAACAAACACTATACCCTTGTAGGAACCTTTCAGGTGAGTCCCGTCAACAACAATCACGGGCCGTCCATAACCAAACCCAGCTCTACAAGCACCTAGTGCATAGAACACATATCTGAACCTCTGAAGACTGTCTACTTCTTCTTTGGCGATACTGTCTGGATTTGCTTCCTTAAGCAATTCTACGAACGATGGAATCATGCGGAACGACTCTTTCTCATCCCCGTAAATAGCAGCAAGAGCATGGTGCTTGGCCTTAAGTGCGAGGTCGTATTTGATTTCAAAAGAGTGATCCGTTTGCATTTCAGATATCATATCCCAAGTATTTAGGACAGAACCCTCGCACCTTAAATCCTTTTCGAAGAAAGAACCTAGCACTTTAGAAGAGATTGATCGGGGTGCACTGCAGTTGGGGTCCAACATACAGTCATGCTCAACAAGTCTCTGAACTGTCCAAATCCCGCCGATTCCATTCGCCAAAAGACGGAATTGACAACCTTCAAATTTACATATAATTAGATAGCGTACCTTATCCGATTTTGACACCCTGAACTCAGCTTGGTTGTGTATGTGATAGATACCCACAGCTGTAACGAGCTCCTTCTTTGTTTCGTACACGGCCCCCTCCATTAACACACTGGACGAACAAACAGATACTGATTCATCAGCTGTCGGAGATGAGACCACTGGCATGACGGGGATTACCCACCTCCTTTTTGTGACGCCATCTGTGGGGAGAATGTTTTCATTTGAGAAATAGTCGGCCTGCGATCCTCCAATATCTTGTGATGGTACAGAGTGATCCACGTTACGAATTGGCGAACTTAGAAATCCACAGTAATCCGTGAACGTCTGTTTGTCCTTCCTTGAATCCACACCATACAAATTATTCATTTCCGACTGGAAATTCTCATAGACAACATCATCATCGTCATCACGATAAGGAAAAGGTTGACAACCAGCTGATACATCCACGCCACGAGCAGCATTCCTAAAACTATCATCAACCCATAAATCAACAACAAATTCTTCAGATGCATTTCTATCGACCCCCAACACTTGGGTATCGATCTGTGGAGTTGAACTGGGGCCGCCAAGGTCTCGTGTGGAATTGCCCAAGTGTTGGGAGTGGAATGTGTAGCCACCACCGTATCTCGACTGATTAGTACATTCAACATAATTTTCGCTAAACCCCCCAACACCACACACATCTCTCCCCCCAACTATTGCCTTTAAGGTAACGTATATAACAGGATCCTCATTCGATGCCAAGAGATATTGCACATCAATGTCATTTTTCAACTTCAACTTAACAATTCTACTCCCATTGCCGTCCAATGAAGCTAAGACATAAAGAACTTCAGTCGTATCAGCTTGGACGATGGACTGGATGCGTTCCAGTAGGCTCGTATAACTTATACCACCCGGCGGCACTGGGAGTACTTCTTCAACACCATCCTTATATTCAAGATTTTCCCAATGCCCACCGAAACAAACAACTATCCGTTTCCAGCTCATCTATTTCAAAAAACATAGGAAAAAAATTAATGAGTGCATGTAATAAAACACATAAAAAGTTCGACAAAAAAAAAATTATGCAATATTAGATAAATATGAAGTTTAATTATTTATTAATATCTCACAACTTAATATTACATAATTATTAAGTAAAAGATTTCAATAAGTGTAATAATTTATTAACTTTTTCTAAGATAATTATTACGTAAATTATTTTATTAAGTGTAATAATTTAATAATTTTTTCTAAGATAATTATTTTGGAACAGTCTTTTATTAAGTGTAATAATTTAAATTTTTTTTCTAACATAATTATTAAGTAAAAGATTTTATTAAGTGTAATAATTTATTAATTTTTTCTGAGATAATTATTAGGAAAAGTATTTTATTAAGTGTAATAATTTATTATTTTTTTCTAACATAATTATTAAGTAAATGATTTTATTAAGTAAAATATTTTAATATTTTTTTGTAAGATAATTACTAAACTAATTAAATTTTTTTATTAAGTAAATTATTAAAATATTATATTAAGTAAGTTATTATTTTAATTATTAAAATATTTTATTCAGTGCATTATGTTAAGATGATTACCCTCATGTGTAACATTTAATCTCGTGTAAGCAATAATACATCTCATGTGTAACATGTCAATCTCGTGTAAGCTGATTACTATCATGTGTAACATGTTAATCTCGTGTAAGATGATTACTCTCATGTATAACATTTAATCTCGTGTAAAATAAATACTCTTACGTCTAACATGTTAATCTCGTGTAAACTCATTACTCTTACGTGTAACATGTCAATCTCGTGTAACATGATTACTCTCATGTGTAACATGTGAATCTCGTGTAAAGTAAATACTCTTACGTGTAACATGTCAATCTCGTGTAAGCTGATTACTTTCATGTGTAACATGTTAATCTCGTGTAATATCGTGTAAGGGATATTCTCGTGTAATATCGTGTAATATAGTGTAATATCGTGTAATCTCGTGTAAGCAGTTTTCCCATGTAATTTTTGGTATTCTCGTGTAATATCGTGTAATCTCGTAACACACCGACAATCTCGTGTAAACAATTTCTCGTGTACATGTCAATCTCGTGTAAGCTGAAAGCTGATTACTTTCATGTGTAACATGTTAATCTCGTGTAATCTCGTGTAAGGGATATTCTCGTGTAATATCGTGTAATATCGTGTAATATCGTGTAATCTCGTGTAATCTCGTTTTCCAATGTAATTTTTTGTATTCTCGTGTAATATCGTGTAATCTCGTGTAACACACCGACAATCTCGTTTAAACAATTTCTCGTGTAAAACTGTCATTCACATAGCAGAAATGAAAAAAAAAAAAAAAAATTAAAGGGCCAATAGCTGAGCAATGGTACACAATCGGAAGAAATCAGAAGCAAAATACACACCTTCGAAGTGGAAACTGTACGCGATTCGTGGAATCGAGCCTGAATCCCAATGCTGCAAAGCTTCGAAGATTTAAATTATTTTCAGAGCTGTGAACTGAGAGTGGCGAGTGGGGGTGACAAAAGAAGAGTGAAATTGGGGTGGGTGAGCTAACTTTAAAGCAGGGGTAACTTGGGGTCTTCACACGAAAAGGGGTATATTGTAAGTTAAAAAGTGAGATAAGTAAAAAAGTTGTTTGAAACCCCTGACAGGGGTACAGTAACTGGCGTCCCGCATCCGTTATCACTCAACTTTTTATTTTTTTAACTTTTTAATTTTCTTTCACAAAATAAAATGGATGTGTTGGCTTATGATTCCATAGGTGGATCAGGAGACCAACTCTCAATAAAACATACTTAGAGCATCTCCAATCCACCCTCTATTATAGTGTGAATTTTGCACTAAAAATACAGTTTTTGTGTACACTATCTCCAACCCAACTCTATCCCACTAAATTTACAGTTTTATGTAACCATCTCCAACCCAACTCTATCCCACTAAATTTACAGTTTTGTGTAAACCATCTCCAACCAAACTCTATTCCACTAAAACTTACACAATAAGATTACTTACTTCTAATTTTATTTATAAATAATTATTTATGTTTTACATATTAAAAAAAACCAACACTATTTATTTTAGTTAAAAAAATTTAATAATTTCACACTTAAAGATAAAACATTGCATTCAACACCATGAAAATAAAAAATTACATAAAACATTAATATTAATAATTCTACAAAACAAACAAATTTAGATGTTAGCATTGCCATGTTCGTCCCACAATAATATCACGTTCATCTTCGATAATCATATTTTTCTATGTCGAGCTAGGAAATCATATTGATGTAACTAGTAATTTATCTTATTATTGTTTCATTATTTTTATATATGCAAGATTAATAAAAAATTAAACTAATTTTTTTGGTAATTAAATTTAGTTGAATTAGATAAATTATTAAATACAAATATAACATTTATGTAGTTAAAACTGAATTTAGGGGTATTTTGAGCATATAATGTATAAATACAGTTTTTGTGTGGATGAACAGTGTCCCCCTATTTATAGGGGGACACTGTTCATTCCCCAATTATAGAGGGATGTTTTAGAGTGTGATTGGGGGGATAAACTATAAAATTCCCCCCAAAAATAGAGTTATAGTGATGGGTTGGAGATGGTCTTACTAACTCCCTCAACAAATTTGACTCAATAGTTCCCAACCTTAAATCAAACACACCGAACTATTTCATTTTTTCTTTTTTCCTTTTTATTCTTTTAATTTCATTCCCCACCAACAAACATCATGAAGTCATCCGTTCCACTTTCTATTCCACTGCCAAAAATACTATCTCTGTCCCAGCTTAACCTGCCTACTTGCCATTTTGATTTGTCTCACCTTAACCTGCCCGCTCCATAAATGGCAAATTTCTCTCACAATCCCACCCTCAAAATCTCCATTCTCAATCTCCACCTTTAAAAAAATCAAAGACTCCACAAAATTTGTTTTTTCTTAACCTCCGTACTCGATCAACTTAGGCAGGTTAAGCCGCGCCTGAGGGAGTAATATTTTTTAGTTTTTTTTTTTTGAAAAAAAATTATTCGATCCAGGCTCTGGTTCATACTTCATGATTCACGTGTTCATGGGTTTATGGTTTAGATTCAAATTTATCGCCTAGGTTTAAGTTTTATTATTAAACTATAATTTTATTTCACGTTTCATGAATTTATAATTCATGAATTCACGATTCACGTAGTATGCTTTACAAGTTATGATGTTCACAAATTAAAAAAAAAAAACGAAATAGGTCGTTTTGTGGAAGAACAAAAAAAGAAAATGAATAAAAGAATGAAAAGTTGAGATCGATAGCACATGTAACACAATTATTCATAGCGCTCAAGATGAATACTCGATAGATTGATATGGTTTTAACATCTCAATACTAATGGAAAATATTAACGTGTATTTACTGTAAATGCATATTTAATTGTATTTATCAATTATGAATTTGTCCAGATCAGATTCTAAATTTATTATAGATATACGGTACTATATTTATCCATCAATATCACCAACTAATAAGTCACATATAGGAAATAATATTATTTGAATGTATAAATATATTGCAAGGTTTGATTATATTGAATTGAAATAAAGATGGAATATTAGTAATTGCATTAGAGGCTCTGAATAGACTATAATATATTTCACTATCTAATTTGTTGTGATAACGATGGGTAGTATATTTATATATATATTGTTATTGTGATAGGCTAGTTCCATACCCTACCATGCATACTTATTCACGGACTACGTATACAATGTGGAGTTGGGGTCACTTTAGCTGAAAGCGATGCTTTGGTTAGATTCAATATTTGCTCTATCCCAAATAAAGAGTAAAAAATTATAATATTATAAATAAGGTACAGACCATTAAATAAGTTAAATAAAAATATATATTAAGCCACATAAGTGAAATTTTTTATATTTTAAAATGTTATACTCCCTCCGTCCCGATTAACTTGTCCTACTTTTCATTTCGATCCGTCCTACTTAACTTGTCACATCCATAAATGGCAATTAAATGCAAGAATCTTCACCCTCAAAATATCCACATTCAATCTATACATTTAAAAAAGTCAAAGATTCCACAAAATCTGTTTTTTCTTAACATCCGTGTCCAGTCAACTGTGACAAGTTAGACGGAGGGAGTACATTCATCAAATTGACCAAAAATAAAAATTTGCACCGTAGATGTAGAATATAAGGACGGGCACATCTGGTGACGGATGTGTTCATCCAAATTGTATGTTTATATTAAGATGAAATATTGTACGATGTATGTTGTGATATCAAACCAATAGGTTGGTGTATGGTGGTTTACATTATTATACTATGAGAAGTGATAATTAATAATCAAATGATTGTTGGAAGAGGTGAATTTATATTATTATATTGTAAAATGTGGAATAAATAATTATTGGTTGATTATATAATAAAAGAAAATGTAATTGAAATTTGTGAAAATGATAGGTTTTTTATGTGGATATTATATATCTGAATGAGACACATCATTCTATATCCTAATCCAAATATTGATCCATTTTTATTTTGGAGTGGAGAGAATATTATTACCCAATGGGTATAGATTTCTTTAACTTTTTAACTTGAGTTTATTTTTTAAGCTACATATACATTTCCATCAATATTAACTAAAAATCACAATCCTCTTCATTTTCTGAAATCCTAAATTGCTTCCCCGTTCTTCTCACATCCTCATGCCAGAGGATGGAAGAATACTTTTTTTAATATGTTATTTATTATCTATTTGATTTCTATTTGATTTTGTTTTTTTTTTTCTCCTTAGATTTTTGTCTTTGTGAGATTTATTCACCTTGGTACAGCTTCCATGCCTTGTGCGCCTTTCACGCCTTACACGGTCTCCGATATAGTCTCTATTATATTTTTATTTTTTATGGTGTTTGGTGCTTTTGTGGATCTTATATGGCAACAACGACTACCGTGCACGCATTTATGGTGTTGATGACAGTTTGATTTATTAAAGCGTTGCTTGTTTTATTTTTGGATCTTTGGGGCTTCCTTTTATCGTCGTGCAAGAATTCATGCTAGCGAGAATACTTTAATCTAGTTAGTTCCATCCAGGAATATTGCATTAGTTGTTATTATCTAGTTTAACCCGATTTTTCTCTACAAAATTATCATGCTGCAATAGGTTGTTGATGAACCTGAAAATATTCACTTTTCTCGTAGATTTAACATTCATATTTTTATTTGAATTGCGAGTGTTTATCATATTTACGAGTGATCTCGTATTTTATGGCTTCCTCGGGTTTTATTTCCTTTTTGATATGATTTAATGTACTTTTCGGGTGTTTTGTATTGTAGTTTGAAGGTTATGAAATTTCGGAAAAAAAGAAGGTCAAACGCACGCACTTCCCCATTATGACCCACGAGACGAGCCCCAAACGGGCCCCAATCGGACCCTACAAAAACTCAACTCAAAGATCGTCGAGTTGCGAACAAAAATCATAAGAGTCTGGGTTGAGAAAGTAAGAGAAAAAGGGTAAAAAAGACGACGGAAGAAAACGATGCGCAAAAGGGGCACATGGCATGCCCGACATGCAAAACCAGGCAAAGGGTTGAACTATCCGCTGGTACCGGCCCCCTTTGACTCGGTACCAGGTTGGAGCCCATGGCCAGCGAGCAAAGGTCGGGTTCGCTATCCGCCCCTTTGGATATGGTTTTCAGTCTTCAACGTGCAATCCGTCGGTATTTTCGCCATAACGTTATCGTCTGAGCTCCGATTCAAGAAATTTAGGATGTCACGTGATGAGGAGATGAAGATCTACAACTCTCATATTTGGGCCTAGAGCTAAGCCTCACTGAGGAAATAGAAGAATCGATAAAAAGGACGACTTGAGCGCGATCGAGGGGCTCAACTCAACAACTTAAGACTATTTGCATTCCTAAGTATAATTTTACTAGTTTACCCTTACTAAAGGGCCTTTCATGCAGATTTTTTAGTCTTTTTGCTTGAGGAGGGTTGGGGAGTCTATAAATATCTTCCTCCCCCTCCCCCCCCTCATTTTTTACAACTTTGCTTACTTATAAAAGATTTTTTAGGAAGATTTTCAGATTTATAGGGTTCTTCTCTCTTCAAGGAAAGAACTAGGGTTCTTGGTAGAAATTTGTAAGAATATTCTAAGGGGTTGAAAACCATGAAAATTAATCGAAGATTTTCCGATTATTATCATCACTAAGCATTTCTTATTCATTTCTCTCTCTATTTTTATTTATTTGTGATTATTGCTTTATGATGTTATTTGTTGGGATTTTTATAATGAATCATGAGTAATTCTTATTGTTTCTCGAAGCAAGGGACTAGGCCAAGCCTTAGGTTCGATGTTTGATTTATTGATTGTTGATTTGATATGGGTTTGGTAACTTAGGCTCAGGGTTTGGTTAATTTGTGATAATTTCCAATCGAAATCGAAATTAAGTATACAAGCTTGTACGGTCGCTCGGATTTTGGTAGTTTAGAATTATTTTGATTAGTTGTGCAATTAGGAGATTATAGTTGGCCTCTAGGCTTGGTATTGCTACCCTTTCGAGGTTTGCCGACTAGATCTTAATTAAGTATAGGAATTAATTACTATGCCTTAGAATGATCGGTTGAGAAATTAATTCTGAAAATTTGGGTTAATTGAGACCGAATTGGTAGAAGGGAGACCTATGGAGGAGAAGCTCTACCAAGAGGGGAGTAGTGTCTAGGGGGCGTCACTTGGGATAGTCAAAATTAAGTTTAGTCTTGGGTGTAGGTTTTACACCCCTACGTCGGTCTTTAGCGGAGAAGAAGTCGAGTTAACTTCTTCTAGTCTTACGTAGCTGAAATCCCAAGGCTCGAAGTTGGATTATAGTGTTTATCCGTGTAGTATTCTACATAGAACCTTGTGTACTCGCCAATTCTAGGAGAATATGGAACCTCAACCGTATTCTAGAATCATCGTCGAATTGGGACGCTAGTTGGGTAGTGATTCAATCGTGATAAACCCTATTTTATCTTGACAACTGTTATTCAAACATTGGCCTTAATTGCTTGAGTGAAACTGAGTTTCGGGAAGCTATTTCCATCATTTGCCTTCTTTATGTTTTATTGTGATTTTACCCTTATTTGACATCAAACTTCCAATTCGTTAAACTTATAGAATCATGACTTGGATATTCACACTGAAGTCCTCTCTGTGGATTGATATTATACTACCTCTGTCTTTTTCCGTACGCTTGCGGGTTAAAAAAGTCCTTCCCTAATTTAATATTTTTCAGAGCTTTTCGAGATAAGTTCATGGTACTGTTGCCGGGGAGGATTATCTCCCCGTGTAATTAGACAAGTAAATTAGATTATGTGAGATTTAGCATTTAATTTGTATATTTGTATATTTTTCTATTAAGTTGTTAGACTAATTTCTTTTGAAGGTACCAATCTTGCATGAGAAGGAAAAAAGACGTCAAAGGTATTTTGTTTATTAGACAATTCACTAAGTAGCGTCTGGATGGAGGAATTTAGAAATAAAGTTGATTCCAAAATAATTGATTTAAAATCATTTATATTGAAAATCTACCCATTTCAAATCTCTTATTTGGATGTTTCAATTGTAATATATGAATTTGTAATTGTTTAAACTTTGTTTTTTTACTAGATAATGATAATGAAAGTCTAAAGGGTGTGTTGTATGTGTGAAATATGTGTGCGAAGTGTAAGAGTATGTCTGAAGTGTGTGCGTATGTGGGCACACATGTGAAATGTGTGCCTAAAGTGTGTGTGTGTTGTTCCTTGTGTGAAGTGTGTGTATAGTGTATGTGTGTGAAGGCTTTGTGTAGTGTGTGTAGTATGTGTTGTCTTTGTATGTAATGTGCTTGTGTAATGAGTGAAGTGGGTGTAGTTTATGCATGTGTGAAATGTGTGTAGTGTATGTGTGTGGGTGTGAAGTGTGTGTCTAAAGTGTGTTTGTATATTGTGTGTAAGTGTGCTCATAGAGTGTGTGTGTGTAGTGTGTACGTGAAATATGTGTGGTGTATGTGCCAAAGTGCGGTGTATATGAAATATGCATATAGTGTGTGTATAGGGCTATCAAAATAAGTGATGCACTATTTTTTAACCTAGTAGTCCGCAAAAACACGATGCAAGTGTAGGTAGTGGCAGTCAAGGTCGATCTACAAAGACTGAAAGTTGTGCTTAGTTTACTACCCTAATCGTAATAAATTACCCTAACTAGACTCTCGATTAGTGAAAATTGGTGTTGTTTCTAAATACCTAATTGCAAGAAATAATAAATAAAACTAAATCACTTGTAAACAAGGAATGGTTGATAAGGAAAAACTCAGATGAGATTAAAACATATTCTAGGGACTCGATTTCGGTTCTCGTTTCCTATATTTGATTATTTTATAAAGCACTACTATAGATAACCAATTCTGTCGTTTTTAGAAAGCACTACTATAGATAACCCTCCTCTCGGACGATGTTAATGTGTAGATTACATATGAATAATTACCCTCTCGGGCTAACTATCGCATACGTACTCCCAAAGGCTCATAAACCAATGTCTACGTAAGACCTCATTCCTTTCGGACAACTATTGGTACCTACATTATATGCTTTCTATGCCTATTGACTACTCTCTCCTCTCGGACGACGAGTTGTTAAGCAAGTATAACTAACTAATTGGCCAAATCAATTAATTCATGATTTAAGAACAAAGGACATAAATAACGATAAAAATAGAGTCTAGAATTGAACACATAAACTAAAACATGATCAAAGCGTTTTGCTACTCATGTCTAAGATTAAACCCAAAAAAAATTCATAGACAAACATTGTTTGAGAGTAAAAATAAACAAAGAAGAATAAACCCAAACTCTTTGAATCTCGATCTTTGTCCTCGTGCTCCTCAATCTTTGTTCTAAGTCTCCAAGAACTTTTGCAAGTGTTGAATATGATCTTGTGTCCTCTTCTCGGACTTGGTAGCTTCCTTTTTATAATTGGGGATCATCTTAGGTGAAAACGGACCAAAATCTTTATTCTGTTCGGACTAAGAAAGGTCAATCGACCTTTTGTCGCGGCCGCGATGCCTTCTAGTCACGGTCGCGACCACTTGTACCCAAAACCTCCATAAAACTCCCCATTTTTTTCGCAGCCACGATGGGCAGTGTCGTGGTCGCGATGCTTTATCAGTGCTGATTGTATTTCTTGCCACCTTTTGTCGCGGTCGCCTCACTACTGATTCAGGTCCGGTTCACTCCGGTTCATCTCGGTTTCTTACCTTTTTTCCCCTTCTTAGCTTGTTTCTTCATACAAACTTTATCTAGATAGACTTTTTGGCTTAAAAACACTGGCTCAAGCTATTCAAGCACACACTGCAGCTCTTCAGCTTCCGCCTAGCCAACACCAATCTACAGTGCCTCAACCCTCTGAAACCAGCTCTCAGACTATAACTCCCTCACAAAATTCTCTAATTTTCCCTCTGCTAACTCTGTTTCTTCTTCCTATGTGCCTCATTCTCTTGCAGGTTATCATACTTCCTCCTCATATTCAATTGCATCTCATGACCCTGAGTGGTACTTCGATAGTGGTGCTACGCATCACGTCATTAATGACCTCAATAATCTGCATCTTTATATCCCCTATACAGGTACAGATTCTCTCTTAGTTGGAAATGGTTCCTTACTTCATATTGCCTCTACTGGTAAAATTATCTTTCCCTGCCTACACTCATCAAGTTCTCTTCAACTTAATCATGTTCTCTTTGTGCCAAATGTCACCAAGAACCTCCTTAGCATCACCCGATTAATTGCTGATAATCCTGTCTATGTGGTATTTTATGATCTTTGTTGTGATGTGAAGGACAAACACACACTCCAGCTCCTTCTGAGAGGAATGCTTAGTGCGGGGTTATACAAGCTAGATACTTCTCACTTCAAGCCAAAATCACAACTCAAGACTCAACCTTACTCCTCAGCTCACTTTACAACAGTCTCCCCTCAATTTCTGTATGTTTCCCTACAGCCTGAATGTAATTCTGTTACTACTCCTTCAAATTCTGTTGTCAATGTATGGCATGTTCGCCTAGGTCACACCTGTTTCAACATGTTACATTCTGTACTCAAAACACTTCAGATTTCCTCAAATATGAATAAAGTGAATTTCTGTGAATCTTGCAAATGTGGAAAGCAACATCTCATGCACTTTAAATCTGTCCCTCATAATACATCTGCTCCGTTTAAACTTATACATACTTATGTGTGGGGCCCAGCATCAGTACCATCTCGAGAGGGATACATCTATTATATCCATTTTATGGATGATTTCACAAAGTATACATGGATCTATCCCATTACTCAGAAATCTCAGGTTCAAACCATCTTTCAACAGTTCAATGTCATGGTTGAGAGACAATATAATGTCCAAATTAAAGCTGTCCAATCTGATTGGGGGGTGGGGGAGGGGGGGTGAGTACAGGCCTCTACAAGCCATATTTGCCAAATTAGGAATTCTTTTCCGCCATTCGTGTCCTCATTCCCATCCTCAAAATGGCTCTGCTGAACGAAAACACATGCATATTGTTGAAACTGGTCTCACCCTACTTGCTCATGCTTCCTTACCATCCAAATTTTGGTGGGATGCATTCCAAACGGCCACCTACCTAATTAACAGACTCCCTAGCTCACCTTTGGGATTCATCTCCCCGTTTACTAAACTCACAAAATTCAATCCAGATTATCATTTCCTCAAAATTTTGGGGTGTGCCTGCTTTCCTTATATCCGTCCCTATAACAACTCAAAGTTACAATTGAGGTCAGCCAAGTGTCTATTTCTAGGGTATAGTCCACAGCACAAGGGCTAAAAATGCCTGAGTAAAGAGGGAAGACTTTATATTGCCCGGTCGGTAGTGTTCAATGAGGAGGATTTTCCTTATGCCAAGCTGTTTCCATCTGTTGATGATGCTGGTCCCCCACTCAGTCCGTTGGTACAGTCAGGTCTGCCATTTGTTCCTCTCTCAACTACTCCTAATTCCCCAGAGTCTTCCTTCGATCATTCACTTCTTCCACCACCTGCTCCACCAGATCCACACCCCACACATGTCATTGAGTCATCTGAGTCTAGTGCATCTCCTCACAACACTAGTCCTCCTCATTCTCCAGCTCCACAAAGCACAAATGCCCATTCAATGCTTACATGGGCTAAAGCTGGAATCACTAACCCTAAACGCATCTTTTCTGCTACTACCACTGACCTACCCACCATTAAACCCACCTCTATTGCCCAAGCCTTATCCATTCCAGCATGGAAAAAGGCTATGGACTCTAAATATTCTGCCTTGATGTCCAATAACACATGGCATTTAGTTCCATGCTCCCCTCACATGAACCTAATCACCTGCAAATGGATCTTCAAAGTTAAACACCATTCTGATGGCACTCTAGAGCGGTTAAAAGCCCGGCTGGTTGCTCGGGGGTTTCAGCAAAATGCGGGAATAGATTACTTTGACACCTTTAGTCTGGTGGTAAAACCATTAACAGTTAGGCTTCTGTTTACACTTGTAGCATCTCGCGGTTGGCATGTCCATCAAGTGGACGTAAATAATGCGTTTTTGAAAGGGGATTTACAAGAGCAAGTGCACATGAGGCAGCCCGAGGGGTATGTCGATTCGAACAAACTTGATTATGTCTGCAAGCTGACAAAATCGCTTTACGGGCTTCGACAGGCACCAAAAGCATGGAACGAAAAAATCAAGAGTTTCTTACTTGGGGAAGGATTCTCTTTATCTGTCTCGGACAATTCTCTGTTTTACAAGCGCAGTGCTGGAAAATTACTGTTAGTGGTTGTGTATGTTGACGACATACTTGTTACGGGCGATGATAAAGGAATGATTGATCACATAATTCACCTGCTGGACAACAAGTTCTCGTTAAAGGATTTGGGCTCGGTTCATTATTTCTTGGGTATTGAGGTACAGAAGACCAATACTGGTGAATATTTTCTCAACCAAGCCAAATATGCAAGGGATTTGCTCGAAAAAAAAGGAATGGCTCATGCAAAACCTTTTCCCACACCTTACATTCCGAACAAGAAGCTATATCTAGGTGACAGTAACCCGTTCGATCAACCCACGCTCTACCGAAGCACTGTAGGGGCCCTGCAATATATGAGTATGACTTGTCCTGACCTTGCCTTTATCATCAACAAATTAAGTCAATTCATGCATGCCTCTTCAGCTAACCATTGGATCGCATGCAAACGAGTCCTCCGGTATATTAAAGGCACTGTGCTACATGGGATCACGTTTTCTCCAATTCAGAAACTAATAATCACATCATATGCAGACGCGGATTGGGCTAGTTGCATCGATGACAGAAAATCTACAAGTGGATATACTATTTTCCTTGGGCAAAATCTCTTAGCTTGGAGCTCCCGCAAGCAAGGAGTTGTAGCACATAGCAGTACGGAATCTGAATATCGATCTTTAGCTCTTGTCACCACAGAGATCATTTGGATAAAATCCCTCATGCATGAGCTCGGAATTCCAGTGCTGCAACCGTCCGTCGTTTGGTGCGATAATGCCGGGGCACTCAATCTTGCAAATAATCCTGTGTTTCATCAACGAACAAAACATATCGAAATTGATATCTATTATGTGAGCAATCAAGTTCAGAAAAAAGAAGTGGATGTTCGTTTTGTTCCGTCAGAAAATCAGCTCGCGGAGGTTCTCACCAAGCCGCTATCAGTCACAAGGTTTAAGAAATAATGAGCATGAGTTTAAGAAATAATGAGCATATGCCTACTACTAAAATAGATGCGTCAAGTCAAAAGATGAATAGCTTAATTGCGAGGGAAATGAGCTACAAGAGAGATGATTTGTCAAAGAAGCTAGAACATCTTATGCCAAATTTAACCGATGAGCAATAAAGTGTTTATAACACTATTATGAATAATGTTGATGCATACAGGGTCGAGTTTTCTTTGTCTATCTATATGGTGGTGCTGGAGAAACTTATTTGTCGAGAACTCTATTAGCTTTAATAAGATTAAAGTGGGATATTTTTCTAACCGTTGCTTTAAGTGGCATTGCATCTCTTGCACTACCTGGTAGAAGAATCATACATTTCAATTTGTTATACCAATTATTGTGAGGAGAACACGACAGGTACAAACTTATAATTTGCAATGAGACTACAATGATGCACATACGTTTTTGAAGTACTTGATGAAATATTGAAAGACATCATGCAACTAAAGGATCTACAGAACAGAATAATACATTTTTTAGGAAAGACTCATTTTTGTGGGGACTTCCAAAAAGTATCACTCCCTCCGTCCCGACTAATCTTGCACGGAGGGGTCGGCACGTGTATTAAGAAAAGTTGCGTTTTGGTTATTTGTTGACTTTTCAAAGGTGGATTGAGGGTGGAGATTATATTATAACTTTCCTTTTTTAGGCTATGCAAGATAAGGTGGGACAACCATTTAAGGAAAGTGTGCAAGATAAGGTGGGATGGAGGAAGTACCATTTGTTCGAAAAGGGTCCAAGCAAGATGTAGTTTGTGCTATAATTAATTCTTTAAAAATATGGGATCAATCACTATTCTTATATTGATGAAAAGTATGCAGCTTATGAATTCGTCGTATGGTCTTGAAACTGAAGAACTTAGAGAATTCTCATCTTGGGTTGCAAGCATAGATGATGGAACAATTGGGGCTGAACAATGGGTATGCAAAAATTTAAATTCCAGAAGAACTTGTCTTGAAGTTTCATGATGACCCAGTAGAAGAAATTGTTCAGAGCACTTACCCAGACTTCTGTAATAGGTTGGAAGATCCTAAATATTTGAAAGAGATATTTGTTATGCGTCCAACTCTTAGAATGATAAATACAATAAACGAATTCATGATCTGATAAAATGCAAACGTTGAGAATAAATTGTAGCTCTGACAATGCTTGCATATATGATTTGAACAAAGATGTAGCTAACATGGTTTACGCACTATAATTCTTGAATAAACTTAAATGATATGGAACTCCAAACTATGAGCTGACTTTGAAGGTTGGAACTTATAAGTCATTACAAAACTAAGATTTCATGTTCAAGAATGAAGAATTTTAACACGAAGTAATGCAGGTCAATTGGTGTCCTTTCGCTGACGCCATCCAAGCTAACACTGCCTTTTAAGTTTCAATGCAGGCAATATCATTTGATTGTGTCATATGTCATGAAAATTAATAAAAGTTAAGGTCAATCTCTATCTTATGTTGGTCTATTCTTGAATAGGCCGGTATTCAGTCAAATACAATTTTATTTTGCAGTTTCAAGAGTCATGAATCGGAAAGGGTTGGAAATACAGATTTCTGAGAAAGAAAATAAATGTGATAACAAAACAACTAAAGTTTTTATTTACAAATAAGTGTTTAGGAATTTGTAAATGTGATACTCTTAACATCAATGTTTGCAATGTGAGAATGAAAGCTTTTTTTTAATAAAATAAAAATTATATATATATATATATATATTTTTATTATTTTTCTAGTTTACATAGATCCATTAGTTTTACATTATAAGATCTGACAAACTTTCCTTTTATCATATAAAATGAAACACATATATCTACACTTATTCATTCATTTAATAACTTAAACATATTTAAAACCATTATGCAATGTTCTAATACAAATTTATTAAACATCTCATATCCGTGGATCGCACAGGTGTATTACTAGTCTATAAAATGAACAAGAGATTTCTTAAAAAAATAGAGAACTATAGACTTATGAGAGACTTAAAATCTATTGACTTGATTTTTTTACCAAACAAATTAGGCATTTAATTGTGAATAACAAATTCATCCTCTAATCCATAGTAAAATCATTTAATCCAAACACAATCTAGAACACATCTTAAATGTTGAGATTTAGAGCTATTATCTTGTGAATCATGCAGTGATTGTCATTCTAAACAAAATTATGGCGATTGCAATACCCATCTTCACAAATGTAAAGATTGTTTAACTAAACTTACCTAGAAAGATCTTCTACTTACACATTTTCAAGCTATATTTGATCTTATAATATATAATACACAGGGAAATATACTTTTAAGTCTGTAAAATTTAACATTTTTTATCATTTAACTGGCCCTTTATATATTTTTATACTCCCTCATTCCTATAAAAAAAGTCATATTTGAAAAGCTTTTTTTATCCAAAATAAGAGTCTTATTCAAAAATCAATGTCTCGTTTTACTAGTTCAATTAAAATAAAAAATTTTATTTTACAAATTAGTTAAATATGATTGAATAAGTCAAATAGAAAAAAAAATAAAATTAACTTGTGTAAGTGCATATTGATGGATTTTAAAGAGTTGTGCTTTTGCGTTTGGTTTGTGTTTGCCTAATCCTTAATGGGTTGGGCCAATAAGCCTCTGTTTGGTTTACTTATTGGCCTCAATATACATACCGAGGAATTTCTAGGGTTGGGTAATTTTCCTCATTAAAAAATGTAGTCTTATAAAGACAACCCCCTCTCCTCTCTAATCCATCCTCTCTGTTGAAACGTCCCCCCATATTCTCTCTTCTTTGATTTCTCTCCCATCTTCCATGGATTTGTATTTTTATTTGCTGAATTTAGTTGTTCACCTTAATGGCTATTTAGTTGCCTTTGACGGATTGTGTTCAGTCTACAATCAAGGTATCATATATGTGTGGTTTTATTCTTGCATGGTAAGGGGTAATAGCCACTGTCGGGCTTCACCCACAACTGAGCTCAGTTTTAATGGTGGTCAATGCTTTTCTAAGCCACTGATTTTGCTTTTACAGAGTTATTCCTTGTTAAAAGCCTGTTTTCCATTTCTTGCCAATTTTCGTTTGGGTTTGATGTCTGCCATTAGATTTTTGCTTGTGATTCTATTTACTGTTTTGATGTTTGTGGTTTAGTGATCCATCTTCAAATATCTATTTGCATGTCTATTTATTTGTCAAGTAAAGAAATGGATTATTTCCTCTCTCACACAAAACATACATGTGCACTTGGAAACGCTACACTTTGTGTTTTGCACAGAGAACTGTGAAGCTTACCCACAAAACCCATACACTGTGTACTTGTCTTCGTAGATCTCGTTATTTTTTGCTTGCTTAAGGAGAAGGAGTGCTTCTTCTTGTTGTGTGTTCCATCAGAATCTGTTGGAACTAATTTTTGTCACCCTCATTCTGAAGAAAAAGGTGCATGTCCTTTATTTAATGGTTTTTTGTTGCGCCTCTTGCCTCTGATTTAAGATGTGGTTTGAATTTGAATGATTTAATTTGTGATTTGTTTTTCAGTTGATCTATTTAGGTGAATAATCCCCTGGCTTCTTGATCTATTAAGCCTGTTGATATGTGTTTGGCATGTTGATGTATATGTTATGTTGAAATGTGTTTCCCTTGTTTCATGTTTTTGTTTTCCATGTTTATGTTGCTTTGTTTTGGTAACAATAGTTGTATATGATCGTTTGTTATTGTTGGAAAATTTATGTCTAGTTTTGATGATGACAAAACCACTTGTAAGAAATGAACTAGTGCCCCATAAATTTTGTACTCTATGTAATAAATAGGGCTAGTTACAGTTTGTCAAATTCGCAGCTAGCAAACAACAAAATCATCAAGGTTACTACAAGAAACAAAGTCCAAGTAGGCAACATGAAATGGAGACTGCAGTAAGCACACAGTATGGGTGCCTATGCCAATCCAGCATACAACATCGCTTGCGAAAGGAAGGTACACCCAACAAGCAAGCAATAGTCATGTCCAAAGTGTCAAGGGCAATGTCAAAAGTCATGGGATCGATTTAAAAAATATAGCCATTAGAGACAAGGTTCAAACCTTGTACTGAATATCAAATTATGTGGCGACACATTACCTTACATAAAGCAAAAGCAACTCTGGACACTGACAACAACCCACAACCACTCTGACCAACTCCCTGCAAGAAAGGACAAACGGATCGATGTCGTACGAAGAACATTAAATGTCGACTGGATTATTTCCTCCCCTTGAACTAGAAGATATCCCAACTACTACTATTCCCTCACACAGGGAAAATTCACTAAGAAGTTCACATATTACAACTTAGCTACGCCAAAGTATAAGTCCAGCTTAGCTCCTTACAAAGTTCTTGCCTATCCTTAGAAGGCTACTCCTCTATTATTCATATGTTCCTTAGAACACTAGTCTACTTTGAATCTCGGATTCAAACTAAGACTCCTCGTTCAAAGAACTACTCGTGAGATTAGTTAATGAAAGTTTTTATTCAACTTCTGGTAGGTGCCACTAAATCTGAATATCAGTTAAAATGTGTGTGAGCTTCCTAGTTTCTAGAAGAATTAGGGCCAAGGTAAATTTTGAGAGCTAGCTTGACTGTAGAGTATGGTTGTAGCTTGAATCTTCATTGGAATACCCTTGTTGCTTGCTATATTGCTCTTGTTTACTTTGCACAAAATAGTTGAAATATTATCAGAGTGTTGTATGCATTGAAGTTTTGAATAAAATGCTTGAGTGCTATTACTTACTGTTGCTGTCATACTACATAGATACTACATTCATTTGTAAGAAAACAAATTTACATATATTCCGCTGTATAAAACTCTACCTGAGCATTGCTTACTATAAGTAACCAAAGACCAGTCTGCTACGTGCCTACTGTCTAGAGTTAACTTATTGTAACAAGTTTGCTCAAAGAACAAGTTTCTTATAGTAAGTAGCAAACTACTACTCAAAGTGTTTGAAAAGAAAATTCGTGTTAGAGGTTTATTCACCGCCTTTAAACCTCTACAACTTGGGACTAACAAGTGGTATTAGAGCAGTTGATTTCACACACCCATCATTTTTTGTAGCAAAACCAAATCCAGCTATTTTCTAGCAAAAAAACACATTTTTAAAAGTAGAAGTGTTTTCTAGTAAAAAAGCCACAACAATGGAAATTTCTTCAACTATAGCTCTCATATTTTCCTTCGAGGAGTATGAGGAGTAGTCTATTAGGAGGCCAACACTCTTAGCATCTATGCATGATGAGATGTGGACAGTCATCACTATCGGTCCATTAGTATCATGAAGATCAACACTGTTGTGTGAGTGGATGGTCAACCTGCACCTCCCCCCATGGTTGAAAAGGCACGTATTGATTGGACTACTAATGATATAAAAAGGTCGAACTTGGACAATCTGGGAAAAAATGTATGTTTGCCACATTGGACAAGGAAACCTTTAGTAAAGTCAAGGCATGCAAAATGGCTAAGGGCACCTGGGAATTGCTGAAGAAAATCTGTGTAGGATCAGATCTACTTCATGAGAATAGAGTAGTTACTGCAACTCTAAACTCTGAGTTCTTCAAGGCAAAACATGGAAAGTCTGAACGATGTAGATGCTAGATACACAACAGTCCTAAATGAGTTGGTTTTTGCTGGGAAAGTCTACTCTCAGCAAGAGATAAACACTAAGCTGGTAAGAGCTGTTACATCGAAATGGGATGTAAAAACTATTCCGATTAGAAGTTCAAAGAAGTTAAGTAAGAAGAACATTCACGAACTCTTCTCTTACCTCAAATCCATGTATATAATATTTATTGGAGAAGAAGAGAAGAAGAGAGTGATGTTATCACCAAAGCCCTAGTAGCAAGCAGCCCCCTCAGCAACTCCAAATGGTCCCAGTAACCACCATCGTGGCAAATCAACAACTTCAAGTAATTGCAGTGCAGGAGTAAGCGCCTGAATAAATGGCTCTACTCATAAAATGTTTTACAGGGATTCATGAAGAAGCATCCTAGAGGAAACCCATCTAAGCCCTAATATATCAAGCCTACAGAAACCCCAAGGATCTTGAGGAAGTTCTCAGGCAAAGACAAAATAGAAGAATGCAAGAAAATACTCAACTAAAGTCTCTCTTGAGTGGAGCAGAAATGATCAAAGTTGTTCCACTAACATTAACGGAACCTACAACATGTGAAGATTCAGACTTTGACAACGACTCTTCATATTCTGACGGCGAAGCACTCATTTTCCTCATGGTAAAAGAGATCGATGATAATGCAAAGGTAGATTATCCCAATACCTCTTCAAGATCATATAATGTTTGCATTGAAAGCTTAATGACATCGTTCAAGCAAATCATGGCTGACTTTGACTTGATCAATCAGTCATATGAAGAGATGAAGGCTGAGAACATGCAACTTCTGGGAGAAAATTCAGTGCTTACAGTTGCGAAAGCTTACAACTGAAGCAATTTACATTTGTTAACTTCGGGAGGAAATACGTAAGTTAAAGATGTCACTCGTCCTTTAGGCTAAGAAGGAACTGAAACTAATGTCAACAATCATGTGTTTCAATAAGTCATCTAGGAATCTGGATGAAATACTGGATATTCAGAGGAACCTATCTGATATGACAGGGATAGGATTCTCTAAAACAGTTTCTAACTACGCAACAAATACTTCAATTGATGTTCCAACAGTAAGTATGTTCGAGGCATAACTTCTCCTCGAACTATGTAAAGGTAAACATAGAAGGAAGGAGAATATTCGGAAACCTAGACTGGAATCAAGCTAAACAACATGTAGCAAGCTTTGGCTACTGGATGCAGTAACTCCCTACAACAACCTAGGAGTAACTAGTAGAAAACTAAGCTCGATGCTCAAATGCTTCCACACAAGACAAGGGGGAACTGCTCAAGGTCACTCTAATCCAGGAAGCAACATGCTCTTGGTACACCTGAAAAAGGAAAACCTTCCAAGGTGTACGTCAGGCATGCTGGCCAAGAAAAATAGCTTGGTTCTCGGTGTTTCAAGAAGGAATGGTGGTATGCGCATCGAATACGCTACCAAATTAATATATCTCGTATTGTAATAACAATACTGACCTTACAAACTACCCTACTAAGTAGAGTGGCAAGCAAGGGTCCATCCCATAGGGAACGGTTGATTAGTTCCAATTTTAATACCAAGCAATTACAATTAAAATGTATAGTAAATAAACAACTTAAGAAAGCAATAAAGGTTTGGGAGGGGGGAGGGGGCTTTAATGTCTAACAACCTACTAGTAGCAATAAAAAGCAATTAAACGAGATTGAAAGCAATTAATACTAGAATTCGAGTAAGTAAATGATCAAAGGCAATAGAATGGATTTTTTCGATTTTGTTTTTCAGATATTAAAGCCAATCCACCCTTGATCGTGCTTCCCCTTGGTCTAGATAATTTATGCAACTATTGTTAATGCCTAATTCATTGTGATTCAAGCCCTTATCTCAAGACTATTAACAAACTCTAATAGCCTTGTTGTCTCTTAATTTCAGTTAATCAAAACAAGCTCTTCGACTAACCCTATTCGATTTAACCAAATCCTAGAACAAGCTCTCTTAGATTCAATAATCAAATGCATTAAGCACCAAGATAAGGAGATAAATACGACATAAAACTTGTAAGCTCAGTTTTAGAGGTCATACTTTATGTTATCACCAATGAACATTCATTGTTTGCTACAAATGAGTCGAAAGCACTATAATTATAGATAGTAATCCCAACTAATAGCGACACATTCATAAATCTCCTAAAGGGTGATCAATCCAATAATCAACTCATAAATGTGAATCAATAACAACAAACAACATAAAATACTTGAATACACAATCCATTTGGTAACATTAACCGCAATAATCACATAAATATCTTTGACTCAAAGTTCCACAATGATCAAGGGTGAATAAAAGGGTGCTAGCCACCCATTACACCTAATATAGTAAGAAAATGTAAGGAAATACAATAAAACATGGTAAACTCAAAGATTAAATCAAGAACTTGGGTTGAGGAGTGAAAGGTCATCAATCTTCTTCCCAAACTTGTCCTTAAGGATGATGGTGGCTCAAAAGTGGCTGGAAATATGATCTAAGATAGGTCAAATTCAAATTGGAGGTTATATATATAGAGGAGAAAGTGAAAATTCAAAGTTGGGCAAAAACATGTTTGGGTTTTTAAAACAGGGGGCCGCGCCGCGGTCGTGGCACATATTTGGCCCGGGCGCGGTGAGAAACGAGGGTTTTGGGCTCAGATTGGGATCGCGGGCGTGGCTGTCTTTGGTCGCAGCCGTGGGCCTTGGTCCGCCACGGGCGTGGCCTGAACTGGCCTCGTGTGTGGTGTTAAAAGCTGAAATATCCAATTCTTCCTTGTTTTCTTTTCCACTTGAGTTCGAATTGTTAATTTGAGATCTTCGAAACCTGGTTTTTGGTCTTAATTCACCTATTTTGATATGGAAACGAACTAAACACGTCAAACTGCCCAATAAGAAATAAATGCAATATACACATGTGAATATGCACACAAAAACCTGTAAAAAGACACTTAAATTAACCTAAAAGTGCGTGCACAACCACGTGTACGGAATGTCCCCAAACTTAGACCTTTGTTCGTCTCGAACAAATAAAGAAAAAGAAGGACACGTGTTAGGGCAGATTTAAGTGGCGAATTCGGTTTCAGAAGAACTTTTCTAAAGTTAGGCAATCATGATAATATTGAGCATATGAGATAGAACCATATCAACTACTTTCAAGACTTGACACTCTCAACTTCAAATCCTCACCGGTCAGTGTATCTCTCGACTCTCAAGTGTATCAAATAGGTAGCGTATATGCTTATATTGAGATGCATAAAATGCCTACCATAGGCTTGCCAATCATCTAAACTTCCAACGTGTACCCATCATGTGTGACGAGGAATAAAAAAGGGCTTTAAAAGGGTTGTAATGTTGGCTCGGGGTAAGGTGGGCAGATTTGGGTAAAAGTGACTATAAAATGGACCAAATGAGTTAGCTAATCTCATCTACCCCTCAAACAACAATCACTCTACCTCATTCTCTCACTTCCTAATCAAACCGATCCTGAAATGCGGCTTCTTCACCTTATTACAAACTCTCAACCTAAATGCTTCTTTTCCAATTCTCCCTTGGATGTGTTTTCTTTTGAATTTTTTAACTTTGATAACATAGGTCAAAAAGTATTTATATTACTAGTCTCTCCCAATCAAAAGCAACAACTATATACAACCAAGTTTTTCTTTTGTTTTCCGATTTTTCAACTTTTTTCAATTTTCGAATCTTTTTCTTTTAACTACATAACAAATATTTACAACATTGGAGAAGCCTAATGTTCTCAATTCTTGCCTATTTGTGTAGATTTCCCTTCACCCTTCAATGTATTTCTGCTAGTCTACCCGATTTGACCAAATTTTACCCAACTACCTTTCAACCGCCTCCCTCATACTCATGTAGTCCAATTAGGTTCAAAGGCTAATTAAAAGGGGTTCGGCTTGTGAAGTTGGCTATTAAACGAGAGGCTAAAAGCTCAAGGGGTTAACTAGGGGAAATTTTCAAATTTTGGTGGAAAAGGGTGTATTTAGTTTAGAAATAGACTCAAGTCAAGAATTGCCTAAGTTCATTTTCAATGTCACACAATGCACTGACTCATTCAAAATAGAGAATCAAGGCAAGTTCTAGAGAGGATTAGATGCATTCAATGAATTTCATACCAAAGAAAGTTTAAATTACTCCAAAGATGCGAGTATCTTTTAAGACTCAAAAACTCACTAGGCAAAAATTTGATCAAAAGTTTTGAATGTAAGGTCAATTTCATCTCAAAGCCTATCATGCTCTACCATGAGCCAAATTTTAAATTTTGATAAAACAATTTGTCATCATTAACCGTTTGCAAGATTTCTCATTCTTACACGGTCCATTAAACTTTTTACAAGCGGTCAATTCGTACACCTACCACCCCCTCCCTAAACTTGGTTGAAAACCAAGGTTTTTGGAAAGAAAGGGGTACGAATTGGTGGTTAAACAAAACTAAACCATTTTATTAACACCATCAATCCTATAGTTAACTAAAAAATACCAAAAATTATTATTTCTACACGTGTAAGTACCAAAATTCCAACATATAAACATGACAAAGCCCAAAGTAACTAAGCTAATCGAATAAGACTGTAGAAGGTGGCACACAGGCCAATCAATCAACAAAATCATATTAAATCATACCATAAAAACCAACAAGCAAATGTCACATACCGGCACACATGCCGTGAATCCAAAGCAATTAAGTACAAGCTAATCAAAAAGGGCACACAGGCTTAATTATCCAACAAGCAATGAACTATGTAACGGAAGCACGAGAGAATTGACACTACAAGAAAAACCCTTATAGACAACGGTTTCTAGCCGTTGTATATGACCCAATCGAAGTGTTGTTGAATCCAGTGTTGTCTTTTACTGCGGTGAAAGACAACGCTTTTAAACCGTTGTATTTTTAATACATTACAACGGTTATGCGACGTTTGATAATCGTTGTGTTTCATTGAAAAGACAACGGTTCCGACAATGGTTTCGACAACGGTTTTGAACTGTTGTATTTGCTAACAACTACAACGGTTCTGCATCGTCTTATCACCGTTGTCTATTTTATTTACAACAACATTTTGACAACGATTTAAGACGTTTTTCTGTTTATATACAACGGGCCAAAACCATTGTCTTCCCAGCCGTTTACAACACGTATAAAATGTTGCTAATCATAGTAGTAAAAGACAACAATGGCTTTAACAACATTTAAATTTAATGAAAGACAACAGTTTTAATTCGTTGTATTTTATAGTTATAGACGTCGTGTTAAATGTGTCGTGTATTACCTCTTTCAATCGATTTTCATTAATAGACAGCGGTTTTTAGTCGTTGTCAGTTTAGATTGTATGAACGAAGTGGGTATTGTCTTTCAAAATTTTATACATTGTATTTTTGGGTGTTTTACGTACATTAAGTAAAATAAACAAAGCTTTCTTTATTTTTTGTACAATTACATCATTACAAGCAATAGTTTCGAAAAACAACACGTATCTTCAAGAAACTTGTAAAATCAAATCCATAAACAATTGAACCAAAATACTATGTCCATAATAATATTTAGAGATTCAATACCATCTTAAAATTGAAAGTGTGCATTCAAAATCCGGACATGACAAATACGTAAAAGTTAAAATAAAATGCTAGCCATAAACCAACTGCAACATTGACTTGGAAAGCGCATCAAAATGACTCCATAAGCTGCAAGTACCATCAGTGAAAATGAAAAATATGACTCTATTAATAGGATAGTAGTAACAACAACTTTGTATAGCGCATATTCATATTTTGGATAACAAAAAATGAAAAAGATTAATGTTATACCTTTTTATTCATAAATATGCTCTTGAATGCATTCTGCCCATTCGGTACACACTACATCAATATCATCTGGAGAATAGTCATCGGTATGTGTAAACTGTAAGGCAAACAAAATTATTTAGGTAAGAAAACAACTACCAAACATATGAGATTTTTGAAATATGTAGAGTTTCTTACAATTGAACGAAGCGATGTCAAGTCTGTTGTTGCTTCCTCATCAATTATTTGTCTCATATTTCGCATTACAAAAAATCCACATTGCTTGTCATCGGGTTGAGATGGTAGCTACATCAGAATCAATGAGGATTAATGAAAAAGAAATAATTGAAACACATAGTCACATGTTATAAATCTTACTTCCTTGAGTACTTCCCAGGTGGGTTGCTTTCTCCCTTTTTTTCGATTTCCATATTAAACGTTCTCATAGCCCTTTGTTTGAAAAGGAAAAATGTGAATAATCATTGAAGGCAAATAAAAAGGTTTAAATGAATAGTAGAGAGAACTTAATTAGTACTTACAAGTCCACAACATTTTTCCAAGTCTCATCACGCAATCGTTGACTAAGGGGATCCAACAAATACACAATCTCTTTATGGGGGTTGATGACGGTTAAAATCCAATGACCCCTATACCAAATTCAATAATTAAAGCATATAAAGCTTACATTATTCACAATTGAGAGCAATAATAATAATAATAATAATAATAATAATAATAATAATAATAATAATAATAATAATAATAATAATAATAATAATAATAATAATAATAATAATTACTTACCCCACATTACATGGTGCCAAAACTAATTGGTTAGCCAAGGTACCATTTAGCCTAGCTGCTAAACCACGGGCTCTTCCTTCCATTGCATTATGTAGAAAACTTTTATTGGTATTTTTTTATGGTATATGGCCTATTGCATACGGATCCACAAATATGAAATTATCATGCTTGTTTTCTCTCTTTAGCCTTTTGTAGAGATGCTTGAGCCAACAATATTCAAAGAACATCAGAAATCCTTTCCAAAATAAAAATAAAAAAAGAACATTAGAAATACAGTTTCAATTATAGTAATAATAATATATGAAGTGATTAACAAATTTCAAGTTACCGTAATGCTTAATTACCAGATGTAGATAACAATACATGTGTACAAAATTGGCTCCAACTGATAAAACGACATGATATCTTCAACATTAACAAAGATGTTGTATTCACGACCAAACACATCATCATCAAAATTTACCACCACATTACCACGATGTTGAAGAGTAATCTTAACATAGCAATACAATATATATAGTGGTTTTGGCACATTAAAAGGATCGATAGTAGGTATCTTTTGGACATTCTCAACTTTCTTCTTTTTTGGATACTGAAACAGCAAAGGGACACATATACATTAGTAACATATTCTCATAACTACTGCAGTTTTTAATCAAATAAATATTTAGAATAATAAAATTTTACCTTGTCCTTCAACTTTATCAAGTGCTTAGGCCAGACAACATGTGACCCCACTGCTTTGCCGATACTTTCACACTCACCAGGAATAGGCAAGGCAACATCGTGATCCAATGCTTGATCAATAGACACACGCAAACAATTTCTAGGTAACGGTTTACCATGGAGAATTTGTTAGATCCAACCACTTTAATCACGGCACCGTAGTCAGCAGCATTTGTGCTTGATTCCAAAGTTAATGCAAATTTTTCACCCTGTAGCACTCAAAAGATAGTAAACCAATTGAAAGACAAGTACATGTATATGTAAAATATGATAAATAAAATTACACAAAAACTTGTAAAAATTCATCTTCATCAAGACACTTCACATCATCATCTGATTCTTCATCAAGAGAGAGGCTTTTCTGATCTTCATTTCCATGTTCATGTAGTATGGGACTTTGTTTTTTAGCTGTGCAACTGCCCTTTTCATCAGTTTCGATGTTTAGTACACCTCCACTGCTGTAAATTGTTGATTCAACCTTCCACAAGCGTGCATCGAACTCTACATTTTTCGCCTTTTGCTCCATTAGCTCTTTCTGTTGTTCAAGGAATAACCTCTTATCCACCATATTACTACTCCCCCCTGTTATAACATTAAGGTACGTCGAGGGAGTGACATGGCCCCCGGCACCCCTCAGACGTCCAGTAGGCTCTTCTGAATTTAGTGCTTTAGCAAGTATACCATCTCTCATTCCTTGAATTTTCAAGTTACCATCCCGTCTCTGTTGTATAAGTTCATCCTATAATACACATAAGTTCAAACAGGAAAACAAGTTATAATTATATAAGCATCACCTTTGCTAGAAGACAGGCTAATATATAGATATCTAATATTTAACTTATTATAAAACATAAAGTGCTCCCCGTTCTGTAATAACTCATCAATTTATAGGACTCTTAGTTGTAAGATTGTTGACTATCAGAATGTAACAAATAAGAACTATTCCACCAAACCAAACAATCAATCATGTTGTTGTTTATTACTAAAAAAATAATTTTTGACTTTTAATGTGGAAAACTCGCCTCAAGAAACATTCTGAATAAAATTAATCATTAAAAATCAAGCAATAATCAAGAAATAAACATGTTAACAAGATTGAACAACACTATTAATAGTCAATTTATTGCTAGCTTACTTTTACTGCTAAGAAATTATACATCAAGAAATAATCACTAAAAATAAAAACAAATCTGTTAACAAGACTAAACAACACTAATAATCTGAATTTATTTCTACCTAAATCAGTTAACAAACCTGAATTCCATAATATTCTTGTACTAGAAATCATTTGTTAATTTCAGCAAAGTGAGACCTCAAAATTTTGTAGACCCTACAACATTTCTATGTACTCTTTTCATCTAATTAGGAAATTGAAACAGATACGGCAATGAAAGAGATTTGGGAAGGCGATAACTAGTATTGAATAAAAATAAAAAGAAAAAAATGTTGGCATATTAATCACACTCACAATTTTGGAGACTGTTTCTTTCAACGCATCTTCAGGTTCATCTTCTTTATTGACACGCGCTTTTATCCAAAGTACAACTCGATTAATTTCATCATCATCACACAACTCAGCAGCCTATATGAATTAGGCTGACATCATCAACAGATTCTTAAAATACCAAATGAAATGGAAAAAAATAAAAATAAATAAATGTACTCACGACTTCTTCGGCTAATCGTGCATAACCTTTACGAGAAAGTTTATGTGGGTATTTATTGTTCTTTCTTCGCTATCTCTGTTTCTCTCTTAAACGCTACGTAAAACAAAGATATCAACTACTATATTCATATGAATCACAAGATAATTAAAGATGCAGTATGGACACTGGGAAAGTGAGTTTGTATATTACCTTGAAATCGTCAGACAAGCGAGCGATGACAAAATTACTCCAATCGGCTTGATCAATATGATAACCCGGAGGCGGCGTATTTAACTTTTCAAGATTATGGACTCTTTTAAAAACAAATTTGTTGGTGAGGATAGTCTTATGTTGATGCCACTTGCAACCAGCCGAGGACAAACATCACTTCTGCCATGTTAGGGGAACAATGAATAAAAGCTAGGAAAACAGAAAATACATGATTAAAAAAATATTAGACGATACCGATCAATTTAATAAACGCCAAGTGTATTATAATATATCTTACTCTAACAGATTCCCATATTGTATCCTTCACATCTTGTGGCACCGCTTTTCACCTGTCAAAAGTTATTTTGATCTTTTCCCTTGCCAGAACTCCACTATAACTTTGCATTTCGGCTCCATATTCTCCTGTAGGCTGACCTTTGGAGTTGAAACTGACATCCTTTTTGAAGCCTTGCGCTCTTTGTATAGCAAGAGCATGCACATGAGTGGGACCTCTAGGCGTTTTGTTTTCTTTCGAACCCTTGGGCTGCGAGGTTGAGCTATCCGCATGATCATTATTATAAGAATTACAACTTTATCGGTTTCGGACTTCTTTGAATACGATCCCTTCCGCAAGCTCTCACTTTGGTCATTACCTTTCATATCTCCCTTACATACACCTTTGCTAGACACCATGACTTCTAACCTGCAATATATATTAAAATGCTAATAGTAAGATCAAGTTTTAGTACATGTTTTATAGGTACAAAGTTAAAATTGTACTCTAAAAAATAGTATAACAAACATAAATTAATTTCAAAGGAGAAACAATTTACATAATCTTACTAACTCTAATTACGTTGCAGTAATGTAGCAATCTAGCATGAAGTTTTAATTGCTGCTAAAAACTAAAAAGTTCATACATTGATTTAATAATAAAATAAGGATTAGCGGTAACCCAAGATTAAATAATTCCCATCCCGTCAATCTAAAAAAACACGAACACGTTTATTCCGATTATGCCCTTTTATAACGTTTGGTGTAACAGTAATATCGGCCTAAAAATCAAGCACGAACCAAACTCAATAATCTAAATCACTTACCTCAAATATTTACAAGCACATCACATGGAATAAAAGAGAACGAAACACTGGATGAGAAAGCTTCATGGACAAAATAAATGCCTCAAAACCATCAAATTTATTAAAGTTATTGAAAATAACTTTAATAGTCAAATTGCAACACGTATATATTAAAGTAACATCCACTATAAACTTTAAACAAAATACTATTATTACTAAAGAATCAAGTCTTCAAACGAAAACAAATAAGCGTGTAAAAAATTGCAACACTATCCATATACCTGAAAGCAAAAGTCACAACCCACTAAGAAATTCAATACGAAAGTCGAAGAATCATCACAACCAACACATGTAAGGGATTATTAATCAGATTTTTCAAGCCAAATCCCATCACAATCTTTACGGATACATGGTGGTTCGTTATCATCTACTTCGTCTACATGTAACGAAGGTATCCCTTTGGTAAAACATTGGTGGTGGATGGAAAACTCTTCTGAATTGCCACTACTTGGTGTCGAAAGTACAACATGCCATGCTGGATCCGAAGGGTCTTCAATGTAAAAGATTTATTTCGCTTGACTACCCAATATAAACTGATCAGATTTGTAGCCAACTCTGTTGAGATTTATCAATGTAAAACCAAGTTCATCTACTTTAATACCACTATTGTTCTCAGCCTAATTACATTTGAAAACTGGCACTTGAGATATATGGTAATCGAATTGCCAAATATCCTCAATGACTCCGTAGAACACCATATCACCTACAACTAGATTTTTATCCTTTGCACTAGCTATTTGCATGGTCCTTGCAACCAAACTTACACCAGAATTTTGAACAGCTCGTCCACTATCGCGCTCTCTCATATGATAAGTAACTCCATCAATCATGTAACTAGAATACCTCAGTACCCGTTTGGTAGGTCCATTCGCAATCCACCTCAACCTTTCTGATATTAGTTTTGCTGAATGGTTGATTTCATTTGCTACCTATTATTAAAAAGTGATTGGATTGACATTTTTTACTTTTGTTTAACGAAAAGTCAACGTGAATGTGAGTAAGAGTTATAGTACTTACTCGATCGTGCAATCAAGCAATAAATGTTTTGTTATGCTCATCTAGTATAACCTTTTCTGACTTATTTCTTCTTCCGAATCTCGCCTTTATTTGAGCCATGTGTTCACTAAATAAATATATAATTAAGAAAATAATATTTAAAGATTACCATTTACTAAATTAAATGGTTCGAGATATTACTTTATATAAGGATCAATCTCGTCATCATTTTCTAAAACGTGACGGTGGGCTTGTACCCATTCCTCTTTAGTAGCTTTATGAACTTGAGCAGCTGATAACGGCCTACTAAGAGAGACTTTTTGTTGCGCCGTAGGGATTCCAATTATATCCACATTTGAAAGGTAGTCAGAGCAAAACTCCACAGCCTCCTCTGCAATGTAGCATTTAGCAATGCATCCCTCAGGCTGATTTCGTTTTTGCACATAACCCTTTAAGACACTCATGTACCTCTCAAATGGGTACATCCAATGAATTGGTCCGCACAATTTGACCTCCCGCACAAGATGAACGGTTAGGTGAACCATGATATCAAAGAAAAAAGGAGGAAAATAATTTTCAAGTAAGCACAATGTCTCCACAATATCCGTTTGTAATTCATCCAACCTTGGGACATCTACGACCTTAGTACATTTATTATTAAAAAAGAAACACAATCGAGTGATTGCATACCTAACGGTATTAGGCAAAACACCTTGTATTACCATTGGGAGTAATTGCTGCATTAACGTGTGACAGTCATGCGATTTAAGACCAACAAGTTTCAATTCCTTCATGGAAACCAGGTTTTTAAAGTTGAACGAGTAACCGGTGGGGACCTTCACTCCCTTCAAAGTGCTACAAACTTTCCTTTTCTCTTCTTTACTTAGAGTATAACAAGCCGGCAGCAAGAACGCTCTCTGTTCACCCATCTGTGGTGCAAGCTCTGTCCTTAACTTCATTTCCACAAGGTCTAGTCTCGATGCGATCTCGTCTTTTGTTTTTCCTGGAGTGTTAAATAATGTACCTATCAGACTTTCGCATATATTCTTCTCTATATGCATCACGTCCAGAACATGTCGTACATGTAGGTGTTCCCAATATTTAAGGTCAAAGAATATTGACTTTTTCTTCCAACAAGGTTTACCTTCAATGCCAGTTAGCGGGTAATTACGACTCAATTTCCCCGAATTATATGGATTCCCGATACCCTTTTTAGAACCTCATGTCCACTCAGCGGTTTTGGTGCAAGCTCGGACTCTTGATTCCCATCAAATGCCTTTTTCTGTCTACGATATGGATGGTTTGCACGGAGGAACCTTCTATGGCCCATATAAGCTATTTTTCGCGAGTGTTTTAGTCTTTTTGCGTAAGATTTCTCACCACAAATAGGACACGCATTATACCCTTTCACAATGAACCCAGAAAAGTTACCATAAGCGGGAAAATCATTGATAGTCCAAAGTAGCACTACCCTAAGTAGGAAACTTTCGTCTCGGTAAATGTCATGCGCCTCAACACCTTCATCCCACAATAATTTTAAGTCCTCAATCAAAGGTGACAAGTATACGTCAATATCATTTCCCGACTACTTGGGACCAGAAATTAACATGGTTAACATCATAAATTTTCGCTTCATACATAGCCAGGGTGGAAGGTTGTACATGTTCAATATAACTGGCCAACAACTGTATGTAGAATTCATCGTGCTATGAGGATTGATCCTGTCCGCTGATAAGGCTAACCTAAGATTTCATGGTTCGGAAGCGAAATCTTGCCGGTTATTATCTACTAATTTCCAGCAAGGTGCATCTGCAGGGTGACGCAGTAAACCGTCACGAACTCGTTCATCAGCATGCCAAGTTAACTCCTTAGGCAAGTCCTTATTCCAGAACATTCGTCTAAACCTTGGAATAGGTGGAAAATACTACATAACCTTTGCAGGTATTCCTTCATTTATCTTAAAGTTCTTTCCCACTTTCCATCGCAAGGTACCACAAGCAGGACAGTTACTTAGGTTTTCATAATCCTTCCGATAGAGAACACAATCATTAGGACATGCATGGATTTTAACATAATTTAGGCCTAGTGCAACTAAGGTTTTCTTTGCATCATACGTAGAAGAAGGTAATTCATTATTAGGGGGAAGCATTTCTCTAACCAAACTAAGTAAGTCACTAAAACTTTTATCACTCCAACCATATCTTGCCTCCAAATTATACAATTTCACAACGGCAGATAGCTTAGTGAAATCATTACATCCAGGATATAAATTCTTTTCTGCATCGTTCAACAATTTACTATAAACATTCGGATTGTGGTCAGTGTCCTCAAATGTAGCATGTACCATGTCTATAGGTTCTTCTACAGCACAATCTTGTTCCCCTTGCCCCTTCTGATCATTAGCTTTTGGTGAGTTTGTGAATTTAATTTTTTCACCATGCCAAATCCACGTGTGATATGTTCTATCAAATCCTTTAGACAACAAGTGCAACCTCATGATGGCAGCTTTCCATTTCCTAATGTTTCTGCATTCTATACATGGACAAGATAGATTGCTCTTATCATCCACATTTTCTAAGGCAAAATTCATAAAAGTCTCCACTCCAGTCTTGTACTCATCTGAAAATATATCCTTTGACATCCACCCCTTTTCCATTTTTCCAGTTGATCTATCTGACCATATTCAACTAATTTATAAAATAGAAAAATGTAATTAACTTATTACACTGACTAAAAGAGAAAAATATTAATTTTAATTTATTCTTTGATGACTTGATATTATGTCAAATCTCAAATTCCAAAGGACCAAAATTAAAATGAACTAAGGTAATATTCTTAAATAAAAATGGTGAAGTTTAATGGACTATTAATCCTGAAGATAGTAAAGTTAAGTTTATAATATAAGATAAATATTCAGTTGTGTCATAAATAAATCTTACAATCGTCAATATATATTTGTATTATGACACCCAATATTTATTGTCTTAATTTAGTTCTTTGAACTTTTAAAGTCATAGTTTTGGTTTAAAGTAATATCAGGTGACTGGCTTATTGGGTTCAGAAGAAACAATTTTAATGGAAATTGGATGAATTGTTAAATAGCGATTGGACTCTGAAGTAGAAGTCAAAAGGCATTCATTAAAAATGTAGATATCAGTTCAATTTCATCAAGTGACCATTGTTTGTAGTAGAGGTTTTGAGGAATCAGGAGCCGGGTTCAGGTTGGGAAGAACCGGGCTAGAAGACCGGGTTTTAGCCGGATTAGTTTTGAACGTTAAGAAGGAACCGGGGTCAAAACGGTTATAACTGCTTTACGCAACGGTTTAGAACCGTTGCGTGTAAAACCGTTGTGAAAGGTCCGTCTAACAGCTTTGTGCAGTTGGAAACTGAATTGGTTACAACTCATGATGCTTCTTGATTCGAGCTTAGACCTTTATATACATTGGATCCACTAGTTGATGCGAGTTCATACACATTATTTTTCCTCTGTAAACACTTCTCAATCATTAGAATTAGAAAGCTAGGGTTCTTAAGCTCAATTCAGCTTGTGAATTGGGGTTTCTGGTTTTTCTGGGTTAATTCTTGTAATTGATTGTTTAGTGGAGTGAATTGAGCTGTATTGAGCCTCCGTGGATGTAGATAACATTGATCGAACCACGTAAAATCCTTTCATTTTATTTTTGTTTTTGCGTTCGGTTTCATTTTTGGCCGAGTTCTTGTTTGGTTTTCATTCTTCTTTGGTTTGAGCATTGTTTGTGTGTGTTGTAAGAGTTTCATTTCCTAACAAGTGGCGCCGTCTGTGGGAAACTTGCACACACATTCAAAGAGGAAGAGAGAATGGCTGGAGTGAAGATGGATGTGGAGAAGTTTTCAGGTAAGAATGACTTCACACTTTGGAAAATCAAGATGAATGCTGTATTGGTTCAGAATGGGTTAGACTCTGCACTTCTTCCTGTTGATCAATGGTCTGATGCTGAGAAATCAAATTTTCCAGAAGTGGATAAGAAGGCTTTGAGCCTTATATTCCTCTGTTTGGGTGATAAACGCCTGAGGGAGATATCAAGGTGTAAAAATGCAGTGGAGGCATGGGGAAAACTAGAAGAACTTTATCAATCAAAGTCAATATCAAACAAACTATTTCTAAAGCAGAAATTGATGTCTTTCAAAATCACTGATGATAAGGTCATTTCTGATCAACTTGATGAGTTTGTCAAGATGATTGAAGAGTTAGAAGACTTGGGGGTGAACTTGGAGGATGATGATAAGGCTCTGATGGTGTTGAATGTTCTTCCAAAGTCTATGGAAAGCTTCAAGGATGCATTAATGTTTGGAAGGGATGGAAAAATCAGTTATGAATCTATCCTATCAGCATTGAAGACAAAGCGTTTTCAAAATCAGGGAGAAAAGGGCTCTACACAGGCTGGAGAAGGTTTGAACATTAAGTTTAAAAAGAATTATCAAAAGAAGAAGTTTCAGGGATTCAAAGATAACAAATCTGGAACTCAGAATGCAAAGAAGCAGGGAGACCGGGTTGAAACCAGAAAGTGTTTCAAATGCAAGCAAGCTGGACATTTAAAGAAGGACTGTCCACAAAAGAAGAAGAAACAGGAAAATCAGAGGGCAGAAGTGGCTGTGACTGAGCATCAAGAAGACACCCCTGATGTTCTAAACATCACAGATACAAAGATGGAAAAGGAATGGGTTCTTGATACAGGCTGTTCATTCCACATGTGCCCTAATGAATCCTGGTTCAAGGATTTACAGAAAGAAGATGGTGGATGTGTATTACTGGGAAACGATCACTCCTGCAGAGTTAAAGGCACAGGATCAGTTCAGATAAAAATGTATGATGGAGTTATCAGGACCATTTCTCAAGTAAGGTATGTTCCTATCCTTAAAAGAAACCTACTATCCTTTGGATCTCTTGTGGCAAATGGCTGTCAGTTCAACTCCGCAGATGGTTATCTTCATATCACTAAACACAACAAGCTGGTAATCAAGGGAAGGCAACACAATGGCCTGTTTATTCTGATTGGATCTCCTGTGATAGGTTGTGCTGAATCTGTGATAACTAGAGAGGATTTCATGAAGTGGCATAAAAGACTGGGTCATATTGGAGAGAAAGAATTGAAGGAGCTATCCAAGAGGGGCATAATTGGTGAGATAGGAAATAGAACACTTGAGTTCTGTGACAAATGTGCTCTGGGAAAGGCCAAGAAGCTGCCTTATGCTAAAGGGATACATTCCACTCAAGAACCACTTGATTATGTACACTCTGATATATGGGGGCCTTCAAGAATAGGGACACATGGAGGAGGAAGGTATTTCATGTCCATCATTGATGATTACAGTAGAAAAATATGGGTATATGTCTTGAGGAAGAAGAGTGATGCATTCCTTAAGTTTAAAACATGGCTGAGTCAGGTGGAGAATCTAAGAGGGAAGAAAGTGAAACATCTTAGGACTGATAATGGCTTGGAATATCTATCTACTGAGTTCACAGGGTTTGTGAAGATAAGGGCATTACAAGACACAGGACTGTCCCATTAAACCCTCAACAAAATGGGGTTGCTGAAAGGTTTAACAGGACTGTGCTTGAGATAGTTAGATGTATGTTGATTGATGCTGGATTACCCAAATCCTTCTGGGGAGAAACACTGAACACTGCATGTTATTTGATAAACAGATCACCATCATCAACTCTAGGATTTAAGACTCTAGAAGAAGTTTGGAGTGGAAAGGTACCAAACTACAATGACTTGAAAGTGTTTGGTTGTCTGGCCTATGCTCACATTAGGCAAGACAAACTTGATGCAAGGGCACAAAGGTGTGTATTCCTAGGATATCTTGAGGGCGTAAAAGGCTACAGGTTATGGTGCTTGGAACAGGGAAACCAGAAACTCTTGATAAGTAGAGATGTAAGATTCAATGAGGATGTGATGGGATACAAATCTATTGGAAGTCAAGAAGAAGCTGATGGTGCTGTGGAATCTGAAAGAATTTCTATTCAGGTGGAGCCTACTGAGGAACAGAAATCACCAGAGAAGAATGCTCAAGCTCAACTAGAGGATGACAGTTCATCAGAAGATGATGAAGGCTAAACTGAGATCTCAAATCTCAGAACTTATAGCATTGGTAGAGACAGACCAAGAAGACAAATCCACAGGCCTGATTTCTATGGGCAAGCTGGAAGTGTCTATTATGCATTAAGTGTAGCAGAAGACCTGGAGTTTCAAGAGCCAAGCAGTTTCAAAGAAGCAATAAATTGTAGTGAAAGTGAACACTGGATAGGGGCCATGCTGGAGGAAATGGAATCTCTGGAGAGGAACCAAACCTGGAAGCTTGTAGACAAACCAAAGGGGCATAAGCTAGTCAACTCAAAATGGATCTACAAGAAGAAGGTGGAGGCTGGAAAGGCTGATAAAATCAGATTCAAGCCAAGACTGATGGCTAGGGGCTTTACACAAAGAGAAGGCATTGATTATAATGAGGTGTTCTCTCCAGTGGTGAAGCATTGCCCTATTAGGCTACTCTTATCAAAGGTTACTCAAGAAGACATGGAACTACAACAGTTAGATGTTAAGACAGCATTCCTGCATGGTGATCTAATTGAAAGGATATACATGAAGCAACCCGAGGGCTTTGTGATTCCAGGAAATGAAGAGAAGGTCTATTTTCTCAGGAAATCACTTTATGGATTGAAGCAGAGTCCAAGACAGTGGAATAAGAAGTTCAATGAGTTTATGATCAATGCAGGATTTATAAGAAGCTTATATGACAGCTGTGTATACTTTAACAAAGGTTCAAGGTTTGAACAAGTATTTCTGTTGTTATATGTGGATGATATGCTCATTGCCAGTAAGAGTATGGATAAGATACAACAGCTAAAGGGAAGATTGAGTTCAGAATTTGACATGAAGGATCTTGGGGAAGCAAGGAAGATTCTGGAAATGGACATCATTAGAAGAAGGAAGACTGGAACACTATGGCTCTCACAGAAGCAGTATTTGCAGAAGGTTGTGGAGAGATTTCACATGCATGAGTCAAGGCCAGTAAGTATTCCAGTTATCTACAAACCAAGCTGTCCAAGGATCAGTGCCCTAAGACAGAAGCTGAGGAGATTCCCATGAAGAATATTCCATATGCCAGTGGTGTTGGCAGTTTGATGTATGGAATGATATGCAGCAGGCCAGATTTGGCCTATAGTGTATCTCTGGTAAGCAGGTACATGTCAAATCCTGGAGAGACACATTGGGAAGCTTTGAAGCAAGTCTCGAGATATCTGAAAGGCTCAGTCAGTATAGATCTAAAGTTTCAGAAACAAGAAGCTAGTACTATACCTCTTGTTGGATATGCTGATGCAGATTTTGCTGGGAACCTGGATACAAGGAAATCAGTTACAGGATATGTTTTTACTTTGTATGGAACAGCTGTAAGCTGGAAGAGTGTGCAGCAGTCTGTGGTTTCTTTGTAACAACTGAGGCAGAATACATTCCCTTAACTAAGGCAATTAAGGAAGCTCTGTGGCTCAAAGGAATTCTCAAAGACCTAGGGATCAGACAAGGGTGTGTTACCATTCAGTGTGACAATTAGAGTGCTCTTCACTTGGTGAAACATCAAGCTTTTCATGAGAGGTCTAAGCATATTGATGTTAAACTTCATTTTGTAAGAGATGTAATTGAAGCAGGATCTGTTGAAGTGAAGAAGGTGCATACTATGGATAATGCAGCTGATTGTCTAACCAAGGCAGTTCCGGGGAGCAAGATGGTTCATTGCTCAGGCCTGATAAGGCCTGAACAATGTGGTTAAACCTGGAACAAACAAGGCAGAGTGAGGTGATGAAGTACACTTGAGTTCATTGAGGTGGAGATTTGTAGATATCAGTTCAATTTCATCAAGTGACCATAGTTTGTAGTAGAGGTTTTGAGGAATCAGGAACCGGGTTCAGGTTGGAAAGAACCGGGCTAGAAGACCGGGTTTTAGCCGGATCAGTTTTGAAGGTTAAGAAGGAACCGGGGTCAAAACGGTTATAACTGCTTTATGCAACGGTTTAGAACCATTGCGTGTAAAACCATTGTGAAAGGTCCATCTAACAGCTTTGTGCAGTTGGAAACTGAATTGGTTACAACACCTGATGCTTCTTGATTCGAGCTCAGACCTTTATATACATTGGATCCACTAGTTGATGCGAGTTGATACACATTATTTTCCCTCTGTAAACACTTCTCAATCATTAGAATTAGAAAGCTACAGTTCTTAAGCTCAATTCAGCTTGTGAATTGGGGTTTTTGGTTTTTCTGGGTTAATTCTTGTAATTGATTATTTAGTTGAGTGAATTGAGGTGTATTGAGCCTCCGTGTATGTAGATCTCATTGATCGAACCTCGTAAAATCCTTGTGTTCTTCATTTTGTTTCTGTTTTTGTGTTCGGTTTCATTTTTGGCCGAGTTCTTGTTTGGTTTTCATTCTTCTTTGGTTTGAGCATTGTTTGTGTGTGTTGTAAGAGTTTCATGTCCGAACAATAATTATTAGAACTATCATCATTAATAATTATCATCATCAGGACTACCCTGCTTATGCGGGCCAGGTGCTTCACGACATGGATAGCCATCATGATCCAGAATACTACCCATGAAAGACGACAAGCCTTCATTAATGGGGAAATTCTCCTTGTAGAAAATATCACGAACCAGAGTGGGAAGCTCCGCCTTGAACAAATCAATCTTCTCATTGACATAACTCTTTAGCTCCTCAGCCAGTCATAGTAAGATGTAATGCTCTTCATCAACTCGTCATGCAACGAAGATAGATCAGTATTAGTAACCCTTCGACGGTTCGGATTCTACTCGTCCTAGCCCACCCTCGAGACATCCGAACCACGATGATGGCCACGCTCGGCTATGTGTGAAGGCTCTGCCTCACAGCTGTGTGAACCATCAGCAGAGCAATCTGTGCGGTGCTCCAATGCTACGGCAAGCTGCTGGAGAGGATCATCTCCCTCATCATCCATACCCTCTTCGGTTACCGTAAGTTCCTCCAAAATAGTGGATAGTGCACGATGTACTGGTAATAAAGAGGGCTACGATGCTTGGTAGGCCAGCCGTTGACTACCCTATTTTCGATGCCTCCCCCTGCTCCGTGCTGCACGATCCTCGTACACAATGAAAGTTGGGGCCCCGGTCGCAACATTCAACTGCCATTTTCCATATAGGTTCTTGAATAGGTTGCCACTGCGGATCTTCGTGCCTATGTGCCTGTCTTGGACCGCCTCGCCACTCCATGTGTACGCACTGGCTTCTAGAAGGTATACTCTTCCCAGGGGAAGATATCAAACCGCTCTGGCTTATTGACAAGCGCCCTTACCCACCTATCCACAATGGCCTTTCGCTCGTCCGGACACAGCAGAATATAATATAACGACAACACCTTCGCCACCATAACTACATTATGCTCATTGGCTCTGAATGACCCGAGCAGAAACTGTTCCCTAAGCTTGTCTAGCTTGTGTGCACCAGTCGGACGTATAACTGTGTTGTAGAAACCATCATCCGTCGGGGCAGGAGCATTTCAGGGTCGAACTCACTATCCCCAAACCTCAAACTGGTTACAAGTGCATACTCATGGCGCAAAAATCTTATGTGGCGTGTCCCTATTCGAAACCAAAACTCAAAATCTCTAGCACTGGGCTTCACTACCTCCCTCAGTAATAACAAGTGTACTCCCACCTAAGGAAAAGAAGGCAAGGGCTGGCAATCCAGTAGGTGCCCAAAACAGCACCTCCAGAGTGTATCGAGTTCCCCACCACCAGCCAGTTCAAGTTCATTTTTTATCTCTTCAAATATCTTGAAACGAACATAACTAATATCAGTAGCCCTCCGGTTCCGGATATCGGGCCTTTTCTAGGGCCACAAAACCTACATAAACGTAAACATCGGATTATTGAATATGGAGTGTTAAGGAGTTATTGTGGAAAATGTCATGTATGATATCGTGTGTCATTGTTAGCATGTCGTGTAGCATAGCATGCAGTACATTGTCGTGTATAATAATTGTTACATCGAAATTCATCATATATCTTACTCGTGTATCATAACATATCTATGTCGTGTATAATGCCATGTCGTTTACACAACCATGTCGTGTATATTAACCTTCAATCGTGTATCATCATTATACATCTTTAAATGGTAAATGGCGTGTCTCATATTGCATGTAAAGTCGTGTATCATACAATTTGAGTTCCTGTATCAAATTATGAGGTCGTGTATTATATAGTCATGTATCAAATAATGAGGTCATCTAGAATGAGGTTGTGTGTCATACAACACGAGGTCGTGTATCATACAATATGAGGTCGTGTGTCATACAACACGAGGTCATCTAGAATGAGTTTGTGTGTCATATAATATGAGGTCGTATATCAAATTATGAGGTCGTGTACCATACAATGCCGCGTGCCATATAATACGTGGTCGTGTATCATATCGTATGAGGTCGTGTATCAAATAATGAGGTTGTCTATAATGATTTCGTGTATAATTTTGTCACTGCATATGAATTCATCTCGTGTATCATATAATTTATTATGAATTCAGGCCGTGTATTATCTAAACAGGTCGTGTATCATTTATACAGGTCGTGTATCAACTAAAATGTCGCATTTCTTACAACTAAGGTACATCGTGAATCATTTCAACAGGTCGTGTATTATTTACGCACATGTCGTGTATCAACAAAATAGGTTGTGTATCATATATTACATACAACATCTTTATATAACAGTCCCTAAATCATCTTCTCCACCAATTCATCTTCTAAAACTTAGCAAAAAATTTACAGAGCAACACTGGAGTTTTCTTTGATGTACTTAAAAACTTGTCTAACCTCTTCCGCTTCCGGTAAAGTATCATTTGCAGGCGGCGGCGAGTTCTCGGGCGACTATGCCGGCAAAATAGTAACTTCACCGCCACGCTCAGGCGCATCGCCGACAATACTTTCGGTTGCCTTTGGCAGATTTCCATTAAATGTTAAATGGACAATTTGGTGAGTATGATGCACAAAATGGTGAGGAAATGGACAAAATATATTAAGTGGAGCAAACTGGCTGTGAGTCACAGCAGTGGTGGCTTTAATTTAGCCGAAGAAAAAATCTGAGTAAAATGAACGTTGTGGGTATATTTGCATTTTTCGAATTCAAAGTTACAAAAAAGTTTTTTTAACTTTCTGAATGGGTACAGTGGCCCATTACCACATAAATAATTTATAAAAATCACCAAATAACTAGTGTTCATCTAGAATATTGGTACACTGGAACAACTTAATGACTAAAAATTTGTAATTAATTTCTTACAACATATCTCAATTAATATTGTTTCAAATTCAAATCAATCCTATTATATTGTCTCTAAACCTCACTTTTGAGTTTCTCTCTAATTTCGATGGAAGTGGTTGTAGCCGTGTAGAAAGTATAAAACTGATATTTGCCACTTTGAATTTTAAATTGTAAACTTACCCACTTCTCAAGTGAACACCCTGAAATACCCCTCATTTATTCCCTTCTGGCCCACCACTCCCTCACCCACACGAATCACAAACACATTTCTCCCATTTTTTTTATTCCTGACGACTGTAATTGGAGAACCCCCTCTCGACGAGCATTTTGTGTCACATTCCGATGACAACCACCGGCCATAAACCAATCACATTACCGGGTTAGTAACACCGAATCACACTATTTTATATTAATCTAAATATTTCGATTTCCAGATTTGAATATGAATTTAGATTCCCTCCTGCCGAATTTGTTAGTTCCATGTCGTGGATTAATTATAATGTTTGTATTATATAACTGATAGAATTATGGCGTGTATGATTACATAATTATTTGTGCATTATATTTGATTTTGTTTTGATATGTTGTCGTGCATGTAAATAGGAATGATAATATTTTCTTGTCTTGCATCATGTATGATGCACAACAATTTTTTGGTGGCTTTTACATAATGTTGTGTATGATTTATTTATTCCTAATCGTGTATGTTCGAGTCACAGTTTTTCTTGTAAGTCATGCATCATGTTTTGGAGTGTCTAATGCACGACTTGATGCACGACATTATGGATGATATCATGGTTATCATGGACAAATCATTCATGACCTATAGGATATCGTGCATCTTGTTTTGAACAACAGGATGCACAACAACATGTAGTACCACCACGTAATACACAACTGTTTGCACAAGATGCACGACATTATGATATCGTGTATCATATTATCTTGCATGATTTCAGACATAAGTGCATGTCGTGTATCACAAATCGTGCATGATCTTTTTATCATTCATCATGTAAAAGATGTTGGGAAGTGTAGGTTGTGCACTACCTCATGCACGACTCATCGTTAGTCGTGCAGGACATTATGCACGATTTACGAATCATACACAAATTTCAATAGAGCTCGTTTACGATGACCGAAATTATGTGTTCTCTAAGTCATTATTTAAAAGTAATATTATGGTTATTATTATTTTTCTATTACTAATTTTTTTTTATTATCACTAATTTTCATTATTATTGTAATTAATATTACTACTGTAACTATTATTATTATTATTATGTAGGGGTCAATGTTATTGAAATATAAAAATAATTAAATATTTATAGACGAAGTAATTAATGTTTAGTAACGAGTGCAGAGATGATATTTTTGCCAAGATACTAAGTACATGGACTATGAATAACCATATTATATTTAGGTATTAGTCATATAACGATAAGAATAAATAATTAATTGTTTTATTCTATATTAAAGTTACAAATGGGTTGGGAAAAGATTTTTTTTCATTTCAAAGGACATTGGGAGAACCTTGAATATGTAGGGGGCGACTTAGGGATGTTGTCGGTCTCTTCCCAGGAGGTTAGCTATTCCAATTTGGTGGACAATATAATGTCCATTCTCCCAATGGATTTGAATAATGTGTGTCCCATACTCTACTCCTTTGATACAAGTGGGAGTAAAGTAGTTTAGTGGATAGTAAAGAACGACACAGACGTCAATTTTCTATTGCAAGCGAACGAGGAACCCGTACTCTTTGTTACATTAAAACCGCACCTGAGCTCAGATGTGTTTGAATTAGTCGGATTTTCTCGATACAGAGATTGTCGGCCTTTTTCCACTCAGCAGCTACACCCTATGTGCACAGACGAGGCGGGCCCTAGTACTATTCCACCGAATGTTGCTTCTAGAAGCCAATATTTTGTTGTTAATCTAGGCGATCCTGATTGCTACCCTTTTACAAGTAACGACATAGACGATCATGATTTAGGGAATAATGAATGTCATGTTGTTGAGGTCGATTATTTCGATTTTAAGGCATTCGATAGTAACAAGGAGTATGGTGTAGCAGCCCGAAAGAATTCACAATCGTTCAGTGATTACTATGGTTTCCGGCGTTGCATTGTGCAAGTGGATTATGAAGGATTTGTTGATGTTAATGATTCAAGAGAACCCAATACAAAGGCAAAATTTGATCGTAAGGCAGACGACACCGACCACAAGAGTAATGGTTCAAGTCCCCATCCCTCCAAATATTGGGTAATTCCGGCCATGGGTAATGAAGACTCACCGACGCTCAACGATGAACCTTCGATTGCCTCCTCCAAAGCCTTAGTGGAGGGATCCATTTACGATTCTAAGAGTGAGTTCGTGTCAGTAGTGGGGATGTACTACCTTCACAATTCAGCTGAGTTCAGGGTGGTTTGGTCATGCAAGGCACATTATCGCTGCAATTTACAAAACAGATAAGTGTTCATTCACTTTAAACGCAGATGGGAAAGAAGGTGTTTAGAGAATTTGGAAATTGATCGAGCACGATTGTGTCTTAGACTCTAATCGTAGTGCACCTTGAAGAGTGCCAACGAAGGTCCTTTGTAGTTACTGTCAAAAGGATCTAATGTTTGAGCGGTCCACACTCATTCCATGGCAGATGATCGCTGAGTTGCGTAGGGACCATTCGGTGAAGTTCGGTACGACTTGACACTTAGGCATAGGAATTGCATGTATGCTGCGATCTACGAAGATGTCAAAGAGTCATTTAGGATGTTGCCCGAGTATGTTCATTATCTAAAACAAGTGAATCCCAGTACAAAAGCCAAATTTGTGTATGATGCCCAAGAGAGGTTCCAATACGTGTTCTATGCACTCGAGGTGTCCATATCTGGATTTTCATATCGCCAGCCTATAATTGTAGTTGATGGTGCCCACTTAAAAGACCCTTACAAAGGTACAGTATTTTTTGCAGTTTGCAAAGACCCGAACAACCAAATATTTCCCTTAGTTGTTGGCATTGAAGTTGTTGAATCAGAGGACTCGTGGGAGTGGTTTTTGAGTAGACTCAGAAAGGCATATGGATGCCACCCACAACTTCTTATTGTATCAGACGGGCATCCAGGCATAAGTGCTACAATTAAGACAGTGCTTTCTACGGCAACGCATGGGTTGTGTTGTTATCACATTGGGAAAAACCTAGACACGTTCGGTCGGCAAGTCGTTGGTTTGTTTGAAAAAGCATCCTACAAATATACTGGAGAGGAGTTCGAGAAGGCATTTAATGTTATCAGAGTTGCATCTTTGAGTACCAAAATTCCTAAGCATTGGACAAGGGCTTTGTGTCCCGTTAGAAGGTACAACATCATGAGTTCTAATATTGTGGAGAGTTTCAACAACCGAATATTGCAAAGTAGAGAGCTTCCTGTTTACTCCGTTCTTGAGATGATCAGATGGATAATAGGCTAGTGGTTTGTCGATAGAAAAAACACAGCTGCTGCAATGCTCGGTCCACTAACTAACAACGTGGCTACAACACTACTTAAGATCGTCCATGCAGGATCGAGATTTACTGCTGAGCAAATCGACGCATCGATATTCAGGGTTGAATCGAATAGGAGAGTTTTTGTGGTGAATCTTAGGCTAAAGATATGCATCTGCAAGTTCTTCCAACAACATATGTTCCCTTGTGCCCATGCAACAGCCGCGATAAGGTTAGTTGCACTGGCAAGTACATATAAAATTTTATAATAAATATGTCTATCAAAAAAGTATATTGTATCTCAAACACCTTCATTGACATTAGGAAGGTGAAGCACGATCAACATGAGTACGTGCATCCATGTTACAAGATTGATAGCCTTCGTCAGATATGGTCTGCCGTCGTCCATCCATTGTTGGATCCAAGCCAGTGGGACCCACCTCAGAAAGTAAAGGACAAGGTGTGTCTAGCCCGAGAAAAGCCAAGACAAGCAGGTCGACCTAAACAGAAGAGATATCCCTCTGGGCGGAGTAATCTACGCACCAAATGCCTCAAGTATGCGGGCAATGCAAGGAAGCTGGCCATATCATAAGTAGGTGTGTGTGCGCTAATAGAACCATTTGAAGTTAGCGATGTTGCGAATTCAGCCTCAGTACCTAAGAAGGAAAGGAGATGCAGTGTTTGTAGGGAGAAGGGTCACATAAGACCCAGATGTCTCACTTATTTACAGTCACTACGTGGTGGCAAAGGAATCAATCTTAATGAGGCTATTCCCAAACTATGAGGAATAAGTACCATTTTTAAGTATTTATTCAAGTCTAGAACTCTTGTGTTTGGTTGTTGATTTATCATACGAGACTGACTTGGAAACAAAATATAATTTTTGCTTTTTTCGCATGTCTAATTAGGAAAGCATTTTTGGAATACCCGATAAGGACCACTTCATTTTCAGAATAAGTTTTTATAACACAACATGAGGATGCTGGTGTAGTGCTTATGATTTGGGACAACATGTCCAACACAATAGTTTGTTTAATTCTAATTGACAATGTAATTGCCAAATTTTTTTATGTATGTGTTCCGCATATGTATTCTAATCATGTTTGGCTAATGTCAGTGTTGGTCCTTATTATTTTTCTTTGTTTCTTGATGTTGGTAATTGATGAATATACTATTTGGGATATTTTTCTATGAACTACATGAATGTATTCATGTTTTGTTGGTACGTCATGTTATTCATTGTTAATTGCACGCTAACATAGCCTCTTATCCAACTTGTATAAAATGAGCGACGAGGAGGGTCACTACATCGATGGCACGAAGCCATTTTTCGACATATCACTCGGGAAAACCGAGGTCGCTCCGCACAATTTCATGGTGAGTAACATATTACATTAGATTTTTTGGTTAATGGTTATTTTTTATGTTTTGTTCACATTATGTTATTGTTTTGTACCTTTAAATTTGTAGAGGATTCCTACTGACGTTGCGACCCGCCTCCAGCGTACCACCATTGAGTGCACTCTCCTGTTTCGCCGGGACTCTTGGAAGGTGTCCTACCATGGTGATCAGGTTATTCCCAAATTTGGGAATAATGGCTGGAAGGAGTTTATTGTGGGAAATGGCCTGAAGAAAGATGGCATCCTTGTCTTCTCTGTTGAGGACATGGACGAAGGCTCCATCACCTTTAGGGTGCAGCAGATCACTCACCAGGTCCAGAGCTAATGAAGCATCTTATCGAGATGGGTAAGATCAAGGGTGGACCGAGTAGATCTTCACTATCCGATGCAGTGATCCTCGATTAGTTTTTATCATTTCTAAGTTTGAAATAATGTTTGCTACTATGCAATGCCAAACTCTACCATAATACGGGTTGTTTGTATTCCTGCTACAATGGACTAGAGAAGGTTATTTTAGTTTATTCGTTCGTAGACTTTTAATGTTTGCGGTTATTAATTTTGTTTGTTTGTTGTTTACAATAAACAATATATTAGATGAACAATTTGTAAAAAAAAAAAAAAAAACATAGTTTAGGTTGCGTAGTGGACGATAAAACATAGGACTTAACAACAAAATAAAATATTTAGTGATTGACTAAAAATTAAAACATAACAACTGCAAGGGAAATTATTTCATTTTACAGTAGTCTAGAAACTTTGCAGTTTAATTAGGGTCGTTTTGATTGAAAATCATCTCGATAACTCGAAATCTAGATTCTCCTTCATTTTGGTATGCGTAAATAATATCACCATCCTCAATAATCCAAGTATCCCACTGTTCAGACGTGGCTAAAACCTTGTTTGATAACTCCATCCATGTAACGTCTGCTGTGTTGAGAAGTTTACGAAAGAGCATATACCTTAAACGTAGTGTTTCGACCCTGATCTTTACTTCTTCATGACTGAAAATTCTTGTTGGTGAAAATTGTTCCTGTAGGATACATACAGCACCAACGATACTCATGTGATTTGGGTTGTCCAATTTAGGCGACCAATACCCGAAGTCTCTCTCTCGACTCAAGTGATGTAAGAGGCAGTCATCCATTTCCGGTGTCCAATCGGTTTCACCATAGAAATATGGTATGGGGATAATGAGACATGCATTTGGGAGGCGCAATGAGATGATATCAACTTAATTGAGGGTACCTATGTAGCTTGGTATTAAAATGGTTGAATACATTTATAGCGGTGAAACTACTTGAAGGATACATGTATATTGTGACACCGGTGAATTAACGAGGATGTTTGTGGCATCCACCTCTCTCGATAAGTTATTTATTTTTTTAGAATGGTGCAGGAATATCTTTTATTGCAAGTGGCGACAAGAACTAAAACCAAGTAATGACCCTCCCAAGATCCACACAGTATGATTTGTAGGATATCGTGACTGCAGAGAATCATACTATATTGATATGACTAGTCCATGGCTCCGTAAATTGTGGCTTTATCAAATTGAGTTGTCCAATCAATGTTGTATTTTCACAGTGCTCATTTAAATTTTCTATTTTCTACAAGGTGACATAATTTTCCTCTATAAATAGGTGTTACGTTGGCCGTTTACATTCATACATTTTTTAGTAACAGTTTAGGAGAAAAATTAGTGACAATGAGTTCTTCAAACTTACCCGCAGGCATGGCCCCAGGTTAGATGCATACATATGGGACGTCCAATTGTCACCCGACTACCTATTGGTAAGAGTAGTATGCTTAGCTATCATTTTTTTTTTATTATTATTGGAATTAGTAATGATTAATAGTGAACATTGTGTGGACAAAAATACCGACTCATGTTGTGCCATTATTACCACGTAAGAAAGTTGAAGCCATGTTCAGGTACTACAAACGTGGGTGGCAAGTTTGATATTTGGGAGATCACGAGACACCGATGTTTGACAAAGCTGGTTGGGCAAGGTTGTGGAAGACAACAACATCACGCGTGATATGACGTTGAATTTTGAAGCTGCCTAAATTAACGAGAACTCGATCTTTTTCAAGGTTTTGAGATGCCAAAGGCAGATGAAGACATCCTCCGTTTCATGGCCAAGCATCATAACTATAAGCCAACGCCTCCAAGCGTTGCTCATCTGGATATCATGTCCGCGCGGAGCACTGAAATAACAAATGACGCCTTTGTTTGTTTGCAGAGACACCTCCTTATATCACGGGGGGTCGAGTTATGCCCTAAGTTATGTGTACTAATTTTTAAAGAAAGTATTAGCCACCTAGTTTTTTTTTTTTGTTTCGGGTATTTTGTTGAATAATCGAACATGTTATTTTGTATGTTCCACGTGGTTATCAATGAATTTCTATTTTCTGTAGTATTTTACATAGGTAATATTGACATGTGAACATGTGGTGTAATTTATAGTGAACACCAAAAATACAATATAGCAACAACAAAATTACTGTAAAGGCTAAATATTAATTAATTGAAACATATAAATGAACACATAATTGGGACATACGACTGTTGTACCTTACATCAACCCTTGAACACATTGGGTAAGAGCCACTGAAGGACACAGTAATCCACAACACAGATGTAAGGACTGAAGTAAGGGTATGTTTGGTTGGTGCTAGGGGTGGCTGGGACACTGTTGGCTGTAGGTAGTGGCTTAAGTTAGTGGTTGGGAATGTTAAAGAGTTATGTTTATTTGGGTGGTTGAGGTAGTGGTTGTAGTGTAGGATATAATTTTAAATTGTAAAAGGTGATGTGATGTGTATAAGAGGTTGTTATTAATGATTGGTTTAATGATTAAAGTAGTATTGAGATATGCGATTGATTGATGATGTGTATGATTGTTGATAGGTGATGTTTAGTTGTTGTTGGGTTAAAATTATTTATATTTGATAGTTTTTAATATGTTAAATGGTTATTATATAAATAAAAATATTAATGTGAGTAAAAAACATTTTGGAGTAATTAATTTTAATTAAAATTAAAAAAACGTGGAAAATATATAAATTGACATTTATCTTAATTATTTATTATATTTTATTTATTTTCATTTTTTTCCGAAAAAAAAATTAATTATTTTTTTCGTTCAGTTTACTAAATTTGAATTACTAGTTTCTGAACCTTTCAAATAAATGTTTTATTCATTTTTTTTTACTTCTTCGGAATGAATAAATATGATATTTTTTAGTATGTTAAATGATTATTATATAAATAAAAATATTAATGTGAGTAAAATACATTTTTACGGTAATTAACTTTAATATAAAAAAATACGTGGAAAATATATAAATTGACATCTGTCTTAATTATTTATCTTCTATTTATTTTCATTTTTTTCCCAAAAAAAATAATTAATTATCTTTTTCATTCAGTTTACTAGATTTGAATTACTAGTTTCTGAACCTTTTAAATAAATATTTTATTCATTTCATTTTTCTTCTTCGAAATGAATAAATATGATATTTTAAAGAGTGATGTTTGTTTGGATGGTTGAGGTAGTGGTTGTAGTGTAGGATATAATTTTAAATTGTAAAAGGTGATGTGATGTATATAAAAGGTTGTTATTAATGATTAAAGAGAAAAGGGAGGGTTTAGGGGTGGTTGTGGCAAACCACGAAAACAAATATAGGTAAGGGTTGGGCCATCCCATTTGGGGTTGTGCCAACCCTAACCAAACATACACTAAGTGTTTTTTTAGACTTATAGCCTTCAATATGATACATTATGTCAAATAAAAAGTAATGTGTCAGCATCCATTCTTCAGCAAAAATGCCTTGGGAGAAGGACAAATACACACACTATCAGCTTGTGTGCAGTCCAATCATGTGAACGCCTATTTAACTCACATATGGCATAAAGTAATTTGCACAAAAATACAGAGGTATGCGTGACGATGATAGTGGCACATCCGATGATCTAAAGCTAGTTTTTTCGCTCTCCTTAGATGATGAACATGTTTCACCAGACTATCTAATGGTAAAACCTCTTTACTCATCTTTCTTAGTTCGAGAGGCTTCACTGTTTGCTTTAATAATTAGTATTGATGGTTACATCTCAATACTGTTTAAAATAGACATTTCCCAATCACGTCGTAAGGTAATTGCCAAGGGCAGCAGTGGAAGCTACTCTTTTGTCTCGCAGGAAGCACTGGCAAATAAAATATCTGGGGATCCATTAACCCAAGATTTAGTCAAATCGGTTGGGGGAGGTTTATTGCTGACAACGGACTAGGCATCGAGGACACCATATTGTTCTACGTGGAGTGTAGCGAATTCGATTCACTTATATTCCAACTACACAAACTTATGTTGCATGACCCTGATTTCCTAGAACTCATTACATAATCGGGCGACGATTGAGGAATGCCAGATTTCCAAAAAATCTTATGTACGTCGCCGCAAGCCTCAGGATAATGTATTCAACATCATGAAGAACACGCACTACGTATTTCAAATCATGATGTATAATAATAATAACTTCATATAATTAGTTTTGTTTGATAGCATAAATTTCCCTTTTAGACACTCTTATTTCCCAATATTGTTGTATGATTGGACAAGACTGCACAATCAGCCCCCTCCCCCCCTTCAAAAAAAAAAAAAAGAAAAAAGGAAAGAGAAAATAAATACTTCTAAATCTATCTATGCAATACAATATACATTGACATTAAAACATCATGGAGTGACACAACGCATAAAACAGATAGAGAATGTCTAGGGAAAAAAGGGTGTATTGTCTATATTTGGATGTACTAAAGGTTGGTTTAATTAAAAAAAAAAAAAAGTCAAAATAAGTAAAATAATTAAAACTATAACACACAAACGAGAGAGTACCAAATCGAACCACAAGTTCAAATGTACAGTGCTGCGATGTCAATACCAAATAAGGTACTAGTCATCCAGGGTGTCCTCTCCTGTGCTAAATCTGTAAAAGGAGAGGGCCATATGGCGCCTTGTCGCTACAATGTCCCTGCATACAACCCTAGGATTGATCGACTTTTGCAAAATGCTTTCAACCTGCAACACTAATGGATCGACATTACATCTGATGTCCTCCTGGTACACAAATCTAACCGGTGAATAAGAGACCTCCCAAACAGGCAAGGCGAAAAAATTCTCACTATTGGTACAATCCGGACACTGAACACAAGGCAGCTATCACGCGATGCATGGGAAAAGTGGCAACACACAGGTGATCTAGGTTGACATTTGAATCCCGATGCACACGGATTCATATAACACAAAATTACACTTTGCAAAATCTAGCCGAACAACAACCCAATGATCGTCTAGGTTCCACACGCTTATCACCTATGACCAGCAGTAAGGCCTATTAAAAAAGTGAAGGGCTTAATTAATTACTAACTGCATCCAACTCCACCTACGACTTCACATCAGCCCAATTAGGCAAACACCCTAGCACGTACTCGACCCAAGGCTGAATAGAGTCATATGGCATCTCCTCAGGGTCCTATTCGCTATAAATCACATGTGAGCATCCTTGTGTAGGTTGTTCCATATTGCCGTCAAACCCATATGTTCACGGCAGACATTATTGAATGGAAGTTACAAAAATTTACAGAATAGAATGATGTACTATTTAATTTACTTAAGACTTTTATAAATAATGTTGGATCTATAATTCCTACACGACCATCCCACTCAGGACTCACGGTCATGCCAGCTAAGTCCCGGTAACTCTATAAAAGTTCCAAATACGCACATATATGCTACATGTACGTAAATATGTTTGTCATTTGCAAGGTCAATACAACTACATAAAAATTTGGTAGATAAAGCAGGGTTATAACCGTTATCTCTGCGTCAGTGTTAATCATGGTCTCGAACCACTCAAAGTTCACCCCTCGTCCTATATCCACGTTCATCATGCGTCAAAGTGGCATATGGTAGGTATGGTTATTAACTCAGGAACAAAATTTATAACGTAACAAATAGATTTCAAGAAAATAACCTGTACTCACAAGCTGTCAGGGTCCTTCAGGTACTCTTCAAACTACCCATGATTTGCGCTTGCAGGCCTGATATTCTCTGGCCGGAAAGGACTCCGTAATTCCAGACCGGGACGTCTCCCCCGGACTATCCTCACATCCAAATCATGCTCTCGGACAGTGCCTACCTGGGGAATAGCCGCAGGCGCATCTAGGGACTCGGACCCAATGTTGTCCACCACTTCTTGGATGGCGGCATCTACTGGGTTAACGACGGTCGAGGAGACACCGGCTCTCTCAAAAGCCGGTACCAGATCTCGGGCCAAGGGTGACTCATTGGGACTACATGAACCTGGAAGCTGATCGTGATGCCTAGCATCCTGACGGTGTGGGGCAAGGGGCACTCGAGAACGGACTATATCAACTTCCAGAACGCTTGCCATGAAAGCCGAAAGGCCTTCTTCGGTGGGGTCGTTCTCCTAGAAGAACATATCATGCACTAGCTTTGGGAGGTCTACTCTAAATGACTCAAAATTTAGATCCACATACTTCTGAAGGTCTTCAACCGCTTCAAACTTCTTGTCCGCATGCTTCTTCAAGTCCTCAAAGTAGCCTTTCATATCTTCTCGAAGCTCCTCGTGCAATGTCTTTAGGCCACTCACACAAGGTGTCGACTTTTCACCTCTGCTCGTCTCGTGCTAGCTCGTGGTACATCCGAACAAAAGTCATGACCAAGTCCGATTCCACCCGAAGAATCTCCCTAAAAAAAACTAGTACTATCACGGTCCGTCCTATATCAGTGCTGCAAATCTTCCAGATCATCCTCAGAACGGGCCTGTATATATGAACACCGATGTCCTCTTCATTTACTGGTGTGTCCTCCGATATCCTCTTCATAAAAACTAGTACTATCACGGCTGGTCGTGTTTGTCCTCTAGCACGCTTGGTTGGCCGACTATGTTCATCACTATCATCGCCGCCGACATCTCTCGCCCTACAACTGTTACCCTCGATTGGGGGGAGGGTTAGATCCCTCACCAACCACTTCCCTCGGAATGCTCCCACAACACCTCTCCCACGATCTCTCTCACGAAAGGGTTGTTCGTTAACCCGGTCCGGTCCCGCATCCGCATCCGACTGACCTTGCGGATCATCAACAGCAATTGAACGTCTATTGCCTCTCCATTCCCTATGAACGCATTGGCCAAGGCACAAATCAACAACTACATCTGAATCCCTAAGATAGATGGCCCCCTCCTCCTCCGACATTGGAAGTAGACCTTCGAAGCATTCTATCTATATTGCAGCAAAGCTCGTTAATGTAGGTCGAGGTAAACAATTACGCTAAACAACATTAAAATAAGAAAAGTCATTAATAAAAACTGTCCTCTGAATTAAATAATTCTAACACATTATCCCTCTGTCCGACACTCATTGTCCAACAGACAACTCTAGGGCACTGTGGGAGCGAGGGGAAAAGGGCAGTAGACGACCAAACTTCATCCCGAATATATGTATGGCCTCAAACGCCCACGTCTGAGAAACAAAATATTATTATGATATGAGGCATTCCAAAAAACAAAAAGTATATTGGAAAGGGAATAAGACATTCCAACAAATTATAAAATCATATCGAAAAAGCCATATTGGACCCGTAAAAGTGATATGTGGCTAGTTTATTCTTCCGGACGAGGTCGGGCAGTGACTAAGATAATGGGCTAGCTTTTGGAACGTGTACTTGCCCCAGGGGAAGGACTCAAACTTTTCTGGCTCATCGACCAGAGCACAGGGGAAGGACTCAAACTTTTCTGGCTCATCGACCAGAGCACACATCTGTTTCTCGACCGAGGCCTTTCTCCCATCGGGGCACAGAAGTATGTATAGGACCAACAACTTTGCCACCGCAACAACGACATGGCAATTGGCCCGGAAATATCCGCTGATGAAGCTGTCATGAAGATCATCCAGCTTATTCACTCGAAGTGTCTTAATAACATTATTTTAAAAACCGTCAGCTACCACGGCCGGCGCATTTTCAGGATCAAACTCATTATCCAAAAAGCTCAGGCCGGTAACAAGTGCGTATTCAATGTATGAGGATTCCCGACCCGAAACCAAAACTCAGACTCACCGGCACCCGGTTTTATAACCTCTCTCAATAGTAAAGAGTGGATTCCCTTCTGGGGCAAAGATGTCGAGGTTCTACACTCTAGGAAGTGGCCAAAACATCCACTACGGAAACTCTGCACAGCGTCACCACCGGCGAACTCGAGTTCACTTCTAATCTCATCAAATATATTTAGCCGGACATAAGTATTAATGGTGGCAATCCGGTGCTATATATCCGGCCTTTCCTAAGTCCACAAGTTCTACATACCAAACAAAAACATGCAAAATACATTAAAGAGGGAAAATAACAAAACATACGTCGTGTAACAACTTGTCTACTGGAAATTAAGTCGTATATCATTGAAGATTATGTCGTATATCATTAAAGTTGTGTTTGAAACTTATAATAGTAAAAACATCACTAATTAAGTCGTGCATCATTACTGATTATGTTGTGTATCATACTGGAAATTATGTCGTATATCATATTGTAATACATGTCGTGCATCAATATTTTGGTCGTGTATCAAAGGTATGTCTTTTATCCTAAACATAGTCTTGCATCATTAACTATGTACAGTATGACAAATATGTCGTGTATCTAATTGTGAATAGCAACTTACAAATTGTCGTGCATCAAAACTAATGTCGTGTATCACTAGTACGTCGTGCATCTAATTGTCAAAACCAAATTACAAATAGTCGTGCATTAAATTCGTGCAACATTACATATGTCGTGTATCATAATAGCAATTTTTAATCAGTTCGTCTATTACATTGTCCTAGTTTGTCATGTATCAGACATGTGTTTCAAATAAGTTGTGTATCTTACATCAATTTTGTGTATTTCATTATTGTCGTGCATCATGTTGGGGAAAAGTCGTGTATCAATTCTCAATTACATAACAAGTATTACATTATAGTCGTGTTTCATGTATTACAGTGATGTCGTGCATCATATTTGAACCTAAATCCTACAGGCCAAAATTCAAAGTCATGCATCTTGCCTCCCCCAAAACTGTTCATCTTCCCCAACTGATTCTACAGATTTACAGCCAAATTTGACAGACAGTATAAGAACACTTCAATAACATCCGTGGATTTAATTCCAGAGGTTAAAGCCTAACCTCTTCAGGCAAGTCCATCGCCGCCGTAGTCGGTGAGATCTCCGGCTGATTTAACTGTAAAATGGGTTGCCCACCAACATCCTCGGAAGTAGAAGCTTCGCCAGCTCTTCAGTCTTCGGCGCCGGCGTGGCTGGGATGTCGGTCAACGCCAGTCTCATCCATGATTTTTTATTTATGTTTTGATTTACAACAGTGATATACGACGAGTGTGATATGATGTATGATTCACGAAATTCAACTCATTGTTTCCATATATCACAGCCAAATGACAATAAAAACTACCTAACAAAAAGTTAGGGCAAAATTGGTAATGTGGGTATTTTTGTAATAAAAGAGTTAAAGTGGCAGAAAGAGTTTGCCACTTTCTGCATGGGCCTACGGTCCCATTACCACTAAAGTAATTTTCTCTCCTGATTACTTTAAAGTAAAGACTCAGCGCATCGCTCCGACCCTTGCCCCTGCGTGAATCATGATCTTTTGAAGTATATCAAGTTCCTTGTCTTTCTGATGCAGGCAAAAACAAGAACAATGATACGTGAATAAAAAAACTTGTTGATTATAAAAATACATGAAAAGAGATATAAAGTGGGAATAAAACCAATTTTTTTATATCAATATATCAAATCAACTATCTAATATAATATTGCAGACTCATATTTATAATAATTGAACATAGAACCCTAGTAACAATAAATCACTACCATAATAGTTAAAAGGAAACAAATCAAAACAATATTCTTAAAGAGAAATTAATCAAATATAATACATGCTAATAATACATCTAATCAAATTTTCTAATCTTATCTAAATCATTCTTCTCTCCTTGAAAGCGATTCGTCATCAAATCATGTAGGTTGTGTATGTGCGAAGACGGGCTGGAACATCTTTATAGTCATGCATCCAGGGAGCAACAATAGCTTCAAAAACTTGGGGGCCACGTGAACAAAAACCTGAAAAACAAATGCAATAGCCACAATCATGGAGGGGATCGGAGGTGTTTTAGCCTTGAAGACGAACACATCTAAAACTCAATCAACATATTCTTCATTCGCCTTCTCATCATTAAAAAATTGTGGTTGATCACAACCACCATGGAAAACCTCCACACAATCACCAACAATTTCCTTGTGAGAAATTATATCTTCGATCTCTTCGTAAAAGTTGGTGGGGCATCGTAGCCATCCTCACCAATCTCTTCCGAGAACGAGTAACACATATCCGTTGGGGCAAAATAGATCATCAATAATAGTGATACCTGGATCACCCTCCTCATCGAAAATTGGTGGCCTATTATAACCATCATAATCAGATGCCAACAAATCGATTTGTTAGATGGTTTGATTAAAATTGTATGTGTGCATCTCCACATCAAATATAGTATCAAAAACTAGTTGACACCTAGGAATCATCATCGAGGATCGTAACTGGTCTCCGATTACCAACTGATGCAAGCAGAAATGAGAACAATGATACGTGAGTCTAAATCTGTTGATTCTAAGAATACCCGAAAAGAGACATAAATTGGGAATAACACCGTTTTCTTATATTAATATACGAAATCAATTATCTAATACAATATCGTAGACTCCTATTTATAATTGAACCTTGAACCCCAGTAACAATAAATAACTAAATAGTAAAAGGAAACAAATCAAAAAAATATTCTTATAGATAAACTATATCAAATTTAATATATGTTAATAAATAGTACATATAATCAAATCTTCTAATCTTAACTCAATCACTATCTTGTTGACTTCAAATGGAACCAAATTAAGATGCAGCTCTCAGAAAAAATAAAAATTACACCATCTTAGGAGTGACAATGCATACGCTCAGGCTAATATTGAGCATTCCATCCTTATCTCCATTCCCTATCTCAAATATCCTCTCCTGCTTAATTTTCTGGTTGAAAATTTGGGTCAAAGATAGAGATTCTAAGTTCGATGAACGTAATAATTGCGGGGATTCAGATTCTCTATTCTAATATTTTTAATCTCAAAATTTATTCATTTTTATTGCTGAAGTTAATATTAATGTTTTAAATAACAACACAACATATCAACAATAATCAACAAAAATAAAATTAGCATTTCAAAAGAAAAAAAAAACAATATGAATAATAAGTATAAATGGTGCCAATTAGTTGAAACATTAATGCCTCATTTAGTTTCATGTATTAGTTGGGATAATATTAGTTGTCCCAATTAATTTGGCGTTTGGTATTTTAGTTTATAGCCGGTATATGACAACGCACGCTGTAAAAATTAGTCGTCATATCCTTCCTCGATGGTGACAATATGTCGCGACCTGAAGGGTGAGATAATTTATCATCACCATTTTGCTATACTTTCTGCGACATTATTTAGGCAGTGAATAGACCTTTAAAAAAACTATCTGTCTATCACATAAGCCAAATAGATATGAAAATTTAAAGAGTGAGTCTTGTGTGTGAACGGTCACACGTATGACGGAATATACTTTTACAGAAAACATTGATACTTTTTGTAATACCTGCGCCTCTCACTACTCACTGGCCAATATAATTTTTTGCATTTCATGCATTCCATATTGTTATGTGCTATTTACGTGATAGTTTTATAGTAATTAATTTGTTATATTTATTACGTCATTTTATATTTTTGCGACTAATTTGGAGATGTTTAATTTGGTAGTCAACAACTCCCTAGTCTAAAATATCGGGACATGCTACAAAATTTAAGACTACACGTGACAAGTTTAAAATGTGAAATCCACCAAGTAATATGGGGGACAATTAGAAGTGTGTAGTAAATTATTGACGAGATAACAGGTAATTTCACTAAAACCATTCTCAATTATTTAGAATTTTTTTTAAAGTATTTTCGTAGATAACCAGCAAAATATCAAATTTAATCACTATATGAAATATCACTTGATAGAAAAAAAAAAAGTTAATTATAACTATGAATCCATAAAAAATATATATTACCAATTATTTTATTTAGTTAATTAACAAACTTAGTTTTTTTAATTCTACAAAAATTCGTGTAATACACGGGTTCTATACCAGTATATAACAAAATTTTGTCTTGGTTATCTTAATCCGATTAAGGCGGTGCACAGTAAGAGATAAGTATCAAGAATTTTGTATTACCAAGAACATTTATTCACTCCCACTTTGCCGACGAGGGAGCTTAACCAGGTAAATGATCATTAGTTTCTTTTCATCATTAAATTGTTTTATTTGTATATCAAACTGTAAATTAACACATAGATGCTGGATTGAATTAGAGTAGTATGGATGCAAGGTTTTAAATTAAGTGAGTAGTAATTAAAGTAATAGATATACTTACAAATATATATATATATATATATATATGCATGCAAGACGGACGAATTAATATCCATTTTAATAATTGGTAATCATGTGATCAACTAATCAAAATTGTAATCATAAGATAACTATTATCATTTTTTATCTTGCGTGTATTAAATCAACAATTGAGAAATCAATTTAATTGTGGCACCAGTTTGATGTTAGAATAATTTCTTATTAGTTAACTTCTATAGATTGATTACCACGGTGGGATAAGAAGTTTCAAAAGTTACTCCGGAGTAAAGGTAAGTAGAAATGCATCCTCAACTACAATGCTTGAACATAATATTTGTGTATATTATTTGTGATGACTGATTGTAATACGTGCACTTGTATCTTTTTATATAAAGTGTTTTATTCCATTAATAATAGTAAACTAGTGAGCATATCAGTCATGAGCATTAGCATTTGCAAGAATTTGCATGTGTACATGAGAGAAGCCAAAATAACATAATTTCATAAATTAAAAATGTTTTGGGGTTGGTCACCACTGGCACATTGAGAGTTATATATTATATATGGTGTCTCTCAGGATGCTTCCGGTGACAGGCGTGCACGCGGAAGAGGTTCCCACTTCAGCAACTTTATGATGATGGGTACGGGAAGAGGTACACTTTCCGGTGGACTGCAGGGGCAGGCAGGAGGGGGACCCCTAGTAGTCTCGGAAGGATAGCCACTTGGTCGTACCAACCATCAATGATATCTCGGGTGGACAATAAGGGGGGAGGAGGGATCCTTAGTAGTCACGAGTACGGCCAATAAGTGATATTTTGGGGAGGTTTGTGACAGTGACGAGAGCCAATTCCCACCAAATATGATTTTTCTTGAGAAAGAGTTGAAAGAAATGGTTTTGTATTGCATCTCATCATTCACGCATTTGTCATGCATGATTTCTGCTTACTGAGTTTTAGCTCACGTAGTTCTTGCATTGTAGGTGAGTTTGACTACGCATGAGCTCGTGGACTGATCTGGCATGCTGTTGGAGTTTCTACAAGTTCTGAAGCCCCCGTGTATATGAATGACGACCTGTGGGGCTAAACCTTGGACTCACTATGTTTTTGCTAGTGTTTTAATAATCGTTTTGGACATGTTCAAATTAAGGAACTTTAATATGTATATTTCTGTAAAAATGGTGTTGAATGGAGTGTGACACCTTTGTACTCGATCTGAATCTATGTAAATATGTGTAGGTGAGATTTTGGTCTTGAAGGAGTATTCTAAATCGTTAATATTGAAAAATAAAAATAAAAAAAATAAATATACAGGTTTTGTAAGGCTAAAAATTAGTATAAAATAAGTTTTACAAGGGTGGGTGTGACACTTTTACAGGAAAAATTGATACTTTTACTACATCGATACTTTTACAGATAAATGTGATACTTTTACTATAAAAAATGATAGTTTTTTTTGTTCAAAAAATGTGATACTTTTACAGATAAACGTGATACTTTTACCACAAAAAGTTATAATTTTTTCCTGTCACACCGTGTGACGGCCTTGTGACGATCACATACAAGTTTTTTCCAAATTTAAAACATAAAATAAAATTTATACTTCAAACTAAACATAATTAATAACGATAATGAATCGTGTAATACTTGGAAAAGAATTAAGGTTTTGGGATTTTTGTCAAAAATATATTTTTATTTAATTATTTATTTTATGTGCAGAAAATAAGATTTATGGTTGGAGAATTATGGATAAGGATTCAAAAGATATGGGAAGATATGGAAGAAGATTACATTCTTATCCAAAAATCTGTTACTTGGAGAGAAAGCTATGATTAGTTACTAAACTCCGCTATTTACATGAAAGAGTCATTCATTCAGCAGACATCGAATACGTGATTATATTTCAGAGAAGCAGATCAGTATCTTAGTATTCGACAACGTTATTTCCATTGAGTCAAGAGTTGATTTTCAGTGTTGTTATAATATAGTCTTCGAGTTGTAATAGTTTGTCAGTCTTAGCGTGTCAAGTAGAAGTGTCTTCGGGAGAAGCTACTTCAAGGCCGGCTCGGGGGAGTTCGTCCGACCTTCGTTGGTGTGTCGTGTCAGTGTCGAAGAAGTCGACGGAAGTCGCCGGATGTTGTTGATGATACAATAGGTTAGGTATAGGAGAGTGAGGTCTTCTTGTAAAACATAGTTTATTTGGCAATATTATCAATAACATAAAGCCCGAGGGGTCTGAGGGATTCACCCCCCTCTCCCCCCGTTTATATCGTGGTGTTTCTTATTCTGTTTTGTTGCTCCATTTTGAGTGTTATAACACTGGAGTGCAGTTCGTAGGAATTTCAATACTAACCCCATATTATCTATACTACCTTCTCAACTCAAAACCAAATAAAGTTGGATAGCTCAAGTGGCAGAGCATCTACTACCTAGGTCTTTAGTCCCGGGTTCGAGTCACCGTGGGGGAGGGGGGAGGGGAGGATTTTTTCTTTGTTCTTAGATTAGGAGAAAAAATTAAAAAAATTAAGTCTAAAGAAACAACTAACTAGTTACAAAAAATAATATATTTCACGTATTCATGTTGCGTGTATGTATGCATATATTAGATTTTAAAAATTAAAATAAATAAATGCAGAACGAGGAATTCTCGTTTTCTTAATCGTGACGGTGGTGTGTGCGAGGGAAGGGGGTGGAGCAAAAAAATCGTTCCCATCCCATCCCCATTAAAAAGAAACGGGGAATTCGCATCCCAACCCCGACAAAAAAATTATTAGAAATTCCCCAATCAATAACATTGGATTCAAATAGGAACGGGTTTGTGGCCACCCTAAACACTACAAGAAAATTTAAATTAAAGATAGAAATTAGTAACATATAATACCGGTCACTAAATAAACACGAAATAGAAAAAGAAAGGTGACAGAAAATGTTAAAAATTATTAGTATCCGAGTAGTGACAAAATATCAACTGAATATTAGATACGGATATAGCCGTCTCTATTCAATAGGTAATTCGTCCTCTAAATAGTAGAGACGGAAATTCCGTCATAAAATTTAAAGACGGAAAAAAATTGATCTTTAAATTTTAGAGACCAGCATTCATTTCGTCTTAAATACGTCACTACTTTAGTTTAGAGACAGATATCATGTATCGATCTCTAATTTGAATGTTTCTTGTACCGAAACCATTTCACTTGTACCAAAAAATAATGAACTCATACAATAGACTAACTCTGCCCATATATTATGTGGTGAAATGTCGGATTTATATCTATTATAATACTCTTGTAGAAAGTAATATAATTAATCCCTTTCCCTATGACCCTTCTTGGTTGTCATAATTTGTATCTTTATTAATTAACCCTAGAGATGGATCTATAAATTTATATAAACCCTAACATGCGCCTATAACACATAGGAGTTAAGGGATTCGACCTGATAGTTGTTTACACAAGAGGTCGATTTCTGATTGAATGATTTCTGACTCCCGTCTTAACCTTCTGGACTGTATCCCCTACTCAATCCTCAACGCCGGATGGACGACGAACTTTGAAGAATTCCAAGTGGGAAGAAACACCTTAAATCGCCGCCGCCTACTCTCTCTTTCTCTCTATTCAGTGATCTTTTTTAGTGTTAATTCTTCTTTTTCACAGAATGAGAGACCATGTATTTATAATACATGATTGAGTGTGGGCCAAGCCTGGTAGTTTAATTCCTTCTAGGATTAGAAATTTAATTCCTTATTAGGAATTTAATTCTCTATTCCTACTTGGACTAGGAGTCTATATGGGCCAGTCCAGGGATCAAATACAAGAAATAAAGATGGACCTAACTATGAATTAATTCTTCCTTGTTCAGCCCAGAACATAATTAATTCATAAATATTAATTCATTCCACTAGAGAATTAATACTGACTTACCCCTTTATTCCCGAGTTGAGTCGGGGCTTGAATTAGACTTAATTAATCTCCGTATTTAAGATATCGAATATCCATTAATTAATTAAAGCCTCTGATATCTTAAATTAATTAATTTCTTATTTATTCATTAAGTAGCACCACTCAACCTTATTATTGTACCTGAACTTAATCAACCTGCAGGGTTTAGTACAATAAACCTTTTGAGCTCCTTAAGGGGATATCATCATCCTGAACGGATATGGTTACTTAAATACAAATTACCAATTATTATATGCAAGTTGTTGTCACCCAAAATACATAGTATAAAAGTTATATCTTAACTCTTGCCCATAGTAAATCAAAGTGACACACAAACAAGCATTCATAACTGTAATCTTATTTAGGCTTTAGATTATTATAAGTCACCGAGATCTGTAGTTCTTCACTAAGGTCAGGCAGAAGAACATATCTCACTGTGATCCTTTCAATACGTAAATACGTACTAGTATAAGTAAATAGTCAAGATAAACTATTTCTACTTAATACTGCAGCCTAAACCAACAACTCGTCCTCAAGTTGTCTAAGCTTTGATTTATATTTTACATCTCTTTAAGTTTAACCAATCATATGATCTTCTGTGATCTTCAACACACCATAGGATCTACTTATTTGCAAGAGATATGGGGACACATACATAGTGAAAATGCAAATATAATCAGATTGGAGATAAACAGTGAATAACTGGAAACATTGTATATAAAAAGTTTTGCTTTCAGTATACAAATCCAACAATCTCCCACTTATACTAAAGCAAACTTTTAGTATACTCGGTGTCTAACTATCTAGCTATTACATTCTCCCACTTATACTGAAAGTGTCCTAAGTGGGTGGCATCAATCGCAGTCCCAGTCCCTGAACATGCTTGTCATAGACTTTCTGCGGTAAGCTCTTCGTGAATGGATTAGCTAAATTCTCTGTCGTACAAATCTTCTCTATCCGCACATCTCCTCGTTTTACGATTTCTCGTATTATGTGGTACTTTCTCTCTATGTGTTTTGTCTCTTTGTGGGTCCTGGGATCCTTTGAGTTTGCCACTGCACCTGAGTTGTCACAATAGATTGTGATACTCTTAGGCAAACTAGGTACCATGCCTAGATCCAAGAGGTAATTCCGGAGCCATACTGCTTCCTTAGCAGCCTCTGATGTGGCTACATATTCGGCTTCCATAGTGGAGTCTACAATGCATCTCTGCTTTGCACTCCTCCATGAAACGGCTCCTCCTCTCAAGGTAAACACATAGCTTGAGGTAGATCTCTTCTCATCCCGGTCTACCTGGAAATCCGAATCCGTATAACCCAAGGGATTTAGACTGTCTGCCTAGTAAACTAGCTTGTAATCTCTAGTCCTTTTTAGGTACTTGAGTACATGTTTTACCGCAGTCCAATGCGCCTGTCCAAGGTTAGACTGATATCTTGCCACTATGCCGATTGCATAGCAGATATCAGGTCTCGTGCATAGCATTGCATACATAAGACTTCCCACTGCGGAAGCGTAGGGTACCTGTCTCATTTCCTCTTTCTCCTTTGGTGTCTTAGGACACATCTCCTTAGAAAGTGGAATGCCATGTCTGAAAGGTAGAAATCCTTTCTTGGTGGTTTGTATGCTAGAACGAGCAATCACAGTATCAATGTAGGCCGCTTGAGATAAACTCAACATCCTTTTCTTGCGATGCCTTATAACTTTGATCCCAAGGATGTAAGCTGCCTCTCCTAAGTCCTTCATCTGAAACTGTTTGGATAACCATCTCTTTATGTCTCATAATACCTCCACATTGTTACCAACTAGAAGAATATCATCTACATAAAGTGCAAGAAATACTTTATCTCCGTTGACATCTATGTGATACACACAACTTTCGTTTTCACTTTGAGTAAATCCATAGGATTTAATCACCTCGTCAAAACGTAAGTTCCATGACCTAGAAGCTTGCTTGAGTCCATAAATGGACTTCTTGAGCTTCCAGAACAGATGCTCTTCGCCTTGCCTCACATAACCTTCTGGTTGCTGCATATAGATGTCCCTACCTTCTTCAAGGTAACCGTTTAAGAAAGCAGTCTTGACATCCATTTGCCAAACCTCAAGATCTAATGAGCTGCTATGGTGAGAAGGATCCGAATGGACTTGAGCATGGCTATTGGCGAAAAGGTTTCGTCATAATCTTTACCCTCCACCTGGGTATACCCTTTTGCCAATAGCCTGGCCTTAAAGGCTGTAACCTCTCCATTCCCACCTTTCTTTCACTTGTATACCCACTTACTGCCTATAGCTTTACAGCCATCTGGCAGTTCAGTTTTCTCGTATACATCCATAGCAGTTATGGACTCATATTCTGAATCCATAGCACGACGCCATTCTTTTGCATCTTCGTCATTTACTGCCTCGGCATAAGTCCAGGGATCGAGATCGGCATGTCCGTCTCCTGGGATCAAATCCGAAGATTCTCCCACAAACATGAACCGATCAGGCTGACGAACAACCCTCCCACTATGTCGAGGCTGTGTAGGCATTATGTCAACGGGTTGTGCAGTACTTGGTATTATTGCCTCTTGCACTTGTGGCTGTGGGATTGGAATCGTACTAACATTCCTTTCGAGTTTTTGAAGGATAATATCGGTTCTGGACTTGTGATTAATCATGTATTCCTCTTCTAAGAATCGGGCGTAAGTGCTAATAACCACCTTTCGTTCCTTTTGGATACCCTATAAACATTTTTACCTCAGACCAAGATTCCAACTTACCAGCATCCTTGTTCAGCACGTGTGCTGGACTACCCCAAATCCTTATATGGTTCAAGCTAGGCTTGCGCCCTGACCATAACTCGACAAGGGTCTTGGGTACCGATTTGGATGGTACTAGGTTTAACAGATAAGAAGTTGTTTCTAAGGCATATCCCCAGAACGAAATGGGCAAAGATGCATAACTCATCATAGATCTGACCATCTCAAGTAAAGTTCGATTTCTTCTCTCTGCTACACCATTCTATTGGGGAGTACCTGGTGTAGTCAATTGGGATGTTATCCCAACTTCTGACAAGTACCTTTGGAACTCGTTGCTGAGGTATTTGCCACCGCGATCAGATCGCAATGACTTTATACTTTTATCTAGCTTCTTCTCCACTTCCGCCTGAAACTCTTTGAATTTCTCAAAGAATTCAGACTTGCGGCAAAGTAGATAAACGTACCCATATCTTGAGCAATCGTCAATGAATGTGACGAAGTACTCATACCCTCCACGAGCTTGGATGGACATTAGTCCACATAAGTCAGAATGGATCATTTCTAACACCTCTTTAGCCCTATTCCCCTTTGCCTTGAAAGGCCTTGTCGGCATCTTTCCCTCTAGACAGGATTCGCAGACTCTGGTCTGAATTGGTTGGAACGAATCCAACACTCCATCAGACACTAGTCTTTGGATCCGGTTCAGACTGATGTGACCTAGTCTTAGGTGCCAAAGATGTGTTTGATCCCCTTGAGAAGATAATTTCCTTTTCCTTGGGTTCGATGATGTTGATGCAACGAAGTTTTGGGTAATATGCAGACAAGTTATAGTATAAAGAGAATTGTTCAAAACACCAGTGCAGATAACTATGTTATTTCTCATGATAGAAACATTACTACAAAAAACAACTGAATATCCATCACAATAATGTTTCGAAACAGAAATTAAATTGCGCCGAAAACTCGGCACAAACAAAACATCTCTTAAAACTAAAACAGTGTCATTAAAGCATAAAGAAAAATCTCCAATTGCAACTGCTGCGACTCTTGCTGCATTGCCCATGGAGATGATGATCTCGCCATCCCTAAGCTGCCTTGTTGGCTGGAAGCCCTGCAACGTGTAACAAACATGATCAGTCGCACCTGTATCCACTACCCACGAATGGGCAGAAACAGCGGCTAAACATGTTTCAGTTACTAAAGCTAATGGCGTACCTTGGTCCTTTGCCTTTAGCACTGGACAATCTTTCTTCCAATGCCCAATCTTACCGCATTTGAAACACTTTCCCTTAGGTTTCTTAACTCCACCACTAGGGCCCCCTCCGTTACTCCCACTATTTGCCTTGGCCTTGCCCTTTCGCCTCTTTTTCTTGTTCTTACCTTTCGGTGGAATAGTGGGCCCATTGGCAGTGACCAAAGCCTGTGCATGCTTTCCCATCACCCCCTCTTCTGTAACTAGGTCATTAAGTAACTCGTTAAGAGTGTAGTCTTTCTTGGCCATAACAACATTGAGACCGAAGTTCTCAAAGGATTTCGGAAGAGTGTTGAGAATGATATCGACCTTGGCTTCGCCGTCAATACCTCCTCCTATCAAGTCAAGCTTGTCCATGAGATTAATCATGTGCATGACATGATTATGCACTGAGCTGCCCTCGGTCATCCGACTTTCCATGATTTGCCTCATTAAGTCAAACCGAGCAGCTCTGTCCGACTCCCCATACACCTCTTGAAGGTTCAACATGATGTTGGCAGCATCGTCCATGTCCTGATGCTGGAACTGCAAGACAGACGACATAGTGTTCATAATGTAGCACTTGGCCACATTATTAGACTTGTGCCACCTGTCATGCTTTGCCCGCTCCTCATCAGTGGATTGTGCAGTAAGGGGATCCGGACGAGGAGTAACTAACGCGAAATAGTATTCCTCAGCGATAAGAATATACTCCATATTATGTTTCCATTCTTTATAATTAGGACCGGTTAAGGGGTGTTGTGCGAGAATATTTATAACAAACGATAACGACATATCTGAAAATATTAAACAATAAACATGTAATAGCACAATCACATATAATTTGAATGAACAATATTGTAACATTTTGATAAAATAATATTGATTGAATCCTCCAATAGCCCAAGAGATTTACATATAAGCCACGCAGGTGGACGTATATATGAAAATCCCTTAACCAGACTAAAATACCTAGTCATTTTAATTTCAATCCATGTCAACCTAACCTTTTGACAAATGAAATTAATAATTGGACTTTTATACTTGACCTTATTTTTTTTAAGAAGTGACTCCGCGGGAAGTTGTACTTAAAATTAATATCTAAGCAGTGACCACGTCCTAACACTTGTAAACAAATTCTTGGATTTGACAAATTAACTTTCGTGGACTACGTCGCTTCCAATTTATTTAACCTTCGTTATCCCATTTGTTTCCAACTATCTAGAAAACTTGTGAAAATCATACGTGTAAGCCACGCGTGTGGACGTTTACGCGTGTAACTCCCACTTTTCTTTTGGAAGTAAATGATTTATTTAGAAGTCCTAGCTAGCAAACTTATAAATAATAAATGTGAGCAAGCCACGCGTGTGGACGTTTACTAAATTTATTATTTATTTTTGCCTAGAGACTGGTTGTGGAGGTCTTTTGACTATTTTTAGAAATTAAAATTGTCGGGTTTTGCTTAGTCTTTTACTTAAAAAGATTTGTCCATGCGACAACACGTAATCCTAAGCATAAATAAAAACTAAGCACAACAAATAAAGCATGCTTGGAGAATTTAAATATGCTAATATACGAGAAGGTCCTAGCATGATAGTCTAAGTGCAATTAATAAATCACGTAGACATAATAAACATGATAATAAATATCATTCATCCATTGAGTAATAAAGAAACGATAAAAATAAATAAAAATCATTCTTCGTGGCTCAACATGGAAAAATTAAATCCTAAAATATTACAATAATTTAGGAAATACAAATCTTCAAGTCTCTTGGGCCTTCACGTCGGGCCTCGCATACTCAGGTACGGACCGAGCTAAAACGAAAAACACACTGGGCTAGTAAATATGCTGCATGGACCAATGGGTTGTCGGACCGAAACCTTAGCCCGCGCCTACGCCACGGCCGAGGGTGCCGAGCCGTCTAGAGACGTCGGGGCCTACTGGGTCGAAGCCCAGCACCTCGCTCGCGCTCAGGCCCGTGCATGGCAACGATCTGCTAGGGTTTGCAAACCCTAGCCGCCGCCGCCCCTCCAACAGCAATCTGCCGGGGCCGCTGCTGCCGAGCGCCGGGCGACGGGGACTGCTGCTGTCGAGCGCCGGGTGCTGGGGCCGCTGCTGCCGAGCGCCAGGCGACGGGGCTGCTGCCGAGTGCGGGGCGACGGGGCTGCTGCCGAGTGCCAGGCGACGGGGCCTGCTGCTGCCGAGCGCCGGGCGACGGGGCTGCTGCCGAGTGTCGGGCGACGGGGCCTCTGCTGCCGAGCGTCGGGCGACGGGGCTGCTGCCGAGTGCCGGGCGCCGGGGCTTCTGCTGCCGAGCGTCGGGCGTTGGCTGCCTGCTGCCGGGCGCCCACTGCATGCTGCCAGGTTCTTCGCGATTTTCGTGTTCTTCGTCTTCGTTCTTCGACTTTTACAGATATTTCAACAAAATATAAGTAAAAACGAACCTATTCTAACCACGGATTTTCTCGTGGTAAAAAAAAATAACCCAACGCCAACAAACATGACGTAAAACGAGCTACGAAGAACGACATAAATTAAACATTCACAACGCACATTTATAATCAATAAAAAAATTATATCTGACATAGCCAAGAAGACAGACCTAGCTCTGATACCAGTTGTCGGATTTATATCTATTATAATACTTTTGTAGAAAGTAATATAATTAATCCCTTTCCCTACGACCCTTCTTGGTTATCATAATTTGTATCTTTATTAATTAACCCTAGAGATGGATCTATAAATTTATATAAACCCTAACATGCGCCTATAACACATAGGAGTTAAGGGATTCGACCAGATAGTTGTTTACACAATAGGTCGATTTCTGATTGAATGATTTCTGACGCCCGTCTTAACCTTCTGGACTGTATCCCCTACTCAATCCTCAAAGCCGGATGGACGACGAACTTTGAAGAATTCCAAGTGGGAAGAAACACCTTAAACCGCTGCCGCCTACTCTCTCTTTCTCTCTATTCAGTGATCTTTTTTAGTATTAATTCTTCTTTTTCACAGAATGAGAGACCATGTATTTATAATACATGGTTGAGTGTGGATCAAGCCTGGTAGTTTAATCCCTTCTGGGATTAGGAATTTAATTCCTTATTAGGAATTTAATTCTCTATTCCTACTTGGACTAGGAGTCTATATGGGCCAGTCCAGGGATCAAATACAAGAAATAAAGATGGGCCTAACTATGAATTAATTCTTCCTTGTTCAGCCCAGAACATAATTAATTAATTCATTCCACTAGAGAATTAATACTGACTTACCCCTTTATTCCCGAGTTGAATCGGGGCTTGAATTAGACTTAATTAATCCCCGTATTTAAGATATTGAATATCCATTAATTAATTAAAGCCTCTGACATCTTACATCAATTAATTTCTTATTTATCCTTAAGTAGTACCACTCAACCTTATTATTGTACCTGAACTTAATCAACCTGCAGGGTTTAGTACAATAAACCTTTTGAGCTCCTTAAGGGGATATCATCATCCTGAACAGATACGGTTACTTAAATACAAATTACCGATTATTATATGCAAGTTGTTGTCACCTAAAATACATAGTATAAAAGTTATATCTTAACTCTTGCCCATAGTAAATCAAAGTGACACACAAACAAGCATTCATAACTGTAATCTTATTTAGGCTTTAGATTATTATAAGTCACCGAGATCTCTAGTTCTTCACTAAGGTCAGGTAGAAGAACATATCTCACTGTGATCCTATCAATACGTAAATACTTACCAGTATAAGTAGATAATCAAGATAAACTATTCTACTTAATACTGCAGCCTAAACCAACAACTCGTCCTCAAGTTGTCTAAGTTGTGATTTACATTTTATATCTCTTTAAGTTTAACCAATCATATAATCTTCTGTGATCGATCTTCAACACACCATGGGATCTACTTATTTGCAAGAGATATGGGGACACATACATAGTGAAAATGCAAATATAATCAGATAGGAGATAAACAGTGAATAAATGGAAACATTATATATAAAAAGGTTTGCTTTCAGTGTACAAATCCAACATGAAAATGGTTTTTAATGATTTAATTTACATTTGAATTTCAGCAATTCGACTCTCCAAATTAACTTATGAAATTCTAATCATGTTTATTCAACTAAATGTCCACCGTGTGATGCATGCAATGAGTATTTTTTTTTCATCATCATCATCATCATCATCATCATCATCATCATCATCATCATCATAATAATAATAATAATAATAATAATAATAATAATAATAATAATAATAATAATAATAATAATAAAAGGAAACAAATCAAAACAATATTCTTAAAGATAAACTATATCAAATTTAATATATGTTAATAAATAATACATATAATCAAATCTTCTAATCTTATCTCAATCACTGTCTTGTTGACTTCAAATGGAACCAAATTAAGATGCAGCTCTCAGAAAAAATAAAAATTACACCCTCTTAGGAGTGACAATGCATACGCTCAGGCTAATATTGAGCATTCTATCCTTATCTCCGTTCCCCATCTCAAATATCCTCCCCGCTTAATTTTCTGGTTGAAAATTTTGGTCAAAGATAGAGATTCTAAGTTCGATGAATGTAATAACTGCGGGGATTCAGATTCTCTATTCTAATATTTTTAATCTCAAAATTTATTCATTTTTATTGTTGAAGTTAATACTAATGTTTTTAATAACAACACAACATATCAACAACAATCAACAAAAATAAAATTAGCATTTCAAAAGAAAAAAAAAACAGTATGAATAATAAGTATAAATGGCGTCAATTAGTTGAAACATTAATGCCTCTTTTAGTTTCATGTATTAGTTGGGATAATATTAGTTGTCCCAATTAATTTGGCGTCTGGTATTTTAATTTATAGCTGGTATATGACAACGCACGCTGTAAAAAATTAGTCGTCATATCCTTCCTCGATGGTGACAATATGTCGCGACCTGAAGGGTGAGATAATTTATCATCACCATTTTGCTATACTTTCTGCGACATTATTTAGGTGGTGAATAGACCTTTAAAAAAACTATTTGTCTATCACATAAGCCAAATAGATATGAAAATTTAAAGAGTGAGTCTTGTGTGTGAACGGTCACACGTGTGACGGAATATACTTTTACAGAAAACATTGATACTTTTACAGGAAAAAGTGATACTTTTACTACATCGATACTTTTACAGATAAAGGTAATACTTTTACTACAAAAAGCGATAATTTTTTTTGTTAAAAAAAGGTGATACTTTTACAGATAAACGTGACGATCACACCGTGTGACGGCCTTGTGACGATCACATACAAGTTTTTTCCAAATTTAAAACATAAAATAAAATTTATACTTCAAACTAAACATAATTATAACGATAATGAATCGTGTAATACTTGGAAAAGAATTAAGATTTTGGGATTTTTGTTAAAAATATATTGTTATTTAATTATTTATTTTATGTGCAGAAAATAAGATTTATGGTTGGAGAATTATGGATAAGGATTCAAAAGATATAGGAAGATATGGAAGAAGATTACATTCTTATCCAAAAATCTGTTACTTGGAGAGTAAGCTATGATTAGTTACTAAACTCCGCTATTTACATGAAAGAGTCATTCATTCAGCAGACATCGAATACGTGATTATATTTCAGAGAAACAGGTCAGTATCTTAGTATTCGACAACCTTATTTTTATTGAGTCAAGAGTTGATTTTCAGTGTTGTTATAATATAGTCTTCGAGTTGTAATAGTTTGTCAGTCTTAGCGTGTCAAGTAGAAGTGTCTTCGGGAGAAGCTACTTCAAGGCCGGCTCAGTGTCGAAGAAGTCGACGGAGGTCACCGGATGTTGTTGATGATACAATAGGTTAGGTATAGGAGAGTGAGGTCTTCTTGTAAGACATAGTTTATTTGGCAATATTATCAATAACATAAAGTCCGAGGGGTCTGAGGGATTCAACCCCCCGTTTATATCATGGTGTTTCTTATTCTGTTTTGTTGCTCCATTTTGAGTGTTATAACACTGGAGTGTAGTTCGTAGGAATTTCAATACTAACCCCATATTATCTATACTACCTTCTCAACTCCAAACCAAATAAAGTTGGATAGCTCAAGTGGCAGAGCATCTACTACCTAGGTCTTTAGTCCTGAGTTCGAGTCACCGTAGGGGAGGGGGGAGGGGAGAGTCTTTTCTTTGTTCTTAGATTAGGAGAAAAAATTAAAAAAATTAAGTCTAAAGAAACAACTAACTCGTTACAAAAAATAATATATTTCACGTATTTATGTTGCGTGTATGTATGCATATATTAGATTTTAAAAACTAAAATAAATAAATGCAGAACGAGGAATTCTCGTTTTCTTAATCGTGACGGTGGTGTGTGCGAGAGAAGGGGGTGGAGCAAAAAATTCGTTCCCATCCCATCCCCAGTAAAAAGAAACGGGGAATTCGCATCCCAACCCCGACAAAAAATTTATTGGAAATTCCCCATTCAATAACACTGGATTCAAACAGGAAAACACTACAAGAAAATTTAAATTAAAGATAGAAATTAGTAACATATAATACCGATCACTAAATAAACACGAAATAGAAAAAGAAAGGTGACAGAAAATGTTAAAAATTATTAGTATCCGAGTAGTGATAAAATATCAACTGAATATTAGATACGGATATAGCCGTCTCTATTTAATAGGTAATTTGTCCTCTAAATAGTAGAGACGGAAATTCCGTCATAAAATTTAAAGATGGAAAAAAATTGATCTTTAAATTTTAGAGACCAGCATTCATTTCGTCTTAAATCCATCACTACTTTAATTTTAGAGACATATATCATATATCGATCTCTAATTTAAATGTTTCTTGTAGCGAAACCACTTCACTTGTACCAAAAAATAATGAACTCATACAATAGACTAACTCCACCCATATATTATGTGGTGAAAATGGTTTTTAATAATTTAATTTACATTTGAATTTCAGCAATTCGACTCTCGAAATTAACTTATGAAATTCTAATCATGTTTATTCAACTAAATGTCCACCGTGTGATGCATGGAATGAAATTATAATAATAATAATAATAATAATAATAATAATAATAATAATAATAATAATAATAATAATAATAATAATAATAATAATAATAATAATAATAATAATAACAATAATAATAATAATAATAATAATAATAATAATAATAATAATAATAATAATAATAATAATAATAATAATAATAATGAAATTATCAGCCTATATATTATTTGAGAATATAAAATCCGGAGTTGATATTTTTTTTCCAATTATCTTTCTTCCTCTTTACATGTTGTTTTTTACACATTTAACATCTTCCATTATTACAAATTAAACTACCACTTAGATTTTCATAAATTTTGACTATTCACTTTTTTATATTTTTACTTTTATTACCTTTCATTATCACAAATAGAAACTGTAAATTATATTTTCATAGTACAATTTTAAATACAAACTTGATATTCAATTCATTTATCTTCCTATTATTTCAATATGTATTACACAGATTGTAAAAAATACATTTGCATATAAGGATAAAACAGTTTTAAATATGTTGAATAAATATCGTTTGAAACCCACATATATTAAATAAATAATATTAGTATAAGAAGCCACATACATATTAGTTACTTAAGTATATGAGTGGTAAACTATGTTATCATGTTATCTTCAAATAAAAAATAATTGACTTATTATTTATGTAGGTAACTTAATTTTTCTTTTCACAAAATAGAAAAAATAATAAGAAAATTAATTCAATAAAAAAAATCACTTTAGCAAATACATCGAAGCTTTTTTCTATTGTAAATGTAAACCTAACAAATTTGTATTTTTTTATGAATTGTTTAAATCATGTCATTTAAACTATGCAGAAACTATTAAGATAAAAAAAGGTAAAATTAAAATAAATAATTTTAATCTTCTAAAAAATCGAGTTGAGATGAAAAAATTATAAGAACTTGAAATTTCGAAGGCAAAAAAAGTTTAAAAAAAAAAGATAAAAGGAAAAAGAAAAAATTGAATGGAGGAAAACTCACAAAAGAAGGTGGATGAGATACATGCCTCCTCTATTTTAACGGCTCTCGATGTATTTAAGAGCAGGTTTAAAAAATTAAAACTAAACAAAAATTTAGCGAAAATTTGTAGGAGCAACACGTATTTTTTCTATTTTTATGCAACATTCTTTTAGTATTAAAGGTTGTTTTATAATTTCCAGTTTGCGGCCAAATTTCAAAATCTTGAAATCGAGAATTCCCGATTCTAAAGTACAGGTTTACTCTAAAAGTGGAAAATTTTAAATGTCATAACTGGAGAAGTTCTACTAGCTTAAAAAATCAAAGCTCCAACGATGTGAATTGAGACAGTGGGAATTTTTATTTTCATTTTGATTTCATTTTGAGTTAAGTTAAGAAAAAACAAATAACATATATTCCAATTAATTAATGACAAAATATGAATATCTTTTGGAAAGTTTTCATCCTTGAGAATTCTAGTTTTACTTTTCAGATGACCTATACGATTGTTGTTGAAAAATCCTCTGTGATGATAAATAATAAAAAGATCTTTGTTAGATAGTGGATGTCATTTTTTAAATGAAATTTGGAGTAATCAAACTGTCTCTTAGGCCAATCTCAAAGGCCATTTGGGAGATCGGCATATGAATGACTCATTTGTGGTAAGCTAGCATATTCATGGCATTAAACATTAAATAAATGTGATAATTTTCGACATAATCCGATATTACGATACGAACTTATATGATATATTTTTTATTTGAGCGAAGTTCTATTAATTTTTTACCAAGGTATATGGGCTCATGCCATTATCAGATTAAGTGGATAAGGTACAAAATAAATTGAACCGACATATCGAACCAACTCAATAGAACTCAATATTATTATTATCTTTATTTTTCCATTTAAAGAAAGATCAAAGGTAAGTACTTCCGCGAATTAATCTAGGTTATGTAAGTTTGCAAATTATGATACTTATAAAATTGTCATAATAGCATTTGTCAATATTTTTTAATTTATAATATTTATTTAGAAATGAAATTGATTGATCATTCAGATAAATATTATTTGAAAAATATTAAAGACATGGGCCTAGGTTAGAGGTGCCCATTCGGTTTTGATTCTCGGTTCAGATCGATGGTTCTGGAACCGCAGACACCTAGAACCGAACCCGCACCGTAGTATGGATAATTTTGGTTCCGGTTCCAACAGCCGGTTCCATTCCAAACCACCGGATCCACAGTTGTTCTCCCCCCCCCCCCCTTTTTTTTCTTTTTTAATAATCAGTTCCTAAAAAGAAAAAAATAGATTTTTAATTATAAATAGAAATTGAGAAATTACCGATAAAAAAAGGTAGCCCTTTATTAAAAAATATAATCATACAAAAACTCACAATATTTGATAATATATAATACAAATTGTGTAACTTACAATTACAAACTGATAATACTAAATTCTAATCTAAGGAAAAATAACAAAAAGAATCAATAACTATTCAATCACTAATTTACAACTCCAGTTCTCCAAATTTACAAGTTACAACTTCTGATTATTGAAAAGGAAAACAAAAAAAAAAAAATTAAAGAGCTTGTGTGTTATTCTAAGTTAAACATAAAAAAAAAAAAAAAAAAAAAAAAAAAAAAATATGAACCGCTAGTTCTGGTTTAGGGATAAGAGGAACCGAAATCAAACCATATATACCGGTTTTGGTTCCAGTTCGGAATCGGAACTGGAACCGCGATCAACGATTCAGGAACCGTTGACCGGCGGTTCCACGGTGGTATGAGTTTTTTACATGTCGTCGAATATATTACACCAAATTAATATTTATACATATATTTGTACTTATCCTAAACCCACTACTCTAGCTAGTAGAGTGATACGTAAATGAACGATCCCACAAGGAACAGTTGAACGTATCCTGTCTTATGTATTAAACAACTTGATTGACAAAAATGTAAACAAAACAAGAAAATAATAAAGATGGGGGGAGGGGGGTGGGGGGTTTGGATGATATCAAATAACTAACCACTAATGCAATTAAGTAACCAAAGCAAAGATTAACCAAAAGCACTTAATAAACAAACAACTCAAGTAAATAAAAGCAATGAAATAAAAGCAAGTAAATAATCGATGCTATTATCCGATAGATTAGTCTTAAAATCCCAACTCCAAGATTAATAACAAGTTCTATTAACCATGTTGTCTCTTAAGTGTAATTAACAAAAATAAGGTCTTCGATTAGTCTACCCAACTTATTAACTTCTAAAATAAGCTCTCTAGTCTTCAATAGTAAAATGCATTACGAATTAAGACAACGGAGTAGATACGATATAAAATTCACAAGCTCGATTTCATTGATCGTAAACTATGTTGTCAAGAAGAATGATCTCCAATTTGCTACATGGGATTAAATCTATAAAAATTATGGATTACAAATTCAATCCTAGGAACACACAAATGAACCTCAAAATGGGTGACCAAACCATAAATCAACTCATAAATGTGAATCAATAATATCAAACAACATAGAAGATTTCAAAACACAATCTAAGATAATAACCGTAAAAATTACATAACCATCCTAGCTTAAGGTTCAACAATTGATTAAGGGTTGAATAAAAGAGTGTTAGTCACTCATACAACTAATACAAAGATAAAATTAATAGAAATCATAATGAGAAACAAAAACTAGATAGAATAAACCAAAAGATGATAATCCCTTAATCTTGATCTTCACTTCTCTTCCAAACCTTTGCTCCAATAATAAATGTAGGCTGAAAATTAGTGAAAGATGCCCAAATTTTGAATTATGGGGTTTGGGTTGAAAATGGACCTAAAATCGTGTTTTAGGATGAAAATAGGGTATCGGATCGCAGCCGCGGTCCATTGTTGAGGTTTTTGGCTCGTCGACTTGGTCGCGGCTACGATCAATGGGGATCGCGGCCGCAAACCATCGTTGAATCTTTTGCTTTGTATGTTCGTTGGGTTGGTCAAAGTCTCGGCCGCGACGAATCAACCTCTTTTTCATCCTTAGCTTGTTCTTCATTTCGGACTTCTTTGAGACTCGAAAATGCACAGTCGAAAATGCATGCAAATACCATTAAAAGGACACTTAATTCGACCTAAAATGCATGCATGAACACGTGTACCAAATTTAAGTGGTGATTCTAGTTTCAGACGCGTTTTACGAAAGCAAGGCAATCACGATAAAATGAACATATTTGACACAGCAACTTCAACTACTTTTGAGACTTGAAACTCTCAACAAATGATCCTCACCGGGTGAGTGTATCTCTCATCTCTCAAGTGTATCAAGTAGGTTAAATTTTTCACTCACATTGAAGTATATGCAATGACTACCATATGCTTGCTAATCATCTAAACCTGAATTCGTACTCGACATATATGACAAAGAATAAAAAAGGTCTTATTTTTTGTTGTAGTTTAGGCTTGAGATAAGGTGGGGTAGATATGGGCAAAAGTGACTAATTCTTGGACTAATTGAGCTAGCTACTCTCAACCACCCCTCGAACAAAATTTACTCTTTCCTCACTCTCTCACTTTTCTAGTAACCCATATTAAAGTATAATTTCTTCACCTTACAATAAGTTTACAATCTTAGTGCTTTTCAAACTCTCAATTGAGTATGTTATTTACCCGACTTTTAAGACAACTAATCAAGAAGGACTTAGGAAATCATTAGGCTCTCCCCAACAAAAGCAATGAACTAATTATGTACATCCGACTTTTTCTTTTCTTTTCTGTATTCCGATTTATTTTTCATTTTTTTTTTTTTTACATAAATGATTACAAGGGCTTGACAAAACACTAGGGGAGGCTAGTCTTTCCCAATTTCTTTGCCTATCAGCTTGTATTCCTTCCACCCTTCAACATTCCCATCAATGCACCCACTTATTCCTAATACTTTACCTGAGCTACCTTCCAATCATCCTCACTCTTACTCAATTAGTCCAAGTAAGGCTAAATCAAAGGATATTCGGCTTGTAAAGTTGGGCTATCAAATGAAAAACTGAAAGCTTAAATAGGCTAACTAGGGGCAATTTTCAAGTTTTGTAAGCTCAAAAATAGGCTAAAAATTAAGAATTGCCTAAGATCATTTTCTAAGACATACAATGTACAGACTTTATTCAAAATAGAGAATCAAAGCAAGTTCTAGAGACAATCACATGCAATCAATGAAAATCACTCTGAAAGAAAGTATGAATTACTCCAAAAATGAGAGTATGAGAAAGGCTCAAAAACTCAGAAGGTAAGAGTTTTGACCAAAAGTTTTAAGCATAAACTCAATTTCATCCCATTTTCTTGTCATGCTCTATCATGTACTATTTTTCAATTTTTTTACAAAAATCGTATCATCATTAACTATTTGCGAATTATCAATCCCCATCGCTATCCACAACAAGACAATCACTCAAAACTACCAACTTGGTTCTTATTAACTCAAATTAACAATGCAAAATCAACAAATAACCCAAACAACTACAAACTATCAACCTGACAAACTAAAAATGCAAAAGGCTAATCAAGACAAAGATACCAAATCCAAATTTTAATTTAATCAACCCAAAAGGAAGCAATAGAGCAGCATGTGAATATGAACTCGCGAGCGGCCAAGACGTGTCACTACCATCCTATTCCCCAAACTTGGTTGAAAATAAAAATTTGTGGGAAAGAAAGTAATACGCCTTGGTGCTCCAACTCACAGTGGGCTACTATGGTGGTGCTGGATGTTGAGGGTCGCCGAGGCCCCAATGCGATCGCATTTGTGCCATGAAGATCTCCATTGGAGTCCACCGATTACTAAAACCTCTTTTTTTTTTAGGTACACTTTCTCTTTGTGGTATTCCACCTCTTGCTTGTTTTTGTCAAAAAATGAAATTCTTAATGATAGTTGGTTCTATTCGCCGATTTTCGCAATAATAGCTTGGTTCACAGCAGGATTAACTGCATTTTATATGTTTCGTATCTATTTACTTACTTTTGAGGGACATTTAAATGTTCATTTTCAAAATTACAACATCAACAAAAATATCTCTTTTTATTCCATATCTGTATGGGGTAAAGGGTGTTAAAAAAGAATTAACAAAAATTTTAGTTTATTAAGAATGAATAAGACCGAAAGTTCTTCTTTTTCAAAAAAGACATATCGAAGTGATGAGAATGTAAGAAAAATGGGCGGGGTGCGGCTTTTTATTAATATTCTTCATTTTGATAATCAAAAGCCCTTTTGCTATCCTTATGAATCGGACAATACGATGTTATTTTCTTTACTGTTATTAGTCCTATTTACTGTTTGTTGGTTGTTCTCAATTTGACTCCTAGCAGCGATAGCGTCAAGAATCTTCTGCTACTGCTCCTCGATAGAAGTGAGATGGCTATCCACATCCTCTTGAAAATCCCATTGGGATTAGACAGCTGAGATGGGCCTCTTCCGCGGTAATCGTCTTGGTTGGCTACTTCCTCCTTCTTCTTCCTCTGCTCCTTCCTCTTGGTACTCGGGTGCCTGACCTCTTCCCACTTGGTATTTCTGCAAAGCAATATCACTTGGAATGTCACTTCCCGAGAGGTTGTCACGTGTGCATTCAAGACCATATTCAAGTTCTCGGTACTCCGAAGATTGACGATCCATGTCAATTGAGGGTTAGCCAACCGAAGGAACGGGTCCCTATTTTGAATGACACAGGGTACCGTCTTGTTCTCTCGACTGTGGGTTGCTCCGTCCCTATAACTTAATGTGATGATTCATATATGCTCCATATTATCCCAGTTGAGTTGGTATGTCGTGGACACTAGTGGTAAGTCGGTCAGCGGAACGCCGAAATGTTCAGCAATTGGGGTGATTAGACCCCCTATAAAAATATGATCCGACGGACAAGTCACTATCTTTTCGAACTGATTAATGAGAATATCTTCAAAGTGCCTTGGGATGCCTTTCAAGATTGACCACAACACTTCCAACTGATTGACACGGCAGGCTCCTGTTTCTCTTCTTCCATACAATGTCAGTGCAAGGAGTCTTTGGATGTATTAGACTAGTGGATTTCGTATCCATTTCACCTTCAAGTTTTTCGCCGAGAAAATATAAGGCTCGACAATACCAGGGGCGGCTATGATTTGCCCCACAAACATCGAACATCAAAAGCCTTGAGCTCTTCTTCATTGCTAACAGAGATGCGTTGAGGGAACCCGTAGAGTTGGCCAATTCTCTCATCTTCAGAGTCTTGGTATTGCCCAATAATTGGAATGTGATGCTATAGGGCTTGTTACCACACCTTTCTAAGTTGGACCGAATCTCGAGGGTACTGAAGAACTCCAAGACAATGCGTCTGTAACTCGGTTTTGGTTCCATAAGTCCTTTGAGGCTCACTTTGGTCAATAAAGTGTTCACATTGTCCAATATGCCCATGGCCTCCAGAATATCGTCTCGACCATACCGGGTCGGCATGCTAGGTCTGTTGTACAACTTAGCAAACCGCTCCTGATGTGTGGGGTTATCCAAAAGGATGCCGAATTCCTGACTATCAACATGATGAGCAATAGACGCGGGTACTAGAGGTTGTTTATCCTCGGGTCTAACCGCGGGTGCCTTGCCCTTTCCTTTTTGAGAACCTCTTTGGGGAGTCATTGGAGGTTCCTACACACAAAACACAACCAATTCAAAAGTGCAAAAACTCGAATCACTCAAAGTAAAGTATAAATTGCCCAAGAGATGCCAAAAGCGACCAATTAACTAGCAAAAATAAGTAATTTGTATAAAATTTTAATCACATAAATTCCACAATAATATGAAACAATATATCATTACAAGATTAACAAATAAGCTCAAGAATTAGACTAAATAATCAAAAATGGCAAAACTAGACAATGCAATTTCAACGTATATCAAGTGTTCGATGAATTGCCCTTATGAACTTCTAATTCCAAACTCAAAATTTTCATCCAAAATACAAGCCCATATCAATCAATATTCAATTTCACAATCTATCATAATAATTTCATAGTACAGATGCAATAATCCAAGCATTCTACCATAAAATCTACAATAGGCATATTACCATAAAATCACCAATAAGCATTCTACCATAAAATCACCCCCTCCCCCCCCCCCCCCAATCCAAGCAATAGATTCAATATTAATCAATAATGGACTAAAAGGAAGGGATAACCACACTTACAACTCGATTTTAGGTGAAGAATTTCAAAGTTGGTAGTTCCACGTCCTTTTTCACTCGACTAAAAGTATGCTCCAAATTCTAATTTAATCGGATGAATGTGTGAGAAATTGAGTGGGTAATGATGTGTGCTTGTTTTGAAGGAGTTTAACTAGTGAAAAATCGAGAATTTTGGGGGTATGTGTGTGTGATTTGGGTAAGAAATGGAGGAGGGGGGGAGAATGACCTATTTATCGCGAATTCAGACTTTAAACACGCACAGTGTCGCGGCCGCGACGAGTTACACGAAATGACACCCTGTTTCTGAAGTCGCGGACGTGACATGTTGCACGAAACTGAAGCCCCTTCTTGAGTCGCGACCGCAATTGTTGCTCGTGGGCATGACACTTTTCACAAACCAAAGCTCGGTTTTGGGCTTCGTCACCCCCATTCGGTGCTATCTCTTTGCATTTCATGGCTTGGTTGGTTTCTTTTCATCATAGTCCCTACATAATAAAAAAACAAGACAACATCTACAAACATGAAATCACAATAAACTAAGAAAATTGAAAACAAAATAACAATAACAGTCGGGTGGTCTCCCGACAAGCGCCTATGTTTAATGTCGTTGGCTCGACGGAGGCTCATTCAACTGACCGGGGATCCTCCACTCGCTCTTGATCTTCGAGAGTGCATTAGAGATTCTCAAAATATGGCTTGAGGAGGTGCCCGTTCCCCTTGAAAATCTTTCCCGTCTTGCCATTCTCAATTTCAGCAGCACCATGAGCAAAAACCTTGGTGATCACAAATGGTCCAATCCACCTTGAGCGTAGTTTGCCCAGGTTTAACTTAAGCCGGGAGTGATAAACGAGAACTTTCTCCTCGACTACAAAGTGTTTACGGGTGATCCTTGCATCATGGAATGATTTTGCCTTCTCTTTGTAGATCATAGAGTTCTCTAAGGCCTCATTTCAGATCTCTTCAAGCTCTTTCAATTGAAGCTTTCGGTGCAAATCGGCTTCACCGAAATCCATGTTACAGTTTCAGACGGCCTAATACGCTTTGTGTACGAGTTCAACGGGGAGATGGCATGGCTTGCCATAGATAAGCCGGTAAGAGAGACATCCCAATTGGAGTTTTGTAGGCGGTTCTATAGGCCCACAAGGCATCATCGAGCCTCAAGCTCCAATCCTTTCAATTTGGTTGCACAGTTTTCTCCAATACCAACTTAATTTCCCCATTTGATGTCTCGACTGCCCATTTGTTTGTGGGTGGTACGGCGTGGAAACCTTGTGCATCATGGTGTACTTCCTAAGCAATGCCTCAATTGTCCGATTGCAAAAATACGTGCCCTGATCGCTAATGAATGCTCTTGGAATTCCAAACCTAGCAAATATGTTAGATTTAAAAAAATCTACAACAACTTTGGAATCATTAGTCCGGGTGGCTTTTGCCTTCATCCACTTAGACACGTAATCAACGACAAACAATATACAAATTACCATAAGACGAAGGAAACGGTCCCATAAAATCCATTCCCCAAACATCAAAGACTTCGTAGACAACAATCGGGTTTTGGGGCATTTGATTGCGTTGAGAGATACTACCTGTTCTTTGGCAATCAGGACATGACTTGCAAAAGGTGTGAGCATCCTGAGATAGAGACGGCTAAAAGAATCTACTCTCCAACACTTTGTGTGCGGTCCTCTTCGACCCGAAGTGCCCACCACATGCATAAGTATGACAAAATGTGAGTTGGAGTGGAACTCGGGTTCCGGGACACACCTCCGGATCACTTGATCGGAATAGTGCTTCCAAAGGTATGGACCATCCGACACGTAATACTTGGCATCACTCCTCAATTTGTCCTTTTGTTCATTCCGGTGGGAAACACTTTTGCAACAATTCACCAAATAGGCATACCAAGGTATCACCGAATCCGAAGCCACAAGCAACTGCTCGTCGGGAAAACTTTCCCTCAAGGGTATCTCACTCTCCTCTTGAGTCCACGACTCAAATGATAGGCTACTGAGTTCTCTGCCCCCTTTTTGTCTTTGATCTATAGATCGAATTCCTGAAGGAAAAGGATCCATCTTATAAGTCTTGGCTTGGCTTCCTTCTTCGATAAAAGAAATTGAAGCGCTGCATGATCATAAAAGACGATGATTTTAGTACCAAGCAAATAAGATCAAAAAAATTTTAAAGCAAAGACTATGGCTAGAAGCTCTTTTTCTGTTGTGGTATAATTTCCTTGTCCCGGGTTTAGAGTCCTCGAGGCATAGTAAATCACATGGGCAGCCTTTCCCTTCCTTTGCCCCAAAACCGCCCCCACTACAAAGTCTCTAGCGTCGCATATTATTTCAAACGGTAGCTCCCATTCTGGCGATTGGATGATAGGTGGTGATGTAAGTGACTTTTTGAGCTTATCAAAGGTGATCTTGCATTCGGTTGACATCTCAAATTCCACATCCTTTTGCAACAACATACATAAAGGGGCTGAAATCTTCGAAAAATCATTGATAAACCTCCTGTAAAAACCTGCATGGCCAAGGAACAAATGAACTTCCCGTACAGTTGCGGGGTAAGGCAAGGCAATTATAAGATCAACCTTAGATTTATCAACCTCAATGCCCTTAGATGAAATGATATGTCCTATAACTATTCCTTGCTCTACCATGAAATGGAATTTCGCCCAATTAAGCAGAAGATTTTTTTCCACACATCTTTTCAAGATTTTCACAAGGTTTTCAAGGTATTTTTCAAAAGATTCACCATAAACGTTGAAATCATCCATGAAAAATTCATAATGTGCCATACGTACTCGGAAAAAATACTCACCATGCATCTTTAAAAGGTTGATGGAGTGTTGCATAGCCCGAACGGCTACCGAAGGGACATGTAAATGTAGTCTTCTTTTGATCTTCCGGCGCTATGGCAATTTGGAAGTACCCGGAGATGCCATCCAAGAAGCAATAAAAGGAATGACTGTCCAATCTTTCGAGCATTTGATCAATAAAATGGTAAGGAAAAGTGATCTTTTCGAGTCATAGCGTTTAATTTACGGTAGTCAATGCACATCCTCCACCCGGTTTGCAAATGGGTGGGAACCAATTCCCGTTCCTTGTTCTCCACCACCGTCACCCCCTACTTCTTGAGTACTACTTGTGTTGGGCTCACATGTTGGCTGTCGGAAATGGGATATATGATCCTAATATCTAGCAACTTGATTACTCCTTTCTTAACCACCTCCATCATAGGTGGATTCAACCTCCTTTGAGGCTCCCGATTTGGCTTTGAATAATCTTCTAGAAGAATTTGGTGCATGAAAAGGGATGGACTAATGCCATTGGTGTCGGCTATTGTCCAACCAATTACCTTCTTGTGCTCTTTAAGAACCTCGATCAAGGATGTTTCTTGATTTGGAGACAACTTGGATGAGATGATTACCGGAAGTGTCTCACTCGCCCCTAAGTATGCATATTTTAAATGGTCGGGAAGAGACTTGAGCTCGAGAGTAGGAGCTTCAACCGTAGAAGGTAGCATCTTTTGATGTGAGTCCGGCAACGGAATGGACTTTTGATCATATCTTGGTCGAGATGGCTTAGGCGTGTGCAAATGTGCCACTAACTCCACCAACTCATCATTTTTTTCCTAAACCTCTTCTTCACCTTACTCTAATTGAGTGGTAAGTACAACTTCCACCGAATCTCTACATGTCAACTCAAATACCTCCTCCACAACTGGATCAATCACATCAATAGAAAATACGGAATGAACATCCTGGGGAAACTGCATGGCAATAAAAATATTGAATTACATGGTTCTTCCATCACACCCCATCGTGAGTGTACCCTCACAAATGTCTATCCTAGTTTTGGAGGTGTTTAGAAACGGCCTCCCCAACAAGATAGGCGTGGAGATTGATGAATCGCCTTGCATGTCCAAACATAAAAATCAGCCGGAAACACTAGTTCATCAACTTCAACTATCACATATTTGATTACTCCATCGGGGTATGAAGTGCTTCGATCGGCTAGTTGAATGAAGAGTCGTGTTTTTTTTAGTTTCCCTAAGTTCAAGGTTCAAAAAATAGAACGAGGCATGACATTGAATGATGCTCCTAAGTCTAGTATAACACATTCAATTTTTTGTTTTTTTATTTTGCAAGGAATTTCAAACATACCAGGATCCTTGCATTTTGGTGGAATCTTCTTTCCGAAAATTGCGGAGATATTTTCTCCCATGATTACCTTTTCATCTCCCTTTAGCTTTCTTTTGTTGGTACATAAGTCCTTGAGGAATTTAGCATACCTCCGAATTTGTTTTACGGTATCAATCAAAGGGATATTGATCTCCACTTTTTAGAACACTTCAAACATCTCTTTATCCTTGTTCGTATCCACTGCTTTTGCAACTCGTCTTGGAAATGGGAGTGGTTAAGTCGGGATAGGAGGTGAAACTCCATTTTTTTTAATAGCAGGGGTGGCGAGCAAAATTGAGGGCACGGTCACGACGAACTAAACACAACTGGAGGGGGGGCTTCGCATATAGGGAGTCGCGGGCGGGACCTCCTATTCGAAGTAACCTTCAATTTCCCCTTGAATTCCGTCCTCCAAAGGATGCCCAAGCTTGTTAGGCTCTCAAAGTATCACTCCACTTCTAAGGGTGATGACACTAACGTTTCAAGGGTTGATTTCCGGCTAAGCCAAAAAAAATTCTACTTTTGGTATTTTCAAGTCGGCTCCCGGCGGTTACGACTTGGCTTTATGTTTCAAGATTCTTTATACTTGATTGAGTGTCCTTCTGAAACTGGACTGTGTTGGTTGCCAAACTTTTAACAATATCCTCTAGAGATGAGTTAGATGATGACTCGGTATTTTGCTTCGGTTGATACATTCCTCGTGGTTGAGGAGCTCGATTTTGTCCTTGATCCCCTTGTTGGCCCCATTGATTGCCATATCGAAAATTCGGATGATCCCTCCACCCCGAGTTATATGACTGGGAGAAGGGATCATATCTTCTTCCTTGAAAGATTCCAATGGCATTTGCATGAGCCTCAAGCTCATCCCCAAGTATTTTGCAAGTATCGGTAGTATGATCCGTCGTCTCACATATTGGCATGGCCTAGGGACTTGATAGCCCCCCGAAGCAACTTTCTCAACCAAGTTAGTCAACTGCTCAATTTTATCATCAATAGAAGAATCATGAACTTCCCTCACCGTCCTCATTGACTCACAACAACCAAACCGTTGAGAATTCGCAGCCATCTTCGAGATCAATGCTTGAGCGGCGGTTGGGGTCTTATCTACCAAAGAACCTCCACTAGCCGAATGATTCATATTCATATCAGATAATGATAAACGCTTGTAGAAATATTAAATTAGGATTTGATCCGTGATGTGATGTTGAGGGAAACTCGCTACAAGCTTTTTAAATCTCTCCCAATACTCATATAGTGTTTCCCCTTGCATCTATCGAGACCCACTAATTTCTTTCCGGTTGTTCGTGGCTCTAGAGGCCGGGAAATACTTCTCTAGAAATTTCATTTCCATTTGCTCCTAAGTGGTAATAGAAGCAGGTGGGAGATAATATAGCCAATCTTTGGCTAAGTCTTTCAAAGAAAAGGGGAATGCCCTTAACTTTATTTTCTCTTCTATCACTTTCATTGGGCTTCATACTTGAACACACGATATGCAATCCCTTGAGGTGCTTGTGTGGGTCTTCACCAGAAAGACCGTGAAAGGAAGGCAATAAATGGATGAGGCCGAACCTCAATTCAAAAGTAGTGTCATCTCCCAAGTCGGGAAATATGATACATAATGGTTAGTGTGTGACCCCAGTATTTGCCAACTCTTTCATTGTTCTTCAAGTTGCCATTTTGATTTACTCTTCTTCCGGTTCAAGATTTATCTCTTCGGTATCAAGGTGTAGACCTTCAAACTCTACACGAATTTGCTCAAATGCTCTTATTCGCCTCCCCAAAATTCGTTCTCGTAGGACTATATCGGGTTCAAACTATAGGTCCTTGTTCCCTTGAGAACGTGTGAACATCCACTGTATCGAGACAAAGATAGCAAGTGCTTATCAAAGCAAAAAAATGTAAAAACACTTAACTAGAATTATAAAAATAGTGTTTAACACTAAAAATAAGATAGTTCTAGCACCATTCTCCCGCAACGACGCCAAAATTTGGTATGTAGATTTTTAACGTGTCGTCAAACGCAATACACCAAATTAATATATATACGTATCCTAAACCCACTACTCTAGCTAGTAGAGTGGTAAGTGAAGGGTTGATCCCAAGAGGAATGGTTGAACGAATCTTGTCTTATGTATTAAACAACTTGAGTAACAAAAATGTAAACAAAATTAGAAACCAATAAAGATTGGGGAGTTTTGGATTATATCAAATAACTAACCTCTAATGAATTAAGTAGTTAAAGCAAAGATTAACCAATAACACTTAATAAAGTAACAATTGATGTAAATAAAAGCAATGGAATGATTTTTGGTTTTAAGATATTAAAAAGAATCCAACCCTTGATATAGTATCTTCTTAGCCTGGATTAACTATATAATTGATGTAATTACCCGATAGACTAGTCCTAAAATCCCTACTCCAAGATTAATAATAAGCTTTTATTAACCTTGTTGTCTCTTAAGTGTAATTAACTGAAATAAGCTCTCCAATTAGTCTACCCAACTCATTGACTTCTAGAATAATGGTACACGTGTCCCGTGCATGCATTTTAGGGCACTTTTAGTGTCATTTTAGTGTCAATAATGTGCATAATCACGTGTATTTAGTGCTCTTGTACTCTCATGGGAAAAATAATACGTTTGTGTTGTTTTTGTGTTAAGACAAGTGATAAAGGATCGAAAAAGAACATCAAACGATCGAGGATTCGACGAATCGATCAAGGCAACAAAACGAAAGGCTAACTGAAGATCTCGGCCGAGACAGGATGAAAATCTCGGCCAAGATGAGTCTCCAGGGTAAACATGAAGATTTGCAGAACTAAAGATCTCGGCCGAGACAAGCAACGCATCTCGGCCGAGATGAGTTTCCAGAGGATTTTAGGATTTTCAAAAGACCAAGATCTCAGCCGAGATGAAACCCAATCTCGGCCGAGATGAGTCAAACCCTAGCAAGCCCCAAATTTCCCTTTTCACGTCTCGGCCGAGATGAAGTTGAATCTCAGCCGAGATCAGCCTTCGACCCACCAGCTGAAAAAAAAAATTCACGTCTTAGCCGAGACACACCTGCATCTCGGCCGAGATTCCTTACCCTGTTTTAAAATCCTGAATGCGATTTTGCCTATTTTCGACTAGCACTTTCTCCCCTTATATATATATATATATATATATATATCATCCCATTCGAATTTGACCTAACCTTTTTGATACTTTTGGAAGCACTATTCAGCCACCATCACATCCAAGGAGGAGAGAAGGGCAAGAAGAAGTCACATCATCTTCCCCATTGATCATCCTTGGGTTTTATCACTCTATCTTTATGAATTCTTGTATTTTGTGTAATTTCTTGATTGTATTAGGTGTAATGGGTGGCAAGAACACTAAATTCTGCCCTTTATCATGTTGAACCCTTATTGATGATGAGAATGTGATTATTGACTCTTGATGTTACCTTATTTATACAATTTAAATGTTCTATAATGCTTGATTGGATTGTCTCATGCCTAGATGCTTGTTTTAGGATTGATCACCTTTTGGGAGGCATTTATTGTATGTTGCTAGAGATTGAACTTCACTTTCCGTGATTGTTGAAGCTTCAATCTCCCTTAGTAGCGAACAACGCTTCATATCATTGGTGGCATTATAGAGTTTGGCCTCTAAACCCGATCGTGTCGAGGTTTATGCTTTATTTATCCCGTTGTTCTAGCTTGTGACCACCCAATATCAATTAGTGTGAAAAGAGCTTGTTTGGATCACTAATTGATTTGGATAGGGATACATCGATAAGCGTACCTTCGATTTATCCACAATTAAGGGACAACACGGTCTACATAAGCGGACCTTGTAGATTGTAGGATAAGGGTTTAAATCGCATTGAATTTGGGACATCAACGATAATCATTAGGTAGTCGGATTAAATGGGATACTAGATCGAGGGTAGACCTTTTATCATATTCTAAACCCGAAAAACATTTGTTATTTGTCTTTCTTTGTTTGATATAAAATACCAAAAAAATTCATTGCTTATCTAGAACTTTAGTTGATCACTTATTTGCATTTAGTTGTTAACTCAATCCAAAACCCCCCTCGTTTACTTGTTTAAGTTTATTACCCTATCCATCGTAAATCACTAGTTGCTTGTAATATCCGAACAATATTATTCCATCGTTGTCTATGGGATTGACCCTTACTTACCACTCTACTTGTTAGAGTCGTATGCTAGGTATCACGTATACATATTCTTATATATATACATTTAATTTGGTGGTAAGAAACGACCAACTACCAAATTTTGGCGTCGTTGCCGGGGAACGGTGATAAGAATAGTGTTGTTTTATTTGTTCAAGCATTATGTTTAGTTTATTAGTTGTTTATCTACTTCTTGTTTATCTAGTAGTTTGATATTCTCTTGTTTTCTCTTTTTGTTTAGTATAGTGGATGTTCTTGCGTTCACAAGGAGAGAGAGGATTGTTATTTGAACTGGATATTGTAGAATATGAATGAGAGTTGAGAAGAAGAGCCCGGAATTTGGAACAAGTCCGAGGAGGATTTGAAGATTTGAACTTAGAGAGTGAAGAGACCGTTGGATTGGAAGAAATGGCTGAGGATCAGGGTCAGGAAAGGATCATGAAGGAACTTGCCAACACAAGGGTTGCTCAAGAACCCTTGTGTATTACATTCCCAGCAATAGGAAATGATACTGCTTTTGAGCTTAAATCGGAGCTCATACACCTCCTACCATCGTTCCATGGGCTATCCGGGGCATAAACACCTGAAAGAATTCCATGTGGTATGTTCGAGCATGAAGCCATCGAGGGTGACTGAAGAGCAAATTAATCTTCGAGCATTTCCGTTCTCATTAAAAGATCTTGCTAAGGATTGGTTGTACTACTTGCCATACGGATCAATCACCACTTGGGATCACATGGAAACACAATTTCTTGAAAAGTATTTCCCAGCTTCTCGAGCCAGCAACATCCGGAAAGAAATTAGTGGAGTGAGGCAAATGCAGGGGGAAACATTGTATGAGTAGTGGGAACGATTTAAGAATCTTCGCCACATCAAATCACTCTGCAGTTGTTAATCCAGTATTGGTATGAGGGGTTGTGTCTAACAGATCGAAACATGATTGATTCGGCGAGTGGAGGGGCTCTTGTTGATAAGACACCTACTGAGGCCGGAGCATTGATCTCCATGATGGCTGCCAACACTCAACAGTTCGGATGTAGAGAGCTTGTGAGACGAGTCAAGGATGTTATCGATTCAAGTGTTGAAGAGAGGTTGGATCAGCTTACCGACTTGGTGAATAAAGTGATTTCGGTTTGCACTCCTACTACGAAGCCTTGCAAAATCTGCCAAGTAACCGAGCACTCCACTGGCACTTGCCCTATTCTCGAAGAAGAGATGGAAGACCATGCAAATGCAGTTCACAACTTCAATCCTAACTCTACCGGGAGGAAATATGATCCTTATTCGCAATCACATAACCCGGGATGGAGGGACCATCCAAATTTCAAATATGAGAACCAGAATCCAAACATGCATCAACAGGGTGATCAAAGTGGGCACAATCGACCCCCCCATCCTAGGGGGATGTTCCAGCAAGGGCAACCTACTGAGCCAGTACCCTCTGATCCATCCCTTTCTGACATAGTCTAAAGCCTAGCCACTAGTACGCTTCAATTGCAGAAGGAATCAAGTTCTAGGTTTCAGAGTATTGAGAATCAAGTCAGTCAGATAGCATCAGCGGTATCTCGATTAGAAAATGCACAAGGAGGAAGGTTACCGGCTCAACCGGAAGTCAATCCGAAAAATGTGAGTGCCGTTGTTGTTATGAATGAGGAGTTACTTGGAGAGCCTGAAAAGCCCGGGTATACTTCACAGGGAAAGACTAAGGAATTGGATAATAGTCCGAGGAAAGAAGAGACATCAACTCCCCATGTGGCTGAACTTAAAATTCGGACACCTAAGTGGAAGATTGCTAAGGAGTTGCGAAAACAAAAGGAGGCATTAGCTGCATGCTTTCCCGATCACCTACTGCCTTTTCCTACCAAGAAATACTCTCCACAATGCGAAATTGAAAATGTCAGCGTGGGAGTCTTGAGAAGCGGGAAGGTCCTTGAAAAGGGGAAGTCGAGAGATGGAGAAAGGAGAGTCGAAAGTGAAAGGGAGTCTGCTGAGAATGAAATCTCGGCCGAGATACATAAAGATCTCGGCTGAGATGGCCCACCTCGTCCAGAAGAGGAAACCCCCTGCACACTTGTCTCAGCTGAGACACAAGCCAATCTCGGCCTAGATTCTCAGAAATCCCAAATCAATCCTGAAATTCTACCACTTCCGTTTCCAAGTCAAATGAAGAGGATTCCAGACAGAAATAGAGACAAGGAGACAATGGAGGTATTCAGGAAGGTTGAAATCAGTATCCCCTTGGTGGAGGCCATAAACAGATTCCTCGATATGCAAAGTTTCTAAAAGACTTGTGCACTAACAAAAGGCGGCTACAAGGGAGTTAGAAGGTCCTAATGGAAGAAAGTGTTTTGGCGGTTTTCCAGAAAAAGATGCCACAGAGTGCAAGGATCCGGGAATGTTCGTCATTCCATGCAAAATTGGTAGCACTAGAATAGAGAAAGCCATGTTGGATCTAGGGGCATCGATCAATGTGATGCCCCGTTCCATTTTTGATAGCTTAAACTTGGGTCCACTGAAGGATACAAGGGTAGCCATCCAACTAGCCGACCGAAGCACCTCGTTTCCGGACGGGGTGATTGAGAACGTGATAGTTGAGGTGGATAACCTCATATTTCCAGCGGATTTCTATGTACTGGATATACATGGAGATTCGTCAAATTCCACTCCAATCTTGCTTGGGAAGCCGTTCTTGGACACCTCCCAAACAAAGATTGACGTGCGAGAGGGAACTCTTAGCATGGAATTTGATGGCCAAGTGGTGATCGATGAAGTATCCTGAGGATTTGCATAGTGTGCATTCTATTGATGTTATTGATGCTATTGATCCCTTTGTAGAGGAAGTGCTTGAGTTTTATTGCAGGGACCAAGAAACAATTGAATTGACGAATGATCTAGAGAAGATAGAGCTAGTGGACGGTAAGGAAGAGTGGGAGGCCCATAAGGACCCGCGGGGATTGAATGAAGCACGAAAAGGAAGGGACCGAGGAACCCTTCCCGGTAAATTAAAGTAAAAAGAACATTCGTCGAGCCAACGACGTTAAACAAAGGCGCTTGTCAGTAGGCACCCCGACGATATCTTTTAATATTTGCGTTTTTCAAATTCCTAGTTAGTTGCTTAATAGATGCCTTGTGGCATATTTGATGTGTTGAGAAATATGCAGGTATAAATTACAATAATCGAGAGATAGCATGAAGTGGGGGTGAAGGGGAGCAAAATGAAGGAAAAATGGAGGGGAGGCCATCTCGGCCGAGACGCACCAGGAATCTCGGCCGAGACATTGTGAAGGTGCAACAGGGCAATTCCCAGGAAGCACATCTCGGCCGAGAAATATACGGCGTCTCGGCCGAGACTCAGGAGAGCCCAAACTGGCAAACATCTCTGGAACGATATCTCGACCGAGATGCGTGTACCCACTGTGAGCCAATTGTTGTCTTTTGTTTATTTTGGTTATGTTGATATTGTCTTTATTAAATTTTGATACCATGCATATTTTTAGGAGCATGATTATTTTTGTTAAGTTAGCTAGTTGGTTAATAATTGATTGATTTCGACGAGCACCGACTTGTACTCTTCTTTTTCCCAAACTTAAGTTGCAACTAAGTTTGGGGAGGGGGCGGGATTCGTACAAGTCGGCAGCTCGAGAAAGCAATTGGATGAGTTTAGGAAGGAAAAATGTGGCATTGATTAATGATCAAAAATTTTAACAAATATTTTTTAAAGAAGCACATGGTAGAGCATGATAGACTTGTTGAAACAAAATTGAACTTGCACTCAAAACTTTTGATCAAAATTGCAACCAAGTGAGTCTTTGAGCCTAATGCGTACTCCCATTTTTGGAGTAAAATTAAATTTCCTTTCGGTGTGAAAATTCATTGAATGAATGCATTTTTGTTAGTGAATTCAACTCCTTTACACACAACTAGACAGAATATGGAATTCGCACAAAGATCAATCTGAAAAACACACACTCAGTTCGGCCAAAGTTATGGTCAAATTGAACTTACGCAACACAGGAACTGAAATTGAATCACACACAGGATTTACGTGGTTCGTTCAAGCTGAACTACATCCACGGAGGCAAGACACACCCCAATCCACTAAGAAATTCAATCAATTACAGAGAATACACCCAATAAACGAAATGCCCAATTCTGGTTGCAAATTAGGGCAGAAAACGTTCTATCTCAAAATACTCTCTCTAATCTAAGAAACAAGGAAATTGCTCGATGTAGTGATCTTCTCCTTGATGAGAGCTTTACAATGATATAAGAATTGGAGCTCGAATGTAACCATACAGAAAGTTCTAACTGAATCAAGTTGAGCTCAGCTACCGGACAAAAACGACGATTTTCTTCGTCACAAACTCTGAAACTAATCCGTCACAAATGACGGTTATTCTCAACTGCCACGAACCCGGCTCATTCTGAACAGTTTGACTTCTTGATGCTCAAACCCGGTTCTTCACTTCCTGATCCCGGTTCCACATTCCCAACACACCATACTACAAAGTATAGCTCACTTGATGAGATTGAACACCACCTCACAAATCTCCACCTCAATGAATCAAGTGTGCCTCTTCCTGCCTCATCACTGCCTTTCTGTTACTGCTCTTCATGACATTGCTCAAGCTGCAGCAAGCTCGAACAATGCTCCACTTTGTTCCCAGGTACACCATTAGTAAGAAAATCAGCAGGGTTATGCAATGTGTGTACCTTCTTCACCTCCACAGAACCAGAATCAATGATATCTCTAGCAAAATGCAACCTAACATCAATGTGTTTTGACCTTTCATGAAATGCTTGGTGTTTCACAAGGTGTAGAGCACTTTGATTATCACAGTAGATTGCCACACACTTCTGCTTGATATCCAAATCTCTCAAAATCCCTTTCAGCCAGATTGCTTCTTTGATAGCTTCAGTTAAGGAGATATATTCTGCTTCTGTTGTTGACAGTGCTACAACTGATTGTTGTACACTTCTCCAGCTGATGGCTGTTCCAAATAAGGTAAACACAAATCCAGAAATAGATTTCCTTGTGTCTATGTTTGCTGCAAAATCAGAATCAGCAAACCCCTCCAATGCAACAGTACTTCAATCCACTCTCTTTTCAAACTTCAGTGACAAGTTCACTGATCCTTTCAAATACCTCATCACATGTTTCAAAGCTTCCCAATGCTCAACTCCTGGGTTTGACATGAACCTGCTTACTAAAGACACAGCATAGGCCAAGTCAGGCCTGCTACAAATCATTCCATACATAAGACTTCCAACTCCACTTGCATAAGGGATATTGCTCATATGTATGATTTCCTCTTCAGTCTTTGGGCATTGTTCTTTGGAGAGTTTCTTCTGTAGATTAACTGGAGTGGAGAGAGGTTTGGCTTCATGCATATGAAACCTCTCCAACACCTTCTGTAGATATTGCCTCTAAGATAACCAAAGCACTCCAGCTTCTCTGTTTCTTAGAATGTTCATGCCCAAAATCTTCTTGGCCTCTCCCAGATCTTTCATGTCAAATTCAGCGTTAAGTTTATCCTTCAACCATTGTACCCTCTTCTTGTTCCTGCTTGCAATTAGCATATCATCCACATACAATAGAAGGAAGACTTTATCTTGCTTTGAACCTTTGTTGAAGTAAACACAACTATCATAAAGACTTCTTACAAAGCCAACACTGATCATGAAGTCATTGAACCTCTTATTCCACTGTCTTGGACTTTGTTTGAGTCCATATAGTGACTTTTTCAGCAAACAAACTTTGTCTTCTTGTTCAGGAACAACAAAGCCTTCTGGCTGTTTCATATATATCTTCTCATTGAGTTCTCCATGTAAGAATGCTGTCTTTACATCCAGTTGTTGTAATTCCATGTCCTCTTGTGTAACTTTTGATAAAAGCAACCTGATTGAGCAATGCTTTACCACTGGAGAGAAAACTTCATTAAAATCAATTCCTTCTCTTTGTGTAAAGCCCCTAGCCACCAATCTTGCTTTAAACCTCACCTGTTTGGATCCTGCTGTCTCTAGTTTCTTCTTGTATACCCATTTAGAGCTTACAAGTTTCTGACCTTTTGGTTTATTCACCAATATCCAGGTCTCATTCTTTTTCAGGGACTCCATCTCTTCAATCATTGCCTGTATCCAGTGTTCACCTTCTTCACAGTCTAGTGCTTCTTTAAAACTACTAGGCTCTTGTGATTCCAGGTCTTCAGCAACACTCAAGGCATAGTAAACACTCCCTGCTTGACCATAGAAATCAGGTCTGTTGATTGTTCTTCTAGGCCTGTCCCTTCCAATGCTTATTTTGTGAAGGTCTAGTTTGTTCTTCTTCTTCAGATGATGAATCACTATCTTGTAGATTTTCTTGTGGTTGAGGTGTGTGATTATCTTCAGCAGGATGCTCCACCTGAATTGATATCTCTTCTGTCTCTTTAGCACCATCAAATTCTTCCTTAGAGCCTGTAGAAGTGTAAGCCATCACATTCTCATTAAACTTTACATCTCTACTTGTGATTATCTTCTGATTTCCCTTCTCTAAGCACCACAATCTGTAGCCCTTTATTCCATCCGGATATCCAAGAAATACACATCTTAGAGCTCTTGCATCTAACTTGTCTTGCTTGACATGGACAAAAGCAAGACACCCAAACACCCTTAACCCTTCATAACTTGGTTTCTGTCCACTCCACACCTCTTCAGGTGTTTTGAACCCAATCACTGATGAGGGTGACCTGTTAATGAGATAACATGCTGTAGCAATGGTTTCCCCCCAAAATACCTTTGGCAACCCAGCATCCAACAGCATACACCTGACTCTTTCAAGGAGAGTCCTATTAAACCTCTCAGCAACTCCATTCTGTTGAGGATTCATTGGTACAGTCCTGTGTCTCTTGATTCCTCTTTCTTCACAGAAGTTTGTAAACTCAGTAGAGAGATATTCCAGTCCATTATCAGTCCTAAGGTGCTTCAGCTTCTTCCCTTTGACATTTTCCGGTTGAATCAACCATGTTTTGAACTTATGAAAAGCATCACTCTTATTCTTCATCAACATGATCCACACCTTTCTGCTGTAATCATCAATTAAGGACATGAAATACCTTGCACCACCATGAGACTCTATCCTTGCAGGACCCCATATGTCAGAGTGAACATAATCTAATGGCTCTTGAGTTGTGTGAACACCCTTTCCATAGGGCAGCTTCTTGGATTTGCCCAAAGCACACTGATCACAGAACTCCAGATCTTGATTTCCCATATTTCCAATTAGTCCACTTCTTGACAGTTCCTTCAACCCTTTCTCTCCTATGTGTCCAAGTCTCTTGTGCCATTTAACAAGCTCAGAACTGCTCAAGACCATATCTACACTCCCAACAACAGGTGAACCAATCAAGATAAACAACCCATTATGTTATCTACCTTTTATCACCATTTTTCCATGTTTTGTGATATGCAAGAAGCCATCTACTGAGCTAAACTGACACCCACTAGTTACTAAAGAACCAAGAGATAGAAGATTTCTTTTAAGGCCAGGAACATATCTTACATTTGAGATGACTCTGACCACACCATCAAACATCCTTATGCTCACTGATACAACTCCTTTGACCTTACATGATTGGTCATTTCCCAGGAGAACATTTCCACCATCTTCTCTTTTCAGTTCATCAAACCATAACTGGTTTGGATACATATGAAAGGAGCAGCCTGTGTCCAAGACCCATTCCTTTACCATTCTTGATTCAGTAACATTTAATACCTCTGGAGGATCTTCTTGATGATCAATGGCAGCAGATTCTGCCCCTTGATTTCCAGCTTTCTTATTTCTCTTAGGACAGTCCTTCTTCAGGTGACCAGACTGCTTGCACTTGAAGCATTTCCTCTTCTCAACCCATTCATTCCCCTTCTTAGGATTAGAGTCTCCTGCCTTTGGATCCTTAGCATTCTGTCCCTTCTTGCCTTGCCAAGGTTTCTTGAATTTGACATTCAAACCTTCTCCAGATTGCATCATGCCTTTATCACCTTGAGTCTGGAAACATTTAGACCTCAGAGCCTTCACTATCCCATCATAAGATAGCTGCTCATCTCTCCCATACATCAAGGCATCCTTAAAGCTTTCCATGGATTTTGGAAGAATGTTTAACACCATCAATGCTTTGTCATCCTCCTCCAATTTCACATCCAGGTCTTCCAATTCTTCAACCATCTTAATGAACTCATCAAGCTGATCAGAAATTACCTTATCTTCAGTGATCTTGAAGGCCAACATCTTCTGCTTCAAGAACAGCTTGTTGGAAACTGACTTAGATTGGTACATATCTTCCAATCTCTTCCATGCTTCTGAGGAACTCTTGCATCTTGAGACCTCTCTCAAAGGTTTATCACCCAAACACAGAAAGATAAGACTGAGGGCCTTCTTATCTACTGATGCAAACTTGGGTTTCTCATTGTCTTCCCACGAATCCAGAGGTATCAATGCAAGATCAAGGCCATTGTGAACCAATACTGCATTCATCTTGATCTTCCACAGTGTGAAATCATTCCTTCCTGTAAACTTCTCAAAATCCATCTTCATACCAGCCATTCCTTCTCTTCTTCAAGCTGTGAGAGTTGTTTCCCACAGACGGCGCCACTTGTTAGTGAATTCAACTCCTTTACACACAACTAGACAGAATATGGAATTCGCACAAAGATCAATCTGAAAAACACACACTCAGTTCGGCCAAAGTTATGGTCGAATTGAACTTACGCAACACAGGAACTGAAATTGAATCACACACAGGATTTACGTGGTTCGTTCAAGATGAACTACATCCACGGAGGCAAGACACACCCCAATCCACTAAGAAATTCAATCAATTACAGAGAATACACCCAATAAACGAAATGCCCAATTCTGGTTACAAATTAGGGCAGAAAACGTTCTATCTCAAAATACTCTCTCTAATCTAAGAAACAAGGAAATTGCTCGACGTAGTGATCTTCTCCTTGATGAGAGCTTTACAATGATATAAGAATTGAAGCTCGAATGTAACCGTACAGAAAGTTCTAACTGAATCAAGTTGAGCTCAGCTACCGGACAAAAACGACGGTTTTCTTCGTCACAAACTCTGAAACTAATCCGTCACAAATGACGGTTATTCTCAACTGCCACGAACCCGGCTCATTCTGAACAGTTTGACTTCTTGATGCTCAAACCCGGTTCAAACCTCCGGTTCTTCACTTCCTGATCCCGGTTCCACATTCCCAACACACCATACTACAAAGTATAGCTCACTTGATGAGATTGAACACCACTTCACAATTTTCCTCTAGAACTTGCCCCAATTCTCTACTTTTGAATAAGTCAATACATGTTGTGGCTTTGAAAATGATATTAGGTAATTCTTGATCAAAACCTATTTCAAAAGCTTGAAAATATCTCCTTTTTACCACATTTGACATTGCCTCTAGTTAAGCCCCTTTGAGCTTATGCCTTTTTGTTTGATATCCAACACTACAAGCAAATTTACCTTCCATTTAGCCTTTGATACCCAAACGGACTGTTGAGTATGAGGAAGGCGGTTGGAAGGTAGTTAGTCTTGAAATTGGCATTGAATTTGGGTAAACTAGTGGAAAACGAAGAAGGGTGAAAGGAAAAATGCGAAACAGGCTATAATCGAGAATATTAACCTTTCAAAAAAAAAAACTAGAAAAACGAAATAAAGAGGAAGTGTATATACCATTCTTTTGGAGAGGTTAATGAAAATCACATCATTTTGTGATTATAATCCCTTGTTTAGAAAACTCTTAAGAAGCATAATTATTGAAAGGATTGATAAATATGGGAAATATAGGTAGGAATAAGGTGAAGAAGTCGAATTTTAAGTTCGACTTGATTGAGAATTAAAAGAGTGAGGTTGAGTGACCATTATTTGAGAGGTAGATGGGTACTGCACGACTCATTTAGTCCGTTTTATAGTTAATTTTACCTAAAAATTTATCCCACCTTACCCCTAGCCAACATTACAACCCACATAAAGACCTAATTGATTCATTGTCACACATGTCAAGTACTATTTCAGGTTTAGATGACTGGCAAGCTTATGGTAAGCATTGTGTGCATTTCAATGTGAGTATAAACACTACCCTTTTTAATGCACTCGAGAGAGAGAGATACACTCACCCGGTGAGGATCTTAAGTTGAGAGTGTTATGTCTCGAGAGTAGTGGATCTAGTCTATCACATAGCCTCGCTTTTATCATGCTTGCTTCAATTCTTTTATGGAAACTTTCTGAAATCAAATGCCACTAAAATTTTCCCTAAACAGGTGTTCTTTTATCTTTCTCTTTATTGTTCGGGACGAACAAGTTTTAAGTTTGGGGAGATTTGGTACACGTGTCCCATGCACGCACTTTAGGGCACTTTTAGTGTCATTTTAGTGTCAATAATGTGCATAATCACGTATATTTAGTGCTTTTTTACTCTCATGGGCAAAATAATGCGTTTGTGTTGTTTTTTGAAGACAGGTGAAAAAGGATCGAAAAAGAACATCAAACGATCGAGGAGTCGAGGGATCGATCGAGGCAACAAAAGGAAGGGCTAACTAAAGATCTCGGCCGAGACAGGATGAAAATCTCGGCCGAGATGAGTCTCCGGTGTAAATATGAAGATTTGCAGAACTGAAGATCTCGGCCGAGACAAGCAACGCATCTTGGCCGAGATGAGTTTCCAGAGGATTTCAGAATTTTCAAAAGACCAAGATCTCGGCCGAGATGAAACCCAATCTCGACCGAGATGAGTCAAACCCTAGCCAATCCTAATTTTCCCTTTTCACGTCTTGGCCAAGATGAAGTTGAATCTCGACCGAGATCAGCCTTCGACCCACCAGCTGAAAAATCTTTTTTTCACGTCTCGGCCGAGACACACCTGCATCTCGGTCACGATTCCTTATCCTATTTTAAAATCCTGAATGCGACTTTGCCTATTTTTTACTTGCACTTTCTCCCCTTATATATATATATATATCATCCCATTCGAATTTGACCTAACCTTTTTTATACTTTTGGAAGCACTATTCAGCCACCATCACATCCAAAGATGAGAGAAGGGCAAGAAGAAGTCATATCATCTTCCCCATTGATCATCCTTGGGTTTTATCACTCTATCTTTATGAATTCTTGTATTTTGTGTAATTCTTTTATATGATTAGGTGTAATGGGTGGCTAGCACCCTAAATTCTACCGTTGATCATGTTGAACCTTGATTGATGATGAGAATGTGATTATTGACTCTTGATGTTACCTTATTTATGCAATTTAAATGTTCTATAATGCTTGATTGGATTGTCTCATGCCTAGATGCTTGTTTTAGGATTGATCACCCTTTGGGAGGCATTTATTGTATGTTGCTAGAGATTAAACTTCACTTTCCGTGATTGTTGAAGCTTCAATCTCCCTTAGTAGCGAACAATGCTTGATATCATTGGTGGCATTATAGAGTTTGGCCTCTAAACCCGATCGTGTCGAGGTTTATGCTTTATTTATCCTGTTGTTCTAGCTTGTGACCACCCAATATCAATTAGTGTGAAAAGAGCTTGTTTGGATCACTAATTGATTTGGGTAGGGATAAATCGATAAGCGTACCTTCGATTTATCCACAATTAAGGGACAACACGGTCTACATAAGCGGACCTTGTAGATTGTGGGATAAGGGTTTAAATCGCATTGAATTTGGGACATCAACGATAATCATTAGGTAGTCAGATTCAAGGGGATATTAGATCGAGGGTATACCTTTTATCATATTCTAAACCCGAAAAACATTTGTTATTTGTCTTTCTTCATTTGATATAAAATACCAGAAATATTTATTGCTTATCTAGAACTTTAGTTGATCACTTATTAGCATTTAGTTGTTAACTCAATCCAAAACCACCCTCGTTTACTTGTTTAAGTTTATTACCCTATCCATCGTAAATCACTAGTTGCTTGTAATATCCGAATAATACTAATCCGCCGTTCTCTGTGGGATCGACTCTTACTTACCACTCTACTCGTTAGAGTCGTAGGCTAGGCATCGCATATACATATTCTTATATATATACGTTTAATTTGATGGTAAGAAACGACCAACTACCAAATAAGCTCTCAAGTCTTTAATAGTCAAATGTATTATGAATTAAAAAAACGGAGTAGATACGACATAAAATCCGCAAGCTCAATTCCATTGGTCGAAAACTATGTTGTCCTAGAAGAATAATCTCATATTTGCTACTTAGGATTAAATCTATAATAATTACGGATTACAAATTCAATCCTAGCAACACATAAATGAACCTCAAAATATGTGATCGAACCATAAATCAACTCATAAATGTGAATCAATAACATCAAACAACATAGAAGATCCAAAAACACAATTTAATCGGATAATAACCGCAAAAATTACATAACCATCCTGGCTTAAGGTTCAAAAATTGATCAAAGCTGAATAAAAGAGTGTGAGCCACGCATGACAACTAATACAAAGATAAAACTAATAGAAATCATAATAGGAAACAAAAACTAGATAGAATGAACCAAAAGATGATAATCCCTTGATCTTGATCTTCACTTCTCTTCCAAACCCTCGCTCCAATGATGAATGTACGCTGAAAATTAGTGGAAGATGCCGTAATAAAATAAGGTATCGGATCGCGGCCGCAAACCATTGCTAAGGTTTTTGGCTCGTCGACTTGGTCGAAAATGCATGTAAATGTCATTAAAATGACACTTAATTCAACCTAAAATACATGCATGAACACGTGTACCACACAATTCCTGGTTCAAATGGGCACCTCTACCCTAGGTATTGCCATCTAGCAGGAATAGGTGTATTAGGAAATTCAAAATCGTTTATCAGGGAATTCGAGAGCATTTGTTTAACGACTGTCTCTAAACCTTTTTGTGGCCTTTTTTTTATCTATAATGTGAATGAAGATTGACTATGAAATAGATGTGCTACTTTTTTAAATTTCAAATATGTGTTGTACCATTTGCAAAATCGACTATTACAGTAATAGCAGGCATAAGTTTGGTTGCCCTAAACATAATACAATTATATACGTATATATATAAGTATCGTGTTGGCTTCCGGTTTATTTTTTTAATCCAATAAACTTATTTGGTAAGTCCTAATTTATTCGGGCCCTATCAGAATAGACCAATTACACTTCTCGCACAATTTATCACCCATAATTTATTACAAACACCTACTACGCATTTAGTGTTACTAACTTAGCATCACATACCCACTTTTATGTGTGTGTGTGTGTGTGAATTAGCGGTTAATGCACCAGTTGTAGATAATTAGGAAGAATCCATGTGAATTTTAGATATCCTATATGAAGTTATACAATACTAAAGTGATGTCATTATGGTTCCGACTAATAATAATTTTATTTTATCTTTTTAGGATAGACTCAATAGCATGTTGGTGTTGCAATATGGCCAAAAGTTTCCAACATGTTTTGTTAGATTATCTCATTAGAACTAGAAATGTTCTTATTGAGTTTCATTATAAGTTAAATAAAAAAGGGTCAATTACCAAAAGCAACCTGTATTATGAGCCTTTTTCAGTTTTGCAACCTAAACTTTTTAGTTTTTCCGATGACAACCTGTATTAATTATTTTTTTTCAATTTGCAACCTCCGACTATATTTCCGGCTATATAGGCCATGTGACTTGCACATGTTCTTTTTTGGACCAATAAGATGGCGACACGTGGCGGCTAAGAAAATATTTAAAAAAATATGAATAAATATTTTAAAAATTTCAGAAATTTCATTAATAAATCTAGAAAATTAATAAAAAAAATCAGAAATTCTTTTAGAAATTCTAAAAATTTATTTAAAATTTTAAAAAATTATTTATAATCGAAAAAATAAAATAAAATAATTTTGTAATTAATTAAAAATTTCTGAAAATTCATTAATAAATCTAGAAAATTAAAAAAAAAATCTGAAATTCTTTTAGAAATTCTAAAAATTTATTTAAAATTTAAAAAAAATATTTAAAATTTAAAAAAATTATTTATAATCGAAAAATAAAATAAAATAATTTTGTAATTAATTAAAAATTTCAGAAATTTCATTATAAATTCTGAAAAAAAAAATTATTTCTAAAATTAATTTGAAATTCTAAAAATTTATTTAAAATTAAGAAAAATCATTTAAAATCAAAAAAATAATTTTAAAAACAGAAAATAAAAAATAATAAAAATTTATTTAAAATTAAGAAAAATCATTTAAAATCAGATAGCTAATTAAAAAAATTTATTTTAGAAATTAATTTTTAAATACTAAAAAATAATTATAAATTGTAGAAAATTAGTATAAAAGAGAGGGAACTTCGTATATTCCGGTACAAATAAATTTAAGAAGTGCATTTTATGTATTTAATTTTTGGGATTATAAATAAATTTTCTGAATTCTTAATAAATTTTTAGAATTTCTTAAATAATTTTATTTTATTTTTTCAATTTTCTGGAGTTATAAATGTAATTTCCGGTTTTTTTATTATTTTTTATTTTCTGTTTTTAAAATTATTTTTTTGATTTTAAATGATTTTTCTTAATTTTAAATAAATTTTTAGAATTTCAAATTAATTTTAGAAATAATATTTTTTTTTTCAGAATTTATAATGAAATTTCTGAAATTTTTAATTAATTACAAAATTATTTTATTTTATTTTTCGATTATAAATAATTTTTTTAAATTTTAAATATTTTTTTTTAATTTTAAATAAATTTTTAGAATTTCTAAAAGAATTTCAGATTTTTTTTAATTTTCTAGATTTATTAATGAATTTTCAGAAATTTTTAATTAATTACAAAATTATTTTATTTTATTTTTTCGATTATAAATAATTTTTTTAAATTTTAAATAATTTTTTAAATTTTAAATAAATTTTTAGAATTTCTAAAAGAATTTCAGATTTTTTTTATTAATTTTCTAGATTTATTAATGAAATTTCTGAAATTTTTAAAATATTTATTAATATTTTTTTAAATATTTTATTAGCCGCCACGTGTCGTCATCTTATTGGTCCAAAAAAGAACATGTGCAAGTCACATGGCCTATATAGCCGGAAATATATCCGGAGGTTGCAAATTGAAAAAAAATAATTAATACAGGTTGTCATCGGAAAAACTAAAAAGTTTAGGTTGCAAAACTGAAAAAGGCTCTTAATACAGGTTGCTTTTGGTAATTGACCCAATAAAAAAATACATTAGGAGTGCATTAGGTACATCAAAGATATTTATGTACTCATCATGACAACATATCGACCTACATTAGGACAAAATCTATTTCGCAATGAGGTTTAATCAAATTACTTATTGGATCTTAGGATTCCAAAAATTTGTAACAACCCCATTCTAAACGCCAAAACAAATGCACATTACATTTTTTATCAGAAACTTGGAATAACTTAGTATAAATTGATCATTTCTAGTTGATACCATATTTCTTATGTTAGCTTGTAAGTTTGAAATGGGTCATATGCTCAAAATTTCAGTCGGGCGGGGTTGATGGTAATTTTCACAAATATCAATGTCAAGTTGGTGGCCAAATCAAATCTCCAGATGGTAAAAAAGATTCATCCTTACAAGTAACCACATAGTGTGATATATCAACGGTGGACACGTGTTATAGTGTACTGGTCAAACTCCATGCTCCACATATTCACATATTACATTGAAAAGTTTAAAGCCTTAAACAAGAATTATGGGTCCTTGTTGGAGTATATATTCCGTTACACTCATAACAGAATATTGGATTAGCTAAACTATCTTTGTTAGTATTAGTTAGCATTAATTAGAAAAGTAACTACTTAGCTCATGCACATGCATGTCATGTGCTTCTCAATATAGCTTGTATATATACAACAGGAACATCACTATAAACCTTGTCTTCAATATATGAAATACTAGTTTCACTTCTATAACATGGTATCAAGATTCAAGCCCTTCTGCTGCTGAATCTATTGTTTTTTTCCGGTCATCAAGTTTTCCAATCAGTTATCTTTTTTCATTACAACCATTGTTTTTCGGTACGTGTGTTAGTGTTGTTACTTTTCATTATTCGTTCTATAGTTCAAGGGTTTCACTTTTCCATTTTTTGTACACAATTCTGTCAAGATGCCAAAATTTGTGCTTTCCATTTTCAGCGCTTTGTCGTTTTACTCCTACTGGAGAATTCAGGAAGTTACTACAGTCTGTGCCCATGGCTATAATGAGTTTCTCTATGGTACATCAAGTTCGCCTTCAAGAATGCTTCAAGTTTCAACTCCAGGTCAAAATGGACAACCAGTTGTTGTCAATAATCCAAATCTTGCTTATGAGCAATGGATCCACAAGGATCAGTTTCTGATGTGCTAGTTGCTGAGCTTGATTACGGAGTTGATGCTTGGATATGTCAGCAGATGTACGACAGTGTCTTAGGTCTGGAAGGTGTTCGACGATTTGTTTCATTCTCTGTCCAAAGAAAAATTGCTAAATTTCCGCTTTCATCAAATCACAATTAACTTCATTAATATGGTAGAAAGAAGTTCAGTTGTGTTGTCTAATGTGTTCAATCTGATTATAGAGGAGAGCATAGAAGCCTAACTGCTTATTTTCAAGCAAAAGAGATTCTATATAGGTACTCCTGTCCATATACACACCCACAGAATGGCTTGGCAGAAAGAAAGCACAAGCATGTTGTACAAACTGGCCTGGATCTCCTGTCACAGTCCAAATTACCCTTTTCCTTTTGGTGAGACTCCTTTGTCATTGCTTGTTATACTAACAGGCTACCCACACATGTTTTGCAAAACAAATCACCATATGAGAAACTTTTTTACAGAACTCCTGACTATTCATTTCTTAAGACATTTGGTTGTGCATGTTTTCCTTTTATAAGACCCTATAACAATTCTAAATTGCAATTCAGGACTTCCTAGTGCGTTTTCATAGGTTATAGCTTGCTACCCAAAGGATATAGGTGTTTGAACAACAGTGGGAGGATATATATTGCTAGGACTATTAAATTTGTTGAAAATGAGTTTCCTCATTGAACTTGTCACGAAAATCGCTCGAAATCGATGCGATTGGGATGACCTTCTCAAACTGCAAGCGTACAGTTTGTGACAGAGATAGTATATAAGATATCGAATCCGCAGGGAGGATTTTCTATGAGAATCGGCTTAAGCACGTTCGAGCAAGTTAGGCTAAATGCAAATTGAGAGATTGAACTAATCTAATAAATAAAAGCAAGGAGGGAACCGATCGACAGGGAGGTATTCCCGAAGCTCGATTTGACACAAGCAAAATGGAATTAACAATTTGAAGACGATTAAAGGAAACTAGTGTGAGCTCTATGTGATTGAATTCTCATCCCAATCGATATCCTAATTGGGTGATAATTCTGGAATACGGTTGAGGTGCAGTATTCCTCTAGGATAGGTAAGTAATCGGGGTTCAATGTAGACTACCTATACGAATGAGATTTACAAACTCAACCCCGGGCTTTAGGTTACCAACTATGGGAGACTAGAAGAGGATAGACCGACTTCTCCTACGCTAAAGATCGGCGTAGGGGTGTAGTTCCTACACATGCGACTAAACCTAATTTTGTCCATCCTAGCCAAGACACCCTAATCTCTACTTCCCCGTTTGGTAGGTCTTCTCCTCCATAGGTCTCCATCCTACCAATTGGATTTTGATTGATTTAGGTTCCGGATTGAATTTCCTTCTCGAATAATCTAAGGGGTAAATCCAATCCCTAAGCTCATTAAAGATCAAATCGAATCTCCTCGAAAGGGTGGCAAACCCTAGCCTAGATTTCAATTATCCCGTCTCAAATGCACAATCATACAAAATAAGGCTAAATTATTGAAAGCTCAAGCCACCGAGTCAAGCCCTAATTTCATATAAAAATCATAATAAATCAATCAAATTCTAACCTAGGTTACCATAACCCACAGCAATTCCAATAATCAATCAACTATTCATCAATCCCGAAGCTTGGGCTACTCCCGGGCTTCGGAAAATACGAAAACTACTCACAAATCATCAAGGCATAAACAAGAATCATTAATATCAAGCAATAAAAATCATAAAAACTGAAAATAAAGAGAAGGGGAGAGAAAATGCTCAATAATTTGATGAATCCTTGAAATACTCCGACAATCTTGACGGGTGTCACAAGCTCGTGACTAGCCTTCGAGTTCTCCACCAAAGATGGCTTTCTCCTTGAAGAGAAGGAAGAAAAACCTTAGTTTTTTTTTAAGTTACAATCTGAAAATTAAAAAAGAAAGAGAGAAAAGAGTGTAGAGAAAGATTTTATAAAATGAGGCAAATGTTGTTGGATAATGTATTCTTACAAATGAGAGGAGAAGGGATATATAGGTCCTCCCCCTCCCCTCCCTCCCCCCCCCCCCCCCCCCAACCCTCAAAATCAGCTGAAAATAAGCCCTGGTAAGGGCAAAAGTGTAAAAATACAAAAGGGAGTGCTTGGTCCTTTAAGTTGTTGACTCGAGCCCCTTGTGCGCGCTTGACTTGTCCTTCTCGTGATTTCTGGGAAAATTCTGTCTAGAATCGGCCTTCGACTTTAACTACAAAGTTGTAGATCTTTGTCTCGGTTACGTGTTGCAACTTGAATCACTCGAACCGAAGTTTGGACAAAAACGTTACGACCAAAATACGAAAACTAAATGAAATAGGGCACGCGCGTGAAAATCGGCCGCGAACTACCGGTACCGCTGTCGGTCTGGCAGCCGGACCGGTAGGTGGTCCGGCAGGTGGTCCCTGGGTCGGTTCTGGACTGACAGCCGGTGGTCCAGCCGGTCTGGTAGGTGGTCCAGTTGTTGGTCCAATTCGGTTTCACTACAAGAAAAACTGCTATCAGTGACAGGAATAACTGTGGCTAAAAGTCATAAAACTGTCACTAAAGACTTTTAGTGACGGTAGATCTCCTGTCACGGCCCTTGGCTATCGCTTCCGTAGCTAATTGTATATAGGGTCCCGTCACTAAAAACTATATAGTAAGAGTAATTTTCCTTTCATTAAAAGTCTTTTCAATGACCAAAATTACTCTCACTAATATATTTTTCGCCCCTCTAAATGGTAGCTTAATGAGCAGCTTTATCTCATTATATTTAAATCATCATTTCCCTAAATAATATAATTTGTGATAAGATCTCTTCGCTGACATTTAGTAACTTTTTTTTCCATCCTTGTAATATTGCCTGTAAATTTAATTCAGTGATAAATGTAGCTATTAGTCTGTCATTATAGATTACTATATTATAATATTTAGAAGTATCATGACTACATAATAAAGAAAGCTAATAATAAACTAATAAGTTCTAAAGAGCATATATTGTAATACAGAAGCATAAAAAGGCTATTTGAAGCACAATGCATACATAGAAGGCTATTTCGAGTCTGTGTAAATACAACAACCAAGAAAAAAAAACGTGTCTGTAAGTTGTTTGAAAAACTTTAGAACTTCAAATAAGCTCACTAGGGTGTTTCTTTGGGCACGACATTTCTAAATAGCTTTACAACCTGCAAGATAAAGAAACAAAACTCAGAAAAAACAAAAAACAGAAAATTTAGAAGTAGGTAGTGCAGTCAGGACCATCACATGTAATACTCAAAATTTTCTAGGTTGCATGATAGACCCTTCATGAAGTGCTTTGATTAAACAACATGCAGAAGAAACTACGTAAATAAATAATACATTATAGCAGAAGCTCGCCTCGCTTTTGTGTACGAGTTATGTGCATTAGAGAGACCATTACAGTTATTATGATAACAAAGATACAATACTAACATCCGAGAGAAGGGAACGTGTATTCTTCTAAACAATTGAGAAGCATACCTTAATACAAACAAACCAATCATTGAGAGATTTTGCAGCCCTTTATCCAGACTTCTGCCATATATGCAATCATAGTAAATTAGACAGATAATGACTCACCGAAAAACCTAGCAGGGTGCTGCTTATAAATAACATAAGGAAGTTTCCTATGAACTTCAAAGCAATGCTTAAGTTAATATCTGAGAGGTCAAATATCTTAATTGCCTTAAAGAGCACCACATATGTGGCATCACTTACCACACCTTCCCCAAAAATGACATTGTCGAGTAAATGTTTCCCGTTCGGGCTTAGAACCTGCCAATTAGGTCAAGAAAAGAACGAAATTACATCAGGTACTAGTATTAGGTCTATCATTTTCCTTGTCAGGTATGCCTTTACCTTTCTTTAAAGAGCCAAATAAATTGCAAAGTAATCAATACCTGCAATGCACATACATAATCTATAGCTGGAAAAATGGCTCCAACAGCAGCATAAATGTCATTTAATAATGTTAATCCATCAGCCCAAGTTCTTGTATGTAGAAAAACAATAGACATATCTTAAACTTTATAAATATCTAACTCGTTAACTAGCGAGTCATGCTGAAATCTAACACATACAATCTGAGAAGAATGTATTTAATTTGAAAGTTGAGAAAGAGGATACCAGCAACAAGGGAAAAGCAAACAACCAGAAGAGACTAAGAAAACAAGAACATGAAATTGCATTAACGTCTTAAAGTTGATTTTATCCAAGCTAGCCTATCTAAGTCGAGCAAATATATAAGCACTAGCCAGTAAACTAGACCGATAAGGGCATATAAAATAGAATTTACATGTCACTTAAAATAAAATATATCTTGCATGGTAAGAAAATAGAGTTTACATGTCACTTAAAATAAAATATATCTTGTACTAATTCGACACAAACCCTCATTTCAAGAACATCTATTTATGACTTGTCTTCAAGACATTAGATTTCTAAAATTGATATAAATGGAACTCATCTTGTCTTCAAGTACATGATAACTCAATTTAGCACAGAACAATATATAATGAACAAATGCCTTAGACATATAACTTGTATATAAATAAGGGCATTCGTACATCTTGCAAACCAAAATACAACTTTGGAATTGCAGCTCTCCTCCTCTTGTCGTATTTGATCATCATAAAGATCTCTCTATAACAAGATATCCAAATGTTAGTATATCAAGCTGGAATGAATCTTACAATGATTACTAGAAGCTGGAAACTAGAATAAGCAAGCTTACAACAAGTTGGAAACTAGAATAAGCAAGCTCGAATGAATCTATATAGTGAATCTTACAATCATTACGATGTCACTATAGAATGAACGTTACAATGATATACAACAAGCTGGAAAGTAAACCACAAAACTAAAGATCATCCACATTGTCATTCATTTAATCTATTTGTAATGTTTTTATAATAGTATTAATCTCTAACACAAAGAATAAGAAGCAGCAAAAGTATATGAAAATCAGATCTTAATTTCACATTAGAAAGCTAAAGACAACATAACAAGCAAGAGTTAAGGCTCATAAACAGCCAACTATTCAATAGAAAAGCCCAACAAATACTGACCGTAGATACTCGATTTTTACATGACAAGTTATCTGCAATATGGATAAAATAAAGTAAGCAAAACCTTAATTTCACATTTAAAAATAATATAGGTTGTTCATTATGAATATGAGCATACAATAGGAAAAACTTAAGCTAATTAATCAAGTAAAATAATGAATATTTTGTCCACATATGATATTTCAAGTACCTTTTTAGGTTTAGTTCTTCAAAGGCAGTCTATATTGGCTGTTGCACACCATATTGCTTCTCCAAAATAAGTCATTAGAATGCTAGAACAAGGTGTCTTGAAAGTTTGAGCAAAAGCACCTCTGTAATTAGTAACATAATTGTGACCAAATTATGACAACAATAATAAGAATGCTATTACGCAAACCTAATTATAATATAACTACTTCGTGAAGTGCTCACATAGGGATATGAGAGTAAAATTTAAACATATCGAATGGAATTATGGATAGAGAACTTTCCAAATTCACTCATGCCAAAGCAAGGCATACAGAAATACCAAACATAAACTAAGTCATAATCAGTAAGATGTAGATTGTAGAAGCCTTAATGTCACTTCTACACAGTTTAATATGATGTTATGTAGACTCAAGGAAAATGAATGTGGTAGACAAAACTCACCAGTTTGATGGCAACTTTTCTGCAATGTTCATTGCTATCATAAACACGCTTAAGAGCTGCTGGAATAACCTTCCAGAATTCATTAGCAAATTCACTTCCGTTGCGCCTACTATTTTGCATAATGTCATTGACCAAGAATAATAAGGAAACATGTTGCTCATACTGTGCAGATTTGAATAACTTGTGCCCTGCTTCAAATGTTAAAAGAAAATTATGAAAACCACTTAGATATAGCTGATCAAATGTTAAAAGAAAATTTCTATAATATTCATGTGCAGTACCAAAAGTCGCACATATCTTCCCCTTCAACATTATGAGGAAAAGACCACGAAACGAAAGCCTGAAACAAGCACATATTCTTAGCTCAACTTTCTCTTCTCCTTTATCTTTCAAGGAGAGACTTTCACATCACAATTGTATACTTTGTATCTTCAGTCAAAGATCTATCGGAAGGAAATAAAGCATCATGAAAGAAATGCAGAGCATGTTTCTTATGTAAGCATCAGTAATAAGTGACTTAAAAGAAAAGAGAAAACCTCATTAAACGCCTTCTAGTTTCAATTTCATCCAAAACCGTTTGACGAGAATGGTACCAAACAAAAATGGGGAAGTATCTCTACAATCACAATCCTTATGTAGTATGTTCCTGATGGAAGCATTAGCACACAGGTAACCCTACAACTACGTTGCCAAACAAGTAAAATTACCATGCCTGAACTATGGCCGACTCTTTGACCTTATAAAAAATGAACTGAACCACCAAATTTCCATCTGTTACTTCATCTAAAACACTTGAACTAGAACTGTTCTAAAAAGAATAGGAAAATTACCTTCAAAATCATAATCCATACACTATGAAGATAGTTCAAAATTTGATTCTCTTATACAAATAAAAAAAAATTATCATGTTTTACCATATGAAAATATTACCAAGCAAAAGAAGATTGGGCAACCAGAAATTGTAAAACAAAACGAAACAATACTTTCCTTCAATTCGCGCACAATTTGCTATTGATTCTTACCCTAATCAGGCCGGAGATCGTTACCTTGAGTGAAACAGAGAGATGAAATGAGAAAAAAATATACCTAGGGTTCAAGCGAGAGAGAGAGAGAGAGAGAGAGAGAGAGAGAGAGACGAAATCAAACTTCTATATACCTGTTGCTCAACTGTCGGTGGCGGAGAGACACCGTCGGACTTGGTAGAAGAGGGAGAGAGGAGGGTTTTCCACTCTAAAGAGAGCTTGCGGCCAAATGAGAGAAAAAAATCTGTAGTTTTCTTTTTAATTCAAGTTTTATTTTATTTTGTCTTTTATTTTATTCAGCCAAGTTGATGGTAAGATTTGGTTGAAAACATTACCACCTATTTTTCACCATCTTTAGTGACGGTAACATTTATTTTATTTTCTGAATTTTAAATTTTGTCACCAAAAGTCAATTTTTAGTGAGAGTATTTTTCTCCTCTCACAAAAGCTAAGTATATTGGACATTTAGTGAGAGGTTTTTCTTACTCTCACTATTTTTTCCTCACTAAAAGTCACTTTTCTTGTAGTGTTTCCAGCTTTGCACCTCCGTCTTCCGTTGCCGTTTCGAAGCCTTTCCTCTCGTTTTTTTGACCCAAACCCTTCACGGCTTTTGTCCGCAACTTGACGAACTTTGATTTGGGTCCATTTGTGCCTCAGTTTGCTAGACAGAACGTAGCCTATGTGATATCGACCTCTTCTTCTTTCTTTCTCCAATTTGAGGCATTTTCATCCATTTTTTCGGCCCGACTCCTTCACGACTTTTACTCGTGATTTGATGATCTTAAATTTGGACCTGACCCCGATCCTTTTTGGGCCCATTTTAGCCTCAGGATGTGGGCCGGAGTATGAAAATGGATGCGAACGATCTTCTAAATTCTTCTGAGTTTCCTTACCTTCAAAATAACTCAAAAGCACATCAAATCATATTAAAAAGGAAACATCAACCCTGAACTGCAATAAAACACGAATTTGCACATGAACTCAATAATTACATGTAATTCTCCACAAAATATGAACGTGAAAAGTGCAAGAATAACGGTAATTTTCGCGTTCATCATCCCCACAAACTTAAGCTTTGCTCGTCCCTGAGCAAATTAAACGTTTAAGCATAAAAGAAAACGAGGTTGGAAAGTTATTGGAAGTCCGTTAGACATGAATTTCTCTTTTTATTGAGCACTTTCCACTTTTCGATTCACCACACGTGCCTTAATCATTTTCTTTCGTGTATTGTGATAAACGAGTAAAGGAATATAAAGGCATAGGAATTTTAAAAGGCACGTAGTCTTTCTATTTCACTTAGTACCCTAGCCCACGTGCTAAGAGCTCTCACTCCATCCCCAAAACGTGCATATGTGAAGTGACCTTGGACGACTCATTATTTTTCAAAATCCTCGACTCTAGGTGGTTCGACTCGGTTCTTTTTTAGGAAGATACCACGCACTCACCCGGTGTGGGCGATGCAACTATTTTCTACCTCGAGCCAACTGATTTTCAATATATGTATTTTTTTTATTTTCTTTTCAATTACTCCTTTTTCCACCGGGCTTAGTCGAGAGAAATAAAATTGCTATTCTAGTTTTTGTTCTTTTAAAGCACAATACTCTATTCGAGTTACACAAGATTTTCAACTATTTCACACTTGATTCTTTATTGAGCTCTCTTTTTTTCTACGTTTCATACAACATATTTTGTTTTTATGCTCATCTCAACACTTAGAGTACACAAATGTTACTAGAATTTCTTACAATCAATGAAAAACAATGACGTTGCCCAGCGACCTAATCCACCTTATAGCTCCTCCTACATCTCCTTTATTTTTTTTATTTTTTTACCACCTAAAGCCAATTCATTCTATTTTTCACAAGTTCGTCCTTAATCATATCGTGTGTGTTTTGGAATTACAGTAATACTCACAAGCATCACAACTTCGGGCTAAGTTATTTCATTACACATGCAATCCTCAAAACTAAGCCCAAACATTCCACTAGGCAAGGAATCCTCTAGTGTTTTATGCTCAATTATTAGAGATTTCAATTTTTTAATTTCAAATATCGGGACACTTCCAATACTTCCTCCTCATCAATCACGCAATAAGTCAACTCAACAATTATTCAACCAAGCACATTATTCATGAAAGCAATAAAAGCCTAGATAGAAGGTATGGTAGAATGGCATTGATGATAACTACAAGAAATTTAATCAAAAATGAGGAACATCCTCTTCAAGCACATAAAAATAAAAATCCTTCCATCCTGCCAACAAACTTGGGCGAAATTCTCAAGCCCAAGTAGCAAAGGAGGTGGAATTCATGTATTTCCCAAAGATCATCAATCAAAAAGCTCATAACTATTCACATTTCCAAGCCAACCATTTATTCAATCAAAGATTCAAAGGTTTCAAGAGTTATGTAGGTACAAGATTTCATAATTGGTTATGCAAAATTTGAGGAGAGAACCTCAATTAATGCAAAGAATGTCTCTCCTCCCCACAAACTTAAACACAAGCATGCCATTTAAGTAGGCATATGAATATAGTGCAAGGAAAGACAAGTAGATACATACTCAAATCCACAAAAATCCCAATCATGGAAACCAAGGACAAGCAAAAAATGACAACAATCAAGTGATTACGAATTATGCACATGTAAAAGGAATAATAATAGAGATAGAGTAGACAAACTCAATCGAGGTGCCGAATCCCTTTATTTCCTTTTCGCATTTCTCCAATGATCACTCATCTTGACTCGTACCACCATTGGTTGGGGACTTTTCTTTAAAATTAGGCTATTTCATCGTGTCCCAAATGTACCTAATCACACAACTCAAGAATTCATCAAATCTTAAGAGAGAAAAAGTAAACAACTAGAAATAAAATCCTAAGAAAGCATAAAAATTTAATGCTTGTGTTGCCTCCCAAGAAGCGCTAGGTGTAAATTCGACGGCCCGACTTTCACAAGTGTTATCTGGGATCCAAGAACAAATGTCTATCATGCCATGCTTTTGTTTGCTCAAGATAAAGAATTGATCTACCAACATAGACATGGAATGATGGATCACGGATAAGATTATGGACATATGATTTATGCAAGAAGATACGCTTAATGTCCATAATCGATGCAAGTTTTTCAAATTTTGAAAGAAATGATGAATCAAAACTTGCATCCCGACCACTAAATGATGCCTCAACAAATGGATATGATCATAATCACACACTTTGTTGAGACGTTGAGATTGTTCTTCCAAAGGAAATGCATTGTCTTTATTGGAAGAATTGTCACTATTTTCCAATGTTGGCTCATGAAAGAGGAGTTTTTCACTCTCCTCTTCTTTCTCCTCTCCCCTCAAGTGCACACTTTCATTTCTATTTCTCTCCAAAACATGTTTGAAGAGATGGGCTTCCATGACCTTAGTGCGTGCCAAAAGTTCCTCCAATTTTTTTTTAAACTCATCCTTATCTTTCCTGATTTCTTCTTTCAATGCATCGATTGAAGAAATTTGGCAAGACTGGGATGACTCTAAGGTTTGATGACTTGAGGAGGGAATATTTTGATCGGCCTCCCATCCTAATTCATAATTGTTTGAAAAAGAATTGTAATCCATGGATTGAGATGGGTGGGTGAGAGGATAGTGCATTTGTGAATAAAGATAGTGAAAAGAGTCACAATTGATAGATAAGTGACCCTTCTCCTCACAAAATTTACATTGCACTACTTCCACATTTTCAAAATTGGAAGAAACATGAGAGCCATCATCATGCATAAAAGGTAATGCATTCACTTTAGAAGGATTGAGAGCATAACTCTCAAGCAAATAATGATAGTGATCGGGGTTCATTTTTTTAGATTTTTTATTTAATAATAAAAAATTTGCCTAATCTAACTCTAATCGTGCTTAAACTAAATCCTTGGGAAGGAAATCATCCCCGACAACGACACCATGAACTTATCGCGAAAATCGCTCCAAGTCGATGTAATTAGAATGACCTTCTCAAACCACAAGCGTACGGTTTGTGATAGAGGTAGTATATAAGATATCGAATCCACAGGTATAATTTTCCATGAGAATCGGCTTAAGCACATCCGAGCAAGTTAGGTTAAATGCAAATTGAGAGATTGGACTAATATAATAACATAAAATAATAAATAAAAGTAATGAGGGAACCGATCGTTGGGGAGGTATTCCCGAAGCTCGGTTTCACACAAGTAAAATGGAATTAACAATTTGAAGACGATTAAAGGAAACTAGTGTGAGCTCTATGTGATTGAATTCTCAACCCAATCGATATCCTAATTGGGTGATAATTCCGGAATACAGTTGGGGTGCCGTATTCCCCTAGGATAGGTAAGTAATCGGGGTTCATTGTAGACTACCTACATGAATGAGATTTACAAACTCAACCCCGGGCTCCAGGTTACCAACTATGGGAGACTAGAAGAGGATAGCCCGACTTTTCCTACGCTAAAGACCGGCATAGGGGTGTAGTTCCTACACTTGCGACTAAACCTAATTTCGTCCATCCGAACAAATACCCCCTAGACTCTACTTCCCCGTTTGGTAGATCTTCTCATCCATAGGTCTCCATCCTACCAATTGGGTTTTGATTGATTTAGGTTCAGGATTGAATTTCCTTCCCGAATAATCTAAGGCATAGAAATCCAATCCTAAGCTCATTTAAGATCAACTCGAATCTTCTCGAAAGGGTGGAAAATCCTAACATAGGTTTCTATTGTCCCGTCTTAAATGCACAATCATACAAAATAAGGCTAAATTATCAAAAGTTCAAGCCACCGAGTCAAACCTATAATCAAGCCCTACTTTCAATGAAAATCATAATAAATCAATCAAATCCAAACCTAGCTTACCACAACACACAATAATTCCAATAATCAATCAACTAATCATCAACCCCGAAGCTTGGGCTACTCCCAGGCTTCAGAAAACATGAAAACTACTCACAAATCATCAAGACATAAACAATAATCATCAATATCAATCAATAAAAACCATAAAAAATAAAAATAAATAGAAGGGTAGAGAAAATGCTCAATAATTTGACGAATCCTTGAAATACTCCTACAATCTTGACGGGTCTCACAAGAAGCCTTTGAGTTCTCCACCAAATATGGCTTCCTCCTTGAAGAGAAGGAAGAAAAACCCTAGTTTTTTATAGAAGAAGAAAGAGAGAAAAGAGTGTAGAAAGAAAGAGAGAAAAGAGTGTAGAGAGAGATTTTATAGAAGGAGGCAAATGTTGTTGGATAATTGATTCTTACAAATGAGAGGGGAAGGTATATATAGGTCCCCCTCCCCCCTCAACCCTCAAAATAAGCTAAAAATAAGCCCTAGTAAGGGCAAAAGTGTAAAAATACAAAAGGGGGTGCTTGGTGATTTAAGTTGTTGAGTCGATCCCCTTGTACGCGCTCGACTTGTTCTTCTCGTGATTTTTGAGAAAACTCCGTCTGGAATAAGCCTTCGACTTCAACTACAAATTGTAGATCTTTGTCTTGGTTATACGTGGCAACTTGAATCACTCGAATCGAAGTTTGGACGAAAATATTACGGCCAAAATACAAAAACTACACGAAATAGGGCATGCGCGCGAAAATCGGCCACGAACTACCGGTACCGCTGCCGGTCCGACAGCGGGGTCGGTAGGTGGTCCCTGGGTCGGTTCTGGACTGACAACCGGTAGCCCAGCCAGACCAGCAGCCAGTCCGATAGGTTGTCCGGCTGTTGGTCCGGTTCAGTTTCCAGCTTGCACCTTCGTCTTTCGTCGCCGTTTCGGAGCCCTTCCTCTCGTTTTCTTGACTCGACCCTTTCACTGCTTGTGTTCACAAATTGTTGAACTTTTATTTGAGCTGTTATTGGGCCTGTTTCGTGTTCATTTGTGCCTTGATTTGTAACATGTAGGTTTCTAACCTAGTGTTTCGCAAGTGTACGGATGTAGGTGTAGTAGCGATAATCAAGGTCGATCCCACAAGGAATAGTTTTAGGTAGTTCGATACCTCAATACTCTAGGAATGTCCTAACTAGGTACTAAATTGCAAAAGATTGATTTTACTAAAACTAATAAGGTTTAACTAATTAACTCAATTAACTATGATTTCAAACTTAGCAAACGCAAAGAACTAACAATCAATGAGAAAGGGTATCCTAGGGCTTTGATTTCAGGATATTACTTCAATGATGATTATACTCAACTTATTGATTTTTAAACCAATCTAGTGTTTATTAAGCGGCACAATATTAAACTAACCCTCCTCTTGAAGCGGTTAATCGTTGATTAACTAAGACAATCACTCTATCTCGTACATCTGATAACAAATCCCTCCTCTCGAAGCGGATTCATTAAACAGGATTACTAAACCTAGATGGCCAATCTAAATTTAGTGATGAACAACAAACATAAAGATAAACACATGGAAGAACGGAATTAATAAGTTAAAATGTAAATCAAAACATTGTTATAAAAAAAATCCCTACTTTCTAACCCTAGGACACGAATAGCTTAGCTACTCATGCCTAGTTTCAATCCAATACAATATTCTGAACAAAACATCATAAAGAATAAAAACTAAGAAGAATTGCTAAACCCGAGTAAATCGTTCTGTTGATTGAAGTATTCTATGTCGTCGAAGTCATCTATCGAATGTAAAAATCTGATCCCCACTCGAAAAATAAGCTTAAGTCCTCTTTTATAAGCCTCCTCAAAGTCCTCGGGGAGTTAGGCCTTAAATCCTTTTTTTAAAACAAAATTTTAATGAAAAACGGACTAATGACACGGCCATGTTAAGCAAGTTACACGGCCGTGTTGCTGAAACAAATCTTCTAATCCACACACATTTTGACGCGGCCGCGTTGCTCTCACAGAGCCGTTTCACCATTTGCGCAACACTTTTGACACGGCCGCGTTGCTTATGTGACACGGCCGTGTCGGTTCTTGCCCTGTTTTGTTCCTGGACCGGTTCAGGCCGGTTCGGACCGGTTTGGACCAGTTTTTAGACGGTTCGGACTAGTTTAGGCCGGTTTTCACTGATTTGGACCAGTTTTCACTGGTTTGGACCGGTTTTCACTCTCCTTCAACTTGTTCCTTCGTCCAATAATCGTAATTCACGACTTTTAATCCTGGAAATGCTCAAAAATACCTCAAAACAAGTCAAATACATTAATTGGTCATCTTTATAACATTTTATCCAAATCTTGACCAACTATGCACATAATTCTTATAAAATAGTCTCATAAATTGACCTAATTACATGCATAATTAACGTGTTATCAAAGCCCCCCCCCCCCCCAAAACTTAAGCTGTTGTTCGGGACAAAAGAAAACGACGACTCATGTATTGAGGACAATTAAATGATGAATTAGTTTCAGATCGATTTTTCCAAAAGCTAAGCATCATAGTATGAATGAGCATATGCGATAGAGCAAAAATTAACTACTCTCGAGATTTAAGCTTTCGAAGCATTTGATCATTACCAGATAAGTGTTTCTCTCATCTCTCAAGTGTTTAGGCTAAAAAAAATATCATTCCACTCAAATTGGACTACACGCCCAATTGTCTAAGCTGGACGCAGTACTTTGGCATAAGTGACAAAGAATCAAGTAGGTCTTTTATTTGGTTGTAATAGTGGCTTAAGGTAAGGTGGGATGTATTTGGACAAAAGTGACTATCTATTGGACTAATCAAGTTATCCTAACCCAACTACCCCTCAATACAATCACTCAAACTCACTTTCCCAATCTTAGCAAATCACCCCTCAAGATGATTTCTTCACCTTCCCAACAGTACTTTCAACCGAGTGTTTTTCCATACTAATTTATTCGGGTACCACATGTTGGGACTACCCACTTTTTCAATTAAGCACCTCTTTTCTAACCTCTCCTCATTATACTTAAAATAATCAAATACTTATTTACAGCTAGCTCTTTTTTTCCTTTTCCGATTTTTTTTTCTTTTTTTTAAACGTAAATTACAAGAGAACCTGAGCCTTACACAAGAAGAGATCTTCACTTGCTTACTTTTGCACCTAACACTTCAAATTTCCTTTACCTTTTAATCTATCCATATTTGCACCCATCTTGTTCCCAATTTTAACCCAACTACCTTCCAATCCACCTCCCTCTTAACTCAATTAGTCCAATTTTTAAGGCCAAAGGCTAAATCGAAAGATACTTGGCTGGCAACATAGAGTTATGAATAAAAGCTGAAAGCTCAAATGGGCTAACTACGGATAATAATAATTTTTTTCAAACTTTCTGGTAAACAGGATAATTCTTTGAAAGGCTCAATAATAGGTTACAAAACAAGGACTGCCTATATCACTTTCTAAGTCACATTACACCTTTGACATATTCACAACAGAGTCTCAAGGCAAGTTCTAGAAACCAAGACACATATCCAATCAAAATCACACCGAAAGAAAATATGTTACTCCAACAATAAGAGTTGCATTTATCAAAGTTCTAGGCTTAACTCAATTTTGTCTCAAATTACCTATCATGCTCTACTATGTGTCAATTGTTTTCAATTTTATGCACAAAATCGTCTCATCATTAACACATCATCATCCATCGGTTCCCTAAATTTTCAACAATTCCAACTCGGGTTTAATTTTTTGTTCTTAGGACACTAACAACTTAAACAAAAAAATATGACTCTAAATTTTAAACTCCTAACAAAAAAAAAACTCAATTATGGACACACAAAAATAATCAAACTTGGGTTCACAACCTGACAACACCAATCAAACAAATAAATGGGCTCACAGACCCAATACTCTAAATCAAAAGCAAATTAACTGAGCACACTGGGCACACAGACCCAACAATTAAAGGAATACTTAAAGCAACAATTATGCAAAAGGGCTTACAGACCTAACACTTGACCATGAGTGACAAGACAGCAAATACTCAAACGATCAATTACAAAACAAAATATCAAACATGACCACTTCAAAGTAGAAATAGCAACAAAACACTGAATATAGTTGCCAAGACGTCCCACAGTTCACCCCTTCCCCCAAAATTGGCTAAAAGCCAATGTTTGGAGGAAAAGAGTGGTATGCCTTGGTGCTAACTCACAAATCACTGTGGCGGTGGCGGGGGTTGAAACCCATACTGGCTCCAAAATTCTGTCATCGCCTCCCATTGAGTCTGTTGCTGCTGTCTCCACATGCACTCTTCATTACTCCTTTGAAGGAGTATGTTAAGTTCGTTGATCATCTAATGCTGAATGGATCGTTTGAAGAGATCCCCGGACCTCTGTTCGGTGCCTCTCCATCGAAGTGCGAAAGGACTGCATCGACTCATTATGGAGACGAACATCCTCCCGGAGCGAAGTAATGATGCTGACCATGTCCTCATTTAGCTCCGACTGGTGGGCAACTGCTGCTGCGGCTCGTTTCTTCCCAGGTTGTCTCGGAGCCTGGCTGCTACCTTCGGCCGGTGGCCTGGACTGAAACACCTCGGAGTCCGGTGGTTGGGATAGCTGAAGATGGTCCTCTATCGATAAAGAAAGATTTGTTGTATCATGTACACCTGTAACCGTTGTCCCAATCTCATAAGGCAGGCGAAGATCAGGTCCAACATTCTGGTACACATATGGGATGGTCCCATCTTCACCTAAAACCACAACTTGCATCCATTCGAGCGAGTCCCACGTAAACTGAGCTTCGCCTCTTACTGACTCCATATCAGTCAGGTCAATGTCATCAAAAGCTGCTGCGATTGGAGTAATTAATCCTCCAATCATGATGCTGTATTTCTGCTTCTGGATAACATTGGCAAAGTGCTCCATCATTACCTTTGCATAATCCACTTTGTAGCCATGCAGGATATTCCACAACATGTGGAGTTCGCTTTGTCTCACAGCTCCCACTTCACGTCGGGCAAAAAGAGTGTAGGCAAGTAGCTTATGTATGTATCGAATGACTGGATTACGGATCCACGAAGCTTTGGCTGACTTGGAGATATATTGTTGTGCTGCTACAATCGGAGGTGCAGCTGTCAACAAAGCCCAGAATATGGCCAGGTCAAACACCTCCAATGGCTTCTCACGGGGGGCTTTGGGAAAGCCATATATTTGATCCAGTTGGTTGTATGCCAATGATCGAGCTTTGCCTATTAGCTGGAAAGTGATGCCGTCTAGCCGGCGTGAGTGAAGTGAGCTGGCTGCAGTGATGCTAAATGTGCTCAGGAACTCGATAGTGAGTCGCATGTATGTTTGCTGCACTCTCACAAACTGAAGTAGCCCGACTCGGTTAAGAAGAGTACGGACATTATCATGAATGCCCATTGCCCGAGTCAGATTGTCGCTACCAAATCTTGTTGGGATAACAACACGATGACATAGCTCCTCGAACCGAGCCTTGTGTTCAGATTGTGTTAAAGAAAACCCTAAAAGAGTCTGACTGTCATTTGGGCTGACAGCCGGGGTTTCTTCGACCATGGCTTGCTTGCTTTTATTTCGACTAGAGCTCCCTTTCGGTGGTGCCATGTTAGTGCCCTGTACACACACTCAACATCACACAACTCAATAAGCATACAATCCTCAATTTATAACAATTACTAACTAAAAACAAACAAAGCATTCCAATTAATCCAACAAGACATCCATATGTTAGTAACATGCTCAACTCCCTATTTCATGATATACCCCCTATTTCATGCTCAACTCCTAAATTCTTTGATTTGAAGTCCATTAGAAATTGAAACATCGAATCATATCAATGTAACTTATGCAATGTAAACTTATTTATCTTTGTATTACATAGGATTGCAACAAGAGGTATTTAATCTAGGCATTAAGTTCATTATGAATCATGCACATAACATGTTTGATAAAATTACCTAATGAAAAAAACTGAAATTAAATTTCGGTGTTCTCATTCCATTCTAACACAATGTTTATGCTATTCCAGTAACAATCAACACACATCTCATTCCTAGAGCAAGACCCGATCACTATTCGAGCACATTCATGCTACCATATCAATAATTCGCATATAAGTGCTACATTGGTCGCACAATTTCAAATTTTAAAAAGCCTCTAGCACTAATTAAGTATAATAAAATCATTGGAAGCAAAAAAATTCGAGTTAGCTTCACTTACCGGAGAAGTTTAGACGAAGAAAAAGTGATGTGGAGTGTGCCCTAGTTCCTCTGATTTTAGTCTAAAAATTCGACTTTTGTTGGGCAATGAGTGAATTAGTGTGTGTCATTTGGATTGTGTGTGATTTTTGAGTGTGTTAATGCTTGATTTGGTGGAAGGTGTGTGAATATGTTTTTCGTGTATGTGTGCAAAAGAGACAAAGGGGAAGAAATCTGAACCTGGTCCGCGTTTTTTAACTTTCAGGAGGGCTGACACGGCCGTGTCCTTGTTTTGACACGGCCGTGGTCATTTTGAGCCAAATTTGGGCTTTCTGGCCGGATTTTGACGCGGCCGCATCCAAAATGTGACGCGGCCGTGTTGGTCCCACAGCACTGATGTGCGTTTAGAGGAGGTTTTTTACACGGCCGTGTTGCTTTTTAGCCAAATTTGACGCGGCCGCGTCGGTTGCTTCCCAGTTCTAAAAATGCTTTTTAGGCTCTTTTTGACGTGGCCGTGTTCATGTTGTGACGCGACCGTGTTGTTTCCTCTTATACTAACGCGAGTTGTCCGTCTCTTCGACCCCCATTTCTTGCGATACATGTCCATATTGATTCCTAAACATATTAAAAACTAAAAACACATTTTAAAATATAAAACTAGAAGAATTAATTTAAATAACATAAAATAGTAAAATCGGGTTACCTCCCGATAAGCGCTTGATTTTACGTCTTAAGCTTGACGACCTTTTTGGTTAAGTTCTTTCAACCGCACTTCGTGTACGGTTTGAATTTGGTCGGACTTGTATCGTTGTCCATTTACGAGAAATGTGCTCCCGTCTTGATTCAACAACTCAACTACACCAAATGCTCTAACGGTTTTGATTGTGAATGGACCCGACCATCGAGATTTCACCTTGCCCGAAAATAGTCTTAGACGTGAATTGAACAAGAGAACTTGTTCACCGGCTTCAAATGTGTGATCCTTGATCATTTGGTCGTGAAACCTCTTAACCCGCTCTTTGTATAAACTGGAGTTCTCAAATGCTTGATTTCTAAATTCCTCCAATTCATTGAGTTTGAAGAGTCTCTCTTTTCCAGCAGCCTCGAAGTCGAAGTTCAGCTTCTTAACTGCCCAATATGCTCTATGTTCCAACTCAACCGGTAGATGACATGCCTTTACAAAAACCAATTGATACGGTGAAAGGCCCAGAGGAGTTTTATATGCCGTCCTATATGCCCAAAGTGCATCATCTAATTTCATCGCCCAATCTTTCCGGTTCCCATTTACCGACTTCTCTAATATTTGCTTGATTTCTTGGTTTGCAAGCTCCATTTTTCCATTGGCTTGAGGATGATACGGAGTAGTCACACGATGTTTTACCCCATACTTAGCCAATAAAGCTGTCATCCATCTATTGCAAACATGGGATCCCCCATCACTAATCAAGGCTCTCGGAGTGCCATACCTTGTCAAGATATTCTTTTGGAGGAATTTGAGCACCACCTTGGCGTCATTCGTTTGCGTCGGAACAACTTCCAGCCATCTCGAAACATACTCCACTGGCACCAAAATGTATTGGAACCCATTCGAGGATAGAAAAGGTCCCATGAAATCGATACCCCATACGTCGAACAACTCAACCTCAAGAATTGTGGTAAGAGGCATCTCGTGCTTCCGTGATATTCCCCCTATTCTTTGGCACTTATCACATTGCAGAATGAATACATGACAGTCTTTGTGAATTGTTGGCCAATAAAAGCCACTTTGAAGCACCTTCGCTGTTGTTCGTGCTGAGGCAAAATGTCCCACAGTTGGGGATGAATGACAGTAAGTTATGATGTCCTTCACTTCAGATTGAGGAACACACCTTCTAATGATTGTGTCTGCACATCTCCTATAGAGATAGTGATCATCCCATATATAGAACTTCACATCATGGAAGAATTTCTTCTTCTTATGATGAGAGAAGTCTGGAACAATCCCACTCGCTATAAAATTTGCAATGTCACTATACCATGGGCCATTCTGCACAACCATCACATGCTCGTCTGGAAAGATGTCGCTAATGGTTGTTTGTTGGCCCCTTGCATCCGCCTCATTCTCAATTCGAGACAAGTGATCAGTTACTACATTTTCGCAGCCCTTTCTATCTTTGATTTCCAAGTCGAATTCTTGTAAAAGTAGTATCCATCTAATCAGTCTGGGCTTGGAATCCTGTTTACCAAACAAATATTTAAGAGCAGTATGGTCAGTATAAATTATTGTTTTAGCCTGTACAAGATAAGAACGAAATTTATCACAAGCATAAACAACAGCTAAAAGTTCATTCTCTGTGGTAGTATAGTTTGCTTGAGCCGAATCGAGAGTCTTGCTGGCACAGTAAATAACTCTAAAAATTTTTTCCCTCTTCTGGCCCAATGCAGCTCCCACAGCCATGTCCCTTGCATCACACATAACCTCAAATGGTTGTGACCAATAGGGTGAAATCAGTACTGGAGCGGTGATCAATGCCTTCTTCAGTGTCTCAAAGGCCTGTAGACAGGCATCATCGAAAACAAAAGGAGTATCTTTTTCTAACAAGCAAGATAGAGGTTTAGCAATTTTAGAGAAATCCTTTATGAACCTTCTATAAAACCCCGCATGTCCTAAAAAACTTCTAACCCCTTTTTCATTCCTAGGAGGTGGTAATTTCTCTATTGCCACTACCTTAGCCCTATTAACTTCTAATCCTTTTGATGAAATCCTATGTCCTAGAACTATTCCATCCTTCACCATAAAATGGCATTTTTCCCAATTAAGGACTAGATTGGTGTCTTCACACCTTTTAAGCACCTGAGCTAAGTTATCTAGACAATTATCAAAGGAAGAACCAAACATAGAGAAATCATCCATAAATACCTCCATGATGTTTTCTATCAAACCCCCGAAGATTACCATCATACAACGTTGAAAAGTAGCAGGTGCATTACATAACCCAAATGGCATTCTACAGAAAGCAAAGACACCATAAGGACACACAAAAGCAGTTTTTTCTTGGTCTTCCGGGCCAATTACAATCTGATTGTACCCCGAGTAACCATCAAGAAAACAATAATACGCGTGTCTTGCTAACCTGTCAAGCATCTAATCTAGAAAGGGAAGAGGAAAATGGTCTTTACGAGTAGCTGCATTAAGTTTCCTATAATCTATACATACACGCCACCCCGTAATTACCCTAGTGGCTATGACCTCATCAAGATCACCCCTTACTACCATCATCCCCCTTTCTTTGGCACTACCTGAGTTGGACTCACCCACTTACTATCAAAAATAGAGAAGATTATCCCAACATCTAACCACTTAAGCACTTCCTTCCTAACTACTTCTTGCATCAATGGATTAAGCCTACGTTGATTTTGAACAGAGGGTTTATATTCATCTTCCATCAAAATTTTATGCATGCATATAGTGGGACTAATTCCCTTCAAATCAGCAATTGACCACCCTATAGCAGATTTATATGTTCTCAATACACGCAACGGCTTATGAGTTTCAGAATTAGTCAGGGAAGAAGAGATTATTACCGGATATTTTTTTTCATTATCTAAAAATGCATACCGCAGATGATCAGGTAACGACTTCAGTTCTAGGCATCCATCGCCCCCTTTCAGCTCTTCCTCAACCGCTTTCTTGTTGATATTTTCTTGAGTCGAACTTTCCTTAGGAGCCTCCTGCAAAGCATTCAATGCCCTAACACTTTCGGCCAGATCAAGGTCAGTAGGGTCATGGAAGTTAGCATTATACATAGAATTTGCAATGCATGTTTCAAGGGAATCACAATCACTAGGTGAGGCTAACTTCCTACATAATACAACATCTATAGAATGAATAAAACTACATGTTTCTAATTGAACTACATCTTCACTATCATGATGTTGTAGAGCCTTATAGATGGAAAAAGTAACTTGTTCTTTATCAACCCATAACGTCAATTCTCCCTTTTGAACATCTATCAATGTTTTTCCCGTTGCTAGAAACGGACGACCTAAGATCAAAGGGACATCTTTGTCTTCTACCATATCCAAAACCACAAAATCAGCAGGTATTATAAACTTCCCCACATTTAACAGAACATCCTCTACAATCCCCCTTGGCCAAGTCATAGACCGATCAGCCATTTGTAGGGCAATTGTAGTGGGTTTCATGGTACCTGGATTTAATTTCTCATAAATAGATAATGGCATCAAATTAATACTAGCCCCTAGATCACACAATGCTTTATCAAATGTAACATTACCTATTTGACTTGTAAGAGTAAAACTACCTGGATCTTTACGCTTGAGCGGTAGCTTCCTCTGGATCACAGCACTGCACTCTTCAGTCAAGTTGACTGTCTCGTACTCTTCCCACTTCCTCTTCTTTGAGATTACTTCCTTCAAAAATTTCGCGTAATTTGGCATCTGCGGTAGTGCTTCAACAAAGGGAATATTAATTTGGATCCTCTTCAGCACATCCATAAAATTCGCGAACTGCTCATCAATCTTCTTCTTTCTCAAAGCTTGTGGGAACGGGACAGTCGGAACATAAGGTGGGATATCTGCTTTGATTTTCTTTCCTTCGCCTTGTTTCACCATCTTCTTTCTACCCAACTGAGTTTGCTTCTCTTCCACTTGCTCTTCCAATTGCTCCTTTACCACTACTTTCTCTTATCAATTGGCGATTGGGGTCCCTCGTACTCAGTACCACTCCTCAGCTGAATGGCTTGACATTGCTCTCTCGGATTCACCACCGTATCACTTGGATATTGGCCCTGCTTGTGTTGAGCCCCAACAATTTTAATCAATTGACTCATATTAGAAGACAACTCACCAATGCTTGCTTGAGTTTGAACCATCGTGTTCTAGAGCCTCTTGATGTTTGTCCCTTTCCCAGTAATATGCTTATTTAGCTCAATAAATTTCCCTTTTACTTTCTTCTCCAACTGAGCTAGCTTATCATCATACTTTTCAAACTGTGACTGGACAATTTCTTCTTGTGATGGTTTCTTACCTTCATGAATCATACCATGTGTAACTGCAAACCCAGGCGGTGGATTGAGTGTATTCTTGGCATTCCCATAAGAGAAATTTTGGTGATTCCGATTCTGTGGGTACTGATTGTACCTAGGCTGATTGCTTTATAAGTTGTTGAAATTCCTCTAATTTAGAAAATTAACATCCTCGACTTCTTCCTGACCCCCTGTCTGTTGTGCTAACGTCAAACTAGTTAGCAGGTTTACCTGACTTGTTAAAGCTGTCAGCTGTGATGTGAGTTTTTCAAGCGGCTCGTTGCTGACTGTCTCCACTTCCATAACATTTGCTACCCTCCGTGGCTAGTTTCTCTCATTTGGCCACTGATAACTCATTCTAGCCATAGCATCCAAAATCAAGAACGCTGTCTTTACTGATGTCTCCATCAAACTACCACCTGCAGCTGCGTCCACCTGGTTTCTAGTCGGAGCAAGTAAACCATTATAAAACTTACATACCAGCTGCTTCTTCGTAAAACCATGTTGAGGGAAACTCCGGATAAGATCCCGGAATCGCTCCCAAGCCTCTCCGAACGGCTCCTGATCCAATTGCTTAAACTGGTTAATCTGATTCTGCAAGTTGAGCATCTTGCTCGGTGGAAAATACTTCAATAGAAATGAAGTACTCAAGTCTTCCTAGATAATAATATCCTCCAATGAATTGAACCATTGTAGGGCTCTATCCTTCAATGAAAAGGAAAACAATTTCAGTTTGACCTGCTCGTGTGGCACATGGCTTATCTTTATAGTATCTGCCAGTCGTCGAAACTTTATTAGGTGAGCATTCGGATCCTCTAAAGCACTTCCCGCATACTGGTTTTGTTGCACTATGTTGATTAGTGCAGGCTTTAGCTTGAAACTGTTAGCATTAAGTGGTGGAGGTCGTACTCCTCCTGCCTACTGATTTGGATTAGGCTTTAGGCAGTCACTGATGGGAGTATCATTTTCATCTCCTGCATCTAGATCTATCTGAATTGGTCTGTGCTGCTGTTGCAGCTGTGGCTGCTGTGGAGGTATCTGTTGCTGTATATTAGTAACTCAATCATCCAAGCGTGCCAAAGCTGTCAGCACTCTGTTTAAGGCTTAATCCTGAATTACTTACTGTGGTGGATTCTCCATCTCGGACGCGAAATTCCTTCTCGTTCGATGTCTACAAGCTGTCGCTTCGATTTCTGGATCGAAAGGAAGAAGCATTTCTTTCCCTTTTGATCTGGTGTGCATGCGAAGCCTGAAAACACCAAAAACAACGAATATCGCGTAACACTAAAATTAAACAAAAATTTAAAAACAAAAATTAAAAAAAATAAATACGAAAAATAAAATCTAGTCTAGTTTCCTCCTATTTTTCAAGATAAAAACTAAGCACTAAATCCTATTCCCCGGCGACGGCGCCAAAAACTTGACACGTCGATTTCTAACCTAGTGTTTCGCAAGTGTACGGATGTAGGTGTAGTAGCGAAATCAAGGTCGATCCCACAAGGAATAGTTTTAGGTAGTTCGATACCTCAATACTCTAGGAATGTCCTAACTAGATACAAAATTGCAAATGATTGATTTTACTAAAACTAACAAAGTTTAACTAATTAACTCAATTAACTATGATTTCAAACTTAGCAAACACAAAGAACTAACAATCAATGAGAAAGGGTATCCTAGGGCTTGGATTTCAGGATATTACTTCAATGATGATTATACTCAACTTATTGATTTTTAAACCGATCTAGTGTTTATTAAGCGGCACAATATTAACCTAACCCTCCTCCCGAAGCGGAAAAATCGTTGATTAACTAAGACAAATACTCTCTCGAGTCAATTAATCCTAGTAACTCCCAAAAACTCACGAACCTATGCCTACACAGTCATAGACAACTGCGCTCTACGGCGTACGTCTGATAACAAATCCCTCCTCTCAAAGCTGATTCGTTAAACGGGATTACTAAATCTAGATGGCCAGTCTAAATTTAGTGATGAACAACAAACATAAACATAAACACATGGAAGAACGGAATCAATAAGTTAAAACGTAAATCAAAACATTGTTATAAAAAAAATCCCTACTTTCTAACCCTAGCACACGAATAGCATAGCTACTCATGCCTAGTTTCAATCCAATACAATATTCTGAACAAAACATGATAAAGAATAAAAATTAAGAAGAATTTCTAAACCCGAGTAAATCGTTCTGTTGATTGAAATATTCTCTATCGTCCAAGTCGTCTATCGAATGTAAAAATCCGATCCCCACTCGAAAAATAAGCTTAAGTCCTCTTTTATAAGCCTCCTCAAAGTCCTCGGGGAGTTAGGCCTTAAATCCTTTTTTTGAAACAGAATATTAATGAAAAACGGACTAATGACACGGCCGTGTTAAGCAAGTGACACGGCCGTGTTGCTGAAACAAATCTTCTAATCCACGCACATTTTGACGCGGCCGCGTTGCAGGTATGACACGGCCGCGTTGCTCTCACAGAGTCGTTTTCACCATTTGTGTAACACTTTTGACACAGTCGCGTTGCTTATGTGACACGGCCATGTCGGTTCTTGCCCTGTTTTGTTCCTGGACCGATTCAGGCCAGTTTGGACTGATTCGGGCCGGTTTGTAGACGGTTCAGACTTGTTTGGGCCGATTTTCACTGATTTGGACCGGTTTTCACTGGTTTGGACCGGTTTTCACTCTCCTTCAACTTGTTCCTTCGTCCGATAATTGTAATTTACGAATTTTAATCCTCGAAATGCTCAAAAATACCCCAAAACAAGTCAAATACATTAATTGGTCAACTTTATAACATTTTATCCAAATATTAACCAACTATGCACATAATTATTACAAAATAGTATAATAAATCGACCAAATTACATGCATAATTAACGTGTTATCAATTTGCTGGCAGGAACATAGTCTATGTGCATTCGATCTCTTCTTCTTTCTTTCTCCGATTTGAGTCCTTTTCATCCATTTTCTCGACCCGAATCCTTCACGACTTTTACTCATGACCTGATGATCTTCAATTTGGGCCAAGAGCTGACCCTTTTTGGGCCCATTTTGGCCTCACGATGCAGGATGGAGTATGAAAATGGATGCGAACGATCTTCTAAATTCTTCCGAGTTTCCTAACCTTCAAAATAAGAGTCAAAAACACCCAAAAGCGCATCAAATCATATTAAAAAGGAAAAATCAACCTATAACTACAGTAAAACATGAAATCGCACATAAACACAATAATTACTCGTGATTCTCCACAAAATATGAACGTGAAAAGTGCAAGAAAAACGGTAATTTCGCGTTCATCACTTATACAGAAATGTTTGCCTCTAATAAACACAAATCTGAAACAAAATAGCCATGTGCTCTTTTTCCTATTCTGCCACTGACTAACATATAGGAACAAGATCTCAATAATCAAAGCTTTGTTGTTAACAACTCTTCTAGCTCATCTAATGGCCCATCTAGGCATGGAAATGGTTGGAATGTCACTCCAGCTAAGTCAACAAATGATATGTCTATCATTCCTGGTACACATGTTCATGCATGCATTTTAGGTCGAATTAAGTGTTGTTTTAATGACATTTGCATGCATATTCGACCATGTATTGTTCATATTTGTATTATTGGACCATTTAATGTGTTTGAGCTCGTTTCCGGACAATACAGGACCAAGAAAAGTCTCGAAGAAGTTCGAAATGAAAAACCGAGCCAAGGATGAAAAAGACTGAACATGCTTCGTGCCAAATGTCGCAACCGCGAATCAAAGACGCGGCCGCAAACAATCCGCCGAAACATAAAGGATAAAAAGCTTCAGCAGAGGTTCGCGGCCGCGACCTTAGTTCGTGGCCGCGACCAAGTCCGCTGACCAAATTGCTACCCTAGCTGAATAAAGGGTTCACAGCCGCGACGAAGCTTCGTCACGGCCGCGATCCGATACCCTGTTTTTAATCCTGAAACACGTTTTGGTCATTTTCAGCCCAACATTTTCTCCTTTATATATATAAGGTCAATTTAGAATTTGACCTAACCAATCACTCATTTTCTCACTCATATTCAGCCACCATTCACCATTGGAAGCAAGGAATTGGAAGAGGGTTGAAGATCAAGATCATCAACTCAATCTTTTAGTTCATTCTATCTTATTTTAATGTCTTCTTTTATTTTCACTTGTTTTATCTTTGTAATAGTTGATATGAGTGGCTAGCACTCTAATTTCATCCCTTGATCATTAGTTGAACCTTGGATTTAGGATGTTTATGTAATTTTTATGGTTAGTAACCGATTGAATTATGTTTTGGAATATTCTATGTTATTTGGGATTGTTGATTCACACTTATGAATTGAATTGTCGTTTGATCACCCATTTGGATTTTTGTTTGTGTGTTGCTAGAATTGGGTTTGTAATCCGTAATTGTTATGAATCTGATTCCCATGTAGCGAACAATGGATTTATTTTATTAGGGATAACATAGAGTTCGACCACTAAAACCAAGCTCGTGAGTTTTATGTCGTATCTACTTTGTTGTCTTGATTCTTAATGCATTTGACTATTAATTCTTAGAGAGCTTGTTCTAGGAATTGATAAGTTGAGTAGGATTAATTGAAGAGCTTGTTTTGATTAATTATACTTAAGATACAACAAGGTTAATAGAGCTTGTTATTAATCTTGGAGTAGGAATTCCAAGGCTAAATCAATCGGGTAATAACATCAATTATATAGATTATCCGGACCAAGGGGATACTCGATCAAGGGTTGAATCATTTTATCATTTATAAAACCAAAAATCACTCTCTTATCTTTGTTTACTTGAATTTGGTAAGAGTAGTACATCAAGGATTAGTATATATATATATATTAATTTGGTAAGGTGAACGACGCGCTTCCTACCATATTTATGCACCGTTGTCGGGGAACAGTGTTAGGTTGATTTTGTTTTTAGTGTTAAGCACTATTTTTATTATTCTAGTTAGGTGTTTTTGTTACGTTTGTTATTTTGATAATCATTTGCTATTGTTTTTGCCTTGATAAAGTGGATGTCCACTTGTGCTCAAGGGCACAAGGAGCTATTGTTTGAACCTGATATAGTTCTTCGAGAATAAGTTTTGAGAAGGCAAGCAAGAGCAATTGAGCAATTTTGTGGATAATTAAATCTTGAACCCGAAGAAGAGCCGAGAGAAGAAATGGATAATGAAAGGGCACTCGAGAGGACCATGAAGGAGCTAGCGAACACGGGGGTCACACACCAACCCCTATGTATTACATTCCCCGAGTTTGAACAGGACGCGATTTTCAAATTGAAGTCGGGTCTTATACACTTGGTACCATCTTTCCATGGTCTTTCAGGAGAAGACCCACATAAGCATCTCAAGGATTTTCATATTGTATGTTCAAGTATGAAGCCTACAAAGATGACAGAGGAGCAAATAAAGTTAAGGGCATTCCCCTTTTCTTTGAAAGATCTAGCCAAAGATTGACTTTACTACCTCCCACCGGCTTCTATTACAATGTGGGAACAAATGGAGAAACAATTCCTTGAGAAGTACTTTCCGCCCTCTGGGGCCACAAATACTCAGAAGCAAATCAGGGGTATTCGGAAATACCAAGGAGAGAGCTATACGAATATTGGGAAAGGTTTGATAAGTTAGTTGTTAATTGCCCACAACACTAGATCACTGATCAACTTCTTATATAGTACTTCTATGAAGGTCTTTCCTTGACCGACCGGAACATGATCGACTCACAAAGTGAAGGACCATTGATTGACAAGACTCCAACAGCCGCTCGTTCGTTAATTTCCAAGATAGCTACAAATACCCAATAATTTGGGTGTCGTGAGCCAACAAGGACGGTTAGGGAGGTACATGATTCGACCATTGATGACAAATTGGAGCAGCTTACTAACTTGATCAAAAAGGTGGCCTCGGGCAATACTCAAGCCCCTAGGCCATGTAGGATCTGTAAAACCACCGAGTATAATACTGCCACATGCCCAATCTTGGATGAAGAAATCGATGGGGGGAGAAGGTATAACCCTTATTCTCAAAGTTACAATCCCGGGCAGAGAGATATCCAAACTTTTGGTATGGTAACCAAGGTGGCCAACAAAGTGACCAAGGGCAAGGTCGAGCACCTCAACCAAAAGAGATGTACCAACAAAAGCAATCGACTGGATCATCATCCGGTCCATCATTAAAAGAAATTGTGAAGAGCCTAGCAACCAACACAGTCCAGTTTCAGAAGGACACTCAATCGAGCATCAAGAACCTTGAAATGCAAGTTAGCCAACTTGCAACCTCAGTGTCTCGACTTGAAAGTGCAAACAGTGGCAAACTTCCGGCTCAACCGAAAATCAATCCTAAAAAACTTCAGTGGCATTATCCTCAAAAGCGGAGTGACGCTTGGAGAGCTTAACAAGCCCAGGCATCCTTGGGAGGATGGAATTCAAGAGGAAGTTGAAGGAAAAAATGAAATGGATGGTTATTTCGAAGAGCCAGTCGCGCCCACGACATCCAATCACACCTACGACCATGTTGCAAAAGCCCACCTCCAACTACGTTTGACTCGTCGCGACCGCGACCCCTGCTGCCCATAAATTTAAAGTTTCATCTCCTATCCCGACTCAACCACTCCCGTTTCCAAGCCGAGTCGTAAAAGCCGTGGATAAGAACAAAGATAAGGTGATGCTAGAAGTGTTTCAGAAGGTGGAGATAAAGTCGTAAAGAAAATCCCGAGGTATGCTAAGTTCCTCAAGTACTTGTGCACTAACAAGAGGAAGCCTAAGGGGGATGAAAAACTGATCATGGGAGAGACTGTATCCGCAATCTTCCAAATGAAACTTCCACCAAAGTGTAAAGATCCCGGAATGTTCGTAATTTCATGCAAGATAGGTAATTGTAAGATTGAACGTGGAATGCTCGACTTAGGAGCTTCAATTAATATTATGCGACGCTCAATTTTTTATTCTTTAAATTTGGGACCACTCAAGGAAACAAGAGTCGTCATTCAACTAGACGACCGAAGCACTTCGTATCCTAAGGGGGTGATCGAGGACGTGCTAGTTAAAGTCGACGAACTCGTGTTCCCGGCTGATTTTTATGTGTTGGACATGCAAGGCGATTCATTAATATCCATACTGATCTTGTTGGGAAGACCATTTCTAAACACTTCCCGAACCAAGATCGATGTTCGTGAGGGCACCCTCACGATGGATTTTGATGTTCAAACTGTCAAGTTCAATATCTTTGATGCAATGCAGTTCCCAAAGGATGTTCATTCCGTATTTTCCATTGATGTTATTGATCCACTTATAGAAGAGTTGTTTGAGTTGTCACGTAGGGATCCAATAGAAGTTGCAGTCACCACTCACTTAGAGAATGGAAAAGAAGAGGTTTGGGACACTAATGAGGCATTGGTGGAAGCAGTGGCACAAATGCATGTACCTAAGTCATCCCTACCAAGATATGAGCAAAAGTTCATTCCATTGCCGGAATCACGCAAGAAGATGTTACCTTCTACGGTCGAAGCTCCGACCCTTGAGCTCAAGTCTCTTCCTAACCACTTGAAGTATGCTTACCTAGGAGCGAATGAGACACTACCGGTGATCATCTCATCCAAGTTGTCTCCAAACCAAGAACCATCCTTGATAGAGGTCCTTAAAGAACACAAGGGAGCAATTGGTTGGACTATTGCTGACATCAATGGCATTAGCCCATCTGTTTGTATGCACCGCATTATACTTGAGGAGGATTCAAAACCAAGTCGGCAACCACAAAGGAGACTTAACCCACCTATGATGGAGGTGGTGAAGAAGGAAGTCATCAAGCTACTCGACATTGGGATTATCTACCCTATTTCGGATAGCAATTATATAAGCCCAACACAAGTCGTGCCCAAAAAGTCGGGAGTGACGGTAGCGGAGAATAAAGAGGGGGAATTGGTTCCCACCCATTTGTAAACCGGCTAGAGGGTGTGCATAGATTACCGCAAGTTGAACGCTATGACCCGCGAACATCACTTCCCATTGCCATTCATTAACCAAATGCTAGAAAGATTGGCCGGACATTCATTTTATTGCTTCTTAGATGGATACTCCGGGTATTTCCAAATAGCCATTGCACCCAAAGATCAAGAGAAGACCACCTTTACATGTCCCTCCAGTACTTTTGCGTGGAGAAGAATGTCATTTGGGCTATGCAATGCCCTGACCACTTTTCAAAGGTGCATGGTAAGTATCTTTTCTGAATATGTCGTGCATATTATTGATGTCTTCATGGACGATTTTAGCATGTATGGTGAGTCTTTTGAAAAATGTCTTGATAATCTTGTTAAAATCTTGAAAAGGTGCATGGAAACGAATCTTGTGTTGAATTGGGAAAAATGTCATTTTATGGTTGAACAAGGCATAGTTCTTGGGCATATCATTTCATCAAAGGGCATTGATGTTGATAAATCTAAAGTTGATCTTATTAGTGCCTTGCCTTACCCCACAACGGTGCGGGAAGTGCGGTCTTTTCTTGGCCATGCAGGTTTTCTACAAGCGATTTATCAAGGATTTCTCAACAATTCCAACCCCTCTATTTAGGCTATTGCAAAAGGATGTCGAATTTGAGATGTGAACTGATTGCAAGATCACCTTTGACCAGCTTAAAGAGGCCATTACATCACCTCCCATTATCCAACCACCGGATTGGACACTACCGTTTGAGATAATGTGTGACGCTAGTGACTATGCACTGGGTGCTGTCTTGGGGCAACGGAAAGGAAAAGTGGCTCATGTGATCTACTATGGCTCAAGGACCCCAAATCCAGCACAAGCAAACTATACTACCACAGAAAAAAGATCTTTTGGCTATAATTTTCGCTTTATAGAAGTTTAGATCATATTCTCTTGGTACTAAGATTATCATTTTTTCTAACCATGCAGCTCTTCGGTTTCCATTATCAAAGAAGGAAGCTAAACCTAGACTAATAAGATGGATTTTGCTACTTCAAAAATTTGATTTAAAATCAAGGATAAGGAAGGGAATGAGAATTCGGTGGCTGATCACTTAAGCTGATTGACACAAGAAGAGAACTAAATACCTTTGAGGGAGAGCTTCCTCGATGAACAGTTGTTTGTGGGTAATATTTCTCAAAGAAACCAAATGCCCCAAAGCAACTTGTTCGCAACTTGTTTTCTTGCCCGACCCCTTCACGGCTTATGATCGCAACTTGTTGAACTTTGATTTGAGCTCTTATTGGGCCTGATTCGTGTTCATTTGTGCCTCGATTTGTAGCCTATGTGCGATCGGTCTGTTCTTCTTTCTTTCTCCAATTTGAGGCCTTTTTATCCATTTTCTCGGCCCGACTCCTACACGACTTTTACTCGTGACTTGATGATCTTCAATTTGGGCCTAGCCCTGACCCTTTTTGGGCCCGTTCTTACCCTCGAGATGCAAGCTGGAGCATGAAAATGGATGCGAACGATCTTCTAAATTCTTCCAAGTTTCCTAACCTTCAAAATAAGACTCAAAAACACCCAAAAGTACATCAAATCATATTAAAAAGGAAAAATCAACCCAGAACTACGATAAAACACGAAATCGCACATAAGCACAACAATTACACGTAATTCTCCACAAAATATGAACGTGAAAAGTGCAAGAAAAATGATAATTTTCTCATTCATCACTTATACAGAAATGTTTGTCTCTAATAAACACAAGTCTGAAACAAAATAGCCATGTGCCCTTTTTCCTATTCTACCACTGACTAACATATAGGAACAAGATCTCAACAATCAAAGCTCTGCTGTTAACAACTCTTCTAGCTCATCTAATGGCCCATCTGGGCATGGAAAACGGTTGGAATGTCACTCCAGCTAAGTCAACAAATGATATGTCTATCATTCCTGGTACACATGTTCATGCATGCATTTTAGGTCAAATTAAGTGTTGTTTTAATGAGATTTGCATGCATGTTCAACCATGTATTGTTCATATTTGTATTATTGGACCATTTAATGTGTTTGAGCTCGTTTCAAGACAATACAGTCAATATAAGACCAAGATCAAGTCTCGAAGAAGTTCGAAACGAAAAACCGAGCCAAGGATGAAAAAGACTGAACATGCTTCGTGCCAAATGTCGCAACCGCGAATCAAAGATGCGGCCGTGAGTAATCCGCTGAAACATAAAGGTTAAAAAGCTCCAGCAGAGGTTAGCGGCCGCGACCTTCGTTCGTGGCCACGGCCAAGTCTACGAATCGAATTGCTGCCTTAGCTGAATAATGGGTTCACGGCTGTGACAAAGTTGAGTCGCTGCCACCATCCGATACCCTGTTTTTAGTCCTAAAACACGTTTTTGGCTATTTTTCAGCCCAACACTTTCTCCTCTATATATATAAGATCAATTTCAAATTTGGCCTAACCAATGACCCATTTTCACACACATATTTAGCCACCATTCACCATTGAAAGCAAGGAATTGGAAGAGGGTTGAAGGTCAAGATCATCAACTCAATCTTTAGGTTCATTCTATCTTATTTTAATGTCTTCTTTGATTTTCACTTGTTTTATCTTTGTAATAGTCGATATGAGTGGCTAGCACTCGAATTTCAGCCTTGATCATTAGTTGAACCTTGGATTTAGGATGTTTATGTAATTTTTACGGTTATTAATCGATTGGATTATGTTTTGGAATGTTCTATGTTATTTGGGAAGTTTGATTCACGCTTATGAATTGAATTGTAGTTTGTTCACCCATTTGGATATTTGTTTATGTGTTGCTAGAATTGAGTTTGTAATCCGTAATCGTTATGAATCTGATTCCCATGTAGCAAACAATGAATTTATTCTATTGGGGATAAGATAGAGTTCGACCACTAAAATCGAGCTTGTGAGTTTTATGTCGTATCTACTTTGTTATCTTGATTCTTAATGCATTTGACTATTGATTCTTGGAGAGCTTGTTCTAGGAAGTGATAAGTTGAGTAGGATTAATTAAAGAGCTTGTTTTGATTAATTATACTTAAGAGACAACAAGTTAATAGAGCTTGTTATTAATCTTGGAGTAGGGATTCCAGGGCTAAATCAATCGGGTAATAACATCAATTATATAGATTATCAAGGCCAAGGGGATACTCGATCAAGGGTTGAATCCTTTTATCAGTTATAAAACCAAAAATCATTCTCTTATCTTTATTTAATTGAATTGTCAATTTGCTAAGAACTTTTAGAGTAATTGTTATTTGAGTTGCTTAATACAAATTTAGGTGTTAGTTGTGATTCCATCAAAACTCCCACCCCCCCCCCCACCCCTCCCAATTTCTTTATTGTTTACTAACTTATTTATATTATATTGCTTGATCATAATAGTTTAATACATAAAGCAAAATTATTCGACCGTTCCTCGTGGGATTGACCCTTATTTACCACTCTACTAGTTAGAGTAGTAGGTCAAGGACAAATATATATATATATATACATATATATATATATTTGGTAAGGCGAACGATGTGCTTCCTACCAATTCCATCACAAACAATAATTGGCAATGCACTTATAGAACAAGATGTTGGGCAAACTTCTACAGCTAACATTAGTCAATTTGCTGCCAATCAACTAGTAGAGGTACCTATCACTCAAGTGAATAGACATCATATGACCACTAGGTCCAAGAAAGGTATCTTCAACCCAAAGTTTTTATTTTTGTTGCTTCTGTTGATAACACTGAGCCATCTTGTGTTTCTCAAGCCCTTATTTCTCCTAAGTGGAAGCAAGCTATGGATGAGGAATGCATTGCTTTAATTAAAATGGAACATAGAAATTAGTTCCTTACAAAGATAATATGAATTTGGTGACTAACAAGTGGGTATCTAGAATAAAATACAAGTCAAATGGCATTATAGACAGGTTTAAGTTAAGATTGGTAGCAAGGGGCTTTCAAGAAATTGCTGGAATTGATTAGTTCTCAATTTACAGTCCAATCATTAAGCTTGTTACAATTAGGATCATCATGACACTAAATATGTCTAGAGGCTGGCCTATTCAACAGGTGGATATAGATAATGTGTTTTTAAAAGGTGATCTTAAAGAAGAGGTGTTTATGGTCCAACCAGAAGGGTATGTGTCCAAAAATCAACCTCATTATGTTTGTCAGCTTGTTAAGTTACTTTATGTTTTGAAACAAGCCCCCAAGGCTTGGTATGATAAGCTAGGGGAAAAATTTCTAGTAATAGTTGGTTTTAAAAAATTTGTAGCAGATTCTTCTCTATTTTATAAAACTACAGGAAACACCATTTTACTTCTATTAGTGTATGTGGATGACATACTTGTCACTGGAAACAACACTTGTGCAATATAAAACATCATTGATTTGTTGGATAAGGAATTTTCTCTCAAAACCTTAGGGAGGTAAACTATTTCTTGGCATAGAAGTTCACATAAATAGTGAAGGTTTATATCTAAAACAAACAAAATACATATCAGATTTGTTAAAAGAAGTCGATATGACTTCTTGTAAACCTATGCTTGCACCAAGTTGTACTAATGTCAAGCTTCACTCGTGACAACAACTATTTTGATCAACCTCCATTGTATATAGAGGTTTTTGGATCTCTTCAATACCTTCAACTAACTAGACCAGAGATTGCGTTCATGTGAATAAGTTGAGCCAATTTTTGCAAGCACCCACTGTCAATCAGTGGAAGGCTTTCAAAAGGAGTTTAATATATCTCAGTGGCACACTCAATAGAGGTCGGTCTCTTAATTAAACATGTTCACAGACTAACTCTTCATGGGTTTGCAGATGCTAACTGGGCTAGTTGTCCTGATGATAGACAGAGTACTACAGGATATTGTTTGTTCCTTGGAGATAATCCTATCATTTGGAGCTCCAAAAGGCAGAGCTTAGTGGCTAGAAGCAGCACAAAAGCCGAGTATAGAGCATTAGCTCTAGCAACAACAGAAGTTATGTGGGTTCATAATTTGCTGCAAGAAATAGGGATCAACTTCATTAAACCCATTGTGCTTTGGTCAGACAACTTCATTTAACTAGGAGTCTTTCTCCAAGCCGTTCTTATTATCTAACTTAAAGACTTTGTAGTGATTTTCAGTCGGGCTTAAATTAAATGGGAGCATGTTGGAGTATATGTTCTGCTACACTCATGACAATATATTAGATTAGCTAAACTATCTTTGTTAGTGTTAGTTAGCATTGATCAGAAAAGTAACTACTTACCTCATGCACATGCATGTCATGTGCTTCTCAATATATCTCTTTTGAATACATACAACATGAACAACACTGTAAACCTTGTCTTTAATATATGAATACTAGTTTCTATTCTGTAACAATCCTAACTCATGAACCATGAATACTAAACTATGAATCCATAAACCTTGTACTTAAATCATGAATTATTGTCCGTATAAACCATGAACTATTACTCTTGAATTTAAATCATGAATCAAGTTTTGTGAAAAATAAATAAATACTTTTAATTAATATTTCCAAGTAAAATTGTAGTGGAGGATTAGATGTTTCACCTGCAAGGCAGGCGGGTGGACTGCAGTCTTGGTACTTCCATACAATGTTCATATTGTTCCTAAATAACTAGGGTCGGGCTATTCGCTGCAGGAAAATAGTAAAGGCACAACCTTGATGTATTGATCTTAAAAATACTATTATTTTCTCTAAAAATTAATATCATAATTTTTTCGTCTGATAATAAGAATTTTGTTTAAAAGAAAACACATTATCCTAAAACAAAATTTCTACTTTATAATAATGTCTCATTTTACAAGTTCAAATAAAAAACTAAAAATTAATTAAATATTATTGAATAAGTCAATAAAAATAAAATAAGTCGTGTAAGTGTGTATGAATAATGCTTGAAGAGTCGTATCACTATGAAATTAACAAAAATAAAAAATAAAGTAGTACATTTTAAAAAAAATTCTTATTGTAAAACGGTGGGAGTATCAATTAACGAGGAACAGACAAAAATTACCCAGTTGACAGTTACGAGTGCTAATAAATTTCTCTTACGCCCAAATGGGCAATCCATCAGAAAATGAAATTGGTTCTGAATGCATCAACTAAATTCGGCCCGTATAAAACCTTATCAACACAAAATCATCCAACCCATTTTCAATATTGACACCAGTTAATGGACTCCCATATGATGGACCATCCATTATCCAGTTGTACGCCTTCGGCCCATTACGAAATGCAACCCTCTTATTGGAAACAAAATACTAGATCAAGTTTTTTTTTGTTATCAATCATTCAATGTGAATAAGTATATAATTGCATCATGAAAATTTGAGTGAAACTATTTTTTACATTTTTGCGACATGACAGTTTAATACAAACTAATCACGGTTAATTACTTAATTGTTACACTACATTCAATTTAGTTTTTTTTATGAAATTTTATTATGCTTTTTTTATTAAATATCAAACTAATCATGGTTATTTACTTAATTGTTATACTAGATTCAGCTTAGTTTTTTATGAGATTTTGTTATGCTTGTTTTTTATTAAATATCTATATTAGGTTTTAAGTGAAAACAAAGGCAAAGTCTCATATGCACCAGTTGCACAGTGCAATTCAAGTTGAGTATCACCGTTCATGCTTAATAATTAAAGGTACCCAAAACATGTAATATCTTTAAGAATGAATCGTGATACATTTTTACCGTAATACCCTTTACCCATCACATGTAATACCTTTAGGCATAAATAGTAATATCTTTTGACTCATGATTCGGATTGCACGGATCTTATTGGTACACAAGAGACCTCCCTATATATATATATATATATATATATATATATATATATATTTACTATGAACTGTGATGCATAGGGCATCTGTGTACAATTGATGTCACATCAAAAGTTAATATCTACTACATTTCTATCTATTCCTCCCTAATTATTCAAGATACAAATTATATTTTTTTAGAGTCCCACATCCAAACCACCCATTTTATTTTCATATCCTTAATTTATTATAATTTTATTTATTATTTCACCTATACAATTGATTAAATAAATACTCGTGAATTTTTTTAAATTATTATATTTTCTTGAAAAAAAAAATTTATATTTTTATTTTGAGACAAAGATGAATTTTAATTCATTTTTTCAAAATTTTATATAAACATAAATGAAAGAATTTTCATGGAATTTTGTAAATTTTTCAACGACACAATTTAAAAAGTAAAAGTCGTTGAAACAATAATTTTCTTATGGTCGCCATTTATGTGAATTAGAAAGTTATAAATACTCAATTGATATAAGGGTGGAAAACAAAAAAGGCTAGAAATAAATAAAAAAACGCGATGACTATTTGCAGCCCACAAAATTTCTCAACGTAGTCCACTGCTTAATGCAGCCCACTTACATTTGAAAGTTGAGAATAAATTTCTTAATACAACCCACTTATTACCACTAATGCCTTTATGTATCAAATTATATTATGTAAAATAAAATATTATAATTAAATAATATGATATTAAAAAAATATAAAAAAAAACATTAAAAAAAAAAGTGCAGTAGCACTGTTCAAAAAAATAAACAGAAAGGAACGAAAGAAAAATTAAAGAAAAATTCATCTTAATTTTTTCTTTTATTTTGTGAAGTTTATCAGAGCTCCGTTGTCGAATGGGAGAGAAATGAAATTGGAGTTTGGTTGAATTTCGAGAGCCTTTTACTGACAAAACCCCTGGATTAAGCACCGGAGAAGAAGAGCTCTTTAAGAAATTTGGAAAACAAATCCATGGATTTCCAAAATTGGAACCCATGTTTCAATGGAGAAAAAATTCTCATCAGATCATTGCAGATTCGGAAAAACCCATCCCTATCCAAACGCAATGTAGGTTATTAGGCCAAAGCGGCCGAACGATTTGAGAAGAGTTCACATTTTACGGTTGAATGGTCACCACAATTAGTACGTTTAGTATATCGAGAACACAAAAATAACACAGTAATACGTATATAACAATCACATAATTGACGAAAAAAAGTAAAAAGAGCTAATTTTATCGATATTAAGTGATTTTTCATTGTTTATGCTTCCATTGATGAAACCTCGAAGAAACTAGGGTTCATGTTGTTATTTTTTTCTTAAATACTCCGCAGATTAAAGATAACACAAAGAAAGAAAAAGAATATTTTTATTATATTTTTTATTGTTTCAAATGATATATATATATATATATATATGTATATATATAAATTTGCAATGTTATTTTTTACTATGGGTGTGTTAGTCTTTTATTAATAGTATTCTAATTTATTAGATTAATGGGCTGACTTAAGAAATTTTGTGGGATGCGAATAGTCACCGTCATAAAAAAAAAGGTCGGAAATAAACAAAAAATGTAAAGGGAAAAGGAGGTTGTTGCAGGCGTATTAACTGGTGCGGGCCCCACGCTACCTCTAACCCACGTGCGAGTGGGTGCCACACGCCGCATTTGTGCTGCCTTTTCCCTCACCTATTCCTCACGGCTCCCTCTCGCCCACTCTCACAAATTCAGCAACCCTTGGGTACAATTAGTTGTACTCATTTTTTCTCTCACCTATTTGTATCAAACCTCACAATGGTATTGTTAGAAAATTTATATTTAGTTTTGATGGTGGCAAAACCTCCTGTATGGTAGGAACTAATGCCCTGAAAATTCTGTAAATCTTTGTAATAAATATGAGTAGTTCTACTTAGGCAGAAGTCGCAGCAAGCAAGTAACAAAGATCATCAAGATTACTTTAGGCAACAAGTCGGCTATCGCCGCAAGGAACAAAGGCTGCAGTGAGCACACAACACGGTTGCTTATACCCATCCAACATACAGTGTTGCTTGCAGCAAGGAAGGTAAAACCAACAAGCAAGCAGGAGTCAGGTCCACAAGTGTAAAAGTCAAAGTCAAAAGTCAGTGTATTCGAATTCAAAAACTTAGCCAGTGAAGACAAGTTTTAGACCTTGTACTGACTATCTAATAGCGTGAGGACACGTCACCAGACATAAAGCTAAAGCAACACTAGACACTGACACCAAGCCGCAACCACTCTGACCGACTCCCTGCGAGAAAGGACAAATTGCTCTTTGACATACAAGAAGCATTAAATATCAACGGGATTATTTCTCTCTTTAACGAGAAGGAATCTCAAGTGTTATAAATATAAGGAGATGGACGATGAAGAAAAGGCTACGAAGTACTGAAATATTCAAAGCAATACTTCGCATTAAGCACTCAGCATTCTTATTCAAAGCTTCTATGCATACACTATGATAATCATACCAAGTATACAAGAGCAAGATAGCAAGCACGCAAGTGAAGATCCAAGCTGCAAACAACTCTCAAGTCAAGCTAGCTCTCAAGGTTTGCCTCAGTCCTAATCCTTCTCAAACCAGGAAGCTAGGTCATATCTCAATTGTATTCAAGTGTAGTGGCAGCTACCGAAAGTGAAGAAAAAACTTCATTACACAAATCTCACGAAAGGTTTTTGAAACGGGGACTCTTCATTTGAATCAGGATTCAAAGCTGACTTGTGTTCTAAGGTACATCTATACAACAGAGGAGTAGCCTTCCGAGGATAGGCAAAAACTATTATAAGGAGTTAAGTTGGACTTAGACTTTCGAGTAGCTAAGTTGTACGTGTGTAACCTTCTTAGTGAATTTTTTTACTGTGTGAGGGAAGAGTGGACTTAGAAAGATTACCTCCACCTTTAAACCACTATAAATATTGTGTCTACTTTTATATTGCTTTTATTACTGTTGCTGGCATAATACATATCTACTGCATAGATGTTTAAGAAAACGTTTAGCATATTCGGCTGCACATAAAACTCCCTTGAGCATTGCTTATTGTAAGTTACTTAAGTCTAGTCTAATCTGTGCCAACTAAGTTAAGTAAGCTTACTATATTAGCTTTGCTGCAAAAGAGAAAATCGAGTTAGAGGTTTATTCAACCCTTCTAAACCTCTACCTATTGGGACCAACAAGTGTTGTACCTATTGGGTGGTTACAAATTTCAAATTGTACGCCCATAAGAGATACACCCATAAGAGATGCTCGTACGTTGTATATCATTGACAATAAACTGATACAGACCCGACCATGATCGTAGTTTAGAATGGACATTGGCCTAGGGCCTTCAAATTTTGGGGCCCCCAAAATTTATAGTAATGTTATATATTAGGGAGAAGGTGTGTGCGTGTGTGTCTCCTATATGATTGTTATATGACCCAATAAGCCATTGTAAATAAGGACCTTGCCATATTAGCAAGCTAACAAACTAGCTTACAAATTTGAAAATTGTCAACCTTCTAGAACCTCCTAACCAACTCTTGTGTTATTTTTTCTCCATGCATGCAATGTTGCTGTGTATTACAAACTCTAACAGACCCCCTCAACCAAAATTCATCACAAAGATACTTGAAAACGTTGAACTGAAACTCGTTTGATAAGAACATCAGCTAACTGATCCTTGGATGATACATGTCTCACTTCCACAACTCCTTTTTGGTCCAACTCGCGAATGCAGGGAACGTAGACTTTGATATGTTTCGTTCGGTTGTGGAACACTGATTAGAGGCTAAAGAAATTACACCGATGTCGTCGCACCATGTGACTTAATTGTGCTCAAGTTATATCCCAAGCTCATCAAATAAGGTTCGAATCCATATCAAATCTATGGATTCATTTTCCAATGAATGATACTCTGATTGGGTGCTACTCCGAGTCACCGCATCCTTTTTTTTTTGGAGCTCCAACTGATCAAATTTTGCAACCAAGATATACCTAATGACCTCCAAAACTTCACCTGTCGGCACGAGAGCTCGCCTAATCTACTTGGGAATAGCCGATGAGTTTGTACTTGGAATAGGGTTGGAACCGAATACCCTTTTCTGTGGTGACATTAAGATACCGTTCGCAAGCTTGTCATTGCAACACTCCAGGAGCAACCAAAGACTAGCTTAGTTTGTTGATGATGGACAAAATATCAGGTCGAGTCATTGTCAAGTATCGTAGTGCTCCAATGGTGCTTCAAAAAAATTGTGGGTTGATCAAACAAGTCACTATTCTGAAGAGAAAGCTTTGCATTTGAACAATATGGACTAGAATCTGGTTTATTCTATGACATGTTGGTCTTGATAAGAAAATGTGATATATTTGGACTAATTTAACAAGATACCTTATGTTGTGCGAGTAGCTTGTATCCCAGAAAAAATGATACTTCACCAAAGTGTCTTAAAGAAAAAGTGGAGTTCATCATAGCAATAAGTTAAGTTAAGCAATTATGTCTTCACTCGCACCTGTGATCAAAATATTTTCGACATATATCAAGACTAGAACCAACCCATCATCATATTGTTGATAGAACAAGGAGGAGTCTGAAACCGAAACCTTAAAATACAGTGAGAACATATACGTCTTCATTTTATCATTCCATGACTTTCAACCCAATTTGCAGACATGAGTAGGCCTTTGAGGATCTTCAACCAAGCCGGTTGAGTTAAATATACAGACCTCATTCGAATCTCCATTTAAGAACGCGTTGTTAATGTCAATGTGATGCGCCGGCCAAACGATAGTAATAGCAAGGCAGAACGTGGCGCTATTTGAGATAGGCTTAATCACCGGACTGAATGTATCAAAGTAATCGATTCCTGGAAGTTGTTGGAAACCTTTTGCAACCAATCGAGCTATAAATCTCTCAACAAACTTGTCTAGTTTCTATTTCATTTTGAAAATCCAAAAATGATCAAGAACTTTAATTTCATGAGTCTAAGGGACAAGGTCCTAAGTACGATTCCTTAGTAAGGCTTTGAACTCAGAATTCATTGCTTCTTTCCAGACTGGTGAGGATAAAGCTAGATCTATAGACGTTGGTTCTTGGTCGGAGGTAGAAGAGATGGGATAAGCTTTTGGTTTGAAGGTGCCTACTTTAGATCACGTGATCGTAGGATGTCTGCAATCATGAGGCAAGGGAACATGGATTTGCAAAGAGGGGTGAGAAGTTGGAGACTGAGAGGAGTGTGGCGTATCTAAAAGGGACTCACAGGGAGAACCAGCTGCCGTCTGTTGTGGAAAAAAGCTATCAATAGGAGTAGTAGGTAAAGGACAAGGAACATGTGACTCTGAATCACTAGAAAGCTGATTGGGGAGTGTAATAGGTAGAGGAGTAAGTTGAGAAAGAAGCTATAATGGTTAATTGGACCACATGATTTGAAAACAACTTGGATAACATAATTCAATCTCATAAAAAAATCATTGTCCTAGCAACATACACCCTGCCACTTTTATCTTGGCACCTATACCCTTATTGTAAAGGGCTATAACCAATGAATAGGCATTTTTCATACCGAAATTGCAGTTTGCATGTATTGTAGGGTTGTAGCGAAGGGTATAACAACTACAATCAAAGGCTTTTAGAAAAGGGTAGTCAATTTATTGTATAAATTACACTATAAAAGGCATCCTACGAATAACTGAAAGGTAAAGATGCATGTGCAAGCATGGATAACCCCATTTCTATGATATGGTGATGTCTTCGGCCTTACTATTTTATTGATGGGTATAGGGACAAGAATACTGAATTCTAGTACCTTTTTCCTTTAAAAAATTAGTTATAGGAGAATACTCCCTACCCATTTTTTTTTTTAAATTTATATCACATAACTAAATTGGGTTTGAATGTTTTTTGAGAAACTGGGTAAATATGTTGGAGGCTTCAGATTTTCACTGCATGGGATAAATCCAAGTGTGTCTGGTAAATTAATCCACGAAAATGATGGAGTATTTATATCCTGAAGAAGTTACAGCAGTTGGCCCCATATATTAATGACACTATATGAAATGGAGTAGTAGCTTTTGTTTATACAATAGGAAAAGAAAACCGGTGAAGCTTTCCTAATTATCAAGCCTCACAAAAAGAAAACTTCCGACTAGAACATGGAATATGCATATGCTTCATTACATGTGAAACTGAAGCTATATTAGCATGACCTAGTCTGAGCTGTCAAACATCGTGTAACACCCCCAATCATTTTGTGCGGATATTATTTAATTAGTAAGCTCAACATACATCATAAATTGCATATTTATCAAACACATTATTTAGGCCCAGTTTGAGCTCAAATAATAATTTATTCTTATCCAAAAAAGGTTGTCAGTTATTACGTATCTTGACCAGATATATGTATATCCATTAGATATTCTCCTAGCTGATATCCGATAGAAAAGTATTTTCCTATGGGGCTTCTGATTAAACCTAGTAGGAGATACCGTAGTATAAATATTAGACCGTAGAACAGAATCCTATGCAAAATAAATCACGCCTTTTTTTCCTGAACCGCCACACTTTCCTCTTCATTCATCAGTTCGTCAATTCGTTCCATTCTTTACATATAAAGCAGGTAATTTATACTTTCCTTCTTGATTTTCTTAGAACAGTAGCAAATGAATTCCATTTTAAAAATTATTTCTCTAGACCCGGTTATGTCGCAGAGATGGTATGTATATATATATAATATATATCACTACTACAAAAAAGGTCAACCACAACGCTGAAAAGACAACGGTTTTTATAGAAACCGTTGTCTTATTGAATACAACCGTTGTCTTAGGGACGACCGTTGTCTTTTTGTAGAGTTTTTGGCTCAAAGACCACGGTTTAGAGGGACCGTTGTTATTTTACTGTTGTGTATTTATTATTTTACGCTCAAAGACAGCGGGTGAATCCCCTGTTGTCTTTTAACCGTTGTTGAATCTATTATTAATTTTTTATTGTTATTAAATAATATTAATTTATATTATTGTGCAATTGTAGTTGTAGGTCCATTACTTAACTTAAAGAAATGACATTCAAATCAAATAGCGGAAATACTTTGAAACCCTAGCCCCTATCATCGCCCCTGCCATCTTCCCCGCCACTACTCCTCACCGCCGCCCTCCGACGTTGTTCTTGTCCGCCGCCCCTCGTCGGTACCTCAATGCCGCTGCTTGCAGTCCCGTTTCCACTCATTCAATTCCCTTCATGGTATGAGTTATGTCTCCTTCTCGCAATCTCCTCAATTCTGTACTCCGTTTCAAATTCAAAGCAACCCGTTATGCTCGACAATATGGTTTTTGGTTCTGCTGCTAACATTGTAGCTATTTCCCTAGACTCCTGTAGTTATTTTTTTTCTATTTTTTTATTTTATTGTCTCTTCTGTTTCATTCTCTTTTAGATAATTTGATCTAACATGTTACCACTGATATGGATTTATTTTCTGGTGTACCTGATTGTTGAGTTTATTATTTTGTTCCGCTAATTTCAAGCATAATAGCTTTATCTATTTTGTTATGTAATAATCCTGTTTTGCACTGTAATGTGGTGGAATTGATGAAAGGGTATAATAATGTTAAAGTTCCCCTGCGTGTATTATGAAATAATAATAATAATAAAAAGTATGAAGTCTAGTTTAAAGTTAGGTCATTTCAATCCGAGCCAATCTTTATAAAATATTTACTAAAATTATGGGTTGCACATGTCTTTATATTGGAACACTTGATGCAAAACAGCCTTGTTTGAATTTTGAAGTAAATCAATGAAACCTTATTAGAGTACTTCATACCTTAAGTTGCTATTATTAAGAGGGTGTTTGGCTGAGCTTATAAGCTCCTAAAAACATCTTATAAGATGTTTAGAAGCTTTAAGCTCTTGCAAAGTGTTTGGCAAAAAAATATGTTTAGGAGCTTATAAGACACAAAAATAAGCTCTAAGAGCTTATAAGATCTAAAAAAAATAAGTTGCTATACCCCAACTTATTTCCATCTTATTTTGTAAGAACTTAATTGTTCCACTCAAATTTCACGCACAATTCATACTTACACATACTACACACATTTCACACACTACACACATTTCACACACTACAAATATTATACATACTTCACACACAACACACACATGCTACACACATTTCACACACTACACACACTACACATTTTATACAATACACACATTTCAGACACTAATCAGAATGTGTGTTTAATATTAACTTTAAATTAGACCCCAAATTTATAGCTAAGTCATTATATTCAATTGCAAGCTTATAAGCTCTTTTATCCAAACACTTTGTTAACTTATAAGCTCCTTAAAAAAATTACATCTTATAAGCTCTTGAAACAACTTATAAAATGTTTGAGCTTATAAAATATTTAAAAAAAGCTTAGCCAAACACCCTCTTAGTCTATTTTACTACCTCCGTCCCAAAAAGATTGAAGTAAACCATAATTGTACATCAGCTATACATATGTAAATCAATGAAACCTTAGTAGTAAAGTACTTTATAACCTAAGTTGCTATACTATTTTACTCTGTCCTAAAACGATAGTCCTTTCCAAGTTTTATAGTCCATTTCTTATACTTGGAAATTCTTGTTGTACCATTGTTTGATATAAATGATAATCTCAATGAACATTAACTAAGGGTGTATGAGGGGAAAACTATTAATACACTCTTTATACAGAGATGATACTATCTTTTTAAGGTATCTGGAAATGGTAAAGGGAACCATTTTTTTGGGTCGGAAGGAAAAATATTTACTCTTGATAAGTTTCTTTTTTTTTTTTTTTGTTATTGTCCTTCAAATTCCTTTTCTGGTGCCTCATTTGGATTGTATATTTTCTATATGTTTGCATAGTTTGGAGATGATATAGATGCACCTGTGATCCCAGAAATGTGATTACTTAGTTTCTCTGAGAAACTGAAGATCAATAGGGTTTTCAAGTATCTTTGTATTAAACTTGATCTTAGGTGTTCTTTCTCTTCAATTCATTATGATTGCTATTTGAATTTTTCAAGTGTTCTTCAATCCACCACTGATATTAATCATCGTTTTTTCCAGATGTTGTACTTAGAGTTTAAGGTGAAAATAGCAAAAACACATTCTGCTAGTTTTTTTTATTAATTTTTATATTTGTGTTTTATACTTTAGATACTAAATGTTTTTTACTATTTTATATTGTAGATATCTGGATTAACAAATAAATTTTTGGGTTTAATTCTATCTTTTTTGGTGTTTTTTTTTTCTTTTTGCAGGATAATGAAAGATGATTCAAGAAACGATGTGCAGTCTGTGATGGATTTAAGTGTAGAGAAATCAATTTGTAATTTTTTTTTCTTTTTTAGCTTTGAGACGTAATGTAATTTTGATATTTAGAAATAAATGAATTTTTTAAATCTAATATTTACTCTTTCTTATGTTATATGTTATTGAAGATTAAACAACACACATAAATATTAATTTATGTTATTTAGATATAAACTACAAAAGAAAATAAAAATATATAAAAAAAAAAAAACTATAAAAGAGCATCACCTTCGTAGATGCTGCTATCAACGGTTATCAACCGTAGTCTTTATCGTTAATTACTACGGTCTGAAGAAAATCACAAACCGTGGTTATACATACCGTAGTCGTAGATGCTATTATTACGACAACGGTTATCAACCGTAGTCTTTATTGTTAATTACTACGGTTCACAAACCGTAGTTATTGGTGGTAGGTCTACCACTAGGGTATCTACTACTACGGTCGTCGAATGCCTTTAACTACGGTTTTTGACCGTAGTCTCAAACCTTTTTTGTAGTAGTGTATATATATGTTTGTGTGTGTATGTATATGTGTGTGTGTGTTGGGTGGATCAACAATGGTACATATAAATATATATATGTGTATATATATATATGTATGTATATGTGTGTGTGTGTTGGGTGGATCAGCAATGGGGTGTGAGACGAGTCGTGTATATGTGTCATGAATATATGTGTGTGCAAAGGTTTGTATATATATAAATTGGTGTGTATATGTACGTGTGTGTGTGTCTCGTGTGTTAGTGTTATATATAATGATGCGTGTGTCTGTTATATATATTTATTGATCTTAAAGGGTGATTTGTGTGAGTTAATATATATATATATATATATATATATATATATATATATATATATATATTGAATTCAGTGTGTGTTGTATGTATGTTAAATATGTATGTCATGGGTGAGTGTGTGTTTGATTTTGTGTATTGATTTGTATGTGTGTGTTAATTTGGTGTATGAATATATAAAATATATAAATTTCATATGTGTGTGCGATAGTGTGTGTGAGTGTTGTAAGTACGTGTGGCATATTATGCGAGTGATAGGCATGATGTGTGAGAGTATATAATATAAATATATATAATTTAAGGGATAATAGAATATAAAATTTATTTCGTATTGATTTCTAATAGTCTTAATTAAGATTTTAGATTAGATACCTTTTAATCTTTGAATCAAAATATTTATATATGTAGAAGCTGACAATCAAGGTTGTGAGGCTTAGGACTATTTGTATTTGCATTCTTTCGCTCCAAGGTTAAGGTGGGGAGTCCTTTTAAGTTCACGCTTAAATTGTTTGTCATTATTAAATATTGTGCTTAACTAATATGATTTATTGCAAATATATTTTATGTTTTCTGAATTTGATAGGGATTCAAAGGGTCCAGGGTCGAAATAAAGGTCCTCGGATCTTCCGCCGTGCACAAGTTATGTTGTACAACACATGATACATCAATGGCCAGTCAAATGATAAGTTTACTTGTAACATGCTGGTCCATTTAAGCCTAAGAAACTGGCCAGTCCTAAGATGGTTTTTATTAACTTGCTGGTTTAGCCCTGTGATGCTATTTGCTTTCTTATTGTACTGATTTTTCATGATATTTAGTCTTGACAAACTGGACCCACGAGCTGGATGTAGCTCACTCCTATTATTTATCCCCTTTCAGGCTAATGGAGTTGCACATGGAGGTGAGATGGGTGATGGTGGCAAGATTTACAAAAAATTTTCTTTAGTAAATTAATGTACTTTTATTTATGGTTGAGCTACATGGTTTGGTTAATAAAAGAATTTTGTTTTAGTTATTTATTTTCGCACATTTAAAAGAAATTTTGGTGAATTGAACTTATGAAGGTTTACTTTATATTAATCGTTGTTGGATGATATTATTTTTTAATTACTAATGTCCTTTTAATAACTTATATTTTTTCAATGGTCTTGAAAAAAAATGGTTTTGTTTTTCCTTATAAATTTAGAAAAGTGTTTTGAAAATACTTAAGAAAATCCGGGATGTTACTGTTGGTATTAGAGCAGGTCTGCGTTTCTGTAGACTCGCTTGCAAAAAAAAGAGAGAGAAATTAATCAATTTGAGTCGAGTATGTCTATATGTACGTATTAAATTAATGAGTATTCTTAATTCAAAGTCAAAATGATAATTTAAGAATGAATGTCTCACCATCCATCTCAGCTTCACCGCGGCAGCTCCAAGGTATGATCGTCTTTGTGTGCATTTAAAGTTCATATGCATAATTAAGCATGACATGTATGATCTTGACACATGACTCCTAAGATTACCATTACGTATAAGTGGGACGTTTATGCAAGTAGGGGACTAACCGAGTCGTGGTTGATAACAATGATTAGTACTTTGAATATTTCTAACTATATAAGTTACCCCATTCCTTTGTATCTCTCTAACTAGATGGTCTCTCTCTCTCTCATGTATACAATCTGATCTAGGACTAACTCATTAGACTTATTTCGAAAAAGAGGGTCATGGCACCAGACGAAACAATGGGAACAACAACCCACCTCCTGCCAACGCACCTCCTGCCGACCTAGGTGCGGGAGCACCAGCGGGTGCATTTGATCCACAACAAATGATGGCTGGCTTGGCAGCCCTATTGTAAGGGGCAAATCACAATGCTCCACCTCAGGAGCCCACCCAAGCACAGGTCATCGCTCAATTCAATAAGTTTACTCCGCCTACATACATTGGAACTGAAGGCCCCACAGCTATTGAGGAGTGACTCCTCATGTTACAAAGTATCTTTGACTACATGGCATGCTCTCATAGCCAGAAGGTATTGTGTGCCGCCTTTCTTCTGAAAGGAGATGCGAGAACATGGTGGAATGATTACTGAAGACTACGACCAGTGGAGGAGCGTGTCGGACTAACCTGGGAAGAACTCACTGAGGTTTTCAAAGAAAAATACTATCCCAGGGTATACCGAAAAAAGATGGAAGTTGAGTTCCTGAGGCTCTCTCAAGGTGGTGTGGCGGTAGCTGACTATGAGCGTAAATTCAATCACATGTGTCGTTTCGATCCTAACTTGGTGGATACTCCACAAAAAAAAGGCACAAAGGTTCCATAACGGTCTGCGGGCCGAGATTCGCCATAACTTAGCGGGACTCAGAGCCATGACCTATGCTGATGCAGTGGTGAGGGCGGAGGATATTTCAGCTAGCATTGATATGGAGAAAGCAAGGGTGAGAGCACTCGATGACTCTAGCAAGAGAAAGTGAGATGATGATGTTGAAGATACGCATGAGAACAAAACAAGAGAGAAATAAGTGAAGGACCATTTGGATTCAAAGCTCAACAAGAGAGACCTACTTGTGATAGTTGCGGGAAGAAACATTGGGGAGAATGTCTACTAAAGCAAGGCAAGTGTGTTCGATACCATGAACCAGGGCACAGAAGGTTTGAGTGTCCTAAGAATGTGAATGGATCAGATAGGAAAGCAACAAATTCAAACTTGAGACCATGCGGAAGAGCTTGAAATATTTAGAATGATCGGATTGGATGTCGGTAAGATTTAAGCATGTATTAATTTTTATTTTTCTTATTTGTTTATATGTGAGTCACATCCTTCATTACATAAATATTCGTTTGTGGGTTGTATGGTAATAGTCATATGATCATTACACACATGACATATACTAGATTTTTTAGGATGAATTTTTTTCAACGGGGGTAGGATGTAAAGCCCCGAATTATTTTATGTGCGAATATTATTTAATTAGTAAGCCTAAGATGCATCATAAATTACATATTTGTCAAAACAATTTATTTGGGTCTAGTTTGAGCCCAAATCATAATTTATTCCTATCCATAAAGGTTGTCAGTTATTACGTATCTTGACCAAATATATATATATATATATATATATATATATATATATATATATATCCATTGGATATTCTCCTAGCTAATATCGAATAGAAAAATTAAACCCAGTAGGAGATACCCTACTATAAATATTATACCGTAGAATAGAACCTTATAAATCAGGCCTCTTTTCCTAAGCCGCCACCCTTTCCTCTCCGTTCATCAGCTCGTCAGTCCGTTCCATTCTTTACATCTACAGCAGGTAATTTACACTTTCCTTCTTGAATTTCTTAGAACAGTATTCGTTTTAAAAATTATTTCTCTAGACCCGATTATGTCGCAGGGATGGTGTATATATTTGTGTATATATATATATGTATGTGTGTGTGTTGGGTGGATCGGTAGTGGGGTGTGAGACGAGCCGTGTATGTGTGTTGTGAATATATGTGTGTGCATAGGTGTGTATATATATAAATTGGTGTGTATATGTATGGGTGTGTGTGTCTCGTGTGTTATATATAGTGATGTGTGTGTCTGTTATATATATGTAATGATCTTAAAGTGTGATTTGTGTGAGTTAATATATATATATATACACATATTGAATTCATTGTGTGTTGTATGTATGTTAAATATGTATGTAATGGGAGTGTGTGTTTGATTTTATGTATTGATGATAAGACAAAAAGTTATAAATTCATATGTATAATCTGTATGTATGTGTTGATTTGGTGTATAAATATATAAAATATATAAATTTCATATGTGTGTGCGACAGTGTGCGTGAGTGGTGCCAGTATGTATGGCATATTATGCGAGTGATAGGCATGATGTGTGAGTGTATATAATATAAATATATATAATTATGGTGTGTTAAGGGATAATAAAATATAAAATTTATTTCGTATTTATTTCTAATAGTCTTAAGATTTTAGATTAGATACCTTTTAATTTTTTAATCAAAATATTTATATATGTAGAAGCTGACGATCAAGGCTACGAGACTTAGAACTATTTGTATTTGCATTCTTTTCGCTCCAAGGTTATGGTAGGGATTCCTTTTAAGTTCACGCTTAAATTATTTGTCATTATTAAATGTTGTGCTTAATTAAATAAAGGTTATCGGGTCGTCCGCCATGCATAAGTTATGTTGTACAACACATGATACGTAAATGGTCAGTCCTATGATAAGTTTATTTGCTAGTCCATTTAAGCCTGAGAAACTGACCATTTCTAAGATGGTTTTTATTAACTTGAAGGTTCAGCCCTGTGATGCTATTTACTTTCTTATTGTATTGATTTTTCATGATATTTAGTCTTGGCAAACTGGACCCCACGAGTTGGATGTAACTCACCCCTATTATTTACCCCCTTTCAGGCTGATGGAGTTGCACGTGGAGGTGAGATGGGTGATGGTGGCAAAATTTACATAAAATTTTCATAGTAAATTAATGCACTTTTATTTATGGTTGAGTTACATGGTTTGGTTTATAAAAGAATTTTGTTTTAGTTATTTATTTTCGCACATTTAAAAGATTTTTTTTGTGAATTGAACTTATGAAGGTTTACTTTATATTAATCATTGTTGGATGATTTTGAATTACTAATTTCCTTTTAATAACTTATATTTTTCTAATGATCTTGAAGAAAAAAAATAGTTTTGTTTTTCTTATAAATTTAGAAAAGTGTCTTGAAAATACTTAAGAAAATCCAGGTTGTTACACATCGGCATTTTATTTTGAGTGGTATTTGTAGCAGTAGAAGTTTGGTAAGTGAAGTTGGATGCAGAATGAGAAAAGTTCTGAGAGTAAGAAGATACTTGATGATGCAAGTTGAGTTGAGAGATGTCCAGCTGGTAAAGACCTTCTTAAGGATGCCCTTGAGTAGAGGCTGGTGTATTAGAACATCCTTAATAACATAAAAGTCCGAACGGAATTCAACATAAACATTATTATCCTTCGTGATTGTAGATATGCTCAAGAGATTTTTACAAATATCAGGAACATAGAGGATATTTTTTTGGACAGTAGGAGAAGAGTAAACAGGAGAAGGTAAGTAAGATGTGCCAATGTGTGAAATATTAAGAAAATAACCATTATTGATAATTAGTTTTTCTTACCACTGTATGGAGCTTGAAGACAAAGCTTAGCAATATCTGAGGTGACATGAGCAGAGGCAACACTATCAACAAACCACTGCTCATTGCCTTCAGATCCAACAGAAGTAGAGGCATTATATGCTTGAGGATCAGTAATAGGATTTTTATTGACTATACTAAGCTTGGGGAGGTTGTGAATGAGCTACCTCAGTCTGAACCACACAAGCTTGCGGAGTATAATTGATTTTAGGATAATTTTTGTCAAAATGTTTGAAGCACTTCGAGGCATTATGGTTCATCTTTCCAAAGATGTGGCATATAGACTTTTGTTTATTGAGTTTTCCTCTACCTCGTCCAGTAGTGTTATTCGCCCTAAAATTCACATTATTATAGTTTCCAAAACCTAATCCTGCATCGGAGTTGTTCTCATTTGATGCAAAATTCGTAGATAAGCCAGCTGCAGTCCCTTGAATATGTGACAATTGTTTGAGTCTCATCTCATACGGTTGTAAAGCACATTCTTGAAGAGATAAGGATCCAGTACGAGTGGTCAGGCTGACCACTATTAGCTCGAATTCTTCCCCCAAACCGCTTAGCAAAAACATGATCAGCTCATCATCATGGATCTCTTGCCCTACATCAACCAATATGTCTGCAAAACACTATTCATAAATCATCAAATCGTTCTTTCGAGTAGTCTATAGTTGAAACAGTAGAGTCATTGCCTTCGCCATGGAGTGAGATTGAAACAAGGCATCAAGCATCGACCAAATCTCAGCAGATGTTTGACACAGAGATATGGCCGACGAAATTCTCAGAAATGGTGGAGAGAATCCAGCTAAAAAGCATTTTCTCCTTTCTGAGCTAAACAAAATATTCTGGATTATCTTGTGGTGGATTTTGTGCCTTCGTAGACGTAGAAAAAGGAGCTTCCAAGAATCTTGGAGGAACTGAAGACGTTGTGAAGAGGAATGAATCGTATCCATAGGATTTAACCATAATTGTAACATGTGTTTTCAAAAACCTAAAATTATTATGATCCAATCGAAGAGATATCAGAAGAATAACCAAAATAGTTGATGGATTAAGAACACGCTGAGTGTTGTTGGCCACGGCGATGGGAAATGAAAAGAAAAAAAATCTCAAAAAAACTAATGAAGAGAGAGAATGACGAGTAGAGAGAGAAAAAACGGTTATCTGGCTCTATATACCATGTTAAATGTAAACACAAAATGCATGATGCTCATCTTTCTATTGCAATGAGAGGGTATCTATATACAAAATACATTAAGGACCTTGCCACATCAGCAAGCTTACAAACTAGGTAACAAATTTGAAAAATCGTCAACCTTCTAGAACCTCCTAACCAACTCACGTGCTACTGTTTCTTCATGCTTGCATTATTACTATATATTTACATACTACTCCCTCCGTCCCACCTTATCTTGCACAGGGGGGTCGGCACGGGTATTAAGAAAAATTATTTTTGGTTGTTTGTTGACTTTTCAAAGATGTTCTATGGGTTATTTGCTAAACATTAAGAAGAGGATTAGTGTTTTAATTTCCACTCAATTTTCAGCAAATGCACTAATAAAATCGAATACTGTTCCAAAATCACCCATTCTATGCATAAATACGAAAACAGTAAAAAAAATGCTGAAAACTGTAAATTTTCATACAAGTACTAAAGGAGGGAAATTTTCCCTCCACTAAATATCTGCAGAATCAGTCTTACAAAGATAAAAACCCAAAATTATAAAAATTTCAACCTCCCTCCTAATTTTAAACTTAACTAAATGTCATATTTAATGAGCATTGGATGTGCAACAACCACATTCCAATGCTCATTTAGCAAAATTTACAGAAAAATACTACGGAATTTTAAACATGGTGGTAGCGTCGTTTCTTACTACCAAGTTAATGTGTATGAAGAGTACACTTAAACTTATCCTACTACTCTACCTAGTAGAGTGGCAAGCAAGGGTCGATCCCACGAAGAACGGCCGAATAGTTTTGATCCCGATGTCAAGTAAATTATGATTAAATATGCAAGATGTAAATTCTTAAGAAAGCAATAAAGAAGGGGGGTTGATTAAGGACTGACAATCTACTAGTAGCAAATAGAAGTAACTAAACAGAATTAAAAGCCTTTAATGTTCAAAATTAAAGAAACAAATAATCAAAGACAATAGAAGAGATCTTTTTCGATTTTGTTTTCAAATAGTAAAACAAGTCACCCTTGATCATGCTTCCCCTTGGTCTTAGACAATTGATGCAACTATTGTTAATGCCCGATTAAATTGTGATCCAAGCCCTTATCTCAAGACTATTAACAAGCTCTAATAGCCTTGTTGTCCCTTAATCTTAGTTAATCAAAATAAGCTCTTCGACTAACCCTATTCAGTTTAACCGAATCCTCGAACAAGCTCTCTTAGATCCAATCACCAAATGCATTAAACACTAGGACAACGAGATAAATTCAACATAAAACTCGAAAACTCGGTTTTAGTGGTTGAACTTTGTGTTATCCCCAATAAATAACTATTGTTTGCTACACGGGAATCGGAAATCCTACAATTACGGATATTAATCTCCTATTCTAGCAACACATTCACAAATCCCTTAAAGGGTGATCAATCCAATAATCAATTCATAAATGTGAGTCAATAAGAGCAAATAACACAAAACACTTAAATACACAATAATCTCGGTAACATTAACCGCAATAATCACATCAATGTCACGACTCAAGGTTCCACAATGATCAAGGATGAACTAAAAGGTGCTAGCCACCCATATTAGCTAATACAATCAGAAAATAAATGGAAAAATAAAGAAACATGATACTGATATGGATAAATCCAAAGATGCCAATTGGAGAAGATGATCCTTCAATCTCTAGTCCAATCTCCTTCCTTGGTGGCTGAATAGTGCTCTCCAAGTATCAAAAAGATATCAAAAGTTAGGTTAAATTCGAATGGGATGATATATATATAAGGAGAGAAAGTGCTAGTAAAAAATAGGCAAAAACGTATTCAGGATTTCAAAACAGGGTAGTGAATCTCGGCCGAGACGGAAGTGTGTCTCGGCCAAGACGTGAAAAAGGGTTTTCAAGAATTGTGGGTCGAAGGCTGATCTCGGCCGAGATGCAGCCCAATCTCGACCGAGACGTAAAAAGAGAAAATTGGGACTTTTTAGGATTTGACTCATCTCGGCCGAGATTGGATTGCATCTCGGCTGAGATCTTCATCTTTAAGATTCTTCAAGAAATCCCCTGGAGACTCATCTCGACCGAGATTGGATTGCATCTCGGCCGAGATCTTCAATTTTGCAATTCTTCATGAAATCCCCTGGAGACTCATCTCGGCCGAGATTTGCATCCTGTCTCGGCCGAGATCTTCAGTTGGCCCTTCCTTTTGTTGCCTCGATCGATCCCTCGACTCCGCGGTCTTTTGATGTTCTTTTCGACCATTTTTCACCTGTCTTAATACAAAAATAGCACAAACGCATTATTTTGCCCATTTGAATATAAAAGCACTAGATACACGTAATTATGCACATTATTGACACTAAAAGTGCCCTGAAGTGCGTGCACAGAACACGTGTACCAAATATCCCCAAACTTAAAACTTGTTCGTCCCGAACAATAAAGAGGAAGACAAAAGGACACGTGTTTAGGGCAAAGTTTAGTGGCATTTGATTTCAGAATTTTCATGAAAAAGATCATTAAAAAATATAGATACTTTGTGTAAATATAAACATCTATCATAAAATTATAAATATACATATATATACTCATCCTTTGTACAAGATGATCAACATTACCACCTCCATACAAGTATGCTAGAGATATTCATACATTAAGAAAAATATATGAATATTCTATAACTTACTCAAATTTATATATTTTTTATTTTTAATACTTTTTATTTGACTATTTATTCATTAACATATACCTTTTCATCTCTTATTATATACTTATTGTAATATTTTATTATATTAAAATTATATAAATATATAAAACTTTTATTATTTTTTCATTTACATTTACAAATCGTGTATCGCACGAGAATACTACTTGCCTGGAAAATAGGAGCATGATTTGTTGTATCAATAATAAAAACAAGCTAGTTATCTATTACAAATACAAACAAGGAAAAAGAGATTGAGTAAGCATGAAACAGACAACATAAAGTTCCAAATATGTAGTAGTAGTACAATGAGAGGAGCTAAATTAAAACAAATATATTTCCATTTGATTTTCCTCTTTTCAACTTTGTAGGGTTTCCGCACCTCTTTTCTTTGCGTTTGATCAGCCATAGCTTTTTCTATTTATAAAAAATGGGCCTGGGCCCACCCTAATATTTGTTAGGTTGCAGGGTGAGGTGGATACTTGGCCCACCACCTCTTGTAACTATAAGCCCATTTACAGAAACAGACAATCTCACAAAACCCTCAGCCCACAAACCCTTTTTAGCTTTGCTTCTCCTTTATGTTCAGTCCAGTATAATAATAATAATAATAATAATAATAATAATAATAATAATATTCCCACTCCCATATTCCCAGTCTCATGCATTATTTATCTTCACCATTGTTGAAATATTGTAACTTAAATATAAATGGTTCACATGTGAGTTGTCTCATATTGATAAAATATTAGAAAAGAAAATCTATTAATCACCAATTGGTTGTTAAAGATGGATACTCATTTGGTGGTTAAGGATCTCAAGGTATATTGACACGCTTTACGGTGTGGGATCGTGTCCGGCGTCCCCTCAACTTTGACAACCATGGAAGTTGAAACCAAAATATAGACAAATTTCTAATTTTAAAGGCTTGTACACAAAAATTGACCTATGAGGATAGAACAATTTTTGCTTTTAATTCTTTCCCCCAATTCGCTAACTCGGTGATAGAAATATAAACAGTGAAATGTTGGAATTGCATTTGTATGTTTTGCGTGTAGCAAATTTGTTTACAAACTTTAGCGTACGTCGCTGGTAAATTTGTATATTATACGTTAAAAAATCCGTCTGCGAACTTATCGTGGCCATAACATGTACAATGTTACCTATAGAGTATAATCATATACGGTTCTACCCGTTAGCATAATCATATACGGTTTTACCTGTAAGCATAATCGTGTACGATTTTACCCGTAAAGCATAATCGTGTACGGTTTTACCCGTAAAGCATAGCATGTATGGTTTTACCCGTAAGGTTTTTTAAAAGCATATTTGGGAGCGACCCGATAATTTTATACGGTATTACCCGCAGTCCTAACATAGCTATTACGGTATTACCCGTATACAATACACATAATATGGTTTTACCCATAACTTCACATAACTTTCACATAAGTTACACATAAACTTCACATACTTGCCACATAAACATAGGCGTAAGCACCATTCATGTAAAAGTCATTATAACAATAATTTGCATGAAAACAAGCCACCCTTGATCATGCTTCCCCTTGGTCTTAGACCATTGATGCAACTATTGTTAATGCCCTATTCAATTGTGATTCTAGCCCTTATCTCAAGGCTATTAACAAGCTCTAATAGCCTTGTTATCCCTTAATCTTAGTTAATCAAAACAAGCTCTTCGACTAACCCTATTCAATTTAATCGAATCCTCGAACAAGCTCTCTTAGATTCAATAACCAAATGCATTAAACACTAGGACAACGGGATAAATTCAACATAAAACTCGCAAGCTCGGTTTTAGTGGTTGAACTTTGTGTTATCACCAATAAATAAATCTATTGTTTGCTACACGGGAATCGGAAATCCTACAATTACGGATTGTAATTTCCTATTCTAGCAACACATTCACAAATCCCTTAAAGGGTGATCAATCCAATAATAAATTCATAAATGTGAGTCAATAACAGCAAATAACACAAAACACTTGAATACACAATATTTTCGGTAACATTAACCGTAATAATCACATAAATGTCTTAAACTCAAGGTTCCACAATAATCAAGGGTGAACAAAAGGGTATTAATCACCCATTTTACCTAATACAAAGATAAAATAACAGAAAACTAAAGAAAATATGAAAATAGGATAGAAAGAACCAAAAGTTAGGGTTGAAGATCAAGATCTTCAACCCCCTTCCATTCCTTTGCTTCCAATGGAGAAAAGTGGCTGATTATGTGTGGGGGATGGGTTCTAGGTTATGTCAAAATCGAATTAGAGGATATATATATAGGAGAGAAAGTGTTAGCTCCAAATTAGGCAAAAACGTACTTGGGTTTTTAAAACAGGGAACCCCGCCGCGGCGTGGCATGAAGTTGGCCTCGGGCGTGGTGAAAACAAGGGTTTTGGGCCAAATTTGGGGCCGCGGCCGTGGCGTAGTAAGGGCCTCGGCCGTGGTATTGGTTGGACAGAATTTGCTCTTCTTCTTGGAGATTGGCCACGGTCGCGGCAAATTTGGACCGCGGGCGTGGGACTTGGAATGCCACGGTCGTGGCACTGGCTGCCTCGGTCGTGGCATTTGAGCTACATTTTGGCCTTCTCTGGAGGATTTACCACGGCCGTGGTATTGGGTTGCCTCGGCCGTGGCCTTAGCCACGGGCGTGGCACCCTCACCTCGGGCATGATCCCCTGTTTTTTCCTTGTTTTCTTCTTCCTTTGAGCTCGATTTGTCAATTTGAGATCTTCGAACCTGTTTTTCGGCCTTAATTCACCTGTCTTGACATGAAAATGAAACAGACACGTCAAATTGCCCAATGAGAAATAAACGCACAAAACACACGTGAAAATGCACACAAAAGTCCGTAAAAAAACACTTAAATTGACCTAAAAGTGTGTGCACTACCACGTGCACCAGTTAATATCAAATTCCTCCTTTTCTTCGGATTCCAACCATCTACTAAAAATGACCAGAGAAACTAAAGTAGTGAGTAGTAAACATTAATGTTTAATGAATTTTTTTCTCCAACTTCATTAGACATCTTAGCAAAGACAACCGTTTGGTTAAGATTGAGCTCAAAAAATTTAGAGGATCGAATTTCAATAAAATACACTGATTAACTCTCTCAGTCAGATTTGACCCAGTACTTCTCAATCTTAAGCAAACAAATAAATAATGTTTTTAAAACTGTAGCTCATTCTACGGTGCCCAAATACTTTGTGCAGTGTTATTAGACCATCTTTATCCATGCCCTTGGAGGGCATGGCATGGGATAAAGACAAAACTTTCAATTAAAAATAAAAGCAAAATTGTTTAATCATTGATGCTCTTGGGTTGTTGATGGATTGGTCAACCAACATATTCCACAACCCAACCCCCTTCCACAACCTGCCACATGTCGGTACCTCGTTTGTTGTATCAAATTATTTATTGGATATAGTTTTAATAATAAATAAATAATATAATTTTTATATCAAAATTCTTTTTTTTTTCTCTACAAGTAGAATTTTTGACATATTATGAATAAAAATTTGAAGCTCTTTATTTTATTCTTTTTATAAATAGTTGGCTCGTCTGGACCGGTCCGATGGGCCAAATCTCCGGCGGATCCCGGGCCGATCCGATAATCTTAGTATATTATAGGGAAATACCACGAGCCGAACCGAATATATCTAGGACTAACTAAATTTGGTCCGACCTGGACCGATCCAAAATATGACGTTAGCCCGACAGATCCGACCTGACCGGATCGGGCCGGCCAAATTTTGCCACCTCTATAAATAGAGCCTAATGTATTCTATTTCCTCACATAATTTCTATCATTTCATATCATGGATCCAGACCATCCAAATTATTTTTTCTACTCTCAAAATTATCCAAACTCTCAAGATTATCCAAATTTGGAAGATCGAGCATCGAAGGTTAAATATGTAGTGAATGGTCGGGAAAATGATAGAGCATATTTAGTATTTCAGACATGTATTTGTAGCTTAATTTATTTTTTTCAATTTCGTAATTCAACTTTTGCAATTTTAATTTTGTTATTATTTTAGCATGTTATTTTAAACATACCGGAAAAACAAAATCGCCTTATTGTAATTACGGAATTAAAATATTTTTTTATTCTTGAAATATATTAGAAAAAGCGCGAAAAATAATATGCAATTATTAAACCGTATAAAAAATATTGATTTTATTGGGAAATAAGATCGTATTCGGATAAAAGAAATTAATATAATATTAAAATATTGGGTTGGGTTGGGTTGGGTTGGGTTGTTGATAAAGTGTGAAAATGTATTTTTTAGGTTGTGTATGTGGAAGAGAGAGAATGAATATTTTATTGATAGGTTGGGTTGTGGGAGATTATTGATAAAGATGGTCTTAGGACTAAGGAGTATACTTAACATTTTTTAAATGTTAATATCATGAAATATACTACCACCATCCCCAAAATAACTATTAAATAGTTGCTTGTATAACTAAATAGGTCAAAAGTCTGATAGATCACAGATCGACCTGATAATTTTAGTATGTTATAAGAGAATGGTTCGAATTAACTAATTTTAGATCAACCCCACATCCAATGTGATAGGGATAACCCGGTTACTTCGGGTCGTTACTTCGGGTCGGGTTAAACCTGGGCCCACTTACCAGCCCAGCAAACGCGCCAGCAGGCACGGAGGCCCAGGCCCAACAGGCCCAGCAACGCGTGTTCTGTCCAGCGAATCAAGTTTGTTCCGAGAATCAAGGCCCATGATCTTTTCCCAACTGCCATGCAGATTTGGGGGGCATGATTATAGGGATTTAGTTAGGGTTTTGATTTGATAGTATAAATAGGTGAAAAGAACTCTGAATTAGGGTTCGCACTTTGCATTCTGTAATACGCACTGTAAACTCCGCGTTCTAGAAAAGAGAAACACCTCGGCGATTGCCGTTTTCTGCCCGTGGACGTAGATCTCCGGATCGAACCACGTAATTCTTGTGTGTTCTTATATTGTTGACGTAGATTCTTGTTTAATTGGGTGGTTACCGGATTGCGCATTATCAAATTGGCGCCGTCTGTGGGAACGACAAGGCAGTTTTTTGAACGCGCTAACCAACAATTTTTGACGTTCACGTTGCATCCAAACATCATGGTGACGACTCGTTTGAATCAAGCTCGCCGCGGGGATCAATCCGATCAAGATCCACCCGTGGATCAAGTTGTGCCGCCGAGGCAACTGCCGGCAGGGAGTGCATCCAACCATCAGGGTAATCAAAACCCTCCACCCCCTCAAGACCAGCAAAACCCTAATATTGCTGCTACTCAACCACCGGTGAACATTCAAATCACCCCAGAACTGCTCCAAGATTTCTTACAAGAGCATGCACATGTCCTCCAAGATTGGGCAGTTAATCGCCTACGTCCCGCGGGGCCTGCCGCGGGGCCTGCCAGCCATAATGCTAATCCCGTGGTGCCTCCACCCCGCTCACATAATCAGCAGGACCCGGGGCACCGCAGACGTCAGGATCGACGACGGGAACGACCTGGTTTTTTCGAGGACCACGGTAGTTCTAACGAATCACGACCGTGCAACGGTGAACCCTCTGATGTTGATCGCCGCCGTCCACTTAATGCGGCTAAAAGAGTTCGCCATGCAAATCCTCATACTCTGGATCTTCAAGAGTATGAGCGAGTTCAACGCAACGTTGAACTGGATAGAATCCTGGGCCTAGATGCCAATGGAGAGATCATCACACCGTTCTCCTAGGAAATCATTGCTACTTCCCTTCCCGAAGGGTTTAAACGGCCAGCCATACCCCCTTACAATGGCACAGGAGATCCGGCCAATTTTCTTGGAGCTTTTCGGCACAGCATGCTTAGCCATGATAGCATCACTTCCCTCCAGTATTGTAAGATTTTCCCCGAGTACTTACAGGATGAAGCTCGGGTTTGGTTTGATTCTCTCCCACGTGACAGCGTGTCCTCCTTCAGAGAACTCGCCGAGCACTTTTGGGCACGGTTCGAAGCACGGGCGAAGCCCATGGCCACCCTGGCCGATGTCATGAGCATGGAACAGCGGGACGGTGAAACCGTTACCCAGTTTCTAGACCGTTTCACAGCGGTAAGCCTCAAGGTGGGAAACTGCCCCGACGATGTGGCCATCAACGCTTTTATGAATGGACTCCGCCCCGGAGCACTCCACACCGAGTTAGCTCGAAACACCCCGGTCACAACTCGAGCACTGTTTAAAACAGTGTGCAAATTTGCTAAGGCCGAGGAGCAGACTCGCCAGAAGCGTGAAAAACACGCTAGCAAGAGGCAATCTGACAAGGCTCAAGCCGGGCCTAGTACTCGACCTAGTGCATTTTCCCGCCTGACACCGGGGCGTTTAGAAACCCGAAGTGAAATTCCGCAATTGACTCCGTTGACGAAGTCACGAGCTGAGATTCTTTCAATCCACAAGAACGATCTGCGACCTTGTCCGCGGATGACTGCACCACCTGAAAAGAGGAACCGTGGAAAGTGGTGCTCGTACCACCGAGATCATGGGCATGAGACAGAGGAGTGCCGGGAACTTAGTAAGGAGATTGAAGAATGCCTCAAGAAGGGTCTCTTGCGGCAATACGTCGCGCGAACCGGGGACCAACCTCGGGCAAACCACAATAGGGGTTCTTCCCACAACCGCGGAGGTTATCACGACCGAGGTGCTCAACAAAATCGGCAGCCATGGCAGAATAATCGGCCGGGGCCAAATAACTACGCACGGCAAGATTCTGGCAATCGCCAGCAACCACGTCTCCCGCTACCACCTCCTCCTCCGGGGGGACCCGAAGACAACGCACCCCCTCACGTGATAAACGTGATATATGGAGCCCTACCCACCGGGGCCTCACGACAGGCCTTAAAGGCAGAAGCTCGACGTCCTCCTCCCGAGGAGCCAAGTCACAAACGCCTCCATCAGTCCGAGACTGTTAGCTTCACGGATAGGGACCCCGTTCCGGAGATAACACCTCACACGGACGCTATTTTCATCGACATGACTGTGGCCAACATAACGGTAAGGCGGGTCTTTGTGGATAACGGGGCTGCGGTAAGCGTTATATTTGCAGACTGTTTCGAAAGGATGGGGATTTCTCGAGATCAACTTCGACCGGCCCCCGGGCCACTACAGACTTTCACTCAGGGTGAAGTCCGGCCAGAAGGTATCATCACTCTCCCAGCGTCTTTGGGGACTTATCCGAGGATAAAAACTATCTTCGTGGACTTTTACGTGGTGAATTCTCCACCACCATATAACATGATATTGGGCCGGGACTGGCTCACCCCGGCAAAAGCCATATGCTCCACGTATCACCTCGCGCTCAGGTTTCCTACTTCGCATGGTGAAGTGGCTATCCGCGGAAGTCAGCGGGTTTCGAAAGAGTGTATGTATGTAGCACTCAAAAAGACTGCTAAGGTTCCTCCCAAACAGCAGCTCCTGGTAACCTCCCCGGTTAGGGAACCTCGGGACTGTGCCCCGTTGGGGGATGCCACCGCTCAAGTACCGCTTGATAAGTCCAAGCCGGAGCGGACTGTAACTGTAGGCGCTGTGGATGTGCCATGGCTACATCAGGCCATTATTCAGACCCTGCGAGAATATTCCGATGTTTTTGCATGGTCTCCTCTGGATATGCCCGGAGTTTCACCCGAAGTGATTACTCATAAGCTGAACATTGATCCCAGCGTAAAGCCAATCCAACAAAAGCAGAGAAAATTCGCTCCGGAGCGAAATGAAGCTATTCGAGTTGAGGTGAAACAACTCCTAGATGCGGACATCTTGTTCGAGGTATTCTACCCCTCTTGGTTATCCAACCCGGTAATGGTAACGAAAACCAGTGGGGCATGGCGGATGTGTGTTGATTTTTCCGATCTCAATAAGCACTGTCCGAAAGACTGCTATCCTCTGCCCTCCATCGACCAAAAGGCCGAAGCCATTACGGGGTACGTGGCACTTTGTTTCTTAGATCTGTACAAGGGCTACCACCAGATTTTTATGGATCCACAGGATGCCCTCAAAACGGCGTTTATCACTGCCTTTGGGTGCTTCGCTTTTAAGAAATTGCCCTTCGGGCTTAAGAATGCTGGAGCCACCTATCAGCGTCTAATGGACTTCGTCTTCCACGACCAGATAGGTCGTAATGTTGAGGTCTACGTCGATGACTTGGTCATCAAAAGCTCCTCCCATCGTTCATGTGTGCAGGACATTACCGAAACATTGCGCACCCTGCGGCGCTATAACTTGCGACTCAATCCAGCAAAATGCACCTTCGGTGTTGGCTCCGGGAAGTTTCTCGGGTACATGGTTTCACAAAACGGCCTGCAGGCCAATCCGGCTAAACTCCGTGATGTATTAGATTTGCAGCCACCAAAAACGTTCAGGGATGTTCAACGCCTCACAGGTGGTTTAGCGGCCTTAAACAGATTCTTATCGAAAGCAGCAGAGCGCCAGCTCCCATTTTTTAGAATCCTGAGACAAGCGAAGTCCTTTGAGTGGACTCCGGAGTGCACCGAGGCCTTCGAGGCCTTGAAACGTCATATACAGCAGCTGCCTACTTTGTCAGTTCCTCTCCCCGGAGAGCCGCTGTACTTATATCTGGCTTCCGCCGAGGAGGCTGTTAGCGCCGCTCTTGTGCGAGAAGTGGAAGGGGTTCAACATCCCGTGTATTTTGCAAGCCGGGTGCTTCATGGAGCGGAGACGCGATATTCCGTACTAGAAAAAACCGCCTTGGCCCTTGTTATGGCAGCTCGGCGTCTTCGGCCATACTTCCAAGGGTGTGAAATACGAGTCTTGACTAATCACCCTATACGCCAAATCCTTGTGAAACCCGAGGTGTCTGGGCGCCTCGCCAAGTGGGCCATTGAGTTGGGCGAATATGATATCCAGTTTCTCCCCCGCCGAGCAATTAAGGGTCAAGCACTTGCCGACTTCCTGGCCGAAGCCCCGGCAGACAATCATGAGTCCCTCGCAGACAATGACACACAGCACCACGTCACCCATGCTCCTTCACCCCGGAAGTGGCAACTATTCGTTGATGGAGCATCCACGGTCCGAGGAAGTGGCGTCGGACTACTTCTCATCGACCCTGAGGAGGTTGAGGTTAAATATGTCATCAGATTTAAATTTAAGGTGACTAACAATGAAGCGGAATACGAGGCCGTCCTCGCCGGGCTCCGACTCGCTCAATCTTTAGGTGCTCGTCACCTAGAGCTCTTCACAGACTCCGAGATCGTGTCCAAGCAAATTCAGGGGACTTATCTCGCCAAGGAAGAAACAATGGTCAGGTATCGCTCTCTAGCACTCAAACTCATGTCAACTTTTGATGCAGTTGTTATCTGGAAAATCCCGCGTGCTCAGAATTCCAGGGCAGACGCACTCAGCAAGTTGGCCTCCGCGGTCCAAACTAATATATCTCCGGATATCATGGTCGAAGACCTCTCCCATCCAGCAATTCATGAGGCTACAGTTTCGGTACTGACCGACGGTAATCCGAACTGGATGACTCCGATCATTCAGTATCTCCGAGATGGGATTCTGCCCACGGACAAGCTACGAGCTCGGCAAGTTGTACTCAAAGCCCCCAAATACTCCCTTCATAATGGAGTTCTATATCGACAATCGTACCTACAACCGAATCTCCGGTGCCTCGCCCCTGCCGAGGCCATTCAAGTTCTGCGGGAGGTTCACGAAGGGGCCTGCGCAAGCCATATCGGTTCCCGGACTTTAGCAAAGAAAGTTCTCCGCTGGGGATACTATTGGCCTACCCTGTTCAACGATGCTCATGACTTAGTGTCTAAATGCAGCAAGTGCCAACTACACTCCCGTGTAAAGCATCTGCCACAAACCGAACTCACAGGAATCCAGAGTGCGTGGCCATTTATTCAGTGGGGTATTGATATTGTTGGACCCTTCCCCGCTGCTCCGGGAGGGTTGAAGTTCTTGGTCGTTGCCGTAGACTACTTCACTAAGTGGGTCGAAGCCGAACCACTTACCGCTATTACCGGTCAGAATATTTTGAAATTTGTATGGCGCAACATCGTTTGCCGCTTCGGCATCCCGAGCACTATTATCTCGGACAATGGTAAACAGTTTGCCAATGATCCATTCCGCTCATGGAGTGAAGAACTCCACATCAAACAGATTTTCACTTCGGTTGCTCACCCTCAAGCAAACGGGCAGGTTGAGGTCACCAACCGGACCCTTCTCACGGGAATAAAGAAGCGCCTGGATAGTGACAAAGGTCTCTGGGCTGAAAACCTTCCACAAGTCTTATGGGCTATTCGTACAACGCCGCACACCTCCACCGGGGAGACTCCTTACAGCCTTACTTACGGCTCCGAAGCCATTATCCCCACTGAAATCAGTGTGCCGAGTCCTCGCCTCCTCACATTAGTTCCGGATGATAATGACGAGGCTCTTCGCGCGAATTTGGATGAGCTTGAGAATCGCCGGGAACAATCGTTCATTCAGCAGGCTAAGTGCAAACAGCGAGCTGCCCAGTATTATAACCTCCGGGTTCGAGGTACATAGTTCAATGTCGGGGACTTCGTCCTTCGGCTCAACTCGGCCAGCAAAGCTGCCCCCGAGGGCAAACTACATGCTTCTTGGGAAGGCCCCTACCGAGTCGTTGCTGTACATGACTCTGGATCCTATCAGCTTGAACATATCAACGGGACCCCGATCCCCCGAAGTTGGCACGTCACAAATTTGAGGCGTTTCTATTTGTGAAGGCCACATCGCAAGTACTATCTTTCCTTTAATTTCCTTTATAGTTGTTATTTCACTTTGTACTTTTGAGTTTGCTCCGGCACTTATCATTGAATAAAAATTCTTTGCTTGCATAACTTACTGTGTTATTCTTTACGTTACGGGGACGCCCTAACACAATCATACTATCATTATTAGTCTCCGGACAATTAAACCTCTCTCTCGGTCCGTCCGAGGAGGTTTGCATATTAGTCCCCGGACTCACATCAATTTCTCGTCTGTTTAACCGGAGAAATGTTTACTCCCGCCTGATTCGTCCGGGGAGGTATTTTACTCCCGCCTGATCCGTCCGGGGAGTTTTTACTCCCGCCTGATCCATCCGGGGAGATTGGATTTATCCATACCGTGTTCCCGAACACCTATTTAAAACAGTTAACAAGATTTCCATCATGTTCACAAACACCCGATTAAAGTGATTTGTAACCTGTTACTTTAATTACACCAGTTTGTACACGTTACAACAGTTTTATTATTATCTTCTGAGTATTCAAATCAAATGGTTTTTTACATAAGACTACAAACATATAATAAAAAAAAAAAAAAAAAAAAAAACAACAAAGACAACAAATACAAAAGCTACTGCCTACGGCCCCCGAGCCAATATTCAACGCTCCGGCGCTGGGACCCGCTCCTTGGTCTGCATTGGGTCCTCCGGGATCTTGGAAATCCTCGACCTCGGGCTCCGGCTCTGTTACCCCCTCGGGCTCTGGCTCGGTCATCTCTTCGAGTCTCCCTCCGCCGAGGACTTTCTCTGGGCACTGGCCTAGGGGCTTCATCTCTGGACTGTGCTCGGTTACTGGACTGTGGGGCCGACCTCGATGTTTGAGCCCACTGCTCAGGGTCCCACTCTGCCGGAGCCATCACCTTGATTTCCCGGGCCAGCTCCTCGACCACCCCCTCAGCAACCACCGGGGGTTCTTCTTCAACTGTGGTCACCGGAGTTGGCTCTCGGATGACTATGCCTTTGCTCTGCTCGGAGGGTTTCTTCTTGCCTTTGGTCTTCCTGTCCTTCCGAGGAGCTTTCTGCGCACTTCGGTCCTGACTGGTGCTCGCGATGAACTCTTCAGCAGAAGGCCTCCGCCTGATTCGGCCTTTCAGCCCTTCGTACATACTGAGCAGCAGCTCCAGGACTTCTCGTTTCCTCACGAGCTCCGCGGACTCGACCGAGCTCCTCGACATCAACGCCGTGATGTCACTCTGGATTTCAACAGTCCGCTCTTCTACTTCTTCAAAAGTTAGAAGACCGAACTCGGACAGAATCCGCTCATACTCCTTATGGTGAACGCGGACGCGGCTCATCTCGGCAGCTGTGGTTCGATACTTCATTTCGAAGTCTTTGGCTCTTTCATTGGCCTCGACCACCTTCTTCTCCACCGAGGCAATCTGCTTCTTCAACTTGGGCACTACGTGCATTTCCAGACGAGTCTTCTCTCCGCGGAACCACTCAAGTGATTCCATTAGCTTTTTTATTGTTTCGTGCAGCTCCGCGGTGTTCTAGACAAATGATAAGAGTCAATCAGATCGATTACTCTCAGGCATGTAAAAGTTGAATACAGTTCGGCAACAAACATAAATTGGTCATACAAGTAAACAGAAAGCAAGAGTCCAAGAAACGGGAATTGTATTTTAAATTGCAAGAATACAACTGTTCCAGTACATCACCCCTAACGTTTCTACAAATTTACAAGTTCAAATCTGCGGGGATCGACTGACCTCCCGCTCGACTGCCTCGGGTTCTTCGGGCAACCCCTCAGCTTCTTCATTTGCTGCGACGGCCTCGATTGCAGCTGGGGTTTCAACCTCCGTCTGTGGGGGGGGGGGGGGTCGGTGCTCGGGGGAGCGGTGATCAGTTCACCTCGGCAGAACGCCAGGAATTCTTCATCCTGGTCCACTTCACAGCTGGCAACTTCTGCGGCAGTCAGAAGCTGCCTCTTCCCCCCGAGCGCGTTCACCAAGGGCCACTCCGGCAGCTCCGCTAGCGCGGCGTAATAAGCCTTCTCCACCTCGGCCGCCGCCTCAGGGTCATACCCGAATTCTGGACGATTGATGTCCACATCCGGGTACGCCTCCTTTACCTCCTGGTACACGCGTTTATTTATGCACTTTAAGTCTGTTAGAGTGATGAATTGTGATGATTGCGTGTAGAATGGAGAGTATTTGGATTGTTTTAGTGCCTTTGGACTATTTGACGTTTGTGTTTTCATTTTGAGCTTAACAGGTGATTTAAGGCTAAGTATTCGTACTCGGCCGGATGCACAACGAGGAAATGAAGTCCGGAGGTCAAAAAGATGGAAAAATCGCCGGAAAATGAAGAACAAAGCACCGCGACCGCGGCAAAATGGCGTGGCCGCGGTCCAAGTGAAGAAATAAGCAGAAAATCTCTGGACAAGTAGCGCGGCCGAGGCATACTTGCGCGGCCGCGGCGTGGTGCTGGATCAGGAGCGGGCGCGGGCGCGGCCCGTAAGCGCGGTCGCGGCCCATTAAGGCGGTTAATTAATCCTTGGGCCACAAGAGTTCCGTTTTAAAGCCCAGAATCGACCTAAATTGACTTTCTCTATAAAAAGGGATTCTTATGCTCGGAAATAGGAGAGGAGAACATTACGAGAGAGCAAGATTGAGAGATTCCGAAGGAGACGGGCAATCAAGATCGGCAATACTCGGGTTTTCTAGTCCTTAAGTCTTTACAATTATGTATTTTCAGTTTAATTTGTCTTTTGTCACCGCCATGAGCGGCTAGTAGGTTATTTCAGTCCTTAATCGAGTCGAACCCTAGTTTTGCTATTCTGTGATATTTACAGTGGTTATTAATCAGTTGATTCCTTGAAACGTTGTTATACTATTTGTTTATCCTTCAATGCTTGTGCGTTTATATGCTAGATTGATCACCTAGGATTATAATTGCATAAGTAACGCTAGGTTATAATCGTAATCCGTAATTGTTACGAACCTATAGCCACTTAGTAGCGAATAGCGAGTGATATCGCTAGGATAGTATATAGCTCGGTCTGAATGGGTCCGAGCTTACGAGGTCCACACCGTGTCTATCCCGTTATCCTAGTTCTCTAGGCGTCCGGTTAATGAGATCCAGAGAGCTTATTCTGAGGTCACTCAACTGGATAGACTAACCAAAGAGCTTGTTTTGGTTAGTTAAACATAAGGGATAACGAGGTTAGCAGAGCTTGTTGTTAACCTCGGGGTAGGAGTTTTAAGGATAAAATTGGTTAATAATTGCATCTATCACAGGGTAGTAATAACTAGGGGGAGATAAGATTAAGGGCTGGGATTCGTTATTTTATAAGTAGAACAGTTTATAATTAATTTGCTTAATTTCTGTTTTAAGTTCTTTATTTAATATATATCAATTCACAAACCCCATTATTTATATATTTATATATATGTTGCTAGTATTAGGTTTTACTTAAACACTGAGATTCTTCCTGCTCCCTGTGGGATCGACCCTACTTACCACTTCTACGAGCTAGAAGGGTAGCTAGGTTTAATTAATTTTACCGCATCGCGACAGTGCGGTCACCTCCTCCAACACCATGGCCCGTGTGGCTTTATCCCCAATAGCCACAAACTTCGTCTGGAAGTCAAGGAATGTGCTGGAGTGTAATAATTTCTCGGCGAACACCCTCAGCAAGGCTCCCTGCCCTCCAACCACGGCCGCTTCCCTCGCCTCCATTTCCGCTCGCAGCTGCATCAGCTCACCTCGGAGGCCATGGTTCTCCGTCTCCACACCGCGCAGACGCGCGACCTCGGTCTCGACCAAGGCAGCCCTCTTGCGTGCCTGGGTCAAGTCATGCGCAAGTTTGTCATTTCGCGCGCGAAGGTCCCGCGCTGTTGCAGCTAGCCCTTCCCTGGCCTTCACCTCGTTCTTTAGGCCGACCTCTATAATTCCTTTGGCCAGCTGCAGAATTTTCTCGGCGTCCGCGCCGTCAAACCCCAGCCTACTTGGGGCCACCTGTTCAACCTGGACAGAAGCGAAACAGATAAGTCCATCTACAGCCGTCATACCAGACAATTCAGGAACACGGAATACGAACAGAACTTAAGTTTACCTGCGAGCTCTCCCCTGTCCGGGGTTTCTTGGATGGTGCGTATGGAGTCCCAGTAGGCTCCGGCCTCTTCTTTGATACGGCCGGAGACCCCGCCGGCGTCACCCGTTCCTCCGACCCCGTCGACGGTCGCGCACCGGTTGGCATTTTCCCCCGAGGAGACACCTCAGCGGTTTTCCCCTTCTTCTTCGCCGCTTCAGTCTTGGCGGGGCTCCCTGATGCTGGTTGCTTTCCGAAGCGTCCCACTGCATATATATCTATGGTTAGTTCTCCGCAGAATGACAGTTTAAGCAACAAGAAAGAGAAATCCTACCCTCTTCGGCGTCCCCATTGCCTGAATAATACAGGCTCAATCCCGCCGTCTCCAACTCCTCCTCGGAGCAGAGGGTTTTGAAGGTCCCCACTGTCCGGAATGTATGCTTTATTTCGGCCCCCGGGCTCTCCACAGGGGCGGTATCCAGTACTTCGTCACTTCTCCACTTCAGGAGAGCTATCTTATTCCTAATGAATATGTACCTCTCCTTCCACCCCTCCACTTTGCTCGGGTTTTGAACCTTGAACCCTCCTCGGGCTCGGGGACTAAAGGAGTACCACCCCTTGGACTTCCCGAAGTTCTTTAATTGGTAGAAAAACCTAAAAAGCTCTACCGTCGGTTCTAATCCGGTCTGTTTACAAACTACAGTGAATCCTACCAACTGCCTCACCGCGTTCGGCGCTAATTGGCAGAGGGCAATACCGTAATATTTTAACAAATCTATGACTACGCCCCACAGCGGTAATCTCAATCCTACCCTAAGGGGATCTATGTACACGGTGATAAAACCCTGTGGTGGGCAACAGGCCCTATCCTCGGGGGTAGGGATTATGTATTGGAGGTCGAAAGGGAGGTAAAACGACGGGAGTTCTCTCTCAATTTGTTCCTGTGACATCCGAAGTGCTACGGAGGACACCTCCAAACCTTCCGCCTCGCAGGGAAAGAAAGCAACCATCATCACGTTGCATTCCCGGTCGTCGACCCTATCTACGGTCCTAACCTCATTCCTCTCCGGAATAATGTATGAGAGAGGGGGAACGTCTAACGGAGTATTCGGACCCCCTAATACTTCAATCGAGGCCGAAGAAGAGGCAGAAGATGAAGAAGATGAAGAGGAAGACATACTTACTTGGTTTGAATTCGAAAGGGTTGATTTGGTAAGTTTTTTGATCTGATCTGAATCACAAATGCAGACTTCCTCTCTTTCCCGCTTTCTAAACTGATGAATCGCAATGGAGAAGATGAAAGGCTACTGTGCAATTACTCCAATTATATACGCAAAAATTGACGGCGTTGATGCAAACAATTCAAATTCAGCGATGGAGATTCATGCGTGTTCTTCACGCGCTTTACAGTTACCGAGGCGCGTAGGGAACAACTTTCTTGGGACTCGCAGAGCGTGTCACTTCACATCCCTTTCTCTCATAATGGCGCCGCCAATCACATCAGACCCACCCTTCTTCAGGAAGATTCACACTACACTCCGGTGTACCCTCCACCTCGGTTAAGCTACTACACTCCGGTGCTCTCTCTATTTTGGTCCAAATATACACCCCGGTGTATCCTCCACCTCGGTCATACCACTATACTCCGGTGCTCCCTCCATTTCAGTCAGAATACTCACCTCGGTGTACACTCCACCTCGGCCTCGTTGTCATATCCTTCCAACGTGTTTCTGGCTTCTGGGAAGTTCGGTACCTCGCTGTATGCCCCGTGTACTTCGGCCTAGCTCGATTTCGCGTCCGCTGACGACCCCGCGGGGTCTCTGGACCGCGGATATGTTTAGTCCTCCATAAAACACTCCGGCCCGCCAGCGGCCCCGGCCCTTCCTGCTTGCCGTACCACTCCGGTGACAACCGAAGCTCCCTCCTCGCTTCGGCTGGGAGGGGGGGGGAGCATCTGATAGGGATAACCCGGTTACTTCGGGTCGTTACTTCGGGCCGGGTTAAACCTGGGCCCACTTACCAGCCCAGCAAACGCGCCAGCAGGCGCGGAGGCCCAGGTCCAACAGGCCCAGCAACGCGTGTTCTGTCCAGCGAATCAAGTCTGTTTCGAGAATCAAGGCCCATGATCTTTTCCCAACTGCCATGCAGATTTGGGGGCATGATTATAGGGATTTAGTTAGGGTTTTGATTTGATAGTATAAATAGGTGAAAAGAACTCTGAATTAGGGTTCGCACTTTGCATTCTGTAATACGCACTGTAAACTCCGCGTTCTAGAAAAGAGAAACACCTCGGCGATTGCCGTTTTCTGCCCGTGGACGTAGATCTCCGGATCGAACCACGTAATTCTTGTGTGTTCTTATATTGTTGACGTAGATTCTTGTTTAATTGGGTGGTTACCGGATTGCGCATTATCACAATGCAACCTGAAAATTTTAGCTTAATCGAGCTACCGGAATTGAACTTTCTTCCCAGAAAATCAATTTTTTTATCACTTAATTGTTATTTACTCCCTCCGTTCCATATTAATTGATGTTTTAGGATGTTTTTCCTTTTATCAATTAATTGCCGTTTTACATATTTTTCATCAATTTTACCAATTTTCTCCCTAGACTCAATCGTAAAATATCTCTATTTTTCAATCTATCAGAGATATTTTGATTTGGTCAATCTTTAGCTGAGGGTATATCTGTCAAAATATTCAATCCTTAATTCTTCTCTTTCATCCTAAAACGTTAATTAATATGAAACGGAGGGAGTATATCAATGAGTTTGAGTCACCTCAGGGGATGTGAAGAGTCTTTTTCCTTTTCTCTTTTATTCTTAAATTAGGAAAAAAAATTAAGATTCCTAAAATAATTATTGTTGTAGCATATAATTTTTTTCTAAAATAATTGTTGTTTTAGTGATTACGATATGATTTATACTAATCTTCCAAAATAACCAATGTTATGAATGAACCTTAAAAATAAAATAAAAAGGTTGTTAATGAATTAGAGAAAGACACAACTTTATATAAGACATTAAATTTAAAGGTAAAAATTTATATGACACCGTCTCACGGTGTGACAGGAAAAAAATATCACTTTTGTAGTAAAAGCATCACGTTTATTTGTAAAAAGATTACTTTTTTTGGACAAAAAAAGTATCACTTTTATCTGTAAAAGTATCATTTTTTCTTGTAAAAGTATCAATTTTTCCTGTAAAAGTGTATTCCGTCACACTTGAGACCGGCACATACAAGATTCACCCAAATTTAAATAAGAGCATGTGGATAATTTTATGAAGTTCCTTAATATGAGTGAGATGTTTTAAAACTACAATTATTTTAAAGCAAAAGGAACATGAGTGACTTTGTGAAGTTCCTTAATGTATGAATTTTTTTAAAAACAACAATTATTTTGAAACGGAAAAAGCATAGTATTAAGTGTATGGATAATATATTTATATATGTGCTGAAATTAATAATTTATTTATATATGTGCTCAAATATATCTGATCAAACAGGATATTATATATATGATTCACAACTTTTTCCTTGATCTACCCTCCTTTCATACTGGGATTACGAGATTAGAGAAATAAATTATAGAGAAAGTCAGTTGATCAATAAAATAAGCAATTATTGCTCCTCAAAGGTGCATTTTAACTCGAAGCTCTTAAAGTTGTTTTCTTTAGATTATCTTAATTATTGTTATTATTATTTTATAGATCTGTTTATGCGTCTCCTTTAATACGTACCATACAAAAGATGAATAGCGTCGTTATTTATTAAATTATTAAACTATTAAAAGAGATGAAACATAGGCTATATTTGGTTGGGGTTGACCCAACTTCTAATGGCTTAACTCAATCATTTTTTATGTTTGTTTATACAAGTTGGCTCAGCCACCTTAAACCATCACAAATTTTAATATCACTTTAATCATTAAATTAATCATAACTAACAAATTTTTACACATATTACATCACATTTTACAATTAAAAATTATATCCGCCACTACAACCACTATCCAACCACCCAAACAAACATCATTTTTTTATTCTCCTAGCCACTTACTCTAGTCACTATCTCCAGCCATACGTGCAGGTCCAAGCGGAATAAAAGAATGATTCAAGAATGGTGATGATAAGTAATTTTATTATCTTATATACTATCCTCTCATGGTTTCATGGTCTCGGGCAATTCTCTATGTTATGTTTTCTTCTTGTACGTTTTTATGTTACTTAAGAACAATTTCAGTTGGTAGCATTGTAGTTAATGGGAGCATGGATTTAGCTTACGAAGGGGGAGTGAGTGGGGATGTTTGTGATCGGTACCACCACTCTCCCATTGTTCATGTTGGTGTTGAACTTGTTTATTTTGCAATTTACATATTCAGTATTTATTATCGTGTATCATCTTCTTGACACTTGCAGGTTTGTCCCGTAAGGTGGGGGGACTGTAAGAACCGGTGTGCTCCAAGGTGTTGCCACACCTTAAGACACACATTGATGGTTCTTTCTTTTAGTATTTTCATCATAGTGAAAGATTATTTGATTCTTCTTTTTATATTTTATATTCCTTATATTTATATTTATATGCAGGTAGCAGTTAAAGGAAATTCGGATTTGGTGGATAGAGTTAAATATGAAGTCAACGTTATCCTTTGCACCGAATCCTATCCATATTTAACTATTAACTAATTAAGTTCTCCTGGTACACGTGTCTAGTGCACGCACTTTAGAGCACTTTAGTGTCATTTTAGTGTCAATAATGTGCATAATCACGTGTATTTAGTGCTTTTGTATTCTCATGGGCAAAATAATGTGTTTGTGTTGTTTTTGTGTTAAGACAGGTGAAAAAGGATCGAAAAATAACATCAAACAATCGCGGAGTCGAGGGATCGGTCAAATAAACAAGGGATAGGGCTGAGGGATAGATCTCGGCCGAGACAGGGCAAAATCTCGGCCAAGATACTTCTCCAAGGAAATCCTGGAGTTTTGGAAAATTGAAGATCACGGCCGAGACGGGTACGGCATCTCGGCCGAGATAGCTCTCTAGAGAAAATCAGAGTTTCAAAGAGATGAAGATCTCGGCCGAGATGAAACCCAATCTCGGACGAGATAACCCAAACCCTAAAACTCCCCTTTTCACGTCTCGGCCGAGATGCAACCCAATCTCGGCCTAGATTGTCCCTCGGCTTACAATCTGAAAAGCCCTTTTTCACGTGTCGGCCGAGACACACTTTCGTCTCGGCCGAGATTCCTTACCCTATTTTAAAATTCTGAATGCGATTTTGCCTATTTTTTACTGGCACTTTCTCCCCTTATATATATATCATCCGATTCGAATTTGACCTAACCTTTTAATACTTTTGGAAGCACTATTCAGCCACCATCACATCCAAGGAAGAGAGAAGGGCAAGAAGAAATCACATTATCTTCGAGGAAATTGCGGTTTTGGTCCCACAGGACACAAGACAGTTGCATTTTGGTCCTAAGGTTTTCACATTTGATCCCACAAATATAAAATCGAGCATATTTAGTCCCACCGGCACGTTTTCTGTTATCTTTGCTAGCACTTTTAGTTCCAAAGTTTTTGTGCAGTTTTGGTCCCAACCAAACAAGCACTATTAGTCCCAAAGTTTTTGTGCAGTTTTGGTCCCAACCAAACAAGCACTTTTAGTCCCAAGATTTTTTGCATTTTCCATCCCAAACCAGACAACCATTTTTTCCCTCCATAAATCAATTTTTCGATTGATAGCTGATTTGATCTCTTTTCCTCTACTTCCATGCTCCTCTTTACATCAACCAATATAAAGTAACTTAATCTCACCTCTCAGTTTTTACTTGATATTTGATTTTGCTTCACCAATTCATCCGAGTCACTTAACTAAAAAAATTGTATAAATATAAATGAGAAATGTCAGTAAGCAAAGTTCTTTCGGTCCCAGCCAAACAGAATATTGGAACGTAGTTAAAAAAAATTAATGGTTTTCAAATCCATGAACATCGAAACAATAAGAGATTTGCTATTCTATGGATTTCATTTAAATGAGAACATTCTAACTAGCTTTTGAAAATCTAGAAAACTGATTATAAGCTGTAGGATCTGAAAAGGTCTTCATTATTAGTAATTTGTACTTGTATAATTGCGTAAAAAATGGTCTGTAACATCTCACGTCACTTTCTCAAATCCAAATTCATTTGGATTCCAACCAAAAAAATACCTCGTACATGGGATCATCAACGATATCCTCTATTTTAATCTACTATACCTTCGCAAATTAATTTTTCTAGATCATGAGGGGCCCACAAATGATCCACGGGGCAAGGCCGCCCTTCATCAAACCTCACCCATGGCTTCCCCTTCCCGCTTCAATGCACCAAACTGACCCGACCCGCATGCAAACCGCTGTAGTTATTCTCTACATTATACCCACCTAGACCATGTTGATTCCACCTATGATCAATTCCCTTCTACCTCCCCTCCAAAAACCAACATGAAGGAGCGAAAAAAATCCAACTCATATATCCTCCTCTCCCTTTGTATCCATCAATTTTCCAATTTTTTCTGTGTAATCTTTCCTTCTCCATCTCTCCAGATCCATCACCATCACCCCTGTGTTGAAGTAACACGCCTTATTCCCTTTAAACATGCCCGAAAAAATCGGGTCGAATTAATATGCAACAAAAAAGAAAAAAAAGGGACTGAAAATGAAAAAACATGGGACTATAAATGCTTGTGGAATTTCTTATGGGACTAAAAGTGCTCGATTTTGAATTTGTGGGATCAAAAGTGAAACTTTGGGACCAAAATACAACAGCCTCGTGTCCTGTGGGACTAAAAGTGCAATTTTCTCGTATTTATTACGTCATTTAACGGACATGTGCTATGCACGTGAAAAAAAAAACGTTAATGCTAAACGTTGTGGGATTGAAAATGTAAAAACTTGGGACTATAAATGCTTGTGAAATTTCTAATGGGACTAAATGTGCTCGATTTTATATTTGTGGGATCAAATGTGAAAACCTTGGGACCAAAATGCAACTGCCCTGTGTCCTGTGGGACCAAAATCGCAATTTCCTCCATTATCTTCCCCATTGATCATCCTTGGGTTTTATCACTCTATCTTTATGAATTCTTGTATTTTTTGTAATTTCTTGATTGTATTAGGTATAATGGATGGCTAGCACCCTAAATTCTACCCTTGATCATGTTGGACCTTGATTGATGATAAGAATGTGATTATTGACTCTTGATGTTACCTTATTTATACAATTTAAATGTTCTATAATGCTTGATTGGATTGTCTCATGACTAGATGCTTGTTTTAGGATTGATCACCCTTTGGGGGGCATTTATTGTATGTTGCTAGAGATTGAACTTCACTTTCCGTGATTGTTGAAGCTTCTATCTCCCTTAGTAGCGAATATTTCTTGATGTCATTGCTGGCATTATAGAGTTTGGCCTCTAAACCCGATCGTATCGAGGTTTATGCTTTATTTATCCCGTTGTTCTAGCTCGTGACCACCCAATATCAATCCCCTACCTATAAAAGTATGAATATTTCTTACAAATTAATGTGTAGACATAAATAACCCTTCTATATAACTATAATTGAAGGACATAAAAGTAAATTGCATATCATAACTCATAACTTTAGTGATCAATCAATTATTGTACTCCAAAAAATTATTTTAAAGAAAAAATGGTGTAAATTAATATCCAAAATAATTATTTTTTACTTAATTTTGTTTCAAATTATTTAGGTAAAAAAATTCAACTAAATGTTTAATCCTTGAATTACATAGCAATGTATAAAGATCTGAGAACATAGATTTTAATAGGAAATAATAATAATAATAAAGTAATTATAAAAAAATTGAGGTCTGTTATATAAATTAGAATTACGTGAACTTGAGGCATACAAGTGCGATAAACTTTTGTACAAAATTCTCCGTGATTTTTAATTTCTTCTGCATTTATCACGCAATTTTACTTACAAGTGAAGAGTACGAAACACATAATAAGTAATGTATTAACTTAGAATAAATTTGACATAGTAAAATAAAGTTCAGTTAAAACCTAAAAGTGAAAATGCATGTTTAAAGTATCGATAACTATATATAATGAAACTAGTAGAAAATTATATAGTAATTGGATTCAATATCTTATAAAAAAACAGAACATAATTAGCACGATTAGAAATTTGGAATGATTAAATTTATAATACAATCTCAATTATTCTATCAATAAAGTACAAATAATAATTAACTATTTATAGGTAGTTAATCAATTGAAAATTTATTTATTTTTCACTTATTAAGCATAAAGATAAAAATACCTTTTATATATATAACTCTTCATAAAAATACCACATACTTTAATTTCTCAACTTTTAAACTTTTGAATATTTGAATTGTACAAGGAAATTAGATTCATAATAAAATAAATCTAAAAAGCTCCTAAATGATATGCGATGAGAATAAATATGAAAAGTCATACTAGATAATTTAAATCATTCAAAATAATTTATTTAATAGGATTGTGTTTATTATAAATTTCATAATTTTACCTATAAATTTTACGTAAAAATATATTAGATATCTAATATAAAAATAATATTTTTCATTGACAAATATAAGAAGATAATAGTAAAAAGAAAATAAATGTTATTTTTTAGAACTATAATAAGTTTCCTGCTAATTTGTTAAGATTAAGAAAAGAAATGTCATGATTAATAAATTCTCTTTGTACATTCCTTCATTGATATTTCTTTAAATAAATTTTATTTACACAAATAAATATTTACATGCAACAATAATGTTTGCAATAAAGAAAATATAAATAAATATTACAACTATAGAAGTTTTAGTGTTACATCTAAATGCATATCAAACAAACAAAATATAAAATATTTGAAATAGAGTTAGAGTTGTTAATAATCTATTCTTTCTTCCATTTACATTCATGTATTGATCGGTTTAGCCGTTAATGTTAGACATCTACCGATCTTAACATTTTGGGGACATACAGACTATAGAAGTAGGTTTAATATATATTCATGTAACTAAGTTATCTTAAAAAATGATAAACATTGTGTATCAATCAAATAAATAAGAAAAAATATATTGAGATTATTGATTTGTGCATCAAATTATTTTGGTATATAGATAATTCTTTTTAATTGGGTTATATTCTTCGTATATATAACAAATAGTTTGTGTTTATACTTGTTAAAAAGTTTTGGGGTTCTTAGGTGTAATGCGGATTAAACTCCTAAACCGTGTAAGACAATGTTGAGAAACTGTCAGTAAATTACTAAAGTATAGGCAAATAATATCTTCGTAGTTATCGAAAACTTAAAGTACTAAAATATTTTTCTTAAGAAAAAAATACAAATAGTTCATAAAAACTCATATATTAAAGTCTATACTTAAATCAATTAGATACTATGTATTGTTAATTTTTTTATTTCATAAAATACCATTAATTTCTATGTTTACCTATTTAGAATATTTAGATGTGTTTTGTAAAATTTATTGATCACGTGCAACGCACGTGTCTCCAACTAGTTAGTGTGAAAAGAGCTTGTTTGGATCATTAATTGATTTGGGTAGGGATAAATCGATAAGCGTACCTTCGATTTATCCACAATTAAGGGACAACACGGTCTACATAAGCGGACCTTGTAGATTGTGGGATAAGGGTTTAAATCGCATTGAATTTTGGACATCAACGATAATCATTAGGTAGTCGGATTCGAGGGGATACTAGATCGAGGGTAGACCTTTTATCATATTCTAAACCCAAAAAACATTTGTTATTTGTCTTTCTTTGTTTGATATAAAATACCAAAAATATTTATTGCTTCTCTAGAACTTTAGTTGATCATTTGTTAGCATTTAGTTGTTACTTAATCCAAAACCCCCCTCGTTTACTTGTTTAAGTTTATTACCCTGTCCATCGTAAATCATTAGTTGCTTGTAATATCCGAACAACACTAATCCACCGTCCTTTGTGGGATCGACCCTTACTTACCACTCTACTTGTTAGAGTCGTAGGCTAGGTATCGCGTATACATATTCTTATATATATACGTTTAATTTGGTGGTAAGAAACGACCAGCTACCAAATTTTGGCACCGTTGCCGAGGAACGGTGATAAGAATAGTGTTGTTTTATTTGTTCAAGCATTATGTGTAGTTTATTAGTTGTTTATCTACTTCTTGTTTATCTAGTAGTTTAATATTCTCTTATTTTCTTGTGTCTGGATAGGTAGTTAATGTTCTTGCGTTCTTAAGGGGATACTAGATCTAGGGTAGACCTTTTATCATATTCTAAACCTGAAAAATATTTGTTATTTGTCTTTCTTTGTTTGATATAAAATACCAAAAATATGTATTGCTTATCTAGAACTTTAGTTGATCACTGGTTAGCATTTAGTTGTTACTCAATCCAAAATCCCCCTCGTTTACTTGTTTAGGTTTATTACCCCATCCATCGTAAATCATTAGTTGCTTGGAAGAGATGGCTGGTAAGCCGAATCAGGAAAAGACCATGAAGGAACTTGCCAACACAAGGGTTGCTCAAGAACCCTTGTATATTACATTCCCAGCAATAGGAAATGATACTGCTTTTGAGCTTAAATCGGGGCTCATACACCTCCTTCCATCGTTCCATGGGCTATCCGAGGAGGACCCGCATAAACACCTGAAAGAATTCCATGTGGTATGTTCGAGCATGAAGCCATCGAGGCTGACTGAAGAGCAAATTAAGCTTCGAGCATTTTCGTTCTCATTAAAAGATCTTGCTAACGATTGTTTGTACTACTTGCCATCCGAATCAATCACCACTTGGGATCACATGGAAACACAGTTTCTTGAAAAGTATTTCCCAGCTTCTCGAGCCACCAACATCCGGAAAGAAATTAGTGGAGTGAGGCAAATGCAGGGGGAAACATTGTATGAGTACTGGGAACGATTTAAGAAGCTTGTAGGAAGTTGCCCCCCACATCAAATCACTCCGTAGTTGTTAATCCAGTATTGGTATGAGGGGTTGTGTCTAACAGATCGAAACATGATTGATTCGACGAGCGGAGGGGCTCTTGTTGATAATCACCTACTGAGGCCCGAGCATTGATCTCCAAGATGGCTGCCAACACTCAACAGTTCGGATGTAGAGAGCCTGTGAGACGAGTCAAGGATGTTATCGATTCAAGTGTTAAAGAGAGGTTGGATCAGCTTACCGACTTGGTGAAGAAAGTGATTTTAGTTGGCACTCCTACTACAAAACCTTGCAGAATCTGCCAACTAACCGAGCACTCCACTGACACTTGCCCTATTCTCAGAGAAGAGATGGAAGCCCATGCAAATGCAGTTCACAACTTCAATCCTAACCCTACCGGGAGAAAATATGATCCTTATTCGCAATCATATAACCCGGGATGGAGGGATCACCCCAATTTCAAATATGGGAATCAAGGTCCAAATATGCATCAACAGGGTGATCAAGGTGGACACAATCGACCCCCCTATCCTAGGGGGATGTTCCAGCAAGGGCAACCCACTGAGCCAGTATCCTCTGATCCATCCCTTTCTGACATAGTCAAGAGCTTAGCAACAAGTAAGCTTCAATTGCAGAAGGAATCAAGTTCTAGGTTTCAGAGTATTGAGAATCAAGTCAGTCAAATAGCATCAGCAGTATCTCGATTAGAAAATGCACAAGGAGGAAGGTTACCGGCTGAACCGGAAGTCAGTCCAAAAAATGTGAGTGCCATTGTTGTTATGAATGAGAAGTTACTTGGAGAGCCTGAAAAGACCGGGTATACTTCACAGGGAAAGACTGAGGAATTGGATGATAGTCCGAGGAAAGAAGAGACATCAACTCCCCATGTGGTTGAAGTTAAAATTCGGACACCTAAGTGGAAGATTGCTAAGGAGTTGCGAAAACAAAAGGAGGCATTAGCTGCATGCTTTCCCGATCACCTACTGCCTTTTTCTACCAAGAAATACTCTCCACAAGGCGAAATCGAAAATGTCAGCGTGGGAGTCTTGAGAAGCGGGAAGGTCCTTGAAAAGGGGAAGTCGAGAGATGGAGAAAGGAGAGTCGAAAGTGAAAGGGAGTCTGCTGAGAATGAAATCTCGGCCGAGATACATCAAGATCTCAGCCGAGATGCCCTACCTCGTCCAGAAGAGGAAACCCCCTACACGCTTTTCTCGGCCGAGACACAAGATAATCTCAGCCGAGATTCTCAGAAATCCCAAATAAATCCTGAAATTCCACCACTTCCGTTTCCGAGTCAAATGAAGAGGATTCCAGACAGAAATAAAGACAAGAGAGAAACAGAGGCCCTTCAAGAGGTGGAGAGTAAAGTTGAGAATGTTAGTATAAGTACCTTGAGGAGCAGAAAGGTGCTCGAGAAGCCACCCAAGAGCCTCCCTCACTTGGAGGATGAAGAAGAAAAGGGAAGAGAAAGAGAATATGTCGAAGGAAGAACCATACTAATCTCCCTTGAGGATCCAAAGCTCAACGCTCCAGCACTGACTATGATCCCACCACTTCCATTCCCGTGCCTAATCAAGAAAGTTGTAGACAAAGACAGAGAACGGGAAATGCTTGAAATATTTCAGAAAGTGGAGATCAAAATTCCACTAATTGAAGCTGTGAAACAGATCCCACGGTATGCAAAATTTTTTAAGGGCCTATGCACAAACAAAAGAAGGCCTCAAGGAAATAACAAGGTACTCAGGAGGGAAAGTGTGTCTGCCATATTCCAAAAGAAACTCCCTCAAAAGTGCAAGGACCCGGGAATGTTTGTCATCCCGTGTAAGATTGGTAATTGTCTAATTGAGAAAGCTATGCTTGATTTAGGGGCATCAATCAATGTGATGCCCTGTTTGATGTTTCAGAGCCTAAACTTAGGGCCATTGAGAGAAACTAAGGTTGTTATCCAACTCAGCCAATCGAAGTACCTTATTCACGGATGGGGTGGTTGAAAATGTGCTTGTTGAGGTAAATAATCTTATTTTCCCGGCCGACTTCTATATATTAGATATGCAAGGAGACACAACAAACTCCACACCTATTTTGTTAGGAAGGCCGTTCATGAACACCTCCCAAACAAAAATAGATGTGCGTGAGGGGACTCTCACCATGGAGTTTGAAGGTCAAATTGTGAAGTTTAATATATTCAAGTCCATGAAACACTCTGAAGATGTACATGATGTTTTCTCTATTGATTTCATTGACTTGCTTGGGAAAGATAGTGTTGCTTTGAACAGCAAGAAAGTTAGGAAGAGATTGCGTGAAAGGAAGGCAAAGGATGTGGAAAGAATAAGTTTGGGGACCCAAGAGGATCCGGGTGAAATTGACCCGGAAGTTAAGTTGCCAGAAGACGGTAAGGAAGAGCGGGAGGCCAGTAAGGACCCCCGGGGATTGAATGAAGCACGAAAGGAAGGGACCGAGGAACCCTTCCCGGTAAATTGAAGTCAAAAGAGCATCCGTCGAGCCAACGACATTAAACAAAGGCGCTTTTCGGGAGGCACCCCGACGGTATCTTTCAATATTTGTGTTTTTCAAATTCCTAGTTAGTTGCTTAATAAATGCCTTGTGGCATATTTGATGTTTTTGTTTAGAATTGTGCAGATATCAATTAAAATGATAAAAAGACAGCATGGACTGGGGTGAAGGAGACAAAAATGGAGGGAAAATTGGCTGGACACCAATCTCGGCCAAGACACACGAGGAATCTCGGCCGAGACGTCACAGAGGTAAAGTAGGTAAAAATTGTTGTAAACGTATCTAGGCCGAGACACAACATTCATCTCGGCCGAGACTGAACATAGCTCAAATTAACCAAAAATGCTGGAAGTCAATCTCGGCCGAGATACCATATCATCTCGTCCGAGATCAATTTGATGTTTTGGTTTAGAATTGTGCATATATCAATTAAAATGATAAAAAGACAGCATGGAATGGGGTGAAGGAGACAAAAAATGGAGGAAAAATTGGCTGGAGACCAATCTCGGCCGAGACACACGAGGAATCTCGGCCGAGACGTCACAAAGGTAAAGTAGGTAAAAATTGCTGTAAACGTATCTCGGCCGAGACTCAACATTCATCTCGGCCGAGACTGAACAAAGCTAAAATTGACCAAAAATGCTGGAAGTCAATCTCGGCCGAGATACCATATCATCTCGTCCGAGATCAATTTGTTCAGTAAAATAGCCAAAATTGCTGGAGACTTATCTCGGCCGAGACATTAAGTCATCTCGGCCGAGATACCATATCATCTCGGTCGAGATCAATTTGTCCAGTAAATTAGGGGCAATTTTGCTGAGACCCAAGAACAGATCTCGGCTGAGACACAAATGTCAAAAATGTTTCTCGGCCGAGATTCCGCGCAGGTATAAATACCCCTGCGCGGAACAGCAAGGTCACTTTCTTCCCCCATTTTGAGATTTTGAGCGCGCACACGGACACACACCCTAAAAAAAACTCCATTTTTACTCAACTTCCTCCCCTCAAATTCACACCACACCTCACCCACATCATCACATACACTTCTATCCGGAAAAAAATGGATTTGGAGAAAAGTTGAGGTCGGGTTGAAAAGGGCGCGAAAAATTGAATTCAAAATCCTTTGATTAAATCCGGCCGGTAAGTACGGCTATCTCTTCCCCCTTAATCTTTATTTGTTTATTATGAACTTTGTTGTTAAGATTAGGGGCAAATTTGGTGTTAGACTAGTTAATGAACTGATATTGGTTGTGCACAAGTTGTTTTGTGAATTTTTGCCAATGTTGACTGGTTTTAAGTATTTTAACACTAAATTTGTAGTGATAGTCTTTGTATTTACATAATTTGTTGATGATGGATGAGGATTGGTTTGAGAATCATTGAAATTGAAGAATTGAAGTTGATTTTGCTATATCACCGATCACTTGACATGCATTCCCTCTTTGTACTCTTTTGTTGTTTGATTCTATTACTATGCTCGATTATTAGGTTAATTAGTGAATTTTTGTGAAGAATAGGCACCTTTAGACCCTTGTTTATAATGAAACATAATTGACCTATTTTTGTTGAGCATTGGTAGAATTTTGTTGCAATAGGATAATGATTGGGAGTGTTTGCCATATATGCACATTAAATCATATCAACTGAGTCATCTAGATTGTGATTTCACTTGTGATATTCGGTGTTGATTAAACATGAGTGATTAAACATGAGTGATTGATCTTCTATTTGATTCCAGTTGATGTTTATATTGGTGATAATTGTTCAATGTCGGAGATTTTGATGCGTGTATTGTGTGATTGTTGTAGGCATAGGCCCCACCTAAAAATACAAAGAACACACCTTAAGAAGGCACTTCCGGCAGGAGGGTCACACAGAAAATCCGAAAAAGCAAAGCCAAGGGCAAGGAGAATGCCGTTGAGCCAACTCCGGAGGCTCCCTCGCCGGAAATTCCATCAACTACCACCGACAAATCCACAAAACCGATTGACTTCGACATAGTGTTGAGCACGGAGGATCAGAGGAAAATATTTAACAAGTTGATGAGGAGGGGGGTGTCAGCTACACGTTATGGGGATCCCAAGATCTTGGACGCCATGGGAATCCGGCAAAATGTTCATGAACTGTTAGACGCCGCTGGTCTAGCCAAGTGCCTAGCACCCCCCCCGACTTTCCTCAAATTCGTGCTAGAGTTCTTCAGCAGCCTCGAAATCGAAGATGAGTCTCTTTCCTGCTCAACTAGATCCACCACTTCAAATTCCAACTTCTAAATGAAGAAAAGATACTGAGCCACGACAACCTGAAACGTATATATGGCTTCCAGAGTCCAGCCGTTTGTGATGGACATGAGTTGAAAGAGTTTGGCGTGCAACAACTTTGGGGGCAAATCATTGCCGCCCCTGGAATAGTTGCACCCCAGGCCTACGACCCGAGAAGCTCCGGGCTGACCTCCATCAGAAGCCCAGTCGTGAAGTATTTGCAGAAGTTATTGAGCTCCACCATATGTGGAAGGAAAGAGATCAGTTCCCCCCGATTGTACGAGATGGAGATCCTCTGGGCTATTATGGATAGGAAGTTGAGGGACTTCCAGCATTACCTGATATCAAGCTTTCAGAAAATAGTCAAAGAATTGCAGACAGAATGGAAAAGAGAGACAAAGATGCCCGACCCGATCTACTGTGGGGCTTTGATTACCCCCATACTCGAGCATTACAATGTACCCCTCCCAGAATACACACCCATCACCACTGACTACTATTTAGACTGGGAGGAGATGGAGAATATGCGTATCTCCATGCTCGGGTATCAAGAGGGAATATCGGGTCCGGCTGTCCCTTATGTCCTCCAAAATGAGGGACCTTACCTCTGCCTACCTAACCCCGGACTAACATACATCAGAGATTTGGGAAGCAAGCTGAACTTGGGGCTGAGCTCCGAGGCACACATCAATGCCTCTTTGGAGCCAACCTATGAAGAATTAACCAAATCCAAGAGGGCTAAGAAGCCACGTCCGGTGGCACGGGTTCGGAGCCCTGGAGTTGAGGGAGAAGGCAGTAGCCAGCCAGACCGACCATCAAGGAAGAGATCATCAACAGCCGTTCTGTCTCAATCCGAGTTCTAGGAACGGCAAGAGGGACTGATGGCTGCTATGGGGGATGAAATCAAGGGCATAAGAGCCGAGTTGGTGGACATGAGGACATCCATTGGGGCTGAATTGAGAGGGATAAAAGAGACGATACAAGAAAATCAGACAAAGCTCCTCGACCTCTTCAAGTCCATAAAGGGATGCTTCACCGGCTCGAGCCACCGACCTTCTCATTCTCTATGAGTAGAGTACCGAAAAGCCTTACCCCTTCGTCCCAAACTTAGTTGGAAAACTAAGTTTGGGGGAAAACAAAGAGGTAAGACAATTTCGGCCGCTCGAACCTCCCAAACCCCCCCTACCCCTTGTTATTTTCCTTTACTATCATTACTATTGGCCTGTGAGCCTACATTTCTGTCCCTTATCACTGTTATTGTTGGTTTGGCCTGTGAGCCATTTGGTATGATGTTTTTGACATATTCGGTTTGACGACCTGTGTGCCGAGTAGCTTTAATTGATTATCTTTGGTAGCCTTTTTGAATTTGCTGTGTTAATTGTAATTGAATTGGTGGGCCTGTGTGCCTTTGTTTACCTTCTGTTTGCTTTATGAGTTTTACTGTAGTATTTTGATTGATATCTTGCACATTTAGAAATAATGTTTTTGTTTACTCTGTTTTTAGTAGAATGAGGCTGGTTAGTTAGTTGGTTAATAATTGGTTGATTCCGACGAGCACCGACTTGTACTCTTCTTTTTCCACAAACTTAGTTTGCAACTAAGTTTGGGGAGGGGGTGGGATCGTACAAGTCGGCAGCTCGAGAAAGCAATTGGATGAGTTTAGGAAGGAAAAATGTGGCATTGATTAATGATGAAAAAATTTTAACAAATATTTTTGAAAGAAGCACATGGTAGAGCATGATAGACTTTTTGAAACAAAATTGAACATACACTCAAAACTTTTGATCAAAATTGCAACCAAGTGAGTCTTTGAGCCTAATGCGTACTCCCATTTTTGGAGTGAAATTAAACTTCTTTTCGATGCGAAAATTCATTGAATGCATGCATTTTCCTCTAGAACTTGCCCCAATTCTCTACTTTTGAATAAATCAATGCATGTTGTGGCTTTAAAAATGATATTAGGCAATTCTTGATCAAAACCTATTTCAAAAGCTTGAAAATATTTCCTTTTTACCAAATTTGACATTGTCTCTAGTTAAGTCCCTTTGAGCTTATGCCTTTTTGTTTGATATCCAACACTACAAGCAAATTTACCTTTCATTTAGTCTTTGATACCCAAACGGACTGTTGAGTATGAGGGAGGCGGTTGGAAGGTAGTTAGTTTGGAAATTGAGATTAAATTTGGGTAAACTAGCGGGAAAACAAAGAAGGGTAAAAGGAAAAACGCGAAATAGGCTGTAATTGAGAATATTAACCTCTCCCCAAAAAAAAAAAACGAAAGAAAGAGGAAGTGTATATACCATTATTTTAGAGAGGTTAATGAAAATCACATAATTTTGTGATTACAATCCCTTGTTTAGAAAACTCTTAAGAAGCATAATTATTGAAAGGATTGATAAATATGGGAAATGTAGGTAGGAATAAGGTGAAGAAGTCAAATCTTAAGTTCGACTTGATTGAGAATTAAAAGAGTGAGGTTGAGTGACCATTGTTTGAGGGGTAGATGGGTAGTGCACGACTCATTTAGTTCGTTTTATAGTCACTTTTACCTAAAAATTTATCCCACCTTACCCCTAACCAACATTACAACCCACATAAAGACCTAATTGATTCATTGTCGCACATGTCAAGTACTATTTCAGGTTTAGATGACTGTCAAGCTTATGGTAGGCATTGTGTGCATTTCAATGTGAGTGTAAACACTACCCTTTTTAATGCACTCGAGAGAGAGAGAGACACTCACCCGGTGAGGATCTTAAGTTGAGAGTGTTATGTCTCGAGAGTAGTGGATCTAGTCTATCACATATGCTCTCTTTTATCATGCTTGCTTCATTTTTTTTATGGAAACTTTCTGAAATCAAATGCCACTAAACTCTACCCTAAACACGTGTCCTTTTGTTTTTTTCTCTTTATTGTTCGGGACGGACAAGTTCTAAGTTTGGGGAGATTTGGTACACGTGTCTCGTACACGCACTTTAGGGCACTTTAGTGTCAATAATGTGCATAATCACGTGTATTTAGTGCTTTTGTATTCTCATGGCAAAATAATGCGTTTGTGTTATTTTTGTGTTAAGATAGGTGAAAAAGGATAAAAAAAGAACACCAAACGATCACGGAGTCGAGAGATCGGTCGAAGAAACAAGGGACAGGGCTGAGGGATAGATCTCGGCCGAGACAGGCAAAATCTCGGCCGAAATACTTCTCCAGGGAAATCTTGGAGTTTTGGGAAATTGAAGAGCTCGGCCGAGTCGGGTACGGCATCTCGGTCGAGATAGCTCACCAGAGAAAATAAGAGTTTCAAAGAGATGAAGATCGATTTCATCTCGGCCGAGATAACCCAAACCCTAAAAATCCCCTTTTCACGTCTCGGTCGAGATGCAATCCAATCTCGGCCGAGATTGTCCCTCGGCTTAAAATCTGAAAAGTCCTTTTTCACGTCTTGGCCGTGACACACTTTTGTCTCGGCTGAGATTCCTTACCCTGTTTTAAAATCCTGAATGCGATTTTGCCTATTTTTTACTAGCACTTTCTCCCCTTATATATATATCATCCCATTCGAATTTGACCTAACCTTTTGATACTTCTAGAAGCACTATTCAACCACCATCACATCCAAGGAGGAGAGAAGGGCAAGAAGAAATCACATCATCTTCCCCTTGGATCATCCTTGGATTTTATCACTCTATCTTTATGAGTTCTTGTATTTTCTGTGATTTCTTGATTGTATTAGGTGTAATGGGTGGCTAGCACCCTAAATTCTACCCTTGATCATGTTGAACCTTGATTGATGATGAGAATGTGATTATTGACTCTTGATGTCACCTTATTTATGCAATTTAAATGGTCTATAATGCTTGATTGGATTGTCTCATGCCTAGATGCTTGTTTTAGGATTGATCACCCTTTGGGAGGCATTTATTGTATGTTGCTAGAGATTGAACTTCACTTTCCGTGATTGTTGAAGCTTCAATTTCCCTTAGTAGCGAACAATGCTTGATATCATTGGTGGCATTATAGATCGAGGGTAGACCTTTTATCATATTCTAAACCCAAAAAACATTTGTTATTTGTCTTTCTTTGTTTGATATAAAATACCAAAATATATATTGCTTATCTAGAACTTTAGTTGATCACTTGTTAGCATTTAGTTGTTACTCAATCCAAAATCCCCCTCGTTTACTTGTTTAAGTTTATTACCCTATCCATCGTAAATCATTAGTTGCATGTAATATCCGAACAACACTAATCCACCGTTCTCTGTGGGATCGACCCTTACTTACCACTCTACTCGTTAGAGTCGTAGGCTAGGTATCGCGTATACATATTCTTATATATATATATATATATATATATTTAATTTGGTGGTAAGAAACGACCAGCTACCATCTCCCTAAAAAATTTCTTGTGTCTATCCTGTTTGAATTAATTATCTTATAGATTAGAAGTACTATACCGCTTTTGGAGTGAGGCAAAATTGAGTCACAAAAAGAGTGTTACAACACAAATACACAAATGCAAACTGCACTCACACACACTTACTTTTGTCTTGTGGAAGTTTGGAGCATTATATTATAAGATACTCCATAGATGTGTGCCAGTATAGTCCTGTATGCTAGATCAAGATGATTGTGTTATTCATCTTGATCTAATGTACATTGTCTTAATTTGTCAATGTTATAGACAAACAATCAAATCGTTGTGCTTAATGAAAATTAGACTCGAAATTTATTTGTCTGAGTTTTTAGTGTAAATTCATTCTATGTAAATATTGCTTGCTTTGTTTTGTATTTATTTTACTGTTTTCCAGCACAGTCGCAACCCCTCAGAAAGTTCTGGATTAGTTTTTTTTTTTTTTAAAAAAATAATAATAAATCTTAAAAGGGAAAAATGGGATACATAATGGATGTACTTAGGCCTCGTTTGGTAGCTCAGATAAGACCAAGATTGCATACCCATCTCCCCTTATCAAGCTGTTTGGTAGCCCAAATTCCTTATCTGCTCGGCCCATGATTAACTGAAGCCCGCAACAAATTTACTGTTCCTCTTTAGAAAATACAACCGGCCAAATTGGTAAGATTGCTTTTCTAGGTTCAACAGTAACCAAGTTAAGGTTATGAAATGACAAAAAGTAACCCGTATCTGAAGTCTATCCATTTCAATTCATCATTTCTGAAAAACACATAGAGAAATAACCTCATTGTAGGTAAATATTGCTTCATCCCCATCCTGTTTTGTTTGTTGTGAAAGTCCAACATTCATCAGCTTGAGTTATTTTTGTGAGTTTCTTAAGTTATTGCAAGAATATTGCTCTCGCTCTCTCTTCCCTCCTCTATCTCAGAGCACGCAGAGTTGATCCTGAATTTTCTCTTTTTTTATTTTTTTTTTGGTTGTCTCTTTTCTGGAAGGGATGAGTTTTGTTTCTTTTCATCTTTCTTTTCTTTCTTCTTGTCACTAAATTTTTAAATTTGGTTGCAGCCTTATAGGTGCAATTCACAGAAAAAGCAAAATGATGTTGCTTCTATTATCTTCTCGTTATTCTCAAGATGGAGGTAGAAGAAGATGGAGGTGGAAGAAGATGTGTATATAAGGGTAGTTTCGGAAATTCTTGCAATTATTAAAAAAAAATATATAAATTTTAAAGTTAGTAATGGAATTAAGCTTGCCTACCAAACAAACAATTCATGATATCTCACTGTTGTATCTTGTCTATCAAACACACATATACGATACAAACCACTCCTTATCTACGATACACATCTTAACTTTAACTATCTTGCTATTTCCCAACATACCTACCAAACGAGCCCTTAGTAGATGAGTGTACTTTGAAATTGGTCCCGCGTCTCCTTTATTATATTGGGTTTGGAATATGAATATGTAAAATAGAAGATACATTTAAAAGATAAAGAGCGATGATGGAAGGATGTGCAGGCCGGCCGCTGTGTGCATAGTATAGTAGCAGCATTAAATAATAAACACTTCTGCCATTTTCGATTTTCGAGCACACCATTCTCTCTCTCTCTCCACCTCAAACTGCACCACCACCTTCTTCCCTCTCTCTCGGCTTTCTCTTTGTTTCTTTCACTTTCGAAAATCATAATTGACATGTCTGCAGTTTTGTTCGCTTCTTTTCTGTTGTTTTCTCGCAGATCTTCAAGGACTACTGTGGTGCCCTGAGGACCACTCTACTCTCTCACCCTTCTTCTTCTTTAGAGAGAGAAAAACAGAGACTCCCCACTTCACTTCACTTCCCTTCCCTTCTACTGAATTTTGACCATTTCTTTTTCACTTCTTCCGCTTGTCCTTTTCGTCCAAACTCGTCTTCTTCCTCTGTACCTGAACAGAGCCCAGATTAGCCAACAAACCAGGCTTAAAAGTTAATAGTATCTACTAATTCAACTCTAGCAAATTAGAAAGCACAAATCCGACACAAACCAGCAAGAAAAGAATAAAAGCTCAAAATTTTGTTTTTTTCTTGCCTGAAGCTGCTGAATTCACCTTCCTTCTGGATAAAAAGTGCTGATTACTTTCTAGTTGTGGTTTCTTCTGTGAGAAAGGAAAAGAAGAGAGAGAGAGAGAGAGAGAGAGAGAGAGAAAGGAAGAAAACGAATTGTTTGTCAGGTTGCGTATTAGTTTATTTATAGAGAGACAAGGCTGCTAAGCTTTGGTTGAGCTATTTTGGGTGTTGTTACCTTTTCTCATAAGCTAAGTGGTACAGTACAAGTGTGTTTCACACCCAACCTAAAAAGCTCATGAATCTTCTGCCTCAATCAAGATCCTCCATCTTATCCATCTCATATCATCATCAATAAACAATAAATTAGCCAGAAAAAAAATCAAGATTTGCTTCAGAGAATCTTTGTCAGTGAAAAAGCAGCTTCAGAGAATCAGTGTCTTGAAGAATTTGCATAATTTGGTGGGGAAATGGCTATGGTGGCACAACATCATAGAGAGAATAGTAGTGGGAGCATAAACAAGCATCTGGATTCCGGCAAGTATGTCCGGTACACGGCGGAGCAGGTGGAGGCGCTCGAGAGGGTCTACGCCGAGTGCCCTAAGCCGAGCTCGTTGCGCCGGCAGCAGCTCATCAGGGAATGCCCCATTCTTTCCAACATTGATCCCAAACAAATTAAAGTCTGGTTCCAAAACCGCAGGTAAACCTCATGGGGTGTCCATTTTTCTATTTGATTTCCTTTTTGAAGAAACATTCTTGATTTGGGTGCTATATTTGATTCATGTGCATTTGTTTGGTAATTTAAGGGCTATTCTAATAAACAAAATTGTGTAGGTGATTTAAGTTTTTGAGAATCTTGGAACCCTATTTGATTTAATGATAGTAATGTAATTTTTATGGCTGAATGCAGATGTAGAGAGAAGCAGAGGAAAGAATCTACCAGGCTTCAGAGTGTGAACAGAAAATTGAATGCTATGAATAAATTACTGATGGAAGAAAATGATCGCTTGCAGAAGCAGGTCTCTCAGCTTGTAAACGAGAATGGTTATATGAAACAGCATTTACAAAGTGTACGTAAACTAAGTCTGACTTTATTTGATCTGTCAATTACTTGCTGCATTCATGGCCATGTACTAGTTGATTCCTAATTTTGTGTTTTAATTTTGGTTGATGTTTAGTAGTTGTTGAGTCCATTCTTGGAGATATATTGTCAAATAATGAAATCACCCTTTGTTTATGGTAATCTATCATTTAAATTTTGGATATGGTGCTCCCTCTCTCTCTCTTTCTCTCTCTCTCTCTCTCTCTCTTGGGGTTTTGAATTAGTACTCTTTCGTGAATTTCTTTAGGCGTCTGCACCAGCCACTGATGCAAGCTCTGAGTCAGCCGTCACGACCCCTCAACATTCTCTAAGAGATGCTAACAACCCTGCAGGGTACTTCCCGTGATTCTTTACTCTTGTATTCTTGCATATTTAGAATTGTTACACCTTACTTACCTTTTTGTTTCTGTATATATGAATGCCTTTGGATTTTGGTAAGACTCCTCTCAATTGCAGAGGAGACACTGGCAGAGTTCCTTTCAAAGGCTACAGGAACTGCTGTTGATTGGGTCCAGTTGCCTGGGATGAAGGTGTGGGTCACCTGATTTGTGTTTTCAGCTGTTTACTTGATTATATTCTAAAACTGCACAATTCTGAATTGAATGTCAGCCTGGTCCGGATTCGGTTGGAATCTTTGCAATTTCTCAAAGTTGTGGTGGAGTGGCAGCTCGAGCATGCGGTCTTGTTAGTTTAGAACCTCCAAAAGTAAGCAAAAGCAGTTAGTGTTAGTCGAAGTCTTTTCCCCCATGACTTGACTTAGCTATTTGCTAAAAGGTTTTTTTTTTTTTTTTTTTTTTTTTCTTTTTTTTATATCATAGATTGCTGACATCCTTAAAGATCGAGCATCTTGGTTCCGGGATTGCCGGCGCCTTGAGATTTTCACTATGTTTCCTGCTGGGAACGGAGGGACCATTGAACTGTTATATACGCAGGTTGATGTTGTGATATGTTATATGTGCAAGTATCAAGATTTTCACTTCGGAGAATTGATTACTGTGATTTCTTTTCAGACATATGCACCGACTACTCTGGCACCAGCTCGTGATTTTTGGACTCTGAGATACACAACCACCTTGGAGAATGGCAGTCTTGTGGTATGCCTCATTACCTACTCTATAAAAATTCTGTAGTAGGTTTGTAGATGTGAATTTGATTTTAAGGTTACTCTAAATGAAGGTGTGTGAGAGGTCGCTTTCTGGTTCTGGGGCAGGCCCGAATACGGCTGCAGCATCACAGTTTGTTAGAGCTGAAATGCTTCCATCTGGATACCTAATTCGGCCATGCGAAGGTGGAGGATCAATCATTCACATCGTAGATCACCTTAATCTACAGGTACCTTGGTTGCTTGAATTCTATTTAAAAGTTGAATTTTGCTAACAGTTCAATGGTTCTTCCAGGCATGGAGCGTGCCAGAGGTTATGCGCCCACTTTACGAGTCATCAAAAGTAGTGGCACAGAAAAGCACGATTGCGGTCAGTTCTCCACATATGGAACATTCACATTGCATCGACTTCCCTGTCTTCTAAATGAATTTTGATTGGTGCAATTAACATTGCCTTAAAAATGTCTTTTTGCTCTCTTAATCCATAGGCATTACGATATATCCGGCAGATAGCTCAGGAGACAAGTGGTGAAGTAGTCTACAGTCTCGGTCGACAACCAGCTGTTCTCCGTACCTTTAGCCAGCGGCTAAGCAGGTCTCTCTCTCGCTCTCATCTATATTTTTACATGCTGACTTGTATGGCATGCTTAAATAGTGGATATCATGAGGTAACATAGTTTTTTCTCCGGTGCAGAGGCTTTAATAATGCTATTAATGGGTTCAATGATGATGGGTGGTCGTTATTGAACTATGACGGTGCTGAAGACGTAGTAGTTGCTATTAGTTCAGCCAAGAACCTAACTACGGGTCCTAATCCTCTTTCGTTGCTTGGAGGCGTCCTATGCGCAAAAGCATCTATGCTGCTTCTGGTGCTCGTGTTATCTTACTCAATTGAACATCATCTATCATCCTGCTAATACTTGTTTCATTTATTAATTTTTCTGCCTAGAGCTTTTCTCTCATATTATTTTAGATTCCATTTATGGTCATTTACTACATTTATGTACTTATGTCTGTATGATGAAAGTGATCATAGCTTTAAATACGACCATGTAATAACTTCTGATGAACGTTAGTGTTACTTTCCAATTTACTCCTTTTTGGCTCATTCTTTCAATTTATTGTTGTCATGGATCCTTCAAGCCTGGACCTCTTATGTCTGCATGTCAAAGAGAGGGTAAAAGTTGGGTAGAAGATTGATTATTGATTTAATGACAATAAGTTGGAAACTTAGACCTCTAACAAAAATTATAGTACTTGCCATTTTTGCATTTGAAATGTAGATTTTGATTGGTTTCTCCCGCAATTGTTTGAATGAAGAGCACTATTCGGTCCATTACTTTGTTTTATACACATATATGAAATACATACACATTTTACATATATTGAGCCGAGTACTCGTTGCCCTTACCTATGTCCTCCTTCTATACCATTGTCACCAGAATGTCCCTCCAGCAGTGTTGGTCCGCTTTTTGAGGGAGCATCGATCAGAATGGGCAGACTTCAATATTGATGCCTATGCTGCTACGTCTTTGAAAGCGAGCACATATGCCTATCCCGGAATGAGGCCTACAAGATTCACAGGAAGCCAAATAATAATGCCTCTAGGTCATACAATTGAACATGAAGAGGTATATGTTTTTTTCTCTTAAAATTCTAATAATGTGTTTTCCTATTACACTCTGAAGGCCTTTTTACTCATGCCTTTTGTTTTGTCTCTTCTTCAGTACTATTTCCAAACTTTTCCTTTCAACACTGATGTATAATCTCACGTGAATGAAGTCTTCGAAACAATTAATCTCTTACTTAAACTGTGTTGTTTTGCATTCAAGATACTTGAAGTTGTTCGTTTGGAAGGCTTGGAAGGACACGCACTGAGTCATGAGGATACTTTTGTACCGAGGGATATTCATCTTCTACAGGTACTGTTGCCTTACTGTACTGCAAAATGGACCACGAAACTCTTTATATTGATTAAATTTGCACTGTGTGAGTTAAATATTATTAAATAAAAAATTTAATTTACAGTTGTGCAGTGGAATTGATGAAAATGCAGTGGGAACCTGCTCCGAGCTCGTCTTCGCACCCATTGACGAGATGTTCCCGGATGATGCACCATTGTTGCCTTCTGGTTTTCGCATAATTCCACTTGATTCAAAACCAGTTGAGTTTGAAGCATTCTCTATTTAATAATATTTCCCTTGCAATATGCCATAGACCAACTAATAAAGCCTAATATCTTATTCTTTTTTCAACAAATGAATGTAGTGGGAACCGAATGTGCGATTTTTTGCAAGTATAAACCTCTAAATTCCTTCACATTGATTTCTCCTTTCGAGGATGCTGCATGCTGTAGGCAATTAGTAGGAAAAAAACAAGGTTTTGCAAATTAATCTATCACAAAATTATGAATGCATTAACACCGCCTTTCCTTAGGGTATGTTTGTTTATGGATTGAGTGGGGCGTGACAAATCTGGGCATGCAAATCTTAGAATGTGTAAATCTAAATGATTGTATAAATCTTGTGTTTGTTTTAGGATGGAATAGGGCAGGATTGGTAAATGTGCAATCATTATGCTGGCAAAATAATGAAAAATATTAAAAGGTTGTTTTGTAATGAGTGTATGGAGAGAGGAGAGAGGAGAGAGAGAGTAGCGGGGGAGAGAAAGTAGCATGTGCTTGGATTTAAATGGACTAAGAAATCCTAATTTTAAGTCCCAGCCAAAACGCAAGTCTGGATTGGCAGGTCATCTATCCGGGCAGGCATATCCGTAAACAAACCTACCCTTAAGCATCTCAACATTCTAAAGAATTAGTTCAACATTTGTTCCCTCGAGTTTGTGTTAGAACATGATGAGGCAGTGTAAATAGAGCATTATAATTATCCAAGAACGTAAGTCAGTTTTTCTTTATGTTTCTAATTTAGTGACTTTTCTAAACAGGGTGACCCGCATTATGTGTTGTCTTCGCACAAGACGCTGGATTTGACAACGAATATGGAAGCGGGGCCCGCGACCGGCCGTGCTGCCGAAAATGCATCATCGTATGATGCACGTTCAGTATTAACTATTGCTTTCCAGTTTCCATTCGAGAGCGGTTTACAGGAGAATGTTGCAGTAATGGCACGTCAGTATGTCCGCAGTGTGATCTCCTCTGTGCAGAGGGTTGCCACGGCCATATCTCCATCGGGCTTAAGTCCTACAGTGGGCCCAAAGGTGTCTCCGGGCTCTCCTGAAGCTGTAACTCTCTCACATTGGATCTGCCAGAGCTATAGGTACTGGCCCACCCCCTCCAACAACCTTAGAGAGAGAGAGAGAACATTTCTCCTAATGATTTTGGTTCTTTTCTATCTTTTGCAGCTTCCATTTGGGAACCGAATTGCTAAGACCTGACTCTATGAGCAGTGAATCAGTACTGAGAACGCTTTGGCATCACCAAGATGCTATCTTATGCTGCTCCCTGAAGGTATGCTTGGTTGTGCCTAATTTTCTATCATGTTTGATGCTTATATAGTTATGGTTAAGACGATGCGTTTGATGCTCCATTTATCAGTATCTCACTTCATTAACCACTCTCTGCAGCAGGCTCTGCCAGTTTTTATATTCGCGAACCAGGCTGGGTTAGACATGCTGGAAACCACTCTAGTTTCCCTTCAAGATATCACGTTAGACAAGATATTCGATGATTCCGGTCGTAAGGCATTGTTCTCCGAATTTGCTAAGATCATGCAACAGGTGAGTTATTCATTGGCCACTGCTTTATCTAGTACTTGTACATTCGAATTAAATCAACATGTTGCAGGGGTTCGCTTGCTTGCCTGGTGGTATCTGCACGTCAACAATGGGTCGACATGTCTCGTATGAACAAGTGATCGTGTGGAAAGTGTTTGCAGGAGAAGAGAGCACCGTACACTGCCTGGCTTTCTCTTTCTTGAATTGGTCGTTTGTTTGAATGGGAAGATTTTTGCTGGGTTGATAATTCTTGAGTTGACTTTTTTTTAATCTTCTTTTAAGGTTAATTTATTATGATTTTGGCATGTGTGTTCTAAATTTTGATTTCACTCCCAATGTAAATTCTTCTGCTGTAGTCTTCATCTTTTGGCGCAATTATTTTTATGTGAAGAGCAAAGGATGAATTTGAAATGCCAGTTAGATTGCAACTACAAGGTCCTTCTTTTAACTTCTTTTTTCTTTTTCTATGAGGGTCTTTAATTGCTCACTATTTTCATTTCAATTTACTTTTAGTATAAGGAAAAATAAGATATTAATAAGTTGTTCTATGATTTAATTTTCCTTTATCTTAGAGAAAAAAATCAAAGAATCTATATATCTTAAATTACCTTTTCTTATTATTTTGGTATATTTCAATTTTTATTTTATTTTTTTGTATATAAAATAAGAATGTTAGAAAATTTCAAAATAAATATTTTTGTGTTGAAGGAAAAACACAATTAGTGTGCCGTTATCAAAAGTAACTGATGATGGGCAATTTAGGCGTTTCATTATATCTTGTATACTTAAAACTCTACATGTATACTTATATAAGAGACATCTACGGACACAAACTGATGATGGGCAATTTAGGCGTTTCATTATATTTTTTTGTCTTTTACTGCTTTCTTCTCTTTCTCTTTATTCTTCACAGTTTACTTTTACACGTTATCAGCACGACCTGCTCTACGGACACAAACTGCTCTACCATCTGGTCTTTGAGAAACGGTCAGTTCTTATAATCCATCTAAATTGAACTGGTGTATAATTATGATCAACCTGAATCTAAATTTGGTAGGCATAATCGAATTATGCGTCTGAATTCATTTGTCATCATCTGAATTGTTCCTGGTAGAAAATCCTTATGCTCCCAATTACTAGTATTAGGTTTCGTGTAAGGTCAATATTATGGAAGAATTAATAGAGTATTACGGCAGAATCCATCTGCATATATTTGAATTGATAGAAATGATAAAGTCCTTCGCCACTAATTGACATCTGCATATATTTGAATTGGTAATCTCATGAGAGAATTGTCCTGCATATACATTATTACTCCCTATACTTGAATTGTCCATTAGCATACCATAAGTTTTTCATATTAGAGCAGAACTGATAATCTCATGTTGGCGGCCCAACTTATAATATTTACCAGTCTTATACGTTTTACCAATGCTTTTATTTGAATTAAAATTCCGAATAAAGAGACTTCATTTGATAATTGGATTTTATGTTCTTAATTTAATACTTAACTTATTTAATGAACTTGATGGCTATATCCGAGCACGGATTTGTCTGTATTGGTGTGGAGATGGGGTCAAAATTCTTAGTTGTATTTTTCCATATTAATATACATGTATCCTGTTTACCAATCCCCTACCTATAAAAGTATGAGTATTTCTTACAAATTAATGTGTAGACATAAATAACCCTCTATATAACTATAATTGAAGGACATAAAAGTAAATTGCATATCATAACTCATAACTTTAGTGATCAATCAATTATTGTACTGCAAAAAATTATTTTAAAGAAAAAATGTTGTAAATTAATATCCAAAATAATTATTTTTTACTTAATTTTGTTTCAAATTATTTAGGTAAAAAAATTCAACTAAATGTTTAATCCTTGAATTACATAGCAATGTATAAAGATCTGAGAACATAGATTTTAATAGGAAATAATAATAATAAAGTAATTATTAAAAAATTAAGGTCTGTTATATAAATTAGAATTACGTGAACTTGAGGCATACAAGTGCGATAAACTTTTGTACAAAATTCTCCGTGATTTTTAATTTCTTCTGCATTTATCACGCAATTTTACTTACAGTGAAAAGTACGAAGCACATAATAAGTAATGTATTAACTTAGAATAAATTTGACATAGTAAATAAAGTTCAGTTAAAACCTAAAATTGAAAATGTATGTTTAAAGTATCAATAACTATATATAATGAAGTAAGTAGAAAATTATATAGTTATTGGATTCAATATCTTATAAAAAACAGAACATAATTAGCACGATTAGAAATTTGGAATGATTAAATTTATAATACAATCTCAATTATTCTATTAATAAAGTACAAATAATAATTAACTATTTATAGGTAGTTAATCAATTGAAAATTTATTTATTTTTCACTTATTAAGTATAAAGATAAAAATACCTTTTATATATATAACTCTTCATAAAAAAACCACATACTTTAATTTCTCAACTTTTAAACTTTTGAATATTTGAATTGTACAAGGAAATTAGATTCATAATAAAATAAATCTGAAAAGCTCCTAAATGATATGCGATGAGAATAAATATGAAAATCATACTAGATAATTTAAATCATTCAAAATAATTTATTTAATAGGATTGTGTTTATTATAAATTTCGTAATCTTACCTATAAATTTTACGGAAAAATATATTAGATATCAAATATAAAAATAATATTTTTCATTGACAAATATAAGAAGATAATAGTAAAAAAAAAAAATAAATGTTATTTTTTAGAACTATGATAAGTTTCCTGCTCATTTGTTAAGATTAAGAAAAAAAATGTCATGATTAATAAATTCTCTTTGTACATTCCTTCATTGATATTTCTTTAAATAAATTTTATTTACACAAATAAATATTTACATGCAACAATAATGTTTGCAATAAAGAAAATATAAATAAATATTACAACTATAGAAGTTTTAGTGTTACATCTAAATGCATATCAAACAAATAAAATATAAAATATTTGAAATAGAGTTGTTAATAATCTATTCTTTCTTCCATTTACATTCATGTATTGATCGGTTTAGCCGTTAATGTTAGACATCTACCGATCTTAACGTTTTGGGGACATACAGACTATAGAAGTAGGTTTAATATATATTCATGTAGCTAAGTTATCTTAAAAAATGATAAACATTGTGTATCAATCAAATAAATAAGAAAAAATATGTTGAGATTATTGATTTGTGCATCAAATCATTTTGGTATATAGATAATTCTTTTTAATTGGGTTATATTCTTCGTATATATAACAAATAGTTTGTGTTTATACTTGTTAAAAAGTTTTGGGGTTCTTATGTGTAATGCGGATTAAACTCCTAAACCGTGTAAGACTATGTTGAGAAACTGTCAGTAAATTACTGAAGTATAGGCAAATAATATCTTCGTAGTTATCGAAAACTTAAAGTACTAAAATATTTTTCTTAAGAAAAAAATACAAATAGTTCATAAAAACTCATATATTAAAGTCTATACTTAAATCAATTAGATACTATGTATTGTTAATTTTTTTATTTCATAAAATACCATTAATTTCTATGTTTACCTATTTAGAATATTTAGATGTGTTATTTTTGTAAATTTTATTGATCACGTGCAACGCACGTGTCTCCAACTAGTGATGATTAAAAGTATGACTTATGTTGTAACTGCAAGTTTTTTTTTTTAATTGTGACTTGCTTGGATATTTTAATATGGGAAACATATGTAATTGTAATCTTTATGTTTCTTGATTAGTTGTTCATTCCATTGGGATGAAAAAACATTTTTATTTTCTTTGTCTGTTTGCGACTATTAGATCATAGGTTGTATTATTTCGTTTGATTTTCTTTTATTATGCCACATTTTATCTGTGTATAAATTTGCTATTGAATACCTCCATGATAAAGAAAATTCATGGATATGAGTACAAATTAATGTGATAAAGTATTTTCACAAAGCATCGAAAAACATATATGTGACCAATTTGTCTCAAAATCTAACTCAACTCACATTCTTGAGAAAAAAAATTGTATATTGCTATGCTTGCATAATTGATATATATATTCCTTTTTGTTTACAGCAAATGGCTGCACCAACTCGACCTGAATTTGAAATTTTGGACTCAGAAGGAATTGAGTACCATCGTTGGGTTTCTGATATGGAAACTACCTTCTTAGGGAAGGATTATCTTTCCACAATCTAACCATCCACTGACCCAAATGACAAAGAACCGTCCGACAAGATCAAAGCAAATGCCCTAATGTGTCTTAGGCGCCATATCGATACTAGTTTACGCTGGGAGTACCTTCAATTGAAAACCCCCAAAGAATTGTGGGATGCCCTAAAGGAACGTTTTGGAAACATAAATGACACTCTGCTTCCAGAACTAACAGTCCAGTGGAATGAAATCCGCTTACTTGACTACAAGAGGGTCAATGATTTCAACAAGGATATGTTTCGCCTTAAAGTACGCCTTACTTTTTGTGGAAAGAAAATCACAGAAGATGACATGATAGAAAAAACTCTTTCCACATTTCCTACCTCAGCACTTATACTGGTAAACCAGTATAGACTTGAATATGATAACAAAAGAATCACAACATTTAATAAGCTGATGAACATGCTGCAAGTAGCTGAGAGGCATGACCAAGTTCTTTTGAACAATAATGCCAGGCCTGCTGGGACAAAGAAAATTCCCGAGGCAAACTTTAATCAAGGAAACAGTGGAAAGAACCCCAAAGAAAAGGGGACAGGACGTGCTCATCCTTGCCAACGTGGGAATAATGCACCACGGGGTACGGGCCGTGGGGGCAATGGTAGAGGTCGTGGTAGGGGCCGTGGTGGCCCTCAAGTAGGTATTGGCGCTCCTAGTGGCCACGGTGGTCGTGGAGCCAAGGTGCAAAAGGCACCTAAAAACCCTTCGAATAAAAAGGAACGAGTTGGCAATGAATCTTGCTATAGGTGTGGAGACACCGACCATTGGTATAGCAACTGTCGTGTAAGCAACTACGTAGCAGCCAACTATAAGAGGTATAGAAAATCTAAAGAACAAGAGACCCACTACATGGAAGGCGAGGAACAACCCACAGATGTTAACCTCACGATTGCAGATTTCAATGGCAACAAGGATTTTCCTCAGTCAATGGATACTCCCGATTTTGACTGATCTGCTTTATTAATTTTTTCAAGAATGTTATGCCTCATTTTATTTGGACAATTTCTTTTAGTCTTCAAGTTACTTAGACTGTTTGTTTTTTAGTTAGATTTTGGTATGAAACTTTACTTTTATAGACGTTGGTTTTTCAGTAAATTTGAATGTTATTCTAAAGTATTGAATTTATTGTACATCAATATACGTGGTTCGAAAATATCACTATCCCGATGTAAAGTAATACATCTGAGGAATAAAAGGAAACATTGAATGACAAGTAAATCATTCTATTAAAATTGAAATACTCAAAAGAAAATGAGATTATATTTCCAACTAAATTAAATAACACAAATCACATTTACTTGTAGGAATGTCTCGCGGAGAAATAGAGTGCTTAGCAGATAGTGGAACTACCCACACAATTTTAAGGAATAGACAAATATTCATTGAACTTATTCTTTATGCTTCATCTGTAACTACAATGATTGGATCATTCCAATTAATAAAAGCGCGATGTACTGCCAAATTCTTGATGCCTAACAGCACAATTATTAAAATCAAAGAAGCTCTTTATGCACCAAGAGCTAATCGAACCTTGTTAAGTTTTAAATATATTCGTACCAACGGCTATCATTTGGAAACTCACAATGAGAATGAAATTGAATTTATATACATTACCTCTAATGAATGTGGAGGAAAACGCATCTTAGAGAAATTAATGAGTCAATCTAGTGGATTGTACATCACTACTATTCGAATTCTCGAATCCTATGTTGTCACCAATGATGAACTATGTGACACTAGTTTATACAGGCTTTGGCATGACCATCTTGGACATCTCAATTGTGATATGATGATCCGTATTTTAAAAAACTCACACGGACATCCTTTTTTTCGAGTGAAATATAGAAAGGGACGCAAATCCGATACAATGGACGATATCAGTCATGTTGTTGCTCCATCGCAACCTGTGTTTTCTGAAGCACTAGATGCACTATCTACATCCCACCCTGCCTCATTAAAAATCTCAAAGGCACATCACTCATTTTGCAAAGCCTGTTCTTTAGCAAAAGTGACACCGAGATCGTCTTACGCTAAAGATACCAAACAAAATATTCCATTCTTACACAGGATACAAGGAGATATTTGTGGACCTATTCATCCAGAATGCGGACCATTTAAGTATTTTATGGTTCTGATTGATGCTTCGACACGCTGGTCACACGTCGCTTTATTGTCCACAAGAAATTTTGCATTTGCAAAACTCTTAGCACAAATTATTCGTTTAAGGGCTCACCACCCTGATAACCCTATCAAGTCCATAAGACTTGATAATGCTGGAGAGTTCACATAAAAAACATTTGATGATTATTGCATGTTCATCGTGATCGATGTAGAGCATCCCGTACCCCATGTGCATACACAAAACGGTATCGCAGAAGCCACCATCAAAAGACTACAAATGGTGGCTAGGGCTTTGGTTATGCACACCAACATGCCTATCTCTGCATGGGGTTATGCAATATTACATGCAACTTTACTTATTCGTCTCAGACCCACTGTTGACTAACAATTTTCTGCGTATCAGTTAGTAACTGGATATGAGCCTGACATTTCACACCTACGCATATTTGGTTGTGTAGTATATGTGCCTATTGCAGACTCCCACAGTGCACAAAAATGGATCCCCAGAGACGATTAGGTATATACGTTGGATATGAATCTCCAACAATTATCCGCTATTTAGAACCTTTGACAGGCGACCTCTTTACCATTAGATTTGCGGATTGTCACTTTAATGAAACAGTCTTCCCGTCGTTAGGGGGAGATGAGAAAAAGAAATTTCTAAGGGAACGACATAAGTTATCATGGTCTGTCCCCACTCTGTCTCATTTTGATCCCCAAACTTCACAATATGAAAGTGAAGTAAAAAGAATAATTAATCTTCAGAACGTAGCAGATTCGATGCCTGGTGCGTTTGCTGATATTGCAAAAGTGATTAGGTCTCATATACCAACTGCAAATGTGCCTGCAAGGTTAGAAGTCCCCAATAAGGGGCACAACACCGCATATAATGGTGTTGCAATCACACCTGATGGAGGTGTGGTTGAGGTCGTGGCTCCCAAAAGGAAAAGGGGGAGGCCACTTGGTTCGATTGACACCCACCCAAGGAAGAAAAGGGTAGGTGTGGCACAACCCGATCCATTAATCATCAATGTTGAGAATCCATCTCATGAGATGATCTCTGATTATAGTTATGTCCTAGAATCATTACTGGAGGATGCCCCGATGTTTGATATGATTCCAGAGAATAAAGAAATCTCTATGGATTATGAGAGTGCATATGAGTTGATGGACAAACATTGCACACAAATTGATGATGCATTTGCTTATACTGTTGCTCAAAAAATTATGGAGCATGATGATATCGAACCACGCTCTGTTGCTGAATACCAACAAAGAGCAGATTGGCCTAAATGAAAAGAAGCAATCCAGGCAGAACTTGATTCTTTGACAAAGAGACAGGTATTCGGTCCGGTAGTGCTACCCCCACCGAGTGTAAAGCTTGTAGGACATAAATGGGTCTTTGTCAGAAAGTGTAATGAGAAAAATGAGGTCCTGAGACATAAAGCTCGCCTTGTAGCACAAGGCTTCTCACAACGCCCTGGAATTGACTATGAGGAGACGTACTCTCCCGTAATGGACGTCATAACGTTCCGCTACTTAGTTAGCTTAGTAGTTTCTGAAGGACTGGAAATGCAGCTGATGGATGTGGTTACTGCATATCTCTATGGGGATCTTGATTCAGAGATATATATGAAAGTGCCTGATGGCCTTCCATTGCCCAAGTCAAGTGACTCTAAACCACGGAGTGCGTTTGCAATCAAATTGAAACGCTCACTTTATGAATTGAAATAATCCGGACGGATGTGGTATACCCGTCTAAGTGACTACTTGATTGTGAAAGGTTACAAGAACGATGAACAGTGCCCCTGCGTATTTATAAAGAAAACTAGTTCCGGATTTGCGATTGTAGCAGTTTATGTTGATGACATGAACATAATAGGTACTCTTCATGAAATAAGAGAAACAACGAGCTATTTGAAATCCGAGTTTGAGATGAAGGATCTTGGGAAAACTCGATTTTGTCTAGGCATTGAACTAGAGCACCGAGCTTGTGGAATACTTATCCACCAGTCTGCATATGTCCAAAAGATGCTCAGGCGATTTAACATGGACAAAGTGCATCTTGTTAGCACTCCCATGATCGATCAAATTTTGGATTTAAAGAAAGATCCATTTCGTCCAAAGGAAGATGACGAAGAGCTATTAGGAGCTGAAATTCCCTATTTAAGTGCAATAGGCGCATATTGTACTTAGCTCAATGTACTCGACCATATATTGCTTTCTCAGTGAACTTGTTAGCTAGATTAAATTCAGGACCAACGCAATGTCATTGGAATGGTGTCAAGAATATATTCCGATACCTAAAAAGAACCATTTTCATGGGCTTGTTCTTTCCTTACAAAGAGAGAAAAGGGAACACAGATGAAATTGTAATTCCTAAAGCAAATGTTGAAGCTACCCCTTACACCGATACACCAAATAATGTATTGGTTGGTTTTGCTGATGCTGGTTACCTGTCCGATCCACATAAAGGGCGTTCCCAAACTGGTTACATATTTACCATTGGAAATACGACGATATCTTGGAGATCTACTAAACAAATCCTTGTAGCTACCTCATCAAACCAATCGGAGATCATTGCCTTACATGAAGCAGTTCGTGAATCTATTTGGTTCAGATCGATCATCACACATATTCGGAGAAGTAGTGGCTTAAGTTCTACCACTGAAGAGCCTACATGTATATATGAAGACAATACTGCTTGCATCGAACATATGAAACTAGGATACATCAAAGGTGACAATACAAAGCATATATCACCGAAGTTCTCTACAACCAACAACAACAAGCTTTGCTCAAGATTCAAGTAACTCAAGTCAGCTCTGAAGATAATGTAGCTGATCTGTTTACAAAATCACTGCCCAAGACAATCTTTGAAACATGCGTAGACTTTCTGAGCTCACTTGATAGATGTACGTATCAGGTGAGAGGTGTAGACTTCAGGGGGAGTCTCAACATAGGTGTGTTGCACTCTTTTTCCCTTCGACCAAGGTTTATTTTTCCCACTGAGTTTTGTTACTTGGTAAGGTTTTTAACGAGGTAACATTCATGTACCATTCACCCTTTTGATTTGGCACAAGGAGGAGTGTTGAAGGAAAAACACAATTAGTGTGCCGTCATCAAAAGTAACTGATATGATGGGAAATTTAGGCGTTTCATTATATCTTGTATACATAAAACCCTACATGTATACCTATATAAGAGACATCTATTGTGAAACAATATACGCCCTTTTTTTTTTTTTTTTTTTTGTCTTTTTCTGCTTTCTTCTCTTTTTCTTTATTCTTCATAGTTTACTTTTATATTTTGAAGATTAATTTTCTTTTTCTTTTTTTGTTGAACTTTAGGGTTACACTTTACAGTTGAAAAATTTAGATATATTGGTTATAATGATTTGTTGATTGAATTAGTTTGTTTTTCTTCCTTTTGTTTTGGGCAAAAAAATGTTAACTATAAAGTATTAAGCCGATTATAATTTATTTAAGTACACGCAATAATAAAAGTTATCATTCACACTTATGCTTGTGAAAGTAATGCGATTGTGATTTCTCATGCTAATATTACTAAATATAAGATGTGACATCAAACAATAATAACTATAAAAAAATTGAACATTGTCTTATCATTATATTTATATACAATTATATATTAACATACTATTATAAATATTATAATCCTAAACTAAACTGAACCCTAGACTCGAGGCCGCACTATATATTGACTTTGAATCGAACGTGGACTCTTAAGTCGAGACTTTACGAGTTATAAGTCAACTCCTTAGTCTGACGTTTAAGTAAATAACGTAAGATTGAAAATTATTATTATTTAATTTTCAATTTATATAACATCTTACAAAGTTATCCACAGAGCCTAAAAACTCATGCCTTCAACATCAATAGTTTTCATGCTAGGAAGCAGTGGGGTTCTCGCTGCTAGGGACTGAATATTCCTAAATAAGAAGCATAACATAAAATAAAGAAATGGTGATTTGTTTCTCAAAATCATTTTATAATAACTATGTAATAGCTGAATCTGTATGAATGTTTATTATTGAAATTCTTCTAATCTGATATTTTAAATTATTCACAGTGAGTATGATCTATTTTAAACATATATACATATATATATATATATATAAAGTATAGGTTTTTTTCATCATAAGTGAATAATTTTTTTAAAGCTATACATATACACATTACGCAAAGTGATGTTGACTTATATATATATATATATTTTATATATATGTATTATGTGTATATTTCAGTAAAGTAAAAAGAAAGAAAACATTACTACTAGAAAATAAGTAAAAAATTATTGATACTCATGTGCATAAGATGCACATTAATGTTAATGTATACCTTGTGGGCCTCACTTATAATTTTTACGCGCGCGATCTATATATATTAAGGTGTGTTTGGAATCCCAAAATAGGCGCTAGCTTAGTTGGTAAAGGCACGACATTTTACCCTTCAGTGCGCGGGTTCGAATCTTAACAACACCTTTTTATTTTTAACCAACAGTATATTCAAATTTCGAGCATAGTATATGTTATAAAGCCAGAGAGTATATGACCAACACCTTTTTTTCGAGCATAGTATATGTTATAAAGCCTGAGAGTATATGAACAACACCTTTTTATTTTTCACCAGCAGTATATTTTTTATTTCGAGCATAGTATATGTTATAATGCCTAACAGTATATTTAATATTTTGATGTAGTATACGTTATGTTGCATGACAGTATACGTTGTTCCTTTTTATTTATCACCAGCAGTATATTCAAATTTCAAGCATAGTATATGTTATGATGCCTGATAGTATATTTAATATTTCGATGTAGTATACGTTATGTTGCATGACAGTATACGTTGTTTTAGTTAAGTTTTGTTTTATACTGCGATTTTTTTTTTCCAACTTACAATACTCACAGTATATTTAATATTTTGATATAGTATATGTTGTTTTAGTTAATTTTTGTTTCATACTGCGAAATATTTATTTTTTCCAACTTACAATTCTCACAGTATATTTAATATTTCGATACGGTGTATATTATGATGTATGACAGTATAAGTTCGGTTAGATTAATTTTTCTTGTATATTGTACAATATTTATGTTTCGAACTTATGATACAATTATTGTTGTATTATAAAAAAATTTAATAATACAATTTATATTTTTTTTCCAGACTCACAGGCTAAAAGATAAAAAAATTAAAGGGCAAAAAAAAAAAAAAAAAAGAAGGAAAAGGAAAAGGGAAAAAAAATGAAGGAAGAAGGATGCAAACAGAATTGAACCCTTGACCTCAAGGTTGAGATATTTAAGACTGCATTAAATACCACCAGACTACTTACTTTTAGTGTTCAACAAACGGGCCATTATATATATAAATGCGCGCGGAAACAATATTAATATAATAATAATTGACCGGTTCAGACCGGTCTGAACCGCGCGGTTTATTTGGACTGAACCAGTGAGGCCCACAAGGTGTACAATAACATTATGGTACATCTAATGCACCCAAGTTTTTGCCAAAATTATTATAATAGTGTGTCTAACTCGGAATTATCAGATTGGGGCCTATCAATAACTATCACCTTCTCAAAAAACGCCCTTTATAATTTTCATAACAAGTGATTTTTCATTTAAATTAAAATACCTAAACAAACCATTCCTTATTGAGTGACACTCATGTGCATATGATGCACATTAGTGTTGTTGTACACCTTGTGGGGCCCACTTGTAATCTTTTACCCACTAGGTAAAAATAAATAAGTAAATTTCTGGTCAAACCTGATTTAAGTCAAATGCAAAACCCTCACCTTCTTCATCAAGCAGCAGAATTTTTAAGCCAAAAACCTCACCTTCTTCATCAAAGCAGCGCAATTTGTTACGTGCATTCCTCAGGCCGCTTGATTTTTGCAGTTTCTCAGGTCGATTTCACCGATCTTCATCAACATATGTCATTGATCCTCTATCAATTCTCGCAGAAACAGAATTCAGCCAGAATCTGGAAAAAATCAATCATAGTAATTGTCAATTGGCATCAAAAAAAATCATGAACATGAGCTATTAATGATTTTCATTTAATTATTTGAACATTAGAATTCTGTTTTCATTACAAATTCGAAAATGTTTTGAAGAGGTTTGTTTTATGATTTCTCGTAGATATGGATACTGAAGTTTATGATGATAGAACAGTGCAAGAACATCAGAAAGGTAAGAGCCCGACAGTAAATGTTATTCTGTATGACAGTAAACATTAGTTTACCAAGCAGTATATTTTAACTGCTGCTTTTATATTGCATTAAAGTTACTGGTTTTTAATATGTTCAGTGACAGTGTACTATTATTCAAATTAAGTACACCATGAAATCCTTGATAGTATACTTAATGCTCTTCACTTTAACTACTCATTTGTTTCGTTTTTATGTGTTCAGATTCTCTTGAATTAATAATTGGTAATGAGCATGAAACAGAGAAGTCAAGTTCTGAAGATATATCCAGCAGATCTATATTGAACGATAGTTTGAACAACAATAATGAAGGTAAGAACCCGACAGTAAATATTATTCTGTATGACAGTAAACATTAGTTTACCAAGCAGTATACTTTAACTGCTGCTTTTATATTGCATTAAAGTTACTGGTTTTTAATATGTTCAGTGATAGTGTACTTTTATTCAAATCACAGTACACCATGAAAATCTTGACAGTATACTTAATGCTCTTCACTTTTTGTGATTTTTTACAGAAATCCCAAATGAGTCAATAGACATGTCTGATTCGCTACTTGGGGTTAAAAGAAGCACAATTGCTGAAATGTATGATTTATACCGCATGCATGCTCGTTGTCAAGGTTTCAGCGTTCGAAATTCAACAAATCGATTCTCATCAAAATGAGAACTTGTGGGAAAATCATTCGTGTGTTCTAATACTGGGGAAAAAAGAAGATCAGACGAAAAGAGGAAAAGAAAGCCAACCCTACGAACAAATTGTATGACAGAAATGAAGGTTTCAAGGACTACAGGGCGGCTGTTTGAAGTTGTGAAACATAATATGTTCCACAATCATGAATTAACTAGGGCAGATTTGAACCACTTACACAGATCAGAGAGGGAAATCACAAATGAAAAGGCAGAGACAATAGCAAATATGGTTGATTCTGGAATAAAGCCAATGGACACCTACAGATACATGGTTCATGAAGCTGGGGGTGAAGAAAATGTTGGCCATACCAAGAGAGATCACCTAAATTTCATAAATCGTATGAAAATGCAACAAATTGAAGGAGGAGATGCAGAAACTGTCATAGACATGATACAAGAAGAAATTCAAGAAGACAGTGAGTTTTTCTACAAAGTGAAGATGAAAGATGGGAGGTTGTGCAATATCTTTTGGAGGGATTCATTAATGATGGAGGATTTTGATATAAATGGTGATGTTCTTGTATTTGACACAACATATAGAACAAACAAGTACAATTTGATTTGTGCTCCGTTCATAGGCATAAACAACCACTGGAAGAACGTGATGTTTGGATGCGCTTTTCTATCAGATGAAAAACTGGAGTCATTTGAGTGGCTTTTCACAGCATTCAAGAAGTCAATGAGAGGAAAATCACCAGTAACAATATTCACAGATCAAGATTTTGCAATCGCAAAAGCAATTGAGAAGGTACTGATGACATATACTGTACAAAATATAAACATATACTGTGCATTCTATGTTTATATACTGTGCAGTATATACACATATACTCTGCATATTGCATCACATTCACAGAAATCTTTTTCAGCAAACTATAAATAATGTGTTTTGTTTTTAATTCAGGTTTTCCCTGATTCAAGACATAGACTTTGCCAATGGCATCTTTACCAAAATGCTATAACAAGATTTGCAAGTTTAAAGGGGAACAACACATTCAAGGACACCTTCAACAAGTGCTTATCAGGCTGTGTCGATAAAACTGAGTTTGAAACTTGTTGGAAGAATATCATAACAACTTACAACCTTGAAAAGAATGAGTGGTTTACAAGATTGTATACTCTAAAAGACAAATGGTGCACTGCATTGAGCAAAGACTTCTTTTCTGCTGGAATACGGTCATCCCAAAGAAGTGAAAGCACAAACAAAGTGATCTCATTCAATGCAAAGAAGAAAACAAGTTTGACTGATTTCTATGGTATTTTCAAAGAAACAGTAAAATGTTGGCGAAGCACAGAAAAATATGATGAGTTCAAATGTTCAACATCACAGCCTTATACAAGTTTACCAATGCCAGGGATCATAAAACAAGCATCAGAGGTCTATACTACAAAAATTTTCAAAGATTTTGAGGAGGAATTTCAGAAATGCATTTCAAGTTACTCAATCATAGTTGGAGTAGAAGACAGTACAATGATCTATCAAGTTTCATCAGGCATTACTGATGTCAAGAGAAGCACAGTAATATATGACAGCACACTCAGTTTAATATCATGCAGTTGCAAGAAATACGAAGAGTGTGGAATTCTTTGTTACCACTGCTTGAGAGTGTTACACATAAATTCTGCACAAAGCATTCCAGAAAATTACATCAAAAACAGATGGACAAAAATGGCAAAATCAAATGTTTGGGAGAGATGGAGCAAGACAAATACAAACAAAGAAGGCAATCACACAGCCCCTCAATGGAGGCATCAACTGGTACGCAACTACTATAACATGATATTGAAAAGCGAAGAAAATGAAGAAACAAGGAGAATCATGGAGGAAGGATATAAGAGGGACAAGCAAGCTATTGATGCTTTCTTCAAAACTGCAGAACCAGTGGCTGCAGTTAATTCATTGAACAACATTCTTGATCCAATTCAATCAACTACAAAAGGGAGGAGGGCACAAAGGCCAAAAAGTCAACTTGAAAAACGAAGGAAGAAGAAAGCCAGAGAAGCAGTTGAAATAAATAACAATGAATTTGGTTCAGCAACACCAAATGTTCGTATTTTTTAGATATAGTTTTAAACAGAATATTATAAAAACATTGATAGTATATCTTATAAAGCCTGCTAGTATATTCAATATTTAAATGCAGTACATTTTGTGATGAACGACAGTACAATATACTTTTTTTAGTTAATTTGACTCACAGTCGATTATGTCAACCTTGCCAATATATGTCATACCCCTTGATATTATATGTCATAATACAGGATAAAAAATTTCACATTTGAGCAGTATATAATATCAACCTTGGCAGTATATGTTATAACCGTTGACAGTATATGTTATAAAGTCTGACAATATATAGTGCATTTGAGCAGTATATTATATCAACCTTGACAATATATGTTATAAACCGTTGACAGTATATGTTATAAAGTCTGATAGTATATGGTGCATTTGAGCAGTATATAATATCAACCTTGACAGTATATGTTATAAACCGTTGACAGTATATGTTATAATGTCTGGTAGTATATGGTATCAACCTTGACAGTAAATGTTATAATCCTTCACAGTATACGTCGTGGATATTTGAAAATTATTTTCAAGCTGCACAGTATAGTTAAATATTTGAACATAGTATATTTTATTATGTAACACAGTATATGTACGATTGTTTTATTTTTTCTTGAATATTGACAAATATTTATGTTGCCTCATAAAATAGATCATTCCAAACAAGAAAAATAATAAAAAAACTAATACAAACTACTAATATTCCAAAAAGAACACCAATTGTCCAACAAAACTTCACATACTCACATCTATCCCAAAATCAACCCACATTCTTCATTTCTTTTTACCTTTCCCTGCCTTACGCAACCCACCAAGACCTTTCCCCCTATCCTTGAAATTGGATATGTATCGGTGTTTAGATAGCCATCACCGTATCTCTTTGCCCTTGCCTCCTCACGACACCTCTTGGCTATATTATCGTCGTTCCAATGACAAACAAGAGGTAGTGAGCACGGTGCAGCCACGCCTTGCCACTTGACCCTGTGCAAATACATGATCTGCAATAGAACTATGCAGCCACCTACGTATTTACCATTATGGTTCACATAGTTATCAACAGATTGACAGAGTTTCTCAACAACATATTTGCACCAATCGAAATTTGCAATCAAAGAGACATCCTTTGTAGCTTTCAAAGCACCAATAGTTATTGACCTATTTGGTGCTGGGGCCAAGAATGACCACAAAGCATACAACAAAAAAATTCTTTTGAAATCATCACCACCGTCAATCAATCTATCCACAAACAAAGACTCTAAGCTGCTGACAATAGTACTAGCAGCTATCCCATACTCAGAATGCAGTCTTGAAACTAACTTCGAACTCTCCTTTGTAAAGACATACAATGGAACATCAGATCCCTGATTCCTTGGTATCATAAAAACATCATATACATCGTCAGCCGTGACAAGGAATGTCCTGAAATCATCCAATCTCAACATCCTAGAACTAGGGTCAAAATTAGACACCAACCACTTCAGCATCCCTGCATGACAATTCTTTTTCATATTGATTTGCAGCAAACCACCAAAACCCATATCCTCAACGTCCTTTCTTGAAGCATCAGAAAATTTACTTACAACCTTTACAAGACTTGTTGTTCTACACTGGAAATTAAAAACTCTGCAATTTTAAAAGGGAGTAAAGAGTTAATAATAAATAAAAAATACTGTATTAAAGTATCACTCCTCACGCACTACCCTACAATCATTCATATACTATGAGGGTCAAAATGATATACTATGAATATAAAATTGCAAACAAAATTACCTTTCTTCAGAATCTTCACCATCATCAATAATTATGTACTTTCCTTTATCTTGTTCTTCAATAACAGGATCATCTTCACCAGATTTCCTCTCACCTCTTCCTTTACTCTTTTTCTTAACAGGATCATCTTCACCAGATTTCCTCTCACCTCTTCCTTTACTCTTTTTCTTAATGGGTTCATCAACACGAAGACCTTCACCTCTTCCCTTCCTCTTTTTATTATTTCCAGGACTATCTTGCTTTTCAGGAGCTTTAACAACAGTGCTATTCTCCTTATTGGGACTTTCTACAACAGTAGCCTTCTTGGAAACTTTCTCCTTATTGGGATTTTCTACAACAGTAGTAGCCTTCTTGGAAACTTTCTCAGATTTTTCAACCAGTTTATCCGTACTTTTCTTCTTCTCTACAACTTTTGGTGCAGATTCGTCTATTTTCTTATTTTTGGAAGATCTCAGAACTCTCTTCTTAATTCTAGGAGGTCTAGAAATCTGTTGCTTGACACGACTTGACTTACTTACTGATTCACTACCTTTTTTATTCATTTCACTATAAGAAAATAAACCTATAACATTAAAACAATAATGTCAGACAATTAAAGACAACAAATATAGAAAATTTAAATATTTAAATACCAAATTATACTCTAACTGTGAAATAGATTGATGTATAAAAAAAATATACTGCATCAAACAACTACATAAACTGTACCGTTTATTCACATATACTGTGCCGGTTATTAACATATACTGCACCGGTTATTAACATATACTGCGTATACTAAATCATATCAAAACAACTATACTGCATCAAACAACTACATATACTGTATCGATTATTTACATACACTGTGTTGTTTATTACCATATACTGCACCTGTTATTTACATATACTGCGTAAATTAAATCATATCAACACACCCTGTTAAAAAAAAAACACATTATCAACACATACTACATCGCATACATATATATACTGTACTGTTTATCCATTCTACTATAAGAAAATGAACCTATAACATTAAAACAACAATGTCAGACAAATTAAGACAACAAACAACTATACTGCATCAAATAACCATATATAATGTACCAATTATTAACATATACTGCGTATATTAAAACATGCAAAACCCTAGAAATATCCAGCAAAACAAAAAGCCTTAACAAGTAAAAAAACAAGCAAAACAACCAAACTTAGCAACTACAGCAGCACAACCAAACTACACTTCAAAAACGCGAAAAAAAATTAAGAAGAACATAGAAGAAGAATCCAGGAAACAAAAAAACAGACGAACAAAAACCATAAAACACCATAGAACATAACGTACCAACTCTACAGACGAAACCCGAACGATTACAGACGAAACAAAAAATCCACAGACGAAAATCGACAGCAAAACTCGCGAAAATCACCAGAGCTTAGAGAGAGAAGACGCAGTTAGAGAGAGAGAGAGACAACCACCTTTTATATGACGGTAAAAAATTTGAAAATAAGCTTAAAAAAGTAAAAAAAAAAAAAAAAACGGAGGTAAAACTGGCCGGTCTGAACCGTCCGGTTTATGCGGACTGAACCAGTGAGCCCTACAAGGTGTACAATAACACTATGGTACATCTTGTGCACCCAAGTTTTTGCCTTCTTTATCTATTTTCATGTTGCAAGTTGTATTTGAAAATTAACTCTTATTTCATGAAACTTTTATGTAATTATGATGTTGCAAATTGCAATTGAAAATTAACACTTAAATAATGATGATGTTCATGTTGTAAGAAATTTACATCTCAATTGAATAAATTTATTCTTATTATTTATAAATTATTTGAGTTGAATTTCCTAGTTGTCATTACTTAACCTTTTAAAAGAATGACAATTAGAACAATAAAAAAAATTGATGAAAAAAATCACAATTAGTGTATTTTCGTTAAAGGTAACTGGTGAAGGACAATTTATGTATTTACTAAACATTGTATTTTTGAGAAATTTTTATGAAACTTTTATATTTGACACCTTATATAAAGGGATTTGATAATAACTAGAATCCTAATCATTTCGGGTCTTTCTATAAAGTAGAGTCCTAATTATTCCGTGTTTTTCTTGTTTCTTTTCTTATTTTTCTACGGACGTTATCGGTACGAGAGGTATAGTCGGCAACTTTCCGATTATTTGTCTGCTCAACTGATACACCTGTGGGTTTAACACTTTGGTCTGGCGATTAACGAATCAGTATGGCTTGTGTTGGATAAGATATAATAGAATACAAGATGAAACATGAATTGGAATAGAGGATCTAATCTTCTATTTTATAACACAGATTATAGTAGGGGTTATTTTCAAAGCAGCGACGCTAAAATATGAAAGCAGGCCAATCCTCATACAGAAAATAGCACTGAACTTGCTCTGTATTTACACTCGCACATTCCAGCACCTGTTTCAGACTTGTATCTATATCATTAATCACACATACCACAACAAAGATTACATGAAAAATCATACAAATAATCCTTCAATTTCAGCTTCATCTTGATGCCAACGACCAAAAATTTAACAAGAAAGAAGGTAAAGTGGAGAACCAGCTGAGGAAGGCCATAGCTGTAGCCGTTTGAAATTCGGTGCAATGATTCTTAGCGCAGGCCCCAAGATCATTCCCGATCAGAACAGTAATGCCTGCTGATGCGCATGCTGCAGCAAATGTAAGGTTGCAAGTTACCTGCCACACCGAACAACAACGTTAACTTTAATAATCCATGTTTGCAGTGAGCAGCAAAAGCGAAAAATAAGGAGAACTAGGGTGGTGAAGATAATGCACATTGCAGAAAATTTCATAGCATAAAATGATTTTCTTGTTATAAAATGAAATATTATATTGAACCAATTAAGATTTATTTGATATAATATTTAGCAATCTCATCCTATACACCCTTGAGAGTTTGGTTAAACATCAAGACAATGTTAGACAGACAGGTAATATTTAATGATCTCATTCTACACATCATTGAGAGCTGAGATTTGCGTTTAACATCAAGATAATGCCAACACTAAATTATGTGTGAAATACTCAGATGGGAACAAATTCTGATGACCTTTGCGAACCACTACTTTAACAACTGGAAGTTGTGAATAAATGAAAAGTGCTCCAAGCAGCATAATTGTTTGGATAGGCAACATGATTTAATAGTAAGACGAGCATGACTTAAGATGGAGAATGCAATTGGAGAGGTGGGATGAAAGAAAAAAAAGAATTAGAAGAAAAATATAGATTACTGTTCTCGGCAGGAGTGCTCAATGCTCAAAACTATTTATGCACAAAATGCACCCTTACTATGCATATAGTATTCCACTGAATGTCCAAGAACCATTGTTTCACCAACTTCTAAATATATATAATGTGGTAAGATATCAAGCTCCTGGCTCCAAATTTCTTTATCCAAATATAATAATGCATAATTTGAAGGATAAAAAAGAGGCAGGCCTATTAACACTAACATAGGGTGAGAACAAAGAGTGAAATGGTTATTAGGATCCAACTAGTTTGCAAGGACAAGCAGAATATATGTTCTCTTATCAGCTAGGAGACAAACTTACCCCATCACCAACAGCAAATAAACTCACGATTCGAGGATTCTGCAAACGCCGTCCCACGAGAAGTGCATACGCATCAAGAATTGCTAATATGAGACTCCACAAGCTCTGCAGACCAGCAGCAGCTACAAGGTAGCTAAAAAAGGGGAAGAAGACGGAACAAAAGTGACCTCAGTGCCAGTATGCATAATAACACCAATCAAGCTTACTTCTATTAAAGCATATGTTCTTCCACAAATAAAAAGTTCCATGGAAGTCTATAATAGACATCCTTAAATCTTAGCAAACGAAAGAGTGCAACTTGTGAACCTTAACTTCACACGGCGAAATGTAGACATTATGCAGAGGCCAATGTGCCCTGTTCAGTTTATCTGTACTTGGTTCGTTTGCATAATTTAACTTTATTTCTAGGTACAAGGAGTCAGGTACTCATGCATTCCGTATAATATAAACAGGCATAAGATACGAGAAAACCCAACATTACACTAACAAATTCATAAGTTAGCATCCAGTGAATTCACATCTTCTTAACGGTACAAGGAGAAATGACAAAAGATTATTCGCAAAGAATGTAAAACAGCATAACTGTCTATATATGTTGAGCTAGTTGCATACAAGGTAACCCCAGAAGGTATTTTATTTAAACAGATCTATGGAATTATATTTCCTCAGGAATCATCAGTTGCAAACAAAGTTTGATATAACACATGCGGCCTTCCCTGAATGAAATTTTGAAACCGGAATGCTGTTTTGGTTTATTATATCTAGTCTTATCACGCCAGTCCCAAACAGCATTTCATACTATGAGGAAACACGGGATCTAATTACCTAGAAATCATTGCAAAAAAAAGAAATCCTAATCCAACCAACAGCTTTCTATAACCCAATAAACCAAGTACATTTTATGAAGTACATAATTCAATCAATTGCATCCAAATATCACCATCTAAGGCAACTATAGCTTACAGCGACAAAAATTATCCGCAGAATGAAATTCTAATATGTATAGCGAATTTCAGCAATATCTTCTCGTATAGCCAATCGCATCTACAGCTAATTGACAACTCTATCGGCCTCATCCGTCAAATTTCACACGTACAACAGAAAAGCAACTCAATAATAATAAATAAACAAATAAAAAGAAATGCACACAAAACAAACTCCATGTGACTAATTAGAAGAGAATTTGATTTACCTGAAGGCGGTGACTGAAGGGAAGTCACTGGTTGTTGCCATGACGCAGAGCGCCACAGCCGCGAACAGAAACTGAGATGCGCGCAGCACGAGACCGCCGACTGTGCCCGGCATCCCTTGGAGATCTTTCATCCTCACGCGCGGGAGTGGCACGTTCCCTGCTCCCTCCGTCTGCAACGGCGGCGCCTCCACCGGATGCACCGACCCCTGACTCAAATTCATTTCTATGTCGGCGGCGGCGGCACCTCCACAGGATGCGTCGGAATTCGTTTCGATCTAGGCCGGCGGCGATAAGACGTCGCCTGCTGAGCTACAGCTCAGAATCGCCGTTCATTTGTTTGGACGGCGAAGGAAGACCGGCTGAGCAATTTAGAAGTCCGGATGGCACTGTAATTGAGTTGGGTCCACTTGGGCGGTAGTTGAATCGACCCGTAAACAATTCGCTAGACCCAATAAAAGTTTTTTTTCAGAGCGGATGTGCATAAATATAATCTACAAGGTTTTTCTTTCTTTTACATGCGGGCTACAATGGTCATTTCCAAATTAGTTAAGGGCCGTGATCGCACCAAAAAAATTGGTCGAGGGGGTCCGTTTATAAACAGATTTAGGAGTTCTAGTGAAGTAATTGTTTTCAACTATGCTCTAAGATTTATGTGGCATTTTTTCACCAAATATGGGCCAAATTCTAAATAGTTTAGGAATCAAATTCTTTTATATTATACTCTAAACTTAAAATATTGAATAAATTATATTAAAACTAATATTTTAGAAAATTTTAAAGGAGGAGTATCGCTGTGCGCTCCCTTAATATGTTCAAGAGCCTCAACAATAATCAAATGTACAAATAAACCAAAAATAGTGCTAACAATTTAGATAAAACGATAAATTGTTTTAATCGCAGAAAAGGATAATATGTTTCTATATTTATTTTTTTCCAACATCTTTATCTCTATTACTTATACATAACAATACATCCATCTAGTTCAAGTTAAATAATTGAATTATTTATTTTATTTAGTTAAGTTATATAAAAATCGAATAAAATACTCATATATAATATTACATTATGACGCGTCTGGGGGCCCTGTACTCCCTTAGCCCCTATGTTCGTCCGTCAGTGGTTAACGGGAGTTTGGTTCGGGGAGTGGGTGCGGGTATGGGAATAAAAGAAGTTTGATTCTTACATTCTTATTTCTTATATTTGGTACATATTAATAAATTATTTATCATTATCATTTCTGACTCTGAACCAAGCTGACCCTAAATTTTGCATGGGAGCTACAATGACCACCAAATTGGTTAAATTCTATAGTTACACTTTTAAGAGAAATTTTATGGTGCACCTGGAGAATTTACCTACTACATTATGTTAGTGACCTACAAGTAGAGCTATCAAAATGGCCGAACACTTGGGCCAGTAGTCAAAACCGGGTCGGGCAGGGCTAGATTTTTTCCGGAACGATAAAATGCTAGTCCAGCCCGACCTATCATCGGGCCATCGGTTTATCGGGTCAATTTCAGCCCAATGCATTTTATGCACTTTTTCTTAAAAAAGTTTGTTCAATGCCGAATTTCATACAAACACAAATTAAAACTATTAAAACTTTAAACTTATTTGGAGCAAAAAATACTTTGTCATCTCAAATAAGTTATGTAATTAATAGATAGTGTTGATGTTGAACCTTCTATTTAAAACATAAAAAATTAAGTCGGTCCAATTTCGGGCTAAATCGGGTTGTGGGTCAAGCCAGGTGGACCCAATTTTTTCGAGCCAATATCAAGTTGGGCAACCCAATCTATTTTTCGGGTTGGACGAGTTGACCGATAGGGTCGGGTTTATTTTGACAGCTCTACCTACAAGAGTTATTTAGGTTTGAGACTTTTAATATTTGGGTTTTTAACATTTTGTATATTTGTCTTTTAATAACTTCGGTTTGAAATTTTTAAATAGTTGAAATTTTGTAGTGAATGAATAATAGTTATTTGTAAATGAAAAATTACTTGAAATTACTATTATATCTTAAAGTACTAGGATTTAATAAAATAAAATATGTGCAAAACATTCTTTCCTCCTTATTAATAAATAATTAATCAATTAATATCATAAAAAATATCTTGGCTATTAAAATATAAATGTCTGTAAAAATTCAAATTTAAAATTCAAATTTATGCAAGATTTCGAATTGTGCTATAGTTTTTATCCTAAAACTATTTTCTTTTAATGTTTGTTCACTTAGAAATTACATGTTATTTTATTTTGATTAAGATATAAAAGAATACAGTTTGTAGATATTATTGGGCTTGATTGTACTTCTAACGTAACATGTCCCTCCGTCTCATAAAGTCCCATTTCAAGAAAAATCTTATCCTAAAATAAAAGTTTTGTTTCAAAAGTCGATGTTTCGTTTTAGTCTAAGTAAAAGAATTAAAAAAGAAAAAAACTATTTAATGAATTAGAAATATATAATTGAATAAATTAAAGAAAAAATAAAATAAGTTGTGTAAGTGATAATTGATGGTTTTCCAGAGCGTTGTACCATAAACGAAGTGACTAGAAATAAAAAGTTGTACATTTCAAATATGACTCTCATAATGGGGCGGAAGGAGTACTTCATTTTAGTTTTTAAAAAATAAAAATAATTTATTTTTATCGTTACGCTTAAACGAGCTTGTTTTCACTATAAGCCTATAAGAGGGTGCTAAACTTGTCTCGGAAACTCCTAAAAACAGTTAAGTTAGAGAAGGATTTTTTTAGCCTGCAAGCGAACGAATTAAGACAGAGGTAGTAAAAATCATCCCACAGGGAGGATATTCCGTGGATCACACCAAAGATCTCTCACAATATTAAATTAGGCAATTTGGAATTTGAAAGTTTGATGATTACAATAAAAGCATAATAATAAGAATTAATTAGATAAAAGTGACACTCTGTTACAATGTGTTTCCAAGGTGTGGTTTCACCTTAAACCTAGGATTTACTCTAGTTATTACTAATTTGATTTAAGGCTTGTGATGGAAGGTCATGTTCAAAGTTAGAAATCCAAGTGGGCAAACAAGAGGGATTCCCCAAACTAACTGATTATACCATAATCCACCCTAATTCCAATTACTAAAGACCGATCATGGTATTAATAGGCCAAAGACAAATAAATCAAGAATACAATCTAATTAATTATAAAATCCCCACCCCAAGTGAATATTGCCTATAGAGCGAGGCCCGAGGACCTCTATCTAGATCGATAATTATGATTTGGATTCTCCCGTCATCCCTATGGGCCCTCAAGGAGAATCATTATACTCTAGGTAACTATGTCTATGGTAAAAGTCATACAATGCCACAATATCAATTCCAATAACAACAACTCCCTCAAATTAACCAAGTATCAACCAAGATTGTAAACCCTAGGGTTGGGCTACTTCCAACCCTAGAAACCACAATATCACTACACAAAAGTCAAAACATCATTCCAAACCAACAATAAATATCATAACGAAGCATTTAATAGGGTGAAAGAGAAAATCAACAAATGCAAGAAGAAACAATAAATAGGAGAGAGAAAGTTTAGTCTTGTATTAGATTGGTAGAATAATCTATAATGTCTTGTTGATAGCAAACTTCCACCAATCTCTTGGCAAAAGCCCCAAAATCCTCCACAATCTCAAGACCTAATGGAGTTTTTCAAGAACAATTGAAGAACCGAGTTTTATAGAGAGAAAGGGGAGAGAATTTTGTAGGGAGAGAGAGTAATTGAAATGTGAATTTTTTTACAAATGAGAAGTGGTTTTTTTCCAAATGTGTGAGGATGTGTTAATATAGGAAACATTTTCCCCATTGACTCACTAAAATCTACAGAAACCCCACTCTCATTAAGGTACAAAGGTAAAAATACAAAAAAAAAGGCTTGGAGAATTCAATTGTTGACTTTGACAACTCGAATGCGCTCGACTCGGTCTTTTCGCGATTTATGAAAAAATCAATGAGGAATCAGCTCCCGGTCCGAGCACAAAAGTTATCTCACGGTTACGTATCATCTTAAATTGCTTGAATCCGAGCCCATATGACAAAGTTACGATCAAAATATGAAGGAGACATGCTGAAAACGGGTGCAACCGGACCAACAGCCGAACCGGCTGCCAACGGCTGGGCCTGGTACTAGAGAGGCTGAAAACACTGCTTTCGGACCGGCTAGCCCTGGTACCGGCCCATTTTCTACCCGTAGCTCGCATGTCGGCCTCCCCTCGCACGCTGTGTTCTTCCGTCGCTGTTTTGGATTCCTTCCTCTCGTTTTCTCAACCTAACTTCTTCACGACTTTTGTTCGCGACTCTATAGTTTTCAAGTTGGGATTTTCCAGGGTTTGATTGGGGGCCGTTTGAGCCTCGGCATGGGGGCCCGAATGGGGAATCGAGTGCAAATGACTTCCTTGAGTCTCATTCGCCGTTTTGAGGCCTTTCCACCCATTTCCTCGCCTCGTCTCCTTCATGACTTTTGTTCGTGACTTGATGAACTTCAATTAGGGCTTGACCAAGCCTAGTTTGGATCCTTTTAGGCCTCAGTTTGTGTGTCAGGGGTGAGGAAATGGGTGCAAATGACCTTCTTGATCTCCTGGATTATCCTAACCTTCAAAACATGACTCAAAACACCCAAAAGTGCATCAAAACATATAAAAAAGGACTTAAAAATATAGTTAAACACAAATTTTCACTTAGACGTGATAAACACTCGCATTTATCATAAAAATATGAACGTGAAATATGCAAGAAAAACGGTACTTTTCATATTCATCATCCCCACAAACTTAAGCTTTGGTCATTCCCGAGCAAATTAGACTATTAAGCACATAAGAAAATAAGATTGGAAAGTTTTGAAAGCCCGTCCGATATGAATTTCTATTTTAGTTGAGCATTTTTTTACTTTACGATTCACCACACTTGCCTTAATTATTTTCTTTCAAAGAATTTGATAAACAAATAGAGGAATATAGAGGCATACGAATTTGGTAAGGCGCATAGTATTTTTATTTCACTTAGTACCTTAGGTCACGCGCTAAGAGCTCTCACTCCAATCCCCAAACGTACATTTGTGAAGTGACCTTAGACAACTCATTATTTTTCAAAACCCTCGACTCTAGGTGGTTTGACTCGGTTCTCTTTTAGGAGGATCCCACACACTCACCCGGTGTAGGTGATGCAGCTCTTTTCTCACTGGAGCCAAATGATTTTTAATTTTATCTTCCAATTACTCATTTTTTCACCAGGCTTAGTCTTAAAGAAATAAAATTGCTATTCTAGTTTTTGTTCTACTAAGATCACAATACTATTTTTGAGTTACACCAGATTTTCAACTACTTCACACTTGATTCTTTATTTTGAGCTTTCTCTTCTTTTTGTACGTTTCATACAATGTATTCTCTCCTTTTTTTACATTTTCAACTCAATGATTAAAGTACGCAAATGTCAACTAGAATCTACTACAAATGATGAAATGCAATGACTTTACCCGGCGACCAAATCCACCTTATAGCTCCTCCCACATATCCTTCATTTTTTACCATCTAAAGCTAATTCATTCTATTTTTCACAAGTTCGTCCTTAATCGTGTTGTATGTTTTGGAATTACAGTAATGCTCACAAGCAACACAACTTCGGGCTAAGGTTTTTTTATTTACACGTGCAATCCTCTTAACTATGCCAACGCATTCATCTACCCTTAAATTGTATCAACTAATTGATCTCATTGATTTTTAGGCAATGAATCCTCTAGCGTTTTATGCTCCATTATTAGAGTTTTTAATTTTTTAATTTAAAAAAGTCAGGATACTTCGGCTACTTCTTCCTCACCAATCATACAAGGAGCCAACTCAACACGAGTACAACCAAACATTATTTTTCAGCAAAACAATAAAACATAACAAACATCATGGTAGAATGGCATATATCATAATCACGACTAATTTAATCAACTATGAGGAACATCCTCTTCAAGCACGTAGAAATAACAATCCTTCCTCCTCCCCGATAAACTTGGACGAAATTCTTAAGCCTAAGTAGCGGGGGGAGGGGGGGAGGGGGTGTGGGAAGGGAATACATGCACAACTCAACAATTAGTAAATCATCAAGCAATATTTATCCCATGCATGTTATGATCATCATTTCCCAAAGATTCATCAATCAAAAAGCCCATGATTACTCACATTTCTACACCAACTATTTATTAAAAGCACAAAACTTAATCCTACTAAATCAAAGCAATAAAAGGTAAGGGTAAAAAAGGACTAACCCATAGTGGGAGGATCCTCAACCCCTACATACTCCTAAGAAAGCAATAAAAGGTGCTTGAGGTGCCTCCAGAGTATGCTTCTTTAAGGTCATTAGTTTGACCCTATCATTTTCTTGCTTGTCAAGGAGGCTCGAAGTAAAAATTCTCGTATGTGCCTTCATATCCTCCTCCTTGAGCAAATTTCCAAAGAGTCGCTCTCCTTGATCTTTTAAAGCTCCATTCCATCACTTCTCACATGTTCTCCACCACCATTCTTTCCTTTGGCTTCCGTTCTTCCTTACAAAAAAGTTTCTCAACAACAACAAAGTGTTTAAGCATAGATAATAGAAATATGACAAATATAACCAATATGCTTAAACTTTCTTGGTACCCTTTTGCAATAGAGGGTTCTTCAAATTTTACCAAAATATTTTCTTTCCAATTTTGAAGAATTTTTAAAACAATGCCATTTTTTAAGAAAGTCAAGTTAGTTGTTGAGGAAAAAAAATTCGTCCCAACATAATCATGGTAGAAATGTCTAAAAATTCTTTCATAACATCTTTTGGTAAATATGAAGAAATGAGAATGTAATTCGAAGGCCTAGAAGACAAGTTATCAAGTTTAGGGGGATCCATCTCTTCTTAAAAAAAATTTCCCTCTCAAATTGGGGTGACTCCCCACAAATTTGAAGATCAACATAGGTGGAGAGTGTTTCATGCAGAACGGTTTGAAAGTGGGGGATGCTCTTAATTTGAAACTCTTCCCAAAATAAGAAGTCATCATTTTATAAAATGCAAGTGAAGGGTTCACCCAAATTAATGTTATGTGCATCAATAATGCTCTCACTTTGAATTTTTTTCCAAAACAAGCATCATCCTTTTCTAAGGTATAAGTGAAAGAATCGCCTAAATCAACGCTCAACTCATTAAGAATGCTCTTTATTCGAAAGTTTTCCCAAAACAAGACATCATCCTCTTCTAAAGCACAAGTGAAGGGTTCACCCACATCATGCTTAATGCATCAAAGGAAAAAAATTCATTATGGAAATGTTTGCAAGAAATCATTCTCTGGGAAGTCATCAAAGCAAACATATTCCACATTGTTAACTATGTCAAAATCTTCACTAAGACCACTTTCGTCTTTCTCTTCACTCTCAAATTTATCAACCACTTCAAGCAATTTTTTCGAAATTCTCATCATTCCAAGAAGTGGAGTCTAAAGCGTCATACCTCAAGAGTGAAATAGATTCGAGTTCTACCTCTTGAAGTTCCAGGTCTTCCTCGGTGTGTGCATTGAACATTTTTCGGAGTTTATCTTTGGGAGAGATTCATCATCTCAACCTATATGTTCTTGTATCTTTCCCCAAGTTGTTTCCTCGGGAATCTCCACCGACACCTCTTCAATCACCTCCTCAAGTGCACCTATTATTAAACATTGTTCTTCGGGGAAGGGGTGATTTAGCAAACCATTAATGTCTAATTGGACCCTTTGATTACCGAGCTCAAGGGACACACTTCCATCATTGACATCAATGATGGCACATGCGGTGGCCATGAATGGTCAACTAAGAATTGTGGGAGTCTTGGGATCCTCGTCCATGTCAAGGACAACAAATGTATCGATTCTGTTGATTCGCTGCGAAACATCCTCAAGAACTCCCATAGGCTTCTTGATTGACTTATCGGCCAATTGAAGGGATATGGAAGTGACCTTAAGCTTGTAATCATTGAATTGTTGCATGATAGAAGAAGGCAACAAGCTCACACTAGCACCTAAATCAAGCAAAGCTCTACTTATTTGCACATTGTAGATGGAACACGTGATAGTGAAACTACCCGGATCTTTGAGCTTAGCATAGGCTTTGTTTTAAATTATGGCACTACTCTCTTCAGCTAAGTAAACATTTTTCTAATTGCCCCCACTCCTTCTTGTTATTAATAATCTCTTTTAAAATAAATCCAAAGCGGGGGATAGTGGCAATTGTATCGGTGAACAAAAACATGAGAGTAAGTCGATTTATAGCATTAAGAAAATTTTAAAATTGACGATCAATTCTACGTTCCCGCTCACATTTTGGAAATGGTAATCGAGGTTGAGTATTAGCAGGATAAGGCTGACTTTCCATAGTAGGAGGGTCATCCATTTTCTCCATTAGTTCCTCGGTTACCTTTTCTTTGTTCTTACCATTGGAAACTCTTCCCGGGGTTCTACGCTCAAGTTCTCAAAGTGGCTTACCACTACTTAGTGCAATGACATTACCGCTTCCTAAGGGATTAGCATACGAGTTCTCTTGAGTTAGAATCCTTGTTTCTTAGGTTTTCCAACGGTAAGGCGTAACCCCTTTCTTTTCCACCACTCTTCCTAGACAAATTTTCCACTAATTTAAGTATTTGGTCCTTAGTGGAAATTTTGTTAGAGTTACCTCAACTAAATCCCTAGGAACCACTGGAACACAGGATTCTAACAACATAGATGACTCCCTAACACAAGAGTGCTTCACGGTAGTCTTAGCTTCACATCCGAGCAAATAGTAGGAACGATACTTACCTTGAATCCTTGATGCATATTACTTTGTAGAAATGATCTACCTTGTTCAACGGATTCAAGCTTTTTCCTCTTCGCACTTTCTTCTTGGCTTAGCCTTTTTCTCTTATTATCTTCCTTAGCCCATTGATTTTTATTTGATGTCGTTTCCTTTGGCCAAGTGAGTGTGTCGTCTACCTACTTATTAAGGAATGCACCTCCTAAAGCTACATCCAAGAAAACACGTTCATTAGGAATAAGATCGATGCTATAGAAAAACGTTGATAATAAAAGCATTATCAAAACCATGATGTAGGCATGATCTACAAAGATCTAGGAGTCTTTCCCAAGTTTTGAACCAACGTTTGTCACTCTGTTGGTCGAAACTTGAGATATCACGCCTAATCCTTGCACCCTTGCTCGCCGAAAAGAATCGATGAAGGAAAGATGTAGAAACTTCTTCCCATAGAGATGAGGAATCGAATAACTCTTCATGAAACTATTATTTTGCCGCTTCTTCAAGTGTGAATTGAAAAAGCTTGATAGAGTATTCGTTTACAAGTTCGTTAGTGGTTTTAACACATGAATTTGCAAGAATTCCTCAAGATGCTCATATGTGTCTTCATCTTCTTTCCCATGAAACTTCATTCATCAGGCTAAATTCACCATGGCTGGAATAACTTCTACTCCCGTGCCAGCCTTTGCGGGTTCGGTAAGTCGGGAATAGGAAGTGGTAACTCTGGTATAATGAAACTTACAATTTCCTTTCTTCATCATTTTTTAAATAAAGACAACATATAAACTAAATAAACACAACAAGAAAATATAAACAAGCCTAATCTTAAGGCACGATCGACCCTACAATGGCTCTACGAGGAGGAAATCCTCCCCGGCAACAACGCCATGAACTTGTCTCGAAAGCCCCTAAAAAGGGTTAAGTTAGAGAAGGGTTTTCTTAGCCAGCAAGCGAACGGGTTAAGACAGAGGTAGTAAAAATCGATCCTACAAGGAGGATATCTCATGGAGCACACCTAAGGTCTCTCGCAATATTAAATTAGGCAATTTGGAAGTTGAAAGTTTGATGATTACTATAGAAGCATAAAAATAAGCAATTAAATAGATAAAATGATACTCTCTACTATAATGGATTTCCAAGGTGTGGTTTCACCCTATGTAATATCCCAATTCCTTAAGAGTGTGAGCACTATATTTGCATCCATGAACATATTTTATTATGCATTTTAGTATGATACTTGAATTTTTTTTATGTGTCCCTGCGCGCCATTGATTTTAATATGATTAGAACTTTAGAACATTAGTAAAATATGAGACCTTTTATTAATTATTAAAAGTTATCCCTTGTGATAAATTTTGGAGATAATAAATAAATAAATAATAGTTATTGATTGAGATAGATTAAAAATCCTTTTAAGTGGTGGAAATATGTTATTGGAGATACACATGTATAACGTCCTAACTGCTATAAAACCCTCACTCCACATTATTGATCGAGCGGAAAAAATGAAGAAGGGAGAGCGCATAGGAAGAGAGGGCTGAAGAGAAAAGTGGGGAGATTGTTTTCTTCGAACTGGTCGCCATTAGGTATGTAAGAAATCAATTTTGTTTCTAATTCTTAAACTCTTTGATTTTCTAAAAAGATAATAAGTATGTATAATTGTTATGGTAAGCAAAATTGATTATGTGGATGCAACATCAATTTTTATCTCACAAATTGGACCTCGATTTTCGTGTCCTGAATTACTAATGTATACCATGGCATTAGTATAATGAAGTCAATATGTGGTCGGTAGATTTGGCATGCTAATTATGATGTTCTAATGGAATTGGGGTATGAGATTTGTTTTGTTCATAAGTTAGAGTTTAATTGATTTTTAATAGAATCTTTGTGATTCAACATTATCAAACTCATGTCAGGTTTCACGATTGAGCAATTATCAAAGTTTGTGAATCGGAAATTATGATACTAAGTTAATTAATTCAGGTTCATGATTTTAGCGGAGTCCTGTGTTGTCGGGTTCATTAGTTTGATAATCATGTACTGGTGTCGAATTATGATTTTCATCAAACTGTTTGCTTATCGATTTTAATGAGTAGTACGAAACTTGTTCTATGTTATTCAGTTTAGTGCACTACAAGAAAACTATCAAATTATAATGAAAAATTTCCAACGGAACACAAATCTGTTGGAATTTTAAAATTTCAACATCAATATCAATGGCAAGATGAGCCGTTGACATTTTCCAACGGAAATTCCAATAACAAAAAGAATCACTGGAATTAATTCTAACGGCAAAACTCGTTGGAATAGTTGTTGAAAAAAAAATATTCAACGACAATTTCAACGGGATCTCTTGCCGTTGGAATCATTTTTCGGTTTGAATTTTATTGTTGGAATCAATGGCCACTTTTCCAACGGCTAAAAAACTGTTGGAATTGAAATTCCAATGGAAACTTACCATATTCCAACTGTCTCAATTGGAATTTCAATTCCAACGATAACTCCAATGGTTTTTGAGTCGTTGAACAAGTGGATGTTGAAATTTTTATTCCAATGAAAAAATGATTCCAATAATAAGAGATTCCGTTAGAATTACCGTTGGAATTTTTTTTCCCAACAACTATTCTAATGGCTTTTGCGGTTGGAATTATTTCCAACGATTCTTTTTGCCACTGGAAGATTCCAACGGTTTTTCTGTCGTTGCAATTGCCATTGAAAATTTTAAAATTCCAACGGATTCATGTTTTGTTGAATTTGACTGTTTTCTTGTAGTGACGCTTTATGACAAATAATTAAGAATAATGCTTAATAATTAAGAATAATGCTTACTTAAAGGTCTTTTTCTTATTTTATACCGTACGAATATAGTTGAGTAACTAGTCCAGATATTAGATTGTCAAATTGTATATATTGTAAATTATATTGCTTTATGACTTAGATTCGACTCCGAAAGTTTAATACGTGTTTAGAGTTGTTAATATTGTTAAGCATTGGACTTCGAGGTAAGTACATCTCTCACCTGCAATATGAGGAGTTTTGATTATTTGAGAAGTTGACTTATTTGATTGTGCAACTTGTATGAATGTTTACTTGGATTGTCATACGTGTTTTGAATTTGTTAAGGCCTACTTGATTTGTTAATTTATGTATTGAAGTTTGTATGAGTATTATGTGTAGGATATGAGTTCATTTGTAGTGAGTAAAAGATGAAGTTTTTTTTGGAATAGTATATTATTTATTTGATATATATGGACTGGTACCTGGGCACAAGGCCGCCCACAAGGAGTTTTGGGTACGAGATCACCCAATTATGAGTAAGGGTATGAGACCGTCCTATGAGTTTGAGCTACTCCCATAGGATTCAGTGGCTAGCTACCCTTGACGTTAATGGTGTATGTTCAAGTTGAGTTATTAAGGGTTTTCAAAGAAAATAAGTTGAGATAAAAAGAAAGTTTTGTGAGATTATGATGTTACTTACTAAGCAATGCGTTATTTTACCTCGTACTGCAGATAAAGGCAAGGGTAAGATGAGTTGGGAGGGACCAAGGCGGTGTTGCAATGGTAGTGGGCGGCGGAACCTCGGAACTGGTTGCGAAAGTTTACTTAGTGCTTTTATTATTCTTTTAAATGGTCAAGTTTGTAAGTCTCGTTTGAGGTGGCACTTATTTATGAGTATATTTAGCTAGTTGGATTTTGTGAAGGTTCATCGGTTCTTTAGATTTTATTCTATTATTCAAACTTAATATTTGATTTCGAGCCATATTTTTTGTTATTTCAGGATTTTGGGAAAGTTGAAGTTATTCCAAATTTCTTAAAAGTATTTTTTTTTTTAAAAAAACAATAATATCATTTGAAAATAAGTTTATGCTGCGTTTGAGCACTTGAGAAATAGTAGAATTGACACTCCACTAGTAGGGGGGTGTTACACCCTAAACCTAAGATTTACTTCTAGTGATTTCCAATTTGATTTAAGGGTTGTGATTGAAGGTCATGTTCCAAGTTAGAAATCCAAGTGTGAAAACAAGAGGGTTTTACCAAACTAACTGATTCTACCATAATCCACCCTAAGTTCCAATTACTAAAGATCGATAACATAATTACTAGGCCAAATGCAAGTAAATCAAGAGTACAATCTAATTAATCCTAAAATCTCCAACCCAAGTGAATATTTGCCTAGAGAGTGAGGCCTAAGGATATCCATCTAGATCGATAATTGTGATTCGGGTTCTCCCGTCATTCCCCATGGGCTCTCGAGGAGAACCATTACATTCTAGGTCAGCTACGCCTATGGTAGAAGTCATACAATGCCATAATATCAATTTCAATCACAATAATTTCCTCAAATTAACCAACAATCAGCCAAGATTATAAATTCTAGGGTTGGGCTACTCCCAACCCTAGAAACCACAATATCACTACTCACAAGCCATAAACATCATTCCAAACCAACAATAAATAATATAATCAAGCATTTCATGGTGGGAAGAGAAAATCAACAAATGCAAGAAGAAATAATAATTAAGAGAGATAAAGCTTAGTATTGTATTAAGATTGGTAGAATAATCTTCAATGTCTTGTTGCTTGCAACCTTCCACCAATTTCTTGGCAAGAACCTAAAAATCCTTCATAATCTAAAGAACCCTAATAGGTTCTTCAAGAACAATTGAAGAAGCCTAGTTTTCTAGAATCTCTCAAATTCGAGATATGACAAAGCTACGACCGAAATACGTAGGAAACACGCTGAAAATGGTGCAACCGAACCGACTGTCGGCGGCTGGGGTTGGTACCGGAGTGGCTGGCAACAAACTGGATGAACTGCAGGATTGGAAGCCGGCGGCTGGCCCTAGTACTGGTACACGCGTTTATTTATGCACTTTAAGTCTGTTAGAGTGATGAATTGTGATGTTTGCGTATAGAATGGAGAGTATTTGGCTTGTTTTAATGCCTTTGGACTATTTGACGTTTGTGTTTTCATTTTGAGCTAAATAGGTGATTTAAGGCTAAGTATTCATACTCGGCCGGATGCACAACGAGGGAATGAAGTCCGGATGTCAAAAGGACGGAAAAATCGCCGGAAAATGAGAATAGAGCACCGCGACCGCGGCACAATGGCGCGGCCGCGGTCAAAGTGAAGAAATAAGAGAAAAGTTCCGGACAAGTAGCGCGGCCGAGGCATACTTGCGCGGCCGCGGCGTGCTGCTGGACCAAGAGCGGGCGCGGGCGGGCCCATGAGCGCGGTCGCGGCACGTTAAGGCGGCTAATTAATCCTTGGGCCACAAGAATTGCGTTTTAAAGCCCAAAATCGACCCAAATTGACTTCCTCTATAAAAAGGGACTCTTATGCTCGGAAATAGGAGACTTGGACATTACAAGAGAGCAAGATTGGGAGATTCCGAAGGGGACGAGCAATCAAGATCGGCAGTACTCGGGTTTTCTAGTGCTTAATTCTTTTAATTATGTATTTTCAGTTTAATTTGTCTTTTGTCACCGCCATGAGCGGCTAGTAGGTTATTTCAGTCCTTAGTCGAGTCGAACCCTAGTTTTACTATCTTGTGATATTTACAGTGGTTATTAATCAGTTGATTCCTTGAAACGTTGTTATACTATTTGTTTATCCTTCAATGCTTGTGTGTTTATATGCTAGATTGATCACCTAGGATTATAATTTCATAAGTAACGCTAGGTTATAATCGTAATCCGTAATTGTTACGAACCTATAGCCACTTAGTAGCGAATAGCAAGTGATATTGCTAGGGTAGTATATAGCTCGGTCTGAATAGGTCCGAGCTTACGAGGTCCACACCGTGTCTATCCCGTTATCCTAGTACTCTAGGCGTCCGGTTAATGAGATCCAGAGAGCTTATTCTGAGGTCACTCAACTGGATAGACTAACCAAAGAGCTTGTTTTGGTTAGTTAAACATAAGGGATAACGAGGTTAGCAGAGCTTGTTGCTAACCTCGGGGTAGGAGTTTTAAGGATAAAATTGGTTAATAATTGTATCTATCACAGGGTAGTAATAACTAGGGGGAGATAAGATTAAGGGCTGGGATTCGTTATTTTATAAGTATTCATAATTAATTTGCTTAATTTCTGTTTTAATTCCTTAGTTAATATACATCAATTTACAAACCCCCATTATTTATATACTTATATACGTTTCTAGTATTAGGATCTATTTAAAACACTAATAGTCTTCCTGCTCCCTGTGGGATCGACCCTACTTACCACTTCTACGAGCTAGAAGGGTAGCTAGGTTTAATTAATTTTACCGCATCGCGACAGTGCGGTCAAGTACCAGCCCATTTTCTACCTGTAGCTCGCACGTCGGTCTCTTGTCATGCCGTCTTCTTTCGTTGTTATTTTAGACACTTTATTCTCGTTATTTTGACCCAACTTCTGTACAACTTTTATTCGTGACTCGATGATCTTTAAGTTGTGCTTATACGGGGTTTGATTCGGGCCCAAATGGAGAATTTAGTGCAAACGACCTCCTTGAGTCTCTTCACTGTTTTTAGTCCTTGACACCTGTTTTCTATGTTAGAAATTTATGCCTTGAATCGGTTTAGTTTGACTCTTCTTTCGAGTCAAAGTTGGCGACTTGGATTTAAAGATCGATGGGAGCAATACGAACGCACCAGAAGGCAACGCGGTCGCGTCATATTATGGCGTGAAAATGAAATTGGATTTGGGTCGGCGATGCGGTTGCATCATTTGGCGAAACGTGGTCGCATCATTTGGCGAAACACGGTCGTGTTGCTTATTGGATGTGGTCACATCAGTCGTGGCGGCCCAAATTATGGGCTTACGTGTTTTAGGCCCAGTTTGATCCTTTTGTGTCTAGGATTAGATTTGGGGGCTTATAAATAAGTCTCATTAGAGTCTATTGAGATAAGTGGAATTAGAATTGATTACTATTAGTTTTAGTTTGGTCTTTAGAGTATGGAGAGTTTATTTTGGCCGAGTATCAATAAATTGGTACTCAATTTGTCTTTGTTTGATAGGATAGCAAAGTCCTATATTGTAACGCTCTAATAAATTGAATTGAATTCGTTTGGTCATGGTCGTAGCTAACAAGTTGTTAGCGAACCATGTTAAATGGTCTCTTTGTGTTTTCGATTTTCTCGTTTGTTTGTCGTGTTCGTGATATCCCAACAAGTGGTATCAAAGGTTGGTTTGAGTTTCCGCTGTTTGGTGGGAAAGATGTCGATAAATGTGAAGATCGACAAATTCACTGGGAGGAACAACTTTAGTCTATGGTAGATTAAGATGAGAGCCTTGTTGAAACAGCAAGGGTTGTGGGCGCCGTTGATGCCGAAGCCAAAGAAGGACAAGGGTAAGGCGGTGGATAAGGAAGAGGCCGAGATCCCGGTGTCTGCCGAGATGGCAATTCTAGAGGAAAAAGTGCACTCAACGATTATGCTATGTCTCGAAGACGACATCATCACCGAGGTAGTAAAAGAAGAAACTGCACAAGGGTTATGGTCAAAACTAGAGAGTTTGTACATGACGAAGTCGCTTACCAATAAGTTGCTTCTGAAGCAGCGTTTGTTCCGACTATGTATGCACAAAGGTCAGCCTCTTCATGAACACTTAGACCAACTTAACATAATCCTATTAGAATTGCGTAGCATTGATGTTAAAATAGAAGATGAGAGTGTGGCTTTGATCTTGTTGGTTTCTCTCCGTCGTCGTATGAGAATTTTTGCAGTAATTTGTTGTTGGAAAAGAAACTGTGTCTCTGGAAGAGGTAAGATCAGCACTGTATACTAAAGAGTTGTGCCATCAGGCTACTATTCCAACTGGAGAACTGGTTACTATGCTAGCAGTTAGTGATAATCGGGGTTCGTGAAATTCGGGGAAAAAGAGGTTCAAAAGAATTCGGGCACCAAAGGTCCCAAACCAGGAGATGTTTGCAACTACTGTAGGGAGACAGGGCATTGGAAGTATGCATATCCGAAGTTGAAGCAAAAGCAGGAAACCACTGTTGATGTTGTTGTAGAAGTTGACGCTGACTCCGATGAAGATTCGGTCCTAGTTGCTGAGAAACAAGCAAGTAAATCTGATGCGTGGATTCTCGACTCTGGGACGTCATACCATATATGTCCGCATAGGGAGTGGTTCACAACCTATAAGAAGGAGGAAGGTGGCAATATCTCTTTGGCCAATGGTTCCAAATACAAGACGGTTGGAATAAGCTCAATTAATGTGAGGACACATGATGGTAGATTGTTACATTGAACGATGTAAGTCATGTTCCACTTATGACGAGCAACCTGATTTCACTAAGTTGATTAGACAGTAGGGGTTTCAGTTTCAAACGTGAAGGTGGAGTGTTGAACGTCTGCAAAGGTTCAAATGTGATTTTGAAGGGCGTCAAAAAGGGAATTTTGTAGTTAATGCAAGGTAAAACTTTGGTTTATTCTATTGTTGTTAGAAGTTGTTAGTGTCCAATTGTTTGGGACAATTTGGGTGCGAGGAGTCACTCGTACGTTTGGCTACTTAAAGCGGATCCGGTATATTGGGTACATCTGGCGCATTTGGATTGTTTGAATTTGTGAGATGATTTGAATTAAGGTGGAGCTTTGTCCGAAGAAGTCGTATTGTTTATGGATTGTATTGTTAAGAATTTGTGCCTTGAATCAGTTTTGTTTGATTCGTCGTTCGTATCAAACTTGGCGGCTTGGATTCGAAGATCGATGGGAACAATCAGAAGGCAACGCGATCGCATCATATCATGGCTTGAAAGTGGAGTTTGGATCTGGGATGGCAACGCAGTTGTGGCGCGGTCGCATCATTTGGCGAAACACGATCGCGTCGCTTGTTGGACGCGGTCACGTCAGTTATGGCCGCTCAGATTATGGGCTTACGTGTTTTAGATCCAGCTTGATCCTTTTGTGTCTAGAATTAGGTTTGAGGGCTTATAAATAAGTCCATTGGAGTCTTTTGAGACAAGTTGAATTAGAATTGATTAGTATTGGTTTTGGTTTGGTCATTAGAGTGTGGAGAGTTTGTTTTGGTCGAGTATCAATCAATTGGTATTCAATTTGTCTCCGTTTGATAGGATAGCAAAGTCCTATATTGTAATACTCTAATAAATTGAATTGATTTTGTTTGGCCGTGGACGTTGCTAACAAGTTGTTATTGTTAGCGAACCACGCTAAATTTGACGTCTTTGTTTTTTTTTTTTTTTTTTTCTCGTTTATCGTTTGTTTGTCATATTCGTGATTTCCCAACATTCTCTCCTCAACTCATTTACGACTTTTGCTCATAACTTGACGAATTTCAAGTAGGGCATGATCCAAGTCCAGTACGGGCTTGTTTAGGCCTCGATTTGCGTGTCGGGGTGAGAAAATGGGTGCAAATGACCTTCTTGATCTCCCGGATTTTCCTGACTTTCAAAACGTGACTAAAAAACACTAAAAAATGAGCAAATCATATAGAAAAGGGAATTCAAACCAATAATCTAACTAAACACAAATTTGCACTTAAACGTGATAAACAATCACATTTCTCATAAAAATATGGATGTGAAAGATGCAAGAAAAACGATATTTTACGTTCATCAGGAGCGTTGCTTGAACCTTTTTTTTTTTCTTTTTTTATATAAACCTATACGATATTATTTTGCTTTACCCTTTTTTCCTGTTAGAGTATGAGATACGATCTCGCTTGATCTCGTTTTCTCTATACGCTTATGTAATCTTATGTCATGTAACTGTGTTTATCCTTATCAGCCTATAAAGTAGTATTTTGTTTGGGCTTGTTTGTCCCTTAATTTTATAAGAATAGTAATTTGTTTGAGCTCGTCTTTTCTCTTAGATCTTTTTGTCTCTTTGTGTTTTAATTTTAGATTTTTTTTCCTTAGTAATTAGTGTAATTGGCTTGTTTTTTTCTTAATTTATTATTATCATTATTACTTTACTAATAAAAGTTAAGTTTTTCGTTACTAGTATAAAATGAAATTATCTAATTCTTGCACACAACTAAAATTGAAAATATCATGAATATAATAGGCATGTTATCAAACTGAGCCAAACCGAATATCTTGGAATTTGAGTTTGATTCATTAATTATGGAGATGAACTCGAGCTTAAGTTATAAGATATATTAATGGCTCGTGGGCTTGCTTGAGCCCAAATAAATTCAATAAATATATTATAAATATGTTACTCATCATTAATTAATAAAAATAAATTACAATTTTTTAAAATTATAATAGACTTATTAAAATTAATTAATTACATATATAAGAATAAATACTTTTGATTGTATAATTCTATTTTTTATGATAATTATAGTTATAAAAATTATGAATTAACCGTTAATACATTAGTTTAATTTTTACAAACTAGCTCACGAGCCCACAAATGACCTTTCTCTCGAGCTAAGGAATCGAATAATATCAATCTTGAGTAACTGGTTTGCTTATTTTAACGAGTCGTATTAAAGAGCTCGATCGAACTTTTTACGAATCGAGATCGAATAATTCACAAGCAGCTTGATTTGATAACATCCTATGAATATTTAATAAATCATTAAACATAAATCTATGATACACAATAAGAATTATCAGGAAAAATAATTAGTAGGACACTAATACCATCTTGTTATTGTTGGTGTTGTTGTTGTTGCTGTTCTTCTTCTTCTTCTTCTTCTTCTTCTTCTTCTTCTTCTATGATCCACAATAAGAATTATCAGGAAAAATAATTAGTAGGACACTAATACCATCTTGTTATTGTTGGTGGTGGTGGTGTTGTTGTTGTTGTTGTTCTTCTTCTTCTTATTATTATTATTATTATTATTATTATTATTATTATTATTATTATTATTATTATTATTATTATTATTATTATTATTATTATTATTATTATTATTATTATTATTATTATTATTATTATTATTATTTCTTCTTTTACTTAAAAGGATATTTTACTTAAAAACGATAAAGAGAAAAAAAAAATACTACATTAGAAAGAAAAAAGACGACTATTTGTTGCATAAGAAAAGGAAAAAAAGAAGGAAAAAACGAAAACGAAAATGTTGAACGACAAAGTCAACCCCAAAACCAAAATAAAATGAAAAGTTAAATGAGATAACAATGAAAAGCATGAAAGTGCCAACTTGTGAATTTATCATTTAGATGTTTAAATTATTATATTTATATGGACAACCTACTATTCAGGTAGCAGGTTGTAAAATCTAAATGTTGTAATTAAAAGATGAAAATCTAATGGTTAGACTTTATTGGGGTGCCGGGACACCCAATGCACCTTATAAGCCCTCCACTTGTTAAAATAGTTCTGTAAATATTTAGGATGTATTTGTTTTAGGTTGTACAATTAATTGTGGGTTGAGCTAATTTTTTTGGTGTTTAGTCAAGAAGGTTGTGGCCAACCCCATAACACCACTTAAAACACATTCTCTCCTCACCCTGAAAACAATCTCTCATCTCTTTCTCTAATAACGTGACACATTATATTTTCCACTCTCTCTTCTAAGTGATGTGGTCAGCGGTAATCATATTAATTATAAATCACCCAAACCAAGTGCACCAAACCGTTTCCATTAAATGATTTATAATAATAATTGTAAAATCGCCCAAACCAAACTGTAGTTGTATAAACTTCGAGTTTAATTTTTGGTAAAATCTCACTGCATTAAATTGTTTGGTTACGATTTTATGTTGAAACTGCACCGTATATATTTAATGTTGTTTCTAGAGTGAATTTCCATGACTTTTTTTATAAAATTTGTTATTAGTTTTAGTAATTATCTCAAATCTAATATTAAATAAATATTTGGTATATGATTTTTGTTAAGAAAAAATAAACATCACCAAATACAATTATAATACTTATTGCTAATGTTATATTCGTCATTCAATGATTAAAAAAATAAATAATCAATCAACATTTATAAATAACATCATATAATGTATTCAAAATTACATTCAATGAACCAAATGAATATGATTCAAATTCAATAATTTATTCTCTCATTTATTTTTAATTTAAATCTTTTGCTACGAAATAGTACCGTTTCAATAAAATTATTAAAATAGTGTATTACGAAATAATCAAATTTAGAATTGCCAAATCAAACCAAACCACTCAAAATCGCAAAAAAAGTGAACATTCAATTTATTCCAAAACCATAGTCTTATATTTATGTATATATCGAATCGCACTTGCAATTCTTTCGGTTGAAAATTGTGTAAAAATCCACCTGAATTGCACCATGATTATCCCTAAATGTGGCAAAATCATTTTCTTTACTTACACACTTGATGTGACAACATCTATTACTTTTCTCATTGATTTCCAATGTTAAAACATATTCTAGTAAATTTATTATTAATTAAAAATAATACGATACTAAATCGGTTATAAGATTTAAAATTATTAGTTACGATGATTTGAAAATTATAAATATTTTTTAAAATGGTTTACTTTGAAAAAGAAGAGAAAAACATAAATTTCTATAACATATATATAATTAAAATATTTTTGTAATATAACATAAAAGGGTAAATTTCTAATAAATACATATTTTTTTAATATATTATCGTTTTTAGATTAAATTAATATTTTAAAATTATGTATTACAATTATCTAATAAAATAGTAATTGAATTAATTTTATTTATTTACATTTTCAAATGAAAAATATTATTTTATGCAAATAAGGTTTTTTTTTTTAAATAGTTTTAAAAAATTATAAATACTCAACCATTAATAATAAAAATATACAAATATTTTCAAAATTTTGCAAATAAAATAAGGAAGTTAATCATTTTATTAATGAATCACACAAACAACCAAACATCATTTATTAACAATCATTCATCATCCATTAACAATCATTCAATCACAATTTCGCCGCAACTATTTTAGCCATTAATCAATCAAATAATTAACTATATCACATTTCCATCACCTTTTACAATAAAACTAGTAATACTTGCAATGAACGTTTTTTAATACTAGTAATTAATATGCAGTAAAAATAAAAAAATTATAAATATTTTAACTACTAAAAATATAATAATAATAATAATAATAATAATAATAATAATAATAATAATAATAATAATAAGAATAATAATAATAATAATAATAATAATAATAATAATAATAATAATAATAATAATAATAATAATAATAATAATAATAATAATAATAATAATAATAATAATAATAATAATAATAATAATAATAATAATAATAATACACATCAATACGTAATAAGATATGCAAATTATTTAATAAACAATATATTGTAGGAAAATGAACATAGTAAGATTTAAAAAACCTATATATGTTTGGTTGCAAACAAAGAGAAAAACAGATCAAAAAAGAATTAGAAACTCATAAGTTTAATCCCCAAGCACAAAGCACTCATGCAAAGAAGGCTATCATTGAAGATAGCACATAGAAAGCACTCGTTGGCACTAATTAAGGGGTTAGTTTTTTTTGGCAATCAAAGACCCTGTACAAAATTTTGCGCCTAGGCATGCACAAGACTCTAGTGGACATGTTTATTTTGCAAGACGTGTGTGCGTCATGCATCTATTAACCATCCATATACTGTCACGACTAATTAATACTCCAGATTCCAGCTAGCTTAATGGATAAAACAATAAGATGGGTTTGATTATGTTTACAGCTGACGGATAACAATCTTTCTAGTTGACCATCTCTTATAATTGATTTTGTGCTTCATGATTACCATTTACCATACAACAGAACTTCAAGAATGAGAAGGAAAAATATAGCCTTGTACATCATGGCAAAGGAACAAAGCCAAATAATATCAGCCTAGTTCTTTGCATCCTGCTGCTTAAAATAGAAGCTCTTGCGATCAAGTGACTTGTGGTAGTCTTAACATAACTTTCAGCCCAAACTTCATTAAAATCAACACGACATCTTACCTATTCGTCATGCTTCTGCTTTAACCGAGTTAAAATAAGTGATAGTGCATCGGTTTCCTCCTCAATACATCCATTACATCAAGCCTATGGTCATCACACACGTCCAATGCACCTTAAGTTAAGTAAGAATAATAAGAAAGAGATAAAATGAACATTAATTTTACAACACAATGTATACTATGAAGAGTCCTCTGAAACCTATACCCGTTAAATGATCTTCCATTCAAAGTGATATTTTTGTTTTATTATCATTCATATCGTATATGTCTTCAATATGCTTGGCTATTGCTTTCAGATTCTAACAACATGTCAAGTTCAAACCTAGCACCAAAATCAAAGCACCAAATTCGCCAATTTTAACACATAAAATAAATAAATCAACAGAACCATTTTTAGACTACATATGAAGGAAACAGAAAGGAAGAAGAAGCTTCAAATAACAAACAACTGGTCTTAGCTACCTATTGACATTCCAGGTGGAAAATATAATTTCAGAGAAATACCTGAAATTATATTCAAGTATCCAAAAGTAACAAACTTCTACTATAGAAGATGGGAACATCAAACGTAGACAGAGTACATTCGACAAGCTGTGATGCCATGAGAAAAATATCAGATAGAGTTTTGAGTATCTACCTATCATCCTCAAACCGGAACAAGCTTTCTTCGTACTGATTCTTTCATGCGCGTTTGAATGAGTAATCCTCATTTCGTGGAGTGACAGACATCCACTGATCATTCAACGCTTGATTAACAACCTTTATTCTCCAGCTTGCTGATGGGATCAAGTATCGTCTTATAACATGCCAACGAGATGAGTAAAATTCTAAATGCTCATTTACCAAAATAATTAAGAAAACTTACATTATCGAAAAAAAATCGATAACTTGGAGTGCGGCTCTCATAGCTAGACAAACCAAGTTCTTGAATGGGTTTTGTCATAAACTTCTCTTTGCATGCATATGAAGGCATCTTCTGTCCTAGGATATCTTTAGCACCTCTATTGTGTCCATCCCTTCTATAATATCTCAGTCCTTAGTTTTCTTTTTGTCTTCCCATTCATGATCATCTCTATCTCTATCAACCTTTAAAGATCTAAAAACTTGCCTATTATTCCGCAAGCTTCCCAATATGAGAAAATTGATCATACTTTACATATCATTCAACATAAATTAAGACAAATGACTAACTATTTTCAAGCAAATCCTTTACTCTAGAAATTCGTAATATAATTCATAAAAGGTGTGTGAGATAATTGTCAGCATGAAAGAAAATAATCTTCAATACATTTAATGGAGAGAAAAATCTCATAGTCGAAAAGCCTTAAAAGATGACAACAAATCCAGTACAAATAATTTGAAAAATGGGCAAACTAAAATACACATGCAAAATATCAAAGTACAAATAGCAGGCTACCATCATATTTGATTACCATTCTTCTCAACATAAGCTACAAAATCTTCACGTGCCTCCACAACATAGTGATGTTTTCCAGGTAAGCTAGTTACCTGACATGATAAAGTACCCTTCAGATTAGTGGAACCAGAACAACGTAAAAATAACATAACGAAAATGTGTGACAATCTCTCATATCTCATCTCATGTTTCAACAATGTAGGGGCATAACTGAACCAAATTCCAGTAACTCCCACTCCAATTATTGTTCGGTTAGTAATTTTCTAGAATTTTAATATTGTTCTAGGTTTGTGTGACGTATGCCATTTTTATAATACTTTTCAGATTTTATCATCAGTGCTAACAATCAGACATATCTGGGAAATATTAATAACAATAAAATGACCATATAGCCTTGTTGTCAAAGATAAACATAACAAGATGAAACTTTGTGCACTCGATAATGTAATAATTTGTACAAGTTGAGCATCAAGGGGTTTTCTTTCTAAGAAACATGATCATTAATTGAAATAACCTCGACCTTAGCTTAATTAAAAGTTATTTTAATCTTTCAGTCAATACTATGTGGTGACTAAACGTAAGATCAACAATCTATGTGACCATACTAAAAACATCAAAGGGATATCTTAGCAAACTTTGGTCTTTGAATGAAAATTGTATCACTGCAATGTCTTCAGAACAATACATGTATGTCATAAAACTCCATAAGTATGTATAGATTGCTAACTAATATTCGATAACCAAAACATCCTACGAAAAAACATAGCTCATTTGTGTAGATATATTAACTAGTTGCTAAAAATTTAACAAAGTTATCCAACTTTCCGAAATATGTGATTTAATTCTTCTAGAGTCGGGAAATAAACCTAGGCGTGACTCATCGAATAATTTAATTTTCTGACTCAATAGCACGGGAAACTAAGCTCCTTCTCCCATCAAAATCAAATTATTTTTGTTGGCATCAACTTTCACTATCTCGTGATACTACCATTTCCCAATGTGTGTACAAAATTTTGATGGGTATGTATTTGGGGACACCTCTATTACTTCTTAAATCTACCTACAATCTGATTTATGCCTTTTAAGACTAAAAAAATCATGGTGCACTCATGCATCTTCTTTGTCTTTCTTGGAATGGTGGAAATGGTTATTATCACCATTGTTGTAATTACAACCAGAGTTCCTACGAGTACCAAACTTCAATGAGGAATAAGAGGATGTTGCACTCCGAGTTCATCAATACCTGTTAGCACATTTTTTTATGATTGTGAATGGATGTTTTCAGATTCGAAAGTTTGATAATCGGGTGGAGTAGAAGATCTCATATCTACTGAAATGGAATTTCATAAGTTCGCACCCATATTATTTATAGAGACTTCATCTGAGAAATTATACGTTAATGGAGTGGTTTTTGATGAATGTGAAGGCTCTACTAATGATAAGTGATGGTACGGTTCTTTTACATCGACATGTATTTCAATGAAAAATTGGTATTGGACTGAGAAGACATAGGGATGTCGATGGGAAAGTGGGAAAGGAGATGTTAATAAAATTATGTGTCCTAATATTGATAAGAATCAATGTTCAAAATTAATTCATTGTATAATTTAAGAGCTTTCTGAAAAATAACCTATAGTCTATCAAATATAGTTATGATTAATGATGAAGATGAATATATTGTTTGATTTTATTTTATGTATTATGATAAATATTGGTTTGTTATAGTTTAACTATTAGGATATTTTTAAATTGTTTCCTATTTAGTTTATGATCGTGAATGCCATGAGAGTTTTCATAATAACATGTGAAAGATTGAAGTGGAGAAGTATTTATATATGAATTGTTGAATAAAATGCCAAATCTCATTCATATATGCATATAGATAGAGATACGGCGTATTTTAATTGTTAAAAGAACTTGTGGGTTTTTCATAGGTTTTATTTGTTTTCGAGCTATTCCTACTGATTTTATGAACTAGTTCAGTTCAGATTTTTCAAAAGAAGTCTGGATACGTTATAGTCAGTTCCTCACCTAGCGTGTCAAAGTTCAGAAAATCTGACACGTCGATTTCTAACCTAGTGTTCCGCAAGTGTACGGATGTAGGTGTAGTACTATTGTCAAGGTCGATCCCACAAGGAATAGTTTTAGGTAGTTTGGTACCTTAATACTCTAGGAATGTCCTAACTAGATACTAAGTTTCAAAAGTTGATTTTACTAATTAAAATACTTAATTAAATATAACTTCAACTTAGGAGACGTAAAAACTAACAATCAAAGAGAAAAGGTATCCTAGGGCTTCGATTTCAGGATATTACTTCAATGTTAGATATAATTAACCTATTAATTTACCAATTCTAATGTTTATTAGGCGGCACGACAATAATCTAATCCTTCTCTCGAAGCGATTAAACCGTTGATTAATTAAGCTAATTACCCTCTCGAATCAATTAAACCTAATAACTCCCAAACGAACCTAAGCCACGACCTACACAGTCATAGACAACTGCGCTCTATGTTCTAAGTCTGATAACGATTCCCTCCTCTCGAAGCGGAATTGTTAAACTAAATTACTAAATCTAGGTGATCAAGCTAAATTCAGTTTTAAGCACAAACATAGAGATAAAACACATAAAGAACGAAATTAAATAGATTAAATCATAATTAAACCATTGTCATAAAAATCCCTACTTTCTAACCCTAGGACACGAATAGCTTAGCTACTCATGCCTAGTAATAATCCAATACAAAAGTCTAATAAAAACATTGTAAGAATTAAAACTAAGAAAAGAATAATTGAACCCGGATGACTCCGTCTCGATGATCTTCGTCTTCTTTGTTCTCCAAGATGTCTTCTAGGTAAAATAATGTAATTGATGTTCCTCCGTGATTGATTCCTTTTCCTAGAGCTTGGGGTCCTTTTTATAGAGTTGGGGACGAATCTTTGAGAAGATAAGCTCAAAATCCTATTAGGAAATCAAATCCCCTTTAAAACAAGATTTCTCTTATCGACAGCCTTTTTGACACGGCCGTGTTGCTTAAGTGACACCGCCGTGTTGCTTTGCAATTCTTCAATTTCTCCGCAACATTTGACACGGCCGTGTTGCAATTGTGACACGGCCGTGTTCTATTCCAAAACTAACAACGCATTGCAGGCCACTTTTGACACGGCCGTGTTGAAGGTATGACGCGGCCGTGTCGGTTCTTGCGTTATTTTGCTACTGGACCGGTTTAGGCCGGTTCGGACCGGTTTGGACCGGTTCTTCGACGGTTCTCACTCTTTTGGGCCGGTTTTCACTCTTGTCCAACTTGTTTCTTCGTCCGGTAGCCTGAAAATGCTCAAAATACCTTAAAACAAGTCGAAACACGTCAAATGACCCAAATATTATTAATATAAGTAATTGCCGGTCAAATATGCACGTAAATGATATAAAATATGATCCTAAATCGACCTAAATACATGCATAAGTAACGTGTTATCAAACTCCCCCAAACTTAAACTGTTGTTCGTCCCGAACATCATAACAAAAGACACAAAGAAGACAAGTGATTATGCATTTGATTAGGGCGACTAGACGATGAATTCAGTTTCAGTTTGATTTTTGTTAAAACAACTAGGCAACACAATTCACTTGAGCATATGTGATAACGCGTAAATCAACTAATCTCGAGACTTTGAACTTTCGAGTTATTCAACCCTCACCGGGTAAGTATTTCACTCATCTCTCAAGTGTTTAGGCTAAAATACTTTTCACTCATATTAAATTACATGCAAAGTCTACCATATGCTTGCCAATCATCTAAACTAGACCTCGTACTTGATATGCATGACAAAGGATCAAAAAGGTCTTTATTTTGGTTGTAATGTGGGCTTAAGGTAAGGTGGGATACATTTGGATATAAGTGACTATTCGTTGGACTAATCAAGTTACGTCTAACCCGACTACCCCTCAATACAATCACTCAACCTCACTCTTCAAATCTCAGCAAATCACCCCGCAAAGTGATTTCTTCACCTTCCCAAGTTCATGCAACTTAAGTGCTTTTCAATTCTGTGGGTACCACATTTTTGGGACTACCCGAATGTTCTAAGCAAATTCACAATTTAAACACTTTATTTTCTAGCCTCTCCTCTATAATACAACTTTTTTTCTTTTTTTTTTCTTTTTTTTTTCTAGGAGAGGCCATTCTTCGTTTTTCACCTATCACTTTTCTCTTATTTCCTTCATCTTTTGAAAATATCCCTACTTCCCATTCCTTCCCACAATTTGTTCACCCAAAAATTCCTTCCAATTCTCCTCCCTCTAACTTGATTAATCCAATTAGGGCCAAAAGAGATAAATCAAAAGGTTTCGGCTGATATTGTTAAGGTTATGAATAAATAAAGCTATAAGGCTCAAGTGGGCTAACTAGGGACAATTTTTCCATTATGGGTCAAAGGTAATTTTCATGGTTCAACGAGATAGGCTTAAACAAAAAAGTTGCCTAAGATCATTTCCTAAATCACAACACATACTTGACACATTCTTAGTAAAGACTCAAGGCAAGTTCTAGAGACTAGTACACATATTCAATCAAATTCACACCGAAAGAAAGTATATGACTCCAAAAATTGGAGTATAATTAGGCTCAAATTCTCACAAGGTTACTTTTGATTGAATATTCTAAGTTCAAGCTCAATTTCGTCTCAAAACACCTTTCATGCTCTATTATGTGTCATTTTTTCATCTAAATCATCTCATCATTAACTATTCATCATCCATCTTTCCCTATTATTCTCTTTTTATTTTTTTCACTTGTTACCTATTTCCGGGTTTTATTATTCTTATTGACTCTAAAAACTAAAACACTAATAAGACTCTAAACTCTAAACTCCTAAGACTCAACATGGAAACGAAATGTAATCAAAACTCGGGCTCACAGACCCAACAATAAAAATCAGCATAATGGGCACACGGACCCACAATTAACAGCAAGACTCTCAAACGAAAAAAATAAATCAAAACTAGAAATATAGCTGCCAAGACGTTCCACGGTCTACCCCCTCCCCCAAACTTGGCTGAAAGTCAATGTTTGGAGGAAAAAAATGTGGTACGCCTTGGTGCTAACTTACAAATCGTTTTGGCGTTTTGAAATCCCTCCTAAATCTTGGTTCGACCGTCGTCGCATCACGCTCTGAATTTTTCATTTTTTCTGCTGAGACACTGACACGGCCGTGTTTGAAGGTTGTGACACGGCTGTGTTACAATTGAGCCAAAGTTGATGTTTCTGGGCCGATTTTGACACGGCCGTGTCGTTTGTGTGACACGGCCGTGTTGCATTCCAGTGTGACTTCCACGTTGGAGTTTGATTTTGACACGGCCGTGTTATAAGGCCGACACGGCCGTGTTGCTGTTGAACCAAAAATTGGTTTCTAGGCCTGATTTTGACGCGGCCGTGTCAATTGTGTGACACGGCCGTGTTGCGTTGAACCTTCATGACGCGGCCGTGTTCATAGTGTGACACGGCCGTGTTGCCTCTTCTGCTTCTTTTAACGCAATTTTTCGTCTTTTCGACCCCCGTTTCTTGCAACACTCGTCCATTTTGATTCCTAAAAACATAAAACACTAAAACACAAGTAAAACATAAAACTTAACGAAATAATAAAAATAGAAATAAAAATAAAACGATAAACATCGGGTTGCCTCCCGACAAGCGCTTTATTTTACGTCATCAGCCGGACGTCCTTTTTCTATCAACCATTTTCTAGCCACCCCGAGTCGGATGTTTTCTGACCAATTAAAGAGCTATTTGGGACATGAGGATTTTCTACAGCAGCTAGGGTAGTGTAAATAATGCTACAATTGTGCCTACCCCTTAGACCCGACTTATGTATTTCGAGTGTGATTATTTCGTTTTGAACCCGAAAAACCAACTCCCCTTTAGGTACATCTATTAGTGCTTGGCTAGTCGCCAAGAAGGGTCTTCCTAAGATAAAAGGGAATTCATCATTCCCTTTCATGTCAACAACTAAGAAATCACTAGGAAATTCAAAATTTAGCACTTTTACCACTACATCCTCTGCTACTCCCAACGGCGTTAATGAAGATCCATCCGCCAATTTGATAGTAGTAAAGGACCGTTTAATTTCCCTTAATCCTAATTGTCTATACTGCTTAAGAGACATCAAATTTATGCTAGACCCTAAATCACACATGACATTATGAAACTCATGACTACCAATTGAGCAAGAAATAGTAAAACTCCCTGGATCTTTTGCCTTTGTTGCTCTTCTCGGTTTCATGCTTGTGGTTGCGTTCTTTTTGGGCCTGCTCGGTTTCTTCTTCGTCGTCTCTTTTCCATCCTTCCACTCCTTGATTTCCTCTTTATCTTGGATTCTCTCCTTTAGCGCTTCCTGTTTCACAACAACAGCTCTAGATTGCTCTAAAGGGTCAAGGTTAGCAAAGAACGAATTTTTAAAGCAAAAATCAAAAGACTCATCAAGAATAGGATATGGAATTTTCTTATCTATGATTGTATTGACCTCCTCCTTCTTGATGTTTTTGACTTCCTCGCTTGATTCCTTCGCTTCTTGGTCCTTCATGCTCTCTTCATGCTCCTCTAGCTCCACAATATTGCAGTGCTCCTTCGGGTTAACCACTGTATCACTCGGATATTGGCCTTGCTTGTGTTGAGCTCCTACTATCTTTATCAGTTGGCTCATGTTTGATGACAATTCTCCAATGCTAGCTTGAGTCTGCACCAATGTGTTCTCGAGCCTCTTGATGTCTGCCCCTTGCCCAGTGATATGCTTGTTTAGCTCCATGAATTTTCCATCCACTTTCTTCTCCAACTGAGCTAACTTTTCATCATACTTTTCAAATTGTGACAGCGCGATCTCTTCTTGTGATGGCTTCTTACCGTCATGGATCATGCCATTTGTAACAGCAAATCCGGGAGGCGGATTAAGTGTATTTTGCGCGTTCCCATATGAAAAGTTCTGATGGTTCGGATTCTGAGGGTACTGATTGTACCGAGGCTGATTGTTCTGGAAATTGTTGAAGTTTCGTTGATTCACAAATTTGACTTCTTCAACTTCTTCCGGACCCCCTGGCTGTTGTGCTAACGTCAGATTAGTTAGCAAATTCACCTGGCTCGTCAATGCTGTTACTTGTGCTGTGAGCTTTTCAATTGGCTCATTATTGACGGGCTCGACTTTTTGGACACTTGCTACCCTCTTTGGCATGTTTCTCTCATTCGACCATTGGTAGCTCGTTCTTGCCATAGCATCCAGGATTGAGAATGCCATCCTCACTGACTTCTCCATCAAACTTCCACCCGCAGCTGCATCCACTTGGTTTCTAGTCGGAGCAAGTAGACCATTGTAGAACTTGCATACTTGCTGCTTCTTGGTGAACCCATGTTGAGGGCAACTCCGGATAAGATCCCGGAATCGCTCCCAAGCCTCTCCGAATGGCTCTTGGTCCAATTGCTTGAACTGATTAATTTGATTCTGCAAGTCGAGCATCTTGCTCGGTGGAAAGTACTTCAATAGGAACGAAGTGCTCAACTCTTCCCAGCTGATGATATCTTCCAAGGAATTGAACCATTGGAGGGCTCTATCCTTCAATGAAAAAGGAAACAATCGCAGCTTAACCTGCTCGTGTGGTACATGGTTTATTTTGATTGTGTCCGCCAATCTTCGGAACTTTATCAGGTGAGCGTTCGGATCCTCCATTGCACTTCCTCCATACTGGTTCTGCTGCACTATGTTGATCAGTGCAGGCTTCAGCTTGAAACTATTGGCATTCAGAGGCGGGAGTCGTACTCCTCCTGACTGTTGATTAGGATTCGGCTTTAAACAGTCACTAATAGGTGTATCGTCTTCTTCTCCCGCATCTGGCTCTATTGGAATCTGTCCGTGCTGTTGTGGCAACTGTTGCTGCTGTACAGGTATCTGCTGCTGTATAGTAGTGACGCGATCGTCCAATCGTGCTAAGGCTGTTAGCACTCTATTTAATGCTTCATCATTCGGTTGCTGCGGTGGGTTCTCCATCTCAGACCTTCTATTGCGGTGTCTACGAGCTGTCGCTTCAATCTCTGGATCGAAAGGAAGAAGAGTCTCTTTTCCTTTTGATCTGGTGTGCATGCGATGCCTGATAACACCAAAAACAGCAAATACCGTGTAATACAAAAATTAACCCAAAAATAAAAACGAAAATTAAAATTAAAATTACGAAAAAATAAAATCTAGTCTAGTTTCCTCCTATTTTTCAAGATAAAAACTAAGCGCTAAATCCTATTCCCCGGCAACGGCGCCAAAAACTTGACACGTCGGTTTCTAACCTAGTGTTCCGCAAGTGTACGGATGTAGGTGTAGTACTATTGTCAAGGTCGATCCCACAAGGAATAGTTTTAGGTAGTTTGGTACCTTAATACTCTAGGAATGTCCTAACTAGATACTAAGTTTCAAAGGTTGATTTTACTAATTAAAATACTTAATTAAATATAACTTCAACTTAGGAGACGTAAAAACTAACAATCAAAGAGAAAAGGTATCCTAGGGCTTCGATTTCAGGATATTACTTCAATGTTAGATATAATTAACCTATTAATTTACCAATTCTAATGTTTATTAGGCGGCACGACAATAATCTAATCCTTCTCTCGAAGCGATTAAACCGTTGATTAATTAAGCTAATTACCCTCTCGAGTCAATTAAACCTAATAACTCCCAAACGAACCTAAGCCACGACCTACACAGTCATAGACAACTGCGCTCTATGTTCTAAGTCTGATAACGATTCCCTCCTCTCGAAGCGGAATTGTTAAACTAAATTACTAAATCTAGGTGATCAAGCTAAATTCAGTTTTAAGCACAAACATAGAGATAAAACACATAAAGAACGGAATTAAATAGATTAAATCATAATTAAACCATTGTCATAAAAATCCCTACTTTCTAACCCTAGGACACGAATAGCTTAGCTACTCATGCCTAGTAATAATCCAATACAAAAGTCTAATAAAAACATTGTAAGAATTAAAACTAAGAAAAGAATAATTGAACCCGGATGACTCCGTCTCGATGATCTTCGTCTTCTTTGTTCTCCAAGATGTCTTCTAGGTAAAATAATGTAATTGATGTTCCTCCGTGATTGATTCCTTTTCCTAGAGCTTGGGGTCCTTTTTATAGAGTTGGGGACGAATCTTTGAGAAGATAAGCTCAAAATCCTATTAGGAAATCAAATCCCCTTTAAAACAAGATTTCTCTTATCGACAGCCTTTTTGACACGGCCGTGTTGCTTAAGTGACACCGCCGTGTTGCTTTGCAATTCTTCAATTTCTGCACAACATTTGACACGGCCGTGTTGCAATTGTGACACGGCCGTGTTCTATTCCAGAACTAACAACGCATTGCAGGCCACTTTTGACACGGCCGTGTTGAAGGTATGACGCGGCCGTGTCGGTTCTTGCGTTATTTTGCTACTGGACCGGTTCAGGCCGGTTTGGACCGGTTCTTCAACGGTTCTCACTCTTTTGGGCCGGTTTTCACTCTTTTCCAACTTGTTTCCTCGTCTGGTAGCCTGAAAATGCTCAAAATACCTTAAAACAAGTCGAAACACGTCAAATGACCCAAATATTATTAATATAAGTAATTGCCGGTCAAATATGCACGTAAATGATATAAAATATGATCCTAAATCGACCTAAATACATGCATAAGAACGTGTTATCAAAATCGACTCCCATTACTTTTTCATGAATGGATGGTCAAACTTTGTATACAGTAACTGGATTAGTGTATGTGATTTTATATTTTTTTATGTGGCCGATCAGTTGTTTGAGGTTCACATTTAAGTGTGAGATGTGTTTGAAGACAATGCTCCCTCCTAATGACGTTCCGATGTTTATATTAGGTATTAAATTTTGAAATCAATATTATTGTTGAATGTATGTGTTATGACATTTCTCGATTTATCAATATTCTAACTTATGTGAATATATGTAGTGAAAAGTAATCTGGATAATTTGGAGTCAGGAGTTAACCTTTGCGTACCCATGGAAGTAGACACGCAGTTTAATCCTTATTTAAGATTTTATGCCAATCAATACGTTGTAGGTGAGTTGTTATGCCGAAATTTATGTACTTGATACAATAACTTTTCTTAACATATTAAAGTTAAAAGTGTTTTACACCATTTTTTAAATTTTATTATTATAAAGAAGAAAATATTGGAGTTATGCCTCCGAAAAAAAGAAAGGTAATCATTCTGTAGTTGTTTCTGATGTAGTCGATGCAATTGTTGATGGATCTGTTGAGGTTGGATCTTTGCAACAAGAATGGGTTGATCTACTTGGCAATTTGACGACAATTTTGCGGGTAAAGACTTAAGCATGTTCAAGAAATTCACTGTGTCAAATATCATTCATATGTGCATATAGATAGAGATACGTGTCGTCTTGATTTATGTGTATATTTCATCACCATGTTATAATTTTTTTTTTCTATCCAAGTTAATATGCTGCCAAATCACAGAAATACCGTCTTTTATTTTTAATTATTCATGGCATGTAATGTGATGTAAAAGATACACAAATAATGAAAACAATAATGTCATGTCGTGTATGCCCTTCCTCCCAGTGTTTTAATATAATACATCGTTTTACAAGAAAAACTGGAAAGTAGACAAATTTTGAATTTGAAGGAACAAAATTTTAGATATTTGCAACAAAAAGAGGTTGATATACTTGGCAACGTTGATGAGAATTCTGTAATTGTTCATATATGCATATAGATAGAGATACAAATCGTCTTTTTATGTGTATATTTCATCACCATGTTATAATTTTTTCTTAGATTTGTTTACTTTTTCTATCCGAGTTATTCTTGTTGGGAAATTACGAACATAACAAATAACAAACGATAAACGAGAAGCAACGACAAAGCTAAAACAAACACACCAAATTTAACGTGGTTCACTAACAACTTGTTAGCTTCGTCCATGGCCAAACGAGAGGAACCAATCAAAGTCAAAAGAGTGCTTACAACATAGGACGAAGACAAACTTAACCCTAGGTCAACTATCAAACTCTTCATCCTAACAAACGGAGACAAACTCGAGTATCAATCAATTGATACTCGACCAAACCAAACTCTCCACACTCTATGTCTAAATGACTCTAAACCAGAAAATAGAGTCCCAAATCCAAATTGAATATTCTAGACCAAAAGAGTATCAAGTACTCAACAAATACCAATTCTAGGATATCCCAAACCAACAGACAACCTCTCTCTTGTTTCTCAAATCAAATTCAATGACTGATCAATCAACCTATTCAATCAATTAACCAATACCAAATTCCAAAGGCTATAGGACTATTTATGAGCCCCCAAACCTATTCTACAAATCCTAAAGACAATAGGACTATTTAAGCCCCCCAAACCTAATCCTAGACACAAAAGGAATCCAATTGGGCCTAAACAGCTTAAGCTCATCTGCTGCTCCGCCTGACGTGTCACGCCCACAACTAGCTATCGCTCCCGTGACCCAGACTGCTCCATGTTTCGAATTACCAGTCGTGCCCGCGAATGGTCTTCACGCCCGCGACTACTTCAGTTTTCCACCTCGTGTCACGGCCGCGGCAGATCCTCCGTCGCACCCAATTCCAACGACGTCCAAATCCAAGCCTCCACTTCGATACGAACGTCGATTCAAACCAAACCAGATTTAAGGCACAAATTTCTAACAAGTCTTCCTCGAAATCACTAAAAATATCATATCACGTATGTCCTTTCTCCTAGCACTCGACCTCAGGTCTCTAAGCAGTGAGTCCCTTAGACCCCTTAAGGTCTCCAACAACAGAGGATTTTCGATACATTACCAATAGCAGTACCATTCACGTTCTAATATAGTACATCATTTTTTGTTTGGAAGATTGGGAAGAATATAAAATTTGAATTTCAAGGAAAGATTGTGACTAAGTCTCGGAGATTGATCAGGCTTAAAGTACTTCCAAGAATAATTTTAAAACCGTTAATTATGTCGAAATGATTGAAAACTAACCTTTTCAATTAACTAATATGTTATTGGTTTTTTTTTTTTTAAATTCCAAAACGCACGTTTTTTTTTTCTTTTCTTATGCATGGTATTACTAGTATAAAGGGAGAGGCTTTATAAACTTCCCATAATTAACTACCCTATATTATATTTCTTATCACTAAATTTATTTGATATTTAATGAAACCAAATATATAAAAATGAAAGCATATAGATGTCATCATAGACTGAAATAGATTTACATCAGTTTAAATGATTAGTTCCTCGATATCTTACAGCACTCCACCGATGCAAAGTACACAATATATATACATATATATATATATATATATATATATATATATTAGTACTACTCAATTTTGGAAAATCAAAAGTGATGAGAAAAACTTTCATTGCACACAATACATGATTTTACTTTACTTAAATTATAAAAAAAATATTCAATAAACTCATAAGATTCACGTGTGAATCACGTGCACCTTACTAATACAATTTATAGTAGTGGTTCCTTATTTGGTGTCAGTTGCAACACAACCACGAAGAGATAAATTATATATATATATATATATATATATATATATATATATATACACACACACACAAAATCGTCCCCAAATAGAAATCTGGACGTTTTCCCGCCCAAATTTTATAATATTTTTGCAAACACGTTTTCTATGTCTCTTCCAATCATAGGCCTTTTTCGACAATCTAAGGTAATATTTGTCAAAATTACCTCAATTGATCCTTTATATCACAAAGAATATATGATAAAATTGGTCCTACAAAGTCAGCATCTTCTTTATTTACGATTTAAATTCAATAAATAATTCATATATCGTTATATATGGAAATGGTGACTTAATTTTTCAAAATCAGCTCAAATCATTTATGAAAAAATATGTTCCCTAGAATTAACGTAAATTGTAATTACAATTTAAATTCGGGAATTATTTTATTTTACGTTGTATATGGAAATGCTGACACACTTTCCCAAATTCAATGCAAATCATACGTCCAAATATTTCGTCCTACTTCAACAATATATGGAAAGATTTTATACCCTTGATCAACGCATCTTTCTCATAACTTGCAAAACTTTATCCATGTTATGTGCAAGGTTTCATCTTATTGCAAAAACCTATCCAATATCATTATAAATCAATTGCCAATAATTCACATTAACATAGTTAAAATAACGTTCCTATTTTGACGTTTGACTTTTTTGCATATATTATTAATATTCAATTGTGTGTTACATGTATATTGTTACTCATCCTTCACAAATATCTATGTGTAACATACCTACATTTGCAATGGCCTCAAACAGTGTGAACTCTGGTCTACGACCCGAAAAAGATACTTAAACATCTTCAAGTTAAACGACGATTGTGGTTTTTTGTATGTCAATATCTTCATCAAATAGTTTGGGCTACAACTTAATTTAATTGTTAAAATTTTGGTAAAAAAGCTTGCTACTTTTTTCATAGATTTTCGTTGTTTTCAGGCTATTCCTACTGATTTTCTGAACCGGTTCACTTCAGGTGTTTTAGAAGAAGTTTGGATAGTTACGTTAGTTCCTCACTTAGCGTGTTAAAGTTCAAAAAATGGAATCCCATTACTTTTCACGTTTGAAGACAAGGCTCCCTCTTAATTATGTCATGTTATTTATATTAGGTTTAAATTCAAGATTGTTGAATGTCTGCATTATGATATCTAGCGATTTATCTATATTCTTATTTATGTGAATATGTGTAGTTAAAAGTAGTCTGGATAATTTGGAGTCGCGAGTTAACCTTGGCGTGTCGATGGAAGTAGACACGTAGTCTGATCCTAATTTAAAATTCTTAGCCAATTAATACGTTGTAGGTGGGTTGTTATGTCGAATTTTCTATAGTTGTTACAATAGTTTTTCTTTGATGTATCAAAGTTAGATTTACAATGTTTTACATAATTTTTTACATTTTATTATAGTTTATAAAGACAGGAGTACTGGAGTTGTGCCTCTGGAAGCAAATCATCATTTTGTAGTTGTTGTTGATGTAATCGATGTCGACGCAATTGTTGATGGATCTGCTGAGCTTGGATCTTTGCAACGAGAAGGGTTTGATTTACTTGGCAATATTGATGACAATTTTGCGGGGAAAGACTTAAGCATGTCCATGAGCTTCATTGTGTCAAATATTATTTATATATGCATATAGATGGAGATACGGTTCATCTTTATTTATGTGTATATTTCATCAACATGTTACATTTTTTCTTAGATTTGCTTGTTTTTCCTATCTGAGTTATTCTGCAGCCAAATCACAGAAAGACCATCTCTTCTTTTTTTATGTTTTTTTTTTCGTACGTTAATCATGGCATGTAATGTTTGGTAAAAGCTGCACAAATAATGAAAACAACAATTTCATACCGCGTATGTCCTTCCTCCTAGCGTTCTAATATAGCACATCATTTTTAAAAAAAATTAGGAAGAAAAAATTCGAATTTGAAGCAACGAAATTTTCATTGTCTTCATATATATCATATCAACCAAATTTATCCAATTTTAAATGACCAAATGTCGGAGATAGATTAATTTTAAACCCGTTAATTATGTAGAAAATGATAGATAAATAAGCTTATCAATTACACAATTAAATAATATGTTATTGGAATTTCTTTAGAATCCCAAACACACGTTTTTTTCTTTCTGGTGCATGGTAAAAGTTGATACATATGGATAGTATTCATGAACTTCCCATAGTTAACTCCCCTATATTAAAATTCTTATAATTAAATTTATCAAATATTTTAGGAAACCAAATATATAAAAGTGAAAGTTTATGAAACCATCATAGGTCGAAATAGATATGAATCCGTCTAAATGATTAATTCCTCGGTATCTTATAGGACTCTACCGATGCAAGTGACATATTATAAATATAATATATATATATATATATATATATATGTAAATATATATTAGTACTTCTCAATTTTAACAAATCAAATGTTATTAGAAAGCTTTCATTGCATGCACAATACATGATTTTTACCTTACTTAAATTATAAAACTAATTTTTTATAAACAAATATGATTCACGTGCGAATCACGTACGCCTTACTAGTACAACAATGGTTATGGTTGCTTATTTGGTATCGACTGCAACACAACCTTGAAAAGATAATATACATACACACACACATAGGCGGACCTATGTAGGGGCCTAAGGGGGCATTTGGGCCCTTGGTCCCATCAAAATGTGCTAATATATATGTGTATTTTAGTCAATTTTAATACAATTTCATCAAATAAAATAAATAGTTATACTGTCTAACTTGAATAAAATGGATGCATTAATGTATTATTATGCATAAGCAATAGAATAAATATTTTAGAAAATAGAAAGGATAGAAACATTATATCATAATTTTTTTTTTTTTTTATTTGGATCAATTTATTGATCTTATTAAAATTGTTATTAATTTTTTATTTTATTTATAAAATTTAGTATTGTTGAGGCTTATGGACATATTTAGAAGGCGCACGTTAAGTTTCGGGAATTTTGACACACGTTGTGTATACATGCTTTTTAAGTCGATTTAGATAAATATTTTATGATATTTGCATGTATAAATGGTCGAAATATGTAATATTCCTAGTATTAAATGTTTTAACGTGTTTGTGAGTGTTTTAAAGTAAAATAGATAAATATATGCCAAAAAGGGCATTTGGACAAAGTCTGGAGAAGAACGAGAAAAAATGGACGAAAAGGGCCAAGAAACAGTCCGGAAGAGTAACACCGGTCCTGAACCGGCTTTGAACCGGAATGGCCCTGGCCGCGTCATAAGTAGCTTTGTTTAGCCTGTGAGTATTGTGATGCGAACACGGCTGAACGACGGCGTTCGTGGGTCAGTTTACTTTAAGTTACACGTGTTTTTCTCTTAATTTGACTCTAAGTTAACACCATATGACCCGAGAATTATAAATAGAGCTTTTCAAGACTAAAGAAACACACAATCATCATCGGAGAAGTACTTGGACGCTAGATCAAAGAGCAATGAAGTGACGAGAGGACGATCGGAGATCAAGATTCGGGTTTTATTATCTCTTTTCTTTTAGTTATATTTCCAAACATGTTTGTCTACAAATTGATTTGGTTTTTTACTCTAGTTATGAGTAGCTAAATACCCTTGTGTTCTACTGTTAGAGAGTAGGTTGTTTACCAACTATGTTTTGATTACTTTTGTTTAATTATAGACGCCATTCTTAGTTGATTATCTATATGCTTTGTTCTTATTTTATAAAGTATTTGATTTGACCAATTGATTAATCTACTTGCTTAACAATTAGGCTTCAAGAGAAGGGGATTGTTAATAGGCATACGAGCATATAGCATATGTACCAATAATCGTCCGAGAGGAGTAAAGACTTGCGTAGGCATCGGCTTAGGGAACCCTTGGGAGCCTTTTATGTGATAGTTGGCTCGAGAGGGTGACTATCCTTAATTGATCAACATGTTAGCAACTTCGAGAGGAGGGCTATTTAAGGGTAGCGCCGCCTAATAACAATAAGAATTGGTTTAGAAGTCTAGAGTAATAGAGTTATCGAGCATAGAAGGTAACAACTGAAATCGAATCCCTAGAATACGTCTTTATCCATCTTATTCTACTTTGTTATTTGATTACTTATTTCCCAAGCAATTCTTCATTAATTAGTTATTTATATTGCAATTAGGTTTTAGAAATTACAAAATTCATTTACTTATTCGAAGGTCTAGATATAGTAGAGGTATTAAGATTAAGGTACTAAGCTTACTTAATACAGTCTTTGTGGATCGACCTTGTTCGCAACTAGTTACAGTAGCACCATACACTTGTGGTTTACTAGGTAAGAAAATGGTGCATCAAGTTTTTGGCGCCATTTCCGGGGACTGGGAATTGTGTTAAACTTTTATTCTGATAGATATTTCGATAATAGACTAGATATTACTTTCTGCACATTTATTTTTGGTTTTTATTTTTAATTTCGATTTTACCATGGTTTTTATGTTTTGAACAGGTAGCACATGCAAAACCATTCTAAAGGGAAAGATAAACCCATTCTTTTTTACTCGTAAATTGAAGCGACTGCTCGTAGACGTAGAACGAAGAAAGACTAGGACATGGACATGGTTGTACCACCAGAAAATGCAACCTTGGAAGACATGGTCAGACAGCTTTTCAGAGCGGTTAACACTATTCGGAGAAAGACTTAAGGTTTAATTGGATATTTGAGGCTAAACATTAACGAAAGACTTAGAATTCTTGATGAATAAGGTGAAGTGTTTCATGCAATATCACTACTATCAACATGATATAGCTTGCTGCATCTACGGGCCACTGATTGTGACAGTGTGTTCTTGTAGTTGTAAGACAAGTATACATGTAAAATATATGGTGCCTATCATCTATGATGAAGTGGAACCTTCAACTATTTATGAGGTACTAGTAAGAACTAGTTAAGCATTGATCAGCGGTTACAATTTTCTATTAGCTAAGACAACATCATAGAGATATAACCCCTATGACCAAAGATCCGAAGTATTTTATTAATATATGCCAATTTCGGGGATGACATTCTAAAAAGGAGCGGAGATTTTAATATCCCCCAAAACCAAAAATATCTGACATTCTTGTTGACGTTTTAATTAGTTTTCTAGAAAGAATTCTTTAAAGTTTATTTTATTATAAAGCTTTTCCAGTCAAATTCTTTATCCAAATGTTGAGGGTAATAAAATTTCGTGGAACAAAATATTTTTACTTAATTTTACAGGAGAAACTATCAAGGGGACCGACCTCACTCGTATCACCTGTCCGACATGAGACAGTAAGGTACAAAAGATAGGATAAATTAAAATGTATTTTAATACCATTTAGTGTACGAGTATAATTTACTTTAAGAATTACAGGTAGAATTTTAATACTAACTACAGTTAATCAATTACATGAGAAAAATATATACAAACCTAATTTATTAAATAGTATTATAAAACAACTAGATTTACATACAAAGCGTGGACAAATGTATTTATATATAATGTAGACATACATATATATACGCAAGTTATAAAGTTGGAATTTTATACATCATATACTATATTTAGTAAATTTCACATGCATGGGATTACTTACTATATTTAGTAAATTGATGTAATATTTGCATGGATGGGGTTGTGCACGGACTTGCTAGAGTTGTTCAAGTTTCATTTGCTTAACTTCTTATTGATCGCACATCGACGAAAGAGAAAATGATGGACCAATTTCATTACTATAAATTGAAGACTTGTTTACTTATTTACAAAATATAGTTATATTTATGTAACTAGTTGTCCACCCGTGCGATGCACGGCTAGAACAATTTTTTATAATAATAATAATGATAATAATGATAATACATAAAGTGTAAGATTGAGAAAGCAAAGAAATGGTATAAAAAACGTAATTATGTATGTGTAAGGAATTTAAATAATCGTTTTTTTTGTATTACACGTAATTACGAAATATTTCTGGACGCTTTTTATTCTTCTTTTTGTTCATGTGCAATATTCTTGTCTCTCATGATTGAAATCCATCCCCATTTCCATATACAATTTGTACTAAGCCAACAGAGTGAAATATGAAAATGAAGACTAACAACAGGAACACCCACCACTCCGTTAATTTCTTATTGACAAATAGAGAGATAGGGGCCTGGATCGCAATGAAGAGGGAAAGAGGGAAAGAGAGAATAATATTGCTCACTTCCATTGTTTCTCAGAGAAGAAGACGCCGCATTACTCGAAGAAAGAAGACGACAGGGCCTCTCAGACTTGTACAAAGCTCTTCCAACATTGCCCGTTGACGAAAGCAATTTTCCTCCCACACCAATGAGAGGCCAGAAGAAACAAAGAATTCTCCAATTGACAATTTTAGTGACAAAGAAACCGACTGTATGTAGTGTGTGAGGAAGTACTTTGACTTCTTCAAATGCTATATATTCTGAAATCGGTTGCGTCTAGTACTTTTAGTGACAATTTTTATTTTGAAAAACTTCCCATCTCAAAAATTATATAGTGCTTCTGAATTTGAAGCAAATATTGTGAAGAGATTGTATATACACAGATCTTTTGCCAAAATATGTACTTTTGAAAGAAGATTATCATGAGTATTGGGTTGTCCAATAAAATAAGCACCAATATTAGATAGAATAGATAAACAACTACATAATTCGAGGTTAATACAACACACTTTTCATTCTAGTTCACTGAACTTCAATTACAGATGACAAATCTTTATCAAACAAACATAACTTCTAAATTATGTTGTTACAAATATGTAAACAATGGAAGTAACAGGATATTAACAAAATTCATCTTCTAGCCACCTAAAACATGAAAATACAGATGGATAGTCCGTTAACACAGTTAAGCAAGCTGGTCAATATACTTATCAGCCACTCGAGGAAATTATGTTTAGGAGGTGGGAAACGTAAACACATTGCCCTTACTGTGCTGTGGATCAAATTCCGAATATCCTCCGTTGCCAAAATTTCATATAAGTTCGATTCTACATATTTAACTACTTCATCCTCAATCTCAAAGTGGTGAAGGTATTAATTGGCACTGATATATACATATAAACATGGTACATTTTGGTTGAACAACCAAGTTCATATACAAATACCACTTCATGCCAAGAATGAAAACACTTGTGTCCTCATTTAAAGTATAACTGGAAATCAATTTAGAACAATCCATAGTAATTGTATGTTTAAAATATCAGAATTCTTTTAGCACAATAAGTCATCACATTAAAACGCAAAAATCTTGATTCTAAGCTCAAATGAAGCTCCTTACAAAATAAATTATCAAATTATAACTAAGTGTATGTACTTCTCTCTCTCATCCTCTATATCTCATACGATTTATACATAATTATTTGTCAATCCAACACACTACCTATGAGTAAGAGTAGGATCGGGTCGGGTACCTGATAAAATACCCATCTTGTACCCACTCGTGCGATGCACGAAATATAATATATTTTTAAAATATACTCCCTTCGTTTAAAAAAGAATATCATTTTGCACACTTTGAAAAATTTCACAATAAGTGTCACTTTACCAAAAAAACTATAATTCTTCTAATATTATCTTAAACAACTATTTAATTGATTATTTCCTTATTTCACAAAACATACCAATTAAATATCAATTCTTAATTTCTCCAAAAATTATTATAATGACATTTTTTTTTAAATGGAGGGAGTATAATGTTATGATATCTAGGGAAAGAGAAATTATTGAACGAAATAATACAAATTTATCACAAATTTGCAGAAATATTTCAAATATATATTGAATCCAAACCCAGCACAAAAATATTTCACATAAATTATTGAATGAAATAAATAGACAAATAAAACAATAACTAAATTTCAATTATGCATATCGCTAAACGCCTCAAAAGAAATGTTAAATTCCTAAACCAACCTACAGTCTAATATAGTAAGTGCTACGTGTTGACACCCAAAAGTCCAGGCCTCCAAATTCCATTATTAGAGCTTGATTTGGTGCTTTTTATAGCTTAATGTTTATGATGAAATATTGTGTATGAATTAATAAAAAACATAGGGTCTGTTTGTTTGTGGTTGGCCTGATCCGTTTAGAATTGAGTCCAACCAATGATGTGTTTGGCAAATAGTTGTGCCCAATATATTATGGACAATAAAACATCAATCATCAATCCACTATCTAACTAAATCAAACATCATTCTCAATATACACTTTAATCAATATTCAATCATTCACTAACTAACTCTTACACACATCAAATCAACTTTAACACATTTTATATTATAATCACCTCACAACCCAATCTCCAACTAACCTAAACAAACACTCACTTATTTACCATAACCTCAATATTTCACTTTATTTCTCACAGCCACCCACATCCACCCACAACCATAAACAAGCAGAGCCATACATTCTTCCAAACATAATGCAAGGGTGCGCCTATATAATTTTTAATTATTCATATTCCCACATACTAAGCTAGAAGATCACCATAAAAGACATAATTTCCACGAAAACTTACAAAAGAAATGCAAATATTCTATTAAGAAACCCAACAGAAAATCACAACAGATAACACATATCATTTCATATTTTAATACTTCAACATGGTATTTATATTCAGCAACTGAATTAACAGTTTGCCCTAAAACATAAGATAGAGACGAAATTACTAACCTGCCACTACTACAATAATGGTAGGGCATATGAGTAGTTAATAACGTTGATATCCAAACTACACAGGATTCATAATTCATCAACTTTCATGATGAAAGTTATAATTTTCGTGACATCATCTTGCTTCTGCTGCCTTTGCTGGCAGCTAGTTCTTGAGTATCCATTTCATAACGGCTTTGGTAGAAATTTAATATTGATCAATTCTTTAGGTGTTATGGCAGTAGTGAAGAATGCTGCATCTTTTCTTTTTCTCCTTTATCCGATTGGCTTCTCACTCATTATGAGCACCTGTTCATTTGTGCTACTATAAAACCTTAATTTAGAATGACACATGCTTATGATTATTCATATCTCTAATGAAAGAGAAAATATGAGACCTAAAAAACATAGCCATACCCTGACATAAAAAACATACTTGATTAAATCAATAGTGGGCAATAGCCATAGTGGTGGCTGCCTCTGCTTCAACAACAGAAGAGGTTGGAACTGTTTCAAAGAGAAGTTTAATAGTTAGTTTGGGTAAATCTCCTTCATATAAGGAAGCATTTCTGGCGCTACGAAGAACTCTTCATCACCCTATAGATGTTGCACTTCTTGCAATCTCTTTGCTTTGAATTTTTTTTCCAGTTCTTCACCTTTTTGGATAAATCATCAAAGCCGTAAAAAAATCCATGGAAACCGATCTCCTAAGTACTTTAAGCACAATCTCTTGTTCATACGTCTTACATATATAATTGCACATAATTACATAAGCAAATGAAGATAAAAAAAAAAAAAAAAAAATGAATTCCAAAGGCAAAATAAGGATGATAAGGAGAAAATAACAGACAAACGCCATGAGCAGTTAGATTATTTCTTTTCTTCTCTCTCCCGAGTGGTTTAAATAAGGCGGATAGTTTTAAAATTACCCATTGCCGCCTGGAATACAGATGGAAGGATGAGGACTGAAGAAAAAAGAAAGAGAAACCAAACATAAAGGCTTTGCACTGACTTCCTCGTACCACCACCACCGCTAGACCAGCGCCACGCCGAAAGAGGGACCATCTCAAACACCATCGTTCACGATGCATTGCTGCAGATTCTTAATCGAACCCGAGGCCTTAGACAGTAGCAAAACTGCATTTTCTTCAGTTTAACCCATGTTTCTGTCAAAATAAAAACAAAATATAAAATAAATAAAAATATGACGCTTGTCACAACCGGCGGTTGTTGGAACCATCTTTATTGCTACTCAGATCGAACTCTTCATATCTACTACATATAGAATCGATAAGGAGTTTTGGAAACGGATTCTCACCATAAAATTCGGAAAAGAAAAAAACTGCCTCAATCACGATAGGAGAAGACGTATAAGAGGATTGAAAAAGAACAAATAAAAATAAAAAATCTGCCGAAATTTCTTAGATAGACACGTGTTTTTTCCTATTTCTTTGCGACTCTCTTTTAATATTAAAGGTAGATGGGATCCATTTAAATAGAAGATCCATTAGTAGTTTATTTTTAAAGTGACGTTCGGTGGTTCGGTGTGTTCAACGGTGTTTAGAGGTTCAGTGTTTTCTTTTTTGGAGTCGTTATTTTGGTGTATCTATTTTAAGGCATGTCTTCTTTAATAATTTTGTTTCTTATTTTTGTAATTTATATAAATTTAGAAATTTAATTATTTTATTAATTTATGCTAAGTAGATGTTATATAGAATGCATATTAGTAGATGTACATGACTTAGGGGACTTATATGGTTAACCGCCAATTTACTAATTTTGCTACGTGGTCAAAAATCAGCATACATATGTTAAGTATATGTGTTTTTTAATATTTATTATATTGATCATTTATGTTATTTATATAATTATAAGTAGAGATTATATTATCTAAATGTGTAAACTTTATTTTAATACTTTATTAGTAGAAGTTCATGTTATTTGTGCAACTTTGAAAAATTATATAAAATTATTTACTTAATATTTTCAAAAGATGTTATACTATATTATAATATATGATGTTAGGAGTCTGTGGATATTTTAAAATTGTTTTAGTATGTTATAGTACATGATATTAGAAGTCTATGATTAAAATTTGAGAAGTTTTTATTATATGTATGATTTATATTGAATTATACAAGATAAGGCTAGTCTTAAAGCCTAAAAATTATAGTTTTCTAAAAAGATGTGTTTTACCCTATATCATTCTAACTTCTTGTTATCATCATGAGCATAACAATAAGTTAGCTACATTACACATACGTTACTATGTTATTATGTTAAAATATTATAAATGTGATTAAATGTATAAGTATAAGTATACATGTGCACTAGTTAAACATATAAGCTTAAATTATGATAGATATAATAAGTTATGACCAATAGAAGAAGAATAAAGAAAGCTATAACATTAAAGGTCTCAAATCGACGAGTGCAGTACGAGTTGGACCGGACAACCTTGGATCTTCTCCAAAGCAATTCAATCAAAGAACATCAACATCAACCAAATGATGTCTTCATGAAAAGTGGGTAACTATGTAGCATTTATACTATCGAATTTGTATTGTGATTTATATATTCGTCTTCGGGCTTATGATTAATCTCAAGTCGTAAAATGGGCTTCTGAGTAAGGTTTTTGAGTTGTAAGATTGGCTCTTAAGTAGAATGCTTTCGAGTCGTAAGATTGGCTCTTAAGTAAAATGCTTTCAAGTTGTAAGATTGACTCTTAAGTGATCTTAACAATTTGGCTTCGAGTCGTAAGATTGACTTCCTAGTCAGACTTTTGAGTCGTAAGATTGACTCCTAAGTCACACAATATGGCTACTAATTTCCTCCAGCCACCACCGGGATTCGCGGTCACAAATGGAATGATCCACGAAGGACGTAAACAGACTCAGGAAGAGTTAGTACAGTCGCATTTGACTAATTATGATGAATGGTTAAGCCGTTTAGAGAAGCAGGCGGATAACAATATTGTGGAGTTGAATAAGAGTATAATAAGTTTTGGGAGCTGAGATGAAAGCAATGTAACATATGGGAGCTTATATGAAAGCAATGCAAATGCACATGGGTTAGATAACACAGGCATTAGGATCCCAGCATCAGAAAGGGCAGTTTCCTAGTGATAATATAGTTAGTCCAAATGAGCAGTGCAAAGCTATTTATTTGATTGAAAAAGCTAAATATGAAAGCCCAAAACCACTAGAAGCCGAAGGGTGGGTGAAAGAACAAGATCCAGAGGAGGAAGATTATCCAAGAGGATGATTACGAGCCGATAGAAAAGTGGTTTGCGAAACCAAGATCGATTTTGATCGAGGAAGGTCCCAGATATATTCCTCCTCTCCCATTTCCTCAAGCACTCTATAAAAAGAAGACTGAGCCAAATTGTACCAATAATGCTAAGCTTATTAAGGAGCTTGAAGCAAAGAAGAAGCGAGAGAAACTTAGGGTAGCTAAGCAGAACAAAGATAGCCGAACCAACTTAGAAAATGGAGTTCTATCTCCTCTTAATGATAATCCTTTCGAATTTTGTTTACTTGATACATTCTTTACTGACCTAGACCTTGTAGTTTGTGCTAGTACATCATATATGAAGTAGGAAAAACCTAAGGATAACAGTCATGATGAGGGGGTAATGAAAGAGGCGCTGAAACCACCTGATGAAAAAGTTGGTTGTATACAAAAGGAGCGAATGAAGACACACAATGGAAAAAGGGTTAAAGAAACTAAAAGTGACAAGCCCCAAAAAGAGTACCAATACAAGCACGCAACTAAGAAGAGCAACAAAAGTGAAAGATCCAAATAGTTTTTCTATCTCTTGCTCTATTGGTAATAATAACTTTCGAAATGTGTTATGTGATATGGGTCTATCATTAATTTGATGCCATTTATAACATACTCCCTCCGTTCTAAAATAGATGATGTTTTAGAAAAAAAAAAACAGAATAATTAAGAAACAAATATATTACCAATTATAGCCCCTAAAATTTATGGAGATAAGATTTAATGAAATCAAATGTGAGTGGGAGGTTGAAATGTCAAATTTTTTTTGGATTTACACAGGGGAAAAATAGAGAGAAATGGTAAAAAAAACCTAAAACATCAATTATTTTGGAAAATGATTTAGAAGCTAAAACATCATCTATTTTGGAACGGAGGGAGTATATACTATTAGGACTAGGGGCGGTAAAACAATCATTTACTACTATTCGATTGGCGTATGGTCTATACTAACTCCATTTGGAGTAGTGGAGGACGTGTTGGTTAGAGTGTCTAATTTAAGTTTCCTAGTGATTTCTTAATAGTCAATATGCAAGGGAGTGTTGATGTCCCTTTCATCTTAGGTCGTCCATTTTTGGAAACTAGCCAAGCAATTATAGATGTACCAAAGGGAGAGTTAACATTTAGTATTCAAAACAATAAGGTCACTTTCCCGATATACAATAGGTCGGGCTTAAGAGGGAAGCATAAGTGTTGTGTCGTCTATACTGTGGAACCCAATGGTAGAACTATTATAGCAAACCTGAAAAAGGGGTATCAGTCTTTAAAGGAAAATGCTCTTGAATCAGGTTGGTTGGAGTTCGGATAAAATATCTAATAAGGCGTCTAGCTGGAGAAGCTGAACCTAGCGCTAGTCGCGAGGCAACCCGATGTTTACTTTTTTTTATTTACTTTTCCGTATTTCATTTTTTTTTTTAAAATTCTGTTATTTTTTTTTTTACTTTTACGAACATTAACATAACATTGAGTGTAGGGGTGATGCAACAGGTAGGAAAAGCGGGGAAAAAGGCACAAGAAGGAAAAAATGAAGCATTGGATGATAACAACCAGTGCGACTGCGTCCACCTAACGTGCCTGCGCCAAAAGTGCCCCAAAAGTGCTTGAACAAAGTTGTAAGACCAACACGCCCGTGTTTACTCATGTCCAACGTGACCGCGTTCATATGATGCGGCCACGTTAAATTATGCGTCATTAGTCATAACATCACTGGAATGCGAACGCGACTGCATTCACCAACACGGTCGCGTCCGTTCCAGTATTAAACTTATAAGCGCAGTTTATAAGTCCACCACCACCACCTTCTCCTCAGTAGCACATTGTAAGTAAGCACCAAGATGTACCACTCTTTTCCCCACAAACATTGGCCTTCGACCAAGATTGGGGGAGGGGGTGAATCGTGGGACGTCTTGGCCACTTTTATGATTTATTATCTTCTTTATATTTTTTTGAGGGTTGTGTGTTGTTGATATTTTTGTCTTGAATAGATAAGGTTTTATGAGCCCTATTGCACTTGATTTGTTATGTTTAGTCTAGGTGGTTATTTATTTTATTTGAATTTTTAGTTATTTTTGTTGAGTCTTTGTGAGTCTAAAAACCCGAATTTGTAGTCTTGATGAGCTAGAAATGGGGTTATAGATGGTGATAAGTAAATGAAGCGTTGATTTTTGAAATAAATAGTATTTTAACACTTAGAAGAGCATGATAGGCATAATTGAGACAAAATTGAGCTTGAGCTATAAATTTATGATCAAAAGTAGCCCGTGAGATTTGAGCCTTATAGGTATTCCTATCTTTGGAGTAATTTTTCATTTTTTTCAGTCTGAATTGATTGGTCATGATCTATTTAGTCTCTAAAACATGTCTTGCGTCTTTGTAGGAATATATCAAGTACATGTTGTGACTTAGAAAATGATATTAGGCATTCTTTTCTTATAAACCTATTTTTTAGCCTTAAAAATAATCCTTTTTACCAAAACTTATAAAAATCCCTAGGTAGCCACTTTGAGCTTGAAACTTTGTTTTTCATACCCGAACACTACAAGCCTATACCTTTCTTTTAGTCTTTTTATCCCATTAATTAGAATAATTAAGTAAGAGGGAGGTGGATTGGTAGATAAATAGGGTAAATCATGAAATAGAATGGATATTTGGGATGAGTTGGTGAAAAGATACGTGGATTAGGCGAAAGAAAAGAAAGAGATGACTCATCCTAGTTGTTTTTCGTTTATTATCTAAAAAGCAAGAAAAAAAATGAGAAAATTCGAGAAAAAGGAAAAAAAAAATAGAACGTTGTAAATATATATTTTGTGTTATTTGTGAGGGTTCAATAATGAGAAAGTGCCTAAGTACGCTTATGTTTTTGGAAGACGAGTAGTCCCAATGTGGTACTCGGATAAGATAGACATGTGGAGTTTTTGGTTGAAAAGTGAACAGAAAAAGTGTTTTTGATGTGTGAAGAAGCCATATGAAGTGGTTTTCTGAAATTTGAAGAGTGAGGATTGAGTGAACGATGTTGAGGGGGTAATCGGGTTAGGAATGACTTGATTGGTCCAATAATTAGTCACTTATATCTAAATTTATCTCACCTTGCCTTAAGCCAACATTAATACAGAAATAAAGACCTTTTTTTTTATTCTTTGTCACACATGTCAAGTACGAGCTCTAATTTAGACAATAGGCAAGCATATAGTAGACGATGCATATGGTCCAATTTGAGTGTAAATTGGTCCAAGTTTTATACACTAGGAGTGTGTTTGGTTGTTCATCTCAATATGTAGGTTATTAGAACACAATGGGCTTTTGAGAAGATAAGTACACAACATAGGTTGATGAATATTGTGTTTGCTTGTAATGATTTGGTAGGTTAACTTTAATATAACCCTTGTTTTGTGGTTGGCTTATGGAATTCAACCCCCCATGGGTTCCATTCAACCGGGTTGGTGGGTTTAGAGAGACGGGCTTCTAATAAAAACAGGGCTCCCAACCTGTCAACCAAACATGTTATAGGTGGGTTAAGTCTTGCAATAAGGCCTTAACCCACCAACCAAACAGGCCCTAGAGAGATGACCGATACACTTAATTGGTGAGGATCATGTAATTTGTAAGTCTTTTGTTTCGAAAGTAGTTAAGATCTTGCCATATTATTGATGCTCAAGTTTCTAAGTTGTTGATTTTCTGAAAAAAAACTTCACAGAGACTGGAATCATCATCCAATCGCCCTAAAAAGCATGTTGCTCTTGGTTTATTTTCTTTTGTTGTTCATGGACGAGAAATGGGATAAGTTTGAGTTATTTTTATACACATTGTGTACATGCATTTTAGCTCATTTTAGATAGATATTTTATACATTTGCATGTATAAATGGTCGAAATATGTAACATTCATAGTATTGATCGTTTTAACGTGTTTATGAGAGTTTTGGAGTGAAATAGGTAAATATATCCCAAAAAGGGCATTTCGAACGAAGTCTGGAGAAGAAATGAGTAAAGAACGAGCAAAAATGAACGAAAAGGGCCAAGGAACAGTCCAGAAGAGTAAAGTCGGTCCTGAACCGGCTTTGAACTGGAACGGATGCGGTTGCGTCAAAAGTAGCTTTGTTAGCCTGTGAGCACTGGGATGCAACATGGCCGTGTCTGGCAATGCGGCCGCATCAGAAGAACGGCCACGTTGGCTGGAACAGCCGCGTTCGTGGGTCGGTTTACTTTAAGTTACGAGTGTTTTTCTCCTAATTTGACTCTAATTTAACACCACATGACCCAAGCCTTATAAATAGAGGTTTTCAAGACTAAAGAAACACACAATCATCATCGAATAAGTACTTGGAAGCTAGATTGAAGAGCAAGAAAGTGACGAAACAATGATCGGACATCAAGATTCAGGTTTTATTATCTCTTTTCTTTTAGTTATACTTCCAACAGGGCCGGGCCAATGTTTCAAGGGGCCCGGTGCGAAAAATAAAATAAGGCCCCTTAAAATATTGGTTGGGAATATTGTAAAAAAAATATAAAAGTAGCGCTAGAGAGGCAGGTGGGAAAAAATAAAATGAGGCCCATTAAAATATTGGTTGGTAATATTGTATAAAAAAACTATAAAAGTAGTGCTAGAGAGGCATCGGACTAGAGACCTCATCTAAACGCAAGAATTTCCCCTACCAAGACCAACCAAATAAAATACATCACCTGTTGATACAATTATTCATCTGTAATTGATATATAACTTCTCTATACAGGTGTATATATATATACTACTAAAAAAAAATTCGGGGGCCCTGGCCGGCAGGGGGCCCGGAGCGACAGCACCGCCTCGACCGCCCCAGGGCCGCCCCTGACTTCCAAACATGTTTGTCTACAAATTGATTTGGTTTTTTTTACTATAGTTATGAGTAGTTAAATACCCTTGTGTTCTACAGTTAGAAAGTAGGTTATTTACCAACTATGTTTTGATTACTTTTGTTTAATTCTAGATGTCGTTCTTAGTTGATTATCTATATTCTTTGTTCTTATTATATGAATTATTTGATTTGGTCAATTGATTAATTCTACTTGCTTAACAATTCGGCTTCGAGAGAAGAGGATTGTTAATAGGCATACAAGCATATAGCGTAGGTACCAATAATCGTCCGAGAGGAGTAAAGACTTGCATAGGCATCGCTTAGGGAACCCTTGGGAGCCTTTTATGTGATAGTTGGCTCGAGAGGGTGGCTATCCTTAATTGATCAACACGTTAGCAGCTTCAAGAGGAGGGCTAATTAAGAGTAGTGCCGGCTAATAACAATAAGAATTGGTTTAGAAGTATAGAATAATAGAGTAATCGAGCATAGGAGGTAATAACTGGAATCAAACCCCTAGAATACGTCTTTATCCATCCGAGTCTACTTTGTTATTTGATTACTTGTTTCCCAAACAATTCTTCATTAATTAGTTATTTATATGCACTTAGGTTTTAGAAATTACACAATTCATTTACTTATTCGGAAGTCTAGATAGAGTAGAGATATTAAGATTAGGGTACTAAACTTATATAAAATAGTCTCTATGGATCGACCTTGTTTACTAGTAGCTACAGTAGCACCGTGCACTTGCGATTTACTAGGTTAGAAAATAGTGCATTAGTCCACACTGTATATTTCCTATATATATATGTGTGTGTATATATATATATATTAGTTAATAATATAACAAAACCGCTCCAAAATAGAAATTTGAACATCCCCCCCAATTTTCATACTATTTTTGGCAGACATGTTTTGTATATCTCTTTCATCATAGATGTTATTTTGACGAAATACAATACTATTTGGAAAAAAGACCTGTTGATCATTTCTATCCCAAACAATATATAATAAAATTTGTACCGTAGAGTCACCACTCCATTTATTTATGATTTAAATTCAGCAAATAATTAGCATATAGTTAAATATGGAAACATTAACTTGATTTTAAAAAATTAGCCTAAATTACGTATGAAAAAATATGTCCCCTAATATCAGCATAAATTTAAATTACAATTTAAATTTATGAATAATTTTCTATGACGTTGTATATGTAAACACTAACAAACTTTTCTAAATTCAGCCCAAATTATACATCCAAATTATTCATCCTACTTCAAACAATATATGGAAAAATTATACACCCTTAATCAGTGCATCTTTCTCACAATTTGGAAAACTTTCTAGATTCTACGCAATCTTTCATCTTACTGCAAAAACCTGTCCAAAATCAATGTAAATTAACGGCCAATAATTCACATTAACATGTTTAGAATAAATTTCCTATTTATATGTTTGGGTTTTATACATGAATCATAAATACTCAATTGCGTGTTACATGTATATCGTCACTCATCCTTCACAAATATCTTTGTATAACATACCTGCATCTGCAATGGCCTCAAATAGTGTGAACTTTGGTCTGCGACCTGAAAAAAGATACTTAAACGTCTTGAAGTCGCCTGTGATTTTTGTGTATGTCCATATTTTCACCAAATAGTCTAATCAACGACTTAATTTAATTGTTTAAATTTTAAAGAAGAAAACTTGCTGCTTTTTTTAATAATCTTTCTTTGTTTTCAAGCTATTCCTACTAATTTAAGAAACCAGTTCACTTTGGGTTTTCAGAAGAAGTTTGGATACGTAATAGTCAGTTCCTCACCTAGCATGTTGAAGTTCAGAAGATTAAGTCCCATTACTTTTTGAAAAATGGTAGGTCAAAGTTTGTCTAATAATTGGATTAGTAATTGTGATTTTATGGGATTTTTTGTATGTGGTTGATCAGTTGTTTGAGGTTCACATATTTATGTGTGAGATATGTTTGAAGACAAGACTCCCTCCTGAGGGCGTCCCGATATTTATATCATATTAAATTTCAAAATCAATATTGTTGTTGAATGTTTATATTACGATATTTATCGATTTATGTGAATATATGTAGTTACAAGTAATCTGGATAATTTGGAGTCGGGAGTTAATCTTGGCGTGCCCATTGAAGTAGACACGCAATTTGGTCCTGATGTAAGATTTTCAACTGATCAATACGTTGTAGGAGTCTTGTTTTTTTAAATATATATATATATAGGTATTGATGTCATTTTAGCTTTCCCTCCAAAACTTTTACACCATACAATTGATAAATTTTTATTATTTTTGGTAAGTTCATAATTTTTTTTTTAAAATACAAATAACTTTTTCATTTTTAATCCGATTTTATGCATAATATACCAAATTATTCATCTTTTCACGATCTTTGATTTGACATCCATATCACATATATTATAATGAGATATTTGATTTGAATAAATGTATTTGTTGGTTAATTATTTATGCTAAACTCGATGTTTATTGTGAATTGGACTATAATATTTTGGTTTGAGTTGCAACTAAAATTACCAAAATAATTTCTTTTAAAAAAATATGAGTATTTGTTTTATAAAAATACAACTAATCAATTTATTTTAATTGATGTGAATTTTCAAATTTTTGTTATTTAAGTTATGCAGGGAGAAAAACCATTATTTAAATAATGAAAGTCCTTCTTCATATATATATATAAGTAAGTAAAATAGAGGGTATTGATGTCATTTAGCTTTCCCTTCAAAAATTTTACACCATACAATTGATAACTATTTATTATTATTGGTAAGTTCATAACTTTCTTTTATTATTTTTTAAATACAAATAACTTTTTCATTTTTAATCCAATTTTTATGCATAATATACCAAATTATTCCCCTTTTCACGATCTTCGATTTGACATCCATATCACATATATTATAATGAGATATTTTATTTGAATAAACGAATTATTTGTTGGTTAATTATTTATGCTAAACTCGATGTTTAATTGTGAATTGGACTATAATATTTTGGTTTGAGTTGCAACTAACATTACTAAAATAATTTCTTTTAGAAAAAAATTGAGTATTTTTTTATAAAAATACAACTAACCAATTTATTTTAATTGACGTGAATTTTCAATTTTTTGTTATTTAAGTTATGCAGGGAGAAAAACCATTGTTTAAATAATGAAAGTCATTCTTCATTGAATCAAAGACAAAAAGATCAATATCTACTTTATAATCAACTTATTAAATATCAAATTTGCTATATATTTTTTTATCACGAAAGTAAAGAAGCTTTGAGTATATGTATAATTATATATTAAATTTGTTATTCAAATGATTTTTAATTACCTATTTATATTTTAAAAAATGTGTATTTATTTAAAATGACTTTTCTAAGGAAATTTATCCATTGCAGCCTAAATGATGACATTTGTTACATTTTGCATTTTTTTTTAATTTTTTTCTTTTACTAAAATTTATGTTATATATTTTTACACTTTGTAAGCCAAATAATACTTTGACACACTAATTAGCATCAAATATCTTTTTTACTCTTAACAATTTAAATTACTTTGTTCGCATTAGTCAATTTCTATCTTCAATAAATAACTATTTATAAGAAATATATAACATTTATATAAATAATTTACAATACCAAATAAAATAAGAAAATAATTAAATATTTTGAAGAACTCACATAATTTAATTTGTTATTCAAATTATTAAATAACTTTTGAATTTATTTTGTTGAAATAAGAATTTATTAAATAAAAAATATTTAAGTATATTTGAAATTACCAAATAAAATGTTAAAAGTTGCAAATAAAAATCTAACCATAGAAAGAGAAAATTAAATATATATAATTAGAACTTGAAAGTTTATTTAGATAAATTAAAAAATATAAAATAAAAGCAGAGACATAAAGAAAAAAGTATTAAACTTTACATTACATATGAAATATCCAAATAAAATATCATTGTTCCTTTTATTATATATTTCATGGTTATTTTAATTATTTATAGTTAAAATTTAAAAATGATTTTATGAATAAAAAAATCAATATTATATATATATAAGCCACAGTATGTACAATTCTATAAGTAACACTTTGCAGCCTAAAATTTTAGATTGTGATTGGTAAGTTTTCACATTTGATAAGAATCAAGATTAATTTTACTTTCTAAAGTTGCAAATATCTTTTTCATTTATAATCTACTTATTATGTACTACCTCATTTTTTTTATGTTCTTTTAGCTTTTGCGATTGTTAATAATTAAATGTTCTTTTAGCCTTTTTTCCACAATTTTTCCTATACTACCTTTTTTATTATCCCTAAAAATTCTCCCATTATGTAACCTACTGGTTGAAACGCGCGTTGTCGTATACGCGTACCAAATTAATTATATCATTATCGTAATAACAATACTTAACCTCACTAACTACCCTATTAAGTAGAGTGGCAAGTAAGGGTCGATCCCACAGAGAACAGCCGATTAGTATCGATTCTAATATCAAGCAATTAGAGTTAAACATATAGAAATTTAAACAACTTAATAAAGCAATAAAAGTTGGGGGGAGTTTTTGTAATCAACTAACAACCTACTAATAACAATAAAAAATAATTAAATGAAATTTCAAATAAACAAAGACGATAGAATGATTTTTCGGTTTTTGGTTTTCAAGTAATAAAACGATCCACCCTTGATCATGCTTCCCCTTGGTCTTAGACAATTTATGCAAATATTGTTAACACCCAATTAATTGTGATTCAAGCCCTTATCTCAAGACTATTAACAAACTCTAATCGCCTTGTTGTCTCTTAATCCTAGTTAATCAAAACAAGCTCTTCGACTAACCCTATTCGATTTAACAAAATCCTCGAACAAGCTCTGTTATTCAATAATAAATGCATTAGGCACCAAGACAACAAGATAAATACGACATAAAACTCGCAAGCTCGGTTTTAGTGGTCGAACTTTATGTTATCACCAATGAACATTCATTGTTTGCTACAAATGAGTCTAAAGCACTACAATTACGGATAGCAACTCCGACTACTAGCAACACATTCGTAAATCTCCTAAAGGGTGATCAATCCAATAATCAATTCATAAATTTGACTCAATAACAACAAATAACATAAAACACTTAAATACACAATCCAATCGGTAATATTAACCTCAATAATCACATAAATGTCTTCGACTCAAGGTTCCACACTGATCAAAGGTGAATTCAAAGGATGCTAGCCACCAATATTAACTATTACAAAGATAAAACAAGTAACAATCAAGGAAACCATGAAAATAGAATAGAAGGAACCAAAATGTTGGATTGATGATCTTGATCTTCAACCCACTTCCACTTCCTTGCTCCCTAAGGTTGATGGTGGCTAAAAGGTGGCTGATGTGTTCCAAGATAGGTCATTTTCAAATTGGAGGTTATATATATAGAGGAGAAAGTGCTAGCACCAAGTTAGGCAAAAACGTGTTTAGGTTTTTAAAACAGGGGGTCCCGCCGCGACCGTGGCACACAATTGGCGGCGGGCGCTGTGAAAAACAAGGGTTTGGGCCCAATTTGGAGCCGCGGCCGTGGCCCAGACTTTGCCTCGGCCGTGGTCTGGTTGGGATGGATTTTACCTCTCTTCTAGACCTTTTTGCCATAGGCGTGACAATCCTGGTCGCGGCCTTGGTCTGGGAACGCCACGGGTGTGGCTTAATATTGCCTCGGTTGTGGTCTGTTGAGTGAAATTTGGCCATCTTCTGGACAACTTACCACGGCCGTGGGTTAGTCAGCCTCGGCCGTGACTTGAGCCACGAGCGTGGCATCAACAACTCGGGCAAGGTCTCATTTTTTTCTTCTTTTCTTTTCCCTTTGAGCTCGAATTGTCAATTTGAGATCTTCGAACCTGTGTTTCGGCCTTAATTCACCTGTTTTGACATGGGAAGGAACTAAACACATCAAATTTCCCTATGAGAAATAAATGCAAAAAAGACACGTGAATATGCACACAAAAGTCCATAAAAAGACACTTAAATTGACCTAAAAGTGTGTGCACAACCATGTGTACCAAATCTCCGCAAACTTAGACCTTTGTTCATCCCGAAAAAATAAAGAAAAAGAAGTAGGACACGTGTTAGGGCAGATTTAAGTGGAAAATTCGGTTTCAGAAGAACTTTTCAAAAGTTAGGCAATCATGATAACATTGAGCATATGAGATAGAGCCATATCAACTACTTCCAAAACTTAACACTCTCAACTTGAGATCCTCACCAGGTGAGTGTATCTCTCGACTCTCAAGTGTATCAAATGTGGTAGTGTATACACTCACATTGAAATGCATAAAATGCCTACCATAGGCTTGTCAATCATCTAAACTTCGACGTATATTGGACATGTGTGACAAGGAATCAAAAAGGTCTTTAAAGGGTTGTAATGTTGTCTTGGGGTAAGGTGAGAAGATTTTGGGTATAAGTGACTATAAAATGGACTAAATGAGCTAGCTACTCTCGTCTACCCCTCAAACAACAATCACTCTACCTCACTTTCTCACTTCCCAATCAAACCGATCATAAAATGCGACTTCTTCACCTTACTACAAACTCACAATCTAAATACTTCTTTTTCAATTCTCCCTTAGGTGTATTTTCTTTTGAATTTTTCAACTTTGAGAACATCGGTAAGAAAGCATTTACATTACTAGTCCTCCAAATCAAAAGCAACAACTAACTATATACAGCCAACTCTTTCTTTTGTTTTCTGATATTTTCGACCTTTTTATTTTTATTTTTCTTTTAAAAAATATTTACAAACATTGGAGAAAACTAATGTTCTCGATTCTTGCATATTTATGTAGATTTCCTTTCATCCTTCAATATAATTCCACTAGTCTACCCGAATTGACCCCAAAGATTACCCGACTACCTTCTAACCGCCTCCCTCATACTCATGTAGTCCAATTAGGTTCAAAGGCTAATTGAAACGGGTTTGGCTTGTAGAGTTGGACTATCAAACGAGAGGCTAAAAGCTCAAGGGGTTAACTAGGCTCAATTTTCAAACTTTTGGTGAAAAAGGGTGTATTTTCAAGTTTAGAAATAGGCACAAGTCAAGAATTGCCTAAGATCATTTTCAATGTCTCACAATGCACTGACTTATTCAAAATGGAGAATCAAGGCAAGTTCTAGAGACAACTAGATGCACTCAATGAATTTCACGCCGGAAGAAAGTTTAAATTACCCAAAAATGGGAGTATCTTTTAAGGCTAAAAAACTCACTAGGCAACAATTTGATCAAAAGTTTTGAATGAAAGCTCAATTTCGTCTCAAAGCCTATCATGCTCTACCATGAGCCAATATTACAAATTTTGATCAAAAAAAATTTCATCATTAACCGTTTTCCACATCTCTCATTCTTATCACACCCATTTTCGAGCACTTTGGCATTTCGTTGACCAACTTCAAGGCTATATCCGAGTCGTTCCTTATAGGTTGGGAGGATTTAGCCAACATGAGGGTTGCTGCTTTGGGCAACAAGACGGAGTCTCTGTTCCCTACGTAATCCAAAATGTAGGGCCAATGCTACGCCTTCCCAACCCAGACCTCACCCACATCAGAGACCTCAGATCCACGGATAATCTGGCCTTGAGCTCCGATGCACACCGGGCAGCCTCAAGGGAACCAAGTGCCCTTGAGTCCGAAAATACCAAAGAGGCCAGGTATCAGAACCTGCAATAGAAGGGGTTGTGATAATATCCCCGTTGAAGACCGGATCGTACTACTTTGGCTCTTTCTTTCTTTTCGCTGTCAGCTCCTTCACCGTCCTCTCAAAAGACTCGATCAGAACCTCCTTGTATCTTCTATCGGTCCTGTTGAGAATGGACCATAGGATACTAAGTTCAGACATCCTTGCTGCACCCGTCTCTTTCCTCCTAAACAGTGTCAACACCAGGAGCTTTTGTAAGACTTTCACGACTGGACTTCTAATCCAGCTTGTTTTCGAGCTCTTCGAATCAAAAGCTTGCGGTTCAACCAAGTCGGGGGCAACAGTGATTCGCCCCCAGAATCGTCCGACGTCGAACTCGTCTGTCTTCTCTATGTCTGTGGTGGAGGGGTCTTCCTTGAACCCATAAATCCGCCTCACCGCCGATATATTGAGCGTCTTCTTTTCGTTCATCAGATGGAACGAAATGTTGTTGGTTCTATTACCATATTTCTCAGAGTTGGCTCTGACCGAGAGTGTGTTGAAGAACTCAAGGACAAATCTTTGATAGGTGGGTCGTGGAGTGAACAGTGTAATGAGGCCTGACGCTCTCAGAAACTCATCTATATTGTCCTTGATCCCCATGGTAGTTAAGCACTCAGCTTTGAAGTAGCGGTTGGCAGCTATCTGGCATTTCAACAGTCTAGCAAATTTGTTTTGGTGATCGGGTTCTTTCAACACTATGCCGAAGTGTCGACTATCCGTAGTCGGCCCTATGCACATTGGAACCTCCGGGATTTCGATCTCAGGCTCGTCTGGGATGGGTTCCCGAATCACCAATTTGCCCTTGCCCTTGCTTATACTTGTTGTGTCTTTAATTGTGGTGGCACTTTTGCCAGTAGGTTTCTTAGATGTCTTCTTGGATGGTCCCATTTGGCCTATAAAGAACAATCATACACATTTAAATTCCGAGTTTGACAAAATTAATCAATCATTGTGCAACTAATGTCAAACTTCATCACCAATCAACAAACCAAGTTCAATTGAAAAATCAAATAAAAATCAAGTTCAGTATACCAATTACTTGCATTCAATCAACAAGTACTTAACGAATGTACTCACAAAATGGATAATTCAATCAACTTGACACAATTTGTACATATGTCAAACATTTACAATTACTATCCTATTGCAACTAGAATTGATCAATACTCAACAAATAATGGTCAAATTTCCTTATTACAAAACAAGAGTCTAAAATCGTCTAGTTTTCACCACAATTTTAACCAATCGACCTAAGAATTAAGCATGTCAATCAAAGCAAACTACAAAAGAATATCAATAAGGAAATGCATGCCATGTGTTCGGTGATATGCCAAACCAATTCACCAAACTTAAAGCTTCTCACCCTAATCATCATCCCACAATAATTAACATGTAAATACAAGAGCTATCACAATAAATTGAGTCTTAGAATGCATAAAACAAATCAATATTGGATAAAAAAATCACAACACTAGGTTCGTGAATAACCAACATCAATATAATAGCTATTCTAATACAAAATTCGTCCCCAATCTAACAACAAAGTCCATAAGAAGTAATAAAAGACTAAGGGATAGGGATAGCCGTACTTACCGGTCGGATTTAATTGAAAATCTTGAAGTTCGCTTTTTCGCGTCCTTTTTCGACCCGACTCCAAATTTGCTCCAAATCCGAAATTACTCAGATAGAAGTGTCTGTGGTGATGTGGGTGAGTGATTGTGTGAGTTTGAGTGACTTTGATTGAGTAAAATTGGTGGATTTGAGTGTATGTGTGTGTGTGCTGCTACGCAAATTCACGAAGAGGGGAGGAGAAAATGCCCTACCTCGCCCGCGTCAAGTATTTATACCTGGTGAATCGCCGCGGCCGTGGCGATCTGTGTGCTGCAGTCGTGGCGTGCGTTATCCTTCACCGCGAGCGTGGCGTGGATTTTCTGCGGCCGAGGGATTTTTTCCAGTGGGTTTGAGGATTTTAAGGGTGATTGGCCTCGGTCGTGGTCTGGGAACGCCACGGGCGTGGCTCATCTGCGCCGCGGTCGAGGTCTTCCCTTGCCGCGGCTGAGGCATTTTGTCCAGTGAACTTGGTATTTTTCCACTTCTTTGGCCACAGACGAGGCATGAGGTCCACCACGGGCGTGGGTTATCTCACCATGGCCATGGCATTTTGTCTAGTGGATTCTGAGCATTTCTGATCATCTTCACCACGGGCATGGCATGAATGTGCCTCGGGCTGGCATAACTTTGCCTCGGGTGTGGCATGTGACCACCACCGTCGTGGTATCTCATCCAGGATGTTATTATACTTTTCTTCGTTGGAGGCCCGCGGGCGAGGCGTAGTTGACCTCGGCCGTGGTGATTTCTCTAGTGTAAATCCTCCATTTTGGACTCCTTCACCCCCATTTCACACTATCTCCTTGAATGACTTTTTTGTTACCTACACACATTTAAACAAAACAAATCAAAACATTATGATAATAGTAAAACTACTACTAAACTACGAATTCAAAATGCAAAAACAAGTAATCGCCTTGTTGCCTCCCGACAAGCGCCTTTGTTTAACGTCATTAGCACATGGAGGCTCATCTAGTCCACCAAACGATCCTCCACATGCTCCTCTTCTCCGGATGTGCCTTGGAAATGCTCTAGATATGGCTTGAGAAGATGCCCGTTGACTTTGAAATTTTTTCCGGTTTTGCCACTTTCAATCTCGATGGCGCCATGATCAAACACCTTAGTGACAACAAAAGGTCCTATCCACCTTGAAGGGAGTTTGCCCGGGAATAACTTCAATTAGGAGTGATATAACAGCACTTTCTCTCGAACCACAAAAGTTTTCTGGGTGATCCTCGAGTCATGGAAAGCCTTTGTTTTCTCCTTGTAAATCATGGCATTTTCAAAGGCTTCATTTCGGATTTCCTCAAGCTCTTGTAATTGGAGCTTTCGGTGTACACCGGCATCATCGAGGTTCATATTGCATATCCGGACAACCCATTAGGCTTTGTGTTCAAGTTCGACCAAGAGTTGGCATGACTTTCCACAAATAAGTCGATAGGGAGACATACCAATTGGAGTTTTATAGGCGGTCCTATACGCCCATAGTGCATCATTGAGCCTCAAACTCCAATCCTAATTTCCCGATTTGAAGTTTCGGCTTACCCATTAGTTTGTGGGTGATAGGGTGTTGAAACCTTGTGCAAAACAGCATATTTCTTCGGTAATGCATCGATTGTTCGGTTGCAAAAATGTGTGCCTCTATCACTTATAATGGCTCTTGGAATCCCGAACCGAGCAAAAATGTTGGATTTAACGAACTCGTCCACAACCTTGGAGTCATTTGTTCGGGTTGCTTTCGCCTCCACCCACTTGGAAACATAATCGATGACAAGCAAAATGTACAAGTTCCCATAAGACGAAGGGAACGGTCCCGTGAAGTCCATACCCCAAACATAAAAAATCTCACAAAGTACAATCGAGTTTTGGGGCATTTGGTTTCTTTGAGAAATATTACTCGTCTTTTGGCAATTGAGGCATGATTTGCAAAAGGTGTGTGCATCTTTGAACAATGATGGCCGAAAGAAACCACTCTCTAGGACCTTGTGTGCAGTCCTCTTTGAACCGAAATGCCCGCCACAAGCGTAAGAGTGGCAAAAAGTAAGTACAGGGTGGAGTTTAGACTCCGGGACACATCTCCGAATAACTTAGTCGGATCCGTGCTTCCACCAAGTATGGACCATCCCACACGTAATGTTTGGCATCACTCCTTAACTTGTCTCTTTGAGCTTTAGTCATCCCAGCAGGAAATACCTTAGCAACAAGGTAATTCACCAAATCTGCATACCACGGTGTTACAGCATCAGAGGCTACAAACAACTGTTCATCGGGAAAGCTCTCTCTCAAGGGCATTTCATTCTCCTCTTGTGTCAATCGGGTTAAGTGATCAGCCACCGAATTCTCCTTCCTTTTCTTATCTTTGATTTCTAAATCAAATTCTTGAAGTAGCAAAATCCATCTTATGAGTCTTGGTTTAGCTTCCTTCTTTGATAATAGAAATCGAAAAGCTACATGGTCAGAAAAAATGACAATTTTAGTATCAAGCAAATATGATCTCTAAAGCAAAAACTATAGCCAAAAGTTCTTTTCTTGTGGTAGTATAGTTTGCTGATGTCGGATTTAGGGTCCTTAAGGTATAGTAGATCACATGAGCCACTTTTCCTTTCCGTTACCCCAAGACAGCTCCCACGGCATAGTCACTAGCATCGCACATTATCTCAAACGGTAGTGTCCAATCCGGTGGTTGGATAATGGGAGGTGATGTAAGGGCCTTCTTAAGCTGACCAAAGGCAATCTTGCAATCAGTTGACATCTCAAATTCAACATCCTTTTGCAGTAGCCTACATAGAGGGGCTGAAGTCTTTGAAAAATCCTTGATAAATCGCCTGTAGAAACCTACTTGGCCAATAAACGATCGCACTTCCCGCACGGTTGCGGGGTAAGGCAAGGCAGTAATAAGATCAACTTTAGATTTATCTACTTCAATGCCCTTTGATGAAATGATATGCCCAAGAACTATGCTTTGTTCAACCATAAAATGGCATTTTTTCCCAATTCAACACAAGATTCGTTTCCATGCATCTTTTTAAGATTTTAACAAGATTATCAAAATATTTTTAAAAAGACTCACCATACACGCTAAAATCGTCCATAAAGACCTCAATAATATGCCCAACATATTCAGAAAAGATACTGACCATGCATCTTTGAAAAGTGGTCGGGGCGTTGCATAGCCCAAATGGCATCCTTCTCCATGCAAAAGTGTCGAAGGGACATGTAAAGGTGGTATTTTCTTGGTCTTCAGGTGCAATGGCTATTTGGAAATACCCGGAGTGCCCATCCAAGAAGTAATATAATGAATGTCCAGCCAATCTTTCTAGCATTTGGTCAATGAATAGCAAGGGGAAGTGATATTTGCGGGTCATGGTGTTCAACTTGCGGTAATCTATGCACACCCTCCACCCGGTTTGCAAATGGGTGGGAACCAATTCCCCATCTTTATTCTCCGCTACCGTCACTCCTGGCTTTTTGGGCACGACTTGTGTTGGGTTCACATACTTGTTATCCGATATAGGGTAGATAATCCCAACATCGAGTAGCTTGATGACTTCCTTCTTCACCACCTCCATCATAGGTGGGTTAAGTCTCCTTTGTGGTTCCCGACTTGGTTTTGAATCCTCATCAAGTAGAATGTAGTGCATACAAAGAGTCGGACTAATGCCTTTGATGTCGGCAATAGTCCAACTAATTGCTCCCTTGTGTTCTCTAAGGACCTCTATCAAAGATGCTTCTTGGTTTGGAGACAACTTGGATGAGATGATCACTGGTACTGTCTCATTCGCTCCTAGGTAAGCATACTTCAACTGGTCGGGAAAAGACTTGAGCTCAAGGGTCGAGGTCTCCTCCGTAGAAGGTAACATCTTCTTGTGTTTATCCGGCAATGGAATGAACTTTTGCTCATATCTTGGTAGAGATGGCTTAGGTACATGCATGTGTGCCACTGTTTCCACCAATGCCTCATTAGTCTCCCCAACCTCTTCTTTTTCCTTCTCTAAATGAGTGGTGAGTGCAACTTGCATTGGGTCCCTACATGACAACTCAAACAACTCTTCCACAAATGGATCAATAACTTAAATGGAAAACACGGAATGAACATCCTCCGGGGAACCGCATTGCATGAAAGATATTGTAATTAACAATTCGACCATCAAACTCCATCATGAGGGTACCCTCACGAACATCGATCTTGGTTTGGGAAGTGTTTAGAAATGGTCTTCCCAACAAGATCAATGTGGATATTGATGAATCTCCTTGCATGTCCAACACATGGAAATCAACAGGGAACACGAGTTCGTCAATTTCAACTAGCACGTCCTCGATCACCCGCCGGGGCACGAAGTGCTTCGGTCAACTAGTTGAATGATGACTCTTGTTTCCTTGAGTGGCCCCAAATTTAAAGAATGAAAAATTGAGCATGGCATAACATTAATTGAAGCTCCTAAGTTGAGCATTGCAGTTTTAATTTTACAGTTACCTATCTTGCATGGGATTACGAACATTCTGGGATCTTTACACCTCGGTGGAAGTCTCTCTTCGAAGATTGCGGATACACTCTCTCCCATGATCACTTTTTCATTCCCCTTTAGCTTCCTCTTGTTAGTACACAAGTCCTTGAGTAACTTAGCATATCTCGGGATTTGCTTTACGGCACCAATCAAAGGGATGTTTATCTCCACCTTCCGAAATACTTCAAGAATTTCTCGATCCTTATTTCTATCCACCACCCTCTTGATTTGACTTGGGAAGGGAAGTGGTGGAATAGGAATAGGGATCGAATTGTGAAGTCTTGGATTTTCAGGGGTCGCGGCCGTGGTGAATGCTCCAGAATGTTGCTCTGTTTCTTGCTGCAAGAGGCCACGACCGTGGCACTCAGTGGCCGCGACCGAGGTGTGCACCGCGGACAAGGTTCCCCTTGAATTGCTCAAGTTGGCTACGGTCGAGGCCCTTTTGTGCCTCGTACGTGGCCTATTTTTCAGTAAATTTTCCCTGATTTTCAACTTCCTCTTCACCCCAAAGAGATGACCGGGCTTGTTAGGCTCTTCAAGCACCACCCCACTCCTTAGGGTGATTGCACTGACATTTTTCGGATTGATATCCGACTGTGCAGGGAGCTTACCACTCTGTGCATTTTCTAATCGAGACACTAAAGAGATAATTTGACTAACTTGTGTCTCGAGATTTTGAAATCTCGATTGGGACTCTTTCTGAAATTGGATTGTACTAGTGGCCAAGCTCTCCACAATTCCTGCCAATGACGGCTCTGAAGATGACGATTCTGTGGGTTGCTTCTGTTGATACATCCCCTTGGGGTAAGGGGCTCGGTTTTGCCCACCTTGTTCACTTTGTTGGCCACCTTGGTAACCATATCTAAGGTTTGGATGATCTCCCCAACCGGGATTGTAACTTTAAGAATAAGGATCATACCTTCTTCCCCCATTGAAGCTACCAACGGCGTTTGCACGAGCTCCGATCTCTTCATCCAAGATTGGGCATGTCTCGGTATTATGGTCGGTGGTTTGGCAAATCCTACACAGCTTAGGGGCTTGAGTGTTACCCGAGGTCACCTTCTTGACCAAGTTAGTAAGTTGCTCCAGTTTCTCATCAATGGTCGAATCACGTACCTCCCTAACAGTCCTTGTTGGCTCACGACACCCAAATTGTTGGGTATTTGCAGCCATATTGGTAATTAATGAACGAACGGCTATTGGAGTCTTGACAACCAATGCTCCTCCACTTGCCGAGTCGATCATGTTTCGGTCGGTCAAGGACAGACCTTCATAGAAGTACTGTATAAGAAGCTGATCCGTGATCTGGTGTTGTGGGCAACTAGAAACTAACTTATTAAATCTTTCCCGATACTCGTATAATGTCTCTCCTTGACATTGTCGAATACCACTAATTTGCTTCTGAATATTTGTGGCCCGAGAGGCCGGAAAGTACTTCTCAAGGAATTGTCTCTCCATTTGTTCCCATGTTGTAACGGAAGCCGGCGGGACGTAGCATAACCAATCTTTGGCTAGATCTTTCAAAGAAAAGGGGAATGCCCTTAAATTTATTTGCTCCTCCGTCACCTTTGTAGGCTTCATACTTGAACATACAATATGAAACTCCTTGAGATGCTTATGTGGATCCTCTCACGAAAGACCATGGAAAGACGTTAGCAAGTGTATAAGACCCGACTTCAACTCAAAAATTGTATCATGTTTAAACACGGGGAAAGTAATACATAGGGGTTGCTGTGTGACCCTCGTATTTGCTAACTCCTTCATAGTCCTCTCAGGTACCCTTTCATTCTCCATTTCTTTCCTCGATTCTTTTTCAGGTGCAAGATATAATCCTTCAAATTCTCCCATGATTTGCTCAAATAACTGGGCTCGCCTCCTCAAAACTCGCTCACGCTCAACAATATCTGGTTCAAATAATAGCCTTTTCTCTCCTTGTGAGCGCGTGAACATCCACCAATATGCAACAAGCAAGAAAATTATAGTAAGTATCAAGGTTACAAAAAAATAAACAACTATATATAAAACTAAAAATAGTGCTTGAATACTAAAACCAACACTAATCAATATCGTTCCCCGGCAACGGCGCCAAAATTTGGTTGAAACGCGCATCGTCGTATACGCATACCAAATTAATTATATCATTATTGTAATAACAATACTTAACCTCACTAACTATCCTACTAAGTAGAGTGGCAAGTAAGGGTCGATCCCACAGAGAACGGCCGATTAGTATGATTCTAATATCAAGCAATTAGAGTTCAATATATAGAAATTTAAACAACTTAGAAAAGCAATAAAAGTTTGGGGGAGTTTTAATAATCAACTAACAACCTTCTAATAACAATAAAAAACAATTAAAAGAAATTTAAAATAAACAAAGACGATAGAATGATTTTTCGGTTTTGGTTTTTAAGTAATAAAACGATCCACCCTTGATCATGCTTCCCCTTGCTCTTAGACAATTTATGTAACGATTGTTAATAACCGATTAATTATGATTCAAGCCCTTATCTGAAGACTATTAACAAGCTCTAATAGCATTGTTGTCTCTTAATCCTAGTTAATCAAAACAAGCTCTTCGACTAACCTTATTCGATTTAACCAAATCCTCGAACAAGCTCTCTTAGATTCGATAATCAGATGCATTAGGCACCAAGATAACGAAATAAAAACAACATAAAACTCGCAAGCTCGGTGGTAGGAGCGGATTAGTCGCGTATTGCTTACCACATTAAATTAAGTACAAATATATAGACATATAGATGAATATTTGTATATATTTATATTAAGCCTTAACCTAAAACTCTAACTAGTAGAGCGATAAGTAAGGGTCGATCCCACGAGGAACGGTTGAACAATATTGTCTTAATATGTCAAGCAATTGTATAATTCAAACAAGAATAAAAGCTAACAAGGAAAGCAATAAAGGTTGGGGAGGGGTTTGTTTGTCAAGCTATAAACTATCAATAACTATTAGGAACAACTATTTAGCTATGATCAACTAAGCTAAGGTTCAATTAACAAAAGATGGCAAGATAGATAAATCGATTTTTGGATTTTTGGAATATGATTAAAGTATCTACCCTTGATCGAGTATCCCTTTGGTTCCAACGAATTACACAACTATTGTTGATACCCAATTGAAAACATTTCAAGTCCTTATTTCACGACTACTAACAAGCTTTAGGAACCGTATTATCTCTTAATTATGGCTAATCGAAATAAGCTCTTCGACTAGCCCTATCCAATTAAACCAAAATGTCGAATAAGCTCTCTTCAATTGGCAATCGAATGATAAAAGCTCCAAGATAACGAAACAGATTTGACATAAACCTCGAAAGCTCGGGTTTAGAGGTCGAACTCTGCACTATCACTAACGAAACCACTCGTTGTTTGCTACTAGGGAATCGAAAATCCTACAATTACGGATAGTAATTTCCAATTCTAGCAACACATTCAAACACTTCCTAAAGGTTGATCAAGCCAAGAAAAAACATACAAATATGAGTTAATAACAGTAAATAGTGTAGAACACTTGAAATTGTAATCAAATGGTAACATCAACTAGCAATGATCATGTAAACATTGTCACTCAAAGTTTTACATTTGATCAAGGGTAGAAATAAGGGTGCTACTCACCCATGGAAGCTAAAATAAACAGAAAATAAGTAGAAAAATAAAGAAACATGATACTGAGATGGATGAAACCAAAGATGTCAATTGGAGAAGATGATCCTTCAATCTCTTGCCCAATCTTCCTTCCTTGGTGGCTTGGGTGGATAAAAAATGGCTGAAAAGTGTGTTATTCAATGTCCCAAGATAGGTTAATTATCTCGGCCGAGATTGGGTTTCATCTCGGCCGAGATCTTCATCTCTTTGAATCTCTAATTTTCCCTGGAGAGGTATCTCAGCCGAGATTCCATACCCGTCTCGGCCGAGATCTTCAATCTCTCAAAACTCCAGGATTTCCCTGGAGAGGTATCTCGGCCGAGATCGACCCCTTAGCCTTGTCCCTTGTTTCTTCGACTGATCCCTCGACTCCACGATCGTTTGATGTTCTTTTTTTATTCTTTTGCACCAGTCTTAACAAAAAAACAACACAAACACATTATTTTGCCCATGAGAATACAAAAGCACTAAATACACGTGATTATGCACATTATTGACACTAAAATGACACTAAAAATGCCCTAAAGTGCATGCACGGGACACGTGTACCACTCGGTTTTAGTGGCCGAACTTTATGTTATCACCAATGAACATTCATTGTTTGCTACAAATGAGTCTAAAGCACTATAATTATGGATAGCAACCCCGACTACTAGCAACACATTCATAAATCTCCTAAAGAGTGATCAATCCAATAATCAATTCATAAATGTGACTCAATAACATCAAATAACATAAAACACTTAAATACATAATCCAATCAGTAATATAAATCGTAATAATCACATAAATGTCTTCGACTCAAGGTTCCACATTGATCAAAGATGAATTAAAAGGGTGCTAGCGACCCATATTAACTATTACAAAGATAAAACAAGTAACAATCAAGGAAGACATGAAAATAGAATAGAAGGAACCAAAATGTTGGATTGATGATCTTGATCTTCAACCCACTTCCACTTCCTTGCTCCCTAAGGTTGATGGTGGCTAAAAGGTGGCTGAAAATGTGTTCCAAGATAGGTTATTTCGAATTGGAGATTATATATATAGAGGAGAAAGTGATGGCACAAAGTTAGGCAAAAACGTGTTTGGGTTTTTAAAACAGGCGGCCCCACCGCGGCCGTGGCACACAATTGGCCGCAGGCGCGGTGAAAAACAAGGGTTTGGGCCCAATTTGAGGTCGCGGCCGCAGCCCAATCTTTGCCTCGGCCATGGTCTGGTTGGGCTGGATTTTACCTCTCTTCTGGACCTTTTTGCCACAGGCGTGGCCAATCCTGGTCGAGGCCGTGGTCTGGGAACGCCACGGGCGTGGCTTGTTATTGCCTCGGCCACGGTCTGTTGAGTGAAATTTGGTCATCTTCTGGACAACTTACCACAGTCGTGGACTAGTCAGCCTCGGCCGTGACTTGAGCCACGGGCGTGGCATCAACAACTCGGGTAAGGTCTCGTTTTTTCCTTGTTTTCTTTTCCCTTTGAGCTCGAATTGTCAGTTTGAGATCTTCAAACTTGTTTTTCGGTTTTAATTCACCTGTTTTGACATGGGAACGAACTAAACACGTTAAATTGCCCAGTGAGAAATAAACACACAAAGCACACGTGAATATGCACACAAAAGTCCGTAAAAAGACACTTAAATTGACCTAAAAGTGTGTGCACGACCACGTGTAGGTCCTACCATGTAATTAGATAAAATAGTAAGGAAATATGGAGAAAATTAAGGGATTTAAGGGGAGAGAGAAAAATCTAGAAAGGGGCTCATTTGTCTACTCGCCATACTCCTTAATTTTTTTATCCAAGTTTGAAAGATATCTAAAAAAACGAAGGTAGTATACTATATCAAATTAATCATCTTTTGACGATGTTTGATTTGACATTCATATGATATATATATATATATATATATATATATATATATATATATATATATGGGGGTAATGTTTTAATGGTTACTTCCATTTTATAACCATGAATGGTGACCTAATATTAGCCCTTAGATAAAAAATCAAAGGATCGGATTGATTGAGTAGTTGGATCATGCATTTAATTCACCTAAAAATAATACAACACATTTAATGATGAGAAAATTGACAACCTGATGACATGTAGGTAACATTGATGATGTGTCCTTTTTTTATTTATTTTTAATTAAATTGTAAGAAAGGTGAAATTAAACATTCTATGTCTTTTTTCGTCATTATAGTAGGGATTATTGATATTCGAACCATATTAAATGTACTATATGCATCTTGATGAGAATCATTAAATATCACAATTACTATTTCACTTTACCCACTAATTTAAAATATGTAAATGTTCAATTTAACTTTTCATTAATAATAGCTATGTAATTAATACACCTTATAATTACTATTTTTCTTTAGTAAAGTCAGATGCATTGTTTATTTATTTGTGTAATAGGCGGCACTCTTTCTTGGTATGCACAACTGCTACTTTTTTCTATTAATTATATTTTTTTTCTTTTATTATTCATTTATTTTATTTTATTGGGAGTATAGGCGGTCTTTTGCTTTGTATGCCTTGTACTCGTGATCATGAATGCATTTAGGTCACTTTAAGTGTCGTTTTAATGATATTTTCATGCATATTTGATCGTGTATCGTGCATATTTGTGTTATTGGGCAATTTAACGTGTTTAGTTCGTTTTCATGTCAACACGGGTGAATTAAGGCCGAAAAAAAGGTTCGAAGATCTCAAGTTGACAATTCGAGCTCAAAAGGAAAAGAAAATAAGGAAAAAGATTGCCAAAATTCAGTCTTCAGCGCCTCGGCCAAGGCGAATTTCATGCCACGGCCATGGCGAAGGATCTAGAAAATGGGGTAAAATTCAGCCCAACCAGACCTCGGCCGTGGCGGTTGAAGACCTCGGTCGTGGACCCAAATTGGGCCCAAACCCTTATTTTTTCACCACGCCCGCGGCCAATTGTGCGCCATGGCCACGGCGAGACTCCCTGTTTAAAAATTCAAACACGTTTTTGCCCAAATTGGAGCCCAACACTTTCTCCTCTATATATATATATGGTCATTTTCGATTTTAACCTAACTTTGAACCCATCCCCCACACATATTCAGCCACCATTCCCCATTGGAAGCAAAGGATTGGAAGGGGATTGAAGATCAAGATCAATCAATCCTATCTTTTGGTTCCTTCTATCTTATTTTCATGTTTTCTTTGATTTTCTCTTGCTTTATCTTTGTAATAGTTGTAATGGGTGGGTAGCACCCTAGAATTCACTCTTGATCATTAGTTGAACCTTGAGTTTAAGACATTTATGTAATTATTGCGGTTAATATTATCGATTGGATTATGCTTTGTGAATGTTCTATGTTATTTGGGATTGTTGATTAACACTTATGAATTGAATTGTGGTTTGATCACCCATTTGGATATTTGTTTGTGTGTTGCTAGAATTGAAAATTACTATCCGTAATTGTAGGATTTCTGATTCCCGTGTAGCAAACAATAGATTTATTTTATTGGGGATAACATAGAGTTCGACCTCTAGAGCCGAACTTACGAGTTTTATGTCGAATCTACTCTGTTGTCTTAATTCTTAATGCACTCGACTATTAATTCTTAAAGAGCTTGTTTTAGGATTTGATAAGTTGGGTAGGATTAATTGAAGAGCTTATTTTGATTAATCATACTTAAGAGACAACAAGATTGGTAGAGCTTGTTATCAATCTTGGAGTAGGAGTTCTAAAGCTAACTAATTGGGTATTAACAATAGTTGCATAAATCGTCCAAGACCAAGGTGAAACATGATCAAGAGTGAATCATTTTATTATTTGAAAACCAAAAACCGAAAAAAAAAATCATTCTATTTGTCTTTGTTTATTTGAATTGTTAAATTGCTAAATATTCTTAGAGTATTTGTTATTTAGTTTGCTTAATAGAAATTTAGGTGCTAGTTGTTATTTCATTAACCCCCCCCCCCCCCCTCCCCAACTTCTTTATTGTTTTTCTAGCTTATTTACATTATATTTCTTGATCATAATAGCTTAATACATAAAGCAAAATTGTTCGCCCGTTCCTCGTGGGATCGACTCCTACTTACCACTCTACTAGTTAGAGTAGTAGGATAAGGATAAGTGTATTTCTATACACAATTAATTTGGTAGCGACACACGACGAATCGCTACCAAAGTTTGGCGTCGTTGCCGGGGAACGGTTTAGAACGATTTTTTTTTTATGTGTTAAGCGTTAGTTTTATTTACATAGATAGTTGTTTGTTTTGTTTATTTAAAGAGCATCCGTCGAGCCAACGACGTTAAACAAAGGCGCTTGTCGGGAGGCAACCCAATGTTTATTACTTTTCGTATATTCAATTTCGTAGTTTAGGTTGTTTACTTATATTTAGATATTGTCTTATTATCTTCTTTTAGAGTGCAGAGACTGTGATGATGACGAACCGACCAATCCATAAAATTCAAGGAGATAGCACCAAATGGGATTGAAGAAGCCCATAAATCACTGTGAGTTAGGACACCAATTCGTACCCTTTCTTCCTCACAAACTTTGGTTTTTAACCAAGTTTGGGGAAGTCTTGGTAGGTGTACGTATTGGAAACCCAAGAGTTTAACTTTCCGTATGCTACTATATTGTCTTTTGGATTTATTAGACTTGAAATGGTTTGGTATCTTTGTATGGATTAGTCTGTTGCATTTTTAATAAACTGTAAAGTGGTGAATAATATGGTTAAATTCGACGAGCACCAATTCGTACCCCTTTCTTTCCTACAAACTTTGATTTTTCAACCAAGTTTGGGGAAGGGGGTGGTAGGTGTATGTATTGATCGCTCTCGATCGTGTTTGGGGTTGACATTGGGCGAATGGTTAATGATGAGACGATTTTTGCAAAAAATTTGAAAAAAAAAAAAAAAAAAATGGCAAGTGGTAGAGCATGATAGGCACTTGAGGTGAAATTGAGCTTGGACTCAAAACTTTTGATCAAGAAAATTTTACCTTGTGAGTTTTTGAGCCTAAATAGACACTCTCATTTTTGGAGTTACTTATACCTTTTTTCCGTGTGAATTCATTGAATGCATGTGTCTGGCTCTAGAACTTGCCTTGATTCTCTATTTTGAATAAGTCGATACATTGTGTGACTTAGAAAATGATCTTAGGCAATTCTTGATTTTTAGCCTATTTGTAAACTTGAAAATGTTACACCTTTTCGCCAAAAATTGGAAAATTGCCCCTAGTTAACCCCTTGAGCTTTTAGCTTTTCGTTTGATAGCCCAACTATACAAGCCAAGTACCTTTCGATTTAGCCTTTGACCTTAATTGGACTATTTGAGTATGAGGGAGGCGGTTGGAAAGTAGTAGGGTAAATATGGGATTGAAAGGGGTAAACTATTGGGAATATTGAAGGGTGAAGGGAATTGAAACAATAGGCAAAGAATTGGGAAAACTAGTCTCTCCTAGTGTTTGAAAATAATTTGAAAAAAAAAAATCGAAAATCAGGAAAAGAAAGAAAAAGTCGATTGTATATATTTAGTTCACTGCTTTCGATTAGGAGAGACTAGTAATATAAATGTTTTTTTTACTGGTGTTCTCAAAGTTGGAAACAAAATTCGAAAGAAAACATACTAAAGGGATAAATGGAAAAGAAGCATTTAGGTTGTGAGTTTGTAGTAGGGTGAAGAAATCAATTTGGGATTGGTTTACTAGGGAAGTGAGAGAGTAAGGAAGAGTGAATGTTGTTTGAGGGGTGATTGAGAGTAGCTAACTCAATTAGTCCAAGAATTAATCACTTGTGCCCATATCTATCCCACTTTACCTCAAGCCAACATTACAACAAAAAATAAGACCTTTTTTATTCTTTGTCACACGTGTCAAGTACAAATTCGGATTTAGAAGATTGGCGAGCATATGGTTGTCGTTGCATGCATTTCAATGTGAGTGAAAAACACTACCTATTTGATACACTTGAGAGTCGAGAGATACACTTACCCTGTGAGGATCTTTAGTTGAGGGTTTTTCAAGTCTCAAAAGTAGCCGAAGCTGTTATATCACATATGCTCATCTTATCATGATTGCCTTGTTTCTGAAAACGTCATCTGAAACTGAATTCGCCACTTAAATCTTCCCTAACACGTGTCCTATTTTCTTTTTCTTTGCTTTGATCTGTTCGGGACGAACAGAGGTTTAAGTTTGGGGAGATTTGGTACACGTGATCATGCATGCATTTTAGGTCGCTTTAAGTGTCGTTTTAATGATATTTTCATGCATATTTGATCGTGTATCGTGCATATTTGTGTTATTGGGCAGTTTGACTTGTTTAATTCGTTTTCATGTCAACACGGGTGAATTAAGGCCAAAAGATAGGTTCGAAGATCTCAAGTAGACAATTCGAGCTCAAAAGGAAAAGAGAACAAGGAAAAACAGGGGACCATGCCTGAGGTGATGATGCCACGCCCATGGCTTATGCCACGGCCGAGGCTAACTAGCCCATGGCCGTGATAATTTGTCCAGAAGATGGCCAAAATTCAGTCTTCAGCGCCTCGGCCGAGGCGAATTTCATGCCACGGCCATGGCGAAGGATCCAGAAAATGGGGTGAAATCCAGCCCAACCAGACCTCGGCCGTGGCGGTTGAAGACCTCGGCCGTGGCCCCAAATTGGGCCCAAACCCTTATTTTCACCACGCCCGCGGCTAATTGTGCACCACGGCCGCAGCGAGACTCCCTGTTTTAAAAATCCAAAAATGTTTTTGCCAAAATTGGAGTCCAACACTCTCTCCTCTATATATATATGGTCATTTTCGATTTTGACCTAACTTTGAACCCATCCCCCACACATATTTAGCCACCATTCCCCATTGGAAGCAAATGATTGGAAGGGGATTGAAGATCAAGATCAATCAATCCTATCTTTTGGTTCCTTCTATCTTATTTTTATGTTTTCTTTGATTTTCTCTTACTTTATCTTTGTAATAGTTGTAATGGATGGGTAGCACGCTAGAATTCACTCTTGATCATTAGTTGAACCTTGAGTTTAAGATATTTATGTAATTATTGCGGTTAATATTACCGATTGGATTATGCTTTGTGAATGTTCTATGTTATTTGGGATTGTTGATTCACACTTTTGAATTGAATTGTGGTTTGATCACCCATTTGGATATTTGTTTATGTGTTGCTAGAATTTGAAATTACTATCCGTAATTGTAGGATTTCCGATTTCCGTGTAACAAACAATAGATTTATTTATTGGGGATAACATAGCGTTCGACCTCTAGAACCGAACTTACGAGTTTTATGTCGAATCTACTCTGTTGTCTTAATTCTTAATGCACTCGACTATTAATTCTTAAAGAGCTTGTTTTAGGATTTGATAAGTTGGGTAGGATTAATTGAAGAGCTTATTTTGATTAATCATACTTAAGAGACAACAAGATTGGTAGAGCTTGTTATCAATCTTGGAGTAGGAGTTCTAAAGCTAACTAATTGGGTATAAACAATAGTTGCATAAATCGTCCAAGACCAAGGTGAAACATGATCAAGAGTGAATCATTTTATTATTTGAAAACCAAAAACCGAAAAAAAAAATCATTCTATTTGTCTTTGTTTATTTGAATTGTTAAATTGCTAAGTATTCTTAGAGTATTTGTTATTTAGTTTGCTTAATAGAAATTTAGGTGCTAGTTGTTATTTCATTAACCCCCCCCCCCCAACTTCTTTATTGTTTTTCTAGCTTATTTACATTATATTTCTTGATCATAATAGCTTAATACATAAAGCAAAATTATTCGACCGTTCATCGTGGGATCGACTCCTACTTTCCACTCTACTAGTTAGAATAGTAGGATAAGGATAAGTGTATTTCTATACACAATTAATTTGGTAGCGACACACGACGAATCGCTACCAATGCCGAGTTGCCCCATTTTTTCTATTAATTATATTTTTTCTTTTATTATTTTTTATTGCTTTTATTTATTTATTTTTAAAATTGTCACACAATTGATACTGCCATTCTAATTTTTATCGCATAGGATATATGAAGTTGATTTTCTTTTTGTCAAATGATATTTTCACCCGAATCCTTTATAGCATAGGATATATCAATTTAATTTTCTTTTTGTGAATTTTAATTTAACATCCATCTTGAATATTAAAAATAGAAGATTATTTATTTGTGGCATAACACATAAAAAAATCATGAAGACACAACTAGTGGAATTAGGTCAAATATTGGGTACCTGTTGAGCCGATAAGTCGTATTGTGGGAAATTATTTAGTCGATAAGTAAAACGGGTCAAATAGTTGGTACGTTTTGATCTGATAAGTCAAATCGGGTCAAATCGTGGTACCTTGTTGAGCCGATAAACCTCGGGACAAATAGTGAGTACATATTGAGCCGATAAGCCTAATCGGGTCAAATGATAGGTACTTGTTAATCCGAGAAGTTGAATTAGGTCAAATGGTGAGTACTTGGACTCCAGTAATAGGGTCAAACAGATATCGTGAGTCAAAGGTTTGTGGAACCGAACCGGCCGGGTCAAACGGTACAACCTAGAATCAGCTCGTAGTCCGGTTCAGTATATACCATTAACCCGGATATACGCGTTGAAAACCGTCCAAAACCAGTTGTCCTGCCAGACTGCCAACCTGCTAAAACCCGTTTCTATTTTTTATTTATTTTCTTTTAAGAGATCTATGACTTTCGATCTGATCCCACAAACACGGTGTGAAACTACTATTTTTTTAGTAATACATCTAAAATAATAGGATTTTTATTTTTTATTTTACCTTGTATGTTTTAGTAAATAATTTTATAGTGTAATTTTACCTACTATCACTTTGATCCCAAGTGAAACTTTATAGTGTAATTTTACCCACAATCACTTTTATCACAAGTGAAACTTTATAGTGTAATTTTACCTACAATCACTTTATCACAAGCGAAACTTTGTAGGTTACCTAAAATTACTTATAACTTTAATTTATTATTATAATTTTTTTATTTTTTATTTTTTTATTTTTTGCATTGGATGAATTAATTGAAAAAAGTAATTTTTTCCTCAATATACTAAAAGAAAAATTAGATATTAAATGTATGTTATTAATTGGAGTTGCAATTTTCAATAAACTAACATTAATTACTTATCTTTAAAATATCAAAATGACCTTTTGAATCTAAAGATTCTTAAGAAATCTTATTACATGAATTAATATATATATATATATATAATTATCTTTAACAAATTATAGTAGGTAAAGTGTCATTTAATATCATTTAATACTACACACATTTTCATGGTAACCATCCATGGTTACAAAAAGTAGGTAACCATTGAAAACTCATTTATATATATATATATATATATATATATATATATATATAAGGTATTTTGTTTAAAATATTATATTATTTGTTCATTGATTGTTTGAGTAAGATTTCAGTGTTTATTGTGGGTTGTACAGTAAATATAGTATTGGTTCACGGTACAATTAAAAATCAGTCAAATAATTATCTTTTACAAATTATTTTATTTAATTATTTCATGAAAACAACAACTAATCAATTTGTTTTATCTGATATGAATTGTCTCAAGTTTTCTTCATTTATTACATTGAGAGAAAAATCAATGTATATATAACTGAACACATAATTTATCGAATTAAAAGCGATAGTTAATATTTGATTTATAATCAGCGTATCAAATTATTAAATTTGCCAATGTTTATTTGTTATAATAATTATTTTTGTTGATAAATCACAAAACTATGACTTTTGCTCATATATAACTTTATATATGATAATTAATCTTAATTTTTTTTATTTTACATATATTATTGTTATTTTTCTATAAATAACTACACATTGCATCCTAAACTAGGATATTAAACAAGTTGCAACTAAACTACTTTTAAATAAGCAAAATCAACCAACTTGATTATGTCTTTTTTTTGTCACATTAACCAATTTCAATTATGTCTTTTTTTTTTTTTTTCACATTTTGCAACTTAAACAATTTCTTTTTTTACATTAACCAATGTGTATCTTTAAATGAATCTACTATTTGCAATACAAATGTATAATTAATTGAAGCTTTTCAACATATATATGAAAGGTATAAGAAATATCGAAAAACTCGTATGTTTTATTTTATTGTTCCAACTATTGAATAACTTTTGAATTTTATTTTGTTATTCTATTATTCTTCGTATATCTGAAATACCAAGTAAAGTATTAAAACTTGCAAATAATATTTTTTAAAAGTAAATAGTTATAGTTAGAATTTAAAACTTTATTTAGATAAATTTAAATTTTTAAAGTAAAATGTAAAAAATAAAGAAAATTAAATTTCTTATACATTATTCAGTTTATTTTATTTAATAATATGAGGTTATATTTAGATATTTATGTTAGTTTTAACATTCATAATTAATTAAGCTATTATGCATTATGGTGAAGAATGATAATTACACACTATGTGTGTGTTTGGATTTCAAAGATAAGAAATGATCATTTTGAAAAAGATTTTTTTTTATTTATCTTAATGTTAATCTATAAGATATATGTATATATATATATATACACGTACACACACACCTATATATAAAGTAAGTTATATTAAATTCATGTATAACGTGCGAGAAACTTATATTTACATTACTTATAATTTTATTTATGTTTTATCCTACATCTAAAAAAAATTATTTTATTAGGATAAAATGATCACATATTTAAATAATAGATTATATCATATTTAGTTTTATTAAAATCATTGCTTTTTAAATAAACTTCCATGCATCGCACGGGAGTATTACCAGTTTTTATAATTGTTACACCAATTATTTTTTAATGTATTAAAGTTACATTTGCAATGCTTTACACCATTTATTTTATTTTATTATAGTTTATAAAGACAAGAATACTCGAGTTGTGCCTTTGGAAAATGAAAGTAATCATTATGTAGTTACTACTGATGTAATCAATGACGGTGCAATTGCTGATGAATCTACTGAGGTTAGATCTTTGCAACAAGAAGGGGTTGATTTACTTGCCAATGTTGACAACAACTTTGGGGGTAAAGACTTAAGCGTGTATAATAGCTTCATTATTTGAAATATTATTCACATATGCATATTGATAGAGATACATAACGTCTTTATTTATGTGAATATTTCATCACCATATTATAATATTTTTCTTAGATTTGTTTGCTTTTTCTTTCCAAGTTATTCTGCATCCAAATCATAGAAAGACTGTCTTCTTTATTTTTGTTTTACTTTATTCATGGCATGTACTTTTGTAGTAAAATATACACAAATAATGACAACAACGATGCCATACTGTATATGTGCTTCCTCCTGGCATTCTAATATTATGCATCGTTTTTTTCAAAAATTGGGAAGAATAAAAATATGAAGGAACAAAATGTCCATTATATTCAAATATATATCCACCTAATTTATCCAATTTTCAAAGACCAAAATCTCGGAGATTAATTAGGAGTAAATTACTTCCAAGAATAATTTAAAACTATTAATTATGTAGAAAATGATAAGTTATCGAAAATTTTACTGTGAAATTTCACTTATACAATTAAATAATATGTTATTGAAAATTTTAAAAATCCCAAACACGTGTTTTTTCCTTTTCTTATGCATGGTAAAAGTTGATACACATGGATAGCCTTTATAAACTTCTCATAATTAACTGCCCCATATTATGACTGTTATCATTAAATTTAACATTTAAGAAAACCAAATATATATAATGAAAGTATATAGATACCATCATAGATTGAAATAGATTTGGACCCATCAAAATGATCAGTTTCTCTATATCTTACAGATATTCTACCGATGCAAGGTACATAATATATATAGTAGTACTTCTCAATTTCAACAATAAAATGTTATTAGAAAAGTTTCCCTTGCATGCATAATACACGATTTTACTTTACTTTAATAATATAACAAAATCGTCCCAAAATCGAAATCTGAACATGTTCCCGCCCAAATTTTCATACTATTTTTGGCAAACACTTTTTCTATGTCTCTTCCAATCACAGACGTTTTTTTTACAATCGACAACATTATTTGCCAGACTTACTTCAATTGACTTCTATCTCAAACAATATATGATAAAATTTGTCCCGTAAAGTAGGCACTCTATTTATTTACGATTTAAATTCAGCAAATAATTCACACATCATTTTATATGTAAACGCTGACCTAATTTACCAAAATCAGCCCAAATCGTTTATAAAAAAATACGTCCCATAAGATCAACGTAAACTTTAATTTCAATTTAAATGCAGGAATTATTTTATTTGACGTTGCATATTGAAGCATTGCCACACTTTTCTAAATTTAGCCCAAATCATATGTCTAAATCTTTCTTCCTACTTTAAACATTACAGGCAAATATTATACACCCTTAATCAAAGCATCTTCCTCACAACTTGCAAAACTCTATCCAGATTCTGCGCAAGGTTTCATCTTACAACAACATGTCCAAAAATCATTGTAGATTAATCACCAAGAATTCACATTAACATAGTTAAAATAACTTTTCTATTTCGACATTTGAGTTTTATGCATATATTATAAATACCTAATTGCATGTTACATGTATATCGTTATTCATCCTTCACAAATATCTCTATATAACATACCTGCATTAGCAATGGCCTCAAACAGTGTGAACTCCGGTCTACCACCTGAAAAAAGATACTTAAACGTCTTCAAGTCATACAATGCCTATGATTTTTATGTATGTCTATATCTTCACCAAATAGTCTGATCTACGACTTAATTTATTTGTTTAAATAAAATAAAAATAAAAACTTACTGTTTTTTTCCTTGGTTTTATCTGTTTTCAGGCTATTTCTACCGATTTTATAAACCAGTTCATTTTTGTTTATCAGAAGAAGTTCGAATACATAATGTTCCTTACCTTCCGTGTCAAAGTTCAGAAAATAGAGTCTCCTTACTTTTTCAGGATGGCAGGTCAAAGTTTGTCTATAGTAACTGGATTAGTCAATGTGATTATATGGTTGTTTTGTATGTGGCGGACTAGTTTTTTTAGGTTCACATTTTCATGTATGAGATGTGTTTGAAGACAAGCCTCCCTCCTCATGATGTCCTGATTTTTATATTAGGTATTAAATTTCAAAATCAATATTGTTGTTAAATATATGTATTATGATTGATTTATCTATATTATGGTTTATGTGAATTTAAAACTAATCTGGATAATTTGGAGTCGGGAGTTAACCTTGGTGCGTCCATGGAAGTAGAGACACAGTGTGATCCTGATTTAAGATTTCAGCCGATAAATATGTTGTAGGTGTGTTGTTATGTCGAAACTTTTATAGTTGTTACATTAATGTATTAAAGAGATTTACAGGGGACACCATTTTTGCCATTTTATTGAAGTTTATAAAGACAATAATACTGGAGTTATGCCTCCAAAAAAGTAAATAATCATTATGTAGTTGATGTTGATGTAATTGATGTCGATGAGATTGTTGATGGATCTACTGAGGTTGGATCTTAGCAATAAGAGGGGGTTGATTTACTTGGCAACGATGTAGAAAATTTTGCGGGTAAAGACTTAAACGTATTCAAGAGCTTCATTGTGTATAGTTCATCATTATGATATATATTTTTTCCTATTTTGTTCATTTTTTCTATCCGAGTTATTCTGCAGCCAAATCACAGAAAGACCGTCATTTTTTTTTTTACTTTGTTCATGGTATATAATGTATACTGAAAGATACACAAATAATAAAAACAAAATGTCATACCGCATATGTCCTTCCTTTTTGGCAGTCTAATATAGTGCCTCATTTTTTTGAAAAATTGGGAAGAAGAAAAAATTTGAATTTGAAGGAACAAATTTTTCGTTATCTTCATATATATCATATCAACCAAAATTTATCCAACTTTAGTGACCAAATATCGGAGATTGATTAGGAGTAAATTATTTCTAAGAATAATTTTAAAACCGTTAATTATGCATAAAATGGTAGATAAGTAAGCTTTTCAATTAAACAATTAAATAATATGTTATTGAAAATTTTAAAATTCCAAACGCACACTTTTTGCTTTCTTATTCATGGTAAAAGTTGATAAGTATTTATCGTCTTTATAAACTTCCCATAATTAATGACCCTATGTTCTACTAGTTATAATTAAATTTATCTAATATTTAAGGAAACCAAATATATAAATATCATCATAGGTCTAAATAGATTTTGATCCATCTAAATGATCACTTCCTCGATATCATATAGAACTCCACTTATGCAAGGTAGATGATATAATATATATAAATAAATAAATATATATATATATATATATATGACTTAATAATATAACAAAACCATCTCGAAATAGAAGTATGAATATTTTACCTCCCAAATTTTCATACTATTTTTGGCAAATACGTTTTCTATTTCTCTTCCAATCATAGACCTTTTTTTGACAATCTATATATATAAAAGATGAGTTCACCCTCTCCAGCGTTTGACACATCAGCCTTTTCAAGCTCTCTAAAACAGTTATCTGTCAAAGGCCTTTAGATTTGTATTGATGCAAGTGACACCTCCTACGTTTCTTAATTACATTTTCCGTTTTATTTGGATTTTTCCATTTCAGACTCTTCAATTCTCCTACTTCTAATATATATTGTTTTTTAGTTTTCCATCCAGCATACATGAGAAACGGATGTCCTCTCTCTCTCACCTACATTCAGCAACCATTGATCTATATTTTGTTGTAAAATCCAAAGAAACAAACATTACAACAAAGAACAAAATCAGCCTTGATTCCAAATAGTAGCATGTTGTTGATAATGGTGAAATCCACATTATACTTGCTACGTAGTTTACAAAATATTTACCGAGTTATTGTGTGTTTGAATTGACAAATTCTAGGTAATTGACTTTCTTTTCTTGCCTATAATTTAGTACCGAATTTTAGTTTAATGTAATCAGTGAAATATGATTTTCAAAGGAATATTGATTGTATTCTTTCTGAAGAAAAATAATTGAGTGTGAATCTGCTTCGATGATCGGTAGAAGGTCTATCTGCATTCACCTATGAAGAAAAATAATTGGTCGCTTTGGGTGTTCTGAATTCTTTGGTAGTCGTCTGCTCTCCAACTCTTATTTCGTGTGATTTCTCTTATATGTGTAGATCAACAAAGCATCCTGAATTACATAGACGAGATCAATCAATAGAATATATTCATTTTAAGGTGAATTGTAGGGTGCCTTTATCTAATTTTTTTTTATGTTTGATGTATTTTTTCTATTTGGCATTTCTGTAATCCTTGATTATTATGTTAACAATTGGTGAAAAATTATTTTGTTCTTATTGGTACGCCTACATAATGCTTAGACTGGAAGACTTAATTTTTTATTTATAAATATGTAGTACATATTGGACAACCCAAACCATGGTCACAATCTATCTAAAGCCAATGTAAATAAAAGACAAAAGATGTGAATGGTGACTGGTCAAACATTAACAAAATAAGGAATACACATGTTTCGTAATTCTATGCTTCCGAGGATTGTATGAGACCCTAATAAATACATGCATTCTAAATGCATAAATTAATTCACAGTCATAAATAATATGATAAAGTCATAAACTAATACACAAATGCCCGAAGCAGTCCCTAACAGAAAATTGCAAGTGTTTGCACTACAAAGAACATAAAATTTTCAAGTTGAAAAACACTTAGAAATAATTAGGTAATTAAGGGATATAAATAAAATCGTATTCTACAGGTTGTGAAATTTACTTGATGCATTTAAAAAAATCCAGAAAAATAAAGTTGATCAATAACCATCAAACTTACTATATAAAACAGAATTTAACAATAAAAGTAACAACGAGTTCACCCACTAATTATTGTACATAATATAGACTCTGAACATATTAAATTAGGAATTGGGGACTCGTGAGAATATACAACTTACAATCACAATCATGTTGGGTAAAACCTTCATGGATGCGAAGACGAGTCTCTCACCATCATGTTATGGAGTAATTTATTTGATTGCTTTAATGAGTACTCTTCTCATAACGATCATGTTAAAATTGTAAGTTATGAAATAGCAAAAAAGAAACTTTACCAAGCTCTTAGATCATGCTTTTCCATGCTTTTATTTTCTACGAATAAAAAACAAAGTAATATATTACAAAATTAGAGAAAAGAGAAGCCCGTTCATTGCATGGGTCTCATATAGTGTATAGTAGTGTTTGCTAAAATTACCTTAATTGATCATTTCTATCCCAAACAATATACGATAATATTTGTCCCGCAAAGTCAGCGCTCTATTTATTTATTATTTAAATTCAACAAATAATTTACACATCGTTATATATGGAAATACGGACTTAATTTTTCATAATAATTACAAATCATGTAAATGAAAAACTATGCTCCTAAAATCAAGGAAGATTTTAAGTACAATTTAAATTCATGAATTATTTTCTATGACATTGTTTATGGAAACTCTGGCACACTTTTCTAAATTCAGCACAAATCATACGTCCAAATCTTTCTTCCTAGTTCAAATAAGTTAAGGAAAGATTATACACCCTTAATCATCGCATCTTTCTCACAATTTGCAAAACTTTATCCAGATTATGCGCAAGGTTCATCTTATTGCAACAACCAGTCCAAAATCATTGTAAATTAGTCGGCAAGATTTCACATTAACATAGTTAAAATAACTTTCTTATTTCGACGTTTGATTTGTATGCATATATTATAAATACTTGATTGTGTGTTACATGTACATCGTTACTCATCCTTCACAAATGTCTCTGTATAACATACATACATTTACAATGGCCTCAAACAGTGTGAACTCCGGTCTACAACCTGAAAAAAGATACTTAAACATCTTCAAGTCAAACAACGTCTATGACTTTTATGTATGTCTATATCTTATCCATATAGTGTGATCTATGACTTAATTTAATATATTTTTTTTAAAAACTTGGTGCTTTTTATCATAGGTTTTCTTTATTTTCAGGCTATTCCTACTGATTTTATGAACCAGTTCACTTCGGATTTTCAGAAGAAGTTCGGATATGTAAGAATCAGTTCCTCACATGGCGTGTCAAAGTTCGGAAAATCGAGTCCCATTACTTTTTCAAGAATGGCTGGTCAAAGTTTGTCTACGGTAACTAGATTAGTGAATGTGATTTTATTGTTTTTATGTATGTGGCCGATTAGTTGTTTGAGGTTTACATTTTTATGTGCGAGATGTGTTTGAAGACAAGGTTCCCTCTTAATGAGGTCTTGATATTTAAACTAGGTATTAAATTTTAAAATCAATATTGTTGTTGAATGTATGTTTATCGATTTATCTATATTCTGATTTATGTGAATATATGTAGTTAAAAGTAATCTGGATAATTTGGAGTCGGAAGTTAACCTTGGTGCGTCCATGGAAGTAGAGACATGGTGTGATCCTGATTTAAGCTGATCAATACGTTGTAGGTGTGATATTATGTCGAAATTTATATAGTTGTTACAATAATTTTTCTTTAATGTATTAAAGTTAGATACACAATGTTTTACATCATTTTTGCCATTTTATAATGTTTATAAATACAAGAATATTGGAGTTGTGCCTCCGGTAAAGGAAAGTAATCATTATGTAGTTGTTGATTATGTAATCGATGTCCATGCAATTGTCGACGAATCTACTAAGGTTGGACATTTGCAACAAGAAGGGGTTGCTTTACTTGGCAATGTTGAAAATAATTTTGCTTGTTAAGACTAAGTGTGTTCAATAGCTTCATTGTGTCAAATATCATTCATATATGCATATAGATAGAGATACATGTCATCTTTATTTATGTGTATATTTCATCACAATGTTATAATTTCTTTCTTAGATTTGTTTGTTTTTTCTATCCGAGTTATTCTGCAGCCAAATCACAGAAATGCCATCTTTTTTTTTTACTTTATTCATGACGTAATGTGTGTTAAAAGATACACAAATGATGAAAATATAAATATCGTATCGCGCTCATCCTTCCTTTTGGCGTTCTAATATAGTACATCATTTTTTTCTAAAAAATTAGGAAAAAGAAAAAAATTGATTTTGAAGGAATGAATTTTTCGTTGTCTTCATATATATCAGAAAAAGCACATTGATATGTTTAGAGATGATATCTCCATTAACACTAAAAATGCATATTACAAAGATTTCGCATGACTTAAGACCGACAGTGAAAGCGAGGACGATAGAAATACGATAGCTCATTCAAGTGGAATGTCCACTACTCATCTCGGGATTGGTGATCATGGAAAAGGGAAAATGCCGCCTCCGATAGTATCCGTCCGGTTTTTGGTAAAGGTTAAAGCTCTTGCAGTTCATGGTCCCCATTCAAGAAGTATTGATGCACTTAGAGTCAGTTCCTACGAAGTTAGTTTGTATTTATTTTAAGTTTTATGTGTATTTTCTCCATGTTACGTTTACCTCTCATCTGGTCTTATTTGGTGTAATAATAAGTGGTATCTATACGTTGCTTTGTTTAGAATGCTTCTTTAGCCACTGGTGTCTTATGCAGATGTGTTCGGTTACATATATTATCAAAATTACTCCATGGTTAAGGAGTCTTTCTACTGTAGTCTTGTATTTCTAAGCAATGCAATTATTATTGTCTCGAACCAAATTTGCAGCTTTTAATTGATTACATATTTTTCATGGTGAATTAAATGAAAAATATACTGATCACAAGGCCACCACTAACCTACCGAAAAAAAAGGTTGTATTGTGTTATCTTGTCACTTTTTCTTTTGTCAGCAATGAGACCTTTTGGAGGCGTGCAAATTTTGGACGTAATGATAATGGACATTAGTAAGTGGGCTAATATCAAACAAAAGATGAAATAATATATCATAAAACACATAGCGATATGATTGGAGACATGTGATTTCAATAATTCAAGTATTCTTGAATTCCCATCTATATTATCCTCACAACCTGCACACTACAAAAACCACATATCAGTAGCAAGATATTTCTAATATTCCCCCTTTGGAAAATTAAGAAAATTGATCAGGATGTTTCCAAATACTCCTACTCCTGTCAGCCAATCGCTCCTCAACCACCACATTTTGATATTGGCTGGACGAAAGAGATAACAAATAAGTTTATCAATCTTCTTCTTGAATAGAAAGAGATCAGTGGGTTTGGAGCAGACCATGACAATACCATATCCATCACTCATGTTACGAGTGAGTTGAACGCTCGATGTAATATCTCATTCGACTACGTTAAGTGTAAATCAAAGGTCAAGATGTTAAGAAATCGTTGTTTGTTGTTCGACTAGGTGACGAAGTTAAGCGGAGTCGTGCATGATGAGGAAAGCAGCCACATGAACGTCGATGTTGTGACTTAGGAGCTCATTTATAAAGTATAAAGTTATCGCGTTATTTGTTGCAATTATATACTTGTTAATTTTTTTATTTTTTATATTCTCCATTTTTTTTTTCATTTCCAAGAACGTGCGCACAACAAAATCAGCAAGATTCAACAAGGCGAGAAGAGGTTGCATGACTTGAATATTATTTGATGTTTGAATTTTGTTATCCCCATTATGATGTTCTAAATAATATTATTATAGTTTAATTGGATGTCTGGTGTGTAAACATCTTTGTTTTTTTTATGATTTTTTATTTTTTATATTGCAATTTTGACAAAAAAAAATAATAAAAAATTGTAAGTATTATGTAGTGGTCTGTGTTTTCAGTCCCATTACTCTCTCACGAACTCTTTGAAGCAATTTCACCAAATTGTATCGTTTCAAAAGTGCTCCCTTAATTTTCATAGCAAAAGCCAGTCTTGCAATTTCTTTTGTTGAGCAATTGTTGTCACTAGGTGGGATTGGATTTCAATGTCAACTCATTGATTTTTATTGAATTCTTGCCCAATGTTCGATTTTCCCTCCAGTTATTGAAAAACAAGTTAGCAATTTGTTTTGAGTGAATTCTTTATTACCGTAAAGAGGACGAAGACATTATGAATTCTTCATTCTAAACATCATCAAAGTTTGCGAGGGAGGATGAACTCAAATTATTCATATTGACAAATAAAAGTTCAATTATGTGTCAAGTAACTTTTGTTTCCATTGGACACATATATTCTTAAGATAAATAATATGATTTTTGAAAATGCACTAGCAGAATATTTCATGGTTGTATTTGACGTAGTTATGCAATATATATGTTGTATATGTTTGACTTGTTCTATTTTCTAATTTTCTACTACACACTGGATAGTTCTTTCATAAACTACAAATGTTTCTTCTTCAGTGAGTTGCAACATTTTGTATATGTATTTAATTTCATTCCAATGTCACTTTATTGATCTTGGAGTTATAGGCCAACCAATCAGTCCTTGAAAGTAAAAAGTAAAACATTTTCAGGATAGAAGGTAGAGAAAACCCTGAACGAGTAGCACTGACATGGATTCACATTGGGATAATTATGTTATTCCATTCAATTATGTTTCGAGTAGCGACTGGCTCTTCGAAATAACCCTCCAATTCAGTTTTTCCTTCAACTTCCCCTTGAATTCCATCCTCCAAAGGATGCCCGGGCTTGTTAAGCTTTCCAAGCATCACTCCGCTACCAAAGGTGATGGCACTGACGTTTTTAGGGTTGATTTTCGGTGGAGCCGGCAATATGCCACTGTTTGCACTTTCAAGTCGAGACACTGAGGTTGTAAGTTGGCTAACTTGCGTTTCAAGGTTCTTGATGCTTGCTTGGGTGTCCCTCTGAAACTGGACTGTGTTAGTTGCTAAGCTCTTTACAATGTCTTCTAATGATGGACCGGATAATGATTTAGTCGATTGTTATTGTTGGTACATCCCTCTCGGTTGAGGTGCTCGATCTTGACCTTGGTCACTTTGTTGGCCACCTTGGTTACCATTTTGAAAGTTTGGATGATCTCTCCACCCGAGATTATAACGTTGAGAATAAGGGTCATACCTCCTTCCCCCGTTGAAGTTGTCAACAGCGTTTGCGTGAGCTTCAATTTCTTCATCCGAGATTGGGCATGTGTCGGTATTGTGCTCGGTGATTTTACAAATCCTACACGGCCTAGGGGCTTGAGTGTTGCCCGAGGCCACATTTTTTACAAAGCTAGTAAGCTACTCCAATTTGTCATCAATGGTCGAATCATGTACCTCCCTAACCGTCCTTGTTGGCTCACGACACCCAAATTGTTGGGTATTTGCAGTCATCTTGGAAATTAACGAATGAGCGACTGTTGGAGTCTTATCAACCAATGCTCCTCCACTTGCCGAGTCGATCATGTTCCGGTTGGTCATGGACAGGCCTTCATAGAACTGTATAAAAAGTTGATCAGTGATCTGGTGCTGTGGGCAACTAGCAACTAACTTATTAAACCTCTCTCAATATTCGTATAGTGTCTCTCCTTGGCATTGTCGAATACCGCTGATTTTCTTCCGAATATTTGTGGCCCGAGAGGCCGAAAAATACTTCTCAAGGAATTGTCTCTCCATTTGTTCCCACGTTGTAATAGAAGCCGGTAGGAGGTAGTATAGCCAATCTTTTGCTAGATCTTTCAAAGAAAAGGGGAATGCCCTTAACTTTATTTGCTCCTCTGTCACCTTTGTGGGCTTCATACTTGAACATACAATATAAAACTCCTTGAGATGCTTATGAGGGTCTTCTCCCGAAGGACCGTGAAAAGATGGTAGCAAGTGTATAAGATCCGACTTCAATTCGAAAATCATGTCCTGTTCAAACTCGGGAAATGTAATACATAGGGGTTGGTGTGTGACCCCCGTATTTGCTAGCTCCTTCATGGTCCTCTAAAATGCCCTTCATTCTCCATTTCTTCTCTCGGTTCTTCTTCGGGTTCAAGATTTAATCCTTCAGATTCTCCACAAGATTGCTTAATTGCTCTTGCTTGCCTCCTCAAAACTCGTTCTCGAAGAACTATATCGGGTTCAAATCCTTGTGCCCTTGAGCACGTGTGAACATCCACTGTATCAAGGCAAGAACAATAGCAAATGATTACCAAAATAACAAAGTAACAAAAACACTCAACTAGAATAATAAAAATAGTGCTTAACTCTAAAAACAAAATCGTTCTAACAACGTTCCCCGGCAACAATGCCAAAATTTGGTAGGAGGCATGTCGTTCGCCTTACCAAATATATATATATATATATATATATATATATATATATTATATATATATATACACATATATTTATCCTTGATCTACTTCTCTAACTAGTAGAGTGGTAAATAAGGGTCGATCCCATGAGGAACGGTCGAACTATTTTGCTTTATGTATTAGACTATTATGATCAAGCAATATAATATAAATAAGCTAGTAAACAATAGAGAAGTGGGGGGGGGGGGGGGGGGGTTGATGGAATCACAACTAACACCTAAATTTATATTAAGCAACTCAAATAACAATTACTCTAAAAGTACTTAGCAAATTAACAATTCAAGTAAACAAAGATAAGAGAATGATTTTTTATTTTATAAATGATAAAAGGATTCAACTCTTGATCGAGTATCCCCTTGGCCCGGATAATCTATATAATTGATGTTACTACCCGATTGATTTAGCCTTAGAATTCCTACTCCAAGATTAATAACTAGCTATATTAACCTTGTTGTCTCTTAAGTATAATTAATCAAAAAAAGCTCTTCAATTAATCCTACTCAACTTATCAATTCCTAGAACAAGCTCTTTAAGAATCAATAGTCAAATGCATTAAAAATCAAGACAATGGAGTAGATACGACATAAAATTCACAAGCTCGGTTTTAGTGGTCGAACTCTATGCTATCCTCAATAGAATAAATCCATTGTTCATCACATGGGAATCGAATTCATAACAATTAGGGATTACAAACTCAATTCTAGCAACACACAAACAAATATCCAAATGGGTGATCAAATCACAATTCAATTCATAAGTATAAAATCAACAATCCCAAATAACATTAAGCATTCCAAAACATAATCCAATTAGTTAATAACCGTAAAAATTACATAAACATCCTAAATCCAGGTTCAACTAATGATCAAGGGCTGAAATTAGAGTGCTAGCCACTCATATCAACTATTACAAAGATATAACAAGTGAAAATCAAAGAAGACATGAAAATAAGATCGAATGAACCAAAAGATTGAGTTGATGATCTTGATCTTCAACCCTCTTCCAATTCCTTGCTTCCAATGGTGACTGGTGGCTGAATTTGTGTGAGAAATGGGTGATTTGTTAGGTCAAATTCGAAATTGACCTTATATATATAGAAGAGAAAGTGTTGGGCTGAAAAATGGTAAAAAACGTGTTTCAAGATTAAAAATAGGGTATCGGATCGCGGCCGCGAATATGAGTCGCGAACGCGAACCATTGATTCAGCTTAACGAGCAGTTTGGTTCGCGGACTTGGTCATGGCCGTGAACCATGACTTGGATTTCTTTTGGCAGAGTTTCGCTGGATTGGTCGCGATCGCAACCATAAGTCGCGGACGCGACTTCTCGCTCAAAACTCTTTCCCCCTTGTTTCATCCTTGGCTCGTTCTTCTTTCCGAACTTCTTCGAGACTTGATCTTGGTCTTATATTGCCTGTATTATCTTGAAACGAGCTCAAACACATTAAATGATCCGATAATACAAATATGAACAATACACGGTCAAATATGCATGCAAATGTTATTAAGACGACACTTAATTCGACCTAAAAAGCATGCATGAACACGTGTACCAATTCACAGTGGGACAATTATGATACTGATAAAGTGAGAGTCAAGAGCAAGGACAGACAACAAAAGGGATCATGAACAATAACACATTTCTATCGTCACGACTCAGTTACTTCAATAACTAACAAACAACTACAAAAGTCATAGACGGTTCTTATACATGTCAACAGGACTTTCATCCGAAATTCCTTAAAATAGTAAACTATAAAGCAAAAGAGGTTGACAACAATCAAGAAATAATCAAAGTAAGTCCAAGTTTCAGGTATAAACCTGATTTATTTTACAAAAGATAAATTTTTAAAGCTAACGTTCACACGATGATGGCCCCGTGCCAGCTTCGATAATCGGCAGGACCATTCGAGCTCGGGCTGTAGGTGGAAGGCTAAAGGACATTTCCAACTCTTTGTTGTCGCTCACTAAGGCCCTAGTTGCACGGCTTTGGTCATCCATGGTCAATACACCCAATTAGCCCAAAGCTATGAACAAGCTCTCCATCTTCTTAAACATGGGGAACTCATATCAAACTACTAGCAATTTCACCTAACCTCGCATTTGTTTGATCACAGTACCTCCCCATCACCCCAACCAGCTGCTCTCTTATGTTGTCGTCAGCCATGTTCCTATGTGCCCATTTACTCTTTGTAGAAGTAACTTCAGAAGACGGACATGGTGAGTTCACCCCGTATTCCTCTGCTGGAGTTGGGGTAACTTTAGAAGTCAGACCCGGTGAGTTTACCTCGTGGGGGGTTCAGAAGTCGGACCTAGTGGGAGGTTCAGAACAAAGAGTAGTCAAGGGAAGAGTCTTCTGCATCAATTTGTGCAGCTTCACTTGATACCTGAACTTGTCCCGAAAATCATTCTAAATTGATATGATTAGAATGACTTTCTCAAACTGCAAGCGTACAACTTGTGATAGTGGTAGTATAAAATAATGTTGATCGACGAGGAGGATTTTCGTGTGAATTAACTAATCCATTTGCAAGTTATAAGTTTAGCAATTAGAATTTTGATTTTTATTAAAGACTAAGATATCAAACAAACTAAAGATTAAGCCAAATGTTGAAAGTGTTCCCCAAAGTGTTGGTTTCACCCAAAACAATAGGGTTGATATTTTGAAGATGATTGCAAGAAATAATTATGGGTACTATGTGATTGGATTCTCACACAAAAGGCGCCCTAATCAAGCATAATACTGGAAAAGAGGTTGAAAATCCCCTAATCCCCTAGAGAAAGACAAGTAAACTGGATCTTATGTACCGGGTCCGGGGGTCTTTGTTATGTAAGGCTAGACGACATTGTGCCTACTCCTCTCACACTAAAGACTGGTGTGAGGGTGTAACAGTCTACATACGAACACAACCTAATTTCACCCATCCCAACTAGAAATCCCTAGACTCTACTCCCCTCCCCGACGTAGCTTCTCCCTTAAGTCTCCCATACGTCGATTAGGTTTTAATTAACATAAGGTTTCGATGTTTATCTTCCACCCGCATGTTTTAGGCATGAATCCAAACATCTAATCACATTTAAGGATCTAATCCGAACAATCCTTGAACGACTAGCAAAATCCGAGTCTAGGGGTTGAATTATCCCTGATTCCCTTCCCAAATGCGCAACCAATAATTCTATTTTTAAGCTACTGAAAGATGAGCTACCATCAAGCTTGTGGATTCAATACGTAATAACCCTTGGAAATAATTACATGTTAATTAAACTCTAACTCTAGGTTATCACTAGTCACATTAAATCCAACTATCAATAAAAAAATTATTAACCCTGAAGCTTAGGCTACTCCTTTGCTACTAGAAACAACATAAATTACTCACAAGTCATCAAAGTATAGTCAAGAACCTACATTATCAAGCAAGGAATTAAATAAAGTAAAAATAAAGAAGATGGGGATAAGAAATGCTCAATAATGAAAGAAATCATGCTAATCTTGAAGGTTGTCTTACTCCTTGGAGTATTCTACCAGATCTTCACCAAAAGACAAGTTGCCTTTTGAAGAAGAAGGAACACTAGAAAAAACTGAAATTTCTTAGGCTATAAATTGAAATTGCTAAGAGTTCCAAAATTAAAAGTTGTTACAATGAGAGGGGGGATGAGTATTTATAATACCCAAACTCTACACAAGTGAAATTACCTAAAAATCTGCATGAAATACCCTTTTAGTAAGGGTAAATATGTAAAACAACTAAGTAGCATGTTTGACTTCCTTTTGAATTGGATCGAACCACTCAAATACGCTCCACTCGAACTTCTCAATAATTCAGGTACTTCATTGTACAGAACCAACCTTTGACTCCAACTAAAAACTTGTAGATCTTTGTCTCAACTGCGAGTGGCACTACTAATCGCCTCAATCCAACATTGTGTGAAGAAACTAATATAAAAATACGAACACACAACGTCCCGACCGAAAATAGGTCATTCTCGGAAATGAGTACTGCTGACCGGTATTGCCCAGCTTTGCCCCGCATTTAATCGTTGGGCATTCCAACTCCTGTGTGTGCCGTCTTCGTGCATCTCTGTTTGGGGCCTTTCCACCCATTTTCTCGGCTCAAATTCTTTACAACTTTTACTTGTGTCTTGACAAACTTTGAGTTAGGCCTAACCCGAGCCCTATTAGAGTCTGTTTGGGCCTTAGTTTATGGGCTGGAGTGGAGAATTGAGTGCAAACTACCTCTTGAGGTCCCGGGATTTCCTAAACTTCAAATACAACTCAAAAACACCCAAAGGGCATCAAATCATATATAAAAAAACATATAACCTCAAAATACATTAAACGAAAAATTGCACTCATACGTAATGAACAATCGTATTTCTTAAGCAAATGTGAACGTAGAATATGCAAGAAAAATTACTACTTCAACGTTCATAAATACCCAGCCCTAACTTCGTTCTCACATTTCCACCATTCAACTATGATTTGCTTTAAACACTGAACTGGAACTTCTTCCTCCCTCTTAGTCCACACACGGTGTGACTTAGCTTCACCACGCTGTCATGAAGTTTCACCCCAGTTTTGGCTTTCTTCATCCATTTCACCTATAGGGACTACAAATGTAAGCATCACCAACAAACATCTATCGAAAGCTACTGATCATACAACACGTAATAATAGATACTCCACATTCCAACAAAACAAAGTTAATTGTATTAATATTATCAAATTTCCTCCAGGCCACCAAACTAAATTGCTAAAGGATACTCTATGTAACTGATCATACATCAAAGCATAAGCCAACATAACAAAATAGGAAGAAGTACCACAGTATTAGAGATCAACAAGCATAGTTTCTAAAAACCGATTCTTAAACAAAGGAAAAAGAAACAGCTACTATCGGTCACCCCCACTCCGTATATATTTAATTAGCTAGATTGTCTATCCAGTCCCTCTATTGTGGAGTACTCTCAACTATGTCTATGTATTCAACCTCGTTAACTTGTGCCATATTTTTTGGGACCTCAGCTTCTACGGGATCATATGGCGTTGTTGTTCTTATAAAATTTTGAAGCAAACAACATGCCATTATGATGTGATTCTGGACTCTCATAGGAGAGAATGATGCACTCCTGAAAATCGCCCATCGTGTCTCAAAATACTGAAAGACCTTTCTACAACGTTTCTTGCCCTCCTATGTTTCATTTATAGCATTCCTCTATGTTTTGCGGTCTTCTTCTCCCTTGGCCTGGTCGTCCAAGTGATATTCGACCCCTTGCTACGAGGTCAAGAATCTCACTTCGTTAGTGTAGTCATTGTTGCATAAATAATAGGAACTAAGTCACACACATTAATATAAGCTTAAAATTAGGTCATCACTTTTTCTTGATTAGGGTATTTTAACTTACAAAATGTGAGAGTAAAGATTACCTCGAGGCACTCTTAGGCCATTAGGCATATTTACTACATCAACCAAGACTCTAGAGTCGGCAACACTCCCCTCCCAATCGGATAACGTATATGTAGTTCGGTTTCTTGTCACAAACAACTAGAATGTTCACATAAACTTCTCCTTTCTGGTTATGTATCGAACCCTATATGACTTTTCAACCTTTGGAGGTATATACGTCCCATCTAGAGCACCTAAACATCGCTTCAAGGGTTAAAGATATGTTGTTTGAGGTACGACACTAACCAAAGTACATTTTGCAAATAAGTTCAGAAAACACAAGAGTTCTATTTTGTATTTTTTAACAGAAGGGGCCATATTGTATAACTGAAATGCTAGAGTTCTGTTTATCAAACTATATTTACGTTGGATACATTAGCATGTCTTAGGAGGAACCCCAACCCTATTAAAAAATACAAAGAAACAAACCCGAAACAGTTTCGCACGCCCATTCATGACTTCTTGTAAAACTAGCAAAATTTCCTCATTTCTTACATAAAAATCCATCCTACGTAGTCCAAGCAAGATCATTAGCATACAAAAACATGGAGATTTCGCCACACCCTGACATAATAAATAACAACATATTTTCAATTTTGCTTCTTCACAGATGTTCATCAATATTTTACACCTTTACCAAGCATTCCACCTCATGGTTGTTTCTTTTAAATAACAACTTCACAAGAATCCTGAAGCACTACTAGTTTATTTTCTTGTTTATTGTCTTCCAAGCATTTCTTTTTCTTAACTTTACCAAGCATAAGAAACAGTTCTTTAGAAAACATTCTAAACGAGTAGATAACAGATAACCAACACCACTAATTAACTTTACCAAGCATTCCAACTAAAGGTTCATCAATCTTTTACAAAAAATAACAACTTTACCAAGAATACTAAATGAGCAGATTGCATTTCTTTTATTTTGTTAGCAGCTAATTAGTCACTCATCACACCTTCCAAAGCACAAATTGTTTCTTCTTCTTCTTGAGCAGCACAATTTTTTTTACTGTTTTTCTATGCTAGATATTTTAACATATTCGTCGACCAACAATGTCTTTTGGTTCTTTACCATTGATCTCATTTCAACCTCGTCTACCAATTCTTAAGCATACTCCATCAACGACTTTTTTTTTATTTCTTGTCTTCTAATTTGATTCGTTGGTTCAAGTTATGGAAAACCCAACATCCGGAGTATCCCCATGGACGACAATACCCAACAAAAAAATAAATTGAGCAATTTTATAATTGGTGGAAAATAATTCTGAGTTGTCTTCCTTTTCGATCCTGTGTTCTTCACTGGAAATTTATGCCCTAGCAGAGTCTTCTTCTTCTTCTTCTTCTTCTTCTTCTTCTTCTTCTTCTTCTTCTTCTTCTTCTTCACAGCTACACATGGCGCTCCATACTTCATCGTGAATGAAACCATAGTGAAGAAAGATAAGTCAAAGTTTTTAACGCATTTGATAAAGAAAAGTAAAAGATCCTTATCCAAGACATTGTTCAACTATTAGGGGGAGTTGGGTGGATATAACTAAATAAGAGTGAATTTCATGAGCTATCTTACGAAATAACTAGGCCAAATAGAACTATTAAATTTTAATATTTTTGCTGCACATGTAAGTAATTAGATCTCAATACATTCTAAAAGAAATAGATCTCAATTACCGAACACTTTGGGGCCGTTTGCTTGGGCTGTTGGGTTTAGACTTTAATACAATATTTTCGGCTTGTAGGCCCCTATTCAACAACCAGTGGTCTTCTATTATTTTGTTTGTTTCACATGACTCTTTAAACAAAACTTATACAAACGTGTTTGCTTGCCGAAGGTTACACATTACTTTGTCTAATAAAATTACATCAATACCGTCCCCCTAAATCAAATTTTCAGTATAGCCATCATTCACATATCTCAAACTGGTTTCTCAAAAATCCTGAATTGGGGATCTGAAAATTAAATTGTCACTAGATCCATTTTTCTTACCCTCATCCATTCGCGACGGAGGACAACCGTTTAGTAAAGTCTTTATTCTCTTCCCCATCGTTGAATCACCAGTTTTATAGCTATTGCAGGTTTCTTCTACTGATCCAATTTATCGTAGATTCATGTAAAAATCGAGCAGTGGATGTACGCCGAGTAACCACATAATTGCTCCTCGCCAAGTTATTATGTTGCCCATTACATTGTTTTTATGTGAAGTCGATAGCTTGTTGACCTCCAATTAAATTTGTGCTGATTCTATTTCATTACTTTTTCAGGATGTTCAGTTTCATCAGTTTCAAGTGATACCGTACGACAAATTTGTGACTGTAGGCTAGAGTTCATTCAATTCACGACATGGAAACATAGCCTAGCAAATGAATTATGTGTCATCCGTAGTTATTCTAAACAGTCAATGTCATTTGCAGTAATTAAACTGTCCAAATGTTCAATTTGATTTTTCATCCTATCAGCCATTACATACTAATTTCCCATTCATTAAACCTGTCATGACCATGACAAGACCGGACAAATTGACTAACAATCGAGCTAACAACAGTAAAACTATTAGACAACACCTCTCTACAAGGAGAAAAATCTCTGCTCTTCTCCTCCCAAATTCAGCCATTAAACTGCATTCATGTTTAGTCGAACAATATATATGAGTAACCAACTTATGCATATAACAAAAATCCAAATCCTTAGCCATGTATGTGCTATAGTTTAATAAATGCTGGCAATTTGTAGCATACGTACTCCATCATATGAGTAACCAACTTATGCATATAACTAAAATCCAAATCCTTAGCCATGTATGTGTAATAGTTTAATAAATGATGGCAATTTGCAGCATACGTACTCCATTTTGACAACCGCGAACATTACAAAATTGTTATAGCAAAGTGCAAACTGGTTTTCATTCGGCATTACTCATCTACATAAAAAAATGATAATCATAATTAGAATTTTCAAAAATCATCTTAAAGACCTAAACTACCTATTCTGCACCTGAATTTGAGGTACTGCAGACTCACTAATAAAACATTGCATCACACACTATAACAATTCTGCAAAACGACAACGGTGGAAAACCGTTGTCGTTTGCTATAAATGAGCGTTGTTGTAACTGGCGTTGTAGTAGACCCCTACCTACCACAATGGTTTTTTACTGTTGTCGAAGACCTTTACCACAACGGTTTTTTACCGTTGTGATTGACCTTTACAACAACGCTCATTACAATACAGCTTAACCGTTGTCGATTGTTTTACAACGCTTATTGTTAACAACAGTTATTAACCGTCGTCGTTTGGGCCTTTACAACAACGGTCATTACAAGGGTTTTTAACCGTTGTGGTTTTAATTTTTACATCAACATAAAGACAACGGTGTTTTACCGTTGTCGTTTAACCTTTATAATATAGGTTTTTGACCGTTGTCGTTTTTAACTTTTATTAGGTATTATTTTCCTGTTTTAATATTTTTAAATAATTCAATATAAATAATAAATAATTCACAAACAATAAATCGTGAGAGAAGCGATGATTAGAAAATACAAGAAAAGATAAAGCAACCAATAAATCATAAACCCCACACGAATTCACACATTCGCACAAAAATCCATATTGAATCTAACAAAAACCCAATCCGAGAATCAATCATGGCTATAGTCAGAAATCAATCCAAATTTGCTTTTAACCTCTTCCTCTTCTTCTTCATCATCTTCGGCGTCCCACAAGAATCGAGTATATGAATCCAAAACATAGCTGCACAAAAATCAACATTACGACAGTTTTAACAAGTCAATTTCAACAGAAGTTCACTAAATTTTGATTATAAAAAGTGATGAAAATGAGTTAAAGTTATTTTGTAATGATTAAGATGTTTGGATGATTACTGAGACAATTATTGAATAATGTATTGAATTATGTAAGATGATTGATGAGAGAGAGATAGTAGTTGTTGCTTTTTCGAGAGGGTGAAGGTAAGTTGATTCAGCCAATATAAGAAGTAAATCTTGCACATGTTCTCATTTCACCTATCCTGACATGATACATATAATTGAATCTCATGTTCTCATTTTGATGAATCACTTCATACTTTCAGCTTTCATTGATTAAAGATAACAACAGAACACAGTTATACATTTTCTTGCTTACTTATACTTCAAACATTCTTATAACTGATTCCGTGGTCAAGATATATTCCTCACTGTTTAATGATCACAACTGTCATAGATGAAAAATGGTTACGCTAAATTGTTTCCACAAATTATACCCAAGCCAAAAGAAATTTCTTCCAATTCATGCAATGCACAACTTAAACATAAAATAATCAGCAGAAACACATCAATAATGGAACAGATACTAGCAAGATGACAAACCGCGATGACAACAGTGATAGAAAAAACCATTTTCATAAAAAGTAGCTAAATGGCAGAAAAAATCAAATCACCTCACGTAAGAGTGCGATGATTATTCTCATTTCAAGCTCCCCTAAGTCCAAGAAAATCTGCAGGTAAGAAGTATAACATAGGGCATGAGTTATTTTTCTCAATAATAAAAAGTCCGTATCTTAAACTCAGAATCTCATATAACATGGGTACGACCTGGTATTTCTGGATATTAGGTATGACTTTCAAAGACTCACATAGGAGAGAGTATGCTGTAAACATGAATAAAATACAGGATGGCCAGCTCAAATAGTATGAAAAGCAGCAATATGAAGTACTTGCTGCTGGTGGAGGCGATTTTCATGCTCCAGCTCCTCAAGTTCTTCCTGCATTTAGAGCAGAACATCAGCCAACGATTAGACTGTATACATCATCTCAAATACACATCCAAATTTTAGTAGTTTAGCTTCAGCGTGCTACAAAATCTGACATTATTTAGTTTTCGGTTGATTGCAACATCACCCTTCACAGGCCCACCTGATTTAGTCTTCGGTTTATCTGAAGCATTCAAAGCATGCACAAAAAATCAGCAATTATCAAAGTTCGCATCAAAGTTTTCACTTGAATAAAGTAGTTTGAGATGGTGTAGCGGAGAGGGAATACAATTGTTAAAACATCATCTGGGTAAAAATTTGAAATGCCTGTTAACATTCACAAATGTAAACAATTTTCTGATATGTTCGTATTGACATTTAAGGGCATTTCTTTTGTGTTGAACCATGTTGGGAAAACTCATTGTAAAGTTATTTGGTCATGATCATTCGAACTTTAAATGCTAATTTAGACCTAGTCAGTATGACATAGGTCATGAACCCATTCAGTCCATTTCAACACTTCGTAATTCCACATGATGATGTCACTTTTTTTGGATTAATCATGAAAACACTAAACTATGAGATAAAAGACATCATGTCATAATCTAAAATAGATTAACTAACTAAGATCTCTCCAACTGACAGTAACGCCAAACAGGACAAAATTAACCCATATATGCGACTCATAACAACCCAAATTCATGCTATAGATCAACCATCATAGGACAAAGATAAGTTGTTTAGAGAAATGTACTTAATATGATACAATCAGCATTCACCTCAACGTTTATAAAAAAACATCTACAGTGCAAAATTAGCATAAGTTGTGCGCCTCCATAAATTAGTTAAAGCAATTCGGGCAAGACATACGAAAAAAACCAAGATGTTTGCAGTCCCTATTAAGTAATAACTTATCCAAGGCAAATCTAGGAGTTCGTCTTGCGGGATAACAACAATTATACTCTTAAGGTTAGGTGGTAAATTTTATATACCAAATAAGAGGGCAAACTCTGAAAAGCTAGAAAGCCAAAAGCTAAGCTCATATATTAGGCTTAAATTTAAAATATCGAATAAATTTAATGTTGAGGGAGAGTCAGATTAACAACAATGAGATAACATTTGCAGTTATTAGAAAAAGGCTCTTTAGAACATTATTCATATAATAAAACATAGTGGGATATCATTAGTATCAAACAGTTATTATATATACAGAAAAAACAAGCTCCGGTATTTCAAATCCAAAGCCAAGACAAGTAGGGATGTAAACGAGCTGAATCAAGTCAAACAACACAAGACTCGAGTTCGGCTCGTTTGATTTTTTAGTGAGCTGGGCTCGCGAGTTCGGCTAAAAAAATTTGCCGAGCTCGAAATTCGGCTCGGGCTCAATTCGTTTACTCCAACAAACGATTCCAAACAAACATCTTTTCGAGCGAAAATCCGAATAATTTGCGAATAGTTTTATTTGATTACATTCCTAAAGACAAGTCCAAAAAGAAGAGGACACAATTCAAAACCAATCATAGCTGCAGCGAAATCTTTGTGATAATGATCACTATTCCAATTCCAGTGCAGTGTTCTCATAGGAAAGAAACGTCTTGCTAGTCAATAATGGCATCAAGCATTCTGTAATATTTCACATTATATGTAGATATTACATATAACGTACTACTCTATGTGTAATATCAACAAAACCAAATGAAATAGAAGAACATAACCAACTGTCAATAATAAGTCAGCTCTTTAAGACCTTAGAATAATGAAAGAAATGAGCTTGCTTTTGTCAATTAATTAAATGAAACCCTGCTTAAAGATTCTCATCCATATCTCTTTAGCTTTTCTAATCTAATTTTGCCGACGGCTTAAAAATATCTGGTTCAAGTTGACAGTTTTTGCTGCTTGTTTTTTACGTCTTATTTGTACGTCTATAAATAAGAGAAAATTTAACAGATATTTTGAGTGATGAATAAAGAGAAAATTTCCCCAAAACCATTTTACAACTGAACTTTTTTACAGGTAGTTTAGAGTACATTCATGGTCCAAGAGCACAGGGTCGGAACCAAGGCGGGCAGGTCGGGGCTGCAGACCCCCTCACCCAAAAAAAAAGATCCTAAAATCTCGTCTCCCCTCCCCCAACTTTTAAATAAATCAATTAGTCCCTGTAGATAAGAAACTAAAATTTAATATTGTTGAAAAAAATTCTCTCTCCCCCCTTAACTAAAATTCATGGTTCCACCCCTGCAAGAGCTGTTGCCCAGAAATACACAAATCTGAACAGAAACTGGACTCCAAATCCGCAATCCTAGTTTACTTAGAAATCTCAAATTTATAGAACATACATGCAAATAATACAATAAATTCATTTGGAAGCTAAAACTGCAGCTTTAGTTGCCATTCAAAGAATCTAAAAATACAACTGTGCAAAGAGAACATAAATGGCACAAGAGCAATTGTTGAGTAGAAAGATACGAAGAAAATGGATCACAAGACTCCCTAATATTTATGTGTTATTTACTACTCATCCAACAATTGGAGGTTAAGTAGGCTGCAGTATCAATGTTCATCTACACACCACACATACCCATTTACGTCTGTGCAAAGAGAGTAGAAATTATTCCTAATGAATTTATTCTTATATGTAACATATACAAAGACTACAAATAAACATGCTCACTGGTCTAACTTCCAACCGATGCAGATACGAGATTTCACTAGGCCAAAATTGAGTTGATCCGTCTGAAAACTCATATTTTGAGGAAGAAAATGCATTCTTCTCATACATATCAACTTTCTGGAACTCATACAAGATTAATTATTGGTTCTTTATATTGAGAAGTTACAAGATGCTAATTCAGAGGCATATTCAGCGGTCTTTACAAATAATTATTACATATCACCAACTCATTGGCCATTTTAAAAAATACTTAGATGTACGTTATGCTCACAAATTAGGGATTATATTAATTTAAATTTAAATAACTTATTGTTAGTAATAGTGGGAGTTGCAGCTATAGTTGGAATAGAGCAGGAAACAGATGGTACAACAACAGCTGTCACCAAATTACAGAAAAATGCGATAGAAGGTTGTAAACTCATATTGATAAGATAATTTATATTCGTCAATTAGAGAAATTAACAAATAAAAAAAGCAAGAAGAAATCTACACAAATATCAGAACTAATGTAATAATTCTGTAACGACATAAATGAAATTAACACTATATTGGGATAGGAAGTCTGTATGATATTTCTAAAATTTGAATATAATAATTTACCTTTGAGAAATCAATACAAAAATAGAAAATATGACCATATGCAGAACAATATTATGATCCCTCCACATTCAAAAATCAACAACCAAGTCAAAGAAAAACAAAGATAGTAAAAACAATATAATATTCATAAAATATAGATCAGCTGAAAAGACGATTAACATTAGATTGAAATAAAATTTTGAAAATTTACTGAAGAACATTACAGAAGGTAAGACTACAATAGATCAGACCAAACATTAATCAATTACCTATTATAAAACCCTCGAAAATCAACAGAAGAAGCCCTAGACTACCAGAAGATTTTGCTGTTATAGTAGTTCTACACGACACAAACCATCAACCAAAATTTGCATCAAAGCAAAAGACCATCAAAGTTAAACATTGGTTTTACCTTGCAGCAACAAATGATAGAAGCATAATGAATAAAGCTTCGTCATTGCATTGACGTAATAATTCCTATAACAGAGTAAATATAGAGGTACCTTAACTTTTGAAGCATTGTAGAAGCATAGCTATGACTTTAATCATCTAAGCTTATCTTCAACACTTCTACCATGCTAGAGTATGGTCCATCATCTTGCTTCAAGCCTTCAAAATCACAATTTTATGTAGCTTCGTCACAGATTCTACACAGTAAAATTGAGTTTATATTCGGTCAATTTAGTAGATTCAATCGTCCACTTTCTCTCAAATACACACACATCCATGTGTATATGTGATAAAATTCAAAAACAGATTCTACACAGTCAAATTGAGCTTATATTCGGTCAATTTAGTAGATTCAATCGTCCACTTTCTCTAAAAAATGCACACATCCGTGTGTGTATGTGTGACAAAATTAAAAAATATCTCTACACAGTGAAACAGAGCTTAAATTCGGCGAGTTAGGACTTACCTCAGACACGTTATCTGCAATCGCGCTTTCATCATCGTCGTCTTCCAAAAGCATACACTCAGCCATCTGGCGAGTCAACTCAGCAATGAAATCACCATCGTCACTCTCCGACGAACCTAAATCGGAGTGCAGCGGCGTGCTGAAACCGGAGGAGGACGAGTCGCACGAAGTTAGGAACTGAGTCGAACTCGAACTGCAGCTTGAGCCTTCTACCTTCTGCTCCGGCGCTGTACTTCTAGGGCTTTTGAACAAATTAGCAAAAAGCAATGGTTTCCTCTGATTGTTACAATCAAACGCCATGTTTCTCAAGTGCAAACTGTTTGAAGCGTAATTAACATCAATCAAACTTGCGAAAGCAGCAGACGCACGGGCAGGGCGAGAGCAAGAGAGCTGGCGTAGGCCGAGGGAGAGGGGGGGGGGGGAGCGATAGCGCATATGCAGGGAGACGCCGGGGATGATACAATGGCAGGCCGAGGACACGGAGGTAGGAGGCGGAGCGTCAGAGCGGCGGCGGGGCGGCGGTTGCTATGGTTCTTGCGGCTAGGGTTTTCAACTGTGAAATGAGTTTAAAAGATATAGTTTAAAAACCTTTCTTTCGTGTTTATGAAATTATTAGTCAATAAAAATTAAGTCAATCTAATACATACCTTTAGTGTGTAGAAGGAGAAAAAATCTATTTAAAGGAAAAAAAAAGTAAATAAAATTTCAACACAAAACAATAACGGTGGTACAACAACGGCTTAGTATCACCGTTGTTGTTCAGCGAATTTTTGTAATAAACAACAATGGTAATATAAACAACAACGGTTACTTGATAAAAGACAACGATTTTTAACAAAAACCGTTGTCTTAATGGCGTTGTTGTTTAGCAGATTTCTTGTAGTGACATTATGAGAAGTTCTATTTAACTTTCATTCCCTCAGCTCTATGACATTTTTATTTCTACCTAATTATTTTGCTTGTGTATCAATTCATGGACTCGGTGCTACATTTTGAGTTTTGACCAAGAATATGCAGATAGAAATAACATTGCTTTAACCAATCAAATTTAGTAGCATTCCATAGATACTATAACATTTCAAGGGACTATAAAACAGTCTTTAGCTTAAACAATCAGACAGAAAAACATACCTTCGAATCCTGCAGCTTGTGTAAACTACAAAACCTAGAACAGAAAATAAAAGACATTAGATGGTCGACTTTGAAGTTGGAGGTAAAAACCTAGTGACTTGAACGAATCATATAGTAAAAAGAGAAAAAACATATAAAATTCCATAAACCTAGATGAGAGCGGTCAGATATTTAATAAGTTTTGATAATCTTCACTTTGTATGAACAAACGATATCGAGAAGCGGTCCTCTTCCTCAGTAGTGGCGCAAACTAGAAAAAAATGAGAGAACGGTTCTTTTTTGCTAGGGTTGGAGGGAGCTGCAGACAAAAAATGGACAAAATGATCATTTTAATTTTGTTAACATAACATAGGTTAGACAACCCACCTACCCCATGGTACCTATTAGGAATACTGGAATGGCCCGAGCCCGCCCGAAATTTTTTTTAGGTTTAGTTTCACCATATTGTTGACCCAATAGAAATGACCCGATAGGGCTGAGGCCCTATAAGACCGAAAACCGCTAGGGCTGGCCCGATTGACATGTCTATTAGTTTGTGTGATGCAAATATTTATTTTTTTGTCTATACACACTACTTTTCTTAATAATATAAAGATTTTCTTTTTTAAATTTTTTACGTCATTTTTAGAAATTTGAAGCGCATATCTTGAACCTTCTATACGTGATAGTTATGATATCTTCATCTCAGTAGCGCTTATATATCAAAATACCTTTTATCATGTATATGTACATGAATAATGCCTAGTCTTGACTACATTATGTCTTTTTGTCATGTATGTACACGGATGATTATTTTATTTGATATTTTGAGCCTTAACTGTGTTTTGTTGGAGTTGCTAAAATTGTTGAGCTTCAGTACATATATAATTTTGAAAGTTTTACTTGTAGCTCAACAGTGATCTGATTAGCCTGAAAACCACTAGGCTAGGGTTATGTTCACCATATTGTCGGTCCGATAAAAAAAGTCCGATAGGACTAAGACCCTATAAATCCAAAAATCGCTTGGATTAGCCAAAAACTACTAGGACTAACCCGACAAACCCTAAGTTCTATAAAAGCGGGCTGGAGTGTTTTGAAAGCGAACTTGAACAAAAAAGCGGGCTCAAAATAAATGAAGCAAACAAGTTACTAGGTTGGTTTACCTAGACTTCTGTAACAAGGGCTATCCCCAAGCAAACGGCCCCTGTATATTTATAATAGAAGTACTACTATACACTGCAGTCTATATAGTACGTACATTCCCATCTCTGGCCCACTCCTCCGCCCCTGACATTTGTATTACTCGTTAATAATTGAAATTGAAAGAAAATAATAAAAACTAAAAAGGAAAAGGGTATCACTATCAGGCATCGCTCGATCTTTGCGGCTTCTCTTCCTTCAACTTTCGATCTCCCTAGGGTTTTTCTGCCCCCACCACTCTTTTGCTCCAAGTTCTGCGGAGCGCACGTCTGAAATCTCCAGCTATCATCTCTCTCCAGGCCTGCTTTTGAATCTTAGGGTTCACAGATCTATTCAGCTTTTTCTACTTCTCTGGTTGCTCGCACCTACATTGCTTCTGCCGATACGTACAGCCGCCGTGTTTCGTTGTGTTTATGCCCTGGCAATATGTTTTGGAAGCTCACATCTCTCTCCGCCTCTTCTCCGGTAAGTCAACACGACGAGTATTTGCTTGTTGTTGTCAATTTCTTTTGGTCGGGAATATGAGCTCTTTAATGTTGTAGTGATGGTTGATGAGGTGGTTTTAGGGTTGATTTTGCCTTTCTTTTTTGGTGAGTTGAGAATTTAAGCTGTAGTTTGTTTGCTTTCTGCTGAAAATGGCAATGGCTGTACGTCACTTTTTTTTTTTCTTTTTTTTTTTGTGTATATTAGTTGTGATATTCCTATTGAATCAGCTTATTGTAATTTGGCCACATTGTGACTGAGAACCTTAGCTTCTGGTCGATTTTCAGCTGCTTGTTTTCCCAGTCCCATGTCGTTGAAGTTGTTGGTCACTGGTCTGTAATTGGTGGAATAATCTTACACTTCATGCTGCATTTCCATATATTTCTTATGATTTATTCCTTCTTGCTACATCGATATAGTCTGCTGGTTTCTGCTGGTATCATTACTTTTGACTAATATCTTGTTGCATCTTATGCACAAGCGTAACTGTTAGTTTTCTAGTATTGTCCTTGGACTGTTTATGGCTGCTGATCGTTGGCGGATACCACCTCTCTAAGAGTACACTAAAATAGGACCAAACACTACTTTTTTGCTCCAACAATGCATCATATCCCACACTACTTTGGTGTTTAGGCCAATTTAACATTACTAGTAGTGCACACTACTTTATTGCATTACTTTTTTTTCTTATCCTTTTTTCTTTTTTTATTACTTCTTTTATATTGTATTTAATTGTTATGTATATTTTTAAGTATCAAATAGGGTCCGTTTGCTTAAGACTGGAGAACGCTATGTCAAACCTGACTGAGGGAGTTAATGAGTGTGCTTTATTGGAATTCGATCCTCTAAATCTACTGAGCCCAATCTTAAACAAACGGACCCATAGTGTATTTATGTATCAAAATTATTTTTATAAAAAAATAAGTTTATAAATAAAATTTGAAAAAAAAAATTCAACAATAACAAGAAAAACACTATATAATTTGAATTACTACACAAGGCATTATAAATATAAAATAAAATAAAATTATATAAAATTATAATAGTACAAAACATTTAAATAACAACTACAGAAAATTACTAAACAAAATTAAATTCAATATTACTAAAACGGAAATACAAATAGAACATAAAAAATAAATTGATTTTTCCAAGTAAGCTCCAAGTCCACTTCTTGACCCTCCTCCAGCACCCGGATAAAAATCTCCAAACATAGTAAATGGATTGAGATGTTCTTTTGCTGCTTGTACCTATCTTCTCTTTTGCAAAATTCATTGTTGCTCCCCCGGAAGAATTCACGTACTTCGGGATCTTCAATGATGCTTAGATTTATTTTTAAAGTTGTGTTTTCTTCTTTTTCATATTATTCGCATTAATCTTATTCATGTTTTGTTTTAAATTTGATTAATATTAAAAACATAAACTGAAAATATTAAATTCAATGAAAATATTAATAGGAATATTCTTTTTTAGTGCAAAAAGTAGTGCAAACTGTTGGAGAAAGAGTGCTGATTTGTGCTAGTAGTGCAAATTGTGCACTACTTCACCCTTGGAGATGACCTGCCAACCATTTAGGTTAAATGAAGTTACTGAACTGCCGGGCTCTCCCTCTTTATAAGCAACCTTATTTAGTAGTAAGCAACTTTTATTTAGATTCTTTCAGGTTTCTGTGGTATCTTCGATTGCTTGTAAATTTAGAAAGGTAATCCATTGGAATTGGTCAAATTGCTCAAATGACCCTTTCCCAGATAGTATAATTCTGTGAAATGAATGTCTCATTTTGGAAATGGAACTGATACTGGCCATGTCTTGGTTGATGAGAAGCCTAAAGAAGTCATATATCTATATATATATATACATATATGAATGATGCAATTGCATATATCAAGTCTTTAAACACATGGAACTGAGAGGCCTAACCTTAAAGATGTTAAATCAACTAAACAGAGGAAATTGATATTTCCTAGAAGCTATGGCCCCTTAAAATCTGGGATGGCAGGCATATTTTTTTCTTATTTGCTACAGGAAAGTAGAAGATGTAAGATCTCCCTGTGTTTCGGTGATGGGCTTTGAGTTTAAGAAAGTGGGTCTGTGATTACTTGTAATTTTAGTAGAGATTGTTACTTCTAGCGGCTCTAGCCTTAGGAAACATTCTGAATATGCTGCTTCTTGTTTTGAATGTAATTTAAATTATGGGAATGGAGATATAGACATCATAAGGATAATAAATAATTGGAAAAGTGAGAATCATTTGCCTACCAATTCTATACTGATTGGAAATTATGAGATGCATGTGAGCATGTCCATTAGTGGGGTTGCAAACATTTTATATTGATATGTGTGTGCTATATATTAACATTTCTATATATATACACATCTCCCTTTTCTTTTTAATTGTGAAAAAGTTAATGTGATAAAGAAGAAACGATCAGATGTAGGTATTACTGAATAGTACTCAATGACACTTCTAGCAATAATATAATATGATTTTAACTTCTAATGAACCTTTACTTCCCTGGTTCTTTATGATCCCTGGTTCATTTTAGGTGATTGGATTCATATTCCTGTGTGTGGGTACACAATCTTCGTGATGTACATATAAATATTATTTTCCTTTTTCTCTTTAAATTTGGAAAATTGAATGTGATAAGTAGAGATCAGAGGGAGATAGAAATGAAGAATGCTTTCTGATATTTCTAGCAATAATATGATGACTTTTCACAAAATTCATCTCTATGTTTTCTGGTGCCCCTTTGGCTCATCTCAGTTGATTGCTGTAGCCTGTATGTTATCGGATATCCAGTGGGTCACCAAATCAGTTGATCTTTTCTTGCCTTAACTGTAGATCTCTTTTTTTAATTATGCAACAAAGATTGCCCATTGTGACAACCTTTCTTGCCTGGCTTCTTAACTGGTGGTAACAAGACAACTTTTAATGATATTTCAGTGTTTTTGTCCTACTAATTGGCTTGCCAGATTGTAATCTTACATTAGCTGAGAAAAGCTTGCCCTGTTGGCTCTCTGAATTTGCTCTTGCTTTGTCAAACTTGTTCCTTTTACTCTGATCTGACATACATTTGTGGCTTTAGGTTGAGTCTGTGCTAGACAAGGAAAATTTTACATTGGAAGAGCTTTTGGATGAAGAGGAGATAATCCAAGAGTGCAAAGGATTAAACAGTCGCCTCATTAATTTGTATGGCTACCTCCCAGCTACATGCTTCTATTGACTACCACATGCCTAAAAAAATTTATGCATTGGCTCACCTTCTGCTCAAATCGTAAATTGTTTTATTCTGCTTTTTACTAAAATATACCTTGGTTTCAGTTTGAGGGACAGGGCTCAGGTTGAGCAGCTGCTGCAATATATTGTTGAGGAGCCCCCAGAGGGTGCGGATAACAAACGAACCTTCAAGTATGTCATATATTTTTAGTGATCATAAGTTCTGTGACCACTTTCAGTTTTTAAACTTTTTATGCATTTTCTTCCATAAGGATATCATTCCAGAACTTCTCTTGGAAAGGAATAATACTTGGCATAATTAGAGGCAATGACATTTGATTATCTGGGAGATTCATGACTTTTACTTTTCCACACTATAGGTTCCCATTCGTTGCCTGTGAAATTTTTACGTGTGAAATTGATGTCATCTTGAAGACCGTGGTGGAGGAAGAGGAGGTCAGTTCTTCCTAATATTTGAAGAAATATGAACTCGTAAATTGGTGTGTTCATTCTGATCTGATAGTTCTAATTGAATTCCCTGTCTTCTTGCAGCTCATGAATTTGCTTTTCTCTTTCTTAGAACCAAATCGACCTCATAGTGCGTTGTTGGCTGGGTATTTTAGTAAGGTGTGGTTGATGGCTGCTTAAGCTTGTTTAATGTTATCTATTCATGCTAGACAAAAATTGTTAACTGATTCATATTACAACACTTATTTAATGAATTTCTGGTCGTGCAGGTTGTTGTGTGCCTAATGATACGCAAGACTGTTCCACTAATGAATTATGTCAAGGTGATTTAACCAGAACTTTTGAGAACTATGCATGTCATGCTTATGGTTCAAATGATTGAAATCAGATGCTTGATTATTGTTGTTCCCGTTAATTCTGCACTTTATTTTAATTGGGGTTTTTGATTAGATGTGTATGCTGAATTATTGTAGTCTGATATATTTTATATCCTATTTCCACTAAACAATAAGACCTGCTTGCAGTTTTTATATCATTTTGGGTTGTTGAAGTATTGAAACTGTTCACATGTAAGTTGTCCCACACTTCTTATAAATAAAAATGTAAGTTGTCCCACATTGATAAAATGGAAGAAGGGAGACCTTTATAAGCCTAGCGAGCCGCTCCTATCACCAAATAATTTCATGATGGAAGTTCTCTAGGTGGCTAAAAGGTCTCTCCTTCACATATTGGCACGCTTCAATGCGTGGGACCGTGCCGGCCCCCCAAACCAAAGTTAACAGAAGTGAACAAGCTTAATGTCCACTTTTGCTGCAGCAGGATAATTTGCAGTAACTAGCCTTATGAATTTGATGTGCATTCTATTCCTGAATCCTTATCTTTGTAGATTCTCCCTAAAAGCTGTTTCTGCTCTTACTTTTCACCTGAGCCATGCTTGCCAATTTGATCTTTATCAAGTTGGTCTTTCATAGAATATATGTACTCATATATACTGATGCATGCTGGAGCATGGTACAGAACATTAATAACGCAGTGGTGTAAGTCCATTGATTCTAAGAATACTCGAAAAGAGACACAATTGATAAAATTGATAAAACCCGTATTCTGTTCTAACATATCAAATTAACTATCTAAAACAATAGCAAGAACATCTATTATACTAGTAGCCTAAGCCTATAAACCTAATGACAATATAATGAAATAAAAGGCAATAAATTAATAAGCTATATCCTAACATATATCAGAAAAAACCAAATAATATTACACATGTATCCTCGTCTCCATCGATTGTCTCTTCCCAAAGAGGATTCGTCCTCGATTCGTGCGCAGTTTCTATTCAAATGTTAATTGTGAAGACATGCTGTTACATCTTTGAATTTGTGCACCCAAAGAGCAATAACAACAACCATAATTTGTGCACCAAATCATCAGAAATAAAAAGGACAGATGGAGCATCTACTATCTCCAGATGGACAAAGAAGTTCCATCTGTGAGGTCAAACACATTGTAAAAAGTCTTGGAAAAATTGATATGGAAATTTTAGGTCTTAAAAAGGCAATTCCAATTCAAGAACTCAAAATATCGAACTAGAAGCCTAAGTCGTGATAGAAATTGATGGTCCATCATAACCACGATGAGTAACCTCTGGAAAAGTGTCAGCATCCATACCGTCAAAAATCGGTGGGCCATCTGCCATCATAGCAACCACCAGGAATCTCATCCCATAACAACTCACACATATTGAAAGGGGAAAAGAAATCGCCAACACTCTCCTCATAAAAAAATGATGATCCATTTAACCACTATGATCTGTTGCCAACAAACCAATTTGTTGGCTGTCTGCACAAAATTTGCCTTTGTGCAACTCCCCATAAAAAATGGTATAAAAAATTGGTTGACACCAAGGAACCATTATTGAGGATCATAAGTGGTCTCTGCATACCCACTTATGCAGGCTGCAGTGTGGTAAAAAATAATAATTACACATGGTCTAACTCCATTGAATCTAAAAATACTCAGAAAGAGACGCAATTGGTAATTAGAACCGGTTTTCTATACACAATATCAATTCAACTATCTAAAACAATAGCAAGAACTCCTATTTATACTAATAGTGTAAACCTCTAATTCTAATGACATTATAATTAAATATCAAATAAATGTGAAAAAAGATATATAATCATATTTAAATTGGATCTGCTAAAGTCGCGCTGCAAAAAGTATAATCTGCGAGAACTGGTCATTTCTCTGCGACATATTCTTGATTCCAGCTAAATCCGTACATTTTCAATTTATAACCAAGTACATTTCAAAAAAATTTAAGAGGATAAACTATGTCCGAGGATAGATGACTCGAGAATCTCCTGCACAGATGGATGACTTTGATATTCTCCAGTGAGAAGGGCTACAAAGACCACCCCCTTCCAGTTATATGGGGTGAGAGTTCTGGAGAAGAAAACCTGATGTTTGAACTTTTGGTTTTTAACAGCCTTTTGTATAAGTGAGCTCTTTATAGTGCAAGGCTGTTCTACTGATAAATTGAGAACATTAACAGTAGTAATTTCATATTGTGATAAAAATGTTGTAGCATATTTGTGATAGCACTAATGCGGGCGACCTGCGACAAATAGAGGAAGATTTATTCATTCACATAATGGGGTTGCCATATGCTTGATTCCTCTCTCAATAGATGCAAAAACATCCTATACGTAGTTTGCCTACAGAGGAGGATTTATTTAATCTCATAGTGGAGCTACCATATACTCGATTACTCCCTATCAATTTATGCAAAGACATCATATATGTAGTTTGCTTACTGAAAGTCTTTTGCCAGTTTTGTGAAGCTTATTTACATGGGATATTTTTGTCATTACAAACAAATATTACTTGCAGGCTCACCAAGATGTTCTTCAGCAGCTGGTCGATTTGATTGGTATCACATCCATCATGGAGGTTGAGTCTCATACATATAACCTACCTCCGTTGCCTGATACATTGCACACTTTCTAGTTTCTACTTATTTCTGCTTGTGGGTTATTCTCTTATCTCATATGCTTTCTGTTATCAGGTCTTGGTGCGACTTGTAGGTTCAGATGATCATCTCTACCCAAATACTTTGGACGTTATGCAGTGGTTGGCTGATAGCAACTTGTTAGAAATGATTGTGGACAAACTCAACACCTCAGTAAGTATTCGGCACAATCTGTGCATTATAAAACCACTGTTTCTTGCAAGTTTCGAGTACTAATTGCTACAATATCTGAAATTATCCAAGACCGCCTGCATGATATGCTGCTACTTGTTAGCTTCAATTTTCACTTGGTCATTTGGTTTATAGTTTCGAGTACTGATTGCTACAATATCTGAAATTATCAAAGACCGCCTGCGTGATATGCTGCTACTTGTTAGCTTCAATTTTCACTGCTGCTTGGAGCCGAGTGAAGTACTTTAATTTTTCTTATAAATTCATCCGACTGTTAGTTTCTTCTTTCCTTTTTTTGGAATAAATAAAGTTAAGAAATTGGTGAGTGATTGTATTTGGACCAATTACACCTAGGGTCATTTCATTCAGCTGGCGATTTATAAACTTACTTGCTCGTAGGACCTTTTTCTTTCCATTGTGATGTTTATGACCAATTTCTTGTTTGTCCTAGATTATTTATGAAAGTGATACAAACAGGAAAAATTCATGCTATCCGTGGTTACGATGTTTAAGAAAATTACCAAATGATGTAACTAATTCGATGTCTTTTATACTTGAACTATGATATGTATTACTGTGTCATACTGCTTTAATGTTTTCCTGCTTCTCTGAATGCTGACTTGCATCTTGCTTTTGGCTTACTATTCCGGGTCTTATAAATCTTCTTTAAAAATCAAAATTTGTGCTTTTCGAAGTGATGGTCCCGTGACTTTGCTAATCTTGTAGATGTTAGCTTGTTTCATGTTATTCTTCCATTTGTGCTGGTTGCTTGGTTCCTTATCATTTCAAGGTAATATCTAACAGCATGAATTCTGTGTCCTTCAGAATACACCGGAAGTACATGCTAATTCAGCAGAAGCATTATGTTCTATAACCAGGAATTCACCATCACCTTTGGCAACTAAATTATCTAGTCCAAGGTTTGTAGAGCTTAGTTGGATATCTTCAAAATGATCATCAAATGTTTATCCTGATTTGAATAAATGTTGACTTTATAACTCTCTACTTACAGTTTCGTGGCAAGAATCTTTGGTCATGCACTTGAAGATTCGCGGTCCAAATCTGCCCTTGTCAATTCATTGTCTGTATGTATATCATTATTGGATCCTAAAAGATCAATTCCGTCGCCAGTAATGTACTCTTTCAGAAATCAGCATGCTTATGAATCACCAATAAATGCAAATCCTGATACTGTTGGCGCAATGCTCCCCAAACTAGGTGAGTTATAAATTAAGAATTGCAAATATTGTACCTTGTATTTTTGTGCAACTGTAATTTGTTGTTATGTGGTTGGAATTATATCTAATAGCTTAGCTCATTGTTTAACATGTGGTGTCACGCAACCCCCCAAAAAATAATGAATCATTAGGGTTATATATCTATTATTTATGGCCATTGGATGTTGGTATGCTTATTATCTGACAGCATTCTTGGATTTCAATGTTTAATATGCTTGTTTAGATTTTTTAAGATGCAGCCATGTACTAAATAGAAGCTTTGTGGTCTCACATGTACATTTGCCTGCATATGTGTATCACCCCATGTTATAGCTCGTTAAGCTTATCCATATGTTATTCATTGTTTCAAGTGTTCCATTGACTGGAATAAGGCATATAAATGTTTATGTTCAGGTGAGTTGCTGATGCTTCTGAATGTTTCATCTGATGAGAATAGTTTACCAACAACATATGGTGAACTAAAGCCACCTCTCGGAAAACATCGTTTGAAGGTTAGTTGACGCTTTACAAGCTACACTAAAGTTATGCTCTTGCATTGTTTGTTTTTTTTCTTACGAGGCTTCTAAGTTTTTTTTTTTTTTTTTTTTTTTTTTTTTTTATTATAACTGTCCTCTGAAAGATTTTTTGGAATATAGGAGCTCATGAGTCATCATTCCCAGGAAAGCTGAATTGGTTCGATTTGATATTTGATGAAACTTAAAGAACTTTGTCTGAATGCTTTGGTTCTACCTTTGACCTTTTGGTTTTGATTATAGTTTTTTGCCTCGTGCCTGTCGACTCTGTCCCATTCCCCTGTGAATTTTGGGAAAGAAGTCATTTAGATGTTGAATGAAAGTGGCATTTCCTTTAGTTCCAATTGAAAAATAAAAATGGACCACACTATTTCACAAATAATCTGATAAATGATTATGATTATAATTGTAGATTGTGGAATTTCTTGCGGTGCTTCTGAAAACTGGCAATGAGGAGGCAGAGAAGGAAATGGTCATCTCTGGGACTATTCAGAGAGTACTTGATCTATTTTTCGAGTAATTGTCTGATGCTATTGCTATTCATTGACGAGCACACAATAAATTTTCGTTAATCACATAGTTGTGGAACTAGGTGTCTGAAATTAGACGCTTACAATGTTTTCAATTATCTTTCTTTGGTGTAGGTATCCGTACAATAATGCTTTGCATCATCATGTGGAAAGCATTGTATATTCAAGCTTGGAAAGCAAAAACAATGCCATTGTTGACCACCTTCTTCTTGATTGTAATTTGATTGGGAAAATTCTTCAATTGGAGAAAAATCCATCACTTTCTGGCATACTTAATCAGGTAATTAATTTTCAAATAATTAGTAATTGTTTTTGGGTGTTTGTGCCTGCATGTCATACTTTTCTTGTTCTTTTAAGTGTCCACTTTTGGAGAATAGACAAGGTTCTTTTGGAACCAGTTAATTGAGTCAGCAAATCCTTCTAATTATTGCTATGGAACAAATTTAGTTGTCCTGGCGTGTAAATAATAGATATATCCTCAAGTCTCCCATTTTCATGCTGCCTTGGTCATTATTTACCATTTCCTTGTTGATATGATAAATGATACATCTGTTAAGATCTTTTCAATCAATGCAGCCAACTTTACCGGCTCCTGGAAGAAAGCCTCCTCGAGCAGGATACTTTGGGCACCTGACACGGATGTCAAATAAACTAATTCAGTTGGGAAATAGTGATAATCGCATCCGAGCGCATCTCCAGGTCCGCAACAAGTTTAACTATTTTCTCTGAAACTGAACATTTTAGTTTTAAAGCCTTAAACAGAATTATGTAAAATGTACTACTGCTAAGTAGAGCAAAAGCTGTAGCTGTTTGCAGATATGTTCTCCAATTTTCTCATATATTGAATGCATGCCTGGTCATGCCACCTTTCTATTTGCTTCAGGAAAATAGCGAATGGAATGAGTGGCAGGCTACTTTCTTACAGGAGCGTAATGTGGTTGAGAACGTCTATCGATGGGCTTGTGGGTAAGCGTCTTTTCACACACTCTGCGGTTGCTTTCACTCTGAAGCTAAAATGCTCTCATTGTTCATTTTCAACATCATCCACAGTGCTCAGACTTATCTGCCTCTCAAGACAACATCCTTTCTATAACTTGAGGCTGCTTTCTGTTATGACCACAGACTAGTATTGAGTAATATGCCAATTAACCACAAAATCTGCTAATAAGGACAATTCCTTGCTCTTGTTATTTTTAGTTGAGCGACTTGTGGTAGTAGGAATTGAGTAAGCTAGTTAAGAAAGCTTAGATCTTTCGATTCTCTAGAGACCCAAAAAAGGGACCTAAAATTGTGGCAGTAGATCAAGGAATGCTGCCCTTGAATTACTGCGTAATGTTGTACTCTAGTTGCTAGAATAGAACTACCAAAAGTCCTGCTCGAATCATGCTTTGATTTCCTAATGTTATTCCTCCTGAAATCATTCCGAAGTAGGCCAAATCAAGCTTGATTGCAACTTATACGCTGCCTAAAATTTCTTATGCAACAATTTTTCCTCAAGGATTCTCATATTAGTCTGCACAATAAACAGACTTCCACATGTATGCACGTTATTGTTTGATCTTTTAATTTTTCGCTGTTATCACCCCCTGCTTATAGAGGTGTTCTACAGATTATTCTGATTCCTGAAAATGATTATTCCTTACCACTTCTGCAGGAGGCCGACTGCATTGCAAGACAGGACTAGGGATAGTGATGAAGAAGATGTTCATGATAGAGATTATGATGTTGCAGCTCTGGCAAATAATTTGAGCCAAGCATTTAGATACACCATCTACGATAATGATGATGCTGAGGTAAATGTCAACAATGGGAAGAACTCATAACATTCTAGAAAAATGCTTATTTAATTTCAGACTGATATCTGTTTATGATGCATTTTTGCAGGGTCATGGTTCTTTTGATCGTGATGACGAGGTAATCTGCATTCTTTTGTACGGTATTATTCTGTATTTTTTGCATAACTAGAATAACAGGTACCTTTTATCGAAGTTCTTTAATTTTGCTGGTCTAGGGACAGAATTTTTTCTGCTACTTGCTGGCGTTTTTTCTCTCAATTAATTTCCCTATTTTCATATTCGGAATTATGGAACTGTAGGATGTATACTTTGATGATGAATCCGCCGAAGTCGTAATTTCATCCCTGAGGTTGGGTGATGACCAAGGGAGGTGAGTCTGTTGCTATTATTCTCTTGATAATTTTAGCTGCACTGATAGTTCATTGGGATTTCTATTTTCTGTTTAAAAATTCTCGGGCTTGGATATGATATCTGATACTGATACAAATGATCCAGAGTGAAGATGCGTGTAGGGGGTGATGGGATACATCTATACATCCAAATAAAAAACGTAAATACAAAATTCTCTATGCATGCACATAAAAAATGTAAATACATATAAGACAAAATTAGCAAAATTATGAGATCTAAATTGCAAAATAGAAATCATATTTCATTACTTATTAGTATCTAGGAGTCCTTTTAAGATTTTGAGATATGGCTAAAAATGACCTAAAATTAGGATACTGTCATCTGCACATGCACATAAAAAGTGTATACATATTAGTAAAAAAATAGTCGAATTATTTATAATATTTGGATGCTTGAATGCTTCATGTCGTACTAACTAAATCTACTAGTTTAGAGGTTCAAACTGGTTACATGAATAATAAAATGACATCACATAATTCAGAGAAACCTTTAGAAAGGGTAGGTAAAAGTACCATTTATTTATCTAGTCTTTTAGAAGTTTAAGTGTCCCTTTTCCCGCTGAATGATCCACTATGGCACTTATACTAGTGCTCTGTCATAGGCGATGGTCACAGGCTGCTCCTCTGCAGTAAAACTGTTGAATAGCTCCACTGCCTTCAATAACTATGTACTTGTAATTCTTAAGGGTATATTTGTTTTGAGTTTGGCTCGGATGGATTTTCTACCTACTTATACCTGAAACAAAGATGCCCCATAGCGTATTTAGTAATTGAGAAATTATGAGTGACTATGGACCAAATAAAGTTTTGTAAGTCATAAAACCAAGACTGAGTATTTTTGTCATGGCCTATTGTGTTTTTGCATGACACAGTTATCTTCTTGCAGCAGTTTATTCACAAATTCCAACTGGTTTGCATTCCAAGACGACAGAAATGGCGGTGATATGCCTATGAACACCTCGTCTTCTGACATGATGGATGACATTAACTTGCACACAATAACAAACAACGGTAACAGCAGTAGTGATGATGAGGTTATGGTTGGAGAGGATGAAGAGATGACAGAGAGTAGATCTTCTCCCAATGAATCCTCCAGTTTCCAGACAAATGGCTTCAATGGGTTCGATCCAAACAGCTCCAGGAGTGAAGGAGACTCGATTCCTATGGCTGAAAAGTCCTCTGCTTCTAGTGACTTGGGCTTCTTTCGCTTTGAGACACCTGACAATGATGACCCTTTTGGAGACAGGCCAATACCAGAATGGGTAGGGTGGGGTGAGGGGTCGGATTTCCAAGTCAGGGGACCAAGCATTAATCCATTCGATGACCACACCATCAATGATGTACATTCAGTGGAGGGTACTGGTCCCACTTTAGGTGGAGAATCCATATCGAATGGGGTTAATTCTGTAGATTCATGTGATGGTTTGCCTAAACCCGATTTGAATAAAAAAATTGTAGCTGTGCCTTCTTTGTTCGAAGAGGATGTTGAATTTGTGGGTGTTGAATTAGAGGGTACAGAAAAAGCTATGGAACATGCTCTCAAGGAAGGGATAGTTGGCGAAGCTGGCCCACTTAAAAGGAATACCAGCCCGAAGAAACAGGAAAAAGATGATTTAGATGACGGTGGTGCTGCAATGAAGGAATTCAACGATGCCAACTATTGGAGAGTTGATCAGGAGGTTGCTGTTTTGGAGTAAGTGCGAGACCCGTAGCCAGCATATTGCGATCCGCGAAGAAAGTATGTACAGTATATTTTTGTTTCATTGGGATCACATTCGTAGGCTTAATTGCTGTTTGTCACTGGTTATTTATTGTTCTAGCTTAATTTTGTTTGTCCCTTTTCGTTTCAAAGTTTCTGGGGATTTTTCCCTTCTCTTTTATAGTATTTTGTTTATTTTCTTTCTAGACGCGAACCAAGACATAGAATCCAATTTGTGTAACCTGAAATATGAATGTAGAATTCTTCACTAAGCGGACTTGTATTCCTTGCCAGGTTAATCGGTAGTTGTTTTTAGTTCGTGATCATTTTTTTATTTTTAATTTGAGGTACAGACAAATTACTGCTTTTGGACTGTGGTACTCTGTAATAACTCGCTTCTTATTCAAACGTTGATATCTATTTACTTTATTTATTTTGGTACATTTTGTTGGTTCCGGTGATTATAATGTAGAAGGGTCAGATGCTTGGTGATGTTGACCGGTTGGATGCAAATAGAAGTCTTGATCGCTGATACATATATATGTGCATTTTTTGGGGTTATAGGGTGTTCTCCGTTACTCTTCATAAGTGATTGTTGAAGTTGAAAAAAAGGTGAAGAGGGAAAGAATCCAGAATTTACATAGAGAATATGAAGTGGCGTATTATCTAATGTGTTGCTCCATGTGCAAAATGGCTGCTAACCGGCAGATGAGTAGCCAACCCTAATACAAGGGTGAAAAGACAAAACAACCCGTCGGCAAAATATAACCTTACTCTAATACGGCCCCATGAAACTAAGTGCGGAAAAAAGAAGAAATTAACCAAGGCAAAATTTAGAGCAGAGAGTGAAAAACTGATGGGTAGATATTGGTTTAGTTAGGACATTAGCGATCTGATCTTTCTAGGGGATGTAAAGGACATCTACTTCTCCAGACTGCTCCTTATCGCACAAAATGGGCAACGATCTCAATGTGCTTTGTGCGAGCATGAAAAACATTGATTGGAAGACAAAGCTGCAGGGACTATTATCACACTACAAAATAAAAACTATTCTTTATTAGCGCAAGTCCATAAAATAAAGAGCATATCCGAATGAGAGGAGTAGTAGCAAGAGCAAGAGCCCGATACCACTCCGAGCCACAACATGCGGTTTCCTGGAGCTCCAATTAATGAGATTGGAGCCTAGAAAGACAAAAGCCACTAGTAGAATGATGATAATCGACACAACTAGTCCAACTGGCATCTAAAAAATCTTGAAGACAATAATGAGAAACGAGTTTAAAAGAAGGCCTAAAAAAGAAATATCCTTTAAGTACCGTAAAACTTGTTTACAGGCACAACAATGATTTTCAATGGGATTGTGTAGAATCTGACTAAGTTTATTAACTGAAAACGCAATGTCAGGTCTAGTCATCTGCAAGTATTGTAAAGCACCGAACGTGCACGGTGAAGAGTTGGGTTTGAAAAAGGAGCACTATTAAAACAACTTAGTGGAAGTGCAAGCAAGTGTACAAATAGATTTGCAAAAAGACATGTTAGTTTCAGGAAGAAGATCGGCTATATACTTAGTTTGATTTAGAAGAATACCTTCAGAGATTGAACCCAAATCCTTTAACGAAAAGTTGGAATCAAGAGTACGAATCAAATCAGAGATAAGTTGTGTGGAATCACCAGTAACAATAATATCGTCAACATAATGCAAAACAAGCTATAACCGACCATTAATGTGTGAAAAAATAGAGACGAATCTGAAACAGAAATCCGAAAACCTAAGCTAAGCAAAAAAAATTCAATTTAACATACCAAGCCTTAGGGGCTTGTTTAAGACCATAAAGGGCTTTGACCATTCTGCAAATATGAGTGGGTTTAGAAGGATACCCGTACCCTAAAGGTTGAGTATATGAATAATGGTAGCCAAGTCCCTATTTAAAAGAATTATTCACGTCAACCTGATGCACATGCCAACCTTAGTAACATCAAGAGTAAAATCTAACCACATAGTGACAAGTTTAACAAACCGGACTAAATGTATCAAAATAGTCGACTCCAGCAGTTTGTTCAAAATCCCCTAGCAACTAAACGAGCTTCCAAACGCTTAGTAGAACTATCGAGATTTTGTTTGACTCTAAAAATCCATTTATTTGTGATTAAACTGATGTTAGGATCAACGGGGACAAGATCCCTAGTATATTTCTACAATAGGGCAGAAAATTAAACATCCATAACACCTTTTCAATTCGGATCTCGAAAAGCCACAAAGGAAGGATCAAGAGCAGCAAACTGAGCAAGATAGAGCTTCGCTTTGTAGATGCCCTTTTTGGACCTAGTTTCTATGGTTAATATGTACCTATTTTTGGACAAGAAAGGAAGAAGCGGAAATGGGTTTGGGACGAGATGGAGAACTACCACTGTAACTCTGAGTGGGCAAAGACTCAGTAGACATAGACTCATTAGGTAGAATCCTTAAAGACGACGGAACAACAGATGAGTCACCAGTAGACAATGCAGAAGGAGCAGTGGGAAAAGGTAACACTGGTAATAAAGACATAACATGAGACGAACCTAAACTCCTATTCCCAGTGACAAAAAAAAGACTGTAGTAAGGAAATTCATTCTCATTAAGGGACATAGTTCGAGCAATATACACACACCCAGAGGGGTGTAAACATTTATAATTGTGCATAGAACTGTGGCCAATAAAAAACACACTTAGACACCCTAAATTGCAGTTAAAGCTATTATACGGTCAAAGAAATGAAAAACAAGCACAACCCCACACTTTTAGAAATAAGTAATCAGGTTTAGTACGATAAAGAAGCTCAAAAGGACACAGACTGCCCAAAAAAGAAGATGACACCATATTAATGAGAAAAACATAACTAGAAAGCACATCTCACTAAAACATAAAGGGAACTAAGGCTTTGACCAAGAGATTAAGCCCCATTTCCGCAATATACTGGTGTTTCCTATCCGCTCGACCATTTTGTTGGTGAATGTAAGGATAATAGACCCTAGACTGAATACGTGGACATTGAAAAAGAGTAGCAATATGGCGATATCCAACCCTGTGAATACTGGTTCGATTTCATCAAGAGATATGCTAATTCTATATAAAACGGTTTATTAAGTTTGGAACTGGGTTTGGTTGGTTGAAAATCGGATTGGAGAGTTGGTTTGAAGGTTAGAACCGGATGTCATAGCAGCCGGTTCAAGGTTGTTGGAAGCAGGCTTGTGCAACGGTTTCAGAGAGACCTTTACAACAGTGTTTTGCAACTGTATTCATAACCGTTTTCAGCTATAACCACTTCATCTTGGAGCTCAAGCAATGCAGTTTTAAGTCAATCATATACAAAATATTGGTGTCTAGATAAAAGAGAATTCAATTGTAACTCTCTTTCAATGATTCACATTACGAGTTGAGAGAATTGAGAGATTAGGGTTCTAAGCTAAATTGGGTTTTTAATTTGGGGGTTTTGTAATCTCTTGTACAATTCTTGTAATTTCTGAATCTTGTTAGTGAATTGAGGTGTGTAGAACCCCCGTAGATGTAGAACGCAAGTTCGAACCACGTAAAACCAGAGTTGTGCTTATTTTCATTTTCAATTATGCGCAAGTTTTTATTCGGACTTTCTGGTTTTTCTTTTGTTCGAACAATTGTGATATGTTCATTCTATCTTGAGTTGTTTCTGGCTGAACATGTTGGCTGTGTGATTTGGTGCATCAATCATAACAAGTGGCGCCGTCTGTGGGAACCAATCTGCAGAAGAAAGATCAATGGCTGGAATGAAGATGGAGGTTGAAAGATTCACTGGTAAGAACGATTTTAGGCTGTGGAAGATCAAGATGAATGGTTTGGCCATGGCTGTAAAGCCTGAAGCTGAGTGGCATGATGCTGATAAGCCCAAATATGCAGACATAGACCAAACGGCATTGAGCTCTATCATTTTATGTCTTGGGGAAAAACCCTTGACGGAGATCTCAAGGTCCAAGACTGCAATCGAAGCCTGGAGTAAACTGAAGAAGCTGTATCAGTAAAAAACTGTCACAAATAAGCTGTTTCTTAAACAAAAAGCTTTTGGCCTTCAAGATGACATATAAGTAACTTTTGGTTCATGATTTGAGATTTAGAGTGTGATGGAATAAGTATGTCTAAAGTAGTCCAAATATCAGATGCAGATGAACTACAACTGAAATGATCGAGCATCCTTTAAGAAACATAATTAAGCAGCCAAACAAACATGAACAGATCACGATACAACCAAACATCATAGTTGGGGTTAGGAACGACTTTACCAGAGGTGAGATCAGGAAATGATGACGACAAAGCTGATGATACTCCAAGGAGGAGATCGGCGAAGCCGTGATCCCTAGTTGTAGCTAAGACCTGTGAGCGCCAGAACCGTAGTTGTTATGGTCAAGTTTCAGACTCAGCATTGTCAGAGAGGACAATGGAGCCATAGCCATTTTCGAGTCATAGGCACCAAATCGGTGGAGAGGCTCCCAGAGTAGTAGGTGAAGCAACAACAGGTGGTGGGGAATCAATTATTGCCAAAGAGCTGTTCGCACAGAAAGGTACGAGACCTAGGGTTTGGTCACAAAAAAAAAAAGAATGAAAAAACGCAGTGATTGAGCAAAGAACTGCGATCAAGAATAGTAATTGAACACCGTGGTGGTGTTAATCGGAGAAAAAATCGAAGAAGAACCCATACAAGGCTCTCGATACCATGTTGAGGTTGAAGAAAGGTGAAGAGGGAATAATCTAGAAGCTAGAGAGAGAAAATTTGAAGTGACATATTATTTAAGGCTGCTGCTAATTAGGCAGAATATGCTTGGGCATAAATTCCCTATTCATTTAAAAAAAGAAAAAATCTGTTTCCTAGGGGTCTACAAGCTAGGATTATTTGGCTCCAATTACCCAATCATTGGTGGGACTTTTTTGGCGCCCACACCACTCACTCCCGCCTTCACAACAGTGAAAACAACAACCCTCCCCTCACCCTCCCCCCCCCCCCCCCCCCAAAAAAAAACATTCTTTCTGCCCTGCTTCTTCCCTATTCACAATTGCAAAATCCCACTTAGGATTTTCTTCCAAAAATCCCCCCACTTCATTGGCTCCATTTTTTCTGTGGAATGCATACTTTTGGTGCCCCGAATTTTGATTCCCTTCGTTGCTTAAGAGAAATGGAGTAAGGTGATAGTAACCTCAATGACCTGTTTGGTTCAGCAGACGAACCTTTTTTTTTTCGGGCGATGGGGCCGATGAGAAGCGTGGTGAAAACGTGGTGGGGCCGGACCTCTTCGACAAGGTTGAATCTCCCGTGATAGGTGTGGACGCTAATATTAATGTGGAGAACATTGACGTTGTCATTGGCAGCAAAAATCCACCAGTTAACACGAGCTTAGGTGCTGACATTACGGTTGATATGGTCTATCCAGACTTGGGTTCCCTGCCAGAAGCATGCCAAGCGCAATGCTAGGCTCAAAGGTTTTCGTGTCATAAGTAGGGGAGTTTCAAAGGGTAGCTATTATCGACTGACGTGCGAGAAGGGGAGGTTCGGGAAAAATCAGAATAAATCTAAAAGAATCGACTGCAAGGCCTGCCTCAATGCAAAGAGGCTGGTCGATGGAAGCTGGGCAGCGGGCTCTATGGTGTCCGAGCACAATCACGAACTGCACCCCGAGATGTCTATTTTAATACCGGTGCATTAGTCTATTTCATCTAGCCTGAAGAGGCAGTTAGAGGCTAACGATATTGCAGGGCTGAGGGTGTGTAAAAACATTAGGATAGCTGAGGTGCGGGCCGGTGGGCCCCTCGAGGTTGGGTATCTCCCAAGACTTTCGAAACTTCATCGAGCAACGGTGTAAGTTAAGATTTGGCCCAGGCGATGCATTTGCCATATGAATTGTTTGCCAGGTAGTTGAAGGATAATAATTTTTCTACTGTATGGGTATAGACGAGTAGAGCCATCGAAAATGTGCTTTGGGTTCATCCTCGTAGCAGTGTAGCATATTAGGAGTTCCACGATGTTGTCTGTTTCGACGCTACTTACCTACCTCGTCAACAGGTACAAGATGTCCTTTGCGACGGTTGTCGGGGTGAACAACCATTGGCAATCAATTTTGTTAGGGTATGCGTTGGTATCCCACGAAGACGTGGATTCTTTCAAATGACTGTTCTCCAAGTGGCTACATTTTATGGGCGGAGTTTACCCGGCGTGCATTACCGACCAGTCAGAGAGCATAAAAAGGGTCGTTAGGGAAATAATACCAGACGCACGACATCGATTTTGTCTGTGGCACATCCTGTGCAAATTACCTGTTAAGTTCAAGGAGTTTGCAAACTTCGACAGAGCTATTGTCGAATTCAAGGGTGTATTGTACGATAGCCTACAGATCGATGTTTTTGAAGAAAAGTGGGCGGAGTTCGTGGACAAGCACATGGCAACTAATAATGATTAGCTGAGGACCCCAACGATTCCTTTCAAAACATGTGGACAACTGATGATGTTTAGATTTATCATATACATTGCTTAATTGCATTACATTTTAGGATTGATTTTCAAAATGGTGACAACCCGCAACAACACAATCCGCGGCATGTTCAGAACTTCTCTCAGCGGTCGCAAGGAGAGGCTCCTCCTCATAAACCTCCGTAACCACTACCAATTTTACGATGTGGCCAATGCTGGCTAGTTCAGTTTGTGCATTTCCCGTGTTGCTCTGTTGCTTTCAAACCATTTCAACGATCTGTCCTTAGACCCTAGGGTTGTAAAATTTAAACTATTCTTAATGAGAAAGTACTATAAACTGTTCAAAGAGTTTGCGTTTTAGACGCCGGGTGTTTACTACAATGCAAAGATGAACAAGGTCCGAGTTGATCGTAACTATTGGTCACACATCACTACAACATTTTTGCTAAACTACAACGGTGAAAAACAATTTTCGTTTGTGATAAATGAGCGTTGTGGTAGATAGAACCTACCACAACGCCTTTCCATGCTTGTCGAAGATATATACCACAACGATCTTACAACGCATATAAATAGTTGTGGTTTATGTTTACCACAACGTCCATTACAATGTAGCGGAACTGTTGTCTTTTGTATCACAACACTTATTGTTAACAACAATTATTAACGGTTTTCTTTTGTGCCTTTACAACAACAGTGATAACAAGAGTTTTTGAACGTTGGAGTTTTAATCTTTACAACAACAGTAAAGACAACACTTTATGACCATTGTCGTTTAACCTATATAATAGGGGTTTGTGATACCTTTTATTAGCTATTGTTTTCCTGTTTTAATTTTTTTAATATTTTTAAATAATAAATAATTCAATAAAATACATTACATAAAAGGAGAAAAACCTAAATGAACCAACAATTATTTTGATAGTTAAATCATCCAATTTAACTAAGAAAAAAAATTAACTACACGACCAAATTTTGAGTAGCATCAAGCTTGCTAATCGTCTCTTTACTAAAATCCCATCATTTGCACACACAAAAACTTCAAAATCATGGTATAGTAGTAACTGTCGCACATAACAAGAGCAACAACAACAACTCTGAAGGAACATGCAAGAAATTCTACGTATCTAATTATCTTTTCACAAGAACATTAATAAAGTGACATCATTCTTCTCCAATCGAAAACAACCTCGTATTGTTAATGGTGATGCAATTGTGGGTGTATCACGAACGATGCCATGAAACCACACTAAACCACCTGTCAATGCATCAACAACAAGAAAGATGAAGTCAGTGAAAGGAGGAAGGTAAATTTTCTAACCTAAAACAAACCTAAAACAACCCATTAGGACTTCATCATAATCCATGGAGATTAGTTTTCTTTCTACAGTTGTGAGATGGGATAAAAGTAGGGATGTAAATGGGTCGGGTAGGGTACGGGTATGCTTCCCCCATACCCTACCCTATTTGATTCGGGTACGGGTACGGGTAATACCCGTCGGGTAATCGGGTTGCCCGCGGGTAATCGGGTTACCCGATTGATATATAAAATATTATAAATAATATATAATATGTATATATATCATATATAATGTGATACAATAAATCAAATATAACATATATAATATGTAAATGTTACATTATATGTTATTTTTATATATTAAATCATATATTATAAACATAATATATTAAATATAATGATAATTATATAATATATAACATGTAAAATAATACATAAGTATGTAATCGGGTAGGCGGGTAGGGTAATCGGGTAGGGTAAACGGGTAATATGCTAAACCCGTACCCTACCCTACCCGATGTCAAAAATATCGGGTTCGGACGATACCCGACCCTATTACCCGTTTACCCGTCGGGTAGGGTTACCCGCGGGTAAAATTGACATCCCTAGATAAAAGAAAAGTCACACAATTCATAGCCACGATTCTTCTTAACTAATATTTGAAATTTTGTAATTATAGTATTTTAGATGAAAATGGAGATGAAACTCAATATCCGTACCCAATTAGAGAGAGCATGAATAGCTTGGCCAAAATTGAGAATGAAAGCTTTCGGGTTGTTCTCCTGCGAACCCAAATAAAGATATGTCATTAGCAAGACTGGGCGAAGACAAAAAATAATTCATACTTCCTCTATCTTGATGTTACGTGTAGCAAGATGGTAAATTTGCGCAACATAAATCATAAAGCTCCTTGTAAGTGAGTGGAATGGTTTCTGGGGGTTCCAAACTTTTTACTACTAGCTTTCTAGTAACGCTGATTTCGGCATAAAAGGTTGATTGAGATTTTTTGAGATACAAATATCGAGAATTCTATTTAGAGATTGCAAGTGTATGAAAATCAACTAATTAAGTTATGATTCTGGAATTGCATTGAGGAATTAAGAACACCACATCACAAAACTGATGAGAGGTGAATGGGTATAAAAGTATAAGAAGAGAAATTCAAGGTCTCTTGAATAAAGAAAATTTAGATGCCTAAACAACATGAACTGAAACAGTGGCATGTTCGATTCGTTAGGCTCGTGAACAAATGTGATGTATTTTTTTTTTTTTTATATTATATACATGTTTCATGCCATCCTTAGTAACATATAACATTCTTTATTTCAGAATCATCACTTTAGAAATTTCAATCAACAATTCTGATTCCCTAAATTACCGTCATTAATCAACATCTTTCATATTTCCTCGTAATAATTTTTTTTAAAATAAGGTTAGTTAGAGCAATATAAATTCTCTTTTTAGCATGATTACACCAATCTCTTCATAGATTAACATTGGAATCTCAAGAATCAATAGGTGATAAAGAATTTCATTTCACTATTTAGAGGCATTAAGAAAACTATTTCAGAGAAAGATGGACGGGAAGAGATGTAGGGTCTGGAAAGATTTTGCAGTCATCATAGTTGAAGATGGTAGAAAGAAAGGAAACTGTAACTACTGCAGTAAACTAATCTCTATCAATACTCAAGGTTCAACAACAAGACTCCATTGGCACTTACAATATTGCTCAATTCGTCTAGCAGCTTCTAAGAAACCTTGAAGATTCGCCTTATTCGATAGGAAACTATTTTTAATTTTGCTAATTGAGTTTTATCATTGTTGGATATTTCATGCTTTATGTTTTACAACAAATTCTTAAATTTTGTTGGTTATTTATGATATTCAAAATGCACAGGTGTTTCACAGTGAGAGAACCTTTAATTTGTATTCTAATTTTTTAAAGTGACACACATTTTAAATTAGAATTGTCCTACACCATAATGGAATCTAAAAGGAAATTTTACTAAAAAAAAACATTGTTAATGTTGCAAGCGGAGCCGAATAACTCGTGAAATAGATTTCCTTTGAAGACGAGTTCAAACAGTAAAATCTTCAACTACTTTGAGCTCGAACCGAGTCCAAACAAAAATTCAAATCTCCAAACTGAGCTTGCAAACAACTATGTTCGATTTGTTTAGGCTCGTTTTTAGCCCTACCCATAGATAATTCAATCCTTGGTTGAATTATGTTTAGGTGACAAGGAGCAAGCATAATTGAGATATGAAGCTCATATCAGGAGTTCTATTCTTTTTGTCCAATTTATAGAGATTTAGGATCAATGTAGAGTTCTACGTTTCAAGATTAAGGTTTGGTATTGGAAAGAAATGGCTTCTTATCCTCCTTATCTAAAGATTTACTTGTTACTACTATTGGCTTAGAATCTTTAAAGGAAGTTTAAATTGCTCTTGAATCTAGATTCACTAGCTAATGTGTCGCAAATATTGACGCTGATGGATCAATGCCAACAACAAATCTTACAACAAACAATTTCAATTGATATCCAACAGGATGCCAACTTAAATCACAATTCATCCTTAGATGTTGAAGATGCTAGATGGATTAAACGTAAAGAATGCCTGAAGGACCACTAATAATGCATAATTGCTGAGGACTTAAGATAAACTTTAAGCAATATAAAATAAGCTAATGTTGTATTAACAAAATATTAAGTGGAACAGATGTGCACCAGGCCCATCGGTTAACTGATTATCTATGCACATAAGATGCCAACTTACTAAGGTTATATGTACATGTAAGGCAATCAGCAAGTAGCACATCCAAGAGGCCAGTATACATGCAATTAACTAAGCCATAAAATTTCACTAATTATACAATTAGCAAGAACCCCTCTAAAGGATTTAAGGAAAAAGAAAAAAATACATCATATCCCATATCTTTTTATGTAATATGTTCATTAAAATTAGAAGAACAGGACCAATTACCTTGCTCAGACCCACTTTTAAGCCACCGACAGCTGAGCTAACTGTGTAAACATCAATGATTATGAAATAGTTACTATTTTCAAGCAAGCACACGGTTGAAAACAAATGCTTATAGATATGTCTTCCTCTTTTGGACTACTAAATCATCACATCATCTAGGAAATGATATAAGAAAGGATATGCCATAAGTACTTGAAATAGCAGGTGTGACGACACCATCAACTATCATTGACGTACCAGCAAGACCAATATCAGAAAAAGTGTTTTGAATGTCAGAGAAGCTACAAGTCTTTCCTTTATTTTAAAGGACCTCTCCAGTTCAGCTGATACAACAGAAATAGGATTTCTTTATCATGTAATTGTATCAACCCTAGAGTAGAATGATAGTTTTCTAATGGTGAACAAAAATAAAGACTATCTTCCTCACCATCAGATTGTACAAAATATGCGAAGAAATAAATTAAACTTCCATTAAAAAATTAAATTTAAGGCATATATAAAATAACTTTATCTAGAGATCCAATTTATAACTCTTCTTAGGCAATTCTCTATAAGATAACTTCTTTTTTATAAGAAACTGGTTATTTTACTAATAATAAATTCAAAATCTTCTCAGTAGACATTTGTTCATTATTTTTCATTAATGTCCAACAAATATAGCTAATAATTACCAACTCAGTATGTGAGGTGGTATCAGACTACTCTACGATATCTCAATGCACTAAATCGTATGAGATAAAAAAACAACAACTAAAAGTTACACATACACACAACTAGAATAACACATCGTCCACTTTCGACAGAAACATGCATAAATCGAAAGTGTAGAAATATTATTTTTTATTGCCTACTCTGCATTATCGTCCCATTAATTTAGTTTTCGAGAAAAGGCAAAAAATTGGTAGATAAGTAGAGAATGCATCCTAACCCCAAGAGTTGAATCTCCAGAATACAAGACACATTCACTATGCTTTTCTAATCAACCACAAGCTATCAATAAACAATCAGTATAATCTTGTCTAAATGATCATAACTTTTAACAAGGGTATTACGAGAAAGAAAATGAATCCAGAATTAACAATACAAGCTCTTAACCAGCATAAGAGACAAATATATGTTAACAGGGTAGAAACTAGAATGTTTTGGAGAAAATAGAACATAAATTGAAACTCAAAAACAAAACAAAACTCAAAATGAAGCATTAATATAAAAAATATCACGGCTTATTCAAAATAGTGATCACCTGCTATCAGAATTAGCCTCCGATTTTCCTCCTTCCATTATTCAACAGTAAGAAAAAAACCAAAAAAAAAAAAAAAAACATAAAAACCAAAATCAAGTTTAAAAACTAAGAAAATTAACAAACCCAAAGTAAAATGATTAAAAGGGCAGCGTTGAACGCTTGATATGTATGACAGACCTCAAGAGCACTAATGTTAAGGATTCATGAGGAAATAGTTCACCTTAAAAGGAAAGGCAAACGATGATAGATAGAAACTGGTACAATTTGCAACATAAAGCAATAGCTCTCAATAAAAAGAAATTCACATTTATACACGCATTAGCTTCTATAAATTTCAATTAAACAAAAATCTTCCAACTAGACTATCTGAAACCCTCCTTTGGCTTCTTAAGACCTGATGTTGGATAATTAATACTGATGCTCTGCTGCCAAAATCGACAGATGCAATGTACTCTCCCATCACTCCAAGCTCCATATCTTCGCTCTAATTCGACAGTCACTTATATTCGAAAGTGAAGCACATGCAAATAATTAGGAAATTTTAAAGGAAAATCTCCAGAATCAGCGCCGTAACAAAAAGAAAGAACTTATTGAAACTAATATTTCACGGATTCCTACCGTCGCCAGATCGTCGGTGTTGTGCAGTGAGAATGAAGTTTTGCAATCGATTTTGGAATGACCCTTTAGCTTTGGCAATGAACCATTGACTAATTGAGCACTCAGAAGCCTTACGAGCAGCACGAACCTGAGAATTTGCAATTGCAATATCGAAACATATTTTAGAACATAAAGCAACCAAGAGCAATTGCAGAGCTAAAGCATCCCTCAACATGCAGCGACCTAGATTTTACAGGCTGGACAGGCATCAGTGTGCTTAAGAGGATTTTGAAGGCGATGTTGTAGAAGGGAGACGGCTGACTGGCGGTGGCGAGATGAGGCTCGGCGGTAACGACGATGTTGGGCGGCGACAACGTGGCAAGGCGATTAGGGTTTCTTAGACGTGAGATGGGAGAGTTTTGTGTGAAATATGATTTTGGTATGAAATGTAAAAATGTTTTTAGGGTAAAATAAAAGTAATAGGTTACACTATACACAATTTTAATAATACTAGTTAAAAAAATTGAGGTGGAAAAACAACAACGGTGATATTACAATGTTATACTATAATTGTTGTTGTTCAGCGTATTTATTCACTAAACAACAACAGTTATATTTACAACAACGGTCATCCGCTAATAGACAATAGTTTTAATAAGAAACTATTGTTTTAGGGGCAGTGTTATTCTGCATATTTCTTGTAGTGCATCCAGAAGGTTTAGTTGTGTTTGTCGCTGGAGAAAAAACTCCTAATTTATGCTATTTTATATTTACAATCTTCTTAGTCTTTTCGTAGTACATAATTGTCAATATTTTAAACGACTCGTACCAATTAGTTTGATCGATCAACTTCAAATTGTTGCAGGAGCATAAAGTGCACTGCTACTTCCGGACCTTCGGATTCATTCGCTACCGAGACTGCCGAATAATTTTCGATGATTACAACGACGTCGAAATACTCTACAATGACATTGGTGAGGTCCCCGATAATCCAATTGTAATAGATGACGTGGACTCCGACACCGACGAAGATGGTGATAGTGAACTGGTTGTCAGTAGCTCGAGCATAGAAGACTGATTAATTCCTGTTATCTGTGGAAACTAGGTTTATGTTGAACGTTATGGGTATTTCAGTTTCGCTAACAGCATAAGTTTTATGATCAATTTTTTTTGTCCATATTGTGGAGGCTAACAATGTTAGGGCTATATCGGTTTGATGTTCGACTCCTACGTTGGGAGTACTTAATTACGGGCTGAATAGTTACAGATCCAGTTCCCCTCAAGGCCATAACACTATTTAAATGATATATCTTTGATTCTATAATAGTTTTCCTGGCTCATGCGAGACAGATCGCTCGTACGTGTAGTATCAGGAAACGTCTTACACTTTCTAGTAGTAAAATGCAAGAAAAAATTAATTACGATAATCGTGTACTTACAACGGTTTAGGTTCACTAGAGACTTATCGAAATAAATAACTAACAATATCACCTATTTGACAATGGTTAGCCTTCAAAGTGATAACTTGACCGTCATCTGGGGAGTGTTTGGCTCATGATTCATCGATTTAGTTTTGACGTTTGTTTCTCCGTCAAGGGAAAGCGGCGGACGTAACCAACGATCATATGTGAAAACGTCTAAGTTCCTAATGCAATTTACCGTAACCTTCTTCAACTATAATATGCAAAACATTTTAGCCAGGTTTATACTAAAAAAAGAAAAGAAAAAAAAAGGAGGGCCTAACTTGACCAAGCCCGAGCCATGGCGCTGCATTTAATATACGAAGGCTGGCTCATAAAATACACGTAATGTAATTTATGGTGGATTTTAAATTCTGTCTTCATACCCCTTGTTAATTGTCTATACATTGTAATCTTACAATCTACATTATCCATACATATTTATCGGAGTAATTTAAACATTTCGAATAGTACATCTTATAAAACATTTGAGATAAATTTAGCCAAACATCCTCTAAATATAAAACGATCCAAGTATCAATGACAATATAACTCTCCAATATTATATTCATTCTCAAATAACTCACAGCACAAGCAACTTATTGTGTGTTTATATATATGTGTAAAGATTAATATATGTACAGAATATAACATGAAACATTGAAAATTAGAATGCTCATTTTCTGTCCAAAGCATAATTATATACCCATATACTATTTGCAACATTTTTTAATTTTTTTACACAAACAAATAAAAATGTATATTGATTTTTAGGTTGTCCATACATGTTTATTTAGTACAAAGTAGAAGAACTAGTGGAGGTCAGTTTTTTTAGTTAACAAAATAAGTAGGAGCCGACAATGGTTTGGGCCAACCATTTCCTGTAAGGCCTCTAATATATGCAATGAAGCTGAGGTTTTGCTTTAAAACTTTTCTCAGTTCTCCTATTCAATTTAGGGGCATATATATAACCACATATATCTTCACTGGGGACATATATTATATTTTCTCAATGAATTTAATTTTATAAAAATCTACCAATTTCTTTTTTTTTTTTTTTTTTTTTTTTTTTTTTTTATATTCGTTATAAAGTTCATTATTTTAAATTCCTAATGTAAGGTCTCTTTCCGTATTTGGCTAATTTAATTTTGAATATTTGTAACTAGACCTAATTATTATTATTATTTTTGACATGCCTAAGGTTTGTCGCGTATGCCACCAACACATTTTCCCATTTTGCCAGCTCCAACGTGGACATATTATAACCGACTCCATTGTTTTGTTAAGTCAGATCTTTCACACTTAGATTATAAAATTAAGATGTTAAGGATCAATGGATACATATATCCTTATCGAAAACGAGTTCACCAACAAAAAAAACCTAAATTATCGCCCTATAAATTTTATTTGAATTTTCAGTTACAACAGGAACTTTAAAATGTTAAAAAATAGGCGTTAACTTCCGATTTTATTAATGACACTTTCAATCAAATTTTTTTCTACATTATTGTTGCGCCACCACCAATACTTTATCTGATAAAGAAAGCCCGTTCTCTATTCGCCACCTAGTTTATCATATATTGATATAATTGTTATTAATTGACAATTACAATTACGACTAGCACATATTTTATACTCGATCAGGGCGGAGTATACAGAATGATCTATATGAATCTAATGATGGTGGTGAATATAATAATTAGGTGCAATTTGGGATTTACTTTAGAAAAAAAATCTTAACAAAAGACGAGTTATTTAATCACAAAACAGATTACCAAATTAAATTCTACCAAAAAGCAAGATGTAGTGTATATTTAATTAAAAATAATAAATAAATAAATATATGTGTACGTACATATATATATATATATATATATATATATATATATATAAATATTTAACATTTATGTGTATGAACATGTATATATATTTAACATTTATGTGTGTGTACATATATATATATATATTTATATATATACATATATATATTAATATATTAATACACATAGGTTTGTTGTCACACAACTGTATATTCGAAACATATTTTTAAATGGATTAATTACATATAGCGAAAACAAGAAATGTGTTTATAAATTTGATTGACCTTGAACAACAATATTAGAAAAAACATATATTTGCTTAACAATTTTTTAGGTGTAATTTCTACAGTGTGTTAATTCGGATCATAGTTAAGTGGGTGTGGTAAATGGCATAAATTTCTCCCAAAAAAAAATCAATTGCCTTTATTTAAATGCATTAGAAGGTAGTTCATATTCCCAATTAAACAGTGTCTTGAAAATCGGGTACTTGAGAGAAAGAAAATAACTGGCTTTCACCCAAAAATTCAATCTCGCAAAAGCAATTCTCTCATTCCCTCTCTAAGGCAATCCTTCCACAGTCCACCTGCAACACAATCGGAAATGGCTTCTCCCTCTCGAAGCAACCCCTTCACTGATCCATCAATTAATCCCTACGACATCCGATCGGGATACGGTTTCGCAAATGCTGCTCCTTCTACGGATGGTGATGCAACACTTGCTTCCAGTGCACTGAGAAACATCCCTAGTACCTCTTCCCCACCAGTGAAAAAGGTACTGAAGATGTTTGTGCCTCCGGATGGTTTTGTGAACATGATGCTTCTCGGCGATCTTGATTATTCGATAGATTTGGACGACGTACTTAACTTCTCTCCGCTCAGAGATACAGTTTGGGCTCAGGTCGGCCCCCAAATTAGGGTTTCGAAGCGCCACAGGGGGCTTTCACCAATGCTTGGAGTAATAGGCCGCCCGCTACCAAAGCTGGTCCACCTAAGGTAAAACCTCAGCCGAAGTGGGTACTGGAAGATTCGGCCGACAATAGCAACGACCCGAATTTGAGATATTGAAGCGACGACCAAGCCCCCGGCCGGAACAGTCCAAAAAATCCCAGAAACAAAATCAGGGAAAAGCCTCTTCGACCAGCACAGGTGCAGGTCTTCAAAACCCAAGAAGCGGACATGTGAATCAGGGCAGCGTCGGGTGACAAAAGAAACATACCTAAGAAAGGCTTCCATCTCTAAAAAACCTCCAACATCCTCTGTCAATGTGGCTAGAGTACAGAGCACTCCTTTATCCGCTGCCCAGAATGTGTTTGATGAAATGGCCGAGAGAGTGAATGCGGGAACAGAGGAGCCCCCCACACACGTAGGGGAAGAGTTTGTGGATATGCTTGAGAGGTGTTCAGGTGGCGAGGAGCTTCGGTGAAAGAAGACAACAACGACGATTCTGTGCCCTCAGTTGGATCAATGCCAATCGCTGAAGATTTACACGGGTCAATTCATGATGTCGATATTGTGGATGATACGAGTCGAGGGGGGGGGGGGGGAGGGGAGACTCCTGCTGCTATGGTTGCACCTGGATATCATGTGATTTCACCCCAATATGGGGAAACACACCAAGAAGCAACTGAAGTAGAGGTCAACAAGGATGCGCAACCAACAATCGGGCAATCCCCGGTGGCCATAGAGGTTACAAAACAAACATATGGGGATATGGTGGCAGATAATGTTTGCCGTTCGATGGGTGATCACCAACCTGTTCCAGTGGGGGATGATCAGGATGCTTTACCCAGCCGTGTCTCTGCACGAAGCACCACGTCTAATTTACCCGACTCTTGTTGAAAAACTGAATGGCTTACATCGGGATCCTCGGAGGCAGGGGCGTTCTGGTGGATATAACCCCACTAACGCTGATGAAGAAAACATTCCCAAAATCGGGGGTCGGGTTGATGGAGAATCCAGTGTGGAGGGGGACCCAAAAATTGAGTTTGCTGGAGATTCGAGGGCGGAAGGAAATTCGGCAAAGGACACTGATGACGAGCCTAACAACTTGAGTGATCCAAACATTGTATTTTCAGAATCGGATCACGCAAGCTCTAGTGAGTCAAGTGCTGAGCCGGAATCACCTAGCGATTCTAGTGAAAGTGACGACGACGAAGAAGAAGTAGAAATGGATGCTGCACATAGATATTCTGATAATTTTTATACGCGAGAGAACGAGGAACAATGGACATATTACCGCAAACGTAAGACACAAGCGGAGCAGCCTCTATGTGCTTTATTCGGTTGTCACAAGCTTTGTCTTTAATTTGTTCTTTTTTTTTAGCTGGAGGATGTATTATATGTTTGATTGTTAAACTAATTCAGTGAGCTAGTTGTTGGTGTCGTATAAAAAAGCATGGAAAATATTTTCTACATGTTTGATATATGTTTATGGTCCAGTCAAATTCTCAAAGATGCTCAATACGACTATTCACATGTATTTCAAAATCAACTCTGTTTGTGTGTTGTTGCTCCTAATGAATTAAGCTCGTCCTAATATGACATCCATCCATATTGTTGCCTCCTAAATAGCTCTCTGAAATGATCAGCAGGGGGCCTGGGTGAGGGGGGATAAGAGGGGCCTTTTGAAATTGAGATGCTAAATCGGGGTTTTCCTTAGGTACACCTTAACCCCGAATTTAAATTCGGAGGGCAACAACTTAGATGTTCTTAATTCCCTCCAACATAACTCCGTATATGGAAGCACCTCACCCCCTTAAATTGATCATCGAACGCTCTCGTGAAATTGTTAAATACTTTTTGTGTGTGGTACGTGTAAAGCTTACCAAACCTTACATATCGGAATATTGGTTAGTCTCCATTTGAAGGAACTGCTACCTAAGGTCGGTACATGCCTGTTTCAATAAGGGAAATCGTGTTAGTCCCCAACCTAGATATGTAATTAGCAGTCTCACTTTTGCACGATTCGACTAGGCTGTCATTCGTTTAAGACAATTATTGGTTGGTCGATAGCTCTATCCACACCTAGGTAGAAGGGCCTTACATATGCCAAATTTTTTAGACTTATTATCATAACCTGCTTGTTATACCTAAATTAATTACATAAGTTAAAGTGAGAATGAAGTCAGATACTAATAGCGACAACCGATTTAGATTACATCTTATACATACAAAACCTTTGTAAATTGGTTTCGAGTGCTTATGCAATTGCCGGCTCTTTCACTTGCTAATCAACTTAATACCCCCAATGTTTTGTGAAAGTATCCTCAGCCTTATCGTCATAAGAACCTAGCCTATTATTAAACACTCAATCGTTAATCAAGTTAAATACAGCTGCTAGTGACGTAGTTGCCTACCGGAAACTCATAAAATCGTTGCACCCCGCCATGAACACAATCACTCCAACACATAATTTACTATTTTGAGTAACGTCAAAATATAACACCAGCATTCCATTTTGAAAGAGTTAAAAAAAAATAACATTCACAAAAGAAACGTGAAGATATTAATGTAAAATAAATCATTGTGGTTTTAATGGGATTATAATATCCACGTATACGGACTTGCTTTAACTTATGGTTTGTGCTAGAGAACCACTCTTAGTTTCCATCCTATATATACTTACTCGAACAAGTGAACAACAAAAAATTCATTGACGTGGATTTATAATATAGAAACAACAGAACTTTAAAACGAACTTTGAGTCATCAAATACCCACCAGATTCACCGTTTCTACATTTTAAAATTAGCACAGATGATAGAAAATTAAAGCAAAAACCAACAACCATAATAATCCATGCATAAAACACAAGACGATTTAGGAGCAGAAGAGGCATGGTATACCCATTTTTAACACCCTTTCATATGTGCATCATTTTTAAGAGAATTTTCTAGGGTACATGCAAAAAATTTCAAATACAGTTCTTAAACATTGACGAAGGAAAAAACATAAGTATTCAAACGGCAACCTCCAGGGCTGGTGGACATCTCTTCCTGCATCCACCAGCTTCAGTCAATCCGCGGCCACATCCTCTCCTCGTGTACTAGCTCAGTCATCTACCCTTGGTCCACACCAGCAAAGCCCTTATAGAGCCATTCAAAGTTGAGAGCATCCATCTGTTTGTAACGGAATAAAAAGTCGAACGACAGGCAGTAAGGTTCTCCATGGACTCTGAAATACTCCTCCACTACCATCTCTTTGTGAATTTCAATACAATATTTTAAAGATATTCAATCAGATGTCATTTGATACCTAACCTGTTATAAAAAAACTAAAATGAATATACACATTTTTTATTATCAATAATAAGAGTTAAAGAGGCCGTTAAAAATAATCAAAACACACTCAACCTAGGGAATGAGGACCTGAAGAACTTACCCTAATACGGGGATTCTCTAGGTCACGAATTGGGTAGACACGATTGATTATTACTTTGTAGGAAACTTCAGGCTTCGAGATATACCAGCAAAAAGTGACAAACCGCTGGTCATAAGCAAATAGTTTCTTCACAATGTCCATAGATGTTATCTTGCAACCAAACATACTTGAGAGTTTCCTAGCCAATGAAGGGACCACTGCCTTCATCACATTCGAGTCACTCAAAGTTGTGTACTTGCTACAGGTGAGGAGCTAGTGAAGCAGAGCTTTTTCCTCCATCATTGTCCAGTAACGGAGGTCCACCATTGCCCAGTAACGGAGGTCCACCATTGCTTCGAGAGAAATTAGAGGCATGGTGTTTCAATACAGTAGGAGGAACAATTGGTTCTTGGTTTTGAAATGTGATAACTTATCGGGGTTGCAGGAACACAAATGTCTTTTATATGCGTATGTTGAACTAAGGGCACCTAAACCGGGCCAAAATGAACATCGTAACGTGCAAAAAATTATATAGAGCTAGTAACACCCAAAAATTATTTAGTTGAAAAAAATTAGAAGTTCTTATAAAGTAAATGTGAAAGCAAATTGGAGTTTGGAAACTAATTTTTTTGAATGTTATAGCCAAAAAATAGTGACCATAAGTAAATAAATTGTACTATCCATATATACACTATATAATACGTTGATATAAAAAAATTAAATATATGGAAAATGAAACATGTATAGGTATGTTTTCTTACAAATATAATGTTACAAACATTAATATACTACACATCTTACTGATTATATAATCCACGGCATCGACAAAAAATATGTTTTTGTGATATCTCAGTGCCTAGTATGGTTCCCGAGTAGGGTAAACAGGTCATATAGAATGCCCTTAATATACCATACCCGATCATTAAAATATGAGTAAGTTTTGCAGAAATGGTCATTATTGATTTTGAGAAACTATCTTATTCATGTTTCGTTTATCAACTTTGGAAGTTACTACTTAGAAAGAACGAAAATGCATACAGGTGGGTCAAACAACTAAATAACTTTAAAATTACCAGGGCAGTGGAGGATGTCGTTTGCTGCTAGCGACGTTGTTTCTGGGCGAGCACAACCGTTGGTCAGGCATGATAGAAGTAGGAAAAAGGAGTGAGCAATTGTCAAATAAATTATTCATAGTTGCCAATGTCTACCATTTTTGTAACGATTAATTGGGCCTGTTCTGGTTGTCCGCATAACATTGAAAGCCGACAATGGCACATTAAGAACCAATATTTATGTAGTTTTTATAAGAGTGTACGGGTACGCATCACATACGATACCCATTTATAGTAATAATTATTTCACCACACTGATTTAATTCATCCTTTTGTTAATGGTTCCTCTCTCTCTGGGTCCCCGTGTCATAAACATTCAACCTCGTTGGGGTCGTCTCGTTCACTACCAAATTACTTATCCGAACTCTCAACTCTTCTAATTAGAGTGGCAAGTCGGGTTGAATCCATAGGGAGCGGAGGTATAGCATTGTTTCGAGTACTCAAGCAACTAGGAATTTGAATTAAAAATAATAACAAACAATCAAAAGCAATAAAGGTTATGGAGGGGGGGGGGGGATTTTGTGATTACCAACTAATCGACTACTAACAATAAATAAAGCCAACAAATAAACTAGAACCATTAATATTAAGATTCAAATAACAAACGATCCAAAGAACAATTAAATTGATTTTTTGGTTTTTCAAATATATAAAAGGATCCACCCTTGGTCTCGTTTCCTTCGGTCTAATTGATTTTTGCGACTATTGTTGATGCCCAATTAATTGAAATTCAAGTACCTAACTCAAGGCTATTAATAAGCTCTAATAGCCTTGTTGTCTCTTAATCCTAGCTAGCCAAAACAAGCTCTTCAACTAACCCTATTTGATTTGATCCAACCTTCGAACAAGCTCTCTCCGGCTCGATAACCAAACGATAGAAGCACCAAGACAACGAGATAGATAAGACATAAAACTCACAAGCTCGGTTTTAGAGGTCAAACTTTATACTATAACCAATGAATTAATCATTGCTACACATGAATCGAAGACCCTGCAATTACGGATAGTGATCCTGGAATCTAACAATACATTTATAGGCTTCCTAAAGGGTGATCAATCCTAAATTCTACTCATAAATGTAAGTTAATAATAGCAAATAGTATAAAACACTTGAATACACAATTAAAAGGTAACATCAACCGTAATAATCACATAAATAATGTCAACTCGGAGTTCCACATTCGATCAAGGGTAGATATTAGGGTGCTACTCACCCATATTAACTTTACAAGCAGAAAATTGATTGAAATGCAAAGAAACATAATACTAAGATAAAAGAACCTAAATAGTGATTGGAGAAGATGATCTCCAATCCTCTTGCCCAATCCTTCTTCTTGGTGGATTGGAGGCTGGAAATGGATGATAAAATGGCCCAAGATAGGTTAAAATTCGAATGGGAGAATATATATATAGAGGAGAAGTTGCTAGTTGGATTTTAAGCCAAAAACGCATTTGCAGTTTAAAATAAGGGGTCAGATCTTGGCCGAGATGAAGAAAATAGGGTTTCTTCTCGAAGGCTAGCCTCAGCCGAGGTATGTACTCGTCTCGGCCGAGGTGGTAAAGAGGGAATTTTCAGGGTTTAGGGTTATGGATCACCTCGGCCGAGGTGAATACATGTCTCGGATAAGATACCCCCCCATGCAACAACATTTGTTCTGCAGTGAGGAGAACCATCTCCCTCATATAGAATGGCTCTCCGAAGAAGCTATAACATAAAGCGTGTTTGATGAGATACCCAAGAAGGATCTCCCCCAGGATGTTAAGCTTCCTTATAGCAGCAGTAAACTCATTTGGTATGGAAGTCATATTTAGGAAGCTGAAGAGTTGCAGGGAATGAAAATGGAGGAGAGAGAGTGGGCTCTTTATACGGTTAAGAGATTTCAAATCAGTCGTGATTTTGGGGGTGTAGGGTATTAGTTGCCTTTCCCAAGATCTTTTGATGCTAAAATGCACCTAAACCCAATCTCTTAAAAATCGGAAGGGGAATTATGCCATATACAGTACATAATTTCGTGAAATAATGCCTCTCTAATATTTGGGTGATGCACTTGGGGTTTGAAAATATAAATCAAGACAACAACAATCAATTATACTATAAATGAAATTTATAATGTTGGTCAATTGATGTTTAAATCCAAAGAAATGGGGCTGGTGACTAGATGTATTTAGAATTGCATGACGATTAATAGAAATATGCTACCATTCAGTTGTCAATTTTCCCTAATAATTTTTTAACCATGTACTCCCAATAAATTCATTTTAATTTAGATACTCATAAACGGGACATGTTTTTTTATTCGTTTAGGTAAAAAAATTAGAAGTGAAACAAAATCTGATTATGGACTAATCTACTAGGGATTTCAAAAAGGGTGATTTAGATCAATTCCATAGCTAATTATCCGGCAGCTAAAATTGAACAACGACAAAGTGGGGGGCAAATTTAGTTGTATTAAGCAATGTCCCTCACACTTAGAGCTGTCAAAATGGTCGGACCGGGATAGCCCAACCCAACCCAATCGGGGCAGAAAAAAAAAGGGGTCAGACATAAAAGGGCTAGATTTTTTTTGAGCCAGATTCTTTTGGGCCTAGCATCGCCCACCCTCGGGCCATCAGGTAGGCCTGTTACTGCCCGCATCATTTTATGCTTTTTTTCGTAAAAGAAAATTTTTAATACCAAAAACACAAATTATAATTATTAAAAATTCAACTATGCTTATATAATAAAGAGATAAGACGAGTATTATGAACTATAATTAAAATATTTTTATATGCAAACATTCAACTTCCTTACAATTTTTTTATTGCTTGAAAGAAAAAAAATGAAGTAACTCTCTAACGTGGATTGAGAAACATATGAGACTAATTATTACAGAAAGCCATTACTTGATGGCACAAATTTACATCAATCCATAATAAAAAAAAGGGGTCAGGCATATAAGCTACTTTAGTTTGAGAGAATAAATTTGGTATAAAATTAGCCTAAAATACACAAATTATTAACCTATTAAAATTCCAAATTAACAAATTCACCGTTCATGAATTCAAATACACTTAAAAGATAATAATAAAAAGAGAACAGAAAAAATAAAGTCGGTCCATTAGGCCTAGTCGGGCTGAGCCCATCTATCCCGTCGGGGCTGCCATGGTCGAGCCAAGTAGGCCCAATTTTTTTTCGGGCCAATAATACTCGGTCCTACCCAATCTATTTTTCGGGTTGGGCGGGCTCCCCCAAAAATTGGGATCATTTTGACAGCTCTACTAACACTGCAGTATCCCGCATGGGTGACACATTCATTAGAGTGGGTTACTATGAATGGCCCCTAAATATTCACTAGTACACTAAATTAGTATTCGACCCGGTCGAACTACAGTAGATAATATTCTAATAGATTATTGCTTTTACATTTTTTTTCTTTCTAATTTTTAATAAAGTAATATTAAGAGATGGAAGATGAAACTATTCGATGAATAATGAATTTACAAAAGTGTGTTTAAGTTTGTGTATAGACATCATATATATATATATATATCTTTTTTTTTATATATAATTACGATTACGAACCTTTGATTGATATTCAGATATTCCATGAATCTAAATTTGTAACTTTTAAATGACCGAGCATATTTTTAAAGTTTTGCACCGCACAAAAGATCTCCCAAAATCTTTTTTCGCTTTAAAAATCTATCTGCTATACTTCTAAATTTTTTAATGAACAAAATTCATATTTTAAAATATTTCAAGTTTTCACTTATAATTTACAAATTCTTAAAATAATTTTGCTGTCTTGCTAATTAATTTCCTAACTTTAGAAAATTGAACCTTTTTTGGACTATCGTCATACATTGCATGATTTACTTTCATAATTTGAAAATAAAGTTAACAGAAATTTCTATCTTTTAAAAATGTTCTTTTGTCAGATTTCTTAACAAATTTTTGCAATTTTTTAATATTTTGAAATTATAACAAATAATTTTTTTAGATTTTCTAAAACACAAGGGTTTACAAGAATGAATAACATCTTTGTAATCTATTATTATATATAATTTCAAAATTATTATTAGAAATTTATGAAAATGTCATAAACACTTCTAAAATATTGCAATTTTCACTGAAACATAGATTGTGCAGGCGGTATCGAGAAAACCGTATTCAGTTAGGCACTAAAAGAGGCCGAAATACTAAAGGAACTTAAGTGAAAAAAACATACGATGTAAGGTTTAAGATAATATCAAATATTTTATTTTGATACATTTAAAGGAATTGCTTTAAGAAGTATTCCTTTTCCCATATTCCTCTGTGTGAGGGTGTAAGCATAAAGAAAATCGGTTAATAATAATTTCACATGTAAATGATAATGTCGAATGAACAATTACTATATAAAAGCCTAATTGGTGGTGTCACAGAACTAATCACATTGTTTCTATGTGGATGCCACGGCAGTTGGAATGTGAACCATATGGGCCAAACCTTTTTAACATGTAGCAAGTTTCTTTGGACAGTTGTAATCGAGCCGAATTTCTACTTTGTGTGAATACAATAAACCACGTTCAGCCCATAGAAGCATTAACGAAAAAAAGTTAACAGATCCTTAGATGGTATCATTTGTTATGAACCCACCTAAATTCTCCGAATATAAAACACTAATAAACACGTAAAATCTATGAGACACCAATTTACATTATGTCAACAATATTGGTTAGACCCAAAAATTCCTTTCAACTAAAATAGGCATACTACCCAACAAAAATGTCATTGGCTTTTGCACTAATTTTTTTTTCATAATAATCCCCTACCTATAAAAGTATGAGTATTTCTTACAAATTAATGTGTAGACATAAATAACCCTCTATATAACTATAATTGAAGGACATAAAAGTAAATTGCATATCATAACTCATAACATTAGTGATCAATCAATTATTGTACTGCAAAAAATTATTTTAAAGAAAAAATGTTGTAAATTAATATCCAAAATAATTATTTTTTACTTAATTTTGTTTCCAATTATTTAGGTAAAAAAATTCAACTAAATGTTTAATCCTTGAATTACATAGCAATGTATAAAGATCTGAGAACATAGATTTTAATAGGAAATAATAATAATAAAGTAATTATTAAAAAATTAAGGTCTGTTATATAAATTAGAATTACGTGAACTTGAGGCATACAAGTGCGATAAACTTTTGTACAAAATTCTCCGTGATTTTTAATTTCTTCTGCATTTATCACGCAATTTTACTTACAGTGAAAAGTACGAAGCACATAATAAGTAATGTATTAACTTAGAATAAATTTGACATAGTAAAATAAAGTTCAGTTAAAACCTAAAATTGAAAATGTATGTTTAAAGTATCAATAACTATATATAATGAAGTAAGTAGAAAATTATATAGTTATTGGATTCAATATCTTATAAAAAAACAGAACATAATTAGCACGATTAGAAATTTGGAATGATTAAATTTATAATACAATCTCAATTATTCTATTAATAAAGTACAAATAATAATTAACTATTTATAGGTAGTTAATCAATTGAAAATTTATTTATTTTTCACTTATTAAGTATAAAGATAAAAATACCTTTTATATATATAGCTCTTCATAAAAAAACCACATACTTTAATTTCTCAACTTTTAAACTTTTGAATATTTGAATTGTACAAGGAAATTAGATTCATAATAAAATAAATCTGAAAAGCTCCTAAATGATATGCGATGAGAATAAATATGAAAATCATACTAGATAATTTAAATCATTCAAAATAATTTATTTAATAGGATTGTGTTTATTATAAATTTCGTAATCTTACCTATAAATTTTACGTAAAAATATATTAGATATCAAATATAAAAATAATATTTTTCATTGACAAATATAAGAAGATAATAGTAAAAAGAAAATAAATGTTATTTTTTAGAACTATGATAAGTTTCCTGCTCATTTGTTAAGATTAAAAAAAAAAAATGTCATGATTAATAAATTCTCTTTGTACATTCCTTCATTGATATTTCTTTAAATAAATTTTATTTACACAAATAAATATTTACATGCAACAATAATGTTTGCAATAAAGAAAATATAAATAAATATTACAACTATAGAAGTTTTAGTGTTACATCTAAATGCATATCAAACAAACAAAATATAAAATATTTGAAATAGAGTTGTTAATAATCTATTCTTTCTTCCATTTACATTCATGTATTGATCGGTTTAGCCGTTAATGTTAGACATCTACCGATCTTAACGTTTTGGGGACATACAGACTATAGAAGTAGGTTTAATATATATTCATGTAGCTAAGTTATCTTAAAAAATGATAAACATTGTGTATCAATCAAATAAATAAGAAAAAATATGTTGAGATTATTGATTTGTGCATCAAATCATTTTGGTATATAGATAATTCTTTTTAATTGGGTTATATTCTTCGTATATATAACAAATAGTTTGTGTTTATACTTGTTAAAAAGTTTTGGGGTTCTTAGGTGTAATGCGGATTAAACTCCTAAACCGTGTAAGACTATGTTGAGAAACTGTCAGTAAATTACTAAAGTATAGGCAAATAATATCATCGTAGTTATCGAAAACTTAAAGTACTAAAATATTTTTCTTAAGAAAAAAATACAAATAGTTCATAAAAACTCATATATTAAAGTCTATACTTAAATCAATTAGATACTATGTATTGTTAATTTTTTTATTTCATAAAATACCATTAATTTCTATGTTTACCTATTTAGAATATTTAGATGTGTTATTTTTGTAAATTTTATTGATCACGTGCAACGCACGTGTCTCCAACTAGTTATATAAAATTATCAAACGATATTTTTCAAGGGTGTAGTTTTAATTCATTTTGATCATTTACAACTCTCAAACATTTGTTCATTGTAGATATATATTTTCAATTTGCTTTTGAAAGATGACATTTTTGCCCTTTTAATTTTTTGTGTCTTTATGCGATCTTATAAGACAACATTTGCAATCTTTATCATACAACTTTAGAAATTTAGGCTACTCAATTGAACACACAACATTGTTAAGATCACAACTGAAGGTATATGTACTTAATTATGACTCAACTACCTTAAAATAAAAAAAAATAGGGTGATAAACGTGATTTGTAAGCAGTTGGGTTTGATCGACCACCACACATCTATCTCTCTCTGTTTCCAAAACTTATTGCATCCCAAATTGTCAATACCCTTCACACCGAATTATGGCTATCCAGGGAGAAGCGTGGGACATTCTAGCAAGAGAGAGGGCATTTTACCTAGAAAGGGAGGTGGTTGGCTGGCTGCTAAAAGGGGCATACTGCAAGGCACCTCTGAGGAATCAAAATTTCATGAAGTAGTTTGTGAATGAGATTGCTGAGAAATTTTCTGAGCGGCAGGGTTACCATGTTAGGCTGAGAGAGGTTGTTGAAGCCATATAGGGGTTGAGGGAGAAGTTCATTAGTTTTTACTGGTTCTTAAGTTACGAAGGTGTTTATTTTGAGCCTTATCGTAACAGGTTACATGTCAAAGATGAGTATCTTGAGAAGTATCCTAATGAGCCAAAGTGCTACAGGATGTTCCAGTGTGAAGGCTTCCCTATGTGGTTCAAATATGAAAAGCTCTTCATTTGCAGTGGGTTGATCAGTTTGGATTATGTTTGGCTACATACCTCAAGTGAGTGCGAGGAGTTAAATTGGCTTCCCCCACCGAAAACAGCAAAGGATTTGCCCTTTTGGAGGGACGGATTTGTCCCGGGGCCGGATGGATATATTGGATGAAGACTCAGGAGTGGGTGCTAATGGTGGTGTTCTCAGGGTTGACAAGGCATGAAGTGGTTTACTTTTTTATATTTTAATAAGAAAAGTGTTTTATTAAGGTTTTGGATTGGAAAATTTGAGTGTACTATCCTAATATCAAGATATTATTATTATTTACGTTACTAGTTCGTTGTTGTTGTCTAGATTCTTAATTTATAACTCCGACATTTTTGTATTAAATCTGCCACCTGCTCCGTGAAATAAGAAGTTCATATTTTTTCCAAATCACAATTACTAAATCATAAATTCTCTCATAAATATCAAGCTTGACTCTTGTGAAAAATTACCCAACTAGGTATTTCTAAAAAAAGAACTAAAATAGTTTATATTACAGGATGATATTATTTGCTGAAACGGCAATATGTAAACACAAGGAAGAATAAATAAATAAATAAATATCCATCTATGAGGCCACCGTCTGTAGAAATTTTTGGCCTCTACTTTAATTATCTAATCACAATTCATAATAAATTAGTGTAATAATGTAAGTTTTTAGCCTAGCAATTAAATCATATTTAAATATCCGTTAGTTATTAATTATGATTCTTACATAGATTATTATGTGTACCAAGATACATGATCATACGTGATGACACAGTTCCTTACTTGAGATGGCGTACTTGTGTAGGATTTCAGGGTCAACTAACATTACTATTAGGGATCCAAACTACTATTGGACTAAACATCAGTATATTTAAGAACTGTTTGCCTTAAATTATTCTCACCACTATCTACCTTATATTTAGGTATGTAATAACTACTAAATTGTGGTGAACTCATAAGTTTACATGGCCTGTTTGGTCATATCCTGGGCAAAATACCCTCGTGGCCCGGGTTCGAACCTGCATGGAAAAGTAGGACGCTTTTTTTTTGCCAGTAGACGATTAGACTGGTACCATTGACCATGTCCCATGTTTTCGGGCCAAAATACATTATTGGATGAGTAAATATTTATTATTTATATTAGTCTTATAATTATATGCTTTTTCAATTTATTTGCTTAAGTGCTAAAATTATCTAATTCAAGGACAGTTTGTGCTTAAAAATACAAAATCGGCCGTGTATAGGATCACGAAAGCCAAATAATTAATATAATCCAGCGACGCATAGTGACATGGTAAGACGTAGCTGATACGGACTTTTTGTTTTTTCTGTTAATTTGATTCAAAATAAATTTAGTATCCATATCACTAGAGAAATATAGAGTTATTTGCAAAATAATATGACACGATCCCAATGGTAATTTAAACATCGGATTCAAGAGTGAATGACTTTTCTTCCGCAATTTATCCAAATTCGTTTTAATGATATGCATAAACCTATCAGCGATTTCATAAAAGTATTAGATAAACAATCCTCATATTCGAAAGTGAAATTGTTGTCACGAAATTGTGAGTACTACCAGATGAATAGCTGTCCTATATTTTATATGATCTTTAATGTTTAAAAGGGTTTGTGTAATATGGTTCACAAATAATTATATTTTCCTAGGCATCGAGTCGTTTAAGCAGGCAACTAATCGAATCGGGATGAAAACAATGATGGGATCCAATTACGAACCGATTAACTTTTCGATTCGACAAGTACCTCTAAAACCTCTGAGCTAGTAAACTTAAATGATACGTCGTTTATCCAATTAATATAGCGATCCAACCCTGTTTTTTGACACGATTAACCCAATAAAGCTACTAATACGAACAAGCCTCTACCGGTTTAATATTCGACCCACTGACCACCATCTAAACCCAACTATAATTTCAAGCTCCCACCTATTTGGGTATCCGATCCATCGTTCAAGCCAATTTCGAGCTGTTTGATTATCCGAATTATCGATTGTCCACTAAATCCATCGATTTGACCCGATTTCACCGATTTGAGTATCCGATTCATCGATACCAGATGAAAGCCAACGATTCGAGATGATCTCGAATATAATACCCTTTCGTTTCACCGATAACTCAATCAATCCACCGATCCCAGCCGTCTGGACACATTTCACCAACGGTGATTCACTGATCTATTGATAAATTTAATGTTTAGTTACGGTTATGGCCGCCTTTACATATCTAGTTTAAACTAATACAGCTCTACCCTAGACGACTTGGGGTTTTTACGGGACATTTTACTTCCCCATTCACTAGTAACCCACTAAATCTAACACATCGTTTATGGTTTCCACACCTTGTTTAATATCCGATTCACTGATGACCCAATAAATCAAATCGTTTGACACTTTTTTGGGCCCTCTCACATAACTTTTATCCGATATCCATTACAACAAAAGATTCACATTGATCTCAAATTTTTTTAGGGTCTGCTTCGATAATTTTTAGATTTCACCAGAATTACACAATTCGATTCTAACCTATCGAGCCCATTTTGCCACGAACTGATCTTTCTTTTCTTGAGCCACAACTCTAACACCAACACGTTCTTGCTGTATCGATGTAATTATCAAGAATCAAATCAAAATGCATGCAGTTTATTAAATATATAAGCATTGTCTGTTATTAAGATTTGATTTGTAATTATAATTATATTTAATTTGGTAGTTTACCTACCAAAGTTTATGGTTAACATTTGTTAAACGGGAAAAATATCGGCTTAAAAAAATAAATACAAATCCTATTATTTCACCTGTTGTGCCTAAACTTTATAAAAATACTCCCCTAAAAAAACATGTCAATTTAGATGCTCACAATTATGTTTTACCTTTCCCAGCCCCTTGTAAAAAACTTATAATAATGTGCAAATATCTAAATTGGAGGTCGTTTGTTTTTCTTTATTCTTTTAATATCATTACTCCAGCTGAAAATTTTAAGAGGATCGGGGAACGAGTCAAGCTTATTGAATGATCTTCTTCCACAAGAAAATTTAAGAAGGAAAATCATTGTTTAATTCCCACCAAGAAATCCCCACCAGAATCTAACCTGACACAAATACAGATCTTCGTTAGTAGTTGTACTGGTAGCAAGGAATGTATAAAGGCCATATACGAAGTAGAATCATCAGACCAAAAAAATACCATGTACGAAAACTCCAAAAACTGGTGGGGATACAAGTATACAACCCATCACCGCGTACTCATCACTCTATAAAAGGGCCCTACTCATCAAGCTCGTAGAACACACATATATTCTATAGAATATATATATTGCAAACTGAAAATGCCTTCCACCCCAACTAAGAAAGCTGGTCCAACAGAGTGGGCATGCCCCTCATCCCTAAAGAGTCTGGAGGTCCTCTACCTCCGCACAAGGAGGACTCATGAGGAAACCAAGAATGAGCTGCTGGAGTTAATGAAGAGGCTCTTGTTCGCTGTGAACGAGGACAAACTCAGGGCAATTATACTCCGTGATGAGCCGCTTGTGGGTGTATACGACATCTTCCTTGAGGTCTTGCACGCTGAGAAGGCGAAGGAGATACCTATCGTGGTGATTCCAGATTCTAGCTCCAGTGATATGTAGACCTTCTATGATTATTATAGTTGTATATATTTTAGTTATATGATTTCCATGTTTGTCCTTTGATTGTGCAGTATCCATATGGTACGCCTACCAACTTTTGCTTGTATTGGGCTGGTGGCCATTAACCGCCTCCCCCCTCCTCCCTCCTAAGGGGAAGCCTTTTGTGAACTTATGAACTGGAGGGTGGAATATTATTAAGCTTCCTAAAAAGTGAGTGGCCCCATTTTTTTCCCGTTTAATAATAGTTTTAGTTAAGCTAAACCCAAAATTTACTATAACTACACTTGCGTAAAACTGGAGTTTTGTATAACATTCCGTAAGTTAACATTTCAAGGTTACATGTTATGAATGTTGAAATGGTGATTACAATAACTAGGTAAGTTAATCCTATGTTAAACGATCCGCCGATATTACTCTTATTATACCAGTTAGAAATAGATCAAGGAACTCCACCCTCTGTCATTCAGATTCGCTAGTATGGAGTGTATCTCACGTAGTAGATTATAGTAAGTATTCACGGGCGCAGATGGTTTGGACAACATATATGTTTAGCCTATACTCGATTTCAGCTTATGTATTAACTTAGACAGGGTGCGAGCTCTAAACCCATACTCGAAATTTGGGTGCTTTAGGGCGTGCTATAGCACCTCGGCATAAAAATGTTCTTTTTAGCTTAATCGGATCCGTGCTTGACGTAGTTGGTAAGGGTTACCTAGTAAAATTTAATCAAACATTATTTTTTGATAAAACCCACAGTTTAAAAGGTTGCAAATCTCAACAACTAAAAAACATCTAAGAAAAAATTTATTACCGTTAAGTATAGACACCAAATTTCATTTTGTAATATAGCATATTTACCTTTTTTATTAATAATTTAAAGTGGGACACACTTAGAAAAGCATGATTGAGGGGTTTTATATGTCACCTAGTAACCGAAAAATGTAAACAACACAAAATAAATATACAAATGGGGTGGTCCTAGGGTAAATAATTAAGAAAAATATATAATAAAGTTATACAAATATTTATTTATTTAATATATAGGGATCTACAAGTTTAACTTACGTTAACAATAAGAGCCTACCAATAGTAAGACAAATATGTTCACGCAAAAGAGAAAATAATTGCCGAGTCAAAGGGTATAAGTTCTTTATTTACTTCACAAGTAGAACCCATGAAAGTAGGTCCCAATACCTCTTTTTAATATTTTTTAGAAAATTAGTACAAATGAACCGCCTATTGAATTGGGCTGTAATAAAGTCATGCCCAAAATTGCGACCTCATTAACCAAGTCTAAGGTGGTGAGGCCCGTTAAAAAAGCTTTTTTCCTCGATTAATAAGGAGCCCACTATTGAGATGGACCATGTAGCTATTCACACCTCTAAATATTGGCACCAAAGAGGGTTGATTGCAACTAAACAAAGCTCCCATATCCCTTTTAGCTCACGGGGTTGGGCGTGTTGTCTGTTGGCCCTGATGGTACTTCTGCCTTTATTCCTTTTGCTCAATCCCTCTAAAAATTCAGGTCGGCTGGAGACTAATTTTACCAGCTCCTCCAGATGGTAAATTTTAGAAGGGTGGTTATAACCTCTGTTCTACAAGTCTCTGTCTGTCTTCGTCTCTGTCAAGTGTAGGCGCTACATCGTCCTTGACCGTCTACATTTTTTTCTCACGTCTATCCCTCACTTAGATCCAACCGAACCCCACCTAAACTCTATTAAAGGCTAGACACTAGTCTGCATTCCGACTAGCTTGTAGAGTTTTTTAAAACATTGGTTATAATGGAGGTTTTGAAGTAGCTAATTTCAAGCTAGATAGTGGACTAGAGCCTAGTGACTAGTCGAGGCCTATAAGGGGTAAATTGGGGTATAAAAGTGGCTATACGACAAGGAATCAAGAAATAAACATACGCGTAAGGGGGGATTAATCAGAGTTAGTCGGAAGTTTTTTTTAAAACAAGGATGAGGGAGAGCAAATGGTTGAAGGCTAGGACAGTTGTTTGGTTCCCAAAGAGTGAGCAACCAGTGAGCCTTAACCTACCATTTATTTACACAGAAAATTGTCCTAATCTATTTGGACTTCAGCTTAATGAGACCAATTGTCAAACTCCATTAGGGAGAAACTTTAGCGTTGTTAAATGATTTAGGTCAACCAATTATATTTAGACATTTGGAATAACATCACATAATATAATTTTTTTTTTCCTATAATCTTGTTTTTTTTTTTTTTTTTTTATTATTATTATTATTATTATTATTATTATTATTGTTGTTGTTGTTGTTGTTGTTGTTGTTGTTGTTGTTGTTGTTCTTAATTTAAAAGCTAGCCAAGTTGTCTATTCCAAAAAAAATTAAGATAAAGTATTAGTTTTGGTTCGACTCGAACCAAAATCGGATGACTCGATTTATATGGGGTTGATTGTAGGATTTCCTTAGTAAATTCGAATCAGATTAAACCAGGTCCATCGTTCAGGTTAGGGATTCCAACTACTAAAGTAAATATTGAAAATGGGTCCATCAAAGATACTGCAAGCTGAATGAGCAATTAATGGCATTTTGGACCCATATAGATGAAAATGGGCTTCAATTATAACTTTCATTATTAGGATTGCAACGATAAAATGGTGAAACCTAAGAATATTGAGATGCTTAGCTATTTGCTGGGTTGATATGAGATCCAAGTATATGTGGCACTCCTGGAATATAAATTGTAGGTAACTTATACAGTATTAAATGGTTAATGGATATATAACTGGGAAGTGGGCGAGATTGTACGGTTCGGGAATGTTAAAAATCCAATATCGTTCAAAGTTGTACTCCAAATCTAAGGGTCAGGATTAATTAAAATTTATAAACTCTGCTGTCTATACCAAATTTTGGAGAAGTCCGGGTTGAAGAAAAGTTCGTAATAATCAAGTCTTAACCCGATACATAAACCACCTAACCATGGTCCGTTTGACGCCTAATAAATCGAGTTTTCACAAGCAAATTCATGAAAATATATTAGTGTTTATACTGAACCTCTAAAAGTGTTTATAATATTTGTAGTGCATAATTTATTGTTTATGCGTGATATTTTTTGTTAATTAATTTAAAATAAAAAGTTCCCTAAATTATACGGGATTCAATTTGTTAGTTTGACTCATCCCGCTAGACACTAAAATCTAAATGTAATATAGTCTGGAATAAATTCAAGAAGCCATTATATTAAAATTTCATCTTTCAAATTAATGTAGTAACCCAAAAATATTACAAATATTGAATCCATGAAAATTTTCCTTTAAAATTGAATTCGAAAGACATAAACTGATGATACAATACAAACTACTTTCAAACATCCCATTCCGACCAAGGTGTTCTGGGTCTGAGTTCAATAGGGTACGACTCCAACCCACCCTTATACACGGGTTGATTCATGGCTTGTAGGATCCAGCCCAGGTCAAGTCTGTGCATATGCTTCGAATTGTAGAGGTAGGCGAACGAAATCAGAAAGCTTCGTACCTCCTGTGGCAAACAAGCAACACGAGAACTTAGTGGTAGCAAGCATTATATATAAATGTATACTTAAAGCTACCAAAATATTATTTCTGTGTGGGAGTAGTCTACACCCGCTATCGCATATCGTAAACATCTATATAATATACAATCTCATGCAACAATTATCTCCCCATTCCATAGCCCAATGTCTCGACCCATCGAGTTTGCTCCCGCACGATTTTCCTTCATCTCCATCCAGTAGAAATAGCTGAACTCGTCCCGAAACGTCTGAATCTTTTTCAAAATAGACTCTGGATCAATGTCAATGCCAAAATGCTGCAATAATTTTGCAGCGATGTCTTGTATGTGGTGGTCTCCAAAAGTGACTGAATCAAACTTATTAACCCAGTGTCCTAATTCAACCAATTGTTTGACAAGGTACACCGCTTCCTTCGAAGACTATTCCCTTTGTCCCACCCAATCTTCCTCACTTATTCTAGGCATTTTTTTTGGGTCATCGGCAACCAAACTTATGATCGAAGAGAGTAATAGGCGAGTTCTATTTTTTTTCGTACCACAGTACCAAAAGGGTGACAATCAACAAGCAATCTCATAACATTCAATTTGTAGGACACGGACATGGTTTATTGGAGGGAAAGTGAGAGGTTGTATTCATACCACACTACTAATTTACACACATATTCCAATTCTCATCACATCAATTAATTCCAGTTGCATGAACTAGATATGGCTCCTCAAATTTCCATGATTCCAAGGAGACCTCCATGATGGCATATGAAGAGTTACTTGTTGGACATTGTTCCCCTTGTGCCAGATGATGTTTGAAAGGAATTTTAGATTTAGCATGGTTACGCTAAATATTTTTTTTTTGGGAACATTATTTACAAAGTATTGACACTCTTTGCCCTACAACAACCCGATTAGATCCTAGTAATGATACAAACTACAGGGGTGTTGCAAAATCATCTCCGAGCGTATCACACTCACTAATACCAATTATATTTTGGTGACATCTATAGAACTGCATTGTTATGCACACGAAATGTGGATGGAAAAAAATGACAATTATGTCTAACACACTTCTAGACAATACAATCCGACACTAATTTACACCCCTCAAAGGGGTTGCCTAGCTTCGGTGTACGAAAAGTTCACTAAACATCGACAATCTAGAGTCAAAATATTGCAATCACACAGTCTCAAAAATAAAATGGGATAGTCGGGTGGGCTCTCTTTTGGTAAGTGCCTCAGGGATTGTCTTGATGCAGTAATGAAGGTGCTCTATATCCTAGGACATGGTGCCCTAACAATTGCCTAAACACCATCTATATCACCTAGTATATAGGTTCTTGCCCGATCCTACAATCCAAGTGTTTCCGGAGGCTATGGATATCATTGAGCTTTGGATTTATAGTAACACCCAACAACGTCTTCTATTACTTGATATTTTGTTTTGGCTACCTAGGGACATAAAAGATAGAGTTCAAGGACCTAAAAAAAACTCGTTAAGGCTAGCCACACAATGGCACTGCATCATAGTTACACACTAATGTTCATTCTATGCTAGTTGTACTCACACACTTGTACGATTTTCTTTACAAAAAAACAAAAATTCAACAAACAAGAAGTAACTTACATACGGAAAAAAAACACGTAATATACATACATACAAAGAAGCCCATCACAAATCTAACTAAAAGGGTCCTCCATCCTTCTACCATTTCTCCGCTGACTGTTGCCGCAGCAGCTGTGGCATTAGGCTACACGACATGATCCGCCGCCCCCTGCTGGAACTGCCATGCTCTTCGATCGGCTGGCTCTGACCTCAGGCCCCCGCCACGGACTCCGCATCCCTCTGGCTACGCATGAAACTATTATATGCCACCATTGCTTCGTTCTTGGTGGGATAGGAGCAGTACACGACGCCATTAAACCCAAGAACATGTGGGGCACAGTCAGCTCAATTCCTGTATTATCCAAGCCGAACACCGCGAAAGACGTCATAAATTTTGGTGCCCCGGGACCACCTTTGAATCTATTCTGAGAGGGATTCATTTAAATCGACTGGAAAAGAGAAAGAGTGATTCTCGTCCTGGACATTTGAGAGAATGGGACGAACTGGGAGATGCCTATGTAATTAAAGGAAGGTGTTGTACGAAAAGGAGATGAACATTTGAATTCAAAATTCCAAAAAAATTGAATTGAAAACTAAGAGTAACAGTAACATGCTGAAAATTTTTAGTAGGACAGAAATGACATTCTCTATTTTCCTTTTCTTTTTTTCTTAAATGGGCTTTCTGCCAAGGTATATTCTACCTAAAAAGAGTTTTTGAGTATTTAATGTGTTGCTCTATGTACAAAATGACTGCTACACAACAGATAAATAGGCAACCCTAATACACTGGTGAAAAGATAAAGCAACCATTCCGCAAAATATAGCGTCTTACTCTAATAATTGTTGTTTATTTTACTTAAGAAAAACTATTTGAAGTGTTTTTAAAGGACAACTTATACAGGTAAAAAAGTTGATTTGACCCATATGCTAAATCAAGTAATAACCTGCTTCCAAGAGCATCTGTCTTTTTTGTCTATCTTGGTAAAAAATCACCTTTCTTATCAAATATTATCTACTTTTGATTACAAACAATTTTAGCACAATTTTTACTTATAATTGTTTTTTTTTAAATTAAAGGAAAAATACCCCTTGGTGTTGTATGTCTATTTTGCCCTACTTGGGCTAATCAAGCATTTATTTTTGATAGCACATAATATTTTGAGTGATTTTTTTGCTGTTGGATTTTGAAACTTAAGGCAATAGAAGGCATTTATAATCACAATTTGCAACTTAACCTAGTGTTTGCATCTTCTCAATTCTCTCACAGTTGTTATTGTTACTTCAAGTATCTACACTGAAAACCCTACTCTTTTTCATATAGGGACGAGTGGAGTATAAATTATTCAATTCCAAGCCATCTTATATCTATTTATTTTTAGATTTAATTGAAAAAAATATGAACTTCCACCAAATTGCAAATTTATTGTGACCTTTCAAAATCCGCAAAATAAATTACAAACTTAACCTACTTTGCAATTTCAACCATCAACTAATTTTTTGTCATAAACTCACAACATGTTTGGTTATTTACATCATGTAGGGTGCCATATTGAGCAAAAAAAGTCAATAAAATTAGATCAAGTACACAAGATGTACATGATTAAATTGCAAGTCACGATAAACTCCTCTTCTCAACTCGAATCTTTTTGTTTTTCTTTACTAATGCACACAAACCTCTCTCTACACCACTATTTTATTTTTACAAAAATGAACCTTCTTAAAGATGTCAAAATTACCCTTTCACAATATCCAAACATTCCATCTGCACCACTCAACCTCTCTACCGCACTGTGACCATGGCCAGACTATAATCGCCGATCCTTCCATTTTCTTTTCTTTGTGTTATTCTCTCTCGCTCAGAATTCAAGAACACGTTCGAAAATTGTAGACAAAGCCAACAATTAAAAGAAAACAGAAAAATAGAAGACAAATCAACCAAAATCAATAAAACATATTTAATTCATTCGACAATTATAGGTTGAACACATTACACATCGTTTAGACACCGAACATATACAATGTTCCACTACCATTGGCCGAACATGCTCCACATTGCCTGATGAACCAGCACCATGTGAAACGACAGAAGGCTATCTCATACAGGTTTCTAAAGATTGTGATTTTTCTTTTTATTTATTATAGTTCAACTTTAGAATGTTGTTAGGTAGTAACAATTACTTCTGCCACAACAACATACTTCTTTTCTTATTGATGACAGTGGACTCTACTCCTGCAATTGATTATGGACTGTAAACACACAGTAGATGAGGAGATGAGTTAGTGAAGGAAGAGAATTATAGTTTATCTTTTTCTCTTTTTTTTGGTTGAAGGGTAAAATAGTGCAAATTATGGTGAATTTAGTAAAAAGATTTATTAGAAAAATTAGTAAGTGGTGTGTAAAGCAATTATGATGTATTGAGAGGTTTTAGTGGTGCAAACAGAACTGCCATATTCGATTAGTTAACTGAAAGATGTTGTGTGAATTATAAATTAATTTTCTCATCACCAATTTCACAAGAATTTCTTATTTATCAAGTTAAAAAGGGATAGTTTCTTTCTTTCTATTGTTAATAATAAGTGATTTTCGACATCAAACACTCGACAAGGTATGAGGGAGGATTGGGGTTCGAGTTCAAAAGAGAAGTCCATTATAACTTATGATTTAATCAAACACCATTTGATGCAAAATTACATTAATTTTTTTTTTCTTTACCAACGGGACAACCTCTGTGGCACTATGTGGTGTACATAGCCGGACACGCTGACAATTAACTTATCGCTGAAATTTGGTTGATGACTGGAATTGCAAAATTAGGTTAATATCATAATTTATTTTGCAAAATCTAAAAAATCACATTAAATTTGCAATTTAGTGAAAGTTCATATGTGTCTTTGCAATCAAGTCTTAGTTTTATTGTTGAAATAATTCAAGCCTTCAAGAACTCAGTTAAAAAATAATCGGTTCATGAACATAGAAAATAAGTATATTGTGTATCGGTAATAATTTTTAGATAATTCATTAATATGTTCTGATTAAATAAATAATACTATCGAAAAAAATGAGTAATACTTTAGTAAACAAGTATTCTATCTTTGTTAAATAAATAATTATTTTTTGCACGGTGCACCTAATACATAAGAGTTTTTTCCATCATTACTTTGGGGATGTCTATGGCTTTTCTTCTTCACTAGTAATTAGCACGTGTGTTGCTCGTGCCCTGTAATCTTTTTAAATATAACATTAAAATGACGTAGGTGTTTAATTTAAACTAAAATTTAATTAATATTTAACTTTATGTTATTTTATTCTAATAAAATATCTTACGTAAATGTACTACAATGTAGATATTGATTATTTAATATGTCCTAATAGTGTAATATATGCACACACAAATTATATTAGTGTAATATATATTTCAAACTCTATTGCATTTTTTTAAAGTTAAATGAGGTTCTCACTATTTGTAATACAATATAAAAAATTATTTTTTATTCAATTTTTATTTTTATCATATCATATGAAACTATGAACTTTTCAATTTATATGTCACAAGCATATATAAATAAACATGATAATGTATTTAATGATCAAAGCATGGAAAGCTTTTATAGTATCTATAACTATTGGTTCCAAGTAGTAATAGAGGTTTTCGGCAGGGGACGGGTGTTGCATAAACTCTAGCCTTTTCAACCTTTCTTGAAAAAAGAGTAGGTCTATGTCGATTGTAGGAAACTGGTACTTACAACAGAGCTTACAGTAGCAAGTTTCACTCTAACAGTATGCTTGCAGCTAACTGTTAACTTCGAAACTAACAACAAGCAATGTTTTATGAGTTGTGCAGCATAAATAATTTAAGAACATTTTCAATTAATGCAATTGGTTACATCAATTAAATAAATTTGTAACAATAATAAAGCAATAAGTACGCAGATAAATTAAAAGTAGTCCAAAAGTGATGGTAATCCTTCTACGTCCATTCTACTCTCACTCGTAATGGAATTCATTAAACATACCCACATAGTACAAATTTAAGAAACAGTACACAAGTCTCAACTTGTTGCCTATAGCTAATTTTACATATCCTTACAAGGCTACACCTTTATCTAGCAATTAACATGTTCGTTGCACGTGGCTCATAAACTTTTGTAGATAAAATGTTAAAACGACGTAAGTTTTTTTTATTTAAAATAGATTTAATTAAGTATTTAATTCTATATTATTTCTTGATTATAAAACCATTTTATGTATATATATATATATATTGCAATGTAGATATTGATTTTTAATACTTTTTAATTTTTTATCTAGTAGTGTTATATATTTATAAACACATATACAAACATTATACAAGTATAATATAGATATCCCCGACTCTATTATGTAAGTTGTATAAAGAAAATAATCAATGTTTTGACGTGACATTATTTTTAAACATTTGAGTTTGACTATATAATTATACATAAATTACATTATTAATGGCTTAAGACTTGAAAATTCATATTTTCTATTTCGTATTTGTATTATTTTTAAAAGATTTATTTTTGTAAAAATAACTAATGAGGTTTTTCAAATAATATATTAGAATCTAACAAAATACATTTTTCGAAGATGTATTTCCCTTTATTATCTGAAAAATTAATTTAAGTACAATCTCAAATCAAGATAAACGCCATTATATTCTTCTAACATGATTTTAGCGATTGTGTATATATATATATATATATATATATATATATATATATATATATTTTTTTTTTTTTTTTTGAGTAAATCCCCATATATAATAATGAAAAGGTTTAGGCATAAAGCCTTACATCCAGATCAACAAAAGTAGCGATATAGGATGGGAAAGCATCCGACCAACTAAAACAACAACCTATATCACCCTTAAAACGAGCTAAAGCGTGAGCCACTGTATTAGCGTCACGTGAGACGTGGCTAAACGATAAACAACCACACTGATCAGACAAATCATAAATATCATCCATGATTAGCCCACAATGATCACTTCGCTGGTCTCGTTGCGACAAAAGTTTCATCAACAACATGTTGTCGCCTTCTACGTGGATATGAGTCAGACCCTTTGTAACAACCAAAGATAATCCAAAGCGTTATGCTGTTGCTTCAGCCAGCAGAATTGATCCTAGCAAAGGTATCCGAATAGCTCCGGCCATTATTAGTGTACCATTTGAGCTGCGACATATGAAGCCAAGGCCTGTCGTACCATCAGGAAACACGGCTGCATCAAAATTCAATTTTATGGATCCGTCCGTCGGAGAAGACCAGTGAGTTGGGCCTGGAATATGGTCAGCGATGGGTATGTCATGCGCCATAGCAACTTCTTCAAACGCTGAAAACCATCTTTGAGTAGTGGCGATGATTTTGGCAGCATTAATAGGAACGTTCTCAAAGATATATTTATTTCTTGCCGTCCATATAGCATAAAACAAGTATGCTAAAATTGAGTTGGTTATTCAATAAAGGGTTAATTACACGAAAATTCGTCACCTTTTAGTCAATTATTAATTACAACATGACCTTTGAAACCTAACATAAAAGTACACCACCTAGCATTTTTTTTCAATTAGACACATATGGGCCATTTTCAGGTTCCAATTAATGATGTGTAGCCCGAAACTTAAAATCGGGTCCAAATATGCGGCCACGTGGAATATTTTTATTATTTTATTTCCCACGTGGATATGTCACACTTAGATAAGTTTTCTACGCACTTTATTAAACTTGGTACTAAAATTTACCTATTCTTTCTTGTATATAGTTAAACACCATCCCATAAACCTCCATCCTCCATCTAAAATTTTACAGAACCTTGAGAAGAAAACAGAGTTTGGACTATTTATTCTGTGATTCCTTCGACGAAACAAGCGTGGTCCGAAATCTGAATTGTAGGTCCTTTGTGCTTCGATATGACAGATAAGTAAGTTTTATTTCTTTTTTTTTTTCTCATTTTTTCTCTTTAAAGTATCTAGGGTTTGACATTTGAATAACAATTTAATTATTGGCACCTCGTGATCGATTTTGGCGTAATCTGGTCCTTTTTTATTTTTTTTAATGTTGTTAATTGTACAAAAATATTGTACGTGTCTTTAAGGGGAAGCGTAAGTCATATGTATATCTCGGGAAGTGTGATTATTTCGAATTTATTAAGCATTTTACTATTGTTAAAAAAATGTATTTTGTTCTTTTTGTACAGGGAAGGCTTTTCCTTGTATTATCACCATGGTGGTAAGTTTTTCGATGTTGATAGTTCAGTTCCTCATTATCGTGGTGGAGAAATTTCATCAAAACATGGGTTTGATGTAGATAGGTTTGGGTATTTCGACCTAGTTGACGAAGTTGAGAAGTTAGGTTATAGGAGATTTGATAGACTTGCTTACAACATACCAGGAACTGATGTAGAGCTAAACCTTGTGTACGATGATAGTGGTGTAATGAAGATGTTAAGTTATGTGACTCAAGGGTACAAAAGGTTTCTGATTTATGTTGACGGTGGGGTAAAGGATGGAGGCGAAGAAAGTGGTGAAGATGGGTATTGTGATGAAGACAGTGGAGAGGAAGGTAGTGGTGAGGAAGAAAGTGATTGTGATGAAGACAGTGGAGAGAAGGACGGTGACAAGGAAGACAATGGTGGGGCAGATAGCAACAGGAATCCATATGTGGGAGCTGATGGACTTGAAAAATTATATGAAGATGAAGACTCGGACATTGATCCTGATTATAAGCCAGTAGAAGAATCTGACACTGATGATGGACTTGATGATGTTGATCTTGCCTCTGATGAGGAATACATTGAAGCAAGTACAATCCTGATGATGATGTGCCCGATTATGCCATGGTAGTGAACGAGTATGAAGCATCAGATGGTGAAGTTAACTCTGATGGTACTAGTACAGAGGATGAATTGGATGATGAAGAAAGAAGCTGGAGGAAGCAGAAGAAAATCAGATATGACCCAAGATGCGATCACAAGGTCTTTGAATTTATTCTGAACATGAGGTTTGATAGTGCAAAGCAATGTAGGTCGGCAATACAGAAATATGGATTAAGTCAAGGACTTGCTGTTCATTTTACTAGAAGTAGTAGTAGCCAGGTAGAGGCTCGTTGTGGTAAGGGGTGTAAATGGAGGTTATATGGAAGCATGATAAAGAGGGAGCACACTTTTGCTATCAAATCGTTGCATGCTAAGCACAAGTGTCACAGAGTTATGGATAACAAGTTGGCAACTTATGAGTGGATTGCAGAAGAGTACTTGCACAAATGGAGGAGAAATCCGAATTGGTCTATCCAATCTTTAGAAGATGCACTACAGGAGACTTACTGTTTGACAGTGCCTAAAATGAAGTCTTATAGAGCTAGGTGGAAGGCTCTACAGATGCTTAGAGGTAGTGTTGAAGACCACTATGCACTCTTGAGGAATCACCAGGCTGAGTTGAGGAGGGTTGACAACACGGGCAGGTTTGAGTTCCTTTTAGATGATGGAGGTTGCTTAAGTGGGTTTTTTGTGGGGTTCAGTTGTCTCCTAAAAGGATTCTTGAAAGGTTGCAGGCCTATTATAGGATTTGATGGGTGCTTTCTTAAAACTTTTCTAGGAGGTGCATTGTTGACTGCTGTTAGGAAAGATGGGAACAATCAAATGTTCCCTATATGTTGGGCTGTTGTACAATCTGAGAATGAATTTTTCTGGACTTGGTTTATGGAGATTGTCTTCCAAGAGCTCAATGTTGGAGATGGACTTGGGTGGACATGGATTTCAGATCAGCAAAAGGTTACTTATATGCCTTGTTTTTAACATTACCTATTTATAATGTATACTTATTAACTGTATTTTTCATGTCAACCACTGTTACAGGGTCTTCTAAATGCGATACGAAAATTGACCCCCTATGCAGAGACTAGAAATTGTGCACGGCATGTGTATATCAATTGGAAAAAAGAATTCAGAGGACAAGCACTAAAGAACATCTATTGGGGGGCTGTCAGGAGCACCTATGAATCTGCTTATATGAAGTACCTGGAGGACATGCAATTGGTTGATCAAGCAGCTTATAGTGACTTCATTGCAAGGGATCCCACCAAATTCTGTAAGGTGTATGTTACCTCTATCCCAAAGTGTGACATGGTTTACTTGTGAGAGTTTTAATGGCTGTATAGTCAAGTTTAAAGGCAAACATGTAATAGACATGCTTGAAGAGATTAGGTGCTACATGATGGAGCGGCAACACACCAAATTGAGTGAAATGTGTCAAGTCCATGACACAATTTGTCCAATAGTCAGAAATAAGTTAGAATTGAACAAGTATCATAGTAGAAGTTGTGTTACCAGGCCAGCAGTTGGGGCTAAATTTCAAGTAACACATGGTGAGGATCAATTTGTAGTGGACTTGAAAAACTGGACATGTACTTGTAGAGTTTGGGAATTATCAGGTATACCTTGTGTGCATGCATGCTCATCCATTCATTTCTTGAAAAAGGATGCAGTGGACTATGTAGATGCATATTATTCTACTACAAAGTATATAGATGCATATTCTTTACCATTAGAACCCATAAATGGTAAGAGCATGTGGCCAAGAGCTGAAGGCACTCTTATTAAGCCACCACCAATTAAGAGCATGCCTGGGAGGCCCAAAAAGAAGAGGGTTAAACAGCCTGATGAAGATAAAAAGAGACCTAGAAAGATGTCAAGAAATGGAATTCAAATGACATGCACTAGGTGTGCGCAAGTTGGACATAACTCAAGGACTTGCACCTCTGAAAACCCGTTGCCACCGAAAGTGCCTGTAAATACCTCATCCGAAACTTTACTATTTGGGTTTTGATTTCTTAAAATAGTTCTTAAAAGTTCTATCTTTTTGTAGAAAAAGAGGGGGAGACCTAGAAAATCCCAAACCAGTGGGTCACACGCACAAACCGCAAGAGAAAGAGTTGTCTCCAGGAAAAAACAAAAGTCTGCCCAACCAATTAGTCCTAACATAGCAAATGAGATCAGACAGGTATGTTTAATTAAAGGGTAATATTCTTCTATGATAATGCAGATTAATAATGTTTTTCCTTATATTGTAGGTCAGAAAAGGATATGGAGTGAGGCACTTCGACTCTGGGAGAGTCTACATGAGGGTAATCCATTTTTCATTAGTATTGCTCAAATAATTTCATTATGAGCATGTATATATATATATATATATGAGGTTTTAATTTCAAGCATTTATTGTTTAGATGCCTGAGAACAACAAAGTAAGAATTGTCCATGGGCCTAAAGCAGTGGCAGAGGCTGCCAAAGCAAGCAATGAAAGCTCTAGTTCAACAGTTACTACACACACAACAAAGGATGGTGAGGAGGGGAGGGGGACAGGTGGAATGGTTAGCAGTCAAGAAAACATAGCTACTTAAATATATATTGTTTACAGTTGTTGGTGCAAGCATGCTTTTATATAATCTTTATTGGGATAGTTTTTTGGTTGTTGGTACACCACCCTGCTTTTGGTCTAATAGTTTTTCACTTTTTGTGCAATTTTATTTTTAGGATGGTAATTTCTTTTTGAGTAGTGTAATTGATGTTGGAATACCTCTTTGATGTTGTTGATGGTTGTTGGTGCAAGGTTACCTTTTCAGAATATTTATAAGATGAAAGTTTATTTCGTGCAATGTTTCCCTGTTTCTGTTGCTAATTGTTCAGTTTTTTTATATTTGTACTAAGTTTTTTTTTTTTCTTTTTTTTTTTAAAAGAACTAGATGGTTGTCTTTTTGTTTTGTTTTGTTCCAAGTGAATAACCATTTAAGATAAATATACATATTAGTTTGTTCTCTCGTATGTAATAGCTTCAACTAATTTAGAATATGTGTTATTTGAGTGTGTTGAATGAGAATCATCATGTGGACAATTTAATTTTGTAAAAGTCACTAGGTGCTAGTCGGGTGGTATACTGGAGTCTAGCGACTAGTCAAGGCATATGCAGGGCTTATCGGGGCATAATCGTGTTAGGCATGGAGTAAAAAAAATATAGGCGGTCAATGAAAACTTAAAGCTACAGCAGAGACTAGTTGGAGCTTGTTGCGGGGATTTTTTCCCGACAAAGTTTAAAAAAATAAGTCTACCATTTTAGATCACCTTGTGTTGTAGGTGTAACTGAAATATGATGCACCACATAATTCTTGACAGGCTGCACTTATGTGTCGTATAACAAAAATAGCTAGTATTTGGTTTTACTTATCAGTTCGGTGTTACTTAATGGTATGCATGTTCTATGCACTAATAAGCAAATTTTTAGGAGCTTAACATCAGGTCTTTGGTCCTGGGCAAATAATGTTTTAGAAGTTGTTAGACATTAGTCGAACGGTGGAGTGGGACCTAGCAAATAGTTAGAGCCTAGGCGGAATTGAGCGTGGGATAGGGGTGGTTAGGCGGGGAAAATAAGAAAAAGATATAGGCCACCGATGAAAGCCTCACCTATACCGAAATTAGTTGAAATTAATTGGAACTTTTACAACAAAGCGTACAATGATACTTTAAATTACTCTATATTATGCGCAAAGCCTGATTTTAGTGAACATGAAACCAAAGCAGAATGTGTTCTTACAATTATACATGATTCTTGAAATCATTACATTATATTCTTGCACCAAAATGTCACATTACTTTCATTTGATAATAGTACAACGCATAATTACTTCCTAGAGACAATTTATACCCAACATCAAATAACATACTACAAGTTTATTCTCTCCAATACAATACAATAAGCTAAATACAATGACAAAGCATACCATAAAAGCATTTACAGTCTTCCACTTCTTATAACTTTTCTTCAAGTTTGATTTGTCTCAACAAAAGTACGTCAACGTTTCTTTCCAATATTCTGCTATTTAGACTGATTTCTATAACATTACTGTCAGCTACGACCAATTAATCCCTCAAACCACTCAATCCGGCTTTCATGGCAGCAGAAACATCCTTTTGGTAGTCCATAAGTTTGGGATAAGTCCATTCAAATAAAGTGAAGTCATCGATCTGAAAAATGTTCAAAATTCGAACAAAAAATTAGTAAAGAAAATGCAAATTTCCACAAAACAAGAAGTTATAATAACAAATCATAGGGAAAATTATCATACAAACATAATGACAACAATTATATAAAATTTATCGAACTCAAATAATGTACTCCCTCCGACCCGCTCTAATTTGCCTACTTTACTTTTCGGTTTGTCCAAATCTAATTTGCTAACTCATAAATAGCAAATTTATCTCACAATCTCCACCCTCAAAATCTCCACATTAAATCTCTACCTTTGAAAAAGTCAAAGATTCCACAAAATCTGCTTTTTCTTAACCTCCGTGCCCTGCCAAGGTAGGCAAATTGGACCAGGACGGAGGGAGTACAACTTTTGCAGGTACAGTTTTGCATCTCCAAAAGTAATTGAAAAAGAGAGTAAACACAACACCTCATTTAGTATCGAACGAGAATCATAAAATTTGAAGAAAATTAATTCTCACCTCTCTCAATCGGCAGCACAAGAACCTTTGATCACAGTGGAGGTCCGTCATCGAGGCTAAGAGAATAGAAGGAATTTAATGATAACAATTCTTGATCTCGAACTATAAAAATCAGAGTTTTGTGAACTTCCATAACTTCTAGAGTTAAAGGATGTCATTAGGGTTGCAGAATGGATGGGGACAAGTGTGAACAATTGAGATTTCGTCTTCAATTTCAAAATCCACGCACCTACACCTTCAATCTGTTCTTGCTCATATGTCTTCTCCGATATTCATTCTTGAGGTTGTGCAATTTTTAATGGAGGTTTACGGATGTATGTGGTTATAGACAAGGAGCAATAAATAAGAAATTAGCACTAAATTTAATGTGGCTGCATATTTACGTGGGAAATAAGAAAAATAAAAAATAATAAGATTTTCCACGTGGCCGCATATTTGGATCCAATTTGAAATTTCGGACTTCACATCATCAATTGGAGCCCAAAAATAGTCCATATGTATCTAATTGAAAAAAAATATTAGGTGGTGCACTTTTACGTTAGGTTTCAAAAATAATGTTGTAATTGATAATTGATCAAAAGGTGATGAATTTTCATGTAATTAACCCTTCAATAAATTATAATTTTATTATATTTAATAACATTTCATTGTTGTCTAACATTTGAATTTAATATTTTATTCATTGCTTAAATATCCTATATTCATACTTTATTATATTTTATCTGTTTTATTTAAATCATGTTTTTCTTCAAAATTTCATATTGATAGTTCAATCATTTAGAAGTTATGGAGATAACTGTAAATAGGGAATTTTTTTATAATATAAAAAACGAGATAGGAAAAATTTCTTATATTGAAGTGCTACACTGTTTGAATAGACAATAAAATTTTAAATTAATCGTATCCTACACTGATATACAGAATTGATATGGTACATACTTAATGTAAGCAACAATGTAGGCACCTAATTACTTGGCAACCACATCATTATTTTTCTTTTCTTTTATCTCTTTTACTATAATTTCTCTCTCCTATATATTCCAAAGATTTGCTTCTCTCTCCACAAAGATTTTTTTCTCTCTCCACTACTTCTCTCTCATTGTGCACGTTGTTTTCTAAGAAAAAACTCTCTCCAAGCCTAATAATTATTACTCTCTCCTAACATGCAGCCCTTTTATGAATGTATATATATATATATATATATATATAATATGTGTGTATATTTTTTTTACGACCACATCTACAATTCTGATCTTTGCAATTAATAAACTACAAAAAACCTGCTCCCATTATTATTATCATTAGAATTAGAATTCTCCAGATACCATCATTAAACATCTACAGTGGAAAGGAAGTAGGCGCCCTCCAAGATTCTTGGATTCATAAAAAAGGTCAGCTAACCTTTCTTAAGTTGGATTGTTCTATTCTGGTGATTATTGATTCTCTTATTATAATCTCTTTTAATATGCATGCAATTCCTGCGTTTTTTAAATATTAAAATCATGAAAGATCAGTGTAAGTCTATTTCTACTTTCCATTGTGTTTGCCTTCTGCTAATGGTTAAATTGGATGATTTATTAATTTTTATTACTATTATATATGTGTGCATGGAGAATTTCTAATAACTGGGTTTTTAACTACTTTATGCATTACTAGATTTCACAAGAAAAAAATATTTAATGTAATCGTATTTAGATAGGGATAGGGTACTTGGAGGACTCTCAATGAACTGTTGCTTGTGGAATTATTATATAGAGTTTATGCAATTATTTAATAATTATGATGCATGTTCTGTATTACATAATTGATATTTTATAGACAAAGGTGTAGGATACTTCTTTTCATTATCATAAATTGATATTTCTTTTCCCAAATTTAAAAAAAGATTAAGATTAAATATTTTTTTTGAGAAAATGAACTGATTATTCCTTGCTTAGTGGTACACGTGTTTCGTGCACGCACTTTAGGGCATTTTTAGTGTCATTTTAGTGTCAATAATGTGCATAATCACGTGTATTTAGTGCTTTTATACTCTCATGGGCAAAATAATGCGTTTGTGCTGTTTTTGTGTTAAGACAGGTGAAAAAGGGTCGAAAAAGAACATCAGACGACCGCGGAGTCGAGGGATCGATCGAGGCAATAAAAGGAAGGGCTAATTGAAGATCTCGGCCGAGACAGGATGCAAATCTCGACCGAGATGAGTCTCCAGGGGATTTCATGAAGAATTGCAAAATTGAAAATCTAGGCCGAGACAGATAATGCATCTAGGCCGAGATGGAAGATCTAGGCCGAGACAGATAATGCGTCTAGGCCTAGATGAGTCTGCAGGGGATTTCAGAAATTCAAAAGATGAAGATCTAGGCCGAGATGCAATCCAATCTCGGCCTAGATGAGTCAAATCCTGAAAAGCCCTAATTTCCTCTTTTCACGTCTCGGCCGAGATGCAACCCAATCTCGGCCGAGATTAGCCTTCGACCCACCAGCTGAAAAATCCTTTTTCACGTCTCGGCTTAGACACACTTGCATCTCGGCCGAGATTCCTTACCCTGTTTTAAAATCCTGAATGCGATTTTGCCTATTTTTGACTAACACTTTCTCTCCTTATATATATATCATCCCATTCGAATTTAACCTAACCTAGAACCCATCCCCCTCACATAATTAGCCACTTTTCTCCATTGGAAGCGAATGAATGGAAGGGGGTTGAAGATCTTGATCTTCAACCCTAACTTTTGGTTCTTTCTATCCTATTTTCATGTTTTCTTTAATTTTCTATTATTTTATCTTTGTATTAGTTAAAATGGGTGGCTAGCACCCTTTTGTTCACCCTTGATTATTGTGGAACCTTGAGTTCAAGACATTTATGTGATTATTACGGTTAATGTTACCGAAAATATTGTGTATTCAAGTGTTTTGTGTTATTTGTTGTTATTGACTCACATTTATGAATTAATTATTGGATTGATCACCCTTTAAGGGATTTGTGAATGTGTTGCTAGAATAGGAAATTACTATCCGTAATTGTAGGATTTCCGATTCCCGTGTAGCAAACAATATATTTATTTATTGGTGAGAACACAAAGTTCAACCACTAAAACCGAGCTTGCGAGTTTTATGTTGAATTTATCTCATTGTCCTAGTGTTTAATGCATTTGGTTATTGAATCTAAGAGAGCTTGTTCGAGGATTCGATTAAACTGAATAGGGTTAGTCGAAGAGCTTGTTTTGATTAACTAAGATTAAGGGATAACAAGGCTATTAGAGCTTGTTAATAGCCTTGAGATAAGGGCTAGAATCACAATTGAATAGGGCATTAACAATAGTTGCATCAATCGTCCAAGACCTCGGTGAAACATGATCAAGGGTGAATCGTTTTGTTATTTAAAAACCAAAAACCTATAAAAATCTCTTTATTTGTCTTTGTTTATTTAGGTGTTAGTTGTTATTCATTAAAATCCCCCCACTTCTTTATTGTTTTCTAGCTTATCTACACTATATTTCTTGATCATAATAGCTTAATGCATAAAAGTAAAATTGTTCGAACGTTCCTCGTGGGATCGACCCTTACTTGCCACTCTACTAGTTAGAGTAGTAGGATAAGGTATAGTGTATTCTTCATACACATTTAATTTGGTAGTAGGAAACGACGCTACCACTTAGCAGTTGCTCAAAAGAATAGATTGAGTATAAAAAAGTATTTAAATAATAATTGAAGACTTGTTAGTTTAGAACTTTTAAAAGCAGTGTTGCCAAAAAAGTTGTAGCTATTCTCTTTCTGGGAAAAGAAAAACTGAACAAAGGTAGAAAGTGCTTCAACTATACATGTGATCACCGTAGCCCGTATTTATGGCAAAGTTGTAGGACATTAGAACCCTTTTTCTTTTTTTTAATATATTAGGTTTTCATTATAATATTTTTTTATCGAGACACATATATATGTATGACTTTGTGCTACAGCTGCACGGTGCAAATGGATTTTGTCTACCTAATAAGAGATTAGCACATTGAAGAAAATATATCCGTACTAAAGAATTGATGAGGAATATTATCCGCTTTAATGTCTATTGTAACACTAATCTTTTTTTTTTTATATAAAATATTGTAGTGATGGAAGAAGACACCTATCCTGAATCGTACATTCCCCAAGTAGCAGACGATTGTAAACCAAAAGTCGGGATGGAATTCACATCGATAGAGGAGGCATATGCTTTTTATAATCAATATGCACGAGAAGCTGATTTTAGCGTGAGAATAAGCAATAGTAAGAAGAATAAAATAACAAATGAAGTTGTATGGAAACAGTTTATGTGTTTTAAAGAAGGTCGTGCTCGTTCAGAAAAACAAATGTGTGAATCATCTAGTAACAAATCAGAAGAACTCGTGGTAGAGTGAGGACTGGTTGTCAGGCGAAGGTTTCATTCGTCAAGCAACAAAGTGGTACAAGTTGGAATATTAGTATGTTAGTGGAAGGTCATAACCATTCACTCTCAACTCCTTCAAAGGTACAATTTCTACGGTCACATCACACAGTATCAGCCGCTAAGAAAGCTTTAACTCAACAATTTTCTGAAGCTAATATACCAACTTGTCAACAAATGCGATTGTTGGAGATAGATAGTGGAGGTCCTGAGTTTGTAGGTTGCACAGAAAGAGATATTAGAAACTTCAAGAAGGAACTAAGAGAAGAACAAAAAGGCATTGGTGCAGAAACAATGATCGAGTTCTTCACATCTGAGAAAGAAAAGAACTCTGCTTTTTTCTTTGACTACGACACTGACTTAGATAATAAGCTGACTAGGTGTTTTGGGGCAGATTCGTCATCTAGGATAGCTTATAGTGTGTTCGGTGATGTAGTTGTGTTTGATACCACATATAACACAAACAAATATGGAATGATCTTTGCACCACTTGTAGGGGTTAGTCATCATCATCAAACAATAATCTTTGGGTGTGCATTCTTAAGTGATGAGAAGACAGAATCATTTATTTGGTTGTTGAACAAATGGATGGAAGCCATGCCAACAGGTGAGCCAAACGTAATTGTCACTGACCAAGATCCTGCCATGACAAAGGCTATAGCAAATGTTTTTCCAGATATAGTTCACCGTTATTGCTTGTGGCATATACTGAATAAATTTTCAGAGAAGATTGATCCTTTGACTTTTTCGTGAGCATTATCATATTATGAGAAAATGCTATTGAGAATTCTTCTTCCCCACATGAGTTTGTGGAGTCCTGGAAAGAGGTCGTACAATATACAAAGTTGAAAGATAATGAATGGCTCAAAATGATGTATGAGATACGAGAGAAATGGGTACCAGCTTATTTGAACCATGTATTTTGTGCTGGAATGACAAGTAGTCAGAGAGTTGAAAGTTCACATTCCTTCTTCAAGAAATACGTCTCAAGCAAGAATTCATTAATGGATTTCATCACTCGCTTCAATAGGGCACTCAGGCACCAACGACAAAATGAGCTACTTGCTGACCATGTTGACATGAATGAAGAACCTAAGTTGAAATCAAATTGGCGAATGGAGGCTCAAATGGCTAAATTGTACACTAGGAAGAAATTTGCAGAGTTGCAAAGTGAACTAAGCCTGAGTCATGGATACTATGTATATCCATCATGTGATAGTCCATATTTTGCTGTTTACAATGTCAACTACGTTGAGTGCAGTTCTTCATCAAAATCTCGACAACTTACACATGATAAAGAGAAAGACCATATATCATGTAGTTGTAGGGAATTTCAGTTTGAAGGCATTCCATGCAGACATATGTTTGCTTTATTTCGTATCCATCAAGTAATTGAACTACCTGATAAGTATATTTTAAGTCGATGGACAAAGAAAGCAAAAATTGGAGCAATTTTTAGCGTTCTTGATGGAGATAAAATTGATGATTTGAATGTGTCGTTAATGTCACGACATGCGAGCTTATCAGTCCAAGCTTCGATATTAATTGATGATGCCTCTTTAAGTAATGAGGGGACCTATTTCTTGAAAGAGAAATTTAAGCTTGCTCACCAAAAGATAAAGGAGATGAACCTTGGTATTAACTTAAGCCATGGAAATAAAATGAAGAGAAGTACGGACGGACCTCCAGCCATTAATGATCTATCGCAAGTAAGAGCAAAGGGAGGGGGGGGGGGGGGTTGGGTGGGAAGAGACTGAAGTCATACAAAGAGAAGCCGACCTCAAAGACTAGGCTATGTCATGGATGTGGACTCCGTGGAGTATCACATGACAAACGAAATTGCCCAAATTTGCATGATAGGTACCTATAATGTATTTTTCTAGTTTTGGTTATTATATTTATGCACACCCGCTATTTAATCAATGTCTCTAATTTAACTAAAAAATAATAATGAGTAGATCAACGACTGAAGATCAACACAACAGTGAAGATGACACATATGAAGATGATGTTGCGAACATTCATGGTAAAATTTATCTCTTTACGTTGGTTGATCTTTAACTTTATTGTTATATTAATAAAATTGATTTTTTTAGGTTCTGACAATACGAGGACATGTGGATTCTAATTTGATGAATGAAGAGCAATTAGTGCAGTATTTAGCCCAGGAATATCAAACTGGAATTTAGCTTCTATTTTTTTCTTTAAAAGATTAATATAACTATAATTTTTGAAACATATATTATGTAAACTACTTTATTTTTATTATCATCTGAAACGTTTTTGTTTCGCTTGTGTAAAAATTATAGTTTTTGGACTCAATTACTTTGTGCTTCTTTCTATGATCAAGTTTTTTAGCTACTTTGTTTTGAAGAGATGAAAAGTTCTCAATATTTTATGAATTTTTGTAGTGTCTGTGTATTAGTCAATTTGGTCCTTGTTTTTATTGTCTTTATAGAAGTTGAGTTAAAATTCATCCATGGATGATGTTTTGAATAGAAACAATGATATGATTGTCACCACCTAGAACATCTCAAATGATAGTTGAGAAACTAGTTAATTTGAAGTGAGAAAAGAAATTATAAGAAATAAGTGATTAAATTAAATCAGACCAAATTGACTAAAATACCTTAATTTTTATTTATTTAAAATGTGTGATGCAAACGTAAAGGAAAATACAATAATGATTGAATTTTTAGTAGGGGCTAAAAGCAATTTAAATGAACAATATATGGCTGGAATTTACACACACATCTGTCAAAAAAATATACACACATGTTATATATATATACATTCATGAAAGGGTTGCATGTTAGGAGAGAGAAATAATTATTAGGCTTGGAGAGAGATTTGTTTTTAGAAAACAACGTGCACAATGAGAGAGAAGTAGTGGATAGAGAAAAAAATCTTTGCGGAGAGAGAAACAAATCTTTGGAATATATAGGAGAGAAAAATTATAGTAAAAGAGATAAAAGAAAAGAAAAATAATGATGTGGTTGCCATGTAATTAGGTGCCTACATTGTTGCTTACATTAAGTATGTACCATATCAATTCTGTATATATATATATATATATATATATATATATATCATTTGGTGATCAATGGTTATATTTTTTCTTTAAAATAAATATATCTATTTCTAAAGAATAGTTATATCTTAATCATTTATTTTTTCAATCATTTATTTTGTAAAAGAAAATTTATATGATCCTATGTAGACGCCACCTAAAGTTTACTATATATTTTCACAAATTAGGAAATATTAAATAATAAAACTAATGTCTAAATCGTTTTGTAATAAACATATACTAAAAGTTAATTTAGAAAAAGGGATAATTACAAAATGACCGTCAAACTATTAGCACTTTTTTACATCTGCATATAAACTATTAACATTGACTAAACTGCCGCCAACCTATTTGAATATTACTACTCGAAAGCTGCCGGCCAGAATACCACCCAAATTTTATCCCAAAGGTGGTTTTGCGAAACCGGGCGTGCAATAGATTTAGGCGGTGTTATGGCCGGCAGCTTTCGAGCAGTAATATTCAAATAGGTTGGCGGCGGTTTAGTCAGTGTTAATAGTTTATATGTCGAAGTGAAAAAGTGCTAATAGTTCGGCGGCCATTTTATCATTATCCCTTAGAAAAATACTTAAAAAGTAGCTAACTGTCAGTAGAATAAAAATATCAAATAAAATACTTTAAAGTGTCATAAATATGAGTTCATATATATTATTTATTTTACTCTTCGTACTACATCTTGTTGATATTTTTTATTAGGTTAATTGCAATAATCCCATAAAACTATCACTGTTTTTTCACATAAACTACTAAATTTTTTTCTTGGCACTGGTATATACAAACTACACGGATTTGATAGATAAACCACAAAACCTATTTTTCGATCATTTTTCGTCGGAGTTCCGCACATAACTTGTGCGTGATGAACTTTTAAGGGTTTTTTGTTTTTTTTTTCAAACAACTTTTTTAGTAGACCAAAAGTGTAAAATTCCATTACACGTTTCTTTTCCTTAACAATTCATTTGAATCACCAACGATCCTCTCCTTCGAAATCTAGAACCTTCATTGTTGAAGATGAATAACTTCTCTACCTACTAAGAAGGTTGTTTGGATAAAAAGAATCCTTCAAAGTTTTCGCGTGCAAGTCATTGTGGAGTTCTGGCGAAAAATGGTTGAAAAATAAGTTTGGCGATTTATCTGTCAAATACGTACAGTTTGTATGTATCAGTGCCATCAGAAAAAAATTTAGTGGTTTATGTGCAAAATGCTGATAGTTTGGTGGGATTGCTATAATTAACCCTTTTTTATTCTATCATAACTGTTCCTCGAGTCTTGAGTTTTGAATATTTTATTTCGGTTTAATGGTTGAGACAATTTAAGTAGAGTTGAGAAAGATTTCATGACTTTGATTTCCATACCAATTGTGTTAGATATTAAAATTAAGAAGAAGAAATATTTTAGTTATTATAAATTGATCAAACTAAAATTATCACTCGGCATATATTTGAGATTATATACATAAATAATGTAACATTAAATATAGACTTTATAGCCAATTTCTTTTTTTTTTAATAAAAAAACTAAAAATAATTTTAATAGAAGTCATTATATTCTTCTAGCATAATTTTAGTATTTGCTTTAAGCTTGTATCATAATAAAATTGAGTTGGTTATTCAATAAATTATAATCTTGATATATTTACTAATATATCATTGTTTTCTAACCTTTAAATTTAATATTTTATACATTACTCAAATATTCTATATTTGTACTTATATATTTTTTCTTTTATCTATTTAATATAAATCACAATTTTCTTATAAGTTTCATATTGATAGTTCATTCATTTAGAAATTAGGGAAATCACAATAAATAGCGAATGTTCTTATAGTATACAAACCAGGACTGTTAAATTTCTTATTGAAGTGCAACATTGTTTACATAAAGAATAAGATATTTTTAAATTAATCACATTTTATTGGAAGTAATATATATATGTGTGTGTGTACTACAAGAAACTTGAGTTTTCGTGACAATAAAATTCGTCATATAAAAATCATATTTCTTCATTGTAAGTATTTGGTGACGAAATTTTAGCATCATAACGATCACCATGGTATATCTGTGGTATTAGATATATGTGATAATATTTGAATTAGTAATCAAAAGTACTTTTGATGACGTTAAATGTCATCGTCATCATATATTATTATAATTTATAGTGATGCCTAGTTCGTCAGTTTTAGTATCCAAATTTTATCATCTTATATTCCATCTCGTCATTGTAAGTAAACATATAATATGGCGAAAGCTATTTTTGTCATCAAAACATCAAAATTTGGTGACGAAAATCAATATATTACCTAACTCATCAAACTTTAGTGACATTTTCATCGTCACAATTATATTCATTATTTTGTCATGTTTATAATAAAACGTCACAAAGAGTTACTTTATAGTTACAAAATACCTATCGTCGTTTTATCAAAATCTATAATAACAACGTATTACGTCAGCAAAAACTAAAAGTTAGTGACAAAATTTTTACTGTCACTAAATACGTACAAGTGGTGACGATGAGTTTTCTTGCAATAAAATTTCATAGAGTGACGAAAATTGTATTTGTCACGAAAAACTTGGATACGCTGATAATATATTTGGCATTGTAAAGTGACATCTAGTGACAAAAAAATTAATGTCTTAAATGAGACAAGTGGTGATGAAATGTGTCACTATATAATTGTATAAGTAACGATAATAGATATAGTCACTAATGACATAGATATAGTGACAATATATTTTATCATTATAAAGTGATGCTAATAAGATATTTTTCTTCACAATAGGGGACAAACTAGTTGTCACAAATGGTTAATTTTTACTAAATCTTTTCAAACCGTCATCTAATAAATTGATAAATATTTTTTATTTACTATATATTATATATTTAAAAGAAATACAAATTGTTCTCCATTATAAAATGATAAAACACATAAAGCTAAATAGTTCCAAAATAAATTATAAATAAGCAAGAACACTAAGCATAATAACAGACATATTAAAGAAGTGTCAAACATCCAAGTTTGATATCTAAAATTTGAGCATTTCTAGAACATAAAAAAATAAGTCGCTTACAATCATCACTTAAAAAAAACCTTGAATACTTAGACAGATGAAAAACTATTCCCCCTAAAAAACTTATTCCCAAACTTCACTCCCTCATTTCTGCTTACAAGTACATCACTGTATGTTGACTTTGCATCCACCACAACAACCTCATCTTGGCCATCATCATGCCCCTACATGTTCATTGTGTAGTCCCTCTTCTGCTTCATACCCATTTTGCTCCGTATCTTGGACGAAGTTGAGGAAATATAAAATGTATAGTTCACCTAGAATCATCGAGATAACTGACACAAAACCTAAGTTCCATTCTGAAAACTAACGCCTATTTTTACTAACATTAGCAACTTCAACTTTTCATACCTGTAAACTTGGAAATTGAAGGTGAAAAAACATTACAATAGCTCAAAATAGACCTAATTTTTTCAGAGGCCACGCTCTTTCTATTTTTATTTATATGTAACACTTGTATTAGGTGAAATACTATTCCTATTGCATACAAAGTGGAAGCAAAGTTAAAAGATTCAAAGTGCTTCATACAACATGCCACATTAAGCTCAAATCATTATGTCTTGAGGAATAACAAAGAAAAGAAGAATCATACTTTAATGTCATGGCTATTTTGGTCTAAAGAACAAATATTTTTCTACAATATTATTTCAGACATGAAAGATGAGCAGGAGAAATGACATCCCCAAGACTGAGGATACGCATAATCCATGAGTGCTTAATTAATAGGAAAGGTGCTGAAAATTGAATCAAAATACAAGTACCTTTTTTGGCAACTCTGGCTTCAACATCAAGAGCAATTTGTCAGTCTCCAACGAATATTCTTCTGGATCAGAAATAGATTCTGCAGCTCTCTGATTAATCTGTACAGAGTAACAAACCAGATTAAGTAACAAAAAGTCATAAAAAATGCACCTAGGATTTCAATAAAATACACCGGTAAATTATACTAGACCACAAATGCCACGACTGAAACAAGGATATGAAAAATGGGAAAAGTAATGACCTTATTAAGGTCCTTTCTCCAAAGATAAACAATCTCCTGCACTTTACTAGGGAGGTATGACCTAGCCATTAGTGCAACCTCAGGTATATGGTTGCTGCAAAGAATTCATGATTTATTAGAGACAACTAGATGTTCAAACATGACTATGTGATGAGAACTACCTATCAATGAACAGCTGAAGGCAATCCTCCAATTTACCCAACATAAATGAACAAAGGAATGCAACATTGTTTTTCCCACGTTACTTAGCCACAAAGATAAGAAGTATCTGACCGGAACGTGCACGAATAGAGCCACGACAGGTGGCTTCTAGAAGGCAATGGGGCATGACAAGGCTATTTATTCAAGCATGATATGATTGGAGTGAGGAAAACCTTATGTTTATAAGGGCAGAGCTCATAATGGCCAAAAATCAGATTGGGTTATGCATGAATATCGACTCGAAATTGACAAAAATGGAACTCCTCAAGCAATTTTATCAATATCATTGAATTAATTCATTCAATCATAGGTAAGGGATGGGGCTCTCAACCAAGAATCAATCAATCAAGAAATTGAAATAATTAAAATGTTGATATTAATTCAAATATTTACACCAAAACATAAATTTATCGTAACCTAAACAAGGCACATATGCACAGAGAAAAAGCTTACCTCATCAGTGTAAGATCCGACACAGAGGAATGATACAAGATGGCTTGGGAATCGAGCCACCATTCCAAGTGGCGAATTTTTGGATGCCAAAATTTTCCCTTAATTCCCCTTGGCCTCTTTCATTCGATTCAATTTCTAATTATGAAATCTATATTATTTTAGATCTAAGTAATTTTAATTTTCAATGCGGAGAAAATATTGATAAAAGGTTTCAAAGATTTATTAGGATATTTTATGTGTTTTCGCAAGTGTGAGAGAGAACATGTGCTTCACTGGGTGTGTGTTGGCAAGTGAGAGAGTACATGCTGTGAGAAAGAGGGGAGAGGGAGAGAAGAGAGGACAACTTTTATAATGTGAGTTAAGGTGAGAGGAAAATTAGGTCTAATGAGGGAGAGAGACGAAAATGGAAAATGCACATATAATATAATAAAGAAAAAATGCTTATGTTAGAAGTGTCCCAAATGTCCCTAAAATATCGATACACTTTGTTATATTTTTAATATTAATTTCTAATTTTTAGTGTTGTTTACTACATTTTATTTTATACGACTAGATTAATGTAATTTGATTTTAAATAGATTTGAAATATTTATGAATATTCTGGTTAGATATTAATATTTTATTAAAATAATAGTAAATGGTGGACCCTATCAAATAATGTTGATTGAAATTTATTTTATTATATTAGATTAATTGATAGTTGTGTGTTACTTCAGATAATTATGATTGAAATATGTTGTATTATATTAAATGAATGAGTAGTGAATGACCAAACGTAAACATTTAGTTTAGATGTAATGATTTATTTGAAAAAAAGTGTATAAATTAAAATCAACCTATAATACTAAACGAAAGTCGCGATAAATGTGCGAAATACATGTGGCATGATGAGAGAATTTTCAACAAATTTATGATTTTGTTTAAAAGCTATGGAAAATAGATTAGCAAATATTTTTGTTGTGTGCGAGTTTCGAAATGAGGACCTACGGAAATACTCCTAGATGAGTTTCGAAATAAAGACTTGCGGAAGAACTCCTAAATTTTTCTACGAATAATTTATTGTTTAAATAAAAATATAGATAATTTAATGTAATAAAGAAAATTTATTTTTACAAATTTTGAAGCCCCATAACCAAGATAATAAAATGTTTTTTAGATTAACAAAAACTATTGTAACATTGATGCAAAATGAAATTGTGGAAAACACTATCCATAGTATACATACACTAAATATTTTATAAAAACAATCACGATTTTAAAGTCAATTATAAAAATAATAAAATATCTTGAATGTTCATAATAATTATAACATTTTACATACTATATAGTAATAATGGTTAATTAAAATCATAAATTATATAATATAATATAATAAAATATAAAATATTATAATATAATACTACTAATATAGATATAGATAATTATCATTAATTATTATTAATAATACTTTTTCTAAAACTGAAATTACCCACTACTTCACACCTTTCATGCTCCCACGTCCATGAATGAGTGAAGTAGTGGGCAATTCAGTTTTCGAATTTCAGATCTATAAAGTCCTCTATGGTTAACATAAAAATTACAACACTTCTACATTCATCCAGCTATAAACCCTAGGAAAACTAGCAACACTGATGATGCCTTTTTTCAGCTTGGTGAAAGATCCTACATCAGTTACAACACTGTGGGATATGCGAATCCGACTGGTTTAAAGGTATGAGGCACCTGCATACGGCAATAAGAGCGAAGTGGCAAGCTTTGAGTATATCTTCCAAGACAAAGAGGTTTATACAAAAATAATACTTCAATTATTTCTATTTTTAGTATAGTAACAAGGGATAATTACAAAATGGCCGCCGAACTATTAGCACTTTTTCACTTCGGCATATAAACTATTAACAGTGACTAAACCGCCGCCAACCTATTTGAATATTACTACTCGAAAGCTGCCGGCCAGAATACCGCCCAAATTTTGTCCCAAAAGGTGGTTTTCCGAAACTGGGTGTGCAATGAATTTGGGCGGTATTCTGGCCGGCAGCTTTCGAGTAGTAATATTCAAATAGGTTGGCGGCGGTTTAGTCACTGTTAATAGTTTATATGCCGAAGTGAAAAAGTGCTAATAGTTCGGCGGTCATTTTGTAATTATCCCTAGTAACAATAATTTATTTTCTGTTTTGCTATGTTTTTAGTATAGTAACAATAATTTATTTTTTATTTTTCTATGTTTTAGGGTGATCGTGTCCATGCCACAGTCAGGGGACAGAGTATGAGGTTCTTCAAAGAAAAGGCTGTTGCGGGCCACCTTCACGCTTTGAAGGATTTTATTGTTACTGAAAACCGGATGAAGTTTAGGACTACTGCTCATCCATTGAGGATCATCTTTTTAAGGAAAACAAAAATGCAGGAGATATTCGATGAAAATTTTCTAGAAATTGTTCACAAATTTAAAGCTTTTAAGGAGATCGAAGAGATCAAAGAAATCTACAATTTCTGCTGTTAGGTGAGTAGTATAGTTGTTCAATTATTTGAAAATATTAAAGGAATTACCTTCTTTTATCATCAGATGTCATCGGACGTTTTGTATCCTGCCAGCTTCCACCAGTAACAACAACAAAAGGAAAACAGTTGGAATTCACCCTACAAGATTTTGATGAAAATAAGATTAACTGCACCTTATGGGACGACTACATACATTAATTACTGCCATTTCTGGAATTAAGTTTTGAGGAAAGCATAATCGTGATGATCGAATTTGGGAGAGCATCAGTGTTTGGAGGTAAAACAATCAAATGCATTTTTCTATATTGCTAATGTTCTATAGTGTTTTTCTCCTAATTTTATCTGCAATACTTATTATGTCATAAAGATTATGGTGAATTGACAAACAAAAGCATTCAAAAAATTCACCAAATGGTATGTCCAAAAATGATCATTTTACATTTATGGTTGCTGACCGCACTGTCGCGATGCGATAAAATTAGTTAAACCTAGCTACCCTTCTAACTTGTAGAAACGATAAGTAGGGTCGATCCCACAGGGAGCAGGAAGACTTATAGTGTTTTAAATAAATCCTAAATAATGGGGGTTTGTAATTTGATTTATATGAACTAAAGAACCAAAACAAAATTTAAGCAAATAATTATGAACTGTTCTACTTATGAAATAACGAATCCCAGCCCTTAATCTTATCTCCCCCTAGTTATTACTACCCTGTGATAGATGCAATTACTAATCAATTTTAACCTTAAAACTCCTACCCCGAGATTAGCAACAAGCTCTGCTAAACTCGTTATCCCTTACGTTTAACTAACCAAAACAAGCTCTTTGGTTAGTCTATCCAGTTGAGTGACGTCAGAATAAGTTCTCTGGATCTCATTAACCGGACGCCTAGAGTACTAGGATAACGGGATAGACACGGTGTGGACCTCGTAAGCTCGGACCCATTCAGACCGAGCTATATACTACCCTAGCGATATCACTCGCTATTCGCTACTAAGTGGCTATAGGTTCGTAACAATTACGGATTTCGATTATAACCTAGCGTTACTTATGCAACTGTAATCCTAGGTGATCAATCTAGCCCATAAACACATAAGCATTGAAGGATAAGTAAATAGCATAACAACGTTTCAAAGTATTCAATCAATTAACAATCACCGTAAATATCACAAGATAGTAAAACTAGGGTTCGACTCGACTAAGGACTGAAATAACCTACTAGCCGTTCATGGCGGTGACAAAAGACAAATTGAAATGGAAATACATAATTTAAATAATTAAGGACTAGAAAACCCGAATACTGTCGATCTTGATTGCTCGTCCCCTTCGGAATCTCCCAATCTTTCTCTCTCGTAATGTCCAAGTCTCCAATTTCCGAGCATAAGGGTCCCCTTTTATAGAGGAAGTCAAATTGGGTTGATTTTGGGCTCTAAATCGAAATTCTTGTGGCCTAAAAATTAATTAACCGCCTTATTGGGCCGCGACCGCGCCCGCTCTTGGTCCAGTAACACGCTGCGGCCGCGCTAATGTGCCGCGGCCGCGCCACTTGGCCAGAGATTTCGTTATATCCCTCCACTTTGGCCGCGATCGCGCAAATGTGCCGCGGTCGCGGTACTCTGTTCTTATTTTCTTGCATTTTTTCATCATTTTTGACATCCGGACTTCATTCCTTCGTTGTACATCCGGCCGAGTATGAATACTTAGCCTTAAATAACCTATTTAGCTCAAAACGAAAGCACAAACGTCAAATAGTCCAAAGATATTAAAACAAGCTAAACACAATCCATTATACACGCAAACATCACAAATCATCACTTTAACAGACTTAAAGTGCATAAATAAACGCGTGTACCAAAATCCCCCAAACTTAACCCTTTGTTCGTCCCGAACAAATCTAAATCAAACAAACAATCAAGACACGGGTTTTAAAGCACTTTAAGTGGCAATTACGAGTTTCAGAAAAGTTTTCCAAAAACACAGCAGCATGATGTAAACGAGCATATTTGACAGAGCAACTTCAACAATTGATCCTCACCGGAATTGTGTATCACTCTTCTATCAAGTGTTTAAAGTATGCAAAATATTCCACTCACACTGAATTATATATATGCAACGACCATCATATATTTGCCAATTATTTAAGTCGGACTTAGTGCTCAGCATGTGTGGCAAAGAATAAAAAAGGTCTTTAATTCATTTGTAATGTAGGCTTAGGTAGGGTAGGATAAATATTGGGTGAAAGCGACTAACAAGTGGACTAACCGAGTTATTCCTACTCAACCACCCCTCAAAACAATCACTCACACCTCACTCTCCCAATTTCATTAAATCACTTGAAGGAATGACTTCTTCTCCCCACGAAAGTTCTTTTACAACCAAGTGCTTTTCTTTTTCTCACTACTTTTCTTTTTCTTCTTTTTTTTTTTTTTTTTTACTTGGGTACCACATTTTCTGGGACTACCCGAATTTCTTCTCTCTTTTTTTTTTTTCTTTCCTTGTTCCCTTTTCCACTAAGCACTTTTCTTACTTCCCTCCTCAACTCATGCTTCATATGTACTCGACTCATTTCTTTCTTACTTTTACATTATACAAATCAAAGAGTCTAAAATTTTAGCACATAGGAGGGTAAACCTTCTTGATTTTTCCACCACCAATGCCCTTTTCATCTCTCATTTTATTCCCCTTTTCCAGCCCATAGTAATCCCAAATAACATCTCCGACTACCTCTCCTTTCACCTCCCCCTTAACTAGATTAGTCCAATAAGGTCAAATGCCAATTTGAAAGAAATTCGGCTTGTAATATTCGGCTAACAAATGACAGGCTCACGGCTCAAAACGGGCTAACTACGGAAAATTCCTTTTTCAAGATTTCGGTCAAAAAGGTAATTGTTTTGAAGCTCTGAAATAGGCTAATAATCAAGAAATTCCTAAGATCATGTTCTAAGCCACAACACACATCGACTTATTCACGACAGACATGCAGGGAAAGTTCTAGGGACTATTTGCACATAACCAATGAAAAATCACACCGAAATAAATTATACAAATTACTCCAAGAATGGAGATACAAAATAGGCTCAAGGTCCTCACAGGGCAATTATTGATCAATGTTTCAATTCACAGCTCAATTTCATCTCCATTACCCGTCATGCTCTATCATGTGCTATTGTAAACAAGTTTTAAAAAAATCATCATTAACTCATTGCCAACTTGTTATCACCTTAATGTGTACATCTTCTTTCTTAACAGCACAATTCAGTTTTCTTTTCCTTTTCTAGACTCGATCTAGACTCAACAAAAAATAAACACAATAAAACATAAAGACTCCACAAAACAAAATAAGGAAACAGATAACTACGGCTCACAGGCCCAACACACTATCAATAGCACACCGGCCCAATCCTCAACTAATGGCTCACAGGCCCAACAACAATGCATAATAAAAATAAGGGTCAATTACCAAAAGCAACCTGTATTATGAGCATTTTTTAGTTTTGCAACCTAAACTTTTTATTTTTTCCGATGACAACCTGTATTAATTGTTTTTTTTTTAATTTGCAACCTCTGGCGATATTTCCGGCAATATAGGCCATGTGACTTGCACATGTTCCTTTTTGGACCAATAAGATGGCGACACGTGGCGACTAATAAAATATTTTAAAAAATATGAATAAATGTTTTAAAAATTTCAGAAATTTCATTAATAAATCTAGAAAATTAAAAAAAAAAATCTGAAATTCTTTTAGAAATTCTAAAAATTTATTTAAAATTCAAAAAAATTATTTATAATCGAAAAAATAAAATAAAATAATTTTTTAATTAATTAAAAAATTCTAAAAATTCAGAAATTTCATTATAAATTCTGAAAAGAAAAAAATTATTTCTAAAATTAATTTGAAAATTCTAAAAATTTATTTAAAATTAAGAAAAATCATTTAAAATAAAAAAAATAATTTTAAAATCAGAATTTAAAAAAAAAAAAAAACAGGAAATTTCATTTATATCTCCAGAAAATTAATAAAATAAAATAAAATTATTTTAGAAATTCTAAAAAATTATTAAGAATTCAGAAAATTTATTTATAATCCCAAAAATTAAATTCATAAAATGCACTTCTTAAATTTATTTATACTGGAATATACGAAATTCCCTTCTCTTTTATACTAACTTTCTTACAATTTATAATTATTTTTTAGTATTTAAAAATTAATTTCTAAAATAACTTTTTTTAATTTTCTAAATTTTAAAATTAGCTATCTGATTTTAAATGATTTTTCTTAATTTTATATAAATTTTTAGAATTTTCAAATTAATTTCAGATTTATTTTATTTTTTGAATTGATAAATGATTTTTTTGAATTTATAAATGAATGGAATTTTTTTTTGGATTATATATTTTTTAATTTTAAATAATTTTTTGAAATTTCTAAAATAATTTTTGAATTTTTTTTTATTTCCTGGATTTATTAATGAAATTTCTGAAATTTTAAAATATTTATTATTTTTTTTAATATTTTATTTGTCTCCACGTGTCGCCATCTTATTGGTCCAAAAATGAACATGTGCAAGTCACATGGCCTATATAGCCGAAAATATCGCCGGAGGTTGAAAATCGACAAAAAACAATTAGTACAGGTTGTCATCGGAAAAAATAAAAAGTTTAGGTTGCAAAAGTAAAAAAGGCCCATTGTACAGGTTGTTTTTGGTAATTGACCCTAAAAATAAATAAAAATGTACAGCATACTAGAAACGCTGCCAAGTCGCCCCACGTCACACCCCCCTCCCCCAAACTTGGTTGAAAACCAAAGTTTGAGGGAAGAAAAAATGGTGCGGCTTGGTACGTACTTACAGTGCTTTACTGAGGCGGCGGCGGGGTGAAGGGATTGGAGGGACGCTACGAGCTCGACCAACTCTTTATTGGCCTTACAAAGTTCAAAGGTGTCTTTCTCCAAATCCTGCGTGAGCACAATTTCCAAAGGTTCCCTGCATGTCAACTGAAAAACTTCCTCTACGAGAGGGTCAATCACGCGAAACATAATTCACATCCTCCTCCGGGTGTCTCATAGCATCATAAATATTAAACTTAACAAGTTGCCCAGCAAATTCCATAGTTAAAGTTCCCTCGCTGACATCAATTTTTGTTTGAGCGGTATTTAAGAACGGCCACCCTAAAAAAATTGGAGGAGGTGTAGGAGAATCTCCTTGCATATCTAGAACATAAAAGTTAGCGGGGAATACCAGTTCACCTACTTCAACTAAGACATCTTCAATTAGCCCATCGGGGTACGTGTTACTACGATCTGCTAATTGAATTACTATCCTAGTTTCTTTCAGTGGTCCTAGATTTAATACATGAAATATTGCTCTTGGCATTACATTAATGGATGCTCCTAGGTCTAGCATGGCACATTTAATGTTTGTGCCTTCTATTCTACATGGGATGACAAACATACCTGGATCCTTACATTTAGATGGAATCTTCTTTTGGAAGATTGCTGAGACGTTTTTTCCCATCAGGACCTTTTCGTACCCCTTAAGTTTACGCTTGTTGGTACATAGCTCCTTTAAAAACTTAGCGTATCTGGGGATTTGCTTGATAGCATCGATCAAAGGAATGTTGATGTCAACCTTGCGAAACACGTCCAATATCTCATTCTCTTTGTCCGGTCGTGCAGGTCTGATCATACGACTGGGAAAGGGGAGTGGTTGAGACGGAATTGATGCACAATCAGTGATTTTTGGCTGAACAGGGGCCGGCCGCGCTGGTATGCCGCGGTCGCGCTACTTCTACAGAGATTTCTTCTTCAGGGCCGTCAAGCTGGGCGCGGCCGCGCAAGTCTGCCGCACCCCCGGCTCTGTCTTCTGCAGTTTCATCCAAAATTTCATTTATACCATCATCTAATGTTTGCCCGGGCTTCTTAAGCTCTCCAAGCTGAATACCACTCCTCAATGTGATGGCACTGACATTTCTTGGGTTTATTTCGGGTTGTAATGCAGTTTTCCACTCTGCATGTTCTCTAGTCGACTTATAGCAGTTGCCATCTGGCTCATCTGTGTCTCGAGATTCTTGATGCTTGATGTTGCATCCTTTTGAAATTGCACAGTATTTGTTGCTAAAGTCTTCACAATATCAGCCAAGGATGAGTCAGGTGCTTGTTCGGCTGGCTGCTTCGTGTAATACATACCTCTATGTGGTGGAGGTCTGTTTTACCCAGTTGACTGGCCTTGCTGATCACCATAGCTGAAATTTGGATGATCCCTCCATCCTGGGTTGTAAGACTGAGAGTATGGGTTATACTTCCTGCCTTGGAAGTTTCCAGTTCCGACAACATTGGCATGTGCTTCTAGCTCATTACCCAGAACTTCGCAATTATCAGTTGTGTGATCCGTGGTATCACATATTCGGCAAGGTAGGATATTTGAACTCCCCCCCAAAACAGCCTTCTGAACCATTTTAGTCAACTGATCTATCTTCACATCCATTTGAGAATCGTTTACCTCTCTCACTATCCGCGTAGAGGCATCTTTTGTCCCAAATTGTTGAGTCTTAGCAGCCATTTTTGAAATGAGTGCTCTAGCCGCTGTCGGGGTCTTGTCACATAGGTCTCCCCCACTAGCAGAGTCTAACATGTTCCGATTTGACTGCGTCAGCCCTTCATAAAAGTATTGGATGAGTAGTTGTTCTGTGATCTGATGTTGGGGACATCTAGCCACCAGTTTTTCAAAGCATTCCCAATACTCGTACAAGGTTTCTCCGGGCAATTGTATCGCTCCACTTATTTCCTTCCGGATGTTCGTGGCTTTAGATGCCGGAAAGTACATCTCTAAGAATTGGGCCTCCATTTCCTCCCAAGTTTTGATAGATGCTGAGGGCAGGTAGTAGAGCCAATCCTTGGCCATATCCTTCAGAGAAAAAGGAAATGCACGCAGCTTTATCTGTTCTTCTGTGACTTTAGTAGGCTTCATGCTCGAACAGACGATGTGGAACTCCTTCAGATGTTTGTGCGGGTCTTCTCCTGCTAACCCATGGAAAGAGGGCAATAAGTGAATTAACCCTGATCGGAGTTCGAAAGTGGTATCCTCCCCTAGATCAGGCAAGGTGATGCATAGAGGTTGGTGAGTAGTGCCAGTGGTGGCCAATTCCCTCATTGTCCTTTCGGCTGCCATTGATTCTAGCTCAGGTTCAGACTTGAAAGAATTTTCAGTGGCAAAAGGCAAAGCTTCGAATTCCTCTCGATTTTCTCTTGCTTGTCTTCTCAAAATGCGGTCTCTACGAGTTATTTCTGGCTCGAAAAGCAATTCTTTATTTTGGCGTAAACGAGTGATCATTCACTGCTAAAACAAAAGAAGATTAGGTGAGTTCACGTTTACCACAAGTATTTATGCAAAAGTAAAAAGTACGAGACTCAATATGAAACTAATAAAACTAAACACTTAAAATCTTGCACCGCTCCCTGGCAACGGCGCCAAAATTTGACCGCACTGTCGCGATGCGATAAAATTAGTTAAACCTAGCTACCCTTCTAAGTTGTAGAAGCGATAAGTAGGGTCGATCCCACAGGGAACAGGAAGACTTATAGTGTTTTAAATAAATCCTAATACTAGCAATATATATATAAATAATGGGCGTTTGTAATTTGATTTATATGAACTAAAGAACCAAAACAAAATTAAAGCAAATAATTATGAACTGTTCTACTTATGAAATAACGAATCCCAACCCTTAATCTTATCTCCCCCTAGTTATTACTATCCTGTGATAGATGCAATTACTAATCAATTTTCACCTTAAAACTCCTACCCCGAGATTAGCAACAAGCTCTGCTAACCTCGTTATCCCTTATGTTTAACTAACCAAAACAAGCTCTTTGGTTAGTCTATCCAGTTGAAGGATAAGTAAATAGCATAACAACGTTTCAAAGTATTCAATCAATTAACAATCACCGTAAATATCACAAGATAGTAAAACTAGGGTTCGACTCGACTAAGGACTGAAATAACCTACTAGCCGCTCATGGCGGTGACAAAAGACAAATTAAAATGGAAATACATAATTTAAATAATTAAGGACTAGAAAGCCCAAATACTGTCGATCTTGATTGCTCTTCCCCTTCGGAATCTCCCAATCTTTCTCTCTCGTAATGTCCAAGTCCCCAATTTCCGAGCATAAGGGTCCCCTTTTATAGAGGAAGTCAAATTGGGTTGATTTTGGGCTCTAAATCAGAATTCTTGTGGCCTAAAAATTAATTAACCGCCTTATTGGGCCGCGACCGCGCCCGCTCTTGGTCCAGTAACACGTTACGGCCGCGCTAATGTGCCGCGGCCGCGCCACTTGGCCAGAGATTTCGTTATATCCCTCCACTTTGGCCGCGACCGCGCAAATGTGCCGCGGTCGCGGTACTCTGTTCTTATTTTCTTGCGTTTTTTCATCCTTTTTGACATCCGAACTTCATTCCTTCGTTGTACATCCGGCCGTGTATGAATACTTAGCCTTAAATCACCTATTTTGCTCAAAACGAAAGCACAAACGTCAAGTAGTCCAAAGACATTAAAACAAGCTAAACACAATCCATTATACACGCAAATATCACAAATTATCACTTTAACAGACTTAAAGTGCATAAATAAACGCGTGTACCAGTTGCTAAATCAAGAATATGTAAAGCAAAACACATAGCAACTTAAAAAATCAATTATAATATATTATTTTTTAAAAAACCATCTAGGTAGATTCAGGATGTGTAGGTGCTGCATTAAACACTGTTACGAGCAGTTCCGCACCAAGCATGGAAGAAGCTTTCAAGAGTGGAAAGTTGATGTGAAAAACTTGGCAGAAATCGTACGCTATGATAAGGATGTGATTTTTTGGGGTTGAGGCCACTATCATTCAGCTTGAGACACTAAGGGAATGGTGCTACTTGGCATGCGGCAAATATTCTAAAAAGTTGAGCAAAGATGGCAACAGTTTTCTATGTACGAGGTGTGGAGTGAGAGATTTTCGTGGACAATACAGGTATATATCTAAAATAAAATGACTTCAAATTAACTAACAATGCTTTAACATAGTATCTAACCACTCTACTGTCAAAAAATGGCATAAAATAGAAGTACTGTTAAATGATAGGAGTGCCGTTATAAAGTTCATATTGTGGGATCATGAATGTACTGAACTAATTGGAAAAAGTGTAGCAGATGTGATTAAGGCACATGTATGTTATTTTTTTAATAACTAAGTATAGCATATTTTATGGTACATGCATATCCTAACTTTGAATGTTTTAACGCAACATGAAGCCTTTGATTTTGTCCCTCCGGTAATTGAAGAGGCCCTATCTAACCGAGTAGGCCTCTTCAAGGTCCAACTCAAGGAATGTGATCAAACTCGACACACAGTGACTTATAATGTTACAAAACTTTTTGCTGATGGAAAGATGTTAGGAATTTACTACAATGTCTATGTTGATCCAAAGGTTTGTAAAAATTCTAACAGATTTTAAAAACAAAGCAAATTTAAAACCAATTTTTTTTTTTGCCTTCCTTTGAACTATGTTACATGATGTGCAGAAAAATAGTTCTATGTGCCACATTGAAGAAATCAATGAAGAAAATGAGAAGGAGCAAGCTATTGATGAACATGAAGTTGACATTCCGAAAATCACTGATGGGACAGTTCACAGTGGGATAGGCAAAAAGAGAAAGAAGAGCTTTGAGAATGACATATGACGTTTTTGCCTGAAAATTATCTACTATGTTGCAGTTTACTAGCATTTCCAGCTTGAAAAACATGTTTTGCTTTTATATGTCGTTTAGGTTTCAGTTTGTTACTTCCTAGGATGTTTTAGTCAATGTTGTACTGGAAATTTAGTTTACTATTAATGAAAACTTCTATTTAGTGTGCAAATATGCAATATTCAAATAATTTCTCTAATTTCCAATCTAATTAAATATATAGAAGAACTTATCTTATATAAAAGTAATCCACTAATACTGCCCTGTTGCACTCTTTGTTACCTTTACATAAAAGATAACACCAGTAAAAGATTAAGCTATAATTAAAAAGGCATTTGGAATATTATATAGGTAAGTAGATCAAAATTCTTAATACAAAAATATAAATAAAATTGAAAATGTAACCCAAAACATAAATAATTTTAGCATTTCTTAAGTAACATTTTTCTCCCAAAAAGAGCTAAGTGTTTTAAGTTAAGTAAAGATATATGATCAAACTCGAGATTCAGTGACTTATAATGTCACAAAACTCTCTGCTGATGAAAAGATTCTAGGAATCTACTACAGTGACTATGTTGATCAAAAGGTTTGTAAAAATTCCAACAGATTTTAAAAACAAAGTGCATTTAAAACCAATTTGTTATTCATTCCTTTGAACTGTGTTACATGATGTGCAGAAAAAAGTTCTATGTGCCACTTTGAAGAAATCAATGAAGCAATTGAAAAGGAGCAAGCTGTTGATGAACATGAAGATAACAAAAAATCACTGATTGGACAATTGACAGTGGGATAGGTGCAAAGACAAAAATAACAACATTGCAAATTCCTTAAAGATATTTTCATCTTTTTATATTTTTTATTCCTATATCCTATAATTGACACCATGCTATAGATTATATCATAATATTATAATTTTCAATATAACTATAGTTTATACCATGTATTCCCAAAAGGTCCAAAAACAGTGGCCCATTAACAGACCATAATCTCTTTCAATAAAATGCAAATATATAAACATTATAACATAATGACACAACACAAGTAATATCAATTCAAAACTACTTTTCTTATTTGAAAAAAAAAAAAGGGGTGATACAGAGTCAAAATTTCTTTAATGTGCAAAGAGAAAAAACACAACATTGCGACGACCTTAAAGATATAATGCTACATCTTTTTAAATGTTTTGCTTCCTAAATCATATAATCGGCATTGTTGTAAATTATATCATCATATTAGGCATAACTAAAATTGATACTTCCTCTATCCCGGCATAACTTGCCTACTTTGACTGGGCACGGAGGTTAAGAAAAAACAGATTTTGTGAAATATTCAACTTTTTTAAAGGTGGAGATTGAGGGTGTTAAGTATGAGATGCGTGGGGGTTAGATTTTGATGGTGGAGGTTGTGAGAAAAATTTGCCATTTATGGGCTGACAAGTTAAGTTGGGACAAACCGAAAAGGAAAGTAGGCAAGTTAGAGCGGGACGGAGTTAGTACTATGTAATATAGTAGATTTTCAGATAATTAATGTTTAACGTAACAAAAGTTGTATAACACAAAATTGACTTACCTTAGCAGAATAAACTCTTCTGATATGAGCCTTCCTTTGAATTTGAGAATATTAATATACACTGTTTGTAGTATAAAAAGAGAATTATTATGTGGTATATAAAAAAATAAAACATAGATAAGAAGTTTAAACTTTAATATATGACAGCACATCGATTTTGTTAATATTAGTAATTTAAATTAGACTAACTAGCTTTATCGATTTGAAATTTGATTGTAAAAATCCCATGATACTGCACTTTAAACATGTTGATAATTTCAGGTATATGAAAAGGTAAAATTAAACTAGGCTCCTATAGCCCTAAAAAAGGTCAACAACCCAAGGCCCTATTTAAAAACTGTAAAGAGCAAACCAACAGGTACTAAAGAAATGGGCCGAATACACCTATCAGGGTATACAAATTGGGCCACGATTCATTTAGTTACATCCCAAAACAAAATAAAATAGATTTAGTGAATTTCAAATTGACATCGTGAAGATCCAAAAAAGTTCCAGCCATTGATTGACAGCTACAAATGATCCTGGTTTGAAATTGGAATTTTGTTGCTATGATTTATCAAAAAGTTCCGATTGACAGCTACAAATGATTCTGGTTTGAAATCGAACATTTGTTGCTATTATTTAGCAAAAACTTTTGATAACCTCTAGATTGGACATTCCACAGACCAGTAAAACCTTTATAACATAAAAGGTTGTAAAGATTCTAAACATAAAACTTTCGATCTAAGTATTTAAGCTAGAGAAGACGTAACAGAGATCAACAGTGGTCTATGGATAGAAAAGAAGACACAAAAGAGTGTAGAAGGTCCATGAACATTAAACATTAGTCACACAATTAGAGAGAGAGAGAGAGAGAGAGAGAGAGAGAGAGAGAGAGAGAGTGTGGAGTGTTATAGATGAGCAGCGACGGAATAGGGTTTTGTAAGAGGGCCGTTTCATTTTCTTACAATGACTAAATTGGCGGTGCATGAGTTTCATAAAATACAGAGAACAATTAAGCCCATTGTCCCCTAAAGCCCAATTGGGTTGTCAAACCCATATAGCATGATGGGCTATTAAATTATTTTAGGACAAACCCACTAAATATGATGGGTTGTGAAGCCCATAATTTGTCAGTTGCCACCTCATGCAAATTGTTGATCTCATTTTATCCTCCATAACATATATTTTCTAAATTTATATCAACCCACCTCATTACTTGGATAAAGTCATTTGTTAAATTTAAGTTTAATATGTCGTTCCAAAAATATATGGGCTCTAATCAAATTGGGTTGCGAATTAATTTGCAAAATATATATTTAACCTGTGGCCTAAAAATTATTTAGTTTTGGACCATTTTTTCCAACATACAAGTTTTACATTGACATAAATTTAATATTTTGTGCTCTTTTTTTTTTATTGTTTAATTTAAAATATATCTAACAAATTCATTATGATTAATATCATTTGAAAAATCTCTAATACTTATTACTCAGGTCCAAAATATAAAAAATCTAATAAAATAAATAAAATTATTTAAAATATTATGAAAAAATAAAAATAATTAAGTTGGAATCGATTATTTTTAGAAATTTGTATATTCAACAAATTGAGAAAAAATAAAAAAAGTTCTTTTCAATATGGCTCACATTAGAGGGACAACGATGGTATAAAAATTGATCTTTTGTTAGATTAAATTTTCTTAGGAACTTTGGCATTTTACAATCGCTTGACTTGGCTTTAGTAACAATCATATTTGTTCTATTAGTTCAATATCTTCAATCATTAAAAAGTGCTGGAGTTCACAGAAAATGAGAAGTGTGGTGTATGTTTTTATAATCTTAAATTAAATAGAAAAGAAAAAGAATATATTATTGCTTTTAGAATTAGGATGTCAAATACTAGAAGCAAAAACTATGATTTTTTTTTTTTTTTACACTTTTATTTTATACATCCTATTATGCTTCCTCCATCTGACTTATTTTGCATAGTTAACCGGGCACGGATGTTAAGAAAAAAAAAACAGATTTTGCTTTTTCTTTGACTTTTTTAAAGGAAGAGATTGATGATTGAGATTTTGAGGGTGAAGATTGTAGGAATTACTTTCTATTTTGGGGGCATGCAAAATAAGCTGGGACGGCTGAAAACAGAAAGTGTGCAAAATAAGTCAGGATGGAGGGAGTATATATTTATATTTAGCAGCAAATTTTTATATGTACATGTATTTCAATTCTAAATAGTATTTGTGTTTTATGTTTGATCACAGATATAAACGAAAAAATAGATGATTGTCATTCAAGAGAAGCAAGAAATTTACGTCGGAGTAGAATGAACAAAAAATGCAGAAGCAGTTCGATTTGTAAGCCTTTATTTTTTAAATATGTCTTAATTTTCGTCCTTTATGTTAATAAATGTTATAGTAACATGCCCTACTTTTTTTTTTTCTCTTCCATTAGGGGAAATAGATTCTACGCCGAATAAAAATGCGCGTTCAGTTGGATGTGCTACACCAGCTCCCTCATCAGCTTCAATGTCAATACCTGCTGACACGAGTGAGCATTTCTTCATTATTTGCATATAGTTAAAAATACTAATTGTTTATTATCACAATTACAAAATATTTTTTGTGTTATATGTTCTGTCTATATGGAATTTGATTTTTTAAGGTAAGTTGCATGCTGCAAGATTACTAAGAGCTCGGTAGCAAGGTAGTAACACATGTGCTGCAGGCTCAACTCCATTGCAGAATAACCCAGGTATTTCATATTGTATTAAATTAATTATTAATTTATAAATAAAAATTTTATTTTTAAATAAAATTTATTTTTTTCCCTATATATTTAACATAATCACGCTTTTTAGTTATAAGTTGCCTTTATTATTTAGCCAACTTCAAAAGATCATATAGCAAAGGATGCAATTTAATGCCTTCACCAATGCCCAGTGGCATGTTAAAAGTTTAATGCAATTGCTGTTGTTGTTTTCATAATATGTATTTCTTTCTTTAATATTGTACGCATATTTTATTAAATAGTGAATGTTGAGTCTGTGCTACTAAGAGGTCTAACTCAATTTTCGACTACCAACTTGCCTTCTACTTCAACCACACAAGGTACATTTGCAAACTTTATTTGCACCTACTATAACGCCGACATGTTGCATATACTTCAGAAACTACAAATCATATACAATTTATGGAAACTTCATGTTTATATTCATTATTTTTCGACTTATAAATAACTCTCATCTTAAAATTTCAATCACTTCCCCATATTATGCAACAAATCAACAGCCTTTTGGGGAAAGTACTAGGTACTAATGTTTTCAATACTTTGTTTTTCCATGTTGAATTTTACTAACTCATATTTCTTTTTCAGTGGCATACCAACTACAAATAATCTACAAAAAGCATCTACTTTTCCTATTCTAAATGAAGATTACAACATTATTTTTGAGTGTACTAACTTTACAGGTATTCATAACAATAGAATTAACATTTTACGTCATATTAACAATACTTCATATTGTATACTGTATGAGTTTCATATTAATGTTTTCATATTCATTGATTCCTTATATTTATTAAATTTATTTCAGAGTATTAGGATTTAGGTGATGCAAACCATATGGGGCATTTTTCTGGTATGATGAGAGATTGAGGTCTACTTATGGAGCAAAAGGACCGAAATACTCAACATGTTGCTTGCAAGGAAAAGTTGTACTTCCAAAGATGAAAAAACCTCCACAATTGTTGATGGATCTTCTAGTGGCAACACTCCAAAAAGCAACCGCTTCATAAAAAACATCAGATCCTACAACTGCATGTTCTCTTTCACATTTATGGGAGGAAAAATTGATAACAGTCCTAACATGGGAACATCTCCACCAATATTCAAATTGCACGGTCAGAACTACCATTTGATTGGAAGCTTGATGCCAAATGAGGAACGCAGTCCAAAGTTTGCTCAATTGTACATATACGACACTGAAAATTAGGTCGCAAACAGAATAAACTCTGTTAGGTATGTTTTTAATTTAATAAACTGTATACTAGCATACCAACAAATCTAATGTTTTTTAAGTTTATCTGATGTTGACACTCAAATATAACTATTTAGGTCACACAACAACTCATATGGACTTCACACAGATATTATTCAAGATCTGAATGAAATGCTTGATGATAACAATGTTTTAGTGCAATGCTTAAGGATGGCAAGAGACAAACTTCAACAGTGTAGAGATGCCAATGTTAAGTTAAAGCTTATTGGAAGAAGAGATAAGGATGGTAGGATGTATAACCTTCCAACAGCTTCAGGAGTAGCATCATTAATTGTAGGGGGCTTCGATGTAACACCCATAAAATATTTTTATTATTATATTGAGCTCCATATTATTTTAGGATCTAATTATATTTGGAAACCATGTTCTAGAATCAAGCCCAAGCCCATAATTTTACTTAGGGACCAAGAAAATAATTTTGTAGTCCAATTAGGAGTCCTATACCCTATGAATATAATCTATATATATGAGATTACCTCATAAATCAAAATCACAGACAAATAATCTGATTTTTACTCAAAAGTTTCGTCCACACTATTTTAGAGACTTTTATTGTGCCACTTTCATCTTCAATCGCTCTTCATCCCAATAGACAGGTATTTCGTTCTAAATTTTGTTCCACTGTCTAGAAAATTCCAAAAATGATATTATACTTTGTCATGTATTGTTATGCCTATAATGTTCTGCAAAAATTTCAAATCCATTTAAATTATATTTTATTTTGTATTAATTTTATACTACTGAACAGCAGAATCTGCGAATCTCTCTATTCCGATTTAAAAAATTCGATTTATGTATTTATCATTCTTCAAAAAAAATTATTTTCTGATATGTTATCCATATACGTATGTCCTATCGTCTTTTAAAATTTCAAAGATATCCAACCGGTATTGTTTTATTTATAAAGGTTTTACTACCACTGCACTAAATTTTCTGTTTCAATAAATTCCGAATAAAAAATTCAGAATCCATAGTTATAATTTTTTAAAAATTCCTAGATTTTAATATGATATATTTATATGTGTATATTAGCTACTGGTAAATTTTCAAAATTTTATCCCTGGTCTTTTATAAAATAAAAATTATTTATTCGCTGCTACGCAGCAAATCCATAGGCTATAGGCAACATGCTATATACTATGCTATGATATGCTTTGTGTTTGCTATGCTAGTCAACACGCAACAGGTTAATTACATTCTATGCTATGCTATGCTATGTTATGTGCTGTGCTACGCTATGCTCAACAGGCAACAGGGTTAGGCTATGTTATGCTATGTGCTGGCTATACTAACATCTATTTTACAGTGTATTTTATATATTCATTAATTATTGCATAATTTGTATTTAAAGTCGACAAATATGTCCCCACTGAGCTTGTGGTTTGCTCACCCCCATTCCATTTCAGTTTCTACAGACCATTGGAGCTGGGTTGTGGTACAAGGAGGTGGTGGATATATTGGTAAAAAAGGTTCTCAAAACTTCCATGTATATTCGAGTTGTAATTTATTCTATTGATGTTTGACTTTGAGTCCTTCAAAAAAAAAATGGTTCTATTGGTATTATAGTATTAAAAGTTTTGAGTCAACTTATGTACTTTTATTCAAATTACACTTTCGCCAATATTCTATTTAAAATGTTTCAAATTGGGCATTTTCAAAAGATATGTTATTTTTTCTTTCAAATATGTCTTTCAATTATTCAAAAATATTTTACAAGTTCAAAAGATTTAACGTAGCTCACATCCCTCAAAATAAATTATCTTTTATTTAAAGCCATGAAAATCGAGGTCTGACATTCGATCAAGCATTAGGTAATAGGGATATCATTGTGGAAACACAAGCTGGATATCTGCAGCGGATAAATGAGCTACATGCTTCTTTCCTAGGTGTGCAGTATCCACTGATCTTCCCCTACGGAGAAGACGGATATAGGGAAGACATCTCACTGTCGAAGACAACAAGTAATGCACCAAAAAAGAGGAAATGTATGACACCTAGACAATTCTTTGCTTACAAGTTTCACAATAGGGATGGAGAAGAATGTGTCGTCTTATCTCCAAGAAGACTAACCCAACAGTTAGTAGTGGATTCATACACTATTATAAAATCAGGAACATTAACATGGGTTAAACTTAATCGGATAACTCTCCGATGTGAAATGTATAAGGGACTTGCTGATGCTTTATTTCGTGGTGAGACAAATCTAGCAACTCAGGGTCAGCCAATGGTTTTGCCATCTTCATACATCGGAAGTCCTAGATATATGATTCAAAACTTTCAGGATGCTATGACGATATGTGGATGGACTGGATATCCCGATTTGTTTATAACATTAACTTGCAATGCTAAATGGCCTGAAATCACCCGATATCTTGATAGAAAGGGTCTGAATCTCGAAGATCGCCTAGATATTGTTTTAGAGTCTTCAAGATGAAATTGGACGGATTGATAAAAAGATTCGAAAAAGAATAGAGTGTTTGGCCAGGTTCAAAGCAGGTACGCTACAACTGTTTATTAATTTGGTTATCACATAAATTTGCATATTTTAATAGTATACATTCTGGTCTTCACTCTTTTAAATGCTGTAACTTATCCGCACTATAAAATACATTATTTTATCAAATACTCATGCAGTGGTATACACAGAAGAATTTCAGAAGCGAGGTTTACCTCATGCACATATATTGTTTTTCCTTGTTGCTGAGGATAGATATCCGACTGGGGTAGATATAGATAGGATCATATCAGCTGAAATTCTAGATGTGAATATTTATCCTGCCTACTATGCTGCAGTTGAAACCTTTATGATACATGGCCCCTGCGGAGATGCTAATTTTTTTTTTCCATGCATGTCTGGAAAGGGTTGTACTAAGTTTTTTCCCAAAGGATTTTGTAGACAACATTACTTTCAGCGATGAAGGCTATCTAATTTACAGGCGAATAGATAACGGAAGGAATATCATTAAAAATGGAGTACCTGTTGATAATTGATTCGTAGTTCCACACGACCCTTATCTCTTGCTACGATACGGAGGTCACATGAATATGGAGTGGTGTAACAAATCACTTTCCATTAAGTATTTATTTAAATACATAAACAAAGGATGTATCAGGCAACTGCACAGTTCCTAAAGAGCAAGAAGGATGCTCGGAATGGTAAAGCAATTGACGAGGTACAAATGTACTATGATTGTAGATAAATTTCACCATGTGAGTCCATGTGGAGTTTTCTTGGGTTCGATATAGCATACAGAGTGCCTCCCGTGGAACGGTTGAGTTTTCATCTTCCCGGTGAACAAACTGTTATTTGTTCAGAATCCCAAGACATTGAACATGTTATTGATGGTCAACCTTTCAACATAAGCAAGTTTGAAGCTTGGTTCAAGGAAAACCTTGAATATCTAGAAGGAAATAACCTCAAATATGCAGAATATCCTTAGTACTTTGTCTGGGAACAAGACGGAAAAAAATGGATTCCGAGGATTCAAGGAATTTCTTTGGGAAGACCATACTAGGTACCACCAGGAGCAGGTGATTCTTATTATTTGAGATGCTTAATCAATGTCATTCATGGAGCCAAATGTCACGATGACATGAAAGTAGCACATCATATACAGTATGATTCATATAGAGACGCGTGCTACGCATTTGGACTTTTGGAAGATGACAGTGAGTATATTGATGGATTAACTAAGGCAAGTTTTAAGGCATCTGCACATTCTCTACGCACTATGTTCTCCATTTTAATAGAGAACTGTATGGGAAGGCCAGAAATTGTTTGGGGAAAATGTTGGGAGTATTTTCCGGACGACATCCTATACAAACAACGTCAATTTTATCACAACTAAGGTATGTATATGAATTGCATTTTTTCAATAATTCTTAATCTTTAGCGTATTATAACACTTAACTCATCCAAACTCCTATACTAACTTCACAGATCTAAAGCTAACGGAGGCTCAGATTAAGAACCTTGCTCTCATTGAGATAGCGCATGTACTGCGTAGTTGTGGAAGTAGCCTAAGAAACTTTGACACAATGCCACTGTCGGATTTTGATGATATTGCAACATGCCGGAAGATATTGTTGCATGAAGAATTGCAATATGATAGATCTTTATTGTTAAAGGAGCTTCAAGACCTACTCCCAAAGTTGACGGACGAGCAACGTGTTGTTTTTGACAAAATAATGGATTCAACCCAAGGAGACATGGGTAAGACTTTCTTTTTTGGGTTAATTACCAAAAAAATCACGACCTTTGGTCCAATTTTCAATTGCAACATGACTTTTAAAACTTATCAATGTTGCTCACCAACTATAACTTTTTTTCAGTTACAACATCAGTTAATTTTTTTAACACTTGATTTTGTCGACATCACTACCATTAGATGCACCTGGACAAGACCGCCACTTACCCTCAATCAATTTCACAATTCGTCATTTTTATTGTCATTAATTGGTGATTGAAGTTATTATGTCACTTCTTCGACTCTCAATTAACTACAGGAGAATTGACGAATTATGAAATTGATCGAGGGCAATTGAAGGTCGTGTCCAGACGTATCTAATTGTAGTGATGGAGACACAATCAAGCGTAAAAAATTTGAGCCGATGTTGTAATTGAAAAAGAATTATAGTTGGAGACCAACATTAATAAGTTTTAAAAGTCATGTTGCAATTGAAAATTAGACCAAAGGTCGTGATTCTTTTGGGTAATTAACCCTTTTTTTTTTAATGGCTATGGAGGCACTGGAAACACATTTGTTTGGAAAACATTGCCTACAACAATCAGATGTAAGGGACATGTAGTCTTGAATGTTGCTTCATGTGGAATAACATCCTGCTTCTTCCAGGAGGCCGAACTACGCACTCACGCTTCAAGATACCTTTGATTCCACATGAAAATCAATGTGTAGCATCAAGTTGGGTAGTGAGCTGGCTGAACTTACTGTGAAAGCTAAGCTTATTATATGGGATGAGGCTCCCAAGATGCACAAATTCTACTTCCAAGCTTTAGACAAAAGCCTTAAGGATGTTATGAAATGCTTAGACAATGAAAACACGCAAAAGCCATTTGGTGGTAAGACGGTTATTTTTTGCGGTGATTTTCGCACAATGCAACGATTGACACATCTTACATATGGGATTCCTATGAAGTTCTTCGATTGAGGAAGAGAGGTTGCAAAGTTTGTGTTTAGAAACTCAGGCTACAACTTTAGCTGAATTTTCGGATTGGTTACAAGATATTGGAAATGGAACAATTGAGGAAGGTAATGATGGTTCGACAATCATACGAATACCTGATGATATGTTGCTGCAAAATGGTCCTGATCTAATTGCAACAATTGTCGAAAGCACTTATCCTAACCTATCTGAGAGAATTCACGACCCTGAATATCTACAACAACGAGTTATACTTGCGCCAACTTTAGATGTTGTTGACACCATAAACCAGTATATGATTGAGAAAAATATTGGAGATATTCGTCCATATTTTAGCTCCGACAGCTCAAGTAAATCAGATATGAATGGAGTTGTTGCTACAAATGTCCATACTCCTGAATTCCTAAATAGAGGTAAGTGTTCAAGAGTTCTGAATCATGAGCTACATTTTAAGGTAGGAATGCCGGTGATGTTGCTAAGGAACATTGACCCTAGCCGAGGTTTGTGTAACGGTACAAGAATTCTTCTTACCAGACTAGGAGATCATGAGCTTGAAGAAAAGATAATGACTGGATCAAGTGCAGGTGAATTGGTATTGATCCCTCGATTATCAATGACTCCTTCGGATTCAAAAGTAGTACCTTTCCAATTTCAGCGGTGTCAGTTTCCTATTACGGTTTCCTATGCCATAGCAAATAACAAAAGTCAAAGCCAATCATTAACTAATGTTGGACTTTACTTGCATATGCTTGTTTTTAGTCATGGTCAGTTGTACATTGCATTTTCACGAGTCACAAATAGGAAAATTTTGAAATTTTTAATTTGTGACGATGAAAAAAAACATATCATCATTACTATTAATGTTGTATATAGGGAAGTTTTTTGAAATTTGTAATTTCTTATAGTTTTTCTATTAGACTAAAATTGTATATGTTCCCCTACATTTCATACTATTTCATCTTTTTTATCCATATAATATTGTAATTATGGACATTGTACATATTACGTTTGCAATTTCGCAAGAGTTCTCATATATTTAGAATTTTTATTCACAAAAAAAGTCTTACCCGTGCATCGTACACGGGTGGACATCTAGTTATAAAAAAAAACATGATTTATATGTCTTTTTGCAACTAACATGATTTATATGTTTAGAATAGTAAAATGTTGAAAAGATTCATTCAAAAATATAAATAAACAAGCCCATCATTTTGGTTGGAGTGACCATATGAACCGTGACCTATTATTCTTTAGGGTATATAATTACTTATTTTATGCTTTGGTACTTGATTAGAAATACATAATAGTATTATTTATCTCATTTGACAAATACATATGATATTAAATTTTTTTTAGTACAAATCATTATAAGGGAAGATCAGTAGAAATTAAACTTTGGTCAATTGACTGGATTACAAGATACTCTATCAATTGAGCTATAGCCAAGTCCCCTTCTTTTTTTGTTTTTTTTCGAATTTTGGGATTATATTTTATAAATATATAATACTTCTTTCAAACAAAAATATTATGATGTATGATAACGGATATTATATTTTCAATTTCCTCCTTAATATTATCATATATTGGGACATGAATCTTGATCCAACCTGTTCCGAGATCAGGGACAGAGCCTGGATTTCATAATGAGGGGAACGAAATATTTTTTTTGAGATATTTTTCAATTTTTTAGAATTTGAGGAGGGCAAAATTAATTATTTAACTATAATTACACTTTATATGTACATACACAATAGTTTCGCCGAAAAATTTGAAGGAGACAGCCACTGGTGCTAGCCCCCCGCTGGCTCCGTCTCTGCCCGAGATGTTTGGTGCATGGCAGAGCCTCACCCTTTTTAGAAAAGGGCAGGTCAGCCTGATCCATGAACGGGCCAGGTCGGATATGGTTACTATGGCTCACCTGACCCAACCACGTGTAAAATATTTAATATTTTTTAGAAAAATATATTTTATGTAAAATTATATACATATAAAATATATATATAGATATATTCAGATTTTATACATAATACGTATATATGTGTGTTGAATTTGGAAGAAGCCCCTAGTTTTCTTAATAAATACATACTTTTTTTTTATTTAAAAAATTGATGCGTCGGGGTAGGGCGTCAGGGGATGGGGCGGGGCGGGACAAATAAATCCCACACTTGACCCATCTTGTTGACATGCCTTCATATATGAAAATAAATATTATATTTTAATTATGATAATGTACGTATCATAGCTAAGAATCCCCTTAATATAAACGTACGACAATCTATTTACACATGTATGTCAATTTTTTTTCTTCTGTATTTATAAATTTAAATTGAAATGAAATTGAAATTTTAAAACTACACTGACACATAGATCAAGCATATAGAACTCATTCCTCCTTTTTCTCTACTTCTTTTAACTGTCAATCCAATATTTATTTTTATTTTAATTTTCTCCAATTAAGAAATTCATAGAACTTTTTTTCTCAACTATGTTTTTTTATGACACAATATCAAATTAATCATGTTACGTTATTATAATCTTCGATTTGACATCCACTATGTACACACACTCACCCACACACACATATATGTATGTATGTATGTATGTATGTATGTATATATGTATGTATGTATGTATAAAATAATTTGCTATTGTTTTCATAACTAGCCCACAATTTGTGGCAATCACTAATTTTCCTAACTTCAAAAAAAGTATATATACATCTTACTTTAGAAAAAGAACGTTGAACAACATCATGCTTTTTTAGTTATAATAAGTTGTTGTATTTCATTTGATAATTTGATCGAAGGTAAACTCATTTTCCTTTTCAATTCTAATGTTAAAGAAATTGTTCAGTTAAATTTTGTTTCTTACAGGAAAATTGAGATAAAATTTATCTTCAAATTTGATTGTAACATATTTACTAGCACTAAATGTACCTATTTAATTGAAGTAGAATAGTTTCCCCACTTGTCAAAATATTTTTTTTAAAGGACTTATCAAAGTAATTAGTTACTAATAAAATATTATATCATTATATAGAATCTTTTATTTGGGCCAAATGAGTTGTTCTCAATTATTGAATTTAAACCGTCAAAATTTGGGCAAAAAAAATTGACAGTAAAATTACCTTCATATTAAAGTGAGACGAAGTAATGTAAATTATCACCAAAAAATATTGTGACGCATTCATGGGCATCGTCGTGATATATACAAATTAGTGACGAAATAAATTATTAATAATAACAAAAATAAAAATTGTCACTAAAAATAATATTTTTGCAACGAAAATTATTTTCGTCGCTAATGAGCAACAAAAAGTGAAAAAATTGTTATGTGTCAAGAAAAAAATTAATTTAAATAAGACAAAATAATTTCACCACCTATTCATACAACTAATTAATAATAAAAAAATATTTTGTCACAAAAAAATAGGTATTTGTGACGACAAACATCGCCGTAAATTAATAATTTTTTTCTCTTTAAATAAAGTGGCGACAAATGGATCCATATCGTCACTAAATATAAGTATTAGTGACAAAAAAGTGTTGTCATTAATTTCTTTAAACATTTAATGACAATATATAACATTGTCAAGAAAGAAAATAATTGGTGACACTAAATGTCGTCACTAATTATTTTGCAGTTGTTATCAAAATGTTTCCTTCCAAAATTTTAGTGCGAAATTCAATCTCTAAAATTATCGTGACGCGTTTCTGGTCATCGTTATGATATATGCAAATTAATGACGATAAAAATGATTTATAATGACATAAATAAAAGTTGTCACAATAATAAACATTTTTATGACGAAAATTAAATTCGTTGCTATGGAGCAATAAAAAGTGACAAAACTTTGTGCGTCAAGAAAAAAATCATCACAAAATGTGTGATTTCTTGTAGTATATGTGTGTAGAGCATCCGGTGACCAATTATATTATTGTTATTATCATTATTTCTAAACTAATATATGTCTTTTTTAAGAAAATATGATAAGTTTATCATTTGTTTTTTCCGATCATTTTATTTTATAGAAGAAAAACTATCCAATCCTATGTGGAAGACAATGCCTAAAGCTTAATATATATCTTCACAAATTAAGTAATATTAAATAATAAACTAAAGTGTAAATTTTTTCGTTTTCTAATGAACCTATAATAAAAGTTGAATTAAAAAATACTTAAAACTAGTAGTTAACTTCCATTAAAATAAAAATATAAAATAAAGTTAAGCTATCTTAAATATAAGTTCTTATATCGTATTTATTTTACCCTTCGTACTACATCTTGTTTTGACATTTTTAATTTTATCATATCTATATGTCGAGTCTAGAATTTTATGTATTTTATTTTATTTTAGTGCTTGAGAAAAACTAAGTAGAATTGAGAAAGACTTCAAGACTTTGATTCCATGGAAATTGTGTTAAATACTAAATTAAGAATAAGAAATATTTATATTATTAAAAATAAACAAAATAAATTAACACCTTGTTTATATTTGAGATTACACATACACGCGCACACACACATATATATATTAATAAGTTGACATTAATTCTATAATTTTTTGCTAATTTCCCTAGTTTCTTAAAGAAGTATCTCTAAAAAAATTATAATACAGTCCTTATATTTAAAACTTTTTTAGAAGTTCATGTTTGGGTCACTTCCGAACTTTTTTTCTTATGCCTCCCATTCAAATCTACATTATAACATAAAAGAAGAATCGTTGAATTTTAAATTGGATGATTTGTCCTTTTGTGAGTTTTTTTAATTTCCTTTAAATTATAATTAGTTAACATGCACGGTTGTTGCACTACAAGAAATGTGAGTTTTCGTGACGATAAAATTCGTCATATAAAATTCATATTTCGTCACCATAAGTATTTGGTGACGAAATTTTAGCGTCACAACGATCGTCATCATATGTCCGTGGTATTAGGTATATGTGACAATATTTGAATTCGTCACCAAAAGTATGACTTTTAATGACGTTAATGTCATCGTCAGTATATATTATAATTTATAGTGACGCCTAATTCGTCACTCTTAGCATCCAAATTTTGTCATATTATATTGTATTTCGTCATTGAAAGTAAACATATAATATGACAAAAACTATTTTTGTCATCAAAACATCAATTTTTGGTGACGAAAATCAATGTATTACTCAACTCATCAAACTTTGGTGACGCTTTCATCGTCACAACTATATTCATTATTTCGTCGTGTTTATAATAAATCGTCACAAAAGAATTACTTTATATTTACAAAATATATATCGTCATTATATCAATATCTATAATGACAATACATTACGTTATAAAAGATTAAAAAAAAATGACAAAAGTTTCATCGTCACTAAATGGGCACAAGTGGTGACAACATTTTGTGTCACAATAAATTGTATGGAGTGATGAAAATTGTATTTGTCACTAAATACTTGGATATGCCGACAATATATTTTGTCATTGTAGTGATATTGTCACTAAATGAATACAAGTGGTGACGGCATAAATCTGTCACCATACAATTGTATATGTAACGAAAATATAAATAGTCACTAAAGACTTAGATATAGTGACAATATATTTTGTCATTATAGAGTAACATCTAGCGACAAATATTTTTTTTCATATATATATAAAACATAGTGACAAACTAGTTGTAAAGGAGGATTAATTTTTAGTGACAACTTTTTTCAAACAATCACCTAATAAACTTTTACAAAATATTAAATAAATTTATATACAACAATATAAGTATAAAACTAAATAGAGCCAAAACAAATAATGAATAAGCAAGAACACTAAGAATAGTTCAAATATCCAAGTTTGATATCTAAAATAAGAACATTTTTTTAACTTAAAAATTAACTTAGCTAACAATCATCACTTTAGAAAAAACGAAGAGCCAAAATTATTCTCCTAAAACTTATATCCAAACTTCACTCCGTTTCCAACTCCACAGTGCTAATGATGAAAATCCTCGTCCTTCATCTTCTCGCACAACTGCATCAAATCTAAAATGACAAAAAATAATAGAGAAGAAAAGTATATAAAGTTAGTTCAATATAAAAAAATGGATAATTGTTCCAAACGGAAAGTAAACTAACCTTGTAGACGTTAAGGAATGTACTTCACTATTAGCCAAATATGTCATAAGTATGTTGATAGCACTACTAAGAAAGATTTCTGTTTAGCTCCTTATCAGACTGGAACAAATAAAAGAAAAATGTACAAAATAATAAATTTGTAAGTAGAATAACTTTAAAGAAATAGAGCTAAGTGAAAAAGAATAAGTATCATCTTGATTATTAAACTATTTTGTAAACATTCATCCAATTAACTATGTCAATGCATGTAACCCAACTTCAGAACTTCCCGAACATCTACATTCAACTAACATGCAAATCAAGGTATAAAACTTGCATGTACGTACAATATATAACACTCACAATTTAATGTCGCTGAAAAGTAAAAGCCTTTATACCTGAAATATGTTTGCATCGCAACTTTTTCCTGTTTCCTTTATTCACATCACTTGTATACTGGCAAAAAAGTAAAAAAAAAATATCTATAAGAGTATTTTTCATTTTTCTATAAAAATGGCTTTTACTAATAATAGGCCAATCTTGGCCCTAATATTTGTAAACCAAACCCAGACCGTCTAATTTAAATTCTAGGTTGCCCAGCCTATTCCCACCCCTAATGGCACAATATTAAAGAATAATGTGCACTTTTCTCAGTTCTTTATATTATCCATAAATAGTTGTGGCACAATATTAATGCATAAAATATTTTGAGTAAAAAAAAAATAGTTATATTGATGCGGAAAGAAAAGGCCCAATAAAAGAAAATGATATTTTTGCAAAACAGGACAGCACTTGGGCTAAGTTTGAGGAATAAACTGCTTCTTTTCGAGCAGATTTGGGCTGGTTGGCGCATATGGATTCGAAGCCCTTCGAGTCTAGTTTCGAACGGTCCAAACGGCGAAGCAATTGGACTTTTCTAGAAGGAGTTATGGCTGTTTTACTAAGGTGTGACAGATGGTGGCGGGAATCTGCCAAGTTCATGAATCTTGAGTTTTATATCCTTCCAACTATCTTTGGGCATTCATTTCGAATTCATTGAACTTTAACTGATTCTAGAGTCTTATTCATGTATCTAAATTGGTCAAAATGCTATTATTTATGAGTCTTGAGTCTAGTAAGTTGTGAGGTCAAGTCATTACTACATTATCTAGAATCATGTAATGACTCCTATAAATTGAGCCTTCTCCTTTGTATTTGCAACAGAAAATTCGACATTTATAAAATATATTTGAGAGTCTCTTGACTTGTTTAGAAGAAGGAGTTCTTCTATTTTAGTTCTTAGCCTTTTTGGTGGATTCTTCAAGGCGACAAGTTGCTCCAAACTTGTGGTGGATTCCATTAAGTGAGGGGTTGTATTTGAGCGTACTTGTGTTACCTCCTAAATCTCTCTTTCCCGTATCAAATACTAATCTTATTCACCGTCTTTTATCAATGGTAGGGATATAACGTATAGCGAGAAAGATATATAGTAAAATAAGTGGAACTTCTTTCACGTGAAGTAGCATTTTGTGTGTACTTGTAGAGGCAAACTGTGATATGTTTGTTTAATTAATGTTGTGATATCCTTATACTATGTACCAAAACACTAGGAAGACTGAAAGCAAGGTGGGTTCAAATATTTACTTTTTAGACAAAATGGAATTTCTATTATAATCCATCACTCACTCTAGTATAGACAAGTGCATGTGTTGTAAAATAAAGTTAAATAAAAAAGAAAAGAAGTTAAATAAAGTTAAATAAAAAAGAAAAGAAGAAGCTAGTCAATAATTATTCACACCTCATCCCACAACTTATCTAGTTTAATTTGTAAAATTATTAAATCGTTCAAACTAATAAAAACCAGCAAAAGAAAGAAAGGGAAGCTGGGAAACCAGCAAAAGAAAGAAAGGGAAGCTGGGTATCTTCTTAGCAAGCACTAGTATTTCAATCTTTTGTGCACTAGTATTTCAATCTTTTGTGGCACACAAGCAAATAAATAATACTTCATCGGGAAGCTGGGTATCCCTTACTTAGCAAGCACTAGTATTTCAATCTTTTGTGGCACACAATCAAATAATAATACTTCCTCCGTCCCGCTCTAATTTGCACACTTTTCTTTTACGGTAGTCCCATACCATTTTGCTCCACTCCAAAATGAAAAGAAATCTTACAATCTCCATCCATAAAATCTTCACCCCTCAATCTCCACATTTGAGAAAGTCAATGAGAAAGTCAATTAAAAAGCAAAAAAATATTTTTTTTCTTAATATACGAGTCAGAGCAAGTGTGCAAATTAAGCAGGACGGAAGAAGTAAATAGCAAACGAAGACAATTAAACTATAAAATCAATTATAATATATACATATAATAAAAAAGCGAGACAACTTCCCATCAATAGGAGCAAAAATAAAGATCTTACGGCCTCTGTGTAACAAAAGGAACAAAACTAACACCATAAACAAACATAAACAGGTAGAATTAAACATTGAAACACTTACCGGAATCATTCGAACAAAATTTACTCAAAATTTGAAAAGGGCGAGATGGATGAACTCCAATGAATGGATTTGTTTGTGGCGAACATGTATTGAATCTTGGCTGCTGAAGATCGATAATGAAAGCAGTGATGTTTGGAGGGAATAGATGTTCTTAACGTATTACAGGAGCGAGTGGTGAGAAAAACCGCCAAAAATTTACGACCTCTGTGGAACAAAAGGAACAAAACTAACACCATAAATAAACATAAACAGGTAGAATTAAACATTGAAACACTTACCGGAATCATTCGAACAAAATTTACTCAAAATTTGAAAAGCGAGATGGATGAACTCCAATGAATGGATTTGTTTGTGGCGAACATGTATTGAATCTTGGCTGCTGAAGATCGATAATGAAAGCAGTGATGTTTGGAGGGAATAGATGTTCTTAACATATTACAGGAGCAAGTGGTGAGAAAAACCGCAAAAAATTGACCGCCGGCGAGCATCACAAGCGAGAGAGAGATTAGGATTTTAGAATTGAGATTTTATCTTTAATCGGGTATTGAAATAAAGGGGAAGCAACAGGTTGGAGAAGGCAATGACGCACGAACAACGGCCATTCAAGTACAAGGGTGGAAAACAAGGACGAACGATCTCAAGAGAGAGGCAAGGTTCTCTCAATCTTTAGAGTAAAGAGAGAAGAGGGACGAGGTTCTCTAAAGGACTCTTTCCCAAATTGACTTTCTTAAATTGTGGTGATATATTCTTATTAGTAATTAATAATTTAATATTAATATTAATTGAAAGAGAAGTTATTATTATCTATTCTATACATAAAACTATATCTTTTTTATTCAATCTTGAAAGAGAAAGTTTTTTAGTATCTTTTCCGTTATGGCTTGCACATTATGTATGTTTAATTATATATTAAATGGTACAATATTTTTTAAATATTGAAGTATGATATAAACAATAAAATAAAAATAAAAATAATTAAAATTAGGTCTTCGCCTAGTTGGCAGCGATTATTCAACCACTTATTTGCTAGGCGATGGCTTGTCAGTCTGATTTGTGTTAAACAGAAGTTTTAGGCATTTTCGGGCTAGTCCAGCAATTAGTCAGCTTAGGAGGTCCAAAATATATATGTATATATATTAATAATCTTTATATTTCTTTTATTACTTTTCCCAATTTATGGTTTATACATTATGGTGTTTAATTATACATTAAATGGTACAACATTTTTAAAATATTGAAGGTATGATATAAGTAATAAAATAAAAATGATAAAAAAATATAAATTAAAACTAAGCGTTCACCTAGTCGATCACCTAGCGCCACCTATTCATTCGGCAGTGCCTTGCCGACCCGATTTAATGTTTAATGGAAGTTTTAGGCGCTTTCTGAATCTAGACGGGACAGTTGGGCGATTAGTCGGCCTGGCCGGCCGAAATATTATTTTCCTTATTTTTCTTCACCTAACTATGCGATGTTCCGATCAATCCCCTAAACTCCGACTAATAGCTAAGTTCCAATAAACGGCTCAATGTGTGTTTTTATTTTTATTAGTAAGTTTTTATGTATTTTTTATTCTTTTATTCAAGTTATAGTTTATACATTATGATATGTATAGCTGTACATTAAATTTTTATGATGTGTTTTTTACGAAACTTTTATGAAAAATAGATTATTTGGGTTGTGATTTTAATTTATGACATGAATCCCTTATTTATAGATCTTATTACACTATGGTTTAGGACTCCTAATTAGGCTAGGAAATTATTATCTTGTTCCCTAAGTAAAAATAATGGGTTTGGATTTGACTAATGCATTGGGCTTATGTCTAAGTTAAGTATTGAAAAATATAATAACATAAAATACGCTTTTAACTTTAAATAAAATAATAATTGACATAATTACTAATTAATAAAATAGAATAAATATCATAAGACATAAAAAAAAAGGTATATATAATAAATGATTAAATAATTTATGGGTGTTACAACAAATTTCATAAATAGATAAAGAACTATATTGTTCCTGTCTTTACAAATTTCAAAAATCTTAAACGTAGATTAAAAACAATAATTCACATTAACAATTTATAAATTAATACGTAATTTGTAGACAACAATTTCAACTAAATTGTCAAGTTAGTTTACTCCATCCAAATAAGACTTTGACCACTTAATTGCACGCATCCAACTCTTGTCCATTATAACACTAACGTAATGTTCAAGAATACATATAACGTGATTCAAATGGGACTACATTACATAATTTAAAAATATAAATATATATAAATTTATTCATTCTTTTAATCAACTGAAAATATATAAATCATCGATAAATTTATGGACAATTCACATCCCACATTTTTCCTCAACATTATCGACTCACTCAAGTTCTAAATTCTTATTATAAAACCGCAATGCAGTTAATGATAATAAAATATAAAAATCAATCAACCCATCTTCCTAATACCTCATAAAATAAACTGAGGAAAAATCTAATATTTTGAATGTATATACTTGACGTATATATGAATACCATATTTAAATTTCATATATTTATAAGAAGTTAAAATATGACTTTTGAATTTTCGAAAATGGAATAGCTCCAGTAGTAAATTCTATGCGGCAATGAGAAAATCTTTATAACTCGAAAAGTAATAAATGGATATCTTTCAAATTATACAATAATATAGAAGACATGTACATGGAATACATATAAAAAAATTGGAATTTTTGAAGTATTTTAAGTACATATTTCGAATTTTATAAAACAGAATATAGAAGATTTCAGATTCTGAACAGCCATGAGAAAATATTTATAATTAAATAATTACTTGATGAAAAATTCTGAAATTCGTACATAAAAAATACATAATTTAGAACAGCATATCCGAAAATCATAATATTTGAAGATATATAAATATATATTACGAATTTTCTAGTTGGAAAAATAGAATATCTAAAATCTGGATCAGTATAGATAGAAAATTAATATAAAATAAATTAAAACTCAAAAATGATTGAAATTTTTATAGTAACTTGATAACTGTTGGTGGAATAACATACTAAAAATTTATCAAAAAATAATAAATATAGATATAATTTTCGAATTTTATAAAGAAGATACCTAAGAATAGAGTGAAGGATGAAAACGAGGTTCGGACGATGATGTCGGCTTCCCGAAGGCTCCTTATGTGCTTTTGAAGAAAATTTTATGAAAAATAGATTATTTGGGTTGTGATTTTAATTTATGACATTATTCCCTTATTTATAGATCTTATTACACTATGGTTTATAACTCCTAATTAGGCTAGGAAATTGTTATCTTGTTCCCTAAATAAAAATAATGGGTTTGGGTTTGGCTAATGCATTGGACTTATGTCTAAGTTAAGTATTGAAAAATCTAATAACATAAAATATTCTTTTAACTTTAAATAAAATAATAATTGACATAATTACTAATTAATAAAATAGAATAAATATTATAAGACATAAAAAAAAAAAGGTATATATAATAAATGATTAAATAATTTATGGGCGTTACAACAAATTTCATAAATAGATAAAGAACTATATTGTTCCCGTCTTTACAAATATAAAAAATCCTAAACGTAGATTAAAAACAATAATTCACATTAACAATTTATAAATTAATACGTAATTTGGAGAAGATATTTTTCAGATTAGTTTAGAGGTAATAACTATATAATAATTTCAAGGGAAACTATCCTTGAATGAGTAATAGCTGAGTTGGTAGAGTACTTACCCTAACCTCCGGAAGGTCTTGTGTAGGGGTGGGGAAAAATACCGAAATACCGAAATACCGCACATACCATATCGAAAAATTACCGAAAATATCGAAATTTTCGGTATACCGAATTTTCGGTACGGTATGATACCATACCGGAAATTTTCGGTACGGTAACGGTATGATAATTTAAAATTTTCGGTATTTCGGTATATACCGAAATACCGAAAAAAGTTCGGTATTTTCGGTATTTATCGGTATACCGAATTTTTTTCGGTATTTTGGTAGTTCGGTATTTCGGTATACCAAATTCCTAACGGGATACCGTAAATTTTCGGTATACTGAAATTTCGGTATACTAAAATCAACGGTATGGATCGGTATATACCGATACCGATACAAAATTCGGTATACCGAATTTTCGGTACGGTATCGGTATATACCGATACCGATACAAAATTCGGTATACCGAATTTTCGGTACGGTATCGGTATTTACCGATATCATACCGAATTTTCGGTATGCCGAATTTCGGTATACCGAAATTTTCGGTACGGTAACGGTATGGATTTTCGGCGTACCGAAAATTTCGGTACGGTAACGGTATGGGCAATTCGGTACGGTATACCGTACCGAACCACCCCTAGTCTTGTGTTCAAAGCCAACCCAGATGTTTTATTTTACTTTTATTACTTTAACTTGATATGTTAAATATATTGAGTATGAATAAATCTCAAATGAGTATTGGCTGAGTTGATAGAGTATACCTGAACTTCAGGAGGTGTTGGGTTCGAAGCCAACACATGTTTTAATTTATTGTTTTTATTTTAACTTCATATGTTAAATATAATGAGTAAGAATTAATTAATAATATAAGCTTTAGACTAATTGGTACAAAATTGGGGCCTTTTATTGAAGGTCTAATGTTCAATTCCTAACAATGTTATTTTTTTCTTTCTCTAGTTCACACTTTTAATATACAAATTAATGAACATTATCAACAAATTTAAATATCTTAGACGAAAAATTATCTACATGTTTTAATTAATATAATGCAACAACAAAAAAAATTATAAAAAATAAAAAATATTTTAGTTATGATATTCGTATTTGTCATCATATATACACACAAACATATTAAATTGTGAACGAAATATCTTGCAATTTCACCAAATATAACATTTGTGACGAAATAATTTTGTTATCCTTTCGACAAATAATAAAGGTGACGAGTTGGTACTCGTCGTCAGTGAATATGAATATTCACGACGGAGTAATTTTGTCCCTTAATATTTTTAAACATTTGTGACAAGTTTTAATGTTATCACAAATTCAAATATGACAAACTAATTGCCTTTTGTCACCAAATTCAATTAAATATGACGACATCATTTCGTCACACTTACGCACGAGTATTAATAATGAAATATTTTGTCGTCACTAATAAAAAGTGATTGTGACGCTAAACATCGTCATAAATTAATAATATTTTTTGTCTTTAAAATCAGTGGTGACAAATTTATTTAAATCGTCACGAAATATAAGAATAGGTGACAAATAAGAATCGGTCATTAATTTTTTAAAACAATTAGTGACGATATATGACATTGTAACGAAAGAATAAAATAGGTGACACTAAAGACCGTCGCTAGTTAGTTTGTACTCGTCGTGAAAAGGTTACCCTCCAAAATTTTGGAACAAAATTATATCTCTAAGAATGATTGTGACACATTTCCAATGTTCGTCATGATATATGCTAATTAGTGACGAGTTGTTTTTTAAATAATGACAAATATAAAAGTTGTCACAATAATGAATATTATTACGACGAAAATTACATTCGTCACTATTATGCAACAAAAGGTGACAAAACTTTGTGCGTAAAGAAGAAAATCGTCACAAAATAACATATTTCTTGTAGTGGCTAGCTACAAATAAGGAAAGTTGGTATGGAAGCCACCCATTGGATCTCCTACAACAGTAGGTACCAACATCCTCTACAACACATGTATTAATATATGACAAGTGTATAATATGACATAAGCAAATACATCACCAATGCATATGTGTTATGTATTGGTATAATTGTTGTAGGAGATGTTGCACCAATTGTGTTACGTGTTAAGCAATAAAATTCTTTTTCTTCTTCTTTTATTTTTTGTGTTTCCCCCTTAATATTTAAAAATCTTATAATTTTTTCGTCTCAACTAGATTTTTTTATGAAAAGTATATCAAATTAATGTTCTTTTTACGATCTTCGATTTGACATCCATTATGCATATATATTATTTTTTAAATGTAAGTTACTTATTTTTAGAATTATTGTAATATATTTCAAGTTTTTTTTTTTGTATTTAGAATTAAAAATATCAGTTAATTTCAAAATAATATATTTTTGAACGGATAAAATATCTTCTTTTTAGAAGCTTAATTTTTTTACTTTAGTTTTTCCTTTTTGTATTTTAATATTTTTTTTATTTTTTGAATTATTTTGGTTTTAAAGAAATTTGATAAAAAAGAATTACAAAGTTGTTAAGTTTATAATTTACAATAGAAAAATTTAGATATATTATTTAAAGTAATTTGGTTGATTGAATTAATCAGCTTTTTCTTCTTCTTTTTCCGGTGAAAAGAAAAAAATATGTAAACTACAAAAATAATGCGCCAATTATTTTTTTATTTAAATATGTCATAATAATATAGTTTAGCATGACGATGAACTAATACAATTGTGGGATCTCATCCTAATTGTAGATAAATAAATTTTGTGTCCAATTGAATGGCGACACGTGAAAATTAATTAAATATCAATAAAAAAAATATTGTTCATGTCTTGGGAATTTAATCAAATTAATTCCTAAGTATATAGTATACTAATCGGGCCATAATAAATTATCTACCAACATTCTGGTAAGATGGCCCAATCAAATCAAGCCAGTCCCAACCAAATCAGGCCTAGCCCAATCAAATCAAGCCAGACCCAACCAAATCAGGCGTAGCCCAACCAAATCAGGCCGAGCCCATCAAATCAATGGTTTCCAATCAAATAGCGCCACATGGCAAATGAAATAAGGAAAGAGCTCCTTCTCATACCTATAAAAGGAGGCCTCTCTTCATTCATAAAATACATGTTGAGAGCTTCAAGAAGTTGGAAGAACTCCAAGAAATCCAAAAGACTCAAAGCACTTGAAGATTTGAAGACGTTCTTGAAGATTCAAATACATTCTTCAAGATTCGAAGACGTTCTTCGCCAAACTCATCAAGAAACAGCGTTCGATCTGGAATCAAGTTGTTCGACCCTCGGATAAACATTATTCAAGAACAACACAAGCGGCGGAGGAAATCAAGAAGCAGATTTTACTCCGAAACTTCAAATTTGAAGAAAACATTCGAAGAGAAGAATCAGAGAATTGAAGACTAGAGATTGTAACCTACACAATTCTTCATTTAATCCAGTTGGAATTAATTTGTACAAGTATTTTGTGTTTATTAATTTAAAACGCAAAATTTGTTGTTACAAATTTGGCACACCCAGTGGGACATCTCTACCTCTCATCTCTTCTCCTCAACCAACAACTTAAGATAGTGTTAGGGTGCCTCATAAGATCACTCTGGCGAAGATCGTTGCAACCAACTCTCCAACTGCAAATGTCAATGTCGTTACAAGGAGTATGTCAAGACAATCACAATCGCTGGCATCTTCAGAGGGAAACACTTCACCCGGAGCTATCGAGAAGCCTATGTCAGGCATTGTTGATAGCAATAGAAATGAAAAGGACAACTCTGCATGTTCCACTCCTCGCTCTACATCAAGCTCTTCATCTGTTCCCGACATTGCTACGGTGATGATGACAAATAGTTCAACTCTGGAGGAACAACTCATAAGCTTAACCAAAGCAATTGAAGGTCTTATGAGACACGTCCAAGAGCAAGATTCTAGGATAGAAAAGCTGATGAGCAAAGCTGACAATGGCGATACAAGTCGCGCTCCTGGGAAAGAACCTATGGAAGACCAAGATGAGGTTGAGGACTCTGCAAGGCACCTTCATCCACCACTTGAAAAGGATAGATCTTTGAACGAGCTGCAAGTCTCCGCTAATGGTTTAGTCCATGTTGATCAATTGAAAGAGATCATTTTGGGAACCATCAAAGACAAGTTTGACGGGACGCCTAAATCATCCCAAACTTACAACAAACCATACTCTCAAAGAATTGACAGGCTAAGAATGCCAGTAAGTTATCAACCTCCTAAATTTCAGCAATTTGATGGCAAAGGTAACCCGAAACAACATATTGCCCATTTGGTCGAGACATGCAATGACGCCGGGACTTATGGCGATCATTTGGCAAAGAAATTGTTCCGCTCAGGAAAATGCATTCGACTGGTATATAGACCCAGAAGCCAACTCTATAGATAGCTGGGGCCAGATGGAGCAAGAATTCCTCAACCGCTTCTATAACACCAAATGGACAGTGAGCATGATCGAGTTGACAAATTCTCGTCAGTGGAAGAACGAGTCTGCCATTGATTACATCAATCGATGGAGAAATCTAAGTCTCAATTGTAAGGATCGGTTGTCTAAAAGTTCGGCCATTGAAATGTGCATCCAAGGAATGCAATGGGGTCTTCGGTACATCCTCCAAGGAATCTGACCAAGGATATTTGAAGAGCTGGCGACTAGAGCTCACGACATGGAACTGAGCATGCTGAAGTTGGAGTTCAGGGGCCTCCAATTTATGAGTCTCGCAAGCTCAAAGATAAGCAAGAAGTTAAGAAAGGAGGAAAACCCTTGGGCAAAGGCCAAGCCAAAGAGACAATGGCTGTCAGTGCAATGCCTATTAAGTTTCGGAGAATGGAAGACATCAAGGATGACAAGGGAAAGAATACTCCGCAAGATAGGGGGTAAAAGAGGCCAACCTTAAAAGAGATGCACAAGAGAACTTACCTGTTCTTAGATTTCGACGTCTTCGGAATATTCGATGATTTGATCAAAGAAAACCTCATCGAGCTGCCAGAAATGAAGCGTCCAAAGGAAGCTGGACGAACTGATGGCCCGAAGTACTACAAATACCATCGCCTAGTAGGGCATCCCATCCAAGATTGCTTCATATGCAAAGAAAAGGTTTTGCAGTTAGCTCGACAATGGAAGATCTTGTTGGAAGAAGGTGATGCGGTTGCAAATTTCATGACTACTAACAATGATGGTTATAATAATGAAATCTCATGTTATGCGACTGATGGAGAAAAGAATGAAGTATGTCAGTCTGGAAGCGAATTTTGCAATAGCAATGATGACTCTAGCTCAGCAATGACTTTCACTAATGAAGATTTGTTGCTCGGTTCACAATCTCACAACCGACCGTTGTTCGTGGCTGGATATACCCATGAGCAAAAGATAAATCGAATCTTGATTGACGGAGGCTCGGGGGGCTAGCATCTTACCCTTGAGAATACTAAAGAAATTGGAGGTCCCATGGACGAACTCTCGAATAGCCGCTTGATGATTTAAGGGTTCAACCAAGAGGGACAAAGAGCTCTTAGCACCATCATGTTGGAGATGTTGATTGGAGAAATGGTCTCAAATGTACTCTTCCATGTCATAGACGCTAGGACATCATATAATATTCTTTTTTTTCCGCCCGTGGCTTCACGAGAATGGAGTAATCCTATCCACATTACATCAATGCTTCAATACTGCCAAGAGGGAACTGTGAAGACAGTGGTGGGCGATGCTAAACCTTTCACCGAGGCATAATCATACTTTGCTGATGCTAAGTATTATTTTCAAGATGCAAAAATTGTGAGACCCAAGGAAGATCTTGTGCAAGAGAAACCTCAGGATGATTGTATCGAAGAAAATAAGGACATACCTACTGCTAGTCGTGATAAAGGCAAGCAACCTCGCAAGGGAATTGAGGTGCTAAAGGATTTAACAATGCCTTTGACAAAGCTTAATGCAAGCAAGCCTTCCCTGCCACCACCTGAAGTGTTCGTCCGTCCAGTTCAAGGTGCTAAGACAGAGCATGGAGGATTGCTTGAACCTAAAATTACCAAATGTTATGATCCAAAGGCTTTCAAGCTTCTTGTTAGAGCTGGGTATGATCCACGAGGAAACTCTGAGTTAGGGAAATTAACTCCTGAAGCCCCTAGTCAGTCAGAGTATGGACTTAATGCAACTCAAATAATGTTGAAGAAAAGTAGATATACTGTCAAAAGCACCAAGAAGGGATTGGGATATGTCTCTGCAAGTCCTATTCGCATTGCAATTAAGAGAGCCAGTACGGACTACATTATGGAAGATGAGGCTTCATCAACAGAAGACACATTTGATGAACATGGAAAGAAAGTGAAACGAGTCTATGTCTTTGATAGGCTTGGCCCACTTCGAATAGGTAAGAGAAATAGTCGTCGAAGGTTTAGAGTCACCAAGGGACCCTTTCAAAAACTCCATAGCTCAATTCCCTTTCGAATGAAACGTCACATTACCTTGATCATATCATAAGGAAGCATTCTGACAGCTAAAATGCAGACTATGATTCTGACTCGCGTTCAAGGCAACGAAGAGGAGGATATAGAAAGTGTGGCTTCCACAAACTTTGTTAATGCGAGCATCCACCGCACAACTTCTCAAAATGTTGAAAGTCTCCAACAAAGAGAGATTGCTTTGCTGATTGGGAGAGGGCTTACCACTGAAATGAACAACACCATGCGAATTGTCCAAGTGAGTCAGAGAAACGGACAGACAAGAACGCACATAGATTTCAGAAAGTCTTGAAGAAGTCAATGAACATGTGGCATCATCAAATCACATAACTCTTTGTGAAGACGTCCTAGTACAAGAGGAAGATGCTGAGGAAGCTCCACTTGAACTTGAAGAAGGCGTCAAAGTCACTGTTGATGAGTTGAAGGAAATTAATTTGGGCACAACCGACGAACCGCAACCCATCTTCATAAGTGCTTTGTTGACAACTAAGGAAGAGCAAGAATACATTGGGCTACTACATGAATTCAAGGATGTATTTGTGTGGTCGTACAAAGAGATGCCGGGTTTAGACCCAAAAGTGGCAGTTCATCATTTGTCGATAAGAAATGGGGCACGACCTATTAAACAAGCTCAACGTCAATTCTGACCTGTGTTAGTTCCCTTGATTGGAGTTGAAGTCAATAAACTTATTGAAGTGGGGTTTATTTGAGAAGTCAAATACCCTACGTGGATCTCTAGCATTGTCCTAGTCAGGAAGAAGAATGGTCAAATACGAGTTTGCATTGACTTCCGAGACTTAAACGAAGCATGCCCAAAGGATGACTTTCCATTGCATTTCGCTGAACTTATGATTGATGCAACAACGGGCTATGAAGCTTTATCCTTCATGGATGGATCGTCTGGGTATAATCAAATTCGTATGTCACCTAAGGATGAAGAGCTCACAACATTCCGAACCCCAGAAGGGATATATTACTATAAGGTGATGCCTTTCGGCTTGAAGAATGCCGGTGCAACATACCAAAGGGCAATGCAGAAAATCTTTGATGACATCGTCCATAAGCACATGGAGTGTTACGTTGATGATTTGGTGGTAAAATCTAAGAAGAGAGAAGATCATCTTTGTGACCTAAGAAGAGTCTTCGAACGCCTAAGAAGATATCAAGGAAGGATGAACCCACTTAAATGTGCATTCGGAGTTACGTCGGGAAAGTTCCTTGGGTTTGTTGTTCGCCACCGAGGTATTGAAATAGAGCAAGCGAAGATTGATGCAATTCTAAAGATACCCGAGCCTCGCAACATCCATGAACTTAAAAGTTAGCAAGGAAAGTTGGCTTACCTCCAAAGATTCATTTCAAACTTAGCTGGTCGATGTCAACCTTTTAGCCGCCTCATGAAGAAAGGTACTCCGTTCGAATGGGATGAAGCATGTAGCAATGCTTTCAAGAGTATTAATGCCTACTTGATGAAACCGCCCGTGCTAGTCACGCCAGTGCCTGGACGGCCATTGATTCTCTACATCGCTGCCCAAGAACATTCAGTCGGAGCGTTGCTAGCACAAGAGAATGATGTCGGAAAATAGAGTGCTTTGTACTACTTGAGTAGAATGATGACACCAAATGAGCTCAAGTATTCACCTATTTAGAAGATACGTTTGGCTCTTATATTCGCAATTCAAAAGTTGAAGCACTATTTTCAAACTCATATTGTTCGTCTCGTTTCAAAGGCAAATCCACTTAAGTATGTCATATCCACAACGGTTCTCTCTAATAGACTGGCAAGGTGGTACCTTCAGTTGCAACAATTAGAGATCATATATGTCCCTCAAAAGACGGTTAAAGGACAAGTTTTGGAAGACTTCTTGATTGATCACCCATCCATGCCAAGTGGGAATTATCTGATGATCTACCAGATGAAGATGTGTTGGCAATTGAGATCTCCCCTCCATGGAGCATATATTTTGACGGAGCATCCCACAGAGAAGGGGCGAGTGTCGGGGTTGTGTTCGTGACACCCGACGGAGATGTGTTACCATACTCTTTTATGCTAACCGAAAATTGCTCCAACAATGTCGCTAAATACCAAGCGCTCATCCTGGGACTAGAGATGGCAGTTGACGCAAAGCATTTGCATCTCAACGTGTATGGGGACTCTAAGTTGGTGATCAATCAAGTACTTGGTGATTACGAGGTTAAGAAGCCAGAGTTATTTCCATATTTCAATTACGCCCGAAAGCTTATAGCTTGGCTTGACGATGTGGAAATGTTACATGTGCCAAGAAAAGAAAACAAACAAGTCGATGCTTTAGCAAAACTTGCAGCCGCAGTAGCCATACCGGAAGGTGAAGTTCGCGTGCCAGTATGCCAAAGATGGGTCATACCACCAATTTTTGAAGATGAAGGCCACGATGAGGAAGGAAGCCATATTGTGGAAGTATTTGAGATTGAGAAAGAGGATTGGCAACAACTTCTTGTTGATTACCTTAAGTATGAGAAGTTACCAAGTGATCCAAAGCAAAAAGTTGATATCCAACGCCGTGCTCCTCGCTTCATTTACTTTAAGGGCACACTTTATAGGCGTTCTTTTGATGGAGTTTTCTTGAGGTGTTTAGGCGATGATGAAGCCATCCGAGCCATGGAGGAAGCTCATTCCGACATCTGTGGTGCCCATCAATCGGACCCAAAGCTACATTTTCGAATAAAGAGGATGGGTTACTATTGGCCAACAATGGTAAAGAATGCATGGACTATGCCCAGAAATGTCAAGCATGCCAGTTCCACGCAAACCTCATTCACCAGTAGCCTGAACCTTTGCATCCCACTGTTGCTTTGTGGCCATTTGATGCTTGGGGCTTAGATGTAGTTGGGCCTTTGACAAAATCTTCTGTAGGTCACTTGTACATTTTGGCTGCAACAGATTACTTTTCCAAATGGGCGGAGGCAGTGCCATTGAAGGAATTGAAGAAAGAAAATGTAGCAGACTTCATCCGCATCAACATCATCTATCGATATGGAGTTCCTCGCTACATGATCACTGACAACGGAAAAGCCTTTAGCAATAACTTGATTGATAAACTTTGTGAGAAGTTTGATTTTAAACAAAGGAAGTCATCAATGTATAACACAGCCGCCAATGGACTTGCCGAAGCATTTAACAAGACGCTCTGCAATCTACTATGGAAGGTCGTTGGAAAGTCAAAGCGAGATTGGCACGAGAGGATCGGAGAAGCACTTTGGGCTTACCGAACAACTTACAGGATGCCAACTCAAGCTACCCAGTACTCTTTGGTGTATGGTTTGGAAGCAGTGATCCCTTTGGAGAAACAAATTCCTTCTCTTCGGGTAGCTATGCAAGAAGGTTTGACCAAGGAGGAGAATGCTCGCTTACGCCTTGATGAGTTAGAGGCCCTTGATGAGAAAAGGTTGGAAGCGCAATAAAGACTTGAATGCTACCAAGCTCGTCTTTCTTGAGCATTCAATAAGAAAGTACGATCACGTTCCTTCCAGGTTGGTGATTTGGTGCTTGCGGTGAGAAGACCCATTGTTACTACACATCGGGTTGGAAATAAGTTCGTGCCAAGGTGGGATGGACCATATGTGGTGAAAGAAGTCTACACAAATGGCGCCTACAAATTGATCTCTGAAGACGGTGTATGAGTTGGTCCCATAAATGGGAAGTTTTTGAAACATTACTACGCTTGAGCCTGATGCAAACAAAAGAAAAGGAAAAAAAAAAAAAAAAAAGAACTCCTGGTCTGCATGAGTATAAACTGTGCACGGCAACCACCAAAGGTAAAGTATGTGGTTAAAATGCTAACTTACCCCACTTTGGCTAAAGTGGATAAAGAATAGTCACTCCTGGCCCGCATAAGTATAAACTGTGTACGACACCCCCCCCCCCCCAAACAAAAATCAAACACAAAAGTGGCAAATTGAACTACGTTTTGACTTGATCCTCCTCAAAAGAGGTACGTAGTGTAACGACCCACTTCTAGATTTAACGGACTGTCCCCACAAACTAACACAAGTCTTTTCCAGTGCGCTTTGTCCTCACTCACGCGTCACGTGCACCTCAAGAAACTTCTCAGGGGGTCAACCATCCTGAAATTGCTCCAGGCCAAGCATGCTTAACCTCAGAGTTTTCTCAGAATGAGCACCCGAAAAGAAGAGGCACCTTGGTGGTATGAGTAGCAATAATTAATTCTTTAAGCTCTCTTCAACTTATGCAGTCCCATACCTACATAGTCTCGGAATGGCCCACATAGTCGACTATATGGTCCCATACCCACTCAGTCTCAAGATACCCTCTTTTTCGGGTGTGGTGTTGGTTCGTTCATGTCTCCCTTCACCTAGAAGCCTACTAGGAGCCGCTCATTTTCCATGCCTTCTTCTTATTGCATCGGCGATCACTCCCCACCCTCGTTGGTCCCAAGTGTCACATGCCCGCCAACTTCCGCTTGGTTCGTCCTTGAACCACACCGTACTGGGAGAGGTCCTGCTCTGATACCATTTGTAATGACCCGCTTCTAGATTTGACGGGCTGTCCCCACAAACCAACACAAGTCTTTTCCAGCGCGCTTTGTCCTCACTCTTCACTCACGCGCACCCCAAGAAAAATCAAATTTCTTGAAGCACTTCATCTCATTAAGCACATAGAAAACTCCTTCTTCATAGAAGATATAGAATCAGCAGGATTCAATAAAACCTTCTCGCGAAGATCATCCCACATCTCTTGAAAGTACTTCCTCTGACGGACACAGACAAATTTGTCACCTTCAAGTGTTGATATTGCAGCAAGCCTTGCTTGTGTTGCCTTTTGAGAAGGAGTCCTAGTTGATGACTTGGCCATTGAAGACCCTTGACTTTCCACACTGTCAGAGCCGAAGATATCTCTAATCGCTTGACAAGTAGTAAGTTTGCGTTAAAACCTTAATAAAGAGAATGGTACAACAAAAAACGAAAGAAATAAGAGATAGGGAAACCTTAGCCGTAAGATCCTTAGCATCTTGTTGATTACTTGTGCATCCTTCATCGGGCTTCAAAAGATGAAGGTCCTTCTTTGGCCTCTTCCAATGACGGTCGGCATTCTTGCTATCACTTTCGTCTAAGGAGTTGGGATTGCTCTTCCTTCTACTCACCTCAACAAGCTCGACCGAATGTGTATCATCTAGCTCGGGATGGATCATAATTGTAGGTGTGGCATCTTGATCATTCTCGGCACTTGGGGCATCTACATGAATGTGATCTTTATCCTTCGAAGGTACTTCCTTTTGCGTGCCTCGTCGGGGTCAAAATGCCTTGCACCACCTTCACTGAAATAAGTAACCATCGCTGGCCTTCGCACTCCGGGACCGACTGAAAAGTGAGTCTTGAAGTATTGCGCCAACTAAGCATAAACAAAATGAATGGGGAAAGTCGATCGACTTCTCGAGGGTCTCGCCAGATTCGAAATCTTGTTCAGGCCTCGATAGATGCTTGTCAGAACTAGGACTGCAAGACCTGTTGTGCTTCCCGCTGCCATCATGCTCGCCATCTTAAACGTGTTGGGTCGTATCGAGCTAACATCATCACCTGGAAAGATAAACTTGCAAAGCCAACAGGCGAGGTAGGCGGCTAAATAAGTCTCTTCCCACTACTATCGTTCAATGTTGAGCTTCTTGAACAAGGACTCCTCCATCGAAGTCCACTGCTCGGATTCTTCTAGGTCACTGTGCGGATTGTGTGTTAGCTTGGGACGCGTCGATCTCTTCTTCTCTGAACTTTTGCGCGAGGGAGGTCCACGATACTTTGTAGCTTTCTTGATCGACACTTCGCTTCCATTTTTGTCTCTACAAAGAAGGTGGTATGTGTGAAACAGGTATCTGTAGCTACGAGGAAGGGAGAGGTTTCCATCTCTATCAGTCCCAATAAGCTTCGCTGTTTTTGGTACGACCTCGTCATAAGGGAATCCGGTCATCGGAAGTCCTGACAAAGTATGCAAGTCCCATAGAGAGATTGATAATTCCCTGAAGGATGTAAGCAGAGTGTTCGTCGATGGACACCAAGCCTCACAAAAAGCCTTCATGATTTCAGAGTTGCAATCATATGTGAAAAGAGATGCGTACAAAGGGTCATAAATTTTCGGATCATTGAGCAGACACTTGCATCTACTAAGGACGTCTTCAGTCCATTCTCGATATCTCTTGGTGTAGCAGAATTCGTCGGAAAATTCTATGGCATCTCCCCATTTTGACTTGCCGTCGATAATCTGTCGTCCCAAGGTTGGCAACGGATCCACCTCTTTCGTAGGATAATGATGAGTTGCTTGTAGACTCCACACTTTTGATTTTCCAAATGTGATGCTTTGGGACCATTCACCGATGTAGAGAGAGTTGGTCAGTTTTGGCCAGGCTTCGAGCGACTGCCAATAACGGGTTCGTCTACCACTAAACGGGTTCCTCCTCCCAAAGGATGATGTTTTTCGTCAAGGATCACCAAATGTGCTCTCCAGTCAAGGAAGTTGTGTTTTGAAATACACCATTATAAACTAAGGTGTATTCTTAGCTTGAAGAAATGTGTTTGCATAAAATATATATATATATATATATATATATATATATATATATATCAAGTTAATTTTGTTGATTCCCATTTGCCGTGACCAGGTCCTAAAAATAAAAGCATGTTTTCTACTTATGAAACTCACCAAAAAAAAGAGGGGGGGGGGGGGGGGGGGGAGGGATAATTCATAAGGGAGGGGGTCACCTGTTGGAATTTTTTTTTACGCATGTAAGTATTAAGAAACACATGCATGCAAGACATGAACGAAGGCAAAATACATGCAACAATCCTTAAAACAGCAACATAAAATGTAAGGGCTGATTATGGCAGCAAGAGTTCATGCAAAGGTCTCGGCTCTACATCAGGGGTTTAGATCACATTGGTCCATAAAATTGCAAATTCTATCCTTAAAAAAAATAATAATAACCATACTTGCCAACCCGAAACGAAACGAAAGGGCCTGGAACGGTGTCCTCCGAAAGATGCAGAACTGCTGATGCCCAAGATCGCGATACTCCGGCTAATTTTCCGACGTCAAGCCTGCGAAAGGACAATAGAAGGAAGGGTTAAGATGGCTCATTAGAATTATGGAGAAGTTAGAGATTTGAATTATAAATTGGATGTAGCCATTTACTTTAGAGTAGAGAACGTAAGTGTAGAAAATGAGCAGGATCTGATGCAGTTTGAATGATGGAGAAGGCGAAGTACAACACCTCATTAAATATTGTTGATACTGCTACTAACACTGGAAAACTTATCATGGAAAAGGAAAAATATTATTGTATTTCCTTAATTCAAATTCTTGAGAAGCAGGCAAAATACGCTCCCAAATTAGAGACTGTGTATGAAGAGCATGTTTTTTTTTTTTTTTTTTTTTTTGGGTGCAATATACGTATCCGTAAAGATGATGACAGATGAGATCTTGGAAGGAGTGTCCAATTTTTTTTTTTTTTTATATATATAGCTGAAGGCTGAGGAGCAAAAAATATTTTCCAAATTTAAAGAGCTCGCATGGTGAAGCAGGGAGTAGAATCTGGGTTAAATAAAGATAGATGATATCAAGGATTCTCTTTCTTGATAAAGTTTGTGGTCCCCAAGTTTAATTCAGAGCTAAATTTGGAAGAGATAGGATGTCTCCTGCATAGATTAAAAGAGAGAAAAGGACGTGGGCCCAAGTGAAGAAAAAAAAGGGAGGAAAGAGAAAAGGCTGAAATTGGGTGCTAATAGCAGGTTATGGAAGGCTTCATGCAAGAAAGAGAGAGGTATGATGATATCGTGGGGCCTACTGCAGAATCACTTCCAATTTTTAATAAAAGTGGCTTGTTTGTCTATCATAGGCTCACAACCTACAATCTCAGCCCAATTGATCAAAGAAAAAGGAGAAGTACAATTTGGGCTTTCAAATTGAACTTTTCATTTAATTGTTTAACTCAAGCCCACAAGTCTACATGCAATTCTACAAAACCTAAGTATAGATGTTCAAGTTTATTTCGCGATCCATTCACTTGAAGACCCGGTGTCCGTGAACATATCGTGAGGGGGCATTTGTAGATAAATAAATTTTGCGTCCAATCAAATGGCGACACATGGAAATTAATTAAATATCAATAAAAAAATAATGTTCAAGTCTTGGGAATTTAATTAAATTAATTCCTAAGTATATAATATAATTGATATTTAATCGGGCCAAAATAAATTATCTACCAACATTCTGGTAAGATGACCCAATCAAATCAAGCCAGGCCCTAACAAAATCAGGCATAGCCCAATCAAATCAAGCCAGGCCCAACCAAATCACGCCTAGCCCAACCAAATCAGGCCAAGCCCATCAAATCAATGGTGGCCAATCAAATAGCGCCACATGGCAAATGAAATATGGAAAGAGCTCCTCCTCACACCTATAAAAGGAGGCCTCTCTTCATTCATGAAATACAAGTTGACGGCTGCAAGAAGTTGGAAGAACTCCAAGAAATCTAGAAGACTCAAAGCACTTGAACATTTGAAGACGTTCTTGAAGATTCGAAGATATTCTTCAAGATTCGAAGACGTTCTTCGCCAAACTCATCAAGAAACAGCGTTCGATTTGGAATCAAGCTGTTCGGCCCTCGGATAAACGTTATTCAGGAACAACACAAGCGGCGGAGGAAATCAAGAAGCAGATTTTACTCCAAAACTTCAAATTTGAAGAAAACATTCGAAGAGAACAATCAGAGGATTGAAGACTAGAAATTGTAACCTACACAATTCTTCATTTAATCCAGTTGGAATTAATTTGTGCAAGTATTTTGTGTTTATTAATTTAAAACGCAAAATTTGTTGTTACACTAATATTACTAAAACACTAAGGAGAATCATACATACTATAATTATGAGAGTGCAAGCAAATCAGATCTAACAGTTGAGGTAACGACTAATTTGCATATACATGAAGTTTTGAATGTTATAAAATGCTATGGTGTTCCGAATCATGATCTGATGTTAAAGGTTGGTGTACCGGTGATGCTGCTGAGGAATATTAATCATACTCTTAGATTGTGTGATGGTACAAGGATGATCATCACAAGACTTGGTACACATGTATTTCAAGGGAAAGTTAAGATTGGAACTAATGTAGGTACAAATATAATAATCCCAAGATTATCACTGACTTCATCCCAAGTGATAGCGTCTTTCAAGTTTCAACGTCATCAATTTCCTCTTGCAGTTTCATATGCTATAACCATCAATCAACGTCATCATTTTCCTCTTACAGTTTCATATGTTGTAACCATGGATGAAAAAATCATGAGAAATCGGGGCCGAGACGATAAGGAGGAGTAATGTCTTTTTGTCCCTGTGTGACCGAGATCTCACGATTTATCACGAGCATCTCGTGAGAATTTTGGCTGCCGGACGCGTGTCTTGTCTGGTGTCCTAGTGGCGGCGAGAAATTGCCGATTTCTCGCCAATATATCGCCCAACCAAGTAATAACTTGAGTTATTGTCCAAAAATGAGCTCCAAACTCTAACCACTAGACCAAGTCAACATCTTGTTGTAATATCCACATAGAATCTATATAATTACTTATTCATCTAAAATTAAATAAGCAAGAATTGCCTCCTCATATCATAAAATTATCATAAAATTGAATAAGTAATTGAAAGTTTTGTACAAATTTTCAATTTATTATTATACTTGACAACATATATTTTTTTAAATTTTTTGTTTTGTTTATAATTTTAAGATGAATTTATGTATTAAAGTTGGTTATAATATTTTTAAAATATTTTGTTAAACTTTCAAAATTTTAATATAATATTTCTGTACTAGTAATTAGTAATGTTGTATGGAAAAACGTAAAAAAGTGTTTTATATTGCCACTCATTGTTTATATTATTTTATATTTATGAATTAGTTGTAAATAAATCTATTTCTATCAAATTTAAGATGCGTATATGTATTTGAGTATGTTATAATAATTGTAAAAATATCATGTTAAATTTTTATATTTTTAATATATTTTTTAATATTTTTCAGAAAATTGCACCGATATTTGGATATTAATCGAAATTTCACCGAAATCTCCGTAAATTGAAACACTGGTATCTCCGTAAAAACTGATATTTTCGTCCTTGGTTGTAACCATCAATAACAGTCAAACCAATTTTATGTCATGACTAAATAAATATTATTTTGTCAAGAGTTACAATTCTATGTGGCTTAAAGATCCCCATATGCGATGTGGAAAAATAACATGGTACCTTTAGTCTTTAACTTCTGCCATTAGTTTGCATTTATGTAGTTTATGATAATTAGACGTGTGTCGCTATATCAAACTTTTACTTATTATAGTATAATATTTCGTACAAATCTTTTATACTATCTTATTAATTTCGCATTTTGCTTTCTACTATGATACATATTTACGTTTATATTTTAGTGACAATATAATAAAATAATATCTAGCCCGTGCATGGTACGGATGGATATCTAGTTCTTAATAATCCTAAAAAAAATAATTTAGTTTAATATTACCAATGTTTATACTTATTTATCTTTATTTATCTTTAAAAAGATATTAAAAAACTCTTAACAAATTGAAAAATAATCTACACTTTTTTCTTAGATTTGATCATGTAGCCTTGATTTACCTCATAATTATATAAATAGTTGATTTATTAAAAAAACAAATTAAATAAAAAAAACATATAATTTCGTGTATTTTATTACAAATAAAAGATAAACATTCATGTTATTCACCCTTATAAGTCTTTTCTTGTAAATTTAAAGAAAAAGTCTTTCTTGTATAACGTAATATTATCTTTTGTATAACATTATAGTAAAAATATATTTATATGCTTTTTTTTTTTTTTTTTGCATAATTTTCTACTTTAAAAGTATTTAATATGTTTTTTATTATATATTTTCTAAAATATCATTGAGAAACTCTTTATATCAATGTATATATATTTTTAAATTAGATGTATTCAAAAGTTTATAGAGTTAATATTTGTAATCATGTAATTTTATTTAACAATAAAGAACGTTAGTTATCTTTGATTTGACAAACTTCACATTTCATTTATTATAGTTACGAAAAACTAATACACTTATTGATAACAAAAAAATAAAAATATCAAAGAATCAAAATTTTATGTATTGTATTTCAAAGTGTAAAAATTCATTTAATTTAACTTTGAAGCTTTTATATCTAATAATATAATTTTTTCTTCCATATAATTAATACTTATAATAAAAATATTCTAGTTATAGATAAGAGAATACATACAAATTTGTATAACTCCCTATTTTTACATTATAAAAGATATCTAGAATATTTTTCACTTATATATGTTTCTAGCATATAATTGAAAATTTCTTTAGTTATATTTAAGTTTGAAGGTATTGTTATTTTATAATTCAAAACTTGATAAGGCAGTACTAACTAAATAACTAACTAACTAACTAACTATATATATATATACATACACACACCCAAAAAAATAAACCCCTCAATAAGTATATTCATTTCTCTTGCCCGATCATACATTTTAATTTAAAAAATTAAACAAATAGGTGCTCCAACTTTCAATGCAAAACAAATACAGTCGTTCTTTAATTTTAAATGATGGTGTCAAAATTTAAGCTAAGAACTACTCTAATTTTTTAGATAAGCAAAATTTTCCTATTATAAGATGCTAATCTCTATTAACCAAACCACACAGAAAATTTTAGAGCATTATAAGGCGCAATGGACCAGTCTCGAAATTCTACCAGCTTCTATGTCAGTAGTCACTGTCACCCCCACTCGTTCTTCCCATATGCTCGGATGATTGAGAACATCAACACCTCTTATATATATGTATAAGAAAAAGAAGAAGCGGAGAAAAGAAAATAAAATGAGATAGCTTATATAAAATGGAGGAATGAGGCCAACCTTATACTTGCTGATGCAAGGGCGAGCAGGTCAAAGAAACCCTAGGTTTCAAGAGGGAAATACTTGTTGAAGTTTTTCTTTTTCTTTTTCTTCTTTTTTTTTTTTTTTTTTTTGCCCAAATTTGATATGAATTTGAACTACTACTAAAAATATTGAAATAAAATCATTTAACTATACATAAATAACTATGCATTAAAAACGGAGGTCTATTTCTGAAATTATTAGCTAATAAACTATGGTTTAAAAAACTGTTGAAACACTCGTGGTCTATTACCGCAAAAAATGATCTAGTAGACTACATTTCCAAAACTCGTACAAAAACGCTAATCTATTTGTGCAAAAATGCGTTGATGGACTACGCTTAGTAAAAATCGAGGGCTGTAGTATATTAGCGAGTTTTTGAAAGAATAGACTACACTTTTCGCAAAAACCATAGTTAATACTCGAGAAGACTACACTTTCATAGAAAAACCGAGGTCTATGTAGTGTAGTCTATTTACAAAATTCTAGTAGTGAAAAGGACAAGACTCTTGATGAGGTAACCTCTGAATTAAAGTTGAAATCTCAGTCTCTTAATCGATTTAATACGGGTTCATGTAAATTAAATGAAATCTTATATGTTTAACATCACGATCATTTTGGACTTGGGTACTTTAATTCAAATCAGAGTTCATTCAATGTTCAAAACGAAGAGTACAAAACCCCCCTTTTAACAAAACAAATGCATAGATTTCATCAAATGCCTCTTGATAACACTGTTCCAAATAAGTTGAGTTTCAATACTGAAATGTTGAATCTAACTAAAAGGAAAGGAAGATTAAACATTTCAGATTCAATTCGATAGTTCCCTATGTTGACTATAGAAGTTCGAAGAACTGTGAATATTCTGAAATCTATATTGGATCAAAAAGACTGCGATCAAAAGTTGATTCAGTTGAGAAATTTATTTTTCATTTTTGGGTCACATTAAACCATATTGTTATAGAAGAAAAAGAAAATTGTTTCAAAGTTTTCAAGAAGGTGTTGCAACACTCTACATCATACTGCTCAAAACCCAAAATAGATTCTCCTCCAGAAGAAAAGTCGTGGCAGATGAGTGTTGCGACATGATCTGCACATCGTTGAGTGCTGGTGTGTCTGGCATTTGGTACTTTGATAGTGGTTTTTCATGTCATACGACGGGAGCGAAGTTGTTTCTAAGAAAATATGAGAAAATTGATGGGGAAAAGTCACTTTTAGGGGTGATGCTAAAGGTAAGATTATTGGCAAGGGAACTTTGAATGTTAATGGCCTTCCTAACCTAGGAAATGTCTTTCATGTCAAAGGCCTAATGGCTAATCTAATTATCATTAGTCAACTTCGTGATGATAATCTTCATGTGAAATTTGAGAAGATATGTGTAGTGTGTTTAACCTCGGAAATGATTGTACCATGACAGAATCTCAAGCTTCTAATAGTTGCTACTCGATTGAGGAAGGTGTTGCATGACACAAAGCTCAAATCACGAGATTGATCTTTGGCATAAAAAATGGGACATGTCAATTACAAGCAATTAAAGAAGCTTTCAAATCTGGAAGCAATGAAGGGTCTAACCAAAATATCTAGTAAAATTGAAACAGCGTGTAGTTCTTGTGCAAGAGGTAAACAAACCGAAGGTATGCATAAAGTATTGCAACACTGTGGCACTTCTCACTGTTTTGAACTTGTTTACATGGATTTGATGGACCCCATTGAGGTAGATAGTCTCGGAGGAAAAATGTATGCTTGTGTGTAGATGATTTTTCTCGATTTGCATGAGTATTTTTCTTTAAAAAAATATGACACTTTTGAATGTTTCAAATCACTTTCAAATACAATTCACACCTCTCATGGTATTTGAGGTTAAGAGAATAAGAATTGATATGGAAAGGAGTTTGAAAATAACTTGTTTGTTGGATTTTGTATGAAAAAGGATATTAAACAATAATTTTTTGCTCCAGAAACACCTCAAAAAATGGGGCAGCTGAAAGAAAGAATAGTTCTCTTCGAGAGATGGCTCGTGTCATGCTGTGTGCTAAAAATCTTTCAAAACATTTTTGGGCTGAAGCTTTTAATACTGCATGCCACATTTCATATAAGGTTCTCCAAAGCCCTTGTGAAAAAGTTTGATATAATGAATGCTAAACACATGAAAGCACCCATGAGCTCGAGTTTGAAAAATTGTAAGGATAATGTTGATCAAGGTGTTGATAACGCCTCGTACAGGAGCATGATATGGAATCTTTTGTATCTCATTGCTAGTAGGCCAGACATTTGCTATAGTGATTCAGTATGTGCTAGATATCAATATGACCCTAAATTGTCTCACCTCAATATTGTTAAAAGAATCATTAAATACGAAGAAGGGGCATTAGATTTAGGCATTTGATATTCAAAGGAAATCAACACCAACCTTTTAGGTTTTTGTGACTCGGATTGGGCAGGGTTGATATTAGAAAGAGTACTTCTAGAGGTTGTTTTTATTTAGGCAATAACCTAGTATCATAACATTTTAAAAAATAAAATTGTGTGCCTTTACCTACTGCTGAATCAGAGCATATAGCCTTGGGAAGTTTTTTGTACTCAACTTCTTTGGGTGAAACAAATGTTGGATAACCACAAACTTGATTGTGACATCCTGATTGTGTATTATGTTAACTCAAGTGCTATTGACATAACAAAATTCCAGTCCAACATTCCCGCACAAAGCACATTAACATTAGACACCCCTTTATCCGTGATCTGGTTGAAAAGAACCTCATTAAAACTGAACACATACCCACAGAGAGACAACAAACTGATATATTTACAAAAGGATTAGATTTCGAGAGATTTTCTTTTTTAAAGAAGTCTCTTGGCATGCGTCTTTTATAAAAAAAAGTATTTTACAAGGTGTTCCCACACCTGTATAGTCTTTTATAAAAAAAAGTACTTCTTAAATTTGCTAACAGATTTTGAATTTTGCAGCTTGTGACTTTTGATTGTGAAGGAAGTCATAGCAAAGAGTGACCCCTTTGTAATGGTGATATGGTTTTTCTTTCAAATCCCTTGCCATTTCTTGAGGATTTTTACTTGTCATCATCTCAGTCTGATTTTACTGCTAATTTAGATTTTCTTGATGATTTTTAAAGCAAGAGAACATGTAAGTCTCTTACACCTGGTGACACCTTATTTTTTCAGATTTAGAAATCTGGCAAATTACTACAAGGTGTTGGATCACTTGGGAAAACACCATATTTTTATTTTATACTTTACAAATACTGGGTTCACTTTACTATCACATTTTCATTTATTTGTACAAACTGATCTGGTTCAAAATCTTGTATTTCTTTAATAAATAAAAAAACGTAGTTTCTTCTTTTTCGTGTCTGTTTATATTTTGTTTAAAAATCATTTTGTAAGTATTCAATTAGTAAGTCTCTCCATACATAACTTCCCATATTTTCCACCCTTATCCCTATTTCTTAGGATTTTTTGGCCCATTTTTAAGGGAAATGAGCTGTTATCTCAATTCAATTTTTGTGTGAAATAACTGAATTGCTTCTTGTTTCCCTATATATATATATATATATATATATATATATATATATATATATATATATATATATATATATATATATATATTTCATTTCTTATATTTAATTTTTCTATTCATTATTTTATTTTAAAGAAAATGACTGAATCTGATGAAGAAATTGCTAATATTTTTTTCCATATGCAAGATTCTATTGATGAAGCCACTAACCCAAAACTCTCATTTTTCTCTTTCTCCTAAAAAACCCACGCTTCTTTGTCTCCTGCAGAAAATTCTTGAACATCGTCTCAAAATCTTTACGACACCAGAATTGATTATGCTCAAGCCAATACTATTGGTGGTGCATAAGGTGATTTAGCACCTTCCACAGAGGGCCCAAAATCTACCACTTCTGCGATTGTCGCATCTGAAACTTCCATGGCCATAAAAGAGTTTGTCCCCTCTAATACGTATCTTAACATGCAATTACTAGGTGATCTTGGCAACCAATTGATGTAGAAGACTTGCCCGATTTTTCGCCCATCAAGCCCAATCTGGCATTAGTAGGGTTTCAAAGCATCAAAGAGGGTATTCTCCCACTCTTGGAGAACATAGGCCTCCTGCTACTAAAAAGGGTCCAAAGAAGCCCAAGCCTTCTCCCAAATACATGTTTGCTTCTTCCTTAGCCGACGACTGTGACTTTGATGTGTTAATAAATCCTCTAGTTGCTAGTAAAGTGTGTGACAAAATGCCAAAGAGAAAGACTGATGATTTAGGGCAATCCTCCAAGACTGTTGCCGAAGGTGTTGGAGTACCCCCTACTCAGGCGGTTCCAACACCTTCAACCCCAGAAGAGGACCAAGTTCCTGGTTATAGAAATGATCAAACCCTTTTCTAAATTTCTCCAAGCTTTGAAGAAGAAGCCACGGGCCCAAGGGGAGTCAATTACAGAGCCTAACGATGTTGATGATGAAACTTTGGTATTTTGCCAAAAATATTGATGAAGACCAAGATTTTGATGATATTGAAAAGGACCCTCAAGAGGAGCCAGATAATTCGAGTAACCCTGATGAATTATATCTGATGCACAGAATGATAGTGATGATGAAGAAAGAACAAAAATCTGACTCTCCTACAAAATCGACAGAAGGTGATTCTGAACATATTGAAGCACTTGAGGTAAAACGAGCTTATTCAAATACGTAATATACCTTTGAAGATTTTGGTAGGTAGGATTTTTTCCAGAATAGAAAAACCATTTCTGAGAGATAGATGCTTGTGAATCATTTTGAGAAATACAGCCTAGTATCCTTCTTTAAGCGAATAAACCTAGGAAAAACTCTTGATCTACCATGTGGATATGTGGAAGAACGCATTCGGGAATTTTATTGCAATCTTAACAAGTCCATGAAAAATTCCAATAGCCCTAAGTATGGTCAAGTCTTTCTTTGCAAGAAAATCTTCAGTTTCACCCCACAATTGATAAATAAAATTTGAGAATTTCCTCATGTTGAAGATGAAGTGATCTATGTGTCTCTGAATTCTGTAATCACTCATTTAACTGGTGGAAATAGGACTGTTTGGCCTAGGAATACAAACACTCATGCTTCTGGTTTAACTTCTAAATATGTCATGCTTCACAATGCTATAATTGGCTTCCATCTTCCAACCATAAAATAATCACACATGACCAAATGATTTCACTATATAAAATTGGGAATGAGATCAAACTCAACCTTGAGAAACTTATTTTTGAAACTATACAACCCTATGCCGAATGTAACACAGATTATGGTGGTCCACCCTTTCACTGCCTCATTTCCACTATGTTGAAAAGGCAAAACCAAAACCTGGCTATTCCATCTACTTCCTATTTTGTTCAGGACTCCAAACTCATCAAGGTTGACCACAAATTGTTGGAACCTCCGCATCTTTATGATATCGTGGAGATTCCGGATAACTCGGAGGCAGTCCCTGCAAGTGCTACAGAAGGTGTTCCAACACCTCCTAATTCTGTTTTTGTCCCAATCCCATTGGATATGCACATGATTCAAATGGCCAACTCTGGTCGATGAAGTGGCGAAATTGATTTAGCCTACTGGACCCAAGTTGTATAGTATCTTAAAAGTAGTCTACAGGTTGGGAAAACTAGTTGTAAGTTGAAGTTAAAACAATTTATCTTTAATATTCTTGATTATGCACATATGGATACAATATTGTTAGCATGTTTGATACAATGTTGCTGGTATGTTTGATGGATTGAGATACTATCGGGATTTAGGGGGATTGAGTGTGGCTGTTTGTGATCCATCAGCGCTCTCCTATGTTTGTTTTTCGTTTGTGTTAGAATAGATAAATACTATGGGATTTAGGGGAGTGAGTGTGGTTGTTTGTGATGCACCTTCACTTAGGTTGTTTGTGTCCTTAAGGTGAAAAATGGGGAGATTGTTAAAACCATTATTTTACAAGGTGTTACAACACCTTGTGAAGCATCTATCTTCGTTTGTTTTCACCTTACTGGATTTTTATATATTTATATATATGTCTGTGTGTATGTATTTATAATTTATTTTTATTATTTATTATGTTAACGATAGCAGTTAATATTGGATAAAGATTTGTTCACAAATCCTTAACTATCCCTATCTTTAATGAATTCAACTAACCAACTTCCATTGGAAGATTTTTTTTTTTTCTTTCGATCTCTCTCACTTTCTATCTCATGTAACCGCCAACCATCAACTATGAAAGGAGGGGGAATAATCTTGAAGATGTAATGAAAAATAGAAGATAAAATCATGAATGTACACAAGTGAATGTTGAATGACTTGATCACAACGTTGATGCTTTTCTTTCACACAAACTCACTTGTTCCATGTTAGATTATGGAGAATTCTAAACCTTAAGATTCTCCTTTTTAGTTATGTGTTAGGTTAATTGAGAGAAAACTTAATTGAATGATTGTCTTTGCTATTCAATTCAATATCGAGAGTTTACATACAAAACTTTGTAAACCACTGCGCTTATAAGAAAGATAGCTATGATTTTATTTGGTCTGAGTTTTTATCTAATTCTCACACTGATTTATTTAAAAGTTTTATATTAATTTTTGAATTAACTTTGTTGTTCTAAAAGTTATTGTCAAACGTGTTGCAACACTTTGTGCAACACCATCCAAATTCACGCACAAATTCTACAACAGAAATTGAGAAAATGTCACGAAACGAATTGCAATGTGATCATAATTTAGGGTTCAAATAACAACCAAGAACTGAAATTATGAACTTAGCCGCACATCGCGGGGGTAAGTATCTATGTTCAAAATCGTAAAAATCATACATTTATTGTAATACTGAAAAATAAATGAAATTGAGAACTCGTCAAGCAAAGTGACGCACTGGCGTTGATTCTCTCCCCGATTGTGTGTACGTCATTTTCTTTCCAATAGGGGGTCATATAAATATGTGTGTGTGAGTGTGTCTGTCCCCATCTAATTAATTCCTCAATTTTGAATATGAGCCATTTGACTTCATGGGGTAAGTGATGTCAATAAGTAGATGGGATGACTCCAGTGACGGGCTCGACATTACGTTACCTAGTGTTGGGCCCAAATTAATGCTTGCACGTTCCCCTTGATCCAAAAATACTCCAAATTCATTGAAATAAAGAAGAAAAGAGCAATCAAACTAAATCAGACAAAAACAAGATAGGCAGAAAAGTACATAGTGCAATAACTAAAAAGTTCATAAAATTACAATCTTGACAACTAAATGAATGCACATTTTTTAACCTATCAGTTGTGATACCCGAATCTTTGATACGCAATAAAATACAGTCTTTGCATTTTAAAATATTTTTACCAATTTTATTATAGTTTAAATTGCAAAATTATTTGACTTATGATTTTATTTTTAGAAAATAAATGTGACCCCCGATGTACCAGGTCGACTGCACTCCTAGCACCTAAAAGGTAAGAATTAAAAGTTTATAATATAAAAGGTTAAAATTAACATCGAGCTTAAAAAGTAAATAAAATTAACTAAACTAGAAACATGAATAACATAATAATATTATAATAAAATAATAGAAAAAAAATTAGAAAAGCAAACTATGTAAATCCTAAAGTTTACTATATTTAGAAAGATAAAAAGCATGCATGGATATCTATATATATTAAGATGTAAGTCATGCCATATTTGCATTGTTATGGGATTCAACACATAATTTCACAACCTGTTTCGTAAACTTACGCCCCACATCGAAACTTTTTTCTAATTTTTTTTACAAATTCACCTATAAAAAGAAGTGAAATAAATTCTTTTGAAAAATATAAGAAAATAAGTAAAATAATATATTATATATTGGATTTCCTTTAATTAGGAGATCTTTATCAGTTTATTTTCGACAACGCTCAGGCCGGTGTTTTGGGAAGTTGTCGTATAGTGTTAAAATCTTTTGAGGTATGTCTTCTTTAATAATTTTTTTTTCTAATTGTTTTTATATTTTATATAGATTTAGGAATTTAATTATTTTCTTGATTCAAGTAGATTAATAAGTTTAGTTATTTCTTTTAGGTTGTGTTAAGTAGTTGTTATTTAAGATACATGTTCGTTAATTTTAAATATTTATTAATATTGTTAATAATTTAAAATTAATAGTTAATTAGGCCTTTTAATTTAGGACTATAATCTATAATAACTTGATTTATGTATTAGAGATTGTAAAAAATAGACATAATTCAAGGATAGTGTACCACACTTAATTATTTTTAAAATACTAAGCCCGATAACTAATAAAAATTTATGAAAGAACATGCGCTAGGTGTAGTGCCGATCGAGTCAGGGACATGCGACTTTCCTCTCCTATTTTAAAGCAAGCATAAAAGGTGGGTAACTGGGCTATTTGTAAATACGTTATACCATTGAACTTGTACTTTGATATTTATGTTCGCCTTCGGGCTTATTAATATAATACCTCTTAAGTCATAAGATTGGCTTTTGATAAAGGTTCTTAAGTCGTAAGATTAGCTTTTGAGTAGAGCTTGGGAGTCATAAGATTGGCCCCTAAGTCTAGCAATATGGCTTTTGAGTCGTAAGATGGGCTCCTGAGTCAAGGATGTATTTATTATTGTGCACCTTCATTTAGTATAACTGCTTATAAAGTTCCCATTGAGTTTATACTCATGCCCTTAATTACAAATCTTCTGGTTAGCTGCGTAGGGTGGCGGGGCTGTTGCGGCAACGGTCACCGGGTTCCTTTTTCTACCCGCAACTTTAAGATGTTTTTGCCTCTTCTATGTATATAAATAAGTTTACGTGTCACAAAATTTGGGTGTTTACTTTTACTTAGAAACTTTGGAACCACTAGTGTAAATATGTTTTAGCAGTGTTTTATTGTCAATAAAATATCTGCTTTTGTCCGATAAATATTTTATGTCATGCTTTCGCACTTTATCTTATTTATTACTTAATTAAAAGAAAAGAAAAATTTAGTAGCACTTCAATCCCGAATTAGCACGATTGGGGCGCTACATCAGTAGGGCCACAAATTGATATCTGCAAGTTTATTCTTGTCATTATTATATATAAATTGCAAAAAGATTCACGAACTTTGGGTCGATTTTTACTTACAACATAAATTTTAAAATAGAACAAAAAATTCATTAACTTTAAATTAATTTTTTTTTAATGGCAACTTCGGCTATATTTTTTATATCTAACTACGTCGTCGCCTCCATTATTAGATTCATCTAAACGATACCTTTCTATATCTATAACATATATTACAATATCCTTCCATCATCACCGTAATTTCAGCCATCGGTTCACTACAATTTTAATAATACATAATAAAATAGGTAGTGAATCCTCGACGATCTCATTAAAGCTAATCTAATGATGATGGTTGTGACACAATTAGATGTCAAAAAATGTGATCGATATTATAATTAAGAAAAACTAAAAGTTGGTAATTTTCTTGTTACCTTTTAAAATTTATAATGTAATTAAACCCTAAACCCACAGTTGGTGAATTATTTTGTAATCAACCCATGTATATACAACAAGCTACGAAATTAAGTTCAGTTTCAAAGTGGAGTAAATAATAATTCTCTCTCTAAACATCTATCATCAACCCTAATCTAGCAGTCGTCTTCCTCCACCGTCTTCCTAATGGAAGATTGGGGAAGGTCACCTTCGAGTTTCATTTTATTTTTCTTTTCATCTCTCTTCATGGAAGTTTTCATCTTTCCTCAATAAATGGGAGTTGTAGTAGCCGCCGAAAAAATGAGAGATCCGTAATTCGTCCATTGGGTCCGTTATGAAGATTTGGACATCATTAGATTTTCAACATTGATTTACTAATTTCTTGGGTCTTTCACCAAAAGATCAGTGCCAAATTCGATATCGAGATCAAGTATTTTGATGTGCGGTTTGTCCAGTGCAATAGAAATTTGTTTGATTTACTAGATTTAGATCTCTATATGTTTAGATCTAGTAGTTTCTCGCTTCAATTATATCATATCGATTTATGTTGTTTTGGCTTGGTTGTTTCTTCTTGTCAACAAGTGCTGGTTGAATCAACAATTTAATGATATTTTATTTTCTGAAAAAAAAAAAGCTACGAAATTGAACAAGACTAATGTGTACAAAAGTGTGCAAAAGATTTGATTTGGGATTTAATTGCAAAATAATCAGGAACTTTTACAAAATTACAATTTTAAGATACTTTTCATATTCAACAAAATAAATCATGAACTTGACATAATTTTACAATTTTAGTCATGGTAAATCTTCTAGCGAAATATTTGCAAACATTCCAACCAAATTTTACAGTTTACATCATACATTGTCCCCAAATTGGTAATATAAAAGTAAGGAATCAAATTAAGAAAAAAAAAAATGACATCATTTTATCTCTTTTAAATTATCATCCTATAAAATTTCGAATATGATGTTCAATTTAGATCCAACGAGCATTTGGAACTTTAAATAGGTGGAATATTAAATGTGATCTCTATCTTGTGATTTGCAAATTCGTTGATCGAGAAGAGATTTAGGGACGTCATTTTCATAGTTCAAAAACTCATTCATTGACTGTATTTTAAATGTTTGGGGATAATTTGAGATCCAACGTGTAAAAATTGATTGGACAAACTGATAAATTTTAAAAAATCAAAGAAAATAATGACTGTTCAATGTTAAGTTTATAATTTAATTTACTACTAGTAATACTCCGTTCGATGCACGGTTCGTCAATGTAATATAAATATATAATAGAAATTGATATTATGATATAGTATAACATAATTAAATAGTAAATCAATAAATATTACTCCTTCCGTCCCGTCTTATTTTGCACAGTTGATCGGGCACGGATGTTAAGAAAAAACAGATTTTATTTTTTCTTTGACTTTTTTAAAGGTGGAGATTGAGGCTTGAGATTTTGAGGGTGGAGATTGTGGGAATTAATTTCTATTTTAGGGGTGTGCAAAATAAGTTAGGATGACCAAAAGCGAAAAGTGTGCAAAATAAGTTGGGACGGAGAAAGTAAAAGATTCTTGAAAAGTTATCTACCAGCTTCTCTTCTTTTTTAATAGTTTTAGGAGATTTAGAATATTAAATGGGAGATAAGTATTTAAAATATGAAATTGGAATTGAGTAATTATATATACTATGCTAACAACTATTCAACTTTCTTATATGTAAAACAACCAAATACAGAGTATATACCGATCTTTAAGTTTTGCACATTAAATATTATTTAGTCCAATATCAATATATAATTAAGACCTTATGTGTGCAATAACTACAAAATGGTTAGTTACACTATGGGGACATTGAAGATTTTGATGATACTTTTAATATTTAATTTTTAATTATTATAAAATAAAATATTTTATTAATTTTTTCTTAGGTCAGGATAAAAATATTACTATTATTATATCTAATAAAATTAAGACTTCTACTACAAATATTATTTTTATTGTTTAATTTAACCTATATGACGGTAAAACTAATTTCACCATAATTTCCAAAAAAAAAAAAAATATATCATGTGTGCATCGTTTGAGATATCTCTCTTAAAATTAAAAAAATATTTATTCATTTATTTATATAAACTACAATCTAATACAAATTTCATTGCAAAAATAAAAAACATAAAATAAATTTATTTACAAATAATGACAATAACTATTCAAATTAAATAATTCAACCAAAGAAAAAATTAAGTCAATATTTCTAATTTAATACTTTATTTCAATATATATGCAATATAAACACGGATAAGGAATGTCAGAATTATTTGTGTTTGAAAAAACTGGATTTATTTTTTAAAATAATTAACAGAAAAAAAAAACACCGATTTTGCATAGAAGGTTACCAATTTTTTTTAATATAAATAGAATTTTCAAAATTATTTTTATATTTGAAAACTAAAAATTAACAAAATTTTACTATTTATAGAATTTTTTTTATATTAGTACTAGTTTTCCTCCCGTGCGATGCACGGGGTAGAATATTTTTTATTAAAATATAAAGCTAAATATGTATAATACTGAAAATCAAAATAAGTAATAAATAAAATATACTCCCTCCGTTTAAAAAAGAATGTCATTTTAGACACTTTGATAAATTTCACAATAAGTGTCACTTTACCAAAAAAACTATAATTCTTTCAATATTATCTCAAACAACCTACTTAATTTAGTTGATTATTTCCTAATTTCACAAAACATACCAATTAAATATCAATCCTTAATTTCTCCAAAAATAGCTAAAATGAAATTCTTTTTGAAACGGAGGGAGTATTATAAATGACTTGTATTGAATGTTGTACTATAATAGGTAAAAATCTAATATAAAATACATAGCATAATATTGGTCCATGCGATAATTGTATATTTGTAATATTTGAATAATATACTAATACACTACATATTCGTATAAAGTGAAGTACTGTTAGAGGTTACATATATTATATTTAGTATTTAGGGCCCGTTTGGTTGGGGTTTAGAGGTAGGGAATGAGAACGAATAAGGACTCATTCCCATTTATGATGCTTGGGACATAATGAATAAGTTAATTAATAATTCATTTTTTTAACAATTTCTCCCATATTATTTCATAGTATGATTGACCCCTCATTCATACCCACTACCATTGTCATTGATGATTTTTAACCAAGCATACCCTTAGTAATATTAGCATGAGATCTCGCAATGAAATTAGTATATTTGTAGTTAACATAATTTTTCTTTAAGAAAGACACTAATTCAATCAACAAATCATTTTAACTATTATATCTAACCTTCTATTGTAAATTGTAGCTCTAACAACTCGGATCATTTTAAAGAAAAGTTATTTTTTGCGATTTTGTTGATTTTTCAAAGGTGGATTGAAAGTGGAGATTGAGGGTGGATGTTCGCCTATTTTGTAACCTAACGATCCGCAATTGTACGGGTGCAAGTGTATATAACGGCAAGCAAGGTCGATCCCACAAGGACTGACTTAATGACTAGTTTGATACTCTAATATCCTAAAACACTCCTAACTAGGCTCTCAATTGGATTGATTTTAGTATTAAACTAATTTTACTAAACTATTACTTAACACTTAAATCCAAGAATAAGAAAACAATTTATCAAATACTCAAAATTGGAAGACAAATTCTAGAGAATTGATTTCAGAATTAACTAAGTATGACAATCTAATTATTCTAAACTAGCAATGATTATTATCGTTATTAGACGGCACTTATATATATTAACTCTCCTTTCGAAGCAATTAACTTGTAGATTCATTATCCCTAGCCACCCTTTCAAGTCGACTAGACCTAACAAACTCCCAATCGATCTTAGACCAATGCCTACGCACTTATCTCACCTCCTTTCAGAGCGCTCAATAAATACGCTATATATTGTCTTTCCATTGACAAATTCCTCCTTTCAAAGCGAACTTATGAATTATGTAAAAGTAGTTAAGTGATCAATTTAACTATTCATGAAACTAAATCACAACACATAGATGACGAATAACAATCATTAACTAGAATAGAAAACTTCAATTAATCAAACATCGTTAAAACTACTTTCAAAACCCTAGAATAATAAAGAACTACTCACTCATGTTCATATTCATAACACAAATATGTTCATAGACAAACATGATTTGAAATAGAAAAATGAGACAATGAATAAGCACCCTAATCGTCGTCTTGATCTTGATCCTTTGATGTTGCTTTCCTCTTCAATCTGCCTTCTAATGATCTCTAACCCCTATTTTCGAGTTTGGGAACCTCCGTATATAGTTAAGGCTAAATTGGGCCCAAGATGGGCTCAAAATCATAAAACGCGCACATTCAGTTATGGACTCGGGAAGCTGCCTCGACCGAGTTGGGTCAACTCGACCGAGGCAGAATCCCCCTCGACCGAGTTGGAGTCTCTGACCAACTTCACGTTTTGCTCTTCATTTCTCACTCGACCGAGTTGCTAAACAACTCGCCCGAGTCAGATTTTCTGATCATGCTTCAACTCCTCTTTGCTATTTCCGATTTTTCTTGCTCGCTTTTCATCCGAACCTTGCCCAAACGGACTTTTTGGCCTTTTTATACCTGAATAACACTAAAACAAGTAGAAACACGTCATCTAGCTCAAAAGATGGATTTTAATCCCTTTTCGCCCAAATACACATGCATATGTCACAAATTACTACCTTTAATTGACCTAATATACATGTAAAACTAACATGTATCAAAACCCCCAAACTTAACCATTGTTCGTCCCGAACAATAAACACAAAGCATAACATCACAATGACCACAAAATTTTAGGGCAATTAAATGATACTTCTAGTCTCAGAAATCTTTTTTTTTTTTCCTTTCAAAACTAACAACATAACATTTGAGCATTAATGACATGGCAAGTTTCAACTACTTTCGAGACATTAAACTTAAAACAACAATCCTCATCGGATAAGTGTATCGCTCATCTCTCAAGTGTATGATATGGAAAGTATTTGCGCTCACATTGAATCACATGCATCGTCCACCATATGCTTGCCTATTGTCTAAATTAGACCTCATACTTGACATGTGTGACAAAGAATCAATAGGTCTTTACTTTTGGTTGTAATGTTGGCTTAAGGTTAGGTGGGATACATTTAGATATAAGTGACTATGCATTGGACTAATCAAGCTATTCCTAACCCGAATACCCCTCAACGTTGTTCACTCAATATCAATCTTCAATTCTCAGAAAAACCAATTAATATGGCTTCTCCACCTTACCAAAGCATTTATACATCAACCAAGATTATTTATGCCCACTTTCACTCAGGTACCACTTTGGGACTACCCGATCGAGTACCACATATGGGACTACTCGTTCTTCTTTCAACTCAAGCACACTTAGGCATATGTATATTCTCTTTTCCGAGTTTTTTTTCTTTTTAATAGGAGGGGATTTTTTCTCTTCTTTTTCTTTTGCCTGCCCGAATCTCTTTACCACATCATCCCAAACATCTACTCCACCTTGATACTCTTACCCCTCTACCTTCCAAACCACCTCCCTCTTACTCAATTAGCCCAATTACTCGGGCCAAAGCTAAAAGAAAGGTATAAGCTTGTAATGTATGGCTTTGAAAAACAAGGCTTTAAAGCTCAAAATGGCTGACTATGGATTTTTCAAATTTTTTTTTTTTTTTTTTTTTGGGTACAAAAGATTATTTTTAAAGGCTCAAAAATAGGGCTTTTAGCAAAAGAATGCCTAATATCATTTTCTATGCCACAACATGTACTCGACACATTCCTATAAAGACGCAAGGCAAGTTCTAGAGACTAAATACTATGTGATCAATCACTTCACACCGAAAGAATGATAAAATTACTCTATAGATAAGAGTACATATAAAGCTCAAAACCTCACAGGTTAATTTGTGATTATTGTTCAAGTCTAAGCTCAATTTTGTCTCCAACTGCCTATCATGCTCTGTTATGTGTCCTACCCTCATTTACTTCCAAAAATAAATTTCATCCTTGACAAATTATCATCTAATACCCTTTTTATGATTATCAAGAACCAAGTTGACGACTTCTAAACAACGAAATTTAAAATTAACCTAAAATCACAATTAAAATGCAAAACATAAAATAACACTAACTAATACGACGGATCAATCAAATCAGCTATTTGGGCACACAGATCCGACACTACTCAATACTCAAAAGGGCTCACAGACCCTTTACCAACTAACCCAAGCAAGATATAAAATACGAAACACAACCAAGAACAATCATGACCTCAATAACACCGAATGAAATAACAACGGAAAAACAATAAAAGCGGCCAAGACGTAACACTATCCACCCCCTCCCCCAAACTTGGTTGAAACCAAGTTTGTGGTAAAAAGAGTGATACGTCTAGATGCCTACTCACAGTGCTACTGAGGCGGAGGTAGTGGGCGTGGGTTAAAACCCCATGGCTGCCAGAACTGAGCCATTGCAACCAACTGCTGCTGTTGATAAGCTTGTCTCTGCTCATGTCGGATCCACCTCTCATCTTGTTGTAATCTCCAAGTGGTCTCCGTATTCCAGATTTTTTCTGAAAACGGGTTTGTTTTGGCCTGAACTATGCCTCGATCGAGTTAACACTACCTCGGTCGAGTTTGGCTATGACTCGGTCGAGTTGCAGTGGCCTCGGTCGAGTCCAACTTGCTGGAATGGCTCGGTTTTTTTTTTCGTCAAATTTGCCTCGGGCGAGTTACTCACACCTCGGCCGTGTTCTGGTCCACAACTCGGTCGAGTTTTGGTGGCCTCGGCCGAGTCAAACTTGCTGGAATTTCTCCATTTTTTCCTTCAAAATCGCCTCGGGCAAGTGTGATTTTGCCCCGAGCGAGTTGAACTCGCTGAATCTCCCTTGTTTTAGCCTTTTTCTCCATTTTTTACTCCTTTTTCTCGCATCTTTTCACTTCTTTCCTTGCTTTTTCGATAACGTCGTATATGCACATGGTAGCGTCGTTTCTTGCTACCAAATTAAATGTGTATAAAGAATAGACTTAACCTTATCCTACTACTCTAACTAGTAGAGTGGCAAGCAAGGGTCGATCCCACGAGGAACGGTCGAACAATTTTGCTTCATTGTATTAAGCTATTATGATCAAGAAACATAAAGTAAATAAGCTAGAAAACAGTAAAGAAGTGGGGGGTATTTTAATGAAATAACAACTAATACCTAAATAAACAAAGACAAATAAAGAGATTTTTATAGGTTTTTGGTTTTTTAAATAACAAAACGATTCACCCTTGATCATGTTTCACCGAGGTCTTGGACGATTTATGCAACTACTGTTAATGCCCTATTCAATTGTGATTCTAGCCCTTATCTCAAGGCTATTAACAAGCTCTAATAGCCTTGTTATCCCTTAATCTTAGTTAATCAAAACAAGCTCTTCGACTAACCCTATTCAGTTTAACCGAATCCTCGAACAAGCTCTCTTAGATTCAATCACCAAATGCATTAAACACTAGGACAACGAGATAAATTCAACATAAAACTCGCAAGCTCGGTTTTAGTGGTTGAACTTTGTGTTATCACCAATAAATAAATCTATTGTTTGCTACACGGGAATCGGAAATCCTACAATTACGGATAGTAATTTCCTATTCTAGCAACACATTCACAAATCTCTTAAAGGGTGATCAATCCAATAATTAATTCATAAATGTTACTCAATAACAGCAAATAACACAAAACACTTGAATACACAATATTTTCGGTAACATTAACCGTAATAATCACATAAATGTCTTGAACTCAAGGTTCCACAATAATCAAGGGTGAACAAAAGGGTGATAGCCACCCATTTTACCTAATACAAAGATAAAATAACAGAAAATTAAAGAAAACATGAAAATAGGATAGAAAGAACCAAAGGTTAGGGTTGAAGATCAAGATCTTCAATCCCCTTCCATTCCTTTGCTTCCAATGGAGAAAAGTGGCTGATTATGTGTGGGGGATGGGTTCTAGGTTATTCTGGTTAGGTTAAATTCGAATGGGATTATATATATATAAAGGGAGAAAGTGCTAGACAAAAATAGGCAAAATCGCATTCAGGATTTTAAAACAGGGTAGTGAATCTCGGCCGAGACGGGAGTGTGTCTCGGCCGAGACGTGAAAAAGGGTTTTCAAGAATTTTGGGTCGAAGGTCAATCTCGGCCGAGATTGGGTTGCATCTCGGCCTAGACGTGAAAAAGGGGAAACTAGGGCTTTTTAGGTTTTGACTCATCTCGGCCGAGATTAGATTGCATCTCGGCCGAGACTTTCATCTTTGACATTCTTCAGGAATTCCCTGGAGCCTCATCTCGGCCGAGATGAGATTGAATCTCGGCCGAGATATTCGGTCTTGCAAAACTTCAGAAAACCCCTGGAGGCTCATCTCGGCCGAGATTAACATCCTGTCTCGGCCGAGATCTTCAGTTGGCCCTTCCTTTCTTGCCTCGATCGATCCCTCGACTCCGCGGTCCTTTAATCTTCGATTTCGACCCTTTTTACACCTGTCTTAATACAAAAATAGCTCAAACGCATTATTTTTCCCATTAGAATATAAAAGCACTAAGTATACATAATTATGCATGTTATTGACACTAAAATGACACTAAAAGTGCCCTAAAGTGTGTGCACGGAACACGTGTACCAAATCTCCCCAAACTTAAAACTTGTTCGTCCCGAACAATAAAGAGAAAGACAAAAGAACACGTGTTTAGGGCAAAGTTTAGTGGCATTTGATTTCAGAATTTTCATGAAAAAGAGTAAGAGATCATGATAAAACTGAGCATGTGTGATAGACTAGATCCACTACTCTCGAGACAAAACACTCTAAACTTAAGATCCTCACATGGTGAGTGTAACTCTCGACTCTCAAGTGTATCAAAAGGGAAGTGTATACGCTCACATTGAAATGCATAAAATGCCTACCATAAGCTTGCCAATCATCTAAACTTCGATGTGTACCCGACATGTGTGACAAAGAATCAAAAAGGTCTTTAACGGGTTGTAATGTTGGTTTGGGGTAAGGTGGGATAATTTTGGGTAGAAGTGACTATAAAATGGACTAAATGAGTTAGCTAATCTCATCCACCCCTCAAACAACAATCACTCCACCTCACTCTTTACTTCCTTAGTAAACCAATCCCAAAAATTGATTTCTTAACCTTACCACAAAGTCTACCACCTAAATGCTTTCTCAATTCTCCCTTGAAGTGTATTTTCTTTTGAATTTTTACAACTTTGAGAACATCTATCGTAAGGCATTTATATTACTAGCCTCTCCAAATCAAAAGCAACAATTGAGTATATACAACTATTTTTTTTTCTTTTTTTTTTTTTAAACAAATAATGGAGAGGACTAGTATTTTCGATTCTTTTCCTAGTGTTTCATCTATTTTCACCTTTCAAAATTCCCCATAGATTACCCCTTTCAATCCCAAATTACCCGACTACCTTCCAACCACTTCCCTCATACTCAAATAGTCCAATTAGGTTCAAAGGCTAATCGAAAGGGTTTCGGTTTGTAGAGTTGGGTTGTCAAACAAGAGGCTAAAAGCTCAAGGGGCTCAACTAGAGACAATATCAAATTAGGTAAAAAGGACGTGTTTTCAAGCTTGAAAGTAGGCTCAAGTCAAGGATTGCCTAAGATCATTTTCAATGTCACACAATGCACCGACTCATGCAAAATAGAGAATCAAGGCAAGTTCTAGAGACAACTAAATGCACTCAATGAATTTCACACCGAAAGAAAGTTTACATTACTCCAAAGATGGGAGTATTTTCTAAAGCTCAAAAACTCACTTGGTTGCAATTTTTTTTTTTTATCGAAAGTATTGAGTGTATGTTCGATTTTGTTTCAAAAAGTCTATCATGCTCTACCATGTGCTTCTTTCAAAGATATTTGTCAAAAAGTTTCATCATTAATCAATGCCACATTTCTTATCCTAAACTTCATCCAGTTGCTTTCTCGAGCTGCCAATTTGTACGAATCCCACCCCCTCCCCAAACTTAGTTGCAAACTTAGTTTGTGGAAAAAGAGGAGTACAATTTGGTGGCTCGCCGAACTTAACCATTTTATTACACGTTTATTCAAAAACATTAACTAAATGTACTTTATTAAGAATCCTACTCCTATAACAATAAGGGGAAAATGTGTGCGTACTTATCAACACAAACAAACAATTTGACTTTAAGGCACCCACTGATTATCAAGGTTCTAAAAGTCGCTAGGCGCTAGTTAGGCGGTGGACTGGGGCCTAGCGACTAATTGGAGTCTGGGCGGAACTAATCGGGACATAGACGTAGTTAGATGGGGAGGAATCGGAAAATAAACGTAGGCGGTCAATGAGAGCCTAGCGCCTAGACGGGGATTAATCGGAGCTAATCGGGGATTTTTAGAACAGAGCTGATTATTCAAAAATCCAAAATATCCAAATGCATATGTAATAATATTACCAACCAAGGCTAATAAAAAAATGACAATGGCTAAAATGGACACATATCACAAAGGCATTCAATATACAAATCAGATTGGCACACAGGCCATCACATGAAATCCAACAAACAAGTCATGTCAAATGGCTCACAGGCCAACAGTAAAGATAATGAAAGAAGAAAAACGAGGGGTAGGGGGGTTTCGAGCAGCCGAAATGGTCTTATCTTTTTGTTTTTCCCCCAAACTTAGTTTTTTCATCTAAGTTTGGGACAAAAAGGTAAGACTTCTCGGTCGCTCTACTCACAGCGAGCGGGAAGGTCGGGGGCTCGAGCCGATGAAACATCCTTTTATTGACTTGAAGAGGTCGAGAATCTTGGTCTGATTTTCTTGGATAGTTTCCTTGATTCCTCTCAGCTCAGCTCCAATAGATGCTCGCAGCTCCACCAATTCAGCTCTGACGCCTTTGATCTCGTCCCCCATGGCCGCCATTAAGCCCTCTTGCCGTTCCTGGAACTCAGATTGAGTTAGAATGGCAGTAGATGGTCTTTTCCTTGACGGCTGCTCTGGTTGGCTACTTCCTTCCCCTTCAACCCCCACGCTCCGAACCCGTGCCACCGGACGTGGCTTTTTAGCACGCTTGAATTTGGTCAGTTCTTCCCGGTTTGGCTCCAAGGAGGCATTGAGGTGTGCCTCGGAGCTCAGTTCCAAATTCAGCTTACTTTCCAAGTTGGTGATGTAAGTCAATCCGGGGTTGGGTAGGCGGAGGTAAGGTCCCTCGTTTTGGAGAACGTATGGGACAGCCGGACCCGATATGCCCTCTTTGTACCCGAGCATGGCAATGCGCATGTTCTCCATCTCCTCCCAGTCCAAATAATAATCAGTAGTGATAGGTGTGTACTCTGGAAGGGGAACATGGTAGTGCTCGAGTATAGGGGTTATCAACGCCCCACAATAGATCGAGTCGGGTATTTTCGTTTCTCTTTTCCTCTCCGTCTTTAGTTCTTTCACTATCTTCTGAAAACATGACACCAAGTCCTGCTGGAAGTTCCTCTTTCTCCGATCCACTATGCCCCAAAGAATTTCCATCTCGTATAACCGAGGAGAGCTGATTTCTTTCCGTCCACATATGGTGGAACTCAGCAGCTTCTGTAGATACTTTACCACGGGGCTTCGAATGAAGGTGAGCCTGGAGCTCCTTGGATCATATGCCTGAGGTGCAACTATTCCAGGGGCGGCAGTGATTTGCCCCCAGAATTGTTGCACGTTGAACTCCTTTGACACATGGCGATCACCGACGGTTACAGTCTTGAAGCCGTATATGCTTTCCCAGCTGTCGTTGCTTAGTGTCTTCTGTTCGTTAAGAAGCTGGAATTTGAAATGATGAACTGAAGAGCCGGAAATGACCTCCTCCTCGATCTCGAGTGTGCTGAAGAACTCGAGCACAAGGGAGAGTGGGTGTGGTGATGTGAGTGAGGTATGGTGTGAATTTGAGAGGTGGAAATAGAGTGCAAGGGTGATTATTGGAGTAGTGTGTGCGTGAGTGTGTGAAAATCGCAAGTTTGGGGAAGAACTGACCTAATTTTCGCGCAGGGGGTATTTATACCTGTTTTTCGTCTCGGCCGAGATTCGAATTTGGGCTCTGTGTCTCGGCCGAGATCCGTTCTACACTTTTAGGAAAACTTGACCCGGCAAGGGATCTTGGCCGAGATTCTGTAGTGTCTCGGCCGAGATGAAGTCTCAGCATTTTTACCCCCATTCTGGACAACCATGTCTCGGCCGAGATGCATGTATGTCTCGGCCGAGATTGTTCTTCAGCAAATTTGCCTCCATTTTGGACAACCCCGTCTCGGCCTAGATCAGTCCTGTCTCGGCCGAGATGCTCTTCCAGCGAAATTGGCTCAATTTCCTTTCAAACCCGTCTCGGCCGACATAATGTAGTGTCTCGGCCGAGATTATCTTCCAGCGAAATTGGCTCAATTTCCTTTTGAAACCCGTCTCGGCCGTGATGCTATAGTGTCTCGGCCGAGATTTTCTTCCAGAGAAATTTCTTCATTTTGGGCCCTTCTGAATCTCGGCCGAGATAATGTAGTGTCTCGGCCGAGATTATCTTCCAGCAAATTTTCCAGGTTTTGGCATCTTTGGATCTCGGCCGAGATGCGGTATGTGTCTCGGCCGAGATAGTCTTCCAGGGAAGATTTGCCCTTTTCACTCACATGGAGTCTCGGCCGAGATTCCTCTGTGTCTCGGCCGAGAGTTCCCTCCCCTGCATTTTTCCACTTTTTGGTGTTCTTCACCCCCATTCTACACCATGTCTTGGCTTTGGTTTGCTTGTTTGGTACCTACACACATTTTAACCAACACAATTCAAAATATGTAAATAATAGTAAAACTACTAAACTATGAATTTAAAATATGAGAAAACGAGTAACCGCCGGGTTGCCTCCCGACAAGCGCCTTTGTTTAACGTCGTTGGCTCGACGGAATCTCTTTCAGTTTGGTGGTGAGTCTTCCACTCGTTCTTCTTCATCGGGGCTTTCTTGAATATGCTCTAGATAAGGCTTGAGAAGATGTCCATTGACCTTGAAGATTTTTCCGGTTTTACCACTTTCAATTTCGATGGCTCCATGATCGAACACCTTAGTGACAACAAAGGGTCCTACCCATCTCGAACGGAGCTTGCCCGGAAATAACTTCAACCGAGAGTGATATAATAGCACTTTCTCCCAAACGACAAATGTTTTCCGGGTAATTCTCGAGTCATGAAAAGCCTTCGTTTTCTCCTTGTAGATCATGGCGTTTTCAGAGGCTTCATTTCGAATTTTTTCGAGCTCTTGCAATTGGAGCTTTCGGTGTATACCAGCTTCATCAAGGTTCATGTTGCATCTCCGAATAGCCCAGTAGGCTCTATGTTCAAGTTCCACCAGGAGATGGCATTGCTTTCCATAAATGAGTCGAAAAGGAGACATACCAATTGGAGTTTTATAGGCAGTCCTATACGCCCATAATGCATCATTGAGCCTCAAACTCCAATCCTTGCGATTTGGTTGCACAGTCTTCTCCAATATCGACTTGATTTCCCGATTCGAAGTTTCGGCTTGCCCATTGGTTTGTGGATGATAAGGCGTCGAAACTTTGTGCAATACAGCGTATTTCTTCAGCAATGCGTCGATTGTTCGGTTGCAAAAGTGTGTGCCTCTATCACTTATGATGGCTTTTGGTATCCCAAACCGAGCAAAAATGTTGGATTGGACGAACTCGGCCACAACTTTAGAGTCATTGGTTCGGGTTGCTTTCGCCTCCACCCACTTGGACACATAGTCAACAGCCAACAATATGTACAAATTCCCATAAGACAAGGGAAACGGTCCCATGAAGTCCATACCCCAAACATAAAAAATTTCACAGACTACAATTGGGTTTTGGGGCATTTGATTTCTTTGAGAGACATTTCCCGTCTTTTGACAGTTGTCACAGGACTTGCAAAAAGCAAGGGCATCTCTAAATATGGTGGGCCAAAACAATCCACTCTCAAGCACTTTGTATGCCGTCCTCTTCGGCCCGAAGTGGCCTCCACAAGCATGTGAGTGGCAAAAATTCAACACCGACTGCACTTCGTCTTCGGGAATGCATCTCCTGATTACTTGATCTGAACCATATTTCCACAGGTATGGATCATCCCAAACAAAATGCTTCGACTCACTCTTCAACGTATCCTTCTGTGGTTTACTCATCCCAATAGGAAATCTCTTGGACACCAAATAATTCACCATGTTGGCATACCAAGGGGCCTTCGTGCTTGTCAGTGCTAGTAATTGTTCTTCAGGAAAGCTCTCCTTCAGGGGCATTTCGTCCTCCTCTTGTATCAAACGGCTTAAATGATCCGCCACCCAATTTTCCTTTCCCTTCTTGTCTTTGATTTCCAAATTAAATTCCTGAAGTAGCAAAATCCATCTGATGATTCTTGGTTTAGCTTCCTTCTTTGATAATAGAAACCGAAGAGCTGCATGATCAGAAAAAACGATAATCTTAGTACCAATCAGATATGACCTAAATTTTTCTAAAGCAAAAACTATGGCCAAGAGTTCTTTTTCTGTGGTGGTGTAGTTTGCTTGTGCCGGATTTAGGGTCCTTGAGGCATAGTAGATCACATGGGCTACTTTTTCCTTCCGTTGCCCCAATACAACTCCCACTGCATAGTTGCTTGCATCGCACATTATCTCGAACGACAGTGTCCAATCCGGAGGTTGGATGATGGGGGGCGATGTAAGGGCCTCCTTGAGCTGATTAAAGGCCATCTTGCAATCGGTTGACATCTCAAATTCAACGTCCTTTTGCATTAGCCGACACAGAGGAGCAGAGATCTTTGAAAAATCCTTAATGAAACGCCTATAGAAACCTGCATGGCCAAGAAACGATCGAACTTCCCGCACAGTTGCGGGGTAAGGCAAGGCGACAATAAGATCAACTTTAGACTTATCAACTTCAATCCCTTTTGATGAAATTATATGCCCAAGAACGATGCCTTGCTCAACCATAAAATGACATTTCTCCCAATTCAAAACAAGATTTGTTTCTATGCACCTTTTCAGAACTTTAGCAAGATTATCAAGGCATTTTTCGAAAGACTCACCATACACACTAAAATCATCCATGAAAACTTCAATAATATTCCCAACATATTCGGAAAAAATACTTACCATACACCTTTGAAAGGTGGCCGGGGCATTGCATAGCCCAAATGGCATCCTCCTCCATGCAAAGGTACCGAAGGGGCATGTGGAAGTGGTCTTCTCTTGATCTTCTGGAGAGATGGCTATTTGAAAGTATTCGGAGTATCCATCCAAGAAGCAATAGAAGGAATGCCCGGCCAATCTCTCAAGCATTTGGTCAATGAATGGCAAAGGAAAATGATCTTTGCGGGTCATGGCATTTAGCTTGCGGTAATCGATGCACACTCGCCATTCGGTTTGCAAGCGGGTGGGAACCATTTCCCCGTCTTTGTTCTCCACCACCGTCACTCCCGACTTTTTGGGCACGACCTGTGTTGGGCTCACATATTTGCTATCCGACATTGGGTAAATAATTCCAACATCGAGTAGCTTGATGATCTCCGTCTTTACCACATCCATCATAGGTGGGTTAAGCCGCCTTTGGGGTTCCCGACTTGGTTTGGCATTATCCTCCAACAATATCCGGTGCATGCATAGGGATGGACTAATGCCTTTGATATCGGAAATAGCCCACCCTATAGCTTCTTTGTTCACCTTGAGGACCTCGATCAATGCTTGTTCTTGAGTGGATGTGAGCTTTGATGAGATAATCACCGGTAGGGTTTCGTCATCCCCAAGATATGAGTATTTGAGATGGAGAGGGAGGGCTTTGAGCTCAAGGGTTGGTGCCTTGATGGTAGAAGGTAGCAGCTTTTCTTGAGGTTCAGGCAAGGGTAAGAATTTGGGAAAGGACTTGGTTCGAAAAGGCTTGGATGATTTCGATTGTTCCACTATCCCGACCAACTCTTTCTTGGTGTCCATTGGCTCTATCTTCTCTAGATCGACCGCCAATTCAATTGCTTCTTTGTCCCTGCAATAACACTCAAACAATCCCTCCACAAGGGGATCAATAACATCAATGACATCAATAGAATAAACACTATGCAATTCCTCAGGATATTTCATTGAATCAAAAATATTGAATTGTACCACTTGGCCAGCAAATTCCATGCTAAGAGTTCCCTCTCGCACGTCAATCTTTGTTTGGGAGGTATTCAAGAACGGCCTCCCAAGCAAGATTGGAGTGGAATCGGGCGAATTTCCATGCATGTCAAGTACATAGAAATCTGCTGGAAAGATGAGGTTATCCACCTCAACTATCACGTCCTCAATCACCCCGTCTGGAAACGAGGTACTTCGGTCCGCCAGTTGGATGACTACCCTCGTGTCTTTCAGTGGACCCACGTTCAAGCTATTGAAAATAGAACGGGGCATCACATTGATCGATGCCCCCAAATCAAGCATAGCTCTCTCAATCAGACAATTACCGATCTTACACGGGATGGTGAACATTCCCGGGTCCTTGCATTTCTGTGGCATCTTCTTCTGAAAAACCGCCGAGATATTTTCTCCCATGAAGACTTTCTCATTCCATGTAGACGCCTTTTGTTGGTGCATAAATCTTTCAAAAACTTTGCGTACCGCGGAATCTGTTTTACGGCGTCCATCAAAGGAATACTGATTTCCACCATCCTGAATACCTCCATTATCTCCTTGACTCTATTTTTGTCGGGAATCTTCTTCATTTGACTCGGAAACGGAAGTGGGGGCATTTCAGAATTTTTGTTGGATTTCAGGGAATCTCGGCCGAGATCTTTATGTGTCTCGGCTGAGACAGGTGGGCAGAGAATTCTGTCTTCTGAACGAGGTGAGAAATCTCGGCCGAGATCCTGATATGTCTCGGCCGAGATTTCGTGTTTTGCACACTCCCTTTCACTTCCAATTCTACTTGCTCCTTCACTTGACTTCCCCTTTTCAAGGACCTTCCTGCTTCTCAAAATCCCCACACTGACATTCTCAATTTCACTTTGTGGAGAGTATTTCATGGTAGGAAAAGGCAATAGGTGGTCGGGGAAGCATGCAGCTAATGCCTCTTTTTGCTTACGCAACTCCTTGGCAATCTTCCACTTAGGTGTCCGAACTTTACTTTCAACCACATGGGGGGTCTCTTCTTTCCTCGAACCATCATCCACGTCCACAGTCTGTCCTTGTGAAGTATACCCAGGCTTTTCAGGCTCTCCAAGTAACTCCTCATCCATAACAACAATGGCACTCACATTTTTCGGGTTGACTTCCGGTTGAGCCGGTAATCTTCCTCCTTGTGCATTTTCTAAACGAGAAACCGCCGATGCTATCTGACTGACTTGATTTTCGATACTCTGAAACCTAGAACTTGATTCCTTCTGTAATTGGAGCGTACTAGTGGCTAGGCTTTTCACTATATCAGGAAGAGAAGGATCACAGGGTACCTGCTCGGGTTGCTGTCTCTGCTGGAACATTCCCCTAGTAAAAGGGGGTCGATTTTGCCCACTGTGATCACCTTGTTGATTATTGCTCGGATTCTGATTGCCGTATTTGAAATTCGGATGGTCCCTCCAACCCGGGTTGTATGATTGTGAATACGGATCATATTTCCTCCCAGATGAGTTGGGATTAAAGTTGTGAACTGCGTTGGCATGAGCCTCCATTTCTTCTCCGAGAACCGGGCAAGTATCAGTAGAGTGTTCAGTGACTTGGCAAATTCTGCAAGGCTTGGAAGTAGGTGTGCCACCCGAGATTACCTTCTTCACCAAGTCGGTGAGTTGGTCTAACCTCTCTTCAACAGTTGAGTCTATCACATCCTTGACCCATCTCACCGGCTCTCTGCATCCAAACTGTTGAGTATTAGCAGCTATTTTGGATATCAGTGCTCGAGCCTCAGTAGGTGTCTTATTAGATAAAACCCCTCCACTCGCCGAATCAATCATATTTCGGTCTGCCAGGCAAAGTCCTTCATACCAATACTGAATCAGCAGTTGTGGAGTGATTTGATGTGGAGGGCAACTTCCAACAAGTCTTTTGAAACGTTCCCAATACTCATATAATGTTTCACCTTGGATCTGCCTCACTCCACTGATCTCCTTTCGAATGGTGGTGGCTCGAGAAGCTGGGAAGAATTTTTCAAGGAATTGGGTTTCCATCTGCTCCCAGGTGGTGATTGATCCGGATGGAAGGTAGTATAGCCAATCCCGAGCAAGATCCTTTAGGGAGAACGGGAATGCTCGAAGTTTGATCTGTTCTTCCGTCACCCTTGATGGCTTCATACTTGAACAAACCACATGGAACTCCTTGAGGTGCTTATGAGGGTCCTCTCTGGACAATCCATGAAAGGAAGGTAGTAGATGGATGAGTCCGGATTTCAACTCGAAAGCAGTGTCGTTTCCTATGGCTGGGAAGGTGATGCACAAGGGCTCTTGAGCAACCCTAGTGTTAGCCAACTCCTTCATTGTTCTTTCTTGACCTTGATCCTCAGCCATTTATTCCAAGTTAATAATCTCTTCACCCCCTAAATTCAGCACTTCGATTCTTTCTCGGACTTGCTCCAAATCTCGAGCTCTCCTTCTCAATTCACGTTCACGTTCCTTAATATCCGGTTCAAATAGCAATCCTTTTTCTCCTTGCGAAAGCAAGAACATTCACTACAAGTAAACAAAAATAAGGAAACAAAGTGAGATTATAAAATTATAAAGAAGATAAATATATATGTAATTAATCATAATGCTTGATCAACAAATCAACTCTATTCTAATCACCGTTCCCCGGCAACGGCGCCAAAATTTGGTAGCGTCGTTTCCTACTACCAAATTAAATTGTGTATGAAGAATACACTTAAACCTTACCGACTATCCTACTTAGTAGAATGGTAAATAAGGGTCGATCCCACAGGGAACGGCCGAACAGTTTTGATTACGATGTCAAGCAGTTTATGATTAAGTATGCAAGAAATAAATACTTAAGAAAGCAATAGTGGGGGAGTTGATGGGAAACTAACAATCTATTAGTGACAATTAAAAGCAAATAGACACAATTAAAAGAAACAAGTACTCAAAAACACTAGAAGAGATCTTTTTTCGGTTTTAGTTTTCAAATAGTAAAACAAGTCACCCTTGATCATGCTTCCCCTTGGTCTTGAACAATTGATGCAACTATTGTTAATGCCCGATTAAATTGTGATTTAAGCCCTTATCTCAAGACTATTAACAAGCTCTAATAGCCTTGTTGTCCCTTAATCTTAGTTAATCAAAATAAGCTCTTCGACTAACCCTATTCAGTTTAACCGAATCCTCGAACAAGCTCTCCTAGATTCAATCACCAAAAGCATTAAACACTAGGACAACGAGATAAATTCAACATAAAACTCGCAAGCTCGGTTTTAGTGGTTGAACTTTGTGTTATCCCCAATAAATAACTATTGTTTGCTACTCGGGAATCAGAAATCCTACAATTACGGATAGTAATCTCCTATTCTAGCAACACATTCACAAATCCCTTAAAGGGTGATCAAACCAATAATCAATTCATAAATGTGAGTCAACAAGAGCAAATAACACAAAACACTTAAATACACAATAATCTCGGTAACATTAACCGTAATAATCACATCAATGTCTCGACTTAAGGTTCCACAATGATCAAGGATGAACTAAGGGTGCCAGCCACCCATATTAACTAATACAATCAGAAAATAAATGGGAAAATTAAGAAACATGATACTGATATGGATGAATCCAAAGATGTCAATTGGAGAAGATGATCCTTCAATCCCTTGTCCAATCTCCTTCCTTGGTGGCTGAAATGTGCTCTCCAAGTATCAAAAAGGCATCCAAAAGTTATCCAAAGTTAGGTTAAATTCGAATGGGATGATATATATATAAAGGGAGAAAGTGCTAGACAAAAATAGGCAAAAACGGATTCAAGATTTTAAAACAGGGTAGTGAATCTCGGCCGAGACGGGAGTGTGTCTCGGTCGAGACGTGAAAAAGGGTTTTCAAGAATTTTGGGTCGAAGGTCAATCTCGGCCGAGATTGGGTTGCATCTCGGCCGAGACGTGAAAAAGGGGAAACTAGGGCTTTTTAGGTTTTGACTCATCTCGGCCGAGATTAGATTGCATCTCGGCCGAGACTTTCATCTTTGACATTCTTCAGGAATTCCCTGGAGCCTCATCTCGGCCGAGATGAGATTGAATCTCGGCCGAGATCTTTGGTCTTGCAAAACTTCAGAAAACCCCTGGAGGCTCATCTCGGCCGAGAGCCGAGATCTTCAGTTGGCCCTTCCTTTCTTGCCTCGATCAATCCCTCGACTCCGCGGTCGTTTAATCTTCGATTTTGACCCTTTTTACACCTGTCTTAATACAAAAATAGCTCAAACACATTATTTTGCCCATTAGAATATAAAAGCACTAAGTACACATAATTATGCACGTTATTGACACTAAAAGTGCCCTAAAGTGCGTGCACGGAACACGTGTACCAGCACACTAACAAACAAATTAAGACAATTCAAAACATAAACTTCAAAAACACGAAAATTTAAAACAAACCAAAAGCATCGGGTTGCCTCCCGACAAGCTCTACTTTTATCGTCTTTAGCTCGACGACCTTTTGGATTTTTAGTTCAGCTCGGTCAACCATAATTCATCTACGGTTGCAACTTGACTCGGGATGTATTGTTTCTTGATCCTCTGACCATTTACAAGGAATGTGCTTCCTTGTGCACCCATCAATTCTACTATGCCCGACTTTCGAACATGCTTGATTTTTAAAGGTTCCGTCCATCGTGACTTCAACTTTCCAGGAAACAATCGCTGCCGCGAGTTGAACAAGAGAACTTGTTCACCGGGTTTAAAGTGTCGATTCTTTATCATTTGACCATGGACCCTTTTTGTGCGCTCCGGTGGCTTTTTCTCAAGACCACGAAACTCATATCTCAGATTCTCATGTAATGGTTTTAGCTTAGGTCCGCGTACGTTCTCCTTGGATATTTTTTTCACAACTATCTCAGGCATGTCCTCCTTCTCTGCATCTTCCATCTTCTTTCCCTGCAAATCATTCAAAGCGCCAACCCCATCCACGAGATCAAGATTAGTAGCCTCACAGTCTTTCACAAAAAAATTTGAATTGGTAATATGACTCTTTAATGCATCAGAATCACTTGGTGCAAGAATTTTTCCATGAAATGTAGTATCTAAACTATCTATAGCACTACATGTTTCAACTTGATTAGCCTCTTCATCATCATGCATTTTCATGGCCTTATAAATAGAGAATGTTAATTTTCCTTATTTACTCTAAGTGTGAGTTCTCCTTTTTGGACATCAATTAAAGCACTGCCCGTTGCTAAAAACGGGCAACCTAGAATTAAAGGAACATCTTTATCCTCCATCATATCTAAGACCACAAAATCTGCAGGAAATATGAATTTATCTACTTGCACCAGAACATCTTCTACTATTCCCCTAGGATAGGTCAAAGATCTATCAGCCATTTGAAGTGCAATTGTGGTAGGTTTAAACGTGTCTATTCCTAGTTTTTCAAAAATAGAAAAGGGCATAAGATTAATTCTAGCTCCTAAATCACATAGTGCTCTATCAAACGTGACATTACCTAACTTGCAAGCAATTGTAAAGCTACCTGGATCTTTCTGCTTCAGTGGCAACTTCCTTTGAATCACTGCGCTGCACTCCTCAGACAAGTTGACAGTCTCATAATCTTCAAGCTTTCTTTTCTTCGCTAGCACTTCCTTGAGAAATTTTGCTAATTGGGCATTTGTTGAAGTGCATCTACGAATGAGATATTAATTTGAATCTTCTTGAAGATGTCTAAGAACTTAGCAAACTGGTCGTCCACTTTCTTTCTTCTCAGTGCTTGAGGGTATGGAATGGGAGGAACATATTTAGGGCCACCTTCAAATGTAATCCCCTCTCTATCGGTTTCTCCGCTTCTTTGCCTTTTCCTTTCGGTTCAGCTTGTTCTTCCAAGTGCTCTTTCTCAACGAGTTCTCCTTCCACCACAGGCTTCTTTGGTCCTTCATATTTGGTCTCACTCCTTAATTGAATTGATTGACAGTGCTCTCTTGGATTCACCACTGTATCACTGGGAAACTGTCCTTGCTTATGTTGGGCTGCTAATGCTCTAATCAGGTGCTGGATGTCCGATGCCACACTTTTTAATTCTGCACCCATACATGCTATGTTTTTACTCAACTCATTATGTTCTCCTTCCATCTTCTTCTCCAGTTGAACTAACTTCTCATCAAACTTTTTAGCTTGTACTTCTATTAACTCTTCTGGAGTTGGGTTTCTTCCATCATGTATGATTCCGTTTGTGACCTTGAACCGTGGTGGAGGAGTAAGGGTGTTCTTCGAATTTTCATAAGCCAAGTTGGAGTAATTCCGATCCCCTTGCGGATATTGGTTACCTTGTGAATATTGATTATACCTTGGCTGATTACCTTGGTAATTATTGAAATTTCGCTGGTTCACAAAGTTCACATCTTCCATCTCTTCTTGGGTTAGTTGCGGCTGTGATTGCTCAGAATGTTGTGCTAACGTCAGATTAGTTAGCAAGTTCATTTGGGTCATCAAAGCTGATATCTGAGAAGCCAAATTCTGATTTGATTCCACTTCAACTACACTAGCAACTCTCCTCGGCTGATTACGCTCGTTCGGCCATTGATAATTGGTTCTAGACATAGCATCTAGAATGGCAAACGCAGAATTCACACTCTTCTCCATCAGACTCCCTCCTGCCGCAGCGTCTACGTGATCTCTAGTTGGTGCAAGTAAGCCATTGTAAAACTTACAAATTTGTTGTTTCCTGGTGAACCAATGCTGAGGACAGCTTCGGAGTAAGTCTCTGAATCTTTCCCGCGCTTCACCCAGTGGCTCCTGATCCAACTGTCTGAACTGTGTGATTTTATTCTGCAACTCTAGCATCTTGCTGGGTGGGAAGTACTTCAATAGAAACCTTTCACTTAACTCATCCCACTCAGTGATTTCCTCTAACGAATTAAACCACTGCAGGGCCCTATCCTTTAAGGAAAAAGGAAAGAGCCTCATCTTCACTTGCTCATGCGGTACGTGGTTGATTTTTATCGTATCAGCCAGTCTCCGAAACTTAGTTAAATGAGTGTTCGGATCTTCCAAAGCAGTACCACCATACTGATTTTGTTGCACAATATTGATGAGCGCTGGTTTGAGCTCAAAACTGTGTGCATTGAGTGGTGGCAGTTGTACTCCTCCAGGATTCTGATTAGGCAGAGGACGAAGGCAGTCACTTATTGGGGAAGTGTCCTCATCGTCATTCTCATTGTTATTCTGATTTCCTCCTGGAAGTACTGGATTCTGTGGAGGTTGTTGTTGTTGAATACTTGTGACTCTGTCATCCAAATTGGCCAGTGCCATCAGGATGCGGTTCATAACCTCTTCCTGGTTCGGTGGACTTTCCATCTCAACCGGTTGATTTCTCCTTGCTCTGTGTCTTCGGGCTGTAGCTTCAATTTCCAGATCACACGGAAGAAGATGTTCTTTTCCCTTAGACCTGGTATGCATGCATAATCCCTGAAAACACTAACAGGAAAATACCCACGTAAAATCGAAATAGATAAAAATAAAAACAGAAATTAAATGTGCAAAAATAAATTGTTGCCTAGTCTAGTCTTGTTCTAGTTATCAGAATAAAAACTAAAACACTAAACTCAGTCCCCGGCAACGGTGCCAAAAACTTGTTCGCCTATTTTGTAACCTAATGATCCGCAAGTGTACGGGTGCAAGTGTATATAACGGCAAGCAAGGTCGATCCCACAAGGACTGACTTAATGATTAGTTTGATACTCTAATATCCTAAAACACTCCTAACTAGGCTCTCAATTGGATTGATTTTAGTATTAAACTAATTTTACTAAACTAACTTAACACTTAAATCCAAGAATAAGAAAACAATTTATCAAATACTCAAGATTGGAAGACAAATTCTAGAGAATTCATTTCAGAATTAACTAAGTATGACAATCTAATTATTCTAAACTAGCAATGATTATTATCGTTATTAGACGGCACTTATATATATTAACTCTCCTTTCGAAGCAATTAACTTGTAGATTCATTACCCTAGCCATCCTTTCAAGTCGACTAGACCTAACGAACTCCCAATCGATCTTAGACCAATGCCTACGCACTTATCTCACCTCTTATCTCACCTCCTTTCAGAGCGCTCAATAAATACGCTATATATTGTCTTTCCATTCACAAATTCCTCCTTTCAAAGCGAACTTATGAATTATGTAAAAGTAGCTAAGTGATCAATTTAATTATTCATGAAACTAAATCACAACACATAGATAACGAATAACAATCATTAACTAGAATAGAAAACTTCAATTAATCAAACATCGTTAAAACCTACTTTCAAAACCCTAGAATAATAAAGAACTACTCACTCATGTTCATATTCATAACACAAATATGTTCATAGACAAACATGATTTGAAATAGAAAAATGAGACAATGAATAAGCACCCTAATCGTCGTCTTGATCTTGATCCTTTGATGTTGCTTTCCTCTTCAATCTGCATTCTAATGATCTCTAACCCCTATTTTCGAGTTTAGGAACCTCCTTATATAGTTAAGGCTAAATTGGGCCCAAGATGGGCTCAAAATCATAAAACGCACACATTCAGTTATGGACTCGGAAAGCTGCCTCGATCGAGTTGGGTCAACTCGACCGAGGCAGAATCCCCCTCGACCGAGTTGGAGTCTCTGAACAACTTCACGTTTTGCTCTTCATTTCTCACTCGACCGAGTTGCTAAACAACTCGCCCGAGTCAGATTTTCTGATCATGCTTCAACTCCTCTTTGCTATTTCCAACTTTTCTTGCTCGCTTTTCATCCGAACCTTGCCCAAACGGACTTTTTGACCTTTTTATACCTGAATAACACTAAAACAAGTAGAAACACGTCATCTAGCTCAAAAGATGGATTTTAATCCCTTTTCGCCCAAATACACATGCATATGTCACAAATTACTACCTTTAATTGACCTAATATACATGTAAAACTAACATGTATCAGTGGAGATTGTGCTATAACTTTCCTTATTAAGAAGTGTGCAAGTTTGGAGGGAGTATCAAAGTTCTTTAAAACAAAATGATTTAACTAATCCAAAAAATTATTATAAAAAGACATAATTAAAGTAAAAGAAATTATAAAAATGCACAATTAAAGTAAAAGAAATTAATCTTCCTTAATCTTAAAAGTAAAAGAAATTAATCTTCTAAAAAGCAATATGTCATTTTTTCGAATAAAATACTCCCTTCGTCCCAGCTAACTTTTTCTACTTTTCATTTTGGTCCGTCTCACTTAACTTTTAACACCTTAAAAAGGAAATTTCTCTCTCAATCTCCATCCTCAAAATCTCCACACTCAATCTCCACCTTTAAAAAGATCAAAGAAAAAGCAAAATTTATTTTTTCTTAACATCCGTGCCCGGTCAACTGTGAAAAGTTAGTTGGGACGGGGGAGTATTATTTAGATAATATTTAATATTTTTATTTTATATGTAAAAAGTTTAAATTGATATCATAGTAATCATAAAAAAATTAACTACCCTATAAAATTTAATATTTAATATATGCATAATTGATATCAAATTGAAAATCGTGAAACGAAGATTAATTCAATATATTTTTCGTAAATGGAGCTGAGGCAAAAAAGTTATACGAATTTTAAATATTGAGAAAAAAAGAAAAAATTAAAAAAAAAAAAGAATTGATTGGTTGATTCTCCTCAATTATAGAAGGAGGTTACATCTCAACTCATAAATTTCTCTTTTTTTATCGCCAAACTTGAAAAACATATCCAAAATTTATGATTTAAAACAAGTTTAGAAACACCAAAAAAACCAAATTAGCCTATGAAAAATTCAACGATCTTAGATTTTTAAAAAGTCTAAGTTAAAATTATACTTTTGTGTAAGTTTGCAACATATTTTGCATTTCGGCCCTACTTGGGTTAGATGATTTAGGCCTCACTTGGTTCCACAATTTCCTTTGAACCTATTAAGGGGGTGTTTGCGATTGCTTTTGCTTTTGAAAAAATGATTAAAATTAAAGATTCTATAAAAATCAATTCTGTAAAAAGTAAGTAGTGTTTGCAAAAAAAGTGATTTTCAATAAAAGTAGAAGTTGGAGTGTTTGCTATAAAATCACTTATGTCTTTTAAAAAATATCATATTATTTACAGAAATGCCATTGAGTGGAGAAAAGCATTAAATTTCTGCTTTTAACTTTTATATTGGAAGCACTTCTTTTAAAGCAGAAGTTAGCTTTGCAAACACTACAAAATAGCTTTTCTCAAGTTATAAGCTGAAAATCACTTGAAAAAAACAAATGCAAACACCCCCTAAATATCGCATTTGCTGTCCTGTCTAGAACATTCTAGGTCCTCATTTGGCGCCGTAGCCAAATGTGTCAAATGCCAGAACATTCTGGGTCTCCGGATTTCCATCAAATAGCAGACATTCTCAATTCCTCTGGGAAGATTACCATTGATTGCTAGAATTTTGGGTTAATCAGAGAGAGAGAGAGAGAGAATGATCGAGGTGGTTCTGAACGATCGGCTGGGGAAGAAGGTGCGCGTGAAGTGCAACGAAGATGACACGATCGGAGATCTGAAGAAGTTGGTTGCAGCGCAGACTGGTACACGCGCTGACAAGATCAGGATTCAGAAATGGTACAACATTTACAAGGATCACATCACCCTCAAGGACTACGAAATCCATGACGGAATGGGACTTGAGCTCTACTACAACTGATTCCTCCTCACTTTTCAAGTAATTTCATATTAATAGCCGTATCATCTTGTTGTATGCCACTGTTTTTTTCTTCCTGGATTTTATGCTATGAGCAATTTGATCCTTTCTCGCTGGAATTCGGTTGGAATTCAATTCGTGATGTATAACTGATAACAAACTGAGGCTGGATTGTTGATGTTTGATCCAGTTGAATTGGAGCCACATTCAAGTAACTTGTAATTTCTGTACGCGTTAACCATATTATAACAAGTTGAGTCCTGATATTTCTCCTAATTGACAAGGTAGGAACATCATAAACTTTTAAATATGTTGTCAGTCTTGAATAAATATACTCCATTTAAGATATGTCATAAGCTTCAAGGAGTAGACCAGAGTTATTTTCAGCATTTGGTGGTAGATGATTAGTGTTGTAACCATAGATTCTGCGAATGAATGAATCAAAGAGAAACTGTGAAGAATTGAACATAGAGATGAAGCCAAAATTAAAATATAAAACCTAGCTATTTAGAAATAGCAGGGTTGAGAAAATACGATACTACTACTGTCTTGCCTGTATTCCCTCCTCATTCTTCTTCGGAACAATGAGACCAGACTTGGAGTTAAGGAGCTAGATCTCCATCAACCGCGCCTCTACCTCTCCATTGTCTCCTTCCTCATTATAAAAACTTCCCAATTCAGTCTCCATCAATCCGTGGTTTACTGGTCGAGTCAAGCCTCTAGATAGGTCTTTGTTCTCTCTCTCTATTAAAGAATTGTGAAGTCTATAGAGCTTCAATAACCCCATCTCTTTTAAACACTTGTTAGTATGGTTGACAATGTTCATGTGATACCTACCAACTTGCAAGCATCGAGGATAACAGCTGTGTGGGAAAGGCTCAAGTACAACTCTGTTTGTGGCATAACACACTTGGGAAACTGATCTTGACAGAATCTCCAAACAATCAAAAAGCCGAAATTTGCCCCAAACAGTGTCAGGATCAGCCGCGGATTTGAACCATTTCAAGATCACTGCAAACTTCTATGCATTAATGCACGCGACAAAATCTCTGATATGAAATTCATCGGGCAACATAGTGAAAGTCTCCGTCCTCATAAATAACTTGTGATGTAATTAAAGAAGGTTGCAAGAACGCACGCTCTTATATATTCAGTGGAAAAATATTGCCGGGAAATTCAAGTGTAGAGGCTACGACGATGAGAAACTTTTTCCAGGAAAAGTTAAAGAGAGTGTGCATATACAGAGTGAATCTATAGTGGCAAGCCTGCATACACAGATTCCAAAAATTGTCACTTGGAGATTAAGGCAACAAGAGTCTTCGTCAATTCAAGAAACATTCAACTGTGTTTCAATAATAGAAACGTGTTAATTTAAATATTGAAGAAACGCTAGTAATAGTTGATGAATTATTCTATGAATTATTACGTACACTCAATAGTTTCAACAGTTATAGTCTTCCGTAGTAGGATACTCGTATATCATACAAATATAGTCGGTATAACATTAGTTTTGTCGTGTGAAAAAAACATACACAAGAAATGTTGGAATATGTTTATCGATTTGTGAAATGTGTTACAAAAATGTACTCATCGCTGAACTTGTTGGGATTTTTCAGGGAAAGGTAATTGTTAGGGTGTGTTATAAGAATACTGTCTCAAAAATTTACTTGAGTAATTTCTCCGTATACAACAGAACACCTAGCTTATGTTAGGAGCAGGAACAAACAAAGCTAAACAAAAACCCAATAGATGTTGAAACAATGACAAGATTGAACAGGGAGGATAAAAGACCGATTTGGTGTGTAGTTTCGTAGTTGGTGGTCTTCAACAATTCTGTATCTGACACTGCCATTTCTCATCTATATAGAGGAGAAATGGTAGCTGCCGCCAAATGTAGCTGTGGAGAACAATAGATGTTGCCGAAGGAGTGGGGTTAGCCTTGCAGATAATTGGCCTACAAAAAGTGGAAATTCGAACAGCTATTCTATGCGCTCAACAAGGGGATGCATATTTGTCATATTTTAGCAATATTGTTAGTGACATGTTATCTTTATGTCGTGGTTTAGTCGGGTTGACAAATTGTGTTGTTTATGGTCTTGCTCCGTTTTTATTTTTATTTTGGTATGATTTTATTTTTCCAAGATGATGTTCCACAATGACACGTCGGTTTCTAACCTAGTGTTCCGCAAGTGTACGGATGTAGGTGTAGTACAATTGTCAAGGTCGATCCCACAAGGAACAGTTTTAGATAGTTTGATACCTCAATACTCTAGGAATGTCCTAACTAGATACTAAGTTGTAAAAGGTTGATTTTACTAATTAAAATACTCAATCAAATATAACTTCAAACTTAGGAAACACAAAGAACTATCAATCAATGAGAAAGGGTATCCTAGGGCTTCGATTTCAGGATATTACTTCAATGTTGAATATGATTAACCTATAGATTTACCAATTCTAGTGTTTATTAGGCGGTACAACAATAATCTAACCCTTCTCTCGAAGCGATTAAACCGTTGATCAATTAAGCTAATTACCCTCTCGAGTCGATTAAACCTAATAACTCTCAAACGATCCTAAGCCACGGCCTACACAGTTATAGACAACTGCGCTCTATGTTCTAAGTTTGATAATGATTCCCTCCTCTCGAAGCGGAATTGCTAAACCAAATTACTAAATCTAGGTGATCAAACTAAATTCAGTTATAAGCACAAACATAGAGATAAACACATAAAGAATGGAATCAATAAATCAAACCATAAATCAAAATATTGTCATATTAATCCCTACTTTCTAACCCTATGACACGAATAGCTTAGCTACTCATGCCTAGCAATAATCCAATACAAGATTCTACGAAAAATATTGTAAAAGATTAAACTACGAAAGAACGACTAAGCCCGGATGATCCGTCTCGATGATCTTCGTCTTCTTTGTCCTCCAAGACTCCTTCTAGGCAGAATGATGATATCATTGATGTTCTTGATGTTTTTTTTTTATCTCATTTTTATAGAGTTGGGGACGAATCCTTGGGAAGATAAGATTCAAATCCTATTAGGAAATCAAATTCCTTATTAACAGGATCTTTAATATCGACGGCCTTTTTGACACGGCCGTGTTGATCAAGTGACACGGCCGTGTTCTCTTCCAGAGCCTTTTTCTCCTTTGCGCAACACTTTTGAGACGGCCGTGTTGCTTAACCGACACGGTCGTGTCGGTTCTTGCTCCATTCTGCTCCTGGACTGGTTCAGGCCGGTGTGGACCGGTTTGGACCGGTTCTTGAACGGTTTGGATCGATTTTCACTGGTTCTCACTATTTTGGGCCGGTTTTCACTCTTTTCCAACTTGTTTTCTTGTTCGGTAGTCGTAAATTACAACTTTTTATCCTGGAAATGCTCAAAAATACCTCAAAACAAGCTGAGTACGTTAATTGGTCACTTATATAACATTTCATCCAATTCTTGACCATCTATGCACATAATTCCTCTAAAATAGTATCATAACTCGACCTAATTACAAGCATAATTAATGTGTATCAAAATCCCCCAAACTTAAACTGTTGTTCGTCCCGAACATCATAACAAAAGACACAAAGAATACAAGTGATTATGCATTTGTTTAGGGCGACTAGATGATGAATTCAGTTTCAGTCTGATTTTTCTTAAAACAACTAGGCAACACAATTCACTTGAGCATATGCGATAACGCAAAAATCAACTAATCTCGAGACTTTGAACTTTCGAATTATTCAACCCTCACCGGGTAAGTGTTTCACTCATCTCTCAAGTGTTTAGGCTAAAATAATTTCCACTCATATTGAATTATATGCAAAGTCTACCATATGCTTGCCAATCGTCTAAACTAGACCTCGTACTTGATACGTGTGACAAAGGATCAAAAAGGTCTTTCTTTTGGTTGTAATGTGGGCTTAAGGTAAGGTGGGATACATTTGGATATAAGTGACTATTCATTGGACTAATCAAGTTACATCTAACCCGACTACGCCTCAATATAACCATTCAGATTCACTCTTCAAATCTCAGCAAATCACCCCGCAAAGTGACTTCTTCACCTTCAAAAGTCCGTATAACTTAAGTGCTTCTCATTTGTGTGGGTACCACATCTTGGGACTACCCGGTTTTTCTATTCAAATGCACAATTAATCATTTATGTCCTAGCCTTTTCACAAAAATACTAACAACAACAAACCTTTTTTTTTTTTCAATTTTTTTTTCCTTTTCTTTTTTTTTTCTTTCTTTATAGACTTTCGCACTAGGAGAGGCTATTTTTCTTGGATTTTCACCTATCGTTTTGCTCTTCCCTTCATCTTTTGAAAATATCCCTATTTTCCATTCCTTCCCACAATTGTTCACCCAAAATTCCTTCCAATTCTCCTCCCTCTAACTTGATTAATCCAATTAGAACCAAACGAGTTAAATTAAAAGGTTTCGGCTGACATTGTTAGGTTATGAATAAATAAGGCTATAAGGCTCGAGTGGGCTAACGAGGGACAAAACGTGAACTTTTGGTACAAAGGGGAATTTTTACGGCTCAAAATATGTTTAAACAACAACGCCTAAGATCATTTCCTAAATCACAACATATACTTGACACGTTCACAGTAAAGACTCAAGGCAAGTTCTAGAGACTAGTACACATATTCAATCAAATTCATACCGAAAGAAAGTATATTACTCCGAAAATTGGAGTATAATTAGGCTCAAATTCTCACAAGGTTAATTTTGATTGAATATTCTAAGTTCAAGCTCAATTTCGTCTCAAATCACCTCTCATGCTATATTATGTGCCAGTTTTTCATCTACTTCTCAAAATCATCTCATCATTAACTATTCATCACCCATCTTTCCCTATTGTTCTCTTTTTATTTTTCTTTTCACTTGTTACCTTTTTCCGGGTTTTATCCTTCTTATGATTCTAAAAACTAAAACACTAATAAGACTCTAAACTCTAAACTCCTAAGACTCAACATAGAAACGAAATGTAAGCAAACTTGGGTTCACAGACCCAACAGCACCAATAAAGCAGATAAATGGGCTCAAAAACCCGATAACACCAATTGAAGCAATAAAAAATCAACACCATGGGCACACGGACCCACAATTAACAGCAAGACGATCAACTAAAAGGAAAAACTATCAATATAGCTGCCAAGACGTCCCACGGTCCACCCCCTCCCCCAAACTTGGCTGAAAGCCAATGTTTGGAGGAAAAACGTGGTATGCCTTGGTGCTAACATACAAATCGTTGTGGCGGCGGCGGAGTTTTGAAACCCCTACTAGCTCCGAAATCGTGCCATCGCCTCGTACTGAATCTGTTGCTACCGTCTCACGTTTCTCAGCTGCTGAGGAACTGACGCGGCAGTGTTGAAGGTTTAACACGGCCGTGTCACATTTGAGCCAGAAATTGGTTTTCTGGACCGATTTTGACGCGGCCGTGTTATAAGGCTGACGCGGCCGTGTTGCTGTTGAACCAAAAATTGGTTTCTGGGCATGATTTTGACGCGGCCACGTCCAGCATGTGACGCACCTGTGTTGCTTTACAGCGGTGATTCGCATCTAGAGGCCACTTTTGACGCAAATGACACGGTCGTGTTGCGTTTGAGCCACTTTGACGCGGCCGCGTCTGTCTTTCGACACGGCCGTGTTACTTCCCAGTTCTAAGAACACTTTGTAGGCACTTTTTGACGCGGCCGTGTCCATAGTGCGACACGGCCGTGTTACTTCCTCCTCCTGTAGCTCGAGTTTTTCGTCTCTTCGACGCCCGTTTCTTGCAACACTCGTCCATGTTGATTCCTAAAAACATAAAACACTAAAACACAAGTAAAAACATAAAAATTAAATAAATAAATAAAATAAAAATAAAACGGTAAACATCGAGTTGCCTCCTGACAAGCGCTTTGTTTTACATCGTCAGCCAGACGTCCTCCTCTTATCAACCATTTTTTAGCCACCCCGAGTCGGATGTTTTCTGAACAATTAAAGAGCTATTTGGGACATGTGGATTTTCTACAGCAGCTTGGGTAGTGTAAACAATGCTACAATTATGCCTACCCCTTAGACTCGACTTATGTATTTTGAGTGTGATGGTTTCGTTTTGAACACGAAAAATCAACTCCCCTTTAGGCACATCTATAAGTGCTTGGCTAGTCGCCAAGAAAGGTCGTCCTAAGATAAAAGGAAATTCATCATTCCCTTTCATGTCGACAACTAAGAAATCACTAGGGAATTCAAAATTCAGCACTCTCACCACTACATCCTCTGCTACTCCCAACGGCATTAATGAAGATCCATCAGCCAATTGGATAGTAATAAAGGATCGTTTAATCTCCCTTAATCCTAATTGCCTATACTGCTTTAGAGACATCAGATTTATGCTAGACCCCAAATCACACATGACATTTTGAAAATTATGACTACCAATTGAGCAAGAAATAGTAAAACTCCCTGGATCTTTTGCTTTTGTTGCTCTTTTCGGTTTCATGCTTGTGGTTGCGTTCTTTTTGGGACTGCCCGGTTTCTTCTTCGTCGTCTCTTTTCCATCCTTCCTCTTCTTGGTTTCCTCTTTATCTTGGGTCCTCTCCTTTAATGGTTCCTGTTTCAAAACAACAACGCTAGATTGCTATAAAGGATCAAGGTTAGCAAAGAATGAATTTTTAAAACAAAAATTAAAAGACTCATCAAGAATAGGAGATGAAGTGTTCTTATCTATGATTGTATTGACTTCCTCCTTCTCAATGTTTTTGACTCCCTCGCTTGATTTCTTCGCTTCATGGTCCTTCATGCTCTCTACATGCTCCTCTAGCTTCACAACATTACAATGCTCCCTCGGATTAATCACTGTATCACTCGGATATTGGTCCTACTTGTGTTGAGCTCCTACTATCTTTATCAATTGGCTCATGTTTGATGACAATTCACCAATGCTTGCTTGAGTCTGAACCAATGTATTCTCGAGCCTCTTGATGTCTGCCCCTTGCCCAGTGATATGCTTATTTAGCTCGATAAATTTCCCATCTACTTTCTTCTCCAACTGAGCTAACTTATCATCATACTTTTCAAATTGTGACTGCACAATCTCTTCTTGTGATGGCTTCTTACCGTCAGGGATCATACCATTTGTAACAGCAAATCCGGGTGGCGGATTAAGTGTATTTTGTGAGTTACCATACGAGAAGTTCTGATGATTCTGATTCTGAGTGTACTGATTGTACCTAGGCTGATTGTTCTGGAGATTGTTGAAGTTTCGTTGATTCACAAAATTTACCTCTTCAACTTCTTCCTGATCCCCTGGTTGTTGTGCTAATGTCAGATTAGTTAGCAAATTTACCTAGCTCGTCAATGCTGTTAACTGTGATGTGAGCTTTTCAATTGGCTCATTATTGACGGGCTTTATTTTTTGGACACTTGCTACCCTCTTTGGCATGTTTCTCTCATTCGACCATTGGTAGCTCGTTCTGGCCATAGCGTCCAGGATTGAAAATGCCATCCTCACTGATTTCTCCATCAAACTTCCACCTGCAGCTGCATCTACCTGATTTCTAGTTGGAGCAAGTAGACCATTGTAGAATTTGCACACTTGCTGCTTCTTGGTAAACCCATGTTGAGGGCAACTCCGGATAAGATCCCGGAATCGCTCTCAAGCCTCTCCGAATGGCTCTTGGTCCAATTGCTTGAATTGGTTGATCTGATTCTGCAGGTCGAGCATCTTGCTTGGTGGAAAATACTTCAACAGAAAAGAAGTACTCAAGTCTTCCCAATCTCTGATATCTTCCAGCGAATTAAACCACTGTAGTGCTCTGTCCTTCAGTGAGAAAGGGAACAGTCTCATCTTGACCTGCTCATGCGGTACATGATTGATCTTGATTGTGTCGACCAGTCTGCGAAACTTGATCAGATGCACATTCGGATCCTCCAAAGCACTTCCCCCATACTGGTTTTGCTGCACTATGTTGATTAGTGCAGGCTTTAGCTCGAAACTGTTGGCATTGAGTGGTGGAGGTTGTACTCCTTCTACCTGCTGATTTGGATTAGGCTTCAAGCAGTCACTGATGGGAGTATCATCTTCATCTCCTGCAGCTGGTTCTATCTGGGTTCCGTGCTGCTGTGGCTGTTGTAGCCCTTGTGCAGGTAGCTGCTGCTGTATAGTAGTGACTCGATCATCCAAGCGTGCCAGAGCTGTCAGTACTCTGTTTATGGCGTCATCCGGATTCGGATGCTGTGGTGGGTTCTCCATCTCAGACGCGAAATTCCTTCTACTTCGGTGTCTACGTGCTGTCGCTTCAATTTCTGGATTGAAAGGAAGAAGGGTTTCTTTTCCTTTTGATCTGGTGTGCATGCGAAGCCTGGAAACACCAAAAACAAAAACTACCACGTAACACAAAAATTAACAAAAAAATAAAAACGAAAATAAAAATTAAAATTACGAAAAAAGAAATCTAGTCTAGTTTCCTCCTATTTTTCAAGATAAAAACTAAGCGCTAAATCCTATTCCCCGGCAACGGCGCCAAAAACTTGACACGTCGGTTTCTAACCTAGTGTTCCGCAAGTGTACGGATGTAGGTGTAGTACAATTGTCAAGGTCGATCCCACAAGGAACAATTTTAGGTAGTTTGATACCTCAATACTCTAGGAATGTCCTAACTAGATACTAAGTTGTAAAAGGTTGGTTTTACTAATTAAAATACTCAATCAAATATAACTTCAAACATAGGAAACACAAAGAACTATCAATCAATGAGAAAGGGTATCCTAGGGCTTCGATTTCAGGATATTACTTCAATGCCTATAGATTTACCAATTCTAGTGTTTATTAGGCGGCACGACAATAATGTAACCCTTCTCTCGAAGCGATTAAACCGTTGATCAATTAAGCTAATTACCCTCTCGAGTCAATTAAACCTAATAACTCCCAAATGATCCTAAGCCACGGCCTACACAGTCATAGACAACTGCGCTCTATGTTCTAAGTCTGATAACGATTCCCTCCTCTCGAAGCGGAATTGCTAAACCAAATTACTAAATCTAGGTGATCAAACTAAATTCAGTTATAAGCACAAACATAGAGATAAACACATAAAGAATGGAATCAATAAATCAAACCATAAATCAAAATATTGTCATATTAATCCCTACTTTCTAACCCTATGACACGAATAGCTTAGCTACTCATGCCTAGCAATAATCCAATACAAGATTCTAAGAAAAATATTGTAAAAGATTAAACTACGAAAGAACGACTAAACCCGGATGATCCGTCTCGATGATCTTCGTCTTCTTTGTCCTCCAAGACTCCTTCTAGGCAGAATGATGATATCATTGATGTTATTGATGTTTTTTTTTTTATCTCCTTTTTATAGAGTTGGGGAAGAATCCTTGGGAAGATAAGATTCAAATCCTATTAGGAAATCAAATTCCTTATTAACAGGATCTTTAATATCGACGGCCTTTTTGACACGGCCGTGTTGATCAAGTGACACGGCCGTGTTCTCTTCCAGAGCCTTTTTCTCCTTTGCGCAACACTTTTGACACGGCCGTGTTGCTTAACCGACGCGGTCGTGTCGGTTCTTGCTCCATTCTGCTCCTGGACCGGTTCAGGCCGGTGTGGACCGGTTTGGACCGGTTCTTGAACGGTTTGCATCGATTTCCACTGGTTCTCACTATTTTGGGCCGGTTTTCACTCTTTTCCAACTTGTTTTCTTGTTCGGTAGTCGTAAATTACAACTTTTTATCCTGGAAATGCTCAAAAATACCTCAAAACAAGCTGAGTACGTTAATTGGTCACTTATATAACATTTCATCCAATTCTTGACCATCTATGCACATAATTCCTCTAAAATAGTATCATAACTCGACCTAATTACAAGCATAATTAATGTGTATCAAAATCCCCCAAACTTAAACTGTTGTTCGTCCCGAACATCATAACAAAAGACACAAAGAATACAAGTGATTATGCATTTGTTTAGGGCGACTAGATGATGAATTCAGTTTCAGTCTGATTTTTCTTAAAACAACTAGGCAACACAATTCACTTGAGCATATGCGATAACGCAAAAATCAACTAATCTCGAGACTTTGAACTTTCGAATTATTCAACCCTCACCGGGTAAGTGTTTCACTCATCTCTCAAGTGTTTAGGCTAAAATAATTTCCACTCATATTGAATTATATGCAAAGTCTACCATATGCTTGCCAATCGTCTAAACTAGACCTCGTACTTGATACGTGTGACAAAGGATCAAAAAGGTCTTTCTTTTGGTTGTAATGTGGGCTTAAGGTAAGGTGGGATACATTTGGATATAAGTGACTATTCATTGGACTAATCAAGTTACATCTAACCCGACTACCCCTCAATATAACCATTCAGACTCACTCTTCAAATCTCAGCAAATCACCCCGCAAAGTGACTTCTTCACCTTCAAAAGTCCGTATAACTTAAGTGCTTCTCATTTGTGTGGGTACCACATCTTGGGACTACCCGCTTTTTCTATTCAAATGCACAATTAATCATTTATGTCCTAGCCTTTCCACAAAAATACTAACAACAACAAACCTTTTTTTTTTTTTCAATTTTTTTTTCCTTTTCTTTTTTTTTTCTTTCTTTATAGACTTTCGCACTAGGAGAGGCTATTTTTCTTGGATTTTCACCTATCGTTTTGCTCTTCCCTTCATCTTTTGAAAATATCCCTATTTCCCATTCCTTCCCACAATTGTTCACCCAAAATTCCTTCCAATTCTCCTCCCTCTAACTTGATTAATCCAATTAGGGCCAAACGAGTTAAATCAAAAGGTTTCGGCTGACATTGTTAGGTTATGAATAGATAAGGCTATAAGGCTCAAGTGGGCTAACGAGGGACAAAACGTGAACTTTTGGTACAAAGGGGAATTTTTACGGCTCAAAATAGGTTTAAACAACAACGCCTAAGATCATTTCCTAAATCACAACATATACTTGACACGTTCACAGTAAAGACTCAAGGCAAGTTCTAGAGACTAGTACACATATTCAATCAAATTCATACCGAAAGAAAGTATATTACTCCGAAAATTGGAGTATAATTAGGCTCAAATTCTCACAAGGTTAATTTTGATTGAATATTCTAAGTTCAAGCTCAATTTCGTCTCAAATCACCTCTCATGCTATATTATGTGCCAGTTTTTCATCTACTTCTCAAAATCATCTCATCATTAACTATTCATCACCCATCTTTCCCTATTGTTCTCTTTTTATTTTTCTTTTCACTTGTTACCTTTTTCCGGGTTTTATCCTTCTTATGATTCTAAAAACTAAAACACTAATAAGACTCTAAACTCTAAACTCCTAAGACTCAACATAGAAACGAAATGTAAGCAAACTTGGGTTCACAGACCCAACAGCACCAATAAAGCAGATAAATGGGCTCACAAACCCGATAACACCAATTGAAGCAATAAAAAATCAACACCATGGGCACACGGACCCACAATTAACAGCAAGACGATCAACTAAAAGGAAAAACTATCAATATAGCTGCCAAGACGTCCCACGGTCCACCCCCTCCCCCAAACTTGGCTGAAAGCCAATGTTTGGAGGAAAAACGTGGTATGCCTTGGTGCTAACATACAAATCGTTGTGGCGGCGGCGGAGTTTTGAAACCCCTACTAGCTCCGAAATCGTGCCATCGCCTCGTACTGAATCTGTTGCTACCGTCTCACGTTTCTCAGCTGCTGAGGAACTGACGCGGCAGTGTTGAAGGTTTAACACGGCCGTGTCACATTTGAGCCAGAAATTGGTTTTCTGGACCGATTTTGACGCGGCCGTGTTATAAGGCTGACGCGGCCGTGTTGCTGTTGAACCAAAAATTGGTTTCTGGGCATGATTTTGACGCGGCCACGTCCAGCATGTGACGCCCCTGTGTTGCTTTACAGCGGTGATTCGCATCTAGAGGCCACTTTTGACGCAAATGACACGGTCGTGTTGCGTTTGAGCCACTTTGACGCGGCCGCGTCTGTCTTTCGACACGGCCGTGTTACTTCCCAGTTCTAAGAACACTTTGTAGGCACTTTTTGACGCGGCCGTGTCCATAGTGCGACACGGCCGTGTTACTTCCTCCTCCTGTAGCTCGAGTTTTTCGTCTCTTCGACGCCCGTTTCTTGCAACACTCGTCCATGTTGATTCCTAAAAACATAAAACACTAAAACACAATTAAAAACATAAAAATTAAATAAATAAATAAAATAAAAATAAAACGGTAAACATCGAGTTGCCTCCTGACAAGCGCTTTGTTTTACATCGTCAGCCAGACGTCCTCCTCTTATCAACCATTTTTTAGCCACCCCGAGTCGGATGTTTTCTGAACAATTAAAGAGCTATTTGGGACATGTGGATTTCCTACAGCAGCTTGGGTAGTGTAAACAATGCTACAATTATGCCTACCCCTTAGACTCTACTTATGTATTTTGAGTGTGATGGTTTAGTTTTGAACACAAAAAATCAACTCCCCTTTAGGCACATCTATAAGTGCTTGGCTAGTCGCCAAGAAAGGTCGTCCTAAGATAAAAGGAAATTCATCATTCCCTTTCATGTCGACAACTAAGAAATCACTAGGGAATTCAAAATTCAGCACTCTCACCACTACATCCTCTGCTACTCCCAACGGCATTAATGAAGATCCATCAGCCAATTGGATAGTAGTAAAGGATCGTTTAATCTCCCTTAATCCTAATTGCCTATACTGCTTTAGAGACATCAGATTTATGCTAGACCCCAAATCACACATGACATTTTGAAAATTATGACTACCAATTGAGCAAGAAATAGTAAAACTCCCTGGATCTTTTGCTTTTGTTGCTCTTTTCGGTTTCATGCTTGTGGTTGCGTTCTTTTTGGGACTGCCCGGTTTCTTCTTCGTCGTCTCTTTTCCATCCTTCCTCTTCTTGGTTTCCTCTTTATCTTGGGTCCTCTCCTTTAATGGTTCCTGTTTCAAAACAACAACGCTAGATTGCTCTAAAGGATCAAGGTTAGCAAAGAATGAATTTTTAAAACAAAAATTAAAAGACTCATCAAGAATAGGAGATGAAGTGTTCTTATCTATGATTGTATTGATTTCCTCCTTCTCAATGTTTTTGACTCCCTCGCTTGATTTCTTCGCTTCATGGTCCTTCATGCTCTCTACATGCTCCTCTAGCTTCACAACATTACAATGCTCCCTCGGATTAATCACTGTATCACTCGGATATTGGTCCTGCTTGTGTTGAGCTCCTACTATCTTTATCAATTGGCTCATGTTTGATGACAATTCACCAATGCTTGCTTGAGTCTGAACCAATGTATTCTCGAGCCTCTTGATGTCTGCCCCTTGCCCAGTGATATGCTTATTTAGCTCGATAAATTTCCCATCTACTTTCTTCTCCAACTGAGCTAACTTATCATCATACTTTTCAAATTGTGACTGCACAATCTCTTCTTGTGATGGCTTCTTACCGTCAGGGATCATACCATTTGTAACAGCAAATCCGGGTGGCGGATTAAGTGTATTTTGTGAGTTACCATACGAGAAGTTCTGATGATTCTGATTCTGAGTGTACTGATTGTACCTAGGCTGATTGTTCTGGAGATTGTTGAAGTTTCGTTGATTCACAAAATTTACCTCTTCAACTTCTTCCTGATCCCCTGGTTGTTGTGCTAATGTCAGATTAGTTAGCAAATTTACCTAGCTCGTCAATGCTGTTAACTGTGATGTGAGCTTTTCAATTGGCTCATTATTGACGGGCTTTATTTTTTGGACACTTGCTACCCTCTTTGGCATGTTTCTTTCATTCGACCATTGGTAGCTCGTTCTGGCCATAGCGTCCAGGATTGAAAATGCCATCCTCACTGATTTCTCCATCAAACTTCCACCTGCAGCTGCATCTACCTGATTTCTAGTTGGAGCAAGTAGACCATTGTAGAATTTGCACACTTGCTGCTTCTTGGTAAACCCATGTTGAGGGCAACTCCGGATAAGATCCCGGAATCGCTCTCAAGCCTCTCCGAATGGCTCTTGGTCCAATTGCTTGAATTGGTTGATCTGATTCTGCAGGTCGAGCATCTTGCTTGGTGGAAAATACTTCAACAGAAAAGAAGTACTCAAGTCTTCCCAATCTCTGATATCTTCCAGCGAATTAAACCACTGTAGTGCTCTGTCCTTCAGTGAGAAAGGGAACAGTCTCATCTTGACCTGCTCATGCGGTACATGATTGATCTTGATTGTGTCGACCAGTCTGCGAAACTTGATCAGATGCACATTCGGATCCTCCAAAGCACTTCCCCCATACTGGTTTTGCTGCACTATGTTGATTAGTGCAGGCTTTAGCTCGAAACTGTTGGCATTGAGTGGTGGAGGTTGTACTCCTTCTACCTGCTGATTTGGATTAGGCTTCAAGCAGTCACTGATGGGAGTATCATCTTCATCTCCTGCAGCTGGTTCTATCTGGGTTCCGTGCTGCTGTGGCTGTTGTAGCCCTTGTGCAGGTAGCTGCTGCTGTATAGTAGTGACTCGATCATCCAAGCGTGCCAGAGCTGTCAGTACTCTGTTTATGGCGTCATCCGGATTCGGATGCTGTGGTGGGTTCTCCATCTCAGACGCGAAATTCCTTCTACTTCGGTGTCTACGTGCTGTCGCTTCAATTTCTGGATTGAAAGGAAGAAGGGTTTCTTTTCCTTTTGATCTGGTGTGCATGCGAAGCCTGGAAACACCAAAAACAAAAACTACCACGTAACACAAAAATTAACAAAAAAATAAAAACGAAAATAAAAATTAAAATTACGAAAAAAGAAATCTAGTCTAGTTTCCTCCTATTTTTCAAGATAAAAACTAAGCGCTAAATCCTATTCCCCGGCAACGGCGCCAAAAACTTGACACGTCGGTTTCTAACCTAGTGTTCCGCAAGTGTACGGATGTAGGTGTAGTACAATTGTCAAGGTCGATCCCACAAGGAACAATTTTAGGTAGTTTGATACCTCAATACTCTAGGAATGTCCTAACTAGATACTAAGTTGTAAAAGGTTAATTTTACTAATTAAAATACTCAATCAAATATAACTTCAAACATAGGAAACACAAAGAACTATCAATCAATGAGAAAGGGTATCCTAGGGCTTCGATTTCAGGATATTACTTCAATGCCTATAGATTTACCAATTCTAGTGTTTATTAGGCGGCACGACAATAATGTAACCCTTCTCTCGAAGCGATTAAACCGTTGATCAATTAACCTAATTACCCTCTCGAGTCAATTAAACCTAATAACTCCCAAACGATCCTAAGCTACGGCCTACACAGTCATAGACAACTGCGCTCTATGTTCTAAGTTTGATAATGATTCCCTCCTCTCGAAGCGGAATTGCTAAACCAAATTACTAAATCTAAGTGATCAAACTAAATTCAGTTATAAGCACAAACATAGAGATAAACACATAAAGAATGGAATCAATAAATCAAACCATAAATCAAAATATTGTCATATTAATCCCTACTTTCTAACCATATGACACGAATAGCTTAGCTACTCATGCCTAGCAATAATCCAATACAAGATTCTACAAAAAATATTGTAAAAGATTAAACTACGAAAGAACGACTAAACCCGGATGATCCGTCTCGATGATCTTCGTCTTCTTTGTCCTCCAAGACTCCTTCTAGGCAGAATGATGATATCATTGATGTTCTTGATGTTTTTTTTTTTTTTTTTTATCTCCTTTTTATAGAGTTGGGGACGAATCCTTGGGAAGATAAGATCCAAATCCTATTAGGAAATCAAATCCCTTATTAAACAGGATCTTTAATATCGACGGCCTTTTTGACACGGCCGTGTTGATCAAGTGACACGGCCGTGTTCTCTTCCAGAGCCTTTTTCTCCTTTGCGCAACACTTTTGACACGGCCGTGTTGCTTAACCGACACGGCCGTGTCGGTTCTTGCTCCATTCTGCTCCTGGACCGGTTCAGGCCGGTCTGGACCGGTTTGGACTGGTTCTTGAACTATTCGGACCAATTTCCACTGGTTCTCACTATTTTGGGCCAGTTTTCACTTTTCCAACTTGTTTTCTTGTCCGGTAGTCGTAAATCACAACTTTTTATCCTGGAAATGCTCAAAAATACCTCAAAACAAGCTGAGTACGTTAATTGGTCACTTATATAACATTTCATCCAATTCTTGACCATCTATGCACATAATTCCTCTAAAATAGTGTCATAACTCGACCTAATTACAAGCATAATTAACGTGTATCACACAACATCACCGGAATATCGTAAAGATTGACTCGTTTATTGAGTATACGAAGTATGGTTTTACTCCTAAAAACAGATACTCATGTAAGTACTAGATAATCACCAGAGGTTTTTGGACTGGGATGAACATAGTTATTGGGCGGATCTATTAAGGACCAATACATGGATCCGATTTAGTGTCAAATTTATGGAAAACCTCATTTAAGTACTATAAGTTTTATTGTTTTAGTTATTATTAGCTCTAATTTTTAGCTAAGTTCACCCTATTTAATTAATTTATTCATATCTTTGTCGTTATCCCACTTTGATATAAATATATCAAACAAAAAATTATTTTTAGTTCGTTTCAAATAAATTTAGTAATTTTATAAGAATTCCATGATTAATAATTTTATTATTTTTATGTATAGTAAGAAGTATTTTTTTTTTCAACTCAACGTATTTGAATTTGAGTGAAATCTTGCGTGTGGCAATTTCATGGATCTCATTTGGTGTGGCAAAACCTTATTTACCCAAAGTAAGAGGAAAAAAGAGGAACTCCATTTACTCTCTTTATTTTTTACTATACTTGAGTTCATCCGCCTCATGGAATAAACTCCGTATCACCACTACATATAAATTTTTATCATAAATTTTTATGTTCTAATCCACTTTTCCTTACATCCGCCCATGTGTTGTAGGTTGTGCCAGTCGATCCATATTTTGGGAAAGATGATTGGGGCCATAGGGGTGGAGGATGCACTACCAATATGTGTTGTTGTAACGCCCGGTTTTTTTTTTTTTTTTTCTTCTTATTATTATTATTATTATTATTATTATTATTAGTAGTAGTAGTAGTAGTAGTAGTAGTAGTAGTAGTAGTAGTAGTATTAATTGACTTGATTTATTAAATTGACCAATTATTTTATTCATTTATCCCATATTGGGTTAGGCCCAACACCAATTCAGTTTGGCCATTTCATATTTTCAAGTCCGATTTATATTGAGAATTATTATTATTAGCTTGCGAATCAATTTATTTGCAAATTACTCGTTTATTATTTATTTATTTATACCCGATGTCTCAATAGGAATCAATTTATTTCATTCATTCATTTGTTCATACATGTCATAATAAGCCCATTTCTTTGAGCCCAAGACTCAAGCCCAATTCATTAATGTGCAAGGGCCCATGTCTTGAGCCCAAAGGAATCCAGAATTCCAACAACTGAATTACGTAATTACTACTGATAAGATTTCTTAAAATCTGATAAATCTATCCAGATACCCTTAAACCTAGTCGGAATACACTATATATCTAATACGTAGCCAAATTATACATTCCCACACAAGAAAAACGCAGTCAAATTCTTCTACAGTCACAACACTCTCAGCTAATTTTTTACAAGGTATTACACCGTCTCTGTCTCTTTCTCTTATACAATGATACGTCTTCTTCGCGGAATAAAACTCAATTCTCAAATTATCATTCTTTAAATTCTGCTACTGATCAGATAATTCGACGGAGTGCCGTCACTTTACGAACAATCCTCGTTGCCCTGTAGTAAATAAGAAATTAGGGAAACTGGGTCGGACTCTAGAAATCTGCTAGTGTGTGTGTTGGTGCGTGTTTATATGTGTGGCATGTGTATAAATATGTACGTGTGTGGGTGATTTTGGGGGGACCCGTGTATCAGTTAGTGTGTGCGCGGATGTGATTCTCAGTGTGTGCATGCGTGTTTTGTGTGTTTCGGTGTGTGTGTGTGTGTTTTGTGAAGGAAAAAAAAGAGAAAGAAGATGAACTGAAGGGGAGGAAGAAAGTGGGGCTGGAACAGTGATGGTCCAGTAAACAGAGAAAGATGAAACAACTTGAAATTTATATGGGTATTGTGTGTTTTGTCTGTAGACAATCAATGAGGAGAGAGAGTTGACTTGGTGATTATTTATGGTGACGATGATGTTTCATATTAGTTGTAGGAGAGAGAATAGTGGAAAGTGGATAAGTAATGGTAAATTGTATGTGTGCGTGAGTTTTGAGTCTAGGAATAGGATAATCACTTCTCTTTTTATTTCCTATGTTAGTATTATTTATTTATCTAGCCATTTGCATGATTGTTAGGCAATAGGAAATGAATTTGTTCCAATTTCAAGGTTAGGAACTCAATCACAGATTTTTATATCTTCTGGAAAATTTATTCGACCAATTTTCCGTCAACTACTCAATTTTCAAAATAATCCTGACTCAAACTGTTCATATGTTTTCCATGCCTTTCAACAAATTTTATTCCTTAAATAAGCTCTAATAATTATAATAAATATTAAAATATACGTGCCTTATACGTATAGGTTGTACGATATTCGGACCACGGGCTTAATATTGCATGTCATTCCATCAGTTCTACTCAAGACAATTCAGGTGGAGGTTTTACTGTTTTATTACTTTAATTGTATAATTGATTGTCTACATGTGATTTTATTTCATTATTACTTGTCAATACAAGTAATTGACTTATTCGCTAATTGCCAATACAAGTTTAGTCATTACCAGTATACTGCTTGGCAATACAAGTTAGCTCTATGTGACTTGCCAATACAAGCACATTATTATAATTGTACTACGTATGCCTTTTTGTTATATAATTTTTGTGATAAATGGTAATCCTCCACGAGCTGAAGGAAGCTCACCCCATCCCATTATTGACCCTTACAGATTAGCTTGGTGCTGGCGGAGGAGCGAGGCGGACCGGAGCATATGAACATTAATTAATTTTTGCCATTTGAACTTATTTTTATTTCAGAAAGTTGATCATTATTATTTTTTTAAGTTAGGCCACGTTATTTGGATTTATTTTATTTAGTTCAGTAACTTTTTAGGGAATGCTTCCGCATTAGTTCTATTTATTTACTTCTTTATTAGGGATAATCGCTTGCCTTATTTTATTTATTTAACTTTGAAAATTGGATTGTTTAGTTAGTGATTTTGAAAAAAAAATTAAGTATAATGTATTATTTTTACTTATTATTTTAAATAGGTGGGCTTGTGGAGTTAGAATTTTAAAATATAAAATTTAGGTTGTTAATAGACTTGTTAAAAATTTTAGAAATTTTACTAATTATTAATGGATTGTGGAGAAATATTTTATTGAAAATATTTTGTGTGTGTGTGTGTTTTCGTCCTCATTTTATATGTAAACTAGTACTTCACCCATACAATTGAAGGAATGAATTAATTTTTTTTTTTTCATTTTTAATCATTATTTTGTAAAGTTAAAGCATAATAGTTAACCAAATAGTATAGGAAGAAACTTGCATCTTTATCTATTAAAAAACTTAAAATATTTACATAGAAAATACAAACTACACATTTCAAAACACTTCTTGGCAGACAACGTTCTTGGTTGCATTCTGTTCAACTTTATCATCGTGAGAACACACTAATATTTTTAGACCTCTACTGTTTGTTACTCTAGAAAGTGCAACATATAGTTGCCCACGGTTAAATACAATTTTTTGAGGAAGAGTCCAACGTGTGACAATGACTGACTGGTCTTGACTTTTGTTAATTGACATTCCGTAGGCACAATGATCGGGAACTATCATCTTCGAACTTAAATGGAAACCTCAAATCAGATGGGGTCAGAGACAATCTTGAGATTAATACTAAGTCACCAAAACACTTCCACTTAATACTTTTTCTTCAAAACATGTTTCCCAAGCCTAGTTAATAGCAACCTTGTACCAATGCACAAACCCTTGGAATGATTGATGCTTCTTAGCAACGTTACCGGAGTACTAACTTTCAATTTTAACTCATGATTAGGTAGCCCAGAACACTTCAAAGAATTTAAGAATTCCAGAGTATGAACATCTACCAACATATCTGTATTTGAATCAGACTTGCAAACGCTATCAGAACGTAAACATGACTTGCATTCGTTTGTATTTAGCTCGATCAAGTACTCATTTATTGAATCAAATACATCGAGAGTTGGTGAAAGAATGACTGCATTTCACAAAAAAAACAAAAGACGGGTTGTAAATGATGTCCCTGAAATTAGGGAAATTACTTTCAACAATGGTACGTATTGTATCTCCACCTTCTTTAAAAAATATGCCATCAGGTATCTTTGTTGAAGCGCCCCAATTATTTATCTCACCAATTGTACCATCACCAATTGCCTCAAACCACTTAGAGAATTTTCCAATTCTTTACGGTCTTTGTCAACTGCCACATTTTGTATCATCATGTTCTTAGTAAGTCGTAGCACTTTACAATCATCCCAAAGATTAGAGGAGTTTATAGTAGTATGGACGACATTTTATCGCGACCCTTTTGGTATAATAGGAAGAATCTGCTTAAAATCCCCTTCGAAAAAAAATGTCTTACCTCCAAATGGTAGATCAGAGTGAATTGATCCACTTAATTGCATGAAATCATTGAGAGTTTTATCCAAATCATCATTTTGATATGTCACTGGATGCAACGTCTATGAACCATTGAAGCTTCATCCCAATCATCATTTTTTATCTCAACAAAGTTGTGATAGAGGACTCTCCTGTTTGATGTTGTACGTGGAGTCTTCATTGATGTCCAAAGGAATGGAGAAATGTGAGTGAGTAGTCCTCCCACCAGGTAGTGGTAGAGATGCTATGTCACTGGATGCAACATTTATGTTCTTTTGATCTCAAAGTTGCAGACTCTCCACATGAATGTTTCCCAAGTTCCTCCATAATCGTACATAAAGTACTCACTATCCTTATTCCTAGCAAAGTAACTCATAATCTCATCGTGAACACTAAGTTGCTGGTCATTTAACTTACTCATACACTCAAGATACTCCTTACGAAGTTCAACTTTTATGTTGTAAGACAGTTCATTAAAAAGAATTATGTTGTGAAAACTTGTAGCGCACTTTGAATTCGGAACAGACATCCCTCATAATCTTGCAATAACTTGCCAAGCGTTTGCAACATTTGTTGAATATCCAGCAGAGCAAGATCTTGATGTCATCTTTTGAAATTACCAACTCTAAAGAATTAAAAGATATGTTAAAAGATAAAATATAATAACAAATCAATAAATTTGGTTAATTATTTACTCTATTTGATACATGAAAATTTCAAAACGATTCTTTGTCCTTGCAAAATATCATCAGATAGGTAGCTCCAACACTTTTCCAAGCAACCTCAAACTTGCTCAAACTTCCTGAAAAAAGCAGCATGACAAACAAATTCCTTAGTGACTTTTCGGATGCCCAATGCCTTACTTCGATTATCCCGTCTATGTATTCCTTGTCGTCGTCTAAAAGACCTCTCGTATATATTCATCTCAAAATGTGTTGTAAACAACATCTTCATATGTTCTTATACTTTCATAAGAGGTGCAATCTTTAACGATATTAAGGAGAATTCTTAAATAATAAGTTTCGCCAAATCTAGGTGGAATATAACAAATTCGTCTAATTGCATATGATTTTGTCCTCTTCAACATCTCATTTTATCCCTCTGCCAAACAAACAAAGAATATACGTGTTTTTTGTTTGCACAAGAGAGAGAGAGAGAGACTTTTCAACATTATGTGGTCAAAACATGTTTCTCGGAATTATAATTTTGATAAAAAGAAGTGGATAATATAATACATTTTTTAACCATATAATGGAAAATTGTGTTTCAAAGATGTCCTCACTCAAAAGAAAAAGAAGGATCACATAATGTGTGTTATATTGATTTCTAATAAATAAGGAATGCATTGTATAACGAATGATACATCATTAATAATGCTCGTTGATTTCTTTTAATGTGCCAGTAGATTTGATTACTTATGCAGATTTAATATTTAAAAAAAAATGTTGTAATTATTTTCAAAATTCCTAATTATCTTTCAGAGATCTATAGCTTATATTTTACTTTGTATAATTTCATATCAATTGCTTATATTATTAAACAATGTTGTTTATAAGGCAAATGAAATTATAAATTATAAATATTATAATATGTGAGGAACTGCAATTACAAAACATGATGATAAAAGACAATATAAGTCTTTCATAAATTGTACATACTTAAATAAAAACTACATATTCTAACAATTACTAAAAATACAATAAGCATTGAAAGTAAGATCTTCATCTGGCAGCAGCACAAATTCAAGACGATGTACATGTCACCTTCTGAAATACCTCGATACGGACCTGCAATGTGTTAAACGAACCACACCATCGTGCCCGCGATAAATTGCAAAACCACCATGGATATGTTGTTTCGATAAATGATGGTCAACACAAGTCGCCGAAATAGGTTGCAAATTTTAATTAGACTAATATTAACATGAAACAAAAAAAAAAAAAAAAAAAAAAATTCATATAAATAAATTTGTAAATTATTATAATCTAAATTAAAAGAATTACCACAAATTCGACAACTTGATACCACAATCTTAATCGAATAATAAACGACGGGTGGTCATCGTCCGATATGTCGATTATAGCATAGGGTATTACATACCCTGAACATAATATTGTAGTAAAAACAAAATTTAAATAGTTTAAAGCATTTAAATATTATGTTAAGACTTGAATCGTAACTGTTTTCTTTTCTTAAGATAAGATGTTATGTATGAAGTAAGAAAAATCAAGTAGATAACACTTAGATTATTATTATTTTTTTACGAGAATGAGTTATGTGTACAAATTCTCGCTCTAGAAATGGAACCATCAGCTTCTCTCTAAACTTCTACCATAAAATACATAAAATAGAGCTAGGATTTCCTTTCCATACCTTTGATTGTCTTCCTATGTCAGATCCTCCTCTCCCGCCTTCGTTGATGGTGCGGAGAACCTCACTACCAATCCTATTATCAAACCCGTGAATCTGATGTCCGAATCGTTTGTCAATGTGGCGAAAGGAAGGTTGATTTTGGAGTTCCAGGGGATTAAAATGGCGAAGAAACTTTCGAAGAATTAGAAGCAGAAGCATATGGATCCACAAGAGTCTATCACGGGAAGGCGATTGTGAATCTCTCAGATGCAGAAACGACAAAAATGGCGGAATCATGACGGTTCATCCTAATAGGTAAGTTTTTGAATAGGTCTCCAAGGTTTAATACAATACGTGCGTAGTTAGGTAGTTTTGGATTTAAAGGTGCATTCTATGTTGGAGCGATAAACAACAAGCATGTTATGATAAAACTTTATAATGAAGAGGATTTCCAGAGGTTATGGTCGAAATAACTGTTAATGTAAATGATTATCTACTGCGGATTTTCAAGTGGTCTCCGAATTTTGATACTAAATCGAAATTCCCGATTATACCAATTCGGATTTCTATGTGGGAATTACCTCTTTATATGTTTGATAAAAAGGTGTTATATAAAATTGCATCAGTCATTGGTGCTCCGCTGAGAGTGGACAAGCCCACAACAGATAGGTCCAGGCCTAGTGTGGCGAGGGTTTGTGTAACGACCCGATTTTCATAAAGTAATTTAATATTAATTAAATTTAAATAAATCAAATCACGGAACTTTTTTTTTCTATCCATTTATATATATATATATATGAGTATATATATATATATAAAAGTCAATTCTTAGTTGGACCGTTAAAGGAACAACATAAACACACATATACTAATCTTCCTATCGCATGTAGGAGCGGAATAACACAAGCATCCTCAAACTATAACTGAAACGTTTATTAACTAATAAATTATCATGAAATATTACTTATATATAATCAAATAGGCAAAATTATTTCTGAACATGCTTCTAACAAAACTAATGTAGAACTAACAAACTTCCATATTATAGTTTCATATCAACCTAAATATTATAAAAGAATAAATCATGCATAGCAGCAGAACTTACTAAACACATACGACACATTATCACAAATAAATTATATTTTTAATCTCCTTAAAGCTAACATCCTAAGAAATTAATAATCCATGAAATACTTCAATGATCAACTTATAAATAAATATTTATATAACAAGCTTCAGTATTATTCCATGCTTCAAGATAAATATATGAAACTCCTTCTAATCACGCAACTAGTGAAGTAGGATTCCCCATTAAACTCACAACATAGAAAATAATTCGAATCCATGAAAAAGATTTTATTTGATTTATAAAATGACAACAACACTCCTTAAAAATTAATCCAGTCAAATAACATAAACATGTAATAACACGTTATCAATTAAATAGTCATCTTGTTTAAAATTGCACCAAAGTAGTCATGTTGTCATATGCTTCGGCTCCCCTCGTACTCCTCCCGCTCGCTCCAAGTTAACCTGGCTCAATAAAGGGTTGGGGTGAGCTTCCTTCAGCTCGTGGAGGATCACAATTCATAACAATTATAAACAAAATCAAAAGCATAAAGTATAACCAATTATAACTTGTAACTTGTAACTTGCAACTTGATATTATATTCAATAAATTGAACATAAACTTGTAACTTGTATTCCATGTACTCACAGAAATCTTGAATTTTTATATCAAATAAATTGAATATACACTTGTAACTTGTAAATATAACAACTATAAATCACACAATTGATTAAGCATATAATCGACATAAAAAGTAAACCCCCACCTGAATTGTGATGCAACTCGGAATGTAGATGCAATTACTCTATTGTTTGTAGCACTCAGTAGTCTCGTCTCCTTCCTACTTAAGCATGCATGACTCTGTCTTTATCTCCAATTAAATATATGGGATTTGTAATTTTGGAATTTAGGATTTGGTTGATGATTTAGGAAATTTTGAAAATAGATTTGAAAGAAATAGAGAACTTCTAAGAATTGATTTGCTGTGCAGCAGCAGATAAATAATTTATTTTTCATAAACGGTAAGAGATAAAACTTTGAAAATTTTACAGAAGGAAATAAACTTTCTTAAAAGTATCATACTAAAATTTCATGATTTTAAAAGAAGTTTAACTATGGGTTTTGAATTTTTGAAACCGAATAAGCCGAAACTGTAAATTCTGCACAGCGGTGGAAAAACCTTAATAACTCGAATATTACTGAAGGGATCATTTTGAAAATTTACATAATAATAGAAGACATATATATGTAGTACATATCCAAAAATCATAATTTTTCAACATGTATAAATATGTTTTTCGAATTTCTCAAATCAGAAAGCAGAATATTTCAGATCATGTGTAGACGTAATAGAAAGATTTTATAAAATAAAATATAAGTGGGATGGATTTGAAACTTTTATATAAAATAGATAACATACTTGGGAACAACATATTCAAAAATCATAAGTTTTTAGAACTTTTTACTATATATTACGAATTTTCTAACTGAAAAACCTGAATATTTAAAATCTGGATCGGCGAAGATAGAAAATTAATATAAAATAAAATACAACTCATATGGGGTTACAAATTTTACTGGAATTTGAAAATATGTCATGAAATAACATACTAAAAATTCATCAAAAAATAATATGTATTGGCATGAATTTCGAATTTTTAAAAGAAGATACCTTGAAAATAGAGTGTAAGAGGAAAATGAGGTTGACGGCTCTCGGAAGGGTTTCTAGGGCTTATGCACGAAATTATTAAGAAAAATAGATGATTTGGATTACGATTTTAATTTATGACATGAATCCCTTATTTATAGATTATATTTCTAGGTTTAGAACTCCTATTTCTTGTTCCCTAAGTAAAAATCATGGGTTAACTTGGGCTTGACTAATGCATTGGGCTAGGATCCAAATTAAATATTTAAAACTCTAATAACATGGAATATACGTTTATCCATAACTTAAAATTATTTCCATAATTTACGAAAAATAAATAATTCTCATTGGACAAAATAGATATTGAAATATAATAATAATTAAATAATTTATGGGGCGTTACAGTTTGTGTCGAGTTTGACTTAACCAAGCCACAGTTTGATGAAATATTAATTGCATGTGGGGAAAAACTTATTTCTCAAAAGATTGTCTATGATAAAATGCCCGACTATTATTTGACGTGTAAACATTTAGGTCATAAAATTTTTGATTGCTTTAATAATGCTTATAAGAAGAAGATTGACCTAGCTAAAGCCAAGATTGAAGAAGATTGACCTAGCTAAAGTCAAGACTGATGAGGTGCTAAAAACTAAGAAACACTGGGTGGCTAAGAATAATAGTGACTTGGAGCAAGTAGAGAAGGAAGTAGTGCCTAATAAACCTAGGTTAATTTTTTATAATATGGATAAGGTTTCTGATAATGAAGCTAATGTGGAAACTGTTAATGCTATGAATGATCGTAGTCTTAGGATTATTAACTAGAATCTGATGAATAAGAATCAAGTGCTAAATAAGGTGCCCATTAACAACCTGATGGATAATCAGAATTTGAACAATATAAACCATGAAATTAATGAAGGGCCAACTAATAACATTATAGATGATCAGGATCTGAATAATTTGAACCATGTGTTTAATGATGTGGGCACTGATAACATGCTTGATATTGACAAAGATTGTACTCCTATGACCATATCTAGAGTTTAAGAGTAGTTTGGTAATAAAATTCATATTCATGAAAATTCTTTTACTAAACTCAATCTGCATGATCCTGAAAATGATGAGATTTTTTAACCAGAATTATCCGTGATGACCCATTATCTGACCATGTGTCAAACTTTTTTTTGTTTGAGGGGGAAATGGAGCATGTTGAGAAGCAGCTGTCTGATGATGGAAGATATTCAGGAGCTAAGGTAAGGACTGGAAGGATAAAAAGGAAAAAGGCTAAGAAAAAGGTTGATAAGCCTTTGGTAATGGTTACAAGGAGAGGGTGCAAAACTCCTTACAAGTGAGTTTCCAAATCCTTTAAATGAAGATTATCACTTGGAATGCTAGAGGGTTATGTAATAATAAGTCTCAAAATTACTTAAAAAATATCATTAAAAATAAAAGCCCTGAGGTTATTGCTATCTTGGAAACCAAGAAATCTGAAGAGCCTGACCTTTTATGGGTCAACTCTTTAGGATTCAAAGGTTGTGAATTTAATAGTAATTTCAAAATATGGGTTATGTGGAAAGAGCCTGTGACCTTGTCTGCGATTTCTAAAACTGATAAGATGATTGATGTGGAGATTGTGACTAAAGATGAAGGTATGAATTTCTATTGTACTTCTGTATATGCTCTATGTGATAGACTAGGGCGGCTGAGTTTGTGGGATAGCCTTAGAACTATGATAGGAGAACTGATCCTTGGTTCGTAAGTGGGGATTTCGACACTATTCTTGTTGCTAGTGACAAAAAGGGTGGGGGGCTTTAAAACATAGGTCTACGGATGATTTTGCTTGCATGTAGACTGATTGTGGGCTTGAGGATGTTAAGTATATTGGTCCTAAATTTACTTGGCATGCTAATCACATTTTTGAAAGGCTTGATAGAGCATTCTTTGTTGATTACCTTTAATAAAAAGAATAATGTCAAGAAATCTTCTTTCAGGTTCTTAAATGCATGGGTAAAACATCATGGCTTCTTAAGAACTATGAAAGAAAATTGGTTTCATTGCATTAGTTTTTCTGGTATGGTTAATCTGAAGTTTAAATTGTAGATTGAAACATTTTTTGAAAACTGTGGAATAAAGAAATGGAAACATCTTTGATAGAGTAAAAAATGTTGAACAAGCAGTGATGCAAATGGAGGAGACTTATCTCAGTGACTCCACCGGCTCCAATTTGACTCTTCTATAGCAAAAGCAAGCTGAATTCAGACTTGCTATTGCTATGGAAGAATCATTTTGGGAAGCAAAAATCTTCTTGTAAGTGGTTAAAGGAGGGGGAAAACACTACATTTTTTCACGCGTAAGTACAAAAAAGGTTTAACAACCACATTTCTGATATTAAAATCAATAATCAAACCTCTTCTAATTTGGATGAAATTCAGTCTTTTGTTGTCACCTTTTTTGGAAACATGTTTGCCACTGAGGGGTGTGATATTGAGAGCAAGGTGTTCAATTATGTTACTACTAAGATTAGTATGAGGAAGCTGATATGCTCATTTCTAGCACATTTGTGGAGGAATTTAGAAATGTGGTCTTTAGCATGGATAGGAACAGTATGGCTGGACCTAATGGGTTTTCAGCTCTATTCTTCCAATCTTGTTGTGATATCATCAAGGATACCATTGTAAAAGCTTGTGTTGATTGTCTTCTAGAGAACCCTATGCCTAGAAGTTTTTCTTGCACTATTATTACTTTGATCCCCAAAAATGATAAGCCTCAGTATTGCTCAGAATACAGACTTATAAGCCTTTGTAATGTGATCAACAAAATTCTGACTAAGCTGATAAATAGTAGATTGGTTGATATGCTTCCTAAAATTGTCCCTGAATTTCAGAGTGACTTTGTTCCTTCTAGGAACATTGTTGACAATATCATCTTGGCTCAAGAGTTGGTGCATAATATTAATAATGATTGCAAAGAGGGTAAAATGGGTTTAAAATTGGATCTTCAGAAAGCCTATGAAAGGGTGGAGGGCTTTATATAAAATTCTACATCTTTTTGGCTTCCCCGACTTGTTTATCAGGTATATATCCAATATCATTGTGCAATCATGGTTTTGCATCCTTATTAATGGGTCTCCTTGTGGTTTTTTCAAATCTTCTCGGGGATTAAGACAAGGAGATGATACACATAATTTATACATGCATTTTAGGTCGATTTAGGGAGATATTTGGTATCATTTGCATGTGTATCTAGTCGGAATATGTTTAAATTCATTATCTTGAGCTAGATGACGTGTTTGTGATTGTTTTAGTGATAATTAGTATAGTAAGGCTAAAAAGTCCGTTTGGATGAAGTTTGGACAAAAAACGAGCAAGAAAATCGAAAGAAATGAAGAGCAATTGAAGCTTGATCAGGCTCATTTAACTGGACCGAGGCCATTTGGCAACTCGGTCGAGGCTGAATTGAAGGCAAAACATGGTTTAAGGCAGTGAATCCCAACTCGGGCGAGCACAAAGAAACTCGGCCGAGTTGCCCCAACTTGGGCGAGGCACTCCTGACTCGGGCGAGTTGACTTAGGCGGTGGAATTAGTAGTTTTACGCGTTTGGCTTTTTTCAAGCCCGTTTCACCCTAGTCTTCCCCAAATTATAAATACAAGCCTCCAAGTTCTAAAATAACATATTATCATCATTGGAGAGCACCTTTGAGCCTAGATTAAAGAGCAAGGAAGTGACGAGACGACGATCGGAGAGCGAGATTTGGGTTTTCTATTTCTTTTCTTTAGTTAATTATTTCAAACATGTTTGTCTATGGATATATTTGGTTTTCAACTTTAATTATGAGTAGCTAAACACTTATTGTGTTCTAGGTTTAGAAAGTAGATTGTGAACGACTATGTTTTGATTTTATCTTTAATTATTGACTCTAGCTTATGTTTGCTATCTATACGCTTTGTTCTTATTTTATGAATTGCTTAATCTGGCCAATTTAGCAATTCTACTTGCTTAACAATTCGGCTTCGAGAGAAGGGGGCTGTTAATAGGCATACGAGCATATAGCGTAGTTATCAATATTGTCCAAGAGGAGTGAGATAATTGCATAGGCATTGGCTTAGGGGACCCTTGGGAGTCTTTTAGGTTTGATCGACTCGAGAGGGTGACGATCCTTAATTGCTCTACACGTTAGCCGCATCAAGAGGAGTGTTAATTTAGAGTAGCGTCGCCTAATACACAAGATAATTGGTTTAAAAGTCTAGCGTATTAGGAATCTTACATAGGAACTCATAATTAAAATCTATGCCCTAAAATACATCTTTATCCATCTGAGTCTACCTTGATATTTGGTTACTTGTCTGTCATGCAATTCTTTGTTAATTAGCTATTTATATGCAATTAGGTTTAGAAAATATCAAATTCATCTACTTATTCGAAAGTCTAGATAGAGTAGATATATTAAGATTAGGATACTAAGCTTACATAATACACTCCTTGTGGGATCGACCTTGCTGCCACTAGCTACAGTAGCACCGTACACTTGTGGTTTACTAGGATATAAATTAGTGCATCGGGAGACCCCTTATCCCCTAGCTTGTTTGCAATATTTTCTTTTATTCTGTCTAGTGGGCTTTACGATTTTTTTAACTTATGTACCACTCTCAAATACATTAAAAAGGAGATGTCTATTCCTTCATTATCCTTTGTTGATGACACTATTATTTTTTGCTCCTTCAAAAAGTTGTTGGATTTCTTGACTAATTTTGAAAAAGCCTTTGGAAAAAACATAAGTTTTAACAAAAAGATTTGTTATTTTTGGGAAAAGTATGAAGAGATAAAGAGGAAAAATATTCTTGAATTAGCTTGGGTTTTTGAGGAGGTGCTCCCTTTTAAATATGTAGGGGTTCCTCTTTTTAAAGGAAGAGTAAAATATGACATGTTTCAGGGGGTGATTGAGAAAGTAATGGGTAGACTGATAGGGTGGGATAAGCTTTTCTTAAGCTTTGGGGGGAGATTAAAATTGATCAAAAGTGTGCTCTCTTCCATACCTCATTACACTCTTAGGGTGATTGGTCCTCCTAAGGCTATGGCAACTAGACTTTATATAATTTTCAACAGTTTCTTATGGGGATTTGGGGTAGATAGAAAGAAGGTTTATTGGGCCGATTGGGAGGAACTATGCTTTCCTATTGAGGAAGGGGGGTTGGGTGTTAGAAGTTTAGATAGTATGGCCAAAGCCTTTGCCATACAAGCTTGGTGGAAATTAAGGACTAAACACTCTTTGTGGGGGGAATTCCTTAAGGAAAGATATCTTCGTAAGGTTCATCCCTTTTATGCTAAGGTGAGATATAATCAATCCCACTTCTGGAAAAGACTTTTGGTGGTTAAAGATGAGGCAGTAAAATACATATTCTGGAGGTTAGGTAGGGACAATATCTATTTTTGGTTTAATCAGTGGTGCGAATTTGGGCCCTAATGTCTATATGCTAATGTTTTCAATACTAATCAAACTGTGCAAATTTTTGGTACAATAATGCATGGGACCTTAATTCTGTTTCTACATTTCTCCCATCCCATGTTATTAACAACCTGATTGAGCTTTCTGTTCATTCAAAATTATTTGATATACATGTGTGGAAGTTAACTTCAAATGGCTCTTTTCTTTATCTTTTGCATAGAACTCATTGATATCTAAACAACCCATTGGGGTGTGGAAATCTATGATGTGGGCCTAAATCCTATTTGAATACCATTACAATTTTCATTTGGAGGCTGTCTAACAATTTTCTTTCTCTTGATAGCAACCTTTGTAAAAAGGGATTTGAGGTTGTGTCCATGTGTTCTTTGTATTGTGCTAATTTTGAAACAAGAGATACTCTCTTTGTTAACTGTCCCTTTACTAAATAGGTATGGCTATTCTTCGGATCCTTTTTCAGTTTAAATTTCCTAGTAACCCTACTTTCTTTCAGCTTCTTGGTAAATGGTTCCATAGGCTTAGAAGCCAGGACCATATTGTTTCGGTGTTACCTTTGCTAATATGTTGGCAAATTTGGCTTGCGAGAAATCAGATCAATTTTCATAACAAGAATATCTCACTTTCCAAAATTCAACTCTTCGTATTTGATAGATTGAGTATCATGGACTCAGCTAACTGTTTGCCGATTGGATTCTGGAGACACTATTGACACCTTGCAAAAACGTGGGACTGTAGGGTTATGGTAAGGATTGAGAAGTGGTCTTGGAGGGTGTAATGGGAACCACTAGGTTAAGCTCAATTCTGATGGTGCATCTAAAGGCAATCCGGGCCTTTAGGGGAGGGGGAGGAGGTGGAGCGGGGCTGGTGGGATTATAAGAAACAGTGATGCCAATTTTGTTGCTGGTTACTTTTCCTTTATTGATGATCATTGTGACAACATATTTTGCTGAGCTAAAAGTTGTTGTAGATGGTGTTAGATTTTGCTTTCAATTAAGATTTACTCAAATTTGGGCCCTTAGCTGTGGTATTTATGCTCAAACAGGTACATGTGGGCAACTGAAAATATCAGGGGCTTAATGCAGGAATCTATCTTCGTCTCTCACATACATAAGAAGAAGACAGTCCAGAAAGTTTCGAAGTTTAAACAATTGTAATAGTATTGTAGGTTTTGTTAGATTAGATGCTTTGGGATATCCAAACTTTAGATTTTCATGAGTTGTCCCTTTTGCGTTGTACATAAACATTTGCTCCATTTATACACATGTTAGGAATATGCCTAATTCCATCATCTAGGGATTGTTCCTTTTTTTAGAAAAAAAAAAAAACACTTAGATTATTAAATTACAGAAGACCTCAATTACTATACTGAATGATTACTTTTTTTTTTAGATAAGACATTATATATGTTTTTTAATCATTTACTTGAATGCAAATGGTTTCCCATATTACTATACAAACTGTAACTATGATATTTTAGTACTTAAATTTTACATTTAATTAGAAGACTTGAAATTGATATTTAATTAGAAGACTTGAAATTGATATTTTTGTTCACAGAAAAAACATGATCATTGCATTATTTGTAATATTTATAAAACTGAATTTTATGAAATAGGGGAAAACATTAAAAATTGATATATTTGAAATAAAAAAAAAATTCAATGACCAATCTTTACATTGCTGTGATATCAATTCTCATTTCATATCTTAAAATAGAATTTAACTTATTTACAATTATTTTTTGTAACATAAGCAATTAATTAGACGTTGTACATAGAAAGCACAACACATTTGTTATCACCAAAGAATTTTTATTGAATTTTAATAAATCTACATACTATTAGTACAGTGCATTAATTATTAATTTTCATTAACAGATTTTTATGTATAAATGACTATGGAACACAATCATTGTGAATTTTCATCTTGGTAAAATATGTTCCAAACCAATTAATTGTACCAATCAAGTGAATAGACAACTAAACATATCAATTTTCATCTTATGTTTTCCAATAGAAACTTATTTACATTTTTTATTTTTAACATAAGCAATTAATATATATATATATATATATGAACATTTGGTAATAAATGATTAAGCATTATGCCTGTATGCGCATATTGTTAGGATTTTTAAAGAAAAAAAAATATTTTAGCTCTGTATAGTGGCATTTTCGTGTTACCTTACTATAGTATGTAGTGGATGATAAATGAATATCTTTAATTTTTTAGCTTAATTAATGGTAATTGGTTATTACTTTCATAAATTTGAAACATATAGTCAAAGCCGAAATCGGTAAGTACCATTCTTTTGGTACAATTTTCAGAAACTTGTAGAAATTATATTTTGATCAATTTTACCTAAAAAAAAGTTACCACATCATTTAGTTATCATTTAAAAACAAAAGGAATAAGCTCTAAAGTCCACCTTACAAAAGCAGTATATTAGAAAAAAAAAATCATCCCAAAATGGGAAGGAAAATAAGTAAATCATGCATGAATTGATCTTATGCATTGTTAGACAAATATTAATTTTAAATTTTGTATGACTTTTTATATATTAAGAATCCAATTTATCCTATCAATTTTAATACAAATGCTCCAATAGTTATGTTTCGGTTTATTTTAAAGTTTTTTTAGCTTAATTAATGGTAATTGGTTATTACTTTCTCAAAATCCGAAACATATAGTCAAAGCCGAAATTGGCAGTGCCATTCTTTTGGTACAACTTTTAGAAACTTGTAGAAATTACTCACCCCATCTCCATCCCGACCTAACTTGTCTACTTTGACCGAACATGAAGATTTAAAATAAAAAATTGTGAAATTTTTTACTTTTTTAAAGGTGCAAATTGAGGGTGAAGAATTTGAGGCTAAATATTGTGAGAAAAATTTGTCATTTATGAACTGACAAGTTAAGTTGAGAGAAACAAAAAAGAAAGTAGACAAGTTAGAGTACGACGGAGGTAGTATATTTTAGGGATCCTTATATAGTGCAACCATCATATTGATACAACTCAACTTTTAACTGTCATATCATTATACTTTTAATTACAACTGTTGAATTTGCTTTCACCTTATTACCTGGTATACTACTTTACCACAGTAAAATTATACCCAATCCAAATTCATATAAAATATATACGACTCTTTTATTTTTTATTGTTTTGGGTTTTTAAGATCTGTCCAATTTATTTGATAAGAAATAAGGTGTATTAGAAAACATCTCGATTTCTGCTTCTTGTCTGTTACTCTCCTCTTTGCGATGGATCCGTCAGCTTCTAATATTGATGCTACAGCTTAATTTCCCCGATTGATTGGCTCTACTCAAATTAATGAGCAAAAAATCCTAACTAGTATATTTTATTCATTGATTTTTATTTTATTAAAACAATTTATTATTCTATGAACCGGATTTCCATATCTTCTTTTATATTCTTGGCTTAATTGCAAAATAATATACCAAGTTTCACCAGATTACAAATTTAACATAATATTTCATATTTAATTTGTAAAATTAATCACGAACTTAACAAATTTCTACAATTTTAATCATAAAAAAATTTTAGTGATAAATTCTCATTATGTTGATTATTTACGCCGTGAAGCGTGTCATGTTGGTTAAAAATTAAAAAAAAAATAATAATTAGAATCCGGATCAAGTGGTACATAATTGAACAAGTCGTAATAGATTTTTCTTCTCAACTCGAATCATTTTTTCTCTTTACTAATGCAATGAGCATTATCCGATTATATGAACTAAAAATTGTTGTGTGCGTCATAAAATTAATTTTCGTTTTATCACAAACATGGCATAAATTTTTTATTTGTGATTCTTTTCTCTAAGATAAGTGATTTTTTGTATCAAATAATCAATAAGGTATGAGAAATTAGGTATCAAGTTGAGAATACAAGTTCGTCACGATATCCGGTCTAATTAAGAATAACTTGATCCGTAATTTCATTAATTACTTTTTAGTTTTATTTTGTAACTCAGCATTACATCCTATATCGCATTACATGGCGTAAATAGTGATACACATTGACAATTTATCTTTGAGAAATGACTAATGATTGGAGTTGTAAGTTGTGAACTCAGCTAATGATATCTCTCTCCTTTGTAGTTTGTTGTAGAAGAGTTTGGTTCTTGGTTTATAGATTTTATCTGAAATTCATAATTTCTACCTGGATTGTTGAAGTTTCAGCTGAAATTGAGTCAAATTTAATTTATTTGATAATTCTAGCAAATACAATCAGTTATTGCCCTTAAAAGGGAAAATATACAAATTTATCCCTAATTCAAATTGAATCCTAAATTATATTTTTGTTTAAATAGATACTTGAACTTCTTAAATAGATTAAATAAGCCCATAAATTTTTAAATCGAGACGAACATAATATTCCTTAAAATAACTACCCTAAAAAGAAATACCTAAATACATTTAACAAATATTTAAAACATCTAGAAGTTACAAATTAAATTATATATATATATATATATATATGAAGAAAGTGTTTAAAGTTATTTAATAGGATTTTAGGAAATGATCTAAATAAAGTATCGTAAAAAATAATAATAAATCCTAAGTTATTAATTTCTTTCTAAATATGTTAAATTCCTTTTAAGGAATTAAATAAATTTTAAATTTTATGTCGTTAATTTCTTTATTTTTTTAATTTATTATATACTTTTAAATTTATTCAGTTATTTTACTATTTTAGAGGGTCCTATTTGTCATGAATTTAAAAGTTCAGGGGCATCTTTGTTCTATTTAAAAGGTCCAAGTGTTTATTTGGACAAAAAAAATAGTTCATGATCTAATTTGAACTTCAGGTATAAATTCATGGGCAAAAAATTTACATGTTCCCTTCCTAAAAAAACTCAATCAAGAAGCTTGAATATTCATAGGGCTGAAAATCGAACAAATCCATTCTATATTTGATTCAAAATTATTCAGTAAAACCTTGTTTGAATTCTAGTCGATTAAAATATAAAAAAAAACTTTACATTTGATTGAATGCTCCTTTAAATCTCGTTAAGCAATTTTTAATAAATAATTGTAAAAAATTTCTACTTCTTCGACTCCCCGTTTCGGACTCTATAAACAATCATACAAGTCCGTAGACAGTATTAAAGCATTTTAAACAAACTTGAATACTAGTATGTTCGCCTCTACTCAATTTATTTACAACCCTAATATTCATTTTGTATTTGATAAAATTTAATGGCGATAAAATAAAATTTCTTTTGAATAAATCGATTTATATTTATTGTTTGGTTTAATTATGGTCATCCAATCAACCTGGCCTCCACCTCTCCATTATAATAAAAGCTATCTAATTCAACCTCCATCCATCCATCCATCCATCCATCCATCCATCCATCGCTCCTCCTCATCGCACCGGGAGTCGTCCCGTTTGTTGTTGCAAGTGCACAACCGATGCTCTGTTTTCAGCATCTTTATCGGTTTCATCGTTCATTTGCTGATCCAAGCCCCTTACATCTTGAACACTAGATAAGCTCCATAGGCAGAATTCAAGGATAGCATTTGCGTCTCTATCTTGCCCCGGATATCAACCCAACAAACCAACCCAAGCTCAGCATCATCAGCGAGAATCGGAGCTTAAGAAAAGCTCCTTGTTTGTAGCGAAACTGATCTTGACATAATATCCAAACAATCAGCGGCCACAAATTCGTCCCAAACAATGTCTGAACCCTTTCGAGATCACTGCAAACCTTGCGAAAAAATCTCCGATACGAAATCCTTTGGCAACATAGTAAAAGTCTCCATCGATCCTAAACAAACTTATACTCACTCCAGAATTAACAAAATGTTGCTCCGGAATTCAGTGACTCTACAGATATATATAGATCCTACAGATCGATTGTGTTATTTGGCTTACAGAGTGAGCCAACAAGAGTCTTCGCCAACGTAAAAACAATCAACTGTTATCGATAACAACGACGACTTTATTTTAAAGTATTGAAGAAATCCTAGCTAGTAACAGTTGATTAATTATGCATCACGTATTACAACTAAAATGATAACTAATATTATGTACAATTTATAATCAATACCTTTTACAAATGACAATTATAGTCTTCCGTTGTATAATACCAAAATGTCATGCATAAACAGTCAGTATGGAATTAATTTCGTCAATATAAAATAAACAACGCAACAATTATTGAAATGTGTTTATCCACTCAAATTAGTAAATAGCTACTACCTCCATCTTAAAATACTTGACGTTTTAGATTTTTCATACAAATTAAGGAGACCTATAAAATGACTTATCTACCCATATTTAAATTTGTTAAACTGAATTTATTATTAAAATCTTTCAGTCTAATTTTTATTTAAAAATATCTATTTTAGATAAGTAAAGACTAAGTCAGCATTTTTAACTAATAGGCCCGGTCTTCCCCTATTCTTCTCCAACATTCTAACGTTAAAAAACCTATGTCTTCTATAATTTAAGTCAGACACGAGAAAGGGAGAAAAAACACAGAGAAACAAAAATTCTTTAGGTTTCTAAATTTTATTGTATTCAATGATAGGAATTCTTGCTATCATCTAATGATGCGCAGCGGAATACAATTCAGAAAGATGATCTAGATTTACATTTGACTTAAACAAAGAGCTTTAATCACGCTAAAGTTAGAACACTTACTTGCGTAATTAACCAGACTGTTTATTGCAATTGGATGCGTAATTCACCAAACTGTTTATTGCAATTGGATCCACTACTGCAGGTATCCACGTGTATGTTGTATGTCCAGTGAAGGAAATATTTCCGGTACAATTATTCAATAAGTAATTGCTAGTCACTTACTGAATTCTACGGTGCTTCTGTATATTATTTGATAAAACTCACTCTTCTCTACTATAGAGAATATATATATTGGTACACGTAATTATGCGTGCATAATAGGTCGATTAAATTGTCTAGTTAATAATATTTGCATGCATAATTAGTCGTGTAGTGCTCGTATTGGTATTATTGGACAAATTAATGTTGTTTGACTTGTTTTGAAGCATTAAGGTGAAATTAGACCAAAAAGTCGAACTCGACTTAAACTGGATGCGAAAACAAGTGTCGCAAGTAAAAAATCGAGCGAAAATTGGTTCAAGGTTGCTGGGAATTAGTCTCGGCCGAGCTTGAAGGTCAGCGAAAGAAGTAAAATGGCTGTTGAAGATTCTTGGCCGAGCTAGAAATTCTCGGCCGAGCCACTTTTATAGGCAGCTCGGCCGAGACAGGCAGTGGCCCAGCCCAAATCATGCACGGATTAATCCTTTTCTGGCCCAATTTGAGCCTAATTCATCCCCGACTATAAATAGAAGATCCAAAAGTCCGAAAATGAGACTTTTACATTGATTCGAGAGCGCGGACTTGGAAATTCTGAAGAACAAGAAGACTCAAGATTCAGCAACTCGGGTTTTATAGTTTTATAGCTTTATGTTTTCTTTTATTAGTTTGTTCTTAGCGATCGCTATGATCGGCTAAGCGTTTATTTTTCCGTCTTTGACTAAGTTGAACCCTAGATTTTTATTTATGTAATTAATTCAGTAATTTCTTAATTTAATTATGTTATGAGATTACTTGTGTTATTGGATTACTCTATCTCTTATATGTTTGTTATGTGGACTGATCACCCTAGTAATAGGCATATAGCTGTCGCTAGGTCATGAATTCATAATCCGTAATTGTTATGCGTTTGTGCTCAAAAGTAGCAAAAAGTGGTTACTCGCTAGGACAACACAAAGTCACGGTCACTTGTACTGCGTTCGTGAGTACAACACCGTACCTACTCTGTTGCCTTAGTTCCCTATGCGTCTGATTAATATTGTTCTAGCGAGCGTCTCCTAGGACTACTTAATTGGATAGGATTAATTACTAAGTTCTTAGGATTAATTATACTTAAGGGGTAACAAGGGTTAGCTAAGCGTACCTGTTAATTCTTGGAGTAAGGGTCTCAGAACTAATTAGTTACGTAGTTGCGTTAGTTACATGAATATTCAGGCTAGGGGGATACTGGGTTAAAGGCGGGATACTTTTTATTCACTAGTTAATTCATCTTTAGTTATTTGCATTAGTTAATTAAATCTAATCAAAACTCCCCCCTTATTATATTTATATTATTAGTACTTATATAGAATTGGTTAGTACACTTATTTGATTAATTCATGTTCTATTTGGGATCGACCCTGACTTGCTCTAGCTACTGTTAGGAATAGTTAGGAAATAAACATCTTATTTGACTGCACCCGACAGAGCGGTCATATATCTAGCTACTGTTAGGAATAGTTAGGAAATAAACATCTTATTTGACTGCACCCGACAGAGCGGTCATATATATATATATATATATATATATATATATATAGTAGCATATAGCTTTAGGTATATGAGCCTAATATCCATGCCTACTTTAATTAATTAATTAGTGTTACTTATTAATTAACTAAAGCCCAATTATCATAATCTAATCCATATATTTCAATCTCCCACTTGGACTAGCATTAAATATAATTCAGAGCACTAACCTTGTACCCTTGAGCGGAACAACAATATACATAAAGTGTGACCCTTTAGGCCCTCATTATCGACGATAATTTTATCAAAGTCTGCACAAAACTCCTTGACTACGTTGTGCAGCAAACTCCATAATAAAGGACGTTTACGTGAATCCGGTAAACAACCTTTATATGGAGTTTATGTAATATCATTTCATTCATGAACCATCCGGTTGAGCCTAGGATCTGCCATGTGTCTATCCAAATAGCTCAATAACCTTTTTCATCTTTATTATATGACACATAAGATCATATTCAATTACTTTAATTGAATCTATATTTTGCATTGTTCAATGAATTTATTGTCAAAAAATATGGAAAAAAAATGAGCGTTCTCTCGAATTTCAATCGAGGAATGAATCCCAATCTTGGCTCAAGTACAATTTTTATTTGCCTCGTGATGAACTCAACACAAGACGTGTCTTGTCTTCTTTGGGAGGCAAGCGTTGTACTTGACCAAAGTATATCATGGAGTCCATTTCAGATGTTAAGGCAGCCAACCACATCTTCGAATAGGTACCCAACACCGCTTCGTTATAGGTTTTAGGTTCGGCGCCTTCTGAATCAACATCATCATCTTGGTTCTCAACTAATAGATTTAGTCTTTCAGGTGCACGACGATACCTTTGGGGCCTATTGAGTTGGTTTTGCATTGGTTCAGGCGGTTTATTCTGATAGTGAGGAGGTTCTTGCGTGTTAAGATTTTCAATATTTGGGATATTCTCAAGAATTTCACTATGATTTTCTTGAGGTGGGGTCAATAAAATATCTTGTCTTTGATGCATCTTATTGTCTTAAGGTGACCCTCTAAGAGTTATTTCCCCTCCCAATAAATCATCAAAAAGTCCCACTATGTTCTTGTGCACTCCATTTGACAATAACTCATCCTCCATATTATCTTGTGATTCTTGAATTTCTTCAAGATCTACCTCATTGTGACCTTGTTCCTTGGAGATACAAGTATCTTCAAGAAATGTCACATTCCTGGAAACTATCATCTTGTGATCTCCAGGAGAGTAGAATTCAAGTCCTTTAGTTTCTTTAGGATATCCCACAAATTAAAAAAAAAAAAAAAATCACTTTTAGTTTCCAACTTATCAGTCATCATCTTCTTAGAAAAAAAAGGACAAACCCAGATCTGCATATGGTTAAGACTCGATTTTTTGCCACACCATAACTCATATGGTGTTTTCTCGAATGATTTAGAAGGAACTCTATTCAGAATATAAACAGTCGTAAGTAAGGCATAACCCCAAATGAATAAAGGGAGACTGGTGAAACTCATCATGGATCGAACCATATCCAATTAAGTTCGATGTCTCCTTTCAGATACTCCATTCATTTGTGGTGTACCCGGAGGCGTCCAGTCTGACCAGATTCCATGTGATTTCAAGTAATCAAGAAACTCTCGGCTTAAGTATTCCCCTCCTCGATTTAATCGGAGAGTTTTGATACTTTTCCCGAATCATTTTTCGACTTCTAATAAACTTCTTGAATTTCTCGAAGGCAACAAATTTGTGTTTCATGAGATACACATATCCATACCTTGAAAAATCGTTAGTGAAAGTAATGAAGTAAGAATATCCACCTCTTACTTGAGTTGGGAACGATCTGCATACATCTATGTGGATCAACTCGAGCACGACCTTGGCACGCAGCCCTTTCCCATAAATTGGTTTATTTGTCATCTTTCCTTTGGGAAAAGATTCGCAAGCACCATATGATTCGAAATCAAATGATGTGAGATAGTCTAACTTTCTCAATCTTGCTATTTTTTTCCCATTGATATGACCAAGTCTACAGTGCAATAGGTAGGTTTTATTATCCGTATTACTTAGCTTAGGTCGTTTGTTTTGTACATTGAGAATATTTCGTTCACATTCAAGCATATATAAACCATTCAAAAGAAAGGCACTTCCATAAAACAATCCACTAAGCGAAAACTTGTATCTATTGTTTGCAAAATAGAAGGAAAACCCCGGATGTTTAACATTGGAATGGGAATAGTATTCTTTGAAATCGAAGGAACAAATACCAATTAAGTAAATCTAGTCTAGATCTCAACGGAAGATCTAATCTATAAGTCCCCACGCGTTCAACAACAACTCTTGCTCCATTTCCCATGCATAAGTCGACCTCCCCAGGCCTCACTTTCCTGCTATCACTTAGACCCTGCATATTATTACAAATATGTGAGCCACAAGCTGTATCTAATACCTAAGATTGTGAATTGTTCATAGACATATTTATCTCAATGACAAACATACCTGAACTCCCACCCAATGCACCATGTGATTTAAAATTTGGGCAATCTCTCTTCTAGTTTCTTTTTTCATGACAGTATAGACACTCATCCTTTAGCAGTTTCGAATGTCTTTGAACCCCTCCACTCTTAGGCTTCAAGGCCGCTTCTTCTTCTTGGAAAATTTCACAAAAGAGCTCACCATGAGCACAGAGTTGCCCTCAGAAGTAGAATATTCATAGGTCTTGAGCATATTGTGAAGCTATGACAAAGTCACCTACGTGTTGTTCATATTGATGTTCACTATGAAGTTTTCAAATGAACTAGGAAGTGACTATAGGATCAGATTAGTTGAGATACTTGAGGGTAGCTTTGCTCCAATCGATGCCAACCTCTCAATTAATCTGATCATCTTTAGTACATGTTCAGAAACCTGGCTCCCTTTGAAGTTTACACTTAAAGTGATCATCAAGAATATCATACTCTATTGTCTGAGCTTCTGAAGAGTACAAACTCTCCAAGTGTTTCAGCATCTCATAAGGGAATATGTGTTCATGTTGCCTTTGCAGTTCAATACTCATATAGGATAACATAATACACTAAGTCAATGTGGCATCCACAACATGCTTCTTCTAAGGATCTGCGTCAAACATAGCATACTCAGGAGGAGTTTTGTCGAGGACGAAACTGATTGATTCGTCCAAGACGTACTCAACCTTATCTTGCCTTAGCACCAAGCGCAAGCAATGGAGCCAGTAAAGTTAGACCCAGTCAACTTGTTTGTTTCCATCAAACATTTATAAGTTAAATTCGACATTTTATCTAAACAAAAAATAATCAAAATGGGAAGGTAAATTAGAACAACGTAAACACATATGACATCCGTATCACTAATCAAACTAAGGGTTAATTGTAATGATTATCTCCCACTAATTTTAACATATTTTGCGTCCCCAAACACAAAATACCGAGTTATAATAACTATAAATTTTAGTGGTCCAAAATTCAAATCTATATTATTGTAACCTTTACTTGGACTAATGACCACAATAATATCACTTAGTAGGCTTCCAAGCTCATTGCAACAACAATTTGCAACTCTTGTTAATTAATCTAATTAATTTGCGTCCTCAAATTATTTTGGTCGCTTTGCCGTCTCAAAATAATTTAAGCAAGTCAATTTCATCACACGGTGTCAACCATACAACTATGAATGAGGCCAAACCTTGTCTTTTTAGAGTAAACACTTTGGTATAAAACTCGTGATCGAAAAGATTAGGAATCTCAAATAATTATGATGGATGGCCCATTTTGTTTCCAAACAAGACTTGATTTCTAGTGGGGATTTAATATGTGATATTAATTGTTAAATTTAATATCTAATATTAAATTAAAAAAAAATACTGAGTGCCGCCTACCCAAGCATAAGAAATGCGGACCACACTTATTGGGCACCGCCTACCCATACATAATGTTGCGAACTATATGTATTGGGCGCCGCCTACCCATACATAAATGCAGTCTCTAACTTCTATAGTTGATGGAATAAGCACTTAATCAAATAATAGCTTATAACATAGGATATCAAATAAAAGTTCAACGACTAAAATTATTAATCCAATTAAAATTTATTCTTCAATTAAATGTGGATTAAAGTTATATATTAATTCCAAATTAATATATATATACATTTAATATTAATTCCAAATTAATATAAATGTATATATGTCTATTATTATTATTATTATTATTATTATTATTATTATTATTATTATTATTATTATTATTATTATTATTATTATTATTATTATTATTATTATTATTATTATTATTATTATTATTTCAAAACAATAATAATAAATTAAAATATATTAATCCAATTAATAATTTTTAATTCTGAAAATCTGGATACATTAATCATTTTCTTTTGCTTTTAAAGTCCAAACGGCCAGCAACCATTGGCTCATTAGATAATATAACGACACTGGCCCAATTCACAGCCTAGTCTCAGAAGAAGAGACATACCTTATTATTCATTTCGGCCCAGTTATAAAGAAAGTAGACCTTTATTATAAAACGGCCTAGTCCAATACTCAAAGTCCAGCCCAGAGGTTATAGCCGGCCCAGTTTAGAACCGGCCCAAAAGAACCCAGTCCATTTTCGTCCCCAGCCTAGTCCTAAGCCCAAGTCAAGCCCAGCCCATAACCCTTTTAGGGTTTGGGCTGGACAAACGCCACCTGCCACCACCGCCGCTGCCAATGAGCAAGAGCAGCAACGCCATCGCCGTCGCCCAGCGAGAAAGAGCAGCAGCGTCATGCGCCGCTGCTACCATCGCCTCCGGCATCGACCAACGAGCCAGAGCGACAGTGCCATGCGTTGGCGGTGTCCATCAAAGGTCTAGATCAGCAGCGTCGTGCGCCGCCACCTCCGATATCGCCCAGCAACAGTAGAGAACTCCGCCGCCCACCTTGGGAGCAGCAACGACAGACGCCAACGCCGCTGCCGCTCCGGCAGACGAGAAGTGAAACAGAGGTTGGTTTCGAAAAGAGCAGTGGTTGTGTAAATCCGGTTTTAATTTTCTATCGAATTTTATTTTTCAATATTGGTACGCGCGTCGAACACACTACCAAATTAATATCGTATTGCGATAACAATACTAATCTTACAAACTACCCTACTAAGTAGAGTGACAAGTAAAGAACGATTCCACAGGGAACGGACGATTAGTGTCGATTTTAATACCAAGCGTTTAAATTAAATATGTAAGACATAAACAACTTAAGAAAGTAATAAAGGTTGGGAGGGGGTTTTAATGATCGACTAACAACCTAATAGTAGCAACAAAAAGCAATTAAACGAGATTGAAAACAATTAATACTAGAATTCAAGTAAGCAAATGATCAATGACAATAGAATAGATTTTTTGATTTTTATTTTTCAAGTATTAAAAACGATCCACCCTTGATCGTGCTTCCCCTTGGTCTAGATAATTTATGCAATTATTATCAATGCCCAATTAATTGTGATTCGAGCCTTTATCTCAAGACTATTAACAAGATCTAATAGCCTTGTTGTCTCTTAATATTAGTTAATTAAAACAAGCTCTTCAACTAACCCTATTCGATTTAACCAAATCTTCGAACAAGCTCTCTTAGATTCAATAATCAAATGCATTAGGTACCAAGACAACGAGATAAATACGACACAAAACTCATAAGCTCGGTTTTAGAGATCGAACTTTATGTTATCACCAATGAACATTCATTGTTTGCTACAAATGAGTCGAAAGCACTAAAATTACGGATAGAAATCCCGACTACTAGCAACACATTCATAAATCTCCTAAAGGGTGATCAATCAAATAATCAATTCATAAATGTGAATCAATAACAACAAATAACACAAAACACTTGAATACACAATCCATTTGGTAACATTAACCGCAATAATCACATAAATATCTTCGACTCAAAGTTCCACATTGATCAAGGGTGAATAAAAGGATGCTAGCCACCCGTTACACCTAATATAATAAAAAAATAGAAGGAAATGCAAGAAAACATGATAAACTCAAAGATTAAACCAAGAATTTGGGTTGAGGAGTGAAAAGTCTTCAATCTTCTTCCCAATCTTGTCCTTGGGATGATGGTGGCTCAAAAGTGGCTGGAAATATGATCTAAGATGGGTCTAATTTGAATTGGATGTTATATATATAGAGGGGAAAGTGTTAGTTCAAAGTTAGGCAAAAATGTGTTTGGGAACAGGGGGCCGCACCGCGGCCGTGGCACACAATTGGCCGCGAGCGCGGGGAGAAACAAAGGTTTAGGCCCAATTTGAGGCTGCAGGCGTGGCGTAGATTTGACTCGGCCGCGGTCTGGTTGGGTTGAATTTCACCCAATCTTCTAGATCCTTAGACACGGGCGTGACTATCTCTGGTCGCGGTCGTGGGCCTTGGTCCACCACCGGGCGTGGCCTGAATTTGCCTCGGGCGAGGCATTGGTGGTTGAAATTTGGCTGTCTTCTAGACGATTTACCACGGCCGTGGGCTAGCCTGCCTCGACTGCGGTTTAGGCCGCGGGTGTGGCTCAACTAACTCGGGCGAGGTCCCGTTTCTTTCTTGTTCTCTTTTCCACTTGAGTTCAAATCGTCAATTTGAGATCTTCAAAACCTATTTTTCGGCTTTAATTCAGTTGTTTTGACACGGAAACGAACTAAACACGTCAAACTGTCATAAGAAATAAATGCACAAAATACATGTGAATATGCACACAAAAGCCCATAAAAAGACACTTAAATTGACCTAAAAGTGCGTGCACGACCACGTGTACCAAATCTCCCCAAACTTAGACCATTTGTTTGTCCCGAACAAATAAAGAAAAAGAAAAAGGGCACGTGTTAAGACAGATTTAAGTGGCGAATTCGGTTTCAGAAGAATTTTTCAAAAGTTGGGCAATCATGATAAGAGTGAGCATATGAGATAGAACCATATCAACTACTTTCAAGACTTGACACTCTCAACTTGAGATCCTCACCAAGTCAGTATATCTCTCGACTCTCAAGTGTATCAAATTAGGTAGTGTATATGCTCACATTGAGATGCATAAAATGTCTACCATAGGCTTGCCAATAATCTAAACTTTGAACGTGTACCCGAAATGTGTGACAAGTAATCAGAAAGGTCTTTAAAAGGGTTGTAATGTTGGCTTGGGGTAAGGTGGGAAGATTTTGGGTAAAAGTGACTATAAAATGGACTAAATGAGTTAGCTACTCTCATCTACCCCCAAAACAACAATCACTCTACCTCATTCTCTCACTTCCCAATCAAACCGATCCTCAAATGCGGCTTCTTCACCTTACTACAAACTCACAACCTAAATGTTTCTTTTGAATTTTTCAACTTTGAGAACATCGGTAAAAACATATTTATATTACTAGTCTCTCCCAATAAAAAGCAATAACTAAGTATATAAACTCTTTCTTTTGTTTTCTGATTTTTTTGACTTTTTTCGATTTTCGATTCAATTTTTTTTTTTACATAACCAATATTTACAAACATTGGAGAAAACTAATGTTCTCAATTCTTGCCTATTTGTGTAGATTTCCCTTCACCCTTCAATATATTTCCACTAGTCTACCCGATTTGACCCCAAATTTTACCTGACTGCTTTCCAACCGCCTCTCTCATACTCATGTAGCTCAATTAGGTTCAAAGACTAATTAAAAGGGGTTCAACTTGTAGAGTTCGACTTTTAAATGAGAGGGGTAAAAACTCAAGGGGTTAACTAGGGGCAATTTTCAATTTTTTTATGAAAAGGGGTGTATTTTCAAGTTTAGAGAAAGGCTCAAGTCAAGAATTGCCTAAGATCATTTTCAATGTCACACAATGCACTAACTCATTCAAAAATAGAGAATCAAAGCAAGTTCTAGAGACGATTAGATGCACCCAATGAATTTCACACTGAAAGAAAGTTAAAATTACTCCAAAGATGGGAGTAACTTTTAAGGCTAAAAAACTCACTAGGCAAAAGTTTGATCAAAAGTTTTGAATGTAAGCTCAATTTTGTCTCAAAGCCTATCATGCTCTACCATGAGCCAAAATTTTAAAATAAGTTTGTCATCATTAACCGTTTACCACATTTCTCATTCTTACACGGTCCATTCAACTTTTACAAGCGGCCAATTCATAACCCTACTACCCCCTCCCCAAACTTGGTTGAAAACCAAGGTTTGTGAAAAGAAAGGGGTAAGAAGTGGTGCTCAAACAAAACTCAACCATCTTATTAACACCATCAATCCTAAGAGTTAACTAAAAACTACCAAAACTACTATTCCGACGAGTGTAAGTACCCAAAATTCAACATATCAACATGACAAAGCATCAAAGTGACTAAGCCAATATAAAAAAAAAAAAAAAAAAAAAAAAAAAAAAAAAAACCACATACAGGCCAATCAATCAACCAAATCAAATCATCTAGTAAAAACCACATAACTAGATGTCAACACGACGACACACACACCGTGAATCTGAAGGATTATGTACAAGCTAATCAAAAGGCACACAAGCCTAATTATCCAACAAGCAATGAAATAGGTAAGGAAGCACAAGAGAATTGAAAATTGGAGCGGCCAAGAACATCTTACCCCTACTCTCTCCCCAAACTTAGTTGAAAACTAAGTTCATGGAGAAGAAGAAAGATATTCTTGGTGCTCCTACTCACAACAATTTGGAAGGCCATGGAGGTCGAGAGCTTTGGCCACCAAAACAAGCTTTTATGTTGTTGAATTCATCAAGGAGCTTGTTTTGACTCTCCGTTATCTCCTTGATGTCAGCCTTGATCTCCCTGATGTTTTCCTCCATGGTTCTCAGTCTCTCATCAACCTGTTGCTGAAATTTTGTGTGAGACTGAACAGCGGATACCCGCCTCTTTCTTGAATGTCGGCTACTCTCACCTTCTCCTACAGTGCCATCCCTTTCTGTTGCAGGTTCCGATACCTGGCCCTTCTGGTATTTCCAGAACTCGAGTGCACTTGGATCTCTCGAGGCTGCTTGGTGTGCATCTGAGCTTAAGGCTAGGTTATCCTTGGATCTGAGGTCTTTGATGTAGGTAAGGTCTGGGTTAGGGAGGCGTAGCATTGGTCCTACGTTTTGGATCATGTAAGGGACAAAGGCTCCGTCTTGCTGCCCTAAAGAAATAACCCTCATACTGGCTGACTCTTCCCAACCCAGGAGGAATGGCTTTGACACGGCCTTGAAATCGATCAGCGGGACACCAAAGTGCTCAAGAGTAGTCATGATAAGTGCCCAGTTGAAGACCGGATCATATTATTTTGGCTCTTTCTTCCTCTTCGCTGTCAGTTCCTTCACCATCCTCTCGAAAGACTCAAACAGAACTTCCTCATCTCTTCTATCGGTCCTGTTGATGATGGACCATAGAACACTGAGCTAAAAAATTCTCGTTGCACCCATCTCCTCCCTCCCAAACAATGTCAACGACAGGAGCTTTTGTAAGGATTTGAGGACCGGACTTCTAATCCAACTCGTTTTTGAACTCTTTGAATCAAAAGCTTGAGGCTCAACCAAAACAGGGGCAACAGTTATTTGCCCCCAGGACTGCCCAAGATTGAATTCGTCGATCTTCTCTATATCTGTGAGGGAGGGGTTTTACTTGAACCCATCGATCTGTCTCAACTCTGAAATCTTAAGCGTTCTCTTTTTGTTCATCAAGTGGAACGAGATGTTGTGGGTCCTGTTGCCACATTTCTCAGAATTGGAGAGGGTGCTGGAAAATTCAAGGATAAATCTTTGGTAAGTGGGCTGTGGAGTAAACATTGTAGTGAGGCCTGACTCACTCAGAAATTCGTCTAGGTTATCCTTAATTCCCATAGTAGATAAGCATTCAGCCTTGAAGTAATAGGTTGCAGCTATCTGACACTTCATCAGTCTAGCAAATCTATTCTGATGGTCCAGGTTTTCCAACATTATGTCCAAATGCCGGCTATCCATAGTTGGCTCTGTGGATATTGGAACCTTCGGAATTTCGAGCCCAGTTTCTTCTTGAATGGGTTTCCGAATTACCAATTTTCCTTTGCCCATGCTTTTACTTGTTGTGCGTTTGCTTGCTAGTGGTTTTCTTGGATGTTTTCTTGGATGGTCCCATTTATCCTAAAAAAAAAAAAAATACATAATCACACACATTCAATTTTCGAGTTTGATCACCAATCAACACATCAAGTTCAATCGAAAAGTCCAATAAAAATCAAGTTCATTATACCAATTATTCTCATTCAATCAATAAGTACTCAACAAATGAACTTACAAAATGGATAATTCGATTAACTTGGCACAATGTGCAATGTATGTCAAACATTTACAATCACTATCCTATTGCAACTAAAATTGATCAATATTCAACAAAAATAGGTCAATCTACCTCATTTCAAAACAAGAATCTAAACTTGTCTGATTTGCACCACAATTTCAATCAATTGACCTAAGAATTGAGCATGTCAATCGAAGCCAGGTACAAAAGAATTACAATAATGAAATGCATGCCATGTGTTTGGTAATATGCCGCAACCAAATTCAACCCCCAAACTTAATATTTTTCACCCTAATCATCATTCCACAAAAATCAACATGTAAATACTAAAGCTATCACAACACATCAAGTATTAGAATGCAAAAAAAAAAAAAAAAAATCACTACACTAGGTGCGTGTATAACAAACATCAACATAGCGGCTATTCTAACACGAAATTTGTCCCCAATCTAACAACGAGTTCTACAATAAGTAATAAAAGACCAAGGAAAAAGGATAGTTGTACTTACCGATCAGATTTAATCGAAAAAATTTGAAGTTTGCTTTTCGCGCTCTTTTTCGACCCGACTACAAATTCGCTCAAAATCCGAACTTAATCGGATAGGAGTGTATGTGGTGATGTGAGTGAGTGATTGTGTGAGTTTGAATGAATTTGATTGAGGAGAAATTGGTGGATTTGTGGGTGTGTGGGTGTGTGTTTTGCGAAAAAAATCACGAGGAGGGGGGGAGGGGGGGGAGGGAGGGGAGGATTCTGGCCTAACTCGCCCGCGTTGCGTATTTATACTTGGTGACCCGCCGTGGCCGCGGTGATAATGTGCATCGCGGTCGTGGTGTGTCTTGCTTTGAATTCTAAAATTCTTACGTACTGCGGGCGTGGCGTTCTATTTAGGGTTGTGCAAATATCGGTTGGGACCGAAAAAACCGAAAAAAAAACGACCGAATTTTCACAGTCGGTTCGGTTTTCTAAGTGTATTATCGGTTATCGGTTTTTAATTTCCAGAAAATTGGTTTTTTCGGTCGGTCTCGGTTTTGAAAAATTAGGGCCCGAAATAACCGAACCGACCGAAAATATAAGAATATAAAAACCAAACCCTAATCCCCCCATTTGACAGTCACTGCTCTAGACTCTCAGCCTCTCTCACTCTCTCGTTGCCCTCACACCTCATTGTTGGGATTTGTGCCTTGAATCTTATTGGGTTTGAATCGAAGTTCGTATCGAGGTGGAGGATTGAAGTTGAGTATTGAATTGACGCTGGAAAGGAGGCTTTCCGGCGCGGCCGCGCCATTGCTGCAGAAGATGGGCCTCGGCCGAGGCGAGGCAAACTCGGCCGAGTTTGGTTGGGCAGAAAGTTCGCCTCGACCGAGGCGAGATGGCCGCGGCCGAGGCGGACCTGGCGGCTCAGCAGATGGGCCGACGCAAGTCTAGGCCCAATTGGACTTCTTCTTTGTATAGAATTAGGTTTTGAGGCTTATAAATAGGTCCTATTGGAGACCTTTGATATAGAGAGATTAGAGAGTCTTAGAATTGTTTTTGGCTTGATTGTTCAAGCATTGTTAGTTTGTTTGGGTCGAGTATCAATTGATAGATACTCGACTATTGGTCTTTGTTTGACTCTCGTTTGAATTTGATTTGGGATCCTTCCGTTTTGGCCGTGGACGTAGCTAACAAGTTGTTAGTGAACCACGTTAATTCTTTGTGTCGATTTTATTGTTTCTTGCACACTTATTATTTGCTTTGTTCGTTTCGTTTGTTCGCTTATTTCCCAACAACTGGTATCAGAGCTTGGTTCGAGTTTCCACTGTCTTTGTGGGAAATATGTCTAGGATGAGCGTGCAAATTGAAAAATTCAATGGGAGGGATAGTTTTAGTCTATGGCAGATTAAAATGAAGGCCTTGCTGAAACGTGAAGGATTATGGGCGCCGCTGATGCCAAAGAAGGAAGAGGCTGTATCTGCCGAGATGGCCACTTTGGATGAGAGAGCGCACTCAACGATCATGTTGTGTCTCGATGACGACATCATCACCGAGGTAGCAGAGGAAGAAACTGCACTGGGGTTGTGGTCGAAGTTGGAGAATTTGTACATGACGAAGTCGCTCACCAATAAGTTGCTTTTAAAGCAACGTTTGTTCGGACTGCGCATGAGTGAAGGTCAGTCCCTTCGCGAACACCTAGATCAACTCAATAAAATCTTACTAGAATTGCGTAATATTGATGTGAAATTGGAAGATGAGGATATTGCGTTGATCTTGTTGGTTTCTCTACCACCCTCGTATGAGAATTTTGTGCAGTCGTTTGTTGTTGGAAAGGATTCTGTGTCTCTAGAAGAAGTGAGGTCGTCGCTGCATTCTAGAGAGTTGCGCCATCAGGCAAGTGGTTTGTCTGGAGAATCGGGTGCAGCCTTAGTAGTTGGCAATAATCGAGGTTCGGGAAATCCGGGGAGGAGGTTCAAGAAGAATTCCGGCCCCAAAGGTCCTAAACCAGGAGATGTCTGCAACTATTGTAAGGAGAAAGGACATTGGAAGTATGCCTGTCCATGGTTGAAGGAGAAGCAGGAAAGCACTGCTGATTCTATTGTGGAAGTTGAAGCAGACTCTGATGGAGATGATGCCCTAATCGCTGAGAAACAGACAGGTAAATCTGATTCTTGGGTTCTTGACTCGGGGGCGTCGTACCACATATGTCCACGTAGGGAGTGGTTCACAACCTACAAGCAGGAGGAAGGTGGCAATATTTCATTGGCCAATGGTTCCAAATGCAAGGCGGTTGGGATAGGCTCTATTAAGGTGAGGACACATGATGGTAGACTGCGTACATTGAACGATGTCAGACATGTTCCACTCATGACGAGAAATTTGATTTCATTGAGTCGACTAGACAGCAGGGGTTTCAATTTCAAAGGTGAAGGTGGAGTTTTGAACGTCTGCAAAGGTTCGAATGTAGTTCTGAAGGGCATTAAGAAGGGAACTTTGTATTTGATGCAAGGTTCTACTTTGGTTCGGTCTGCTGCTGTTCGAAGCTGTTAGTGTCCCATTGCTTGGGACAAAATTTGGCACTTAAGGCGCATCTGGTACATTGGGTACAACTGGCGCAAAATTGAAATTTTGGCTTGTTTGAATTGGTTTGATTGAGTTTGGTTTTGTTCAAGTTTGTGAGGAGGTTTGATTTGAGGTGGAGCTTCGTCTGAAGAAGCTACATCGTTTGGGGATTCAAGGCAAGGTGGAGATTGTTGGGATTTGTGCCTTGAATCTTATTGGGTTTGAATCGAAGTTCGTATCGAGGTGGAGGATTGAAGTTGAGTATTGAATTGACGCTGGAAAGGAGGCTTTCCGGCGCGGCCGCGCCATTGCTGCAGAAGATGGGCCTCGGCCGAGGCGAGGCAAACTCGGCCGAGTTTGGTTGGGCAGAAAGTTCGCCTCGACCGAGGCGAGATGGCCGCGGCCGAGGCGGACCTGGCGGCTCAGCAGATGGGCCGACGCAAGTCTAGGCCCAATTGGACTTCTTCTTTGTATAGAATTAGGTTTTGAGGCTTATAAATAGGTCCTATTGGAGACCTTTGATATAGAGAGATTAGAGAGTCTTAGAATTGTTTTTGGCTTGATTGTTCAAGCATTGTTAGTTTGTTTGGGTCGAGTATCAATTGATAGATACTCGACTATTGGTCTTTGTTTGACTCTCGTTTGAATTTGATTTGGGATCCTTCCGTTTTGGCCGTGGACGTAGCTAACAAGTTGTTAGTGAACCACGTTAATTCTTTGTGTCGATTTTATTGTTTCTTGCACACTTATTATTTGCTTTGTTCATTTCGTTTGTTCGCTTATTTCCCAACACTCATCACCTCCGGTACTCATATCCGTCACTCTAACTCAGTCCGTCGACGCCACCTACTTCACCGCCGATGCCATCTAAAGCTGATTTGGGTTGCTGCATCCACGACGTCGGCCCGCAGCCCGCGCACTGCTCATTTCCCCAACTGCTCTTCGGCATTACTGACTGTAAATTGATGATTTGAATATTGGTGAATTGGTATTAAACTGTAAATCTGGAGTGATGTGTTGATTGTAGAATAATTGTTTGAATTTGTTGATGGTTGAATTTAGGCTGGTTATTGATAGGTTGATATATTGAAATTTGGATACTTGAATTTGTTGGTGAATTTTTTGCAAGTGATAGATAATTTTGCTTGAATTGTTGAATGCTTGAAGTCTTGAACTGTTAGAATGAAAACAGCTTCTTTTCTTTCTTTAAATCGGTTTCGGCCAACCGATCAAAACCGACCAAAAATTTCGGTTCGGTTGTGATTCGGTTGCAATGATTTGTTCAGTCGGTTCGTTCCTTTTTTTCCCCTTTGTCGGTTGTGATCGGTTCCAGGAATTCGATCGGTTCGGTCACCAAAACCGACCGATGCACAGCGCTAGTTCTATTGGCCGCATCCGAGGTATTTCTTCCAGTGGGTTTAAGGGATTTCAAGCATAATCGACCTCGGACGTGGTCTGAGAATGCCACGAGCGAGGCTTAAGAACGCCGCGGCTGAGGTCAGGTCTCACCACGATCGTGGTAACTCGTCCAGTGGACTTGGTGATTTTTCAACTTCTTTGGCCTCGGGCGTGGCTTGGATGGGCATCGGGCGAGGCAGCATTTCGCCTCGGGCGCGGCATATAGTGGTCTGGGAACATCGCGGGCGTGTTATGGGAACATCACGGACGTGGTGGACTGTCCAAAAAGTTATCATATTTTTCTTCTTTGGAGGCCCGCGGGCGAGGTATATTAGACCTCGGCCGTGGTGATTTCTTCAGTGTAATACCTCCATTTTGGACTCCTTCACCCCCATTTCAAACTATCTCCTTGAATGGCTTGTTTGGTACCTACAGACATTAAACAAATCAATTCAAAATACCACGATAATAGTAAAACTACTACTAAACTACGAATTCAAAATGCAAAAATAAGTAACCGCCGAGTTGCCTCCCGACAAGCGCCTTTGTTTAACGTTGGCTCGACGGAGGCTCGTTTAGCTCAGTGGTGGGTCTTCTACTTGTTCCTCTTCACAGGGATTGTCTCGACAGCCTTCAAAGTACAGCTTGAGCAAATGTCCATTCACCTTAAAAATCTTGACTGTTTTACACCTTTCTATCTCAATGGCCCCGTGCGGTATGTAAATCTGATTTTTAGTTGTTGAAATGCATTCAGTGTTGTATTGAAGAATATTTACAGGTGATTTTGTGCAGATTTGAATTTAAACTAACTTAGGAGGGAATTTTGAATGTAATTTGATGTTTGGTAGTTGATTGTTGTAATTTCAGGATATTGAAATTTTGGGGGAAATTTCCCCCAAAAAATGTAAGGCAGTAAATTTTCCAGATTTTAGAACAGTTCAATGCTGTCTTTGGGCTTATTTTGATTTATTCCTGATTTTTTTACTGTTCATCAGAACAGATTTTGAGAAAAGGGAGGGAATTGTTAACACACTAATTTCTCCCTTAAAAAACTGAATAAAAGCACTCAAAAGTTAAAGAACTTTTTCTTAGCATACATGTCCGGTCAGCCCGCAAAATTAAATGGGACGGAGAGAGTATATGGGATTGTAGCTTTCATGTCAATATTATTTGTTGTAGTTTGTCAAAAGCGTATATAGATATTATAGTTGCAAAACATAAATGAAAAAATATATTTTTACTTTCTCAAGAATGAGATGAGAAATAAACTTGATAAGAGCTTTGAATACCAATACACATTATTTGATTAATTATATATTTTATTTTGCTAATCCTTAAACAAAATATTACTTTTTATTCACCACCATAACATCTAAACTTAATTTTTTCCAAACATATTTCATATCTTAACTCTCTTGTAAATAAAAATTATGTCTAATGATAAGATTTATAATATTATATATAAATAAAATACGTTATCAAGAACATAAATTTGGAGAATATGAAAGTATAAATTTGAAAATTACGTTATAATTTATATCCAGTTATAATTAACTATCTCCATTTCAAAAATAAGTCTTGTATCCACTATTATACTAAAGAAGGTAAACTTTGGAATACCAAAGTTCTATTAAACTATTATAGGTTTAATTTACTATAAATTTTGATAAAACATTTATTATTAAAGTTAGTTGTTCATATATTATAAGAATTTCATATGAAGTGGTAAATAGAATGTCATATATTGTAAACTATAGCATCCTTGTCAACTTTTTTTTATTATATATAAGTAGTGAAATAAGTATATAGATACTATAGTTGCAAAATATAAAAAACAAACAAATATTTTTAGAATGAGATGTGAAATAAAATCATTAAGGGCTCTAGAATTTGATACACATTGTTCCAATTTTTAATTATATGTTTTATTTACAAATCCTAAAAGAAATCATACTTTTCATTCGCTGACGTAATTGGTTCTCAAACATTTCATACCTAAACTATTTTATTATTTTCTTTTTTGTATTTTCTAATTATCTTTTTATTACTTCAATATTATAGTTTTAAGGTTTTTTTATAAGAATTTTACATAACGAGGTAAACTAAATATATTATATGATGGACTATAGCCGTCTTCTTAATAATGTAATCGCAAAACTTTACAAAGCAAACAAAAACAAAATACATTTTTTGGTTTCTCGAAAGTGAGGAGAAATAAAATTAATAAGAGTTTTGCACTTTAATATACATTGTTCCTGGTTATAATTATATATTTTATTTTACTAATACTATAAAAAAATCATACTTTTTATTTATCTGAAGAACATCCGACTGATATCATAAAAATATAATAACCTAACAATCTTTCTCTATTTTCTACAATAGTAAAATAATTTGGTCATCAAAGAGAGAAGAAATAGATGACATATCATAAAAAATAAAACAGAATAGAAAGAGAAATATAATGTATTTTACTAAAAAAAAAAAGAAAATTTAATGTCTTACGAATATCTAGGTTTAAGTTATATTATTAGGTGAATTATATATCTAATAAAATGAAAAAGAAACTTTCATGAAATACTAGATGGTTTTAAACGAGATTTTGCACTTTTGGTCCCACAGGACATCTCAGTTTTTCATTTTGGTCCCAAGAGTTGCAAAACTGACCCCATTCGACTGGACACTGCAAGAATAGTCCTTCTGTTACGAAAACGGTTAAGTTTTTTGTAAATTTAGTCCCAAACGTTATATGCATGTTAGTCCCCTGTTACAGTTGCAGAATTAGTCCCAAAAAATTGGCACTTTTGGTACCAAATCTGAAAATTATGTAAAACCTAGAAAAATATTTTTAAATTCTGAATTAAAATATGAAAATTATGAAATTATGTATAAACTAGAAAAATATTTTTAAATTCTGATTTAAAATCTGAAAATTATGTAAAATTATGTAAAAACTAAAAAAATATTTTTAAAATCTGAAAATTATGTAAAAACTAGAAAAATATTTTTAAATTCTGAATTAAAATCTGAAAATTATGTAAAAACTAAAAAAATATTTTTAAAATCTGAAAATTATGTAGAAACTAGAAAAATATTTTTAAATTCTGAATTAAAATCTGAAAATTATGTAAAAACTAAAAAAATATTTTTAAAATCTGAAAATTATGTAAAAACTAGAAAACTATTTTTTAATTCTAAATTAAAATCCGAAAATTATGAAAATTATGTAAACACGAGAAACATATTTTTTAAATTCTGAATTAAAATCTGAAAATTATGAAATTATGTAAAAACTAGAAAAATAATTTTAGATTCTGAATTAAAATCTGAAAATTATGAAAATTATGTAAAAACTAGAAAAATATTTTTTAAATACTGAATTAAAATCTGGAAATTATGAAAATTATGCATGTGAAAGAGAACAAAATGCAGACAATTGATTTTAATTCATATAAAATCATAAAGCAGATCATTGATTTCAATTCATAATTTTCTACTTTTTACATAATTTTCTAGTTTTTTTTCATAATTTTCAGATTTTAATTCAGAATTTAAAAATATTTTTCTAGTTTTTACATAATTTTCAGATTTTAATTCAGAATTTAAAAATATTTTTCTAGTTTTTACATAATTTTCATAATTTCCAGATTTTAATTCAAAATTTAAAAATATTTTTCTATGTCATTTTATTATTAGTATTATCATGGCTTCGAATTTCACAATATGTGATTGGTTGGAACTAACGTGCTGGATCAATTAAAATTATATTTGTTAAAAAAATATTTTCTAAGTTCTAAATAATTTATATATATATATTTGATAAATTATTCTAAATTATTTTAAGATAATTCACTTATTTAAGAAAAAATACTTCCTACATTACATAGATATTTTAACATATTTTAAATATTTTTTTTTTAGATTTCAAAATAATTTACACATTTGTCAACTCTATTTGGATAATTTACATAATAATAATTCAAATAAAATGGGTTAAAGTTGTACCCCAGGAGTAGTTGCTTATTAACGTGCGTATGTCACAAATAATTAATAGCATTTGTAAATAATTAACCTATCGTCAACCTGAGATTTTTCTCCCTATTCGAACAATAGATTGATAGATAATTAAAAGAAAATAGTTTGAAATCTACATTTTTTTATTTAAGATATGTAAAAGTATCTATGAAATGTTGGAAGTATTTTTAAGAAGAAATTAATTTTCTTAAAAGAGTTTAAAATAATTTATGAAACATATAAAGTTTTAAGAAAATCTAATTTTATAAAACAAGTTGAATTTTCATTTTTTAAAAATTTTATAAAAATAAACTTAAAATTTTCATTTTTTAAAATTTTATAAAAGTTCAATTTTTCGAAAACTAATTTTTCTAAATTTAATATTTTCGGTTACTGTTATGATATTTTAAATAAATTTTAGAATAAATTTATTTTTATTTTTACATTAGTTTCAGATTTTTTAGATTTTTTTATAATTTTTAAATATTTCTTGAGTCTAATGGGGTCAAAAGTGAGAGAGTTGGGACCAAAATGCAATAAAGCGTGTCCAATGGGACCAAAACTGCAAAAATTTTAAAATTATGACGTCATTTTTAAAATCTGCAAAAATTTTAAAATTATGACGTCAAAATTTGTCAGCAAATTTTTAAAATGATTATGACGTCAGCAAATGAGCACGTGTCACACACGTGCCTTAAACGTTAGGTTGAAACGGTTTGGGACTATTTTTGCATTTTTTTTTGGACTATATTTGCAAAAAATGACTATTCTTGCAGCTGTCCAGTCGAATGGGGTCAGTTTTGCAACTCTTGGGACCAAAATGAAAACCTGAGATGTCCTGTGGGACCAAAAGTGCAAAAATCTCGATTTTAAACTATAAAAGGACTCTTATCAAACAAATATAACTTAAAAATAAGATTACTAAATTAACCTTAAAAATAGAACTTATTAAGTATATAATAGGCAAATCAAAATTTGTGAGAAAATACTCAAACTTTTATATTAGTAATAGATTGGCTAAAAGTAATAACTGGTTTACTTTCATGATGCATGACTTATTATTTGCAATGCCGATGATATTTTTTTATTTATTTTTTGTGTCGTACATAGATCTTATTGGGGAAGAGAGTTCTCTTTGGCCCACCCATCAATAGTGTATAGTGTATAGAAATCACAACCAAATCAATTATGGTTCCACAGTTGGTCACAAGTTGAATTGGGTCCATAGATTGTTGTTCGATGAACTGGGGTTGTAACCAGGCAGACGACGTGCGAAACAATACTAATCAGCAGGAATGGAGTGGTGTCAAGGGATGCGTGCCTTGCTATCCCAGGCTTCCGTGATTAGTTTATCACAGTTCGGACTGTCAGGAGACTTCCCCTTGATTTTCGCCAACGGATGCAAGACCTCGCAGGAAGCTAGCGCTCGTTGCTGGCTCGCATCTTTTCGAACTCCAAGTCTTCAAGTGTAGGACTTCTGTAATACTTGTAAATACATGTCCTTTTCAGTTTTTCCTTGTCTGCTTGACTTTTCAATGTCTAGTACTGTTAGTAGCATGTATATTTTTTAGGGTTTATTACCGAATCCAACCTGTAGTATAGCACTTTTTTCCACTTACAACCCCGAGTACAAAAAGTTTCCGATTGCAACCCATACTACATAGGTTTTTCCGATCACAACCTAATTTCGAATCAATCGACATTTTCCGGCAACTTAAATTCCACATGACTTGCACGCGTGATACTAATGGCATTATTGTAATTTTTGCGAACTTAATAACCCAGCTGTTTCTAATTAATGCTCCCAACGGTAACCTTCCAAACCAAATTAGGTACAAAAACGGGGAGTTAGGGTTCGTTTCAATTGGATTCCAATACCAGCTCAAACGAGTTCCAGGTCCTTGCAACCATGGAACATCGCTGCCACTGTGGAAGAATCGCCGTCGAGGGAACTTCTTGGCCTGACAACAACCCAGGCCGAAGATACGTTGCTTGCGATGACTATCGAGTAAACACTTAAATTTTGTCTGTAAGTTCGAACTTAATTGTTTAAGGACGATTCAATGAAGCTGATTCATGAAAACGCGACTGGACATGTTTAATTTGAGTTGGGAGTTGGAGTTTTAGTACTAGGTTTATATTTGTTTGATCATATATTTCTTGTAATCTTTGGTTTGTATTCTGTTGCTTTTGTTTTCTGCATTGTAGGGTCCTCAAGGGTGCATATACTTTGTGTGGATTGACCCTTCAGTCGGGGAGAGAGCCCGTCAAATAATACCCGAACTTTTGAGACGTATTAATAACCTCGAGGGGGACGTAGTACGAGCAAATAATAGTGTTGCAGCTGCAGCTGTTCGGAACACTCACCTTGAAGAAGAGTTGGCTCGAGTTTAGGGCTCTGTTCGGAACACTCAAGCTGAAGAAGGGATAACTCGAGCTCATGGCCCCGCTGGCGAGGTTCAACAGCTGAGAAGGAGGTGCAAGTGGCTGTTGTTTGCTCTTCTTGTTTCATTGTTGATGTTATATTTTAGGGTGTAAGAAGGTAGTCCTGTATTCTTGTATGTAGAACAGTTCGACGTAGCGTGGACATATTTATGGCGTATCTTTTCATTTTGTGGAACGGTGTTTGGATTCTGTTGATTTAACTGCAATGAAATGTCTTTGTGCAAATATATATGTAGTAGGTCCATTGTTTGTTGTTGAATTTTGAATTGGGTACAAGAGTAATTAAAGAACTCCATCACATTTTGTGGCAAAGGTGTTCTTGATTTACAATCTTTGGATGAATTATGTTACACAAACTGATTCCATTACAAGCAATGAAGGTGTGAGATGCAATATGTACAAGCAAATGTTTAGAATGAGACGATTCTAATCACATTAGTGAACCAATATGCATTTTCTGTTCAAATAACCAACCATCCAAAAAGGATGTCAAAAAGCCAGAATTACAAACCTGCCTATAGCTAAATATTCTAGGCTCGCAGGCCTCAAGTCTAACCGTAAGGCAGAATGATAATCCGTGGACCAAAAAGAGGTATGTTAAGAACATTAACCTCAACCACCATCACCAAAAACACGTAACCTAATATCCAAAAGGAGGCTCACACACCTCAAATATATGCACATTAACATAAATAAGTGTTTTAAATCCTAGCACATCTAACTAAAGCACTACTACATTTGTGTGCATGCCGGGACGGTAGTGTCCTTTCCCTCCTTGATCGTACCAATGACAGTCTAGTATGTGCTTCCGCTGGGTGTACTGGAGAATCTTACTTCTTGGGTGATTACATTGCTTCCCGGCAGCCGAGCTGGACGAATCAATGAAGTCAGATTATAGTCCGCTGGGGCAGTAATATTTTCAGTTTGGGAGACTTGTGTCTCGTTAACGAGAGCCCTTCTTGCCTGTTAAATGCTTGGTCATATACACAAATTTATTGCAATATATTGATACTAAAAGCCAATGTTATACCTTCAGTTTCTTCGAAGGGGTTGGGACAGTGTCCTTCACCTTTTTTGACTACATTGCCTCAACAGCTTTTGCTTTTGCCGCTCTAGGAGGAGTCTTCCGTATCAGGGTGGACTCTCCAATTGATGCTCTTTTGTTTCCCACCTTTGTTGGAGTTTCAGTGACACTCACAACATGCACTTCATCCACACTAGCTTGACCCTTACCTTTTTCTTTTCTTGTTGTCCGAACAGTTCCGATACTCTATTCAACAAAACAGTAGTATTCACAGTTCAGAAAATAACAAGAGAACATATACAACCCAAGCTGTAATTATCAATATCCACAAAAACAATCACAGTAATTCGACGTAAATGCTACCTTGGTCTGCCGAATTGGGGCATTTACCAACATAGAATTACTTCCAATAGTTTGTTGGGTTCCTACCTAAACACATTAACACATGCAATAATTGTAAAGAATTACTACGGTTTCCTCATACATCTTCTATCTAGCATAATTTAGACGCTTACTACGGGGTTGGCGTAACTATAGAGCTGCCACATTGCGTTGCTCGCTCTTGCGAATTATATTCACACAACTCAGCTGGTATGTCACAGGATTCAGTTTGCACATTTGCTAGGCTTTGTGGCCCAGTTTCTTTCTGATTGGTGCCACTTTTGTTCCCCTACATAGAAAGAATCAATTATAGTCCAAAGACCAGCTTTTATATAATAAAAATAATGCTTATGGTTTTTGTGCAAATAAGTCACCTTTTTTGCCCGCGAAGCTGGTGCTTTCGCCTGTTCCCCCTTGTGTCCCTAACAGTGGAAAAATATACATACAAAAATTACACTTGCACATCAGTAAAAATAGAAGTTACTAAAAAAACTAGCATGATAATCATACCTTGGCAACAGGTATGTCATCTTGTGTGGCAGCTGGAATATCAAGCCCTGGCCCATCTTCAGAATCTGCTGGAGGTTTAGCGTGCAATGGACAGCCCCGGATGTTGTGATCGGGCTTATGACACAGTGAGCACTTCATTGACAGCCCAACCCGAGATAATTTAACCGTCCCATCCTTCCTTTTCTGATGTTTCTTCTTGTTTTCGCTTGGCTGTGACTTTCTCCCATGTAACTTTGGCCTTTCGGGCATTCTTACAACTTTCGATGGTATCATCTTTAGGAAATCAGTTTGTGGCCAATTCTCTTGGCTGTCCAATGTTCCCAACATATTGTCATTCCCATAATCCTTCAAGAAGGTCTCTTTTGTATACCAATGCTCCACATAGTCCTCTACTTTCCAATCCATGGAGTCAATACCACTAATTGCATGAGCGCACGGGATACCTGTCAGTTGCCATCCCCTACAGTTACAAGTCTTCTCACCTAAATGTACATTGTACTTATTCCCTCCTACAACTTCTATCTCAAACTGATCAACCCCGATCCAATGGGGGATGAACTCACAAGCCTTTTTCTTCAACTCTTCCAAGCTTATCAACGATGGGGCATAACTCACCATGGTACTTATCCATTTTATCTCTTCTCTCGTACAACCACTTCATCAAATTCAACCTAATGGCCTCCAGTAGACGAACAATAGGTTGATTCCTAGCTTTCAGAATCATGACGTCGAAGGAATCTGACATATTGTTCTCGAGCTTGTCATACTAACAATGAGCAGAGAAATGTGATCTAGACCAATTACATGGTGGTCTTGCCACTAGCCAATCAAATGCAGCCCTATCTTTAGCCATTATCTTACCCATCGCCAGATTGAAATCAACCACCCTTGATGCTCTAGCCGCCTTCCATAGCAAATTTTTCAGAGCTAAACCCTTGTGATGTACCTTAAAATTCTGGTACAGATGCTGTACACAGAACCTATGTTCTACACCTGGCATCAGATCCTCAACGGCGTCAATTAATCCCTTCTGTTTGTCCGACATTATGGTCCAATAATGATAATTATCGATACCCAGATCCTCCAAAACTAATTTCAGAAACCAGCCCATGTCTTCTTTTTCTCCTTTTCAACTACAGCATAAGCAAACGGAAAGATCCCATTATTGCCATCGATCCCAACCACACTTTATATCATCCCACCTACTGCTCCCTTCAAATGACATCCATCCAAGAACATGATTGGTCTACAGCCCTCGAGAAAGCCTCTCTTCAACACCCCGCCCCCCCCCCCCCCCCCCAACATATATAAAAGAGTTTGAACCTTACAACTTTCCCAACCGGCTTGCACTTTAACTTAACGGTTGTTCCAGGATTATTGTTTCTCAGCTCTTCAGCATAAGACCAGAGAAGAGAGTACTGGTCAAAATCACCAACAACACCGGCCTTCAGAATAAGATTCTTGGCCCGATATAGCTGCAACTTGTTCACATGAACATGCAAATTTTTTTGGACCCACAGGGACATGGAGCCTACAGGCCACTTAGGATCAGTGTATATCTTGTCTTTATACACATCACCTAATAGTTTAGCAGAAGCTGCCCGAACTTTTTGCACCCTAGGACACTTGTGTTTTTCGTTGAAAGTCTTAATCCTAAATGTATCCTCTGCTTTGGACTGAGAACCTAGGATAACGCATGGACAAGTAGAGTGCGTGCATCTGGCTTGAACTTTGTTCTTATTATTGATAGGAAACTTCACATCCCGCCCCTCAAGTATAGAATGATACCTAATTTGCTTCCTAAAATCATGGCTATCAACGAAGGGCTGCCCAACATAGAATTCTGGGTTATCAAACAACACTCTTCGGGGACCAGTTCAGACCTTAGCCTTTCCCTTATTTCGACTCCTTGTTCTACTAGAACAGGGCTGATCACCTACCGGTTCGGGAACAAATAAACCACCCCATTCTACATCAGCATCCACAAATTCCTCAAATAAATGGTCATCATCACTCACCTCGAACTCACTCTCCCCCATTTTCTCAGATAACTTTTCATCCGACCCTATGCTTTGTGCATCATCACTACCTTCAGTTTCACTCTTATCTACCCAATCACTATTCTGAAGTCAATAAGACTGTTCTTGTTACCTAAGTAACAAGGGAATCCTAGATTCTTGAAAAATTTACCAGCGTGGTGCATTTTAATTGTAAAAAACTCAGTAGTAGAAGCAGGGCCTGATGTAGAGACAAACAAGGAAAAAGAAACCAAATCAGTGTAACTATAAATATATGTTCCCACAATACCAGCAAAACAAAAAGACAACAAATGCAACTCTAAACTAAAACAATTAAAAATGCAATAAAGGAGAACAAGTCCCCACACAAAAGCTGTCTATTTAAATGCACCCAACCACCAAGTATACCCACCAACTGGTCCCCCATTGCAGCAGCATATAAATACTAAACTAATCACAAATATTCATTTTCATAAATTCCCATATTATATTCAAGAATCACAGTTTTCTAACATGTTTTAAACCCTAAACAATAGATATCCGCTTCTGCAGAGCACAAACATATTGAAACCCACCACCTACCAACCTTCTTGCTACCATATAAAACGGAACAAAAATACCCCATACCAAATCGTCTAGTATAAACAAAAAATTTTCAAATAATATGTAGAATTTTCAAATAAAGCAGAGCGATACCATAATCAGGAGCTTTGTCTACGCGTTCGTGATGTGTAATTCTCCAAACCATTATAGTTGTAGGTGTCAATTCAATTTCTTCAAGTGAGCATGGCTTGTAGTAGAGGTTGAGTAGGATTAGGAACCGGGTTTGGGTTGGGAAGAACCGGACCGGAGAACCGGATAATTTCAGATCAGATTTGGAAGTTATTGGAGAACTAGGTTGGTGACGGTTATAACAAAAATACGCAACGGTTTTAGACTGACGCATGAAAAACCGTTGTTGAAGACTCGTAACAGTTTGAATAACAGTTGCAACTGATTTTGATTCCAGCTTCCAGAACTTCTTGATTCCAGCTTAGCTCTTTATATACATTTGTTCTACTTGTAAAGACGAGTTGATACACGTATTTTTCCCTCTGTAAACACTACTCAATCATTAGAATTAGAGAGCTAGGGTTCTTAAGCTCAATTCGGATTATCAATTGGGGCTTCTAGTTTTCTGGGTTGGTTCTTGTAATTGATTGTTTAGTTGAGTGAATTGAGGTGTATAGAGCCTCCGTGGATGTAGATCACCTTGATCGAACCACGTAAAAGCTTAGTGTTCTTCATTTTATTTCTGGTTTTGCGTTCGGTTTTTAGTGTTTGATTTTCAGTTTGTTTTTCATTCGTTTCTGGTTTGAACCTTGTTGTGTGTGTGTGTTGTAAGTATTCTCAAACCTAACAAGTGGCGCCGTCTGTGGAAAGCATACACACAAACTCAAAGAAGAAGAAGAATGGCTGGAGTAAAGATGGATGTGGAGAAGTTCTCTGGTAAGAATGACTTCTCACTCTGGAAGATTAAAATGAATGCAGTGCTGATTCAAAATGGCTTAGACTCTGCACTTCTTCCTGTTGATCAATGGCCTGATGCTGAGAAATCCAAGTTTCCAGAATTGGATAAGAAGGCTCTGAGTTTGATATTCTTATGTCTGGGTGATAAACCTTTGAGGGAGGTTTCGAGGTGCAAGAATGCAGTGGAGGCATGGGGAAAATTGGAGGAACTTTATCAATCAAAGTCTATATCCAACAAACTGTTTCTTAAACAGAAGTTAATGTCTTTCAAAATCTCTAATGATAAAGTCATTTCTGATCAACTTGATGAGTTTGTCAAGATGATTGAAGAGCTGGAAGATCTGGGGGTAAATTTGGAGGATGATGATAAGGCTTTGATGGTGTTAAATGTTCTTCCAAAATCCATGGAAAGCTTCAAAGATGCACTGATGTTTGGAAGAGATGGAAAAATCAGTTATGAATCCATCTTGTCAGCATTGAAGACCAAGTGCTTTCAGAATCAGGGAGAAAAGGGTTCTACCCAAGCTGGAGAAGGCTTGAACATTAAGTTAAAAAAGAATTTCCAAAAGAAGAAGTTCCAGGGAGTTAAAGATAACAAATCTGGAACTCAGAATGCAAAGAAACAAGGTGACTGGGTTGAAACCAGGAAGTGTTTCAAATGCAAGCAAACAGGACACTTAAAGAAGGACTGTCCCCAAAAGAAGAAGAAGCAGAAGACTCAGAGGGCAGAGGTGGCAATGATAGAGCATCAAGAAGACATCCCAGAAGTCTTAAACATCACAGACGCCAGAATGGAAAAGGAATGGATACTTGATACTGGATGTTCATTCCACATGTGTCCCAATGAATCCTGGTTCAAGGATCTAAAGAAAGAAGATGGTGGATGTGTACTGCTAGGAAATGATCACTCCTGCAGAGTCAAAGGCACAGGATCAGTTCAAATTAAAATATATGATGGAGTCATCAGAACTATTTCTCAAGTGAGGTATGTCCCTGGATTGAAAAGAAATCTATTATCCCTTGGTTCTCTTGTGACAAATGGCTGTTAGTTCAATTCCCTAGATGGTCATCTTCACATCACTAAACACAATAAGCTGGTAATCAAAGGAAGGCAACACAATGGCCTGTTTATTTTGATTGGATCACCTATGATAGGATGTGCTGATTCTGTGATAAGCAGAGAAGATGTTATGAAGTGGCATAGAAGACTGGGTCATATTGGAGAGAAAGGTTTGAAGGAGTTATCCAAGAAGGGTATCATTGGTGAAATGGGAAATAGAACACTGGATTTCTATGACAAGTGTGCTCTAGGGAAGGCAAAGAAGCTGCCTTATGCAAAAGGGATACATTCCACTAAGGAACCCCTGGATTATGTACACTCTGATATTTGGGGGCCTTCAAGAACAGAAACACACAGAGGGGGAAGGTATTTCATGTCCATCATTGATGATTACAGCAGAAAAACCTGGATATATGTTTTGAGAAACAAGAGTGATACATTCCTCAAGTTTAAAACATGGTTGAATCAGGTGGAGAACCTAAGAGGAAAGAAATTAAAACATCTTAGGACAGATAATGGCTTGGAATATCTATCAACTGAATTCACAGGGTTTTGTGAAGAGAAGGGTATCACAAGGCACAGAACTGTTCCTCTAAGTCAATGAATCTTGCATGCTATTTGATCAATAAGTCACCATCATCAACTCTAAGATTTAAAACTCCAGAAGAAGTGTGGAGTGGAAAGACACCAAACTACCATGACTTAAGAGTGTTTGGGTGTTTAGCCTATGCTCACATTAGGCAAGACAAACTTGATGCAAGAGCACAGAGATGTGTATTTCTGGGATATCCTGAAGGCATCAAAGGCTACAGGTTATGGTGCTTAGAACAGGGAAACCAGAAGCTCCTAATAAGTAGAGATGTAAAGTTCAATGAAGATGTAATGGGATACAACTCTACTGGAAGTCAAGAGGAAGCTGATGGAGCTATGGAACCTGAAAGAATTTCTATTCAGGTGGAGCCTAATAAGGAGCAGATACCACCAGAGGAGAATACACAAGCTCGGCAAGAAGATGATAGTTCATCAGAAAAGGAAGAAGGTCAAACTGAGATGGCAAATCTCAGAACCTATAGCATAGGAAGAGACAGGCCAAGAAGACAAATCCAAAGACCTGATTTCTATGGATTAGCTGGCAGTGTATTTTATGCACTGAGTGTAGCAGAAGACTTGGAGTTTCAAGAGGCTAGTAGTTTCAATGAAGCAGTAGGTTGCAGTGAGAGTGTAAACTGGATAGGGGCCATGATGGAGGAAATGGAATCCCTAGAGAGAAACCAAACCTGGAAGGTTGTAGACAAACCAAAAGGGCATAAGCTAGTTAGCACAAAATGGATTTTCAAGAAAAAGGTGGAGGCTGGAAAAGCTGATAAGATCAGGTACAAGGCAAGGTTGGTTGCCAGAGGCTTCACTCAAAGGGAAGGCATTGATTACAATGAAGTATTTTCTCCAGTAGTGAAGCATTGCTCTATCAGGTTACTTCTATCAAAGGTTACTTAAGAAGACTTGGAACTACAGTAGCTAGATGTCAAGACAGCATTCCTGCATGGAGATCTGGTTGAAAAGATATACATGAAGCAACCTGAGGGCTTTGTGATTCCAGGATATGAAAAGAAGGTCTGTTTTCTCAGGAAGTCACTCTATGGGTTGAAACAAAGTCCCAGGCAATGGAATAAGAAGTTCAATGAGTTCATGATAAGTGCAGGATTCATAAGAAGCTTATATGACAGTTGTGTATACTTTAACAGAGGTTCAAGAACTGAACAAGTGTTTCTGTTGTTATATGTGGATAACATGCGCATAGCCAGTAAGAGCAGGGAAAAGATACAACAGCTAAAAGGAAAGTTGAATTCAGAATTTGACATGAAGGATCTAGGGGAAGCTAGGAAGATTTTGGGAATGGACATCATTAGAAGAAGAGAGACTGGAACATTATGGCTTTCACAGAAGCAGTATCTGCAGAAGGTTGTAGAGAGATTCCACATGCATGAATCCAGACCAGTGAGTATTCCAGTTAATCTACAGATAAAGTTATCCAAGGATCAGTGCCCTAAGACTGCAACTGAGGAGATTCACATGAAGAATGTTCCATATGCCAGTTGTTGGCAGTTTAATGTATGGAATGATATGTAGCAGGCCAGACTTGGCCTACAGTGTGTCTCTTGTAAGCAGATATATGTCAAATCCTGGGGAATCACATTGGGAAGCTTTAAAGCAGGTGTTAAGATATCTGAAGGGGTCTGTCAGTATGGGATTGAAGTTCCAGAGACAAGAAGCAAATACCATACCTTTGGTAGGATATGTTGATGCAGACTTTGCAGGGAATTTGGATACTAGAAAATCCATTACAGGGTATGTCTTTACTTTGTATGGTACAGCTGTGAGTTGGAAGAGTGTGCAACAGTCAGTGGTTGCATTGTCAACAACAGAAGCAGAGTTCATTGCATTAACTGAGGCAATCAAAGAAGCTTTATGGCTCAAAGGAATTCTCAAGGACTTGGGAATAAGACAAGGTTGTGTTACTATTCAGTGTGACAATCAGAGTGCTCTTCATTTGGTGAAGCATCAAGCTTTTCATGAAAGGTCTAAGCACATTGATGTTAGACTTCATTTTTCAAGAGATATCATTGAAGTTGGATCTGTTGAAGTAAATAAAGTGCATACATTGGACAATGCGGCTGATTTCTTGACTAAGGCAGTTCCTAGGAGTAAGATGGTGCATTGCTCAAGCCTGATAAGGCTTGAACAATGTGATTAAACCTGGAGAAGAGAAGACAGTGAGAGGTGATGAAGTGCACTTGAATTCATTGAGGTGGAGATTTGTAGGTGTCAATTCAATTTCTTCAAGTGAGCATGGCTTGTAGTAGAGGTTGAGTACGATCAAGAACCGGGTTTGGGTTGGGAAGAATCGGACCGGAGAACTGGGATAATTTCAGATTAGATTTGGAAGTTATTGGAGAATCGGGTTGGTGACGGTTATAACAGAAATACGCAACGGTTTTAGACTGACGCATGAAAAACCGTTGTTGAAGACTAGTAACAGTTTGAATAGCAGTTGCAACTGATTTTGATTCCAGCTTCCAGAACTTCTTAATTCCAGCTTAGCTCTTTATATACATTTGTTCAACTTGTAAAGACGAGTTGATACACGTATTTTCCCCTCTGTAAACACTACTCAATCATTAGAATTAGAGAGTTAGGGTTCTTAAGCTCAATTCATATTGTGAATTGGGGCTTCTAGTTTTCTGGGATGGTTCTTGTAATTGATTGTTTAGTTGAGTGAATTGAGGTGTATAGAGCCTCCGTGGATGTAGATCACCTTGATCGAACCACGTAAAAGCTTGGTGTTCTTCATTTTATTTCTGGTTTTGCGTTCGGTTTTTAGTGTTTGATTTTCAGTCTGTTTTTCATTCGTTTCTGGTTTGAACCTTGTTGTGTGTGTGTGCTGTAAGTGTTCTCAAACCTAACAATAGCTCTGTCGATCTTGAAATGCCAAAGCCCTAGATGATATTCGATTTTTTTGGTGAATAAGTAATGAAGATGACCTGCAGCGGCGTATTTTCTGTACTTGCAAATGATACTGAATTAGGGCTAAAATCCCCAAATTGTGCTAAACCTAAGCATGTGAAACTCATGTGTTGGGTTGAAGGCGAGAGACATCGCAAAAATTACAATAATGCCATTAGTATCACATGATTTGAAATATCGATTGATTTGAAATTAGGTTGTGATCGGAAAAACCCGTGTAGTATGGGTTGCAATCGGAAACTTTTTATACTCGGGGTTGTAAGTGGAAAAAAGTGCTATACTACAGGTTGGATTCGGTAATAAAACCTATTTTTTATGCTATAGTAGGGGGAAGTGGTATTGAAGCTATCGTGAGAATTGAGATTACCGAAGGACCCCTTCTCCACAACCTCTAGCATTGCAATCAATTTGCTTTCAATTAATACAAACAAGCTTTCAAGCTTCCGAATTTGTTGTACCATTAATGCACCTTGGGGTATGATAGTGTCGCAACAATCAAACTGTCAAATGTGATCGAAGGAGTGGATTGCTAGCCGCACGGTGCACAAGTTATTTAATCTCACTACAAGTAGCCCGCGACAGGTAGTATCAAAGCCTCGGCTTGACCACTAGGACCTAGGTAAGTTTATGGAAGAGTGATTACGGGGAGAACCCCCAATGGGAACCAGCGGTTGTGTACGCTGGAGGAGATTACACGAGGAGAGAATTGCGGAAGCCAAATCGTTGGCGTCAGATTAGGCCAAGCTCAATAAGAGTCGGCATGCATATAATGCATTAACAGAGGCCATAAGAGAAACAATGAGATTGACAAGTGTCGGTAGATGGAAGAAATGCAAATCCAAATTGGTTTGCTACATCGAGCTATGAGCAATGCCCCCGTTGCTACTCAGAAACTGTTATGGCTCCGAGTTCCTGATCCGAGAGCCTATAATGGTGCGAGGGACGCAAAGGAGGTCGAGAATTTCCTCTTCGATATGGAGCAATACTCATATCAGTACTCTACCATGTATTTGAAGGGATATGCCTAGCTATGGTGGTGAGGCAAGTACAAAGAAATTCAAGATGGTATGGTGGAGCTTGATACATGAGCTCATCTCCATGATGTGATCAGGCAACACTTCTTTCCAGAGAATGTTGAGTACAATATCCGACGGGTATTGAGGGACCTCAAGCACACCGGTTTCGTTCGAGATCACGTTAAATCCTTCTCGTCTCTCATGTTGGGCATCAGCGATATGTCCAAGAAAGACTAGCTTTTCACTTTCATGGAGGGCCTGAAGCCGTTGCGCGACTTGAGCTACAACGCTAACGGGTGAATGCTATCAGGATTGCAATGACCGTGGCCGAGTGCGTGGTTGAATATTCGATGGAGCCCAACATCATCACAAAGCCATTGACTAGGAATAGTAGTGGTCAAGCGAAAGGTGTCCATGATAGATCTTTTAGGCTGAATGCTAGAAAAGGTGGGGGCACAAACCATCTTACTCGCAAGAAAGTATCTCCCAATGGCACTCCAATTGAAAGCCTCCATAAGACAGCAAATAGGGCTCATCCCAGAGGAGTGGTAGGTGCTTTCTCTACGACGGGCCTCACAAGATCAAGGATTACCGAAAGGCAATTATTGAATACCTTAACAAGTTTGACTGGGCTTGGGCACAGATCTAAGCAAGTTGGGTCTCAGACGCCCAATTCTGTTGGAGATGACTCAGAGGAAGAAGAAAACCTTGGGGCCATTGCCCATTGGTGCAATACTTTGTCCCACAACATGGTAGCTCAGAAGGAAATGTCATCAAAGAAGATCGTTAGGCTCTTACAAGCCAAGCTTAAGATGATCAACTTCCGAAGTTCTTAAGAGGAAGGGGTTGATGTTTGTCGATGTATTATCAAGGGGAAGCATGTGCAGCGATGATTGACACAGGTGCTACCCATAGCTATCTGGCTAGTGCCGAAGTGGAGAGACTTGGGCTAGTGCTGAAAAAGGGAGTTGTTGGATTGAAGGGTATTAATTATGTTGTGTGGCCATTCCCTGGTATTTTCAAGTTCGTGTTATTGAGACTTGGCCTGTTTGAGGGGAGAACTAATATGTGCGACTGGTGATGGACAACTTCAAGCTCATTATTGGGCCTAAATTCTTGTGGGATACTAGGATTGCGGTCCTCCTACATGTTAATTAGCAAATGATGATAGTGAGCAAGCCATGCATCATTCCCACTTGGATTAATAAATTGGGAGAGAAAAGACCGTCGGTAATAGAATTTGAGAACGGGTGAAAGCACAATGAATAATCCTTTTATGTGCACCCTTCGTTTTGAAGACATCGAGCATAAGTCAGGGCCTCTTCTGAGAGTTGTGAGAAAGTTGTTGATAGAGTTCGAGAATGTGATGCCGCATCAACTTCCTCGGAAGCTTACGCCAAAGAAGGTATTTCTAATGAAATTGAGTTGGTGTCGGGAACGAGGCCCTGTGCCAGGGCGCCATATCGGATAAGTCAGCTTGAGCATGAGGAGCTTAGGGAGCAGTTGAAAGAGCTGCTTGAGAGTAGATTGAGTAGGCCCGTGAAGTCACCGTTTGGAGTCCTGATCCTTTTCCAAGATAAGTCAGATGGTTCCCTTCATTTTTGTTGGGACTATTGGGTGCTAAATAAGATCACACTGAAGAATATATACCCTACCTATTGGTAACTGCATGCTTCGACCGTCTCAGTCGGGTAAAGTATTTCACGAATTGAGGAGGGGGCTATTGACAAGTCTAAATTAAGGAGGGTAATGAATACAAGATGACGGTGGTCACTCGGTATGGGGCGTTCGAGTGGATGGTGATGCCTTTTGGGTTGAAGAGCACCCTTCCACTTTCAGCACCTTGACGAATAGGGTACTCCACGGGTTTCTTGATGAATTTTTGGTGGTGTATTTGAGCGATATTATGGTCTATAGTGAGACCTTAGCAGATCACTTAATGCATCTCCACAAGGTCCTCGTAAGGCCAAGTGAGCACGAACTATATGGCAAACCTTCGAAGTGCTCAGTTTTCCAAGAGAATACCAGCTTCTTGTGCCATATCATGGAGAGAGGCAAGATTCAGATGGATCCATCAAAGATTCATACTATTCAGGAGTGTCGACCACCAGACAACGTACATGAGGTGTGATCATTCCTTCGGCTGACTAACTATTACATGCAATTCGTGAATGGCTACTCCGAGATAGCACGCCCGTTGATGAATCCGACGAAGAAGTTGGAGACTTGGTCTTAGCCTCTCCAATGCTAAGTTATCTTCGAGAGCTTGAAGAAGACTATCATGACCGATGCCATGCTAGCACTACCAGATTTTTTGAAGCCATTTGTTATGTAGGCTGACGCCTCTGATTTTTCATTGGGGCAGTCTTGATACATGAGGGACATCTAGTTGCTTTCGAGAGCCGTAAGTTGAAGGACGTGGAGAAAAGTTATTAAGTGCGTTGCCTCAGACAATGGCGGCTAATTGTTAGGCTTACAGTTTGTTGTTGTGATAAAAAATAGAGTGTTAAGTCATTTATTATCGTAGACAAAGCTTACTAGGAAGCAAGCACGATGGCAAGAGTTCCTTTCTAAGTTCAATATTGTGCTGGAGCTATGTGTTGGCTCCAGCAACCATGTGGTAGATGCCCTAGTCGTAGGTCGATATGGCGGAACCTCAGGTGGTAGTTGCATTCTCTTGGAGCAAGGTTACCATCCTCAGCCTCTAGTGAACCTTGTCGGACAGGAAAAACCCCAGCAGCTTTGGCTTGAAGATAGAATTGTTAGGGCGAAGAGAAACCGCCTATACATTCTGAAGGGCGAGGACCTACGAAAATCAATTATTGCAGAGTGATATGACACTCTTTAGGCGTGACATGCAGGAGAACAGCGCACGGTGGAATTAACTCAGCGAGCATACTACTGGTCACATATGTGTTACGATATCGAGACTTTTGTGCTTACTAGCTTGGTTTGTCAGCAGTACAAGGCAGATAAAAAAAGAAGCCTGGCCTGGTGGAGCCTATACAAGTCCCTACCCATCTCTAGGAGAGTGTTTCGATGGACTACATCATTGGTCTACCCAAGGTTGGAGAGCTCGATGCTATCATGTCGTGGTAGACTGATTTTCTAAGTATGAAACTTTCATGGCGGCCTCTAAAAGAATTACAGTGGAAGAGACTACTCAGCTCTTGATTACTCATATTGTCAAATGTTGGGGACTTTCGAGGGATATTGTGAGTGATCGGGACTCCTAGTTTACTAGAAACTTTTGGACCGAGCTCTTTAAACTACTCGGCTCCAAACTAGATATGAGCTCAAGCTACCACCCACAGTCCAACGTGCAGAATGAGCACGTCAATTCAATGCTCGAGGAGTATCATCGGCACTTATAAATGCTAGTCTAAAGGACCCACTGAAACTATTGGATGCTGCTCAGTTGTGTTTTAATGCTCAGAAGTGCTTTACCACCAATAGTATCCCTTTCGAGATTTATACCAGGCATCAGCCGCTACTCCTACACATGGTTCATGCCCCGTGTGGTACCAGGGTTTCTCTTGCACGATATTTACCTATTGAATGGAAACAAAATTTTGATTTGGCCTATGGTTGCCTCAAGAAAGCTCATAAATGGATGAAGAAGTATGTGGATCTTAAACATCGTTTTTTGACTATCATGTTGTGGATAAGGTCTTGGAAAAGGTCCTGGATCAAAGGCTTTGTAAATCATCATGAGCCAAATATCCTTGTTTAATGCAGAAATACATCAGACATTTGCTGATCCTTCAGAGAATAGGGAAGGTAGCCCACCGGCTAGAGTTACCACCCTGGTGGCAAATCCACAATGGTCTTATTTTGGTAATCTCCAAGCTCCGTGCACAGCCCTAGTATTGATAATGTTTTGTGTTGTAGATTATATTATACCATTTTTACCTCTTTAAGTTCAGAAACTATAGTCCACTTTTTATTTTTAAGTAAAGGCTATTAGTAAAGTTGATTAGTTTTTAAACAGTTGATGATTTATGATTTTGTTTTGAGTTTATTTGAGTTATTTATCGAATGCGATGTTATTGTAAATTCATTCTCATATTTTAATTTGGCGATGCTTTGAATAGAGGTGCGATTTTTTAAGAAAAAAACATGTCTCTAAAATAGAAAAATCATTTAATTTTTTTTCTTTACCATATAGATCACTAAGGTTTTGATAGGGGAGCCATTTTTTCATGGAGAAAATGTGATTTGCCAACTGAATTCGATCTTCTTGGAACTCTTTTTGTCATACAATTATCGAGTATTCATTTTCTTTTTTATCTACTTATAGATTTTAGTTATGCATGCACATGATGACCTAGTTTTTCAATTCTATTTTTATTCTTGTTATTTTTGTGTATATATTTATAGGAGCAAAATGGTAAGGCTGGGGGATATAATCACTAGCAGGTTTAGTGAATAACTATTATGTTTTAACAAATTCATTTGTATTATTTATGGTAGTCTAGAATTATTTTTCATGTTGTGTCCATTTAATGTGGTTTTTTAGGCTTATGATTCACTAAGCTTCTTCTTTATCTAATTGTTGAAATGTTTTTTAGTATAAATTACTCATCTACAATGGTTAACCATTCTTAGTTTAGAATGCGATAAAATGATACCACTATAATGGAGGCAAAATGCAGAACACAGTTGCCTCTTCTAACCTATGTTCTAAACACTATTCTTCCACATTTTACCTATGATGATACTACATCTACTTTTGATTAAGAAATCCTTTAGAGTCTTTAGTACTTTATTTTCCATATATCAAGAAAAATTTGTGTGTGGTGTGCGTTTGCGTATGTGTGGGAGTTTGCATGAATTGTCACATTTGAATTTTGGGCAATAAAATTCTATATATTACTTTCTAAACGAAGATTGTAGTACAAGGGAGTTAAAATTTAGAGATGACATTTTAGGGAATCCTAGGTGCACAAAGACAATGATGTGAAAGGTGATACATCTATATAATTGTTCCTCCTTTTACACCCCGGTAGCTATGCAATCACAAAAGTGTTAATAATTTACTTGAATGTCATTAAACATTATTGTTTCAAATATTCGGCTCAACGACGTTAAATTTTATATTGAAATTAGCCCCCCTTTTTTTCAGTTTCACTTAAATTATGTAAATTGCTTTTATTTTTATTAGATCTTGGATCAATCAATGGTTCAATCTAAGGTTCGGCGGCTATTGCCACCACAAATACCTCTAAGTACACCACAATCTTTTATAAGACAAAATAACACTGAATTAAATGACTAAGTTACCCTTTATAATTGATAAAAATACTAGACACCACAAAACATTCTAAGTGCACCACATTTTTTTTTCTTTTTGACATTTATCAAACACTTTGCCAGCATTATATAAACACCTTATTTCACCATAAATACACTAGCGAGAGCTCAACTATGTGATCAATTTCAAGCCCATATTTCACGATCCTCTCATGCCCTTTCCCGCCATTCTCATATCATCAATTACAGAATTAGCCCTCAAAATCGGAGGGAAAGGTAAGTTGTTCAATTCCACCAAGCTCTATAACATACACTGGTACACATAAATAGCTTCTTGAAATAGGCCATTCCATACAACATTTAATTGGCACTTTCCACGTAAATGAATCTATTTATTTATAAAAATAAAAAATAAAAAAAGTTATTACTAATTTTTTTCGTATGAATAATGTAAATTATTTCGTATTCTTCATGCCTCAAATTCATAAATTTTGCATTTTATAGACATGTCTCAACTAGCAGCGTTTACAAAGTACAGACTGTAGTTTTTTAACTATATCCGGAAACTAAATTTCGAACGGAATAAGTGCATCTTGGATTTTAAGCAGACATTTAACATTTTAGGAACTATAATTTGAACAACCAATTAATAGATTGGAAACTATATTTTGAACATACAATGAATAGACTAAATGTCATATAATTGATAGTTTGGATACAAAATTTGGAACATACTATGGTCCATTCAGAAACTAAATTTTGGATAGACAACAATTAGTCTAAGCCGTGAACACGCCATAGATTATTCGAAAATTAAATTTTAAACATACAATGATAGATTTGGAAACGAAACTTTGACCATTAGTTGTAGTAAGATAAGGGTAAAATAGAATCTTAATGTGGTGCATAAAGAAAATATGAGTATTTAAATTATTTTTACGTGGTGTCTTCAGTAAATGTGGTTTACTTAGAAGTATTTGTGGTGGAATTATTCTCCGCCTTAATCTAATTTTTATGCTTCTTCTTGGCTTGAAAATGAATATTTCTTGGATAAGTAAACAATGGACTCAGAATTAAGAACTATGTACAAACTATCCTGGCCTCGTGATGGGGATCGTAATACTTCTTTTTTTCAAAAAATGAAACAGACAACTAAAATCCGCCAGGGCACTCATAAGTTTCTTATTACGGTGATCTTTCAAATGATACTCATCATATTTTGGTTCATATTGTTCAATTTTACTCAGTTTGTTTCACATCAGTCGGGAAGCATGGCCGTCAACTTTGCACAACTTGATGACCTTTTCCGCAAGAAATTCATTCCCATGCATAACTTTCTTGACAATAATACCAAGCCCATGTGAGATATGCACGGCCATTTTCGGCCTCGCTTCGGAGAGCTCCCCAGATCCCGATGGCTTTGAGTGGTTTTCTATTAGAATTTTTGGGGTATTGTTAGCACAAACATTATGCAGGCTACATGTCACTTTTTCTCTTTTGGATTTATCCCCACTAGAGTGAATTCGGATTTTGTTACCTTCATTCCGAAGGTGGATGGTACTCTCAAAGTGAAGGACTTTTATCCTATTGTTCTTGGTAATTTTGTATTTAAATCTTTTACAAAGATTATCGCGATTAGGTTGGATACTGTTACACGGGATTATGTCTCTCCTTTTTAATTTGGTTTTATCCCGGGCCTGTGTATTCATAATTGCATTGCACTTGCTTCGGAGTGTGTTAACTGTCTCGGGAAATGCTTTCAAGTTCAAAATCAAGAAATCTTTTGAAACGATGAGTCGGAACATTCTGATGTACACTCTTCATTCCATGAGCTTCAATGACGCCTTCATCGACCTCATCCAAGAGATTCTTCATTCGGCCCCTCTGATCGCCCACTAGTCACTTCTCTTATTCTGGCGGCATTCATTAAGGATATCCATTATCTCCTTACTTCCCTGCATAGCTGAAGATGTTCTAGCTCGGCTTTTTAATGACAGCATCAGCTGTCGCGAGCTTCGATCTTCAACCGGAAAGGGGGTTGCACACCCGTCATGCTTCTTTTATGCAGACAACGTCTATCTATTTTGTGCAGCTGGTTGTTCGAATATTAATTGTGTTAAGAATATACATCAGTTGTACAGGCAACTATCTAGCCAAATCTTCAGCCCCGAGAAGTCTAGGGTCTTTTTCAATATGTGTGTGACCCATTACATTAATACTCTTATTCGACGGAGTCTAGGCATTACAGTAGGCTCTCTTCCTACAAATATCTTAATGTCCTGCTTTTTCAAGAGGCTCCTAACGCTTCATACTTTAGAGCTCTAGCCGACTCCATCAAATTTAAGTTCACCAGGGGGGTAGGTGTTCATGTATCTATGGTGGGTCTTGCTTGTTTGGTGGAATTTGTGATCACCAGTACATTTGAATATTCCATCATGATTTATCGATGGCTACATTCTTTGCTTAAGGAGTTGGAGCAAGCCATGAGAAAATTTATCGGGAGTGGCAGTACGAATAAAGTTGGTTACTTTATTGTTACTTGGAAGAAATATGTGCGCCTAAAATTGAAGGAGGCCTTGGTCTTAGATTGATAGGTGTGGCCAATGAAGTATTTCTCCTCCGCTTCGCTTGGGATGTGCTTTCCTTGGACTCTACTGGTATGGATTTCTTATGACGCGGTGGCTATATGAAGACAGTCGTCCCAAGCCTTATAAGGCCGGTTCCTCTTTATTTGGGGTCACCCGAGATTACTTAGAAAATTACGTGATAAGTCATGCCGGGATGTTGGCTGGCAATCTAGAGTCCATTTTTGGCTTGATATTGACTTAGGTATATCATAACTAATAAAATTGGCATTCCGAAAACTCACATGATTCTCTTCACACATCCGATCTCTAATTATTACTCTAAGGGAACATAGTTCTTTAAAGAGGCCTTCATTTTAGCATTTTATCAGTGTGCTATTGATATTGTCTCCCATCCAATGTCACCGGACACTACGGATCACAGAGTGTGGACAAAATCAGTAGTCAGAGACATTACTTCACATGTTACCTATGACCATTAATCTTCTTTTCGTGGCACATCTTGGGGAGCTTGGATATAGGATTCATTTATACGGGCTTGTCGACCTTATGTTATATGGCATGTGATTCATGGTCATTTTCCGACCTAGGATAGCTTACCTAGCAGAGGCAATTGGGGCCCCTCTATTCGCGTCTTATGTTATGGACTTGGGGAGAGTTTTTTACCACTTCTTCTCATCTTATTATTTTGTTCTTGATGTATTTGATAAGTTATGTAGATTTCTTATGTTCATTTGCAAATTGATACTGGTTTCTGTATTGTTCTTTTGCAGGCTATGGAGGTAAATTTAGCCGCAACTTCTCTCGCTTTGGAGAGTCGCTTTTTGTCACCATTATTTGGATGGTCTGGATAGCCCGCGACAATGTCGTATATGATGGGAATCAGGCCACGGTTTCGTCTCCTTTTAGTTATATGGTTGTGTTCGTGAATCTGGCGACTTAAGACTTGGTAACATGCATAACATGACCACATATCTCCTGTGTCTGGAATGACTTGGAATTCGGCCCTTCCTTGGGAAGGCTCTTAGGCTTTAATCGATATTCTGGGAAGTCCCTCCCCTAGGGTGGATCAAGGTGAACATAGATGGCAGTGTAGTGGGTTGTTTAGGACGGAGGTGGATTTTTTTTAAATTTTAGGGGTTTTGTTCATGGTTGCTTCTCGGACTTATTCGGACTGCTTTTAAAAATGAGCTCAAAGCGGCTATTTGCACCTTAGAGTTGGCGCGCCACAAAGTTGGAAGATGATATGGCTTGAATATGATTCTACATACGTGGTGAATCTTTTTCGATCTCGCAGCCAATCCGTCCTTTGGCGCTTCAAGGGTCACTAGCTTAGAGTGCTTCACTTCATTTTGCATATGGATTGTGTTATCTCTCACATCTTCAGAGAAGGTAATCATGTTGTTGACGCCCCTTCCAAGATGCATACAACATTTACTTGGTGGAATCCTCCCGCCCTTGATGTCTCTACCATTGTTAGCAAGGATTTTTATTATGAGTCTTTTCTGCTACTGTTGAGGTTGTTTTTAAGTTTTGGGTCATTATGAGTTTTTCTGTGTTGTTGGTACTCTTTTTCTTCCAAATAACTTTTCCTACTTGATTTTTCCATTAAGAGTTTTAACAAGGCCAATATTATTACTAGCCAGCAACATGTGGTGGCAACATATTTAGGCACGATAAACTTGTCATCGATATGTGATGGCAGTCTAGATTTAGCCTACTGTTTAGAGGTCACCTACCGATCTGTCATGGTGATGGTCTAGGTCATCTTGTTGTGACACTTTCATACATTTTTCTTTTCCTTTTAATATAGCACACATTCATCAATTGGTATTAGATAAATATTTTTTTTCGTCGAAGACAATTCCCTCTGAATTGACACAAAAAGACTTCCATAAAAAGAATTAAAATAAAATTTATTGACTTATTTCCTGTTCTTATTTATTATAGTTGTATATCATTTTTAATTTCATTCTGAGTAAAATAAAATTGTATTTGTTTAGTTAAGGTTTTTTCTTTCCATTTGTCCAATAAAAAGAATTGCATAATCAAATTTCGGTAAATTAAAAAGATATGGTGCTCATATACTTTGTTTCTTTAACATAGTAATTTTTTTTTTCTATTAACATTAACAAGAAAAAAAATATACTAATAACTAATTTCAAATATGATCTCAAATAGTACATAACATATTGTTTTATCTTAAAATTGCATATACTTTAACTAACATAAAATAGCTTATTACATGTTTACTTACTATTTCAAGTACAAATCTATCTTTTTCTCTAGATTTATAAGAACGTGATTGTCATTGTTTGTCATTTTCTTCTATTACGGAATTTGATTATTTTTAAATGTTTCATCGCAAAGATTATGACAAGTTAAAACAAAAGTTATACTAAACACAAATTAATATATTTTTAATTCTACCTCAATAAATTTATTTTCAAAATTAATAACACTTCATGAAGCACAAAACTCACTTACTTTATTTTATGTTTATTTTCGTTTCTATTCCAAATACTACATTTTTTTATTCTTTTTTTCCCTGCAAATCCATATAAAATTATGGAGATTATTTACTACTTATGTTCCTTTTTCCGATCTAATGAAAAATAAGCATAATTATCATCATAACATAAGCACAACTACGTCTAAACATATTATGTAACGTCCCGATTTTCATTAAATTATTAAAAGCAATTAAAATAGCAATAACTAATAACATGATATATAAATATATATGTGTGTGTATGTATATGTGTATGTATATATATGTGTGTGTATATATATATATATATATTTTACAATTACTAATCAAGTCGTTAAGATAACCAAACAAAATGTATTTAAATTTATTTTTCAAGCAATAATAAATTCGAATATAAATCTATGTTACCTGACATCAATTATTTACATGGAAATATTAAAATATCCATTACAGAAATTAACAAATTGTGACCATATTCAAACTATTATTAGCATACAAGTAATCACGAGGAATTAATAAAACCCAAACCAATTGAACAAAATTAATCCCAACCTGTTGTTAATAATTAAACCTCACATAATAATTGCATGTTTTCCCATGGTCACATCCCATATTTTTACCACTTTAAGATTAACTATAATTTTTTATTAATAACACTTGTAACATGTAGCAGCTAAATAATTGGTTAAGAAGTCAACACCTAAATAATAGATAAATTCACACTTTAACATAAAAATCATTTTGGACAATAGACAACTCAAACATCACACTCAACATAATTACACTTAAAGAATTACTAGCAGAATAATTCGAATAAACCTATTTTATTTTTAAACATATCTTCAATAAGAATAAGTCAATAATTATGCCTAGACATACTTATAACAAATTATCTGAGATCACATTCAAGTTATATTGATTATATGTACCTTAATAAATTCTCTCTCTCTCACACACACACACACACACACATATATATATCATGCATAGCAGTGAGACATATAAGACATAAATAATAAATTAGCACGAATAAATATCACTTTAACCTAATATGCAGTGAAAGTAAAATCATTAGTGACATCGGACATACAAGTAAAATTTCTACATAAAGCAAACTAAAATTTGTATATCAACAACTAACTTATACAAATAATTTATTAGCTAGTTAAATTATTTGGCATATGGTAAAATAAACACGTCACTATTAAAATAATTTAAATAAATTTATATTATTCGTAAAATCATCTCTAACAAAAATAATTATAGCATTACACCTAAACATGCTTGTAACAAATTTAATTAACAACACACACGTTCCAACATCACAAGCACCGAGAAATTCTGTTAATCAATTGAATAAACAATATTAGGCAATTAAGAATAACAATACCATTAAAATAAACTACATAAGTGTATCTATTAATTTAGTTATGCTTAACAATTTTCACAACATAAAGTCAAACAAATACACATAAATAATAAATAATTGTTATTAAGTTTATTGATTATCACATGCTCTAAGCGACGCCTCAACTCCACTAGACCGCACCAAGACAACCTGAAATGATCGGTTTTCAGTTGGGATTAGCTTCCTTCAACTCGTGGGAGCCACAATTTATTACAATAACTATAGAAACAAAGAGGCATACATTGTTATAATAATAATGTGCTTGTGTTGGAAAATCACATAGAGCTAACTTCTATTGGCAAGTAGCATACTGGCAATCAAGGGCGGACTCAGGACGAACAGTAGGGGGGGGGGGGCAATTTCGAGTGGTCGGATATTTACTATATATTTGTGTTCATAATAAAATAATCACATATATTAGTTTTGATATGCTACACATCTACGTTGAACACCTGTTTATGTGTCGATTTTTCATATATATACATCTTTGGTACATCAATAGATGTTGACCAAGTGCTCACTATAGTTCTACAGTATATTAAAATTTTCACACATATATGTATACACAATAATCTGCATCACCATTTACCTCTGATATTTCACAATATATCATAAAATATCTAATAATTGGATAATAAATCTCTAGTTGATTTCAACTTTTTAGTACTTTTGCAGGTGGAGATCAAAACTTGAAATGGGGAGGGGTTAGAATATAATTTTTTTCTACTAACTTTGCCATGGTGATAATTGAGAAACAAAAAGATTACAACTAACTATCCACAATCTCATGCATATTATAATTAAGTTCCACAAAAGGAAATTAACTTTAACCAACATCTCTCAGAAGACTTCCGTATATACAGTTATATAAGAAATAGAATACAAAAAGTAGGATGGGCATGGCCCCCTTAGATAAACTGTACATCTGTCCCTGTTGGTAATGAGCTAAACTTGTATTGACAAGTAGAAAAATTGAATAATCACTTGCATTGACAAGTAATGATGGGAATAAAAGCACATATATACAATCAAAGTAATAAAAAGTAAAACCCTCACCTCAAGTGTTCGAAGTAAATTGATAGAATGTCATGTGAATGCTAAGCCTGAATTCCTTGTTCCTTACAACCTACACGTACGTGGCACGTGTTTTAATAGTATTATTATTAAAGCATAATTATTGAAATATTATAATAAATTAAATAAGACTTGACTTGCTAGTGAGTATTGAAAGATGTTAGACCACCTTTATCGGTGCTCTTTTGCTTTAGGTCGTGGGAAAAAGACAAATTTTTTTATAAAAAATTAGAAAATAATGTATAGTTGACGACCTGGTTGTGATTTGGGTTGGTCAACCAACCCATTTCACAACCTGCCACATGTCAACTCCCCATTAGTTGTATTAATTTATTTATTCAATATAGCTTTGATGATAAATAAATGCCAAAATACATATCGTTTCTTCTTTATGGGTTTTGGAACACGCTGAATGGTTTTGAAGATAATATAAAAAAAAAAAGTTGGGATGGATTATTAATTAGGATTCGTAAACAGACAGTAAGGGTAATATGGTAAATCTGAATTACTAGTTGCAATATATTTTTAATTGGTGTACACAGAGAAATTTAGTGGTTGTGTAGAGAATCCTCCTTGAATAAAATATGATGAATGATTTTCCTAAGAGAGATTGGGTTTTAAATCAATCAATATATATATATATATATATATATATATATATATATATATATATAAAATTGCAAACATATGGGCTTGTAAATAATTAAATAATGATTCTCAATACAATTGGGCATGGAAATATTAGACGGACCAAATCAACTTGTTAGGCATAACAACACTTTGAATTGAAACCATAGTAGCTTGGCCCAGTTCAGTAAATCGATAAATGAATATGTATATATCGGACATAAAAGTACTGAGTGCTACACATTTCTTTTGCACTGGGCTTGAAATAAAAGCACTTAAATTAATTTTAACTTGGAATATTGTAAACATAGATTTTTTACAAGTATTTGGACTTAAAATAAATATCATAGTTTTCTTACTTGAATTGGACTAAGAATAAATAAATACTAGTAAATAATATGGTGGACTGCACTATCTTAAAATTTCTAGCTAGCTTGGCCCCATATATTCATAAACAATATTTTGTGATTAATTTAAATAACTATATTTTTGAACCAGTTTGAATTGTGCAAATGGGTCAAACTTAGAAAAATTAATAAAATATATAATTAGTTATACGAGTTAATATTTATAATTAAATAATAGACTAAATTTTTGGGGTGTTACAGACTAAAAACTTGAGAATTTCTTATGTAAATGTAGGGATGGAAATGGGGCGGGTACTTGATTACCCATGCCCGCCCCATCCTTCGAATAGGGCGGGGCGACCCGCTGCGGGTCACAGGTCGGGGCAAGTTGACCCATTATTTTTTAAAAATAAATCAAATTTAGTTACTATAATTTAAAATAAATGTTGACTTAATACATTCTATACAAATATTATTTCAAAAAGTTATCGTAAACTACAAAAAAAGGGTTAATTATAAAAAAAATCACGATCTTTGGTCCAATTTTTAATTACAACATGACTTTTAAAACTTATCAATGTTGGTCAGTAACTATAATTCTTTTTCAATTACAACATCGGCTAAATTTTTTGACACTTGATTATGTCTCCATCACCACCATTAGATGCGCCTGGACACGACTTTCATTTGCCCTCGACCAATTTCGCAATCCGTTAATTCTCCTGTCGTTAATTGAGAGTCGTAGAAGTGACATAATAACTTCAATCACCAATTAACGACAATGAAAATGACGGATTGTGAAATTGATCGAGGGTAAATGATGGTCTTGTCCATGTGCATCTAATGGTGGTGATGTCGACACAATCAGGTGTTAGAAAATTTAGCCGATGTTGTAATTGAAAAAAAGTTCTAGTTGGTGACCAACATTAATAAGATTTAAAAGTCATGTTGCAATTGAAAATTGGATCAAAGGTTGTGATTTCTTTTGGTAATTAACCCTAAAAAAAATAGTAAATGCTTAAAATACATTTATATTCCTATTTTGTAATATTTATTTATGTGTCTAAACTTAATTAATAAATTTTACGTTGTATGTTATTTGGTATTATTTGATACATGTTATTATTATAATTATTGCTTGATTAGTTATTAAATACTACTCCCTCCGTTCCATATTAATTGACGTTTTAGGATGAAGAGGAAGAATTAAGAATGATTTTTTTTTTTTAACAGATATACCCTCACCTAATTTAGGGGATAAAGATTTGTCCAAATAAAAATTCCTCTGAGATATTGAAAGGTAGAGATTTTTTAGGATTAAGTCAAGGGAGAAAACTGGTAGAATTGGTGAAAAATATGTAAAACGTCAATTAATAGGAAAAGAAAAGAACATCTTAAAACGTCAATTAATATGGAACGGAGGGAGTATATATTGAATTGATTCATCTATGTGAATAACACCATATATATATGTACATATTACTAGGGGACAGGACGGGGCGGGGCATGACGGAGCGAGGGCATGACCCATGCCTGCCCCGCCCCGCCTCGGGCACAGAGTGGGGCGATCCATATGCCTCGGGTCAGGGTAGGTCAAGTCGAAATTGTCATCTCTATGTAAATGTTATGATGGTTGGTTTCCTACGTCTACTAAGTTGGTGAAGAAAAGGGTGTATGGACCTCGATCCTATTTGCAGGAGGTGCAAAGAGGGAGTTAAGACAAGTGCTCATATCTTGCAAGATTGTGTTTGGACCCATTTTTATTGGAAGCGAAGTGTTGTGCTAATTGATGTTGATATTATGGGTGATGGAGCGTAAATTTGCGCCCTCCGAACTCCATCTTCTCCATTTCGTGTGGTCTGAATTCGACCTATTAGACCTGCAAAAATCACGTCGGAAAGGGCTCCGACGCAGGACCTCCGACGCTCAAGTCAGTTCCGATTCAATCAAAAGTTATGATATGTGCAAAATATCATGTAGAGAGAAAATGTGTTAGTTTTTTTCTTATAAGAGTTGATATATATATATATATATATATATATATATATATATATATATATATATATATGTTGCGTGAGGGAAATATGGTCATTTTGCACCAATTAGGCAAGATTTAGGTCATGGGCCTCTTTGTTTGAGCCTGGGCCACAAACACCAAATAACGGAATATGGGCTTCAGCCTATAACTTCCAAAGTGCACGAGTTTCCCTCATTGACTTCTTCCCGCTACTCTGAGTGACTTCGCAATCATTCAGAGTAGTCAAACACGTGCTTACACCAGCACTTTATCATCAGTTTAAGCCAATCATGTTGAATTTGTATACTGGTACACGTGTCTCGTGCACGCACTTTAGGGCACTTTTGTATCATTTTAGTGTCAATGATGTGCACAATCACGTGTATTTAGTGTTTTTGTATTCTCATGGACAAAATAATGCGTTTGTGTTTTTTTTATGTTAAGATGGATGAAAAAGAATAAAAAAAGAACACCAAACGATCGCGAAGTCGAGGGATCGGTCGAAGAAACAAGGGACAGGGCTAAGGGACAAATCTCGGCCGAGACTAACCTAAGCAAAATCTCGGCCGAGATACTTCTCCAGGGAAATCCTGGAGTTTTGAGAAATTGAAGATCTCGGCCGAGACGGGTATGGCATCTCGGCCGAGATAACTCTCCAAGCAAAACCAGAGATTCAAAGAGATGAAGATCTCGGCCGAGATGAAACCCAATCTCGGCCGAGATGGCCCAAACCCTAAAAATTCCCTTTTCACGTCTCAGCCGAGATGCAACTCAATCTCGGCCGAGATTAGCCCTCGGTTTACCAATTGAAAATTCTTTATTCACGTCTCAGCCGAGACACACTTGCATCTCGGCCGAGATTCCTTACCCTATTTAAAATCCTGAATGCAAGTTCACCTATTTTTGACTAGCACTTTCTCCCCTTATATATATATCATCTGATTCGAATTTGACCTACCTTTTTTATACTTTTGGAAGTACTATTCAGCCACCATCACATCCAAGGAGGAGAGAAGGGTAAGAAGAAGTCAGATCATCTTCCCCGTTGATCATCCTTGAGTTTTATCACTCTATGTTTATGAATTCTTGTATTTTCTGTAATTTCTTGATTGTATTAGGTGTAATGGGTGGCTAGCACCCTAAATTCTACCCTTGATCATGTTGAACCTTGATTGATGATGAGAATGTGATTATGGACTCTTGATGTTACCTTATTTATGCAATTTAAATGTTCTATAATGTTTGATTGGATTGTCTCATACCTAAATGCTTGTTTTAGGATTGATCACCCTTTGGGAGGCATTTATTGTATGTTGCTAGAGATTGAACTTCACTATCCGTGATTGTTGAAGCTCCAATCTCCCTTAGTAGCGAATAATGTTTGATATCATTGGTGGCATTATAGAGTTTGTCCTCTAAACCCGATCCTGTCGAGGTTTATGCTTTATTTATCCCGTTGTTCTAGCTCGTGACCACCCAATACCAATTAGTGTGAAAAGAGCTTGTTTGGATCACTAATTGATTTGGGTAGGGATAAATCGATAAGCGTACCTTCGATTTATCCACAATTAAGGGACAACACGGTCTACTTAAGCGGACCTTGTAGATTGTGGGATAAGGGTTTAAATCGCATTGAATTTGGGACATCAACGATAATCATTAGGTAGTTGGATTCAAGGGGATACTAGATTGAGGGTAGACCTTTTATCATATTCTAAACCCGAAAAACATTTGTTATTTGTCTTTCTTTGTTTGGTATAAAATACCAAAAATATTTATTGCTTATCTAGAATTTTAGTTGATCACTTGTTAGCATTTAGTTGTTAACTCAATCCAAAACCCCCCTCGTTTACTTGTTTAAGTTTATTACCCTATCCATCGTAAATCATTAGTTGCTTGTAATATCCGAACAACACTAATCCATCATTCTTTGTGGGATCGACCCTTACTTACCACTCTACTCATTAGAGTCGTAGGCTAGGTATCTCGTATACATATTCTTATATATATACATCTAATTTGGTGGTAAGAAACGATCACTACCCATATACTGGAAAAAAGACCTTTTATATACAATGTTTTCAGTTATTCACTATTAATCTCCTATCTGATTTTGTTTACACTAATCACTATATATGTCCCTATATTTCTCTCTATAACTAGATCATATGATGTGTTGTAGATCACAGAAGATCATATGATTGGTTAAATTTAATGAGATATAAAATATATATCACAGCTGAGACAACCTGAGGACGAGTTGTTGGTATTGGCTACAATATCAAGTAGGAGTAGTTTATCTTGATTATTTACTTATACTAGTACGTCTTTACGTATTGATAGGATCACAGTGAGATAAGTTCTTATGCCTGACCTTAGTGAAGAATAAGAGATCTCGGTGACTTATTGTAATCTAAACCCTAAATAAGATTACAGTTATGTGTGCATGTCTGTGTGTCACTTTGATTTACTATGGGTGAGAGTTAAGTGTTAACTCTTCATACTCTGTATCTTGAGTGACAGCAACTTGCATATGATAACTGGTAATTTGTGTCTAGGTAACCGTATCCGTTTAGGATGATGATATCCCTATAAGGAGCTCAAAATGTTTATTGTACTAAACCCTGTAGGTTGATTAAGTTCAGGTACAATAATGAAGTTGAGTGGTACTACTTAAGGAATTAATAAGCAATTAATTAATTTAAGCTGTCAGAGGCTTTAAATAATTAATGGATATTCGATATCTTAAATACGGAGATAAATTAAGTCTAATTCAAGCCCCAACTCAATTCGGGAATAAAGGGGTAAGTCAGTTTTAATTCTTTAGTGGAATGAATTAATACTTATGAATTAATTATGTTCTAGGCTGAACATAGAAGAATTAATTCATAGTTAGGCCCATCTTTATTGCTTATATTTGATCCCTGGACTGGCCAATCAGGCTCCTAGCCCAGTAGGGAATTAAACTACCAAGCCAGGCCCACCTCAGTTATTATATATTAAATACATGCCTCTCAGTCTGTGAAATAGACAGACACATGTAAAAATCACATAGCAGAAAAGAGAGAGTGAGAGGGCGCAGGCGGCAGTGTTGGTTCCCACACTTGGGATTTTTCAAAGATCGTTGTCCATCCGGCGTTGAGGATCGAGCAAGGATACAGTCCAGAAGGTCAATCTTGGAGTCTAACATCGAATCGGTGTGCACACAATTCTCAAGTCAGCTCTAAAACACCTATGTGTTGTATTTAAATTAATAGATGCATGTTTAGGATTAATCAATGTGTATATTGAATTATGACAACCAAGAAGGTCCTAGGGAAATTCAGTAATTCCTACAATTGGTAGCAGAGTCTGGATTAGTTTTCTTGGCTCTGTCAGATATAATTCAATTATTGATTATATGTGCGTTTTTTTTTATTGTCGTTCTTCATGGTTCGTTTTTTATTGGTACGTCATGTTTGTTGACGTTGTGATTGTAATTCACCCATGAGAAATTTCTTGGTTAGAATAGGTTCGTTTTACCTTGTATTTTTGTTGAAAAATCTGTAAAAGTGGAAAAACGAAGAAAAAGAACATGAAAAATGTGAAGAACCAAGCAGCAGGCAGCCGGCGCCGGGCACTCGGCAGCAGCAAGCGTCCGGCAGCAAGCAGCCAGCGCCCGACAGTAGCAGCGGCGACGGCTAGGGTTTTGCAAACCCTAATAGATCGTTGTCGTGCACGGGCCCGGGCGCGCGCGAGGCACTAAGCTTCACCCCAGCAGGCCCCGGTGGCTCGAGAGTCCATCGGCCCCGATGTTTTATTTTAGCCCGGTCCGTACCCGAGTACGCGAGGCCCAACGTGAAGGCCCAAAAGCTTGAAGACCTGTATATTCTAAATTATGTAATAAATTTTTTATTTCTTTTTTCCTTGTAAAGCCACGAAGAACGTATTTTATTTATTTATATCGTTTCTTTTCGCACGATGGATGTTTAATATTTATTATTATGTCGAATATGTCTACGTGATTAATTAATTGTGCTTAGACTATCATGCTAGGAACATCACGTATTATTAGCATATTTAAATTCTCCGAGCATCCTTTACTTGTTGAGTTTAGTTTTATTTATGCCTAGGGTTACGTGTTGTTGCATGGACAAACCTTTTGAAGTAAAAGACTACGCAAAACCTGACTTTTTTTTAATATTTCCTTTAAAATAGTCAAAGACCTCCACAACCGGTCTCAAGGTAAAGTGAATAATAATATAAGTAACCGTCCACATGCGTGGCTTACTAATATTTATTATTCATAAGTTTGCCAGCTGAGACTTCTAAGTAAATCTTTTAATTCCAAAAGAATAGTGGGAGTTATACGCGTAAACGTCCACACGCGTGGCTTACACGTATAATTTTCACAAGTTTTCTAGAAAAATGGAATTAAATGGGATAACAAAGGTTAAATAAGTTGGAAGCGACATGGTCCGCGTAAGTGTGTCAAATCCAAGAATTTATTTACAAGGGTTAGGTTGTGGTCATTGCTTAGATATTATTTTAAGTACAACTCCCCGATGAGTCCCTTCTTAATAATAATATGGTCTAGTTTAAAGGTCCAATATTAATTTCATTTGTCAAAAGGATAGGTTGACATGAATTGAAATTTGAAATTAAATGACTAGGTGTTTTAGTTTGGCCGAGGGGTTTACATATAAACGTCCACCCGCGTGACTTATATGTAGAATCTTTTGGGCTATTGGAGGATTCTATCAATATTGTTTTATCAAAAGGTTACAATATTGTTGTTTCAAATTATATGTGATTGTGTTCTTACATGTTTATTGTTCATATATTTTCAGATATGTCTTTGTCATGTCATCAATATTCTCTCACAACGCCCTTTAACCGGTCCTAACTATAAAGAATGGAAACGTAATCTGGAGTATATTCTTATCGCTGAGGAACACTATTTTGTGCTAGTTACTCCTCGTCCGAATCCCCTTATTAATCAATCCACTGATGAGGAGCGGGAAAAGCATGATAGGTGGCATAAGTCTAATAATGTGGCTAAATGCTACATTATGAACACTATGTCATCTACTTTGCAGCTCCAGCATCAGGCCATGGACGATGCCGCTGGCATCGTGCTGAGCCTTCAAGAGGTGTATGGGCAGACGAACAGAGCTGCTTGGTTTGACTTAATGAGGCAAATCATGAAAAGTCGGATGATCGAGGGCAGCTTAGTGCACAATCATGTTATGCACATGATTAACCTCATGGACAAGCTTGACTTGATAGGAGGAGGTATTGATGGCGAGGCCAAGGTCGATATCATTCTCAACACACTTCCCAAATCCTTTGAGAACTTTCGTCTCAATGTTATTATGGCCAAGAAAGACTATACTCTTAATGAGTTATTCAATGACCTAATTACAGCAAAAGGGGTTATGGGAAAGGGTGCACAGACTTTGGTCACTGCCAATGGGCCCACTGTTCCACCGAAAGGTGAAAACAAGAAAAAGAGGCAAAAGGGCAAAAAGGCCAAGGCAAATAGTGGGAGTAAAGTAGCGGGCCCTAGTGGTGGAGTAAAGAAGCCCAAGGTAAAGTGCTTCAAGTGCGGTAAGACTGGGCATTGGAAGAAAGATTGTCCGATGCTAAAGGCAAAGGACCAAGGTACGCTATTAGCTTTAGTAACTGAAGCATGTTTGGCCTCTGTTTCTACTCATTCGTGGGTAGTAGATACGGGTACGACTGATCATGTTTGTTACACCTTGCAGGGCTTTTAGCCGACAAGGCAGCTTAAGGATGGCGAGATCACTATCTCCATGGGCAATGCAGCAAGGGTCGCAGTAGTTGCAGTTGGAGATTTTTCTTTATGTTTTAATGACACTGTTTTAGTTTTAGGAGATATTTTGTTTGTGCCGAATTTTAGGCGGAACTTGATTTCAGTTTCAAAACTTTATTGTGATAGATATTCAGTGGTTTTTGGTAGTAATGTTTCTATCATGAGAAATGACGTACTTATCTGCACTGGTGTTTTGAGCAATTCTCTTTATACTATAACTTGTCTGCATAATACCCAAAACTTAGTTGCATCTACTTCATCAAACCTAAAGAAAATAAAGTTATCTTCTCAAGAGGATCAAACACATCTTTGGCACCTAAGCTTAGGTCACATCAGTCTAAACAGGATCCAAAGACTAGTAACTGATGCGGTATTGGATTCATTCCAACCAGTTCAGACTCGAGTATGCGAATCTTGTATAGAAGGGAAAATGTCGACAAGGCCCTTTTAAGGCAAAGGGAAGTAGGGCCAATGAGGTGTTAGCTGATCCATTCTGACTTGTGTGGACCGATGTCCACTCAAGCTCATGGAGGGTATGAGTACTTCGTCACTTACATTAACGATTACTCAAGATACAGATACGTTTACCTACTTCGTCGCAAGTCTAAATGCTTTGAGAATTTCAAGGAATTTCAAGCAGAAGTGGAGAAGAAGTTAGGGAAAAGTATCAAGTCATTGCGGTCTGATCGCGGTAGCGAATACCTCAGCAACGAGTTCCCACAGTATTTGTCAGAGGTTGGGATTACGTTTCAATTGACTACACTGGGTAGTCCTCAACAGAATGGTGTAGCAAAGAGAAGAAATCAAACTCTACTTGAGATGGTTAGATCTATGATGAGTTATGCATATTTGCCCATTTCGTTCTGGGGATATGCCTTAGAAACAACTTCTTATCTTTTAAACCTGGTACCATCCAAGTCGGTGCCCAAGACCCCTGTCGAGCTATGGTTTGGGTGCAAGCCTAGCTTGAACCATATAAAGATTTGGGGAAATTGATGAGCGGGAAATTGTGATTAGATTTTGGCGAGTATGCTTTTAGCTTTTGCCTTTTTCGCTTTCTTTAGTTTTTTCATTCTTTGTTGTGGAAGAGTATCCACTCCTGGCTAGCTCTCTTACAAGTTCTACATTTTTTTGTTTATCGCTTCCAGACATTTTATACACGTTAGAAAATTATTATTGTCTCTCTGTTTAGAGAAGGGTTTTCCATTAAAGAACATCTTGAAAGTTGGGAAGAGTTTGATTTTGAAATAGGCAACCAAGTCATCATGCCATAGTCTTGAAGCAATTGTATCACAGATGCTTGTTGGTCAATCGGCATGTTTTACTATGGATTTGCCTTCGAGTTCATTTTGGAGCAGCTGGTGACTTTGCACCAGCCCTATCATTATTGTCTCCAGGTAGTCTGCACTTTGTATTTTAGGACATAGGATATGTGGTTGTTGGTATGCCCAATCACTATTTTGGTTTGATGTCTCCGTCTCTCACAAACACATTTTTATTTATTAGTTATTTAATATTTTATGTTTGCTTATGTCCGTACATGGCTCAAGAAATGGCAATCTAATTGCGTAGACTATTGGTTTGAGATCAAAAGGCATCTTTGTCTAGCGGTAATCGTGGAAAGCATGTATTGGTGGTATGACTAAATACTTGCAGGCGCTTTTTAATTTAGTTATAAGTGTTGTGATTGTTCTATCACATGGATTCTTCGAAGCAAAATGGTACCACAATGTTTGTTCGATGTCTTGGTGATCACATGAAACTAAGGAAGTAATCAATCTTATTGCTCCCAGATGGCTATAGAATGAAGGAGGAGACCATTCTTAGAAATCAAAAGAGCTAATGGGAACCTGTGTACCCAAACATATATATTTTTTTGTGCAGTGAATTTGAGCAAAGGGAATCTATGTATTAAGACAAACAAATATACATATTACCACAGGGCATTTGAGCAAAGGCTTATGCATCAAGACACTAGCTAGGTGTGTTAATATAGAAGTAGATCAATGTATAATGAGAATTTATTTTCTTTGAAATTAATAATGTTTTCTTTTCTTTTTCTTTGGACTTTTATTTTGGATTTTAAGGTCTCCCAACAGATTAACTCCACCTATGAGGTAACAGATGTTTGAGCATTAATTTAAGGAGTGTTGGTAACTACTTATGTTTTTAAATAGAATTATTAAATTTAAAAATGTTCAAAATTACTTTAAAGTAAAAGTGGGTAGTGTTTGAAACAAAAGTACTTTTAACTAAAAAAAATAAAATAATACTAGTAAAAAGTAGAAATATAGCTGACAATCGTTCGAAGCAAGGGAACCCTCTCTTGACTGGACTTTAAAGTCATTCTTTTAAGCTCAACGCCCCCCTCCCCCACGGCAAAAACTTGGGTGCACCATGTGCAGAATAACCTTATTGTGCATCAGTTCGGCCGCGGCCAATTGTGACTGAAAAGGGTATTTGGGCTGTGGAGTTGTCGCGGCCGCGAAGTCTGGATGCGGCCGCGCACAACTGTGACTCAAATATATTTTATAAAATTGTCAAACATATTTTATGCAAATATCAAACATACTTTATGAATAGATCAACCATACCTATGTTATAAATTTTGTCTTGAATCTGTTTCACTTTAAAATTATGACTCAAACATACTTTATGAAATTGTCAAACATAGTTTATGTATATATCAAACATACTTTATGCAAAAATCAACAATTATGCATGTTGACGCGGTCGCGACACTTGGATGCGATCGAAACACTTGGTCGCGACCGCGGCACTCAAAAAGGTGCACCATAGCACTATTGTGCACATGGTGCACCCAAGACCTACTCCTCCCCCACACACACAACAAATAGATTTTCTAAGGAGAAAATATATAATTACTTAATTTAGGCAATCGTAAACATTGCCTTAATCTTTCTCATCTTAAATGCTTCGACCTATGTTCACCATTCCTCTCTCACTATAATATTTTAGTACAATAAAACATATTAACATTATTACAAGGAGTATTAGTAACAGTGCTATTGTTGCGACAATATTGTATTGTTGTAATAGTATAACTCAATAATATTATCATTATTTTTCATCACGATACTTTTGAAAATGTTAGTATATCAGTATGTGTACGCTACTATAATATATGTTACTTTAGTGCTATAATAGTATTAATATTACTATATGTGAAATATTTTATTCTTCAAACTAATTATACTTTATAAAAATAATATGAATAATATATTAATAACAATTTTATCTCAAATTACAAACACATTTTGTATTCATTCACAACAATAACATAACTTTATCAATAGTGCTATCCTCGTGCATCGCACAGGTGGCATGGACATCTAGTTTACCTTAAATATAAAAGGAAGATCGTTGAACGTTTGATTGAGGTACGTGTCTTTCGGTAGATTTTTTGGGTTAATTATCTTTTCTCAAAAAATACACGTCACTTTTGTAGATTTTTTAGCCGAAAAAATAAATAAAGAAAAGGGTAGGAGGGTAACTCCTTCCTACAATATAAAGAGAAGATACTTAATTCAGAATCCAATATCTTTGACATTTCAGAATACAAAGTCATTTAATAGGATTGAGAAACACAAATTTTCTTAAGAATTATTCTTATATAAAATATTTTATTAGTTTACCTTCAAAATATTCATTATTAGAAATAAATTTTAAGAAAGACATAGAAAATACATAGTTTATTTTAGGATAAACTGAATCTGCATGGTCCACATGATGAGCCCATTGATATAAATAGAGAAGGATTAGGATTTAGAATTTTAATTGACAAAGATGAACTCAAATCTTTCAAATTAATATCCAATATGATGAGCTCATTGATATAAATGAAGTTGGAATTCAATTTAAAATCTTAATAGGCATAAAAAAGTTGATGAACTAAACAAAATAATCTTTAAGAAAATATTTATTTTCTCAATCTTATTCAATTATATTGGAATTCTGGATTATTTATCTTCTCTTTGTTGTTTATCATCATCATCATCATCATCATCATCATCATCAATTAGTATGATCTATTCCCAAATTTATTACTACCTCCGTCCCAGTTAAATTTACCTATTTGCATGATCCGTTTATCTCAGTTTACTTTGCAACCCCATAAATGGAAACTAATTCCCACAATCTTCACCCTCAAAATCTCAATGCTCAATCTTCACCTTTAAAAAAGTCAAAGGAAAAGCAAAATCTATTTTTTTTTTAACATCCGTGCCTGGTCAGGGTTGTAAAGGGTTGTAAATTTGAACGGAGGGAGTATAATTTAATATTAAAATTTTGTGAGAGAGATGAGAGAAGAAAAAACAAATATTTGGGAAGTAAAGAATCTGGTATAGTGAAAAAATTTAATTTTCTACAGAGAATAAATAAAACGAACAAAATAATTTTTGGAAGAAAAAAACCTAGATTTTTTTTTATTATCCGGAGTAAGGCTTTTTATTGTCCGGAGTAAGGGAAGGACGGAATAAACATTTATATAACTTGTTTCTGTAGGTGGTGTGAGTGTGGGGTGACGAAACACATCAACAAGTGGGCTTAATAAAAAATATTCAGTGCTCCATATCATTATTGATATATATTAGTATATTTATTTATATTATTATATTATTAGAATTATATAATAAATCACATAAAGCAGTGTCATGTTGTATATTTTATATCAAATTTTTGCCTATTGTAGTATAACATTTTATCTAAGTCGTTTATAACTTATTAATTACTTATTACAATAGTAAAAAAAATCTAACTCGTGCATCCTACAGGTAGAAAACTAGTTCATACTAAAATAAAGAACAATAAAACACTTAATTTTTACTTTATCACAAAACTAATTATATTTTTTTTTTATTATAAACCTACTTATTTTATGTTTGTTCTTATACATATGTTAACTCCCTCTAGTCTATGTTTGTTCTTATAAATATGTTAACTCCCTCTAGACTAGTTACACAACTATGGTTATTGTTTATTATTTAATTTTTTCTTTTCAAACTTCTTTTCAAATTTGAAAACCGATATATATTCGAAAAATAGTCCTTTATGCATCAATACACTCGTATGAATTTCCTTTATTTTATTTTATTTTTCTTCTCATTTCGAGTTTAATGTTTTTCATTAATTTGCTTTTATTCGAAAAGAACTGACAATATTTATTGTACTTTTCCCTTTCATATTTTTTCTTTCATTTGAACAACTCTTTAAATATTTTAAACTAAAAAATAACACAATAAGTAACACATTCCAAAAAACATATAGAAGAATCAATATATTTATCAAGAGATTTTTCCCATCTCCAAATAACCGTGTCCGTTTGTATTTATCTATATAGTTAAAATAATACATGAATATATAATTATTGATAATCCTCAACATAAAATAATGAAATAATATAGTATTGATAATCCTCAACATAAAATGGTGAAATAATATAAATAATAAATTCTTTATTTTGGCTTTATGTAATGCCATTTAAACTTCTCATAAAAAAAATAAGGCATAACCCAAGCAAAAGTTTCAATAAAACAAATTCAAAATATTTCTCACATTCCTTCACTTATTTTATTTAGTGTCGATAAAACAAATTCTAATATTTCTCACATTCCTTCAATTTATTTAGACATGGTGGATACTTGATCTCATTTTATTTAATCTAAACATATACAAATATAAGATTAATATAAAATTAATTTATTTAAATTGAAATTGAAAGATTAATTTGTTTAAACTGAGAAAAGTTAAAATTACTAAACTATCCATATTGCTTAACTAAACCACTAGTACAACTTAGATAATTTGAGGTCACTAAATATCTCATTTTTTATTGGGTTGAGGTGACTGCCTCTTTTGCCTAATAAGAGGAGCGGCCCTGAATAGTGTAACACAAGCAACTAATGCATTAAAATTTGCGCAAGCAGACCAGGACTAGGTTTCAACTTTCAATCTTTGCCTTGTCCCTAGAAGTATGTGAATCACTAGAAACATTTTTCTGAATAGAAAAGATAACCATACTGTTCTACATTTTTCTGAATAGAAAAGATAACCATATTGTTCTTCATGTATACATATGTTGATGGCATGCGACAAGTAATGTTCTAGGTGCCATGTCTCCACTGCATTCTACATGTGTAGACTAGCTCCCAAATTTATTGTTCGCACTGTCCAATAATATTTTAGCTTAATTATATCAAAGATTTTAGTTTAATATTCAGCACTGTAAAAGTCTCGACTTGGCTCTGCCTAGTCGTTGTGCCGCCCTTGGCACTCTGCTTTTTTCAAATTGGACCATTTGGCCGCTAAGTCCTACCAAACCCAACTGCTACGCCCCAATCAACCACCCGCATGGTGCCTTTTGCAACATTTTAACAAACTTCTTTGTTTGGATGAGAAACAAAACAGCATTGTTATCAAGTTAAGAGCACATAACCAAAGAAATGAAGGACACAAAGCTAGAATGAAGAAGGAAGTTCAAATTAGCAGGCATCAAGTGCTTATAGGAGTTACGTTGGCTACATATCAACATGAAGTAGAGCATGGCTACTGTATTACCATTAGCTAGAATGCTAAACAAATAGATCTATGGGCTTCAGCTTCACGTTGATTTAAGTCTCAAAACACAACAAAATAGGATAAGAATTATTCCTAGAATGCTTTCCAAACAACTAGAATTACCTTAAGCATTCATCCCCATATACATGATCTGGAACTTTGTGCTAGGCCGATACGCTCTGAGGTCCTGCTTGATTTGATGAATTGAGTCCATGGCCTGCAGTTGGTAGACCGATCAACGACGTCCTGGAATACAAGTTTAGACACAAACAAGATGGAACTCACTATAAAAAAAGCAAATAGTGAAGATATCTTCTAGTAGAAAATTACTTAATATTAGTATAGCCCAAGTAAAAATGGATAGTAAATATAGTAGGCATTACAAATTTAGCGAAATACCGTTCAGCGTTGTCTCTTTCTGGTTTCATAAGAATTGTCAATTGTTTAGGATACTTTATGAACTCACTGCACGTGCAGAAGCAAGTAAGTCAAATTGAGAGGCAAAAAGTAAAATAGTAAAGTAATTAGTCTGCCAATTGTGTGCTTTAGATACTTAGAGTAAGAAATAGTCTGGTGCAGAACTTCACCTGAATGGTTCTTCTCCAGCTTGTTTAAGCGCACCATTGACATCACGATAAACCAAATGGCACAGCATCTCTAATCTTTCCATCCCTAACAATTGGCCTAGCTTTCTGTATAGTGCTTCATACGATCCAAGCCCAGAGAGATCAAGAGTCTGACCTACATCTTCAGACCCGAAGAATACTTTGCAATGATCGATATCCAGCCCCTGTTCAGCAGCATGATGGCCTCCTTTGCAGAAATATTGGGCAGTGGACAAACTTTTTGGAAGGTCTTGCAGAAGAGCAGCATTTTCATTGTCCACTGGTTTTCTAACTGATGAAATCTGTTCTAGTGCCACTCTGCAAACTGCATCAGAGCGGTGAGCATGACACATCTGCTGCTCAGTGAGTATCGGCTGACCAAAGAGCATAAACTGAGGTGTCTTGGCACCACAAATTTTCTCTGATTTCTGACTAGAGTTCTGACTAGAGTTACTCATGCTTAATAAGCAAGAGGCATTCTCATCTCTATCTATTTCACTCCTAGTTGTGTCATCATGAATTTTAGCATGAGGATTAAGTCGGAAATTGGCTGGTAAGAGTCCCATTTGGATTTGGAGTTTATTGCTTAGGTGGAGATCTGACAATGGGGCTCCACTCTGAGCATGCCTGGCTCCCTGTATGCCTACAGAAATGTTGTCAGATAGACGAGAAACGGGACTGCTTGGACCAAGGGGGTTGCCTGAAAAAGATGGCATTGGAAATCCGCCATCAAGTGGAAAGTCTTGATGATGAGGTAACCGCAACTTCTTCCTTGGAGGTGAGAAGGATGGCAGATGGAGGATTGGCAAATTTGGAACCAATTCAACAAGCCATGGGTTGACATACTTTACATTTTGCAGCAGAGCAGGTTCATCCCACGTCACCTGCAACAAAGTGGACAAAATGCCAGCAGAAAGGAAAATTTATATCAAATCGAACCACTTTTTTTCTCATATTCACAGTGTTCCTGCAGAGAATGAGCAGCAGTGCTATGAGAAAGGTGATGCAGCTAGTGGGGATGGAGCAAAATAAGTGAGATATTATTTCATTTTAGTTAATCTAACTAGACATTGCCCAACCTTCCTAGCAAAACCAATCAAGAAAATGCTAAGTATGAAATAACATCAAAGAAATAACAGAAACCGAGGTCTAGATATTTTTCAACATCACATTAGCCTTAATTATTGACAATCATATTGGAACCCAAACGAATAAAAACTCAAGAAATACGCATAGCAATTTGAGAAGACCAAAGTGAGTTTTTCTGTGCAAAAGAAGTAGCTGATAAGTTTTTTATGGAGCAGAACATTACCTGAAGTAGTCGCCAAGGTGAATTAGGCCAGCGGATGGGGTCAACAAACTGCACAGAAGCCACAGTTCCCATAAACCAGCTAATTTGGGAGGAGTCCTCAGTTTCAAATGCCATCTTGAACCGCAGGCGAGACGACCACTGGATCTTCATAGCATCCATCACAGACGATGCTTTGACAACAAACTCAGGCATGCTTGCACGTGGGTAAAACACCACCTCAAAAGGCTTGCCACTCACTGCCAACAAAGTAGCCTCAACAACCGATTCAGGCTTCACTCGCCACTTGTCCCTTGAACTAGAATTACCAACAGTTCTATGCATCAACTTATTCCCATCTTCAGAAAATGATGAAAATCCTCCAAAAATCCCAGCACTGCAAGAATTCCACATAGACGAAGACTCCCCACTTATGCTACCACCCTTCCTGGCCCTCCGAATGCCGACACAAAGATCACCATTTTCTGCCCTTAAAAACACAATTGAGTCTCCAGCTACAAGCTTCTTCTTATTCACAAAACTACTCCATCCCGTAGTCAACAAATGCCTCCTTGGAGTCCCCCTATAGATATGCCTAAATGTCCAAGCCTCACCATGAACATCTTTAGCAATTATATTCTGCACTGGTGGATCAGCATTGTAATCCAAACTTGGGAAAATGGTCTCAGCACATAATCTAGGGACTGAAAAACCCCCACCATTATTGGCGTCAGATTGAGTCAATGTCTTTGCAAAAGAAGTTGGTTTTTTATTGCATTCGGATCTGTGGTTCCCCAAAACATCAATATTATCATCAAAACCTCCATGCTCATTGTTCCCAACCGGAACAAGCGCTATTTTCGCGTAAACTTCATCTGTTTCAAGGTCAGCTAAGTATTTCACGGAAGACACCCTAGAAAGAATCATGGGAGGAATTCTAGCAAACGCTCCAAATTCCACATTAGTAAGAGTATGCTCTGCGTGGCCCTGCGGAAAATAGAATACCTCCGAATTCACCGCCGGTATTTGAACCAGGCTTCCAGCACATGCGTGCCACATACTCCAATCCAAAGCCTGGTCTACAATATCCCTCATTCTTTTTTCGTGATTTTTTATTTTCTTGTACTATGTACTTCTGTAAAGAAAGTAAACTCTGCTCAATACTACTCTAATAAACAGAAATTCAGAAAAGCATACACTCCATAAATCACATTATTTAAAAAAAAAAAAAAAAAAAAAAAAAAAAAAAAAAAAACAGAAGCACCGATAAATTAAATGAGACAGAAGAAATGACATATAATCCGCGAGCAAAGATACAAATAATTAAGACACTGGCAGGCTATCAACATGCAAGGACTTTCTATGTGCCACTGCGTGTAAAACACATTCACTGTCTATTTGTAAGGATTCTGGAACCGGCGAGTAATTTTCGAATCTCAGATTCAACAAAAATTGAGAAAAGTTAGCCAGAAACAAAATCCTCCTGAAGCGCGATTCTACGCAGTAGTATTACATCACCTCAAAAATCGTCGTTTTGTTGACGGCAAAACGTCTCTCTTTCCCTCTAATTTCTTGCTCACTTTCCGCAGTCAAAATTGCTCTTCTCGTTTAAGTCCACACAAAACGACGACGTCACGTTGCGGTTTAGTAAATTTTTGTTTTCTTCTATTATCTCTTTTTTTTAAGCTTACCCAAAGGCAGTTAAATTAATATAATCATACTAGGTGGTTAGTGGAAAATTCTTATCGACCATTCGACTAGAATAATTCACTTTTTTATTAATTTAATTTAATGAAGGGATGAAGATTAACTAAATACTAAATAGTACTTAGTAAATTGACCCAGTTAAATATTAACGGACTAGGTAGGTAAGAATTTTATTGCTAAAAAAAGCTTAGAAGATTAATTGTGCTTCGTAAGTAAATGGATAGTAAATTAACCCAGTTACATATTAACAGACTAGGCAGGTAAAAAATTTATCGCTGGAAAAATGGCTCGTAAGAATTTTTTTATGAGAGTGACCAGCAAGTAAGAATTAGTCATGCTTCTACAATTCAATTAATTAACTAATCCTTTTTATCGCTGATGAATAGTAGGAACTTATTTACCACATGTTATATTCATATTCATATCTTTTTGAAAAAAAAAAAAAAAAAAGCCCCTTATTAGAGGAGTTGTTGCACATATCTACGCATGGCACTCTCTTTCTTTCTTTCAATTTTTTCTTTTTTGCCTTTTTTATATATAATCTTTTAAAAATATAAACCATATACTCGATTTTAATCTATTATTGATATGTGATATAAACTTAGTTTTGTTTTCGTGATCTTCAATTTAATACAATATCGTATATATTAAAATGGAAGTTATATGTAAAATTTGGAATATAAATTGATTTGAATTTATGTGTAGACAAGGAAAGAACCAGGAATTTTAGTTAAGGAAGGTGATATAAACTTTTTTAGCAAAATTAAATATTAATTTATTAAAAATATAAATAAAAAATTAATTAATTAAAATAATAATTATTAATATCTATAATTTCTTATTTAATTAAGCAAAAAACATTCAGACAAATATTACGAACAAAGAGGCATAAAAGGAGTGAGAAATTTCAAGAACGAGGTGCATAAATTTTAAAGAGTTAAGGATTAGGTGATACCTAATCAATGATACACCAAGAGTTTCAATATATCATCATCAAAAACTTGTCTTCTTAACACTGCAAGAGATTAGAACAATATCCATAAAATAATGAAGCTATTATACAATAAAGTTACAACATTTACCGGTCCTATTTACTAAGCTTAGGCATCTTACGTTGTGCTCTGTAGGTTTCATAGCTTCAAATTCTTCTATGATGGAATTTAACATCAAAAGACTGAGCAATTTCTTTTTCAATGTACATAGCAATGAACTAGACAAAAATCTCTCATCTTAACATTCTTCATAAATGAAAAAGTACGTTATGATGTTGTTGCAGTGAAAAGTGGAAGAGTCAAACTAGGTCTAACTAACCTATTCACAAGATTGCAAATTTTCCATTTTCTCATCTATTATAAAAATTGGCACAAGTTAGGAAGATTTGAACTTCTTCAAAAAGTTTATTGCTCTAAATATCAAGTTGAAAAATCTGTAACCCGTACCCTGTATATAACTTCTCTTAGTGAAATTAGAAAGATAACAGTTCTTAACAAGTGCAAATACCATCGATGTTGAATGATTCATATCCGTTTCTTGGATCCAAAGTTGAACCAAGTTGAAGCAATTTCCCTGCATTTTTATCAAATTGATGGCTCGTCTCTTGCATGATAACATCGATGAAGGAATTTATGGACTGGTCATGAAAAGTGTTACTGAGAGTGTTGTAACACTTGGACAAACACACTCCTTGTTTAAAGTTGAATTATGAATTGTATACAACTAAAAATGATAAACAAAGACAAGATAATTTAAACTCGGACAAAAACGAAGCCTGAGCAGTTTTATCTTAATCACAGTGGAATAAGTTTTATACAAAGCCTTTGAAAATCCTAAATTTGATCATACAAGAAATGATCAAATTTACACTCAAACTATATCCTGCATACTAAGCAATCCTCTTTTGAGAGAGGGATTACACAAAGTCTCACAACAAAGAATGTGAGAAGTATGAAGAAGATAGCCTTCAACTTTTGGTGTGAAAATGTCTTGGAGAAATTCTGATCTTTACACTCGGTCTCTTTCTCCCATTTTCCACACTTGATCTTCTCTTCGTCAGCCATATAAATATCCACTAGGAAAGGTAGTTATTTCCTGCAAGATAAGATCAAAGAAAATAACCGCCAATCTGCCAAAGGAAGACTTCCGGTTTGGATAAGTTTTCCATGCAGATATATATGTAAAACTGAACTTATCCCAAATAAGTACACATACTGAACATATAGAGTAAACGTTCAAGGGCAGCAAGGTAAAATTAGAAGAAAGAGTAGAACGTGTTTCCCAGGGTGGCCAAAAACAAACAAATCAACACAAGTATAACAAACATTCATAGAACAACATTATCACACATAAAACATAGGACCACATAGCAAAACATCTAACCTAATGGAAGAGGTGAGAGGTCACAAACAGCTCTACTCTCTCCCCCTAAACATATCAACACCAAAGCCATCATAAGGAAGAGTAGACATACTCCTCCTTAATCAGATTATCCCTGCACCAACACACAAATGCAAGTATTAAAATATATAAACATATATGATGTTGAGCATCAAGAAACCATCACCACCATCACCACAAATTAATCATCCTTGTTGGTACCACTTATACCAGCAATGTTTGTTATGTCCACATGTCCACCATCATCATCATCTCCAGCAGCATCCTCCTCCATATCATCACCACCAGCCACATCAATAGTCACTCCATCCCTTTCTCCCCCTTTTTTGGCCTGCAAGCATGCTTCTTAAGTCTCTCTCCACACTCCCCTAATAGGCTGCAACAATCTCTGCATTCCTTCTTCTTGATCTAGCCATCTGTACCCAGCTCAAGAGTTGCACGACTGGGAAAGAGACTGTTCCTGCGTGTGTTGCACCACCAGCAGCAGCACCTCCACCAAACACCTCTTCTTCAACCTGCTCCACAAGTTGTACATCCCTTACATGTGGAGGGTTGAGAAGTTTCTAATCAATTGTGATGTCGTGGAGATCATAGGAGTATTGGGCATTGGCTGAGACTTTGATCTTTTGACTTCGAAGCATCCTTCATATAAGGCAGGGAAATGGAAGATTTTGCTTTGGGACTGCCTTTCTACAAAGTTAGTGATTGTATCGAAGACAAATTGGCCAAAATTGAATTTGACACCATTAATAATTCGGTACAAAAACTTCATCTGCGTCTTCGTGGCAACATTGTGATTGCTGGTGGGGAACCAATTAAAGCATCCCACCTTGTGAAGGATGGCATACTTTGATGTTAAAAGAGAGGCAGGAATTTTCTGGTTGATGGGCCAAGTATTCTTGTGACCACCCGTGGCTTGGGCAATCACATGGTCAAGGTCATGGAGTTCTTCATCAACATCATTTGGAGGGAAATGGACGAATTCATTGATGAGGGCAGGATGAAATAGCACAATCTTTATCTTAAGATACACTTGTCCAAAACGAGGGTCATTTGGAGCTTTCATGCTTTTAGTTAAGTTGCAATAAAACACTCTAATAACATCATCAGCAAACCTACAATTCAGCTCAAGTGTCTTTCCTGGGGGGCAGCTTCTATGATGGAAATGAGATCATATTTTTCAAAATGAGGGGTGTCAAGTTTACGTTTAGATATTACCTCTCTATTTTGATAATACTCCCAGTGTTTGAGTGCCTTCTCTGTATAGAAGTAGTTGTTGTAGCCTCTGCTAGCATTGAGTGCTACAACACCTCTGGCAACACGTCTGGCAACACGTCTAGGCCTTAATGGTGGTAAGACCTCCTCCTCACTGGAACCCTCATTTCCTTCTGCTCCTTCCTTCATGACTACGTCCTCATTGATGGAGTCATCGTATTCTATCTCAATTTCTTCTGAATCCTCCTTTTCTTTCTCCTTCTCTTCTTCTTCTCCAGAACCTACATTTTCACCAGACCTATCTTCTTCTTCAGAAACCTCTTCTTCATCTTTCTCTGACTCAACAGCCAAATCAGCATCTATTTCAGTGGCAAATTTTGCAATATCATCTTCAGGTGTTTCAACAAGTGCTGGAACACTAGAACTTCCATCAACTTTCTCAGGAACTCAGTATTTCTTCTTTAGGGCCCTTAACCAAGCAGCAAGTGTTTCCTCCTTATCATAGCTTGGGGCTTGATCTTCAACAGGGGTTTCCGATCGAGGAACTCCTTCAGAAAGTGATTCTGGTGGTGCTGAACCACTCTCTACAGCACTGGACTGACCCTTACTCGTGCTTTCCTTTACACCCTTTCCCTTCTGTCTTGCTTCTTCAGTGAACAGTTTCTGGGCACTTTTAGAATGAATGACCACTTCATAATCGGGATCCTCCTCATCATCGTCAGGGTAACCTATAAGCTGGTGGAGCTTACACCTTGGGAGGTCCTTTCTTCGTGGCTGGAGACTTATTCTCCCCCAATGTTGGAGAGTGCCCCCTTTGTCTCTTAGAAGCCCGTTTCATTTGCCCAGAAACGGCTTGAAGGGTGTCCCTAATCAAGACGAAAATTTGTACATCGTCCACATCCACTAAATTTTCATGATCCCCTAGCAACTGCATGTTCAGCAAACACGCATCTGGAGGCACGAATTCTTCAATCGCTATATTAGGGTTTTCTTCAGAAATTCCAAACGGTTCACGAACAGAGGGTGTTGTAGCACTGGCGGGAACATCATCTCTTTGGGCTGCAACATATTCAAACCTAATATTATGTGGATTTTGTGTGAAATCTGCGATTGATTGAGATTGTGAAGTTTCTGCAGGAATGGAAGTCAAAGAGTGAGATTGTAAAGTAAGAATGTGAGAGAGTAAAGGGGATGTTTGTTTTTGTAAGCCCTCTTTAATTGAGGATAAAATACAAGCTATATCCTTTCTGAATCCGACATATTGATAACAATAAATCAGAATAAAAATAATACACAAGTCCAGATTTTATACTCACACAAAATAATTATAAATAATTCGAATTTGAAAAAAAAATAATAATAACTTCCCTTTAGAAATAACTCCCCCTAAACGTGTTCCACCACTCTTTTTAACCACCTCCATTCTTCCATCAAAATAGGGATTATGATAAGTTCAAGTGATATACCACTAATTTAACAACTGCAGATATTTTTAATAAAGATTTTTTAGAAAAATTGAAAACTGTGAATACGAATTTAAAATAAATAAAAATTATTTTCATGGTTTTTTAAATTTTGAATTTTTATACAAAAAAATTATTTTGCTTTCATAACAAATAAACATTACAACATAACAGAATTTTTTTAAGTGGAAGTAAGACATAAGATGATTCATAAAAGCCAACCTGAAATGGTGTTCTACACAGTGATCCAACACTTGAAGCAACACCTTAGTTCAAGTGTTTTTCTCCAAAGTTAGAGAGAACTTGTCACTAAATCGCAAGTTACCTCTAGATCATCATCAGTAGAATCTGAATGTTATGAAAATCAGAAGTGGATGATGATTTTGGTAAAAACAACATATGAACAAGGGAGTGTATAGATTACCCCTCGTGATCAAGCTTCAACAGAATCATCTTTATTAGAATATGTCCTTCCAAAAATAATTAAGCAAAGTATAACAAGAAGAAAGCACAAAAAATAAAATGGAACACATATGTACACTAGGGTGTTAGAACACCCTATGAAACACTACATATTTAGATAATACACAAACCAAGAGATTTCTTTAGGAAGGAAAATCTCTCAAAATCTAATGCTTTAGTGAAAATATCTGCAAGTTGTCTTTCAATAGGTATATGCTTTATGTTCACAACCTTCTTCTTAACCAAATCCCTTATGAAATGATGACGAATGTCGATGTGTTTTGTACGAGAGTGTTGTACTGGGTTTTTGGTGATATCAATAGCACTAGCATTATCACAGTATACCAAAAGACCATCCCTATCAAGGCCATAATCATCTAGCCTTTGTTGCATCCATAATAGTTGATTACAACAACTCCCTAAGGCTATATATTCTGACTCGGTAGTGGACAAGGAAACACAATTTTTCTTTCTTACAATGCCATGACACTAAGTTGTTTCCTAGGTAAAAACATCATCCTGAGGTACGCTTTCTATCATTTACATCTCCAACCCAATCAGCATCACAAAAGCCAACCAAATTAGTGTTAGTGTCCTTAGAATACCAAACTCCTAAATCTGTAGTTCCACTTACATATTTTATGATACGTTTTTACAGCATTTAAGTGGGTCACTTTAGGATCAGCTTGATATCTAGCACACACTGAAACACTATAGCATAAATCTACACAGCTAGCAGTCAAATATAATAAACTCCCAATCATACTCCTATACAAGGTGTTTTCAACACCTTGTGAAAACACTGTCTTTGCAGATTTTAGTACAAGAACTCAAAGGAGTTTTCATTGATTTAGAGTTCATCAAATTAAACTTGTTGACCAGATTCTTGGCATATTTTGATTGGCCCAAAAAGGTTCCATTTTCATTTTGTTTTATTTGTAAACCAAGGAAAAAACTCAATTCACCTACAAGACTCATTTCAAAAGATGTGGACATTTGATTAGTGAAATCTTTCAAATCCTTTTCACAAGTTGATCCAAAAACAATGTCATCCACATGTATTTGGGCAATAGTGATATGAGAAGACCACTTCTTTATAAACACAGTTTTATCCACATTGCCCCTTTGAAAACCAAGTGAAATAAGAAATTCAGTCAACCTATCATACCAAGCTCTAGGTGCTTGTTTTAATCCATATAATGTCTTTTTAAGCTTAAACACGTGATCAGTTTTATATGGATCAACAAACACCTTGGGTTGTTCAACATAAGCTTTTTCATTTAGGATACCATTCAAGAATGCACTTTTAACATCCATCTGATAAAGCTTGATGTTGAGAAAACATGAAATAGCAATTAAGAACCGGATGGACTCTAATCTAGCAATAGGAACAAAAGTCTCATCATAATCAAGGCCTTCAACTTGTGTGTACCCTTGTGCCACAAGTCGAGCCTTATTACGAATCATTTTCCCTTGCTCATCCGTTTTGTTCTTGAATATCCATTTCGTACCAATGAAATTCACACCATGAGGTCTAGGAACTAAATCCCAATCATCATTCCTTGTGAATTGATGAAGCTCTTCATGCATAGCATTTATCCAATTTTCATCCCGTAGAGCTTCATCAACATTCTTTGGTTCCAAATGGGATTAAAAGCATGTTTCATGTATTTGCATGTAAGTAGAAGAAAGGCAAGCAAGTTTTACCATTTTTGAGTGGTCAGTTCTTTCCTTATGATGAGTACAGACACGATCATCAACATTACCTATGATTTGAGAGACTGGATGAATCTTACGAACTCTACAAGGTGGATCCCTTCTTACCATGACTTCATTTCCTATATCATTGATTGTAGGTTCAGTTTCCCTTTGATCTTCATGAGAGGGAGTGTTTGGAGTTGTGGGATTCTGATCATTGTCACCAGGAGGTGTTTCAACACTTACTGGAACACCTTCAGAGTTTTGAGATTGTTTTTCAACAAGATCCAATACATCATATTCAACTCTATTTCCTGCAATGTCAGTAAGATCATCGAACACAATGTTGACACTTTCTTGGATGGTTCTTGTTCGTAGGTTAAAAACACGATATGCATGACTATTATTTGAGTAACCTATGAACAATCCGTTGTCACTTTTGGAATCAAATTTGTTTAATTGATCATGATCATTCAGAATGTAACAAGTGCACCCAAGCACATGAAATTATATAAGATTAGGTTTCCTATCCTTGAGTATTTCATAGGGTGTCATAGTACTACCCGATCTTAAGTACACTCGATTAGAAATGTAACATGTAGTGTTGATGGCCTCATCACAAAATCTCTTTGACATTTTTTTAGCACACAACATAACCCTAGCCATTTCTTGTAAAAGTCTATTTTTCCTCTCGGCTATGCCATTTTGTTGTGGTGTTTTAGGGGCTGAAAACTCTTGAATTATGCCCTTCTTTTGACAAAATTCAGCAAATAATGCATTTTCAAATTCCCTACCATGATCAGTTCTAATTCTACCTATCCATATTCCATATGAATTGTGAATTTGAACCACATGAGCTTTAAACACATCAAATGTTTCAGATTTTTCTTTAAGAAAGAAAACCCATGTAAATCTGGAAAAATCATCCACACACACTAAAACATATCTTTCTCCACCTAGACTATCCATCTCTACTGGACCCATTAAGTCCATATGAACAAGTTCAAAGCAATGTCTTGTACCATGGTGTTGCAGCACCTTATGAGACACTTTAGCTTGTTTACCTTTTGCACATGAGTTGCATACTTTATCAATCTTACCACAGAATTTTGGCAAACCTTTCACAGCCTCCATTTAATCAAGCCTTTGCAGTTGACGATAGTTCACATGGCCCAGCTTTTGGTGCCACAAATCAACTTCATCAATTTGTGCCTTGCGACATGCTATTCCTTCCTCAATAGAATAGCAATTATTGGAGGCTCTTGTTCCTATCATAATACACTCATTTCCACTGTCAAAGACACTGCATAAGCCTTTTTCACATTTTACATGAAGATTTTCATCACAAAGCCGACTTATGCTTATCAAGTTTTCCATAAGGCCTTTCACATGTAAGACATTTTTCAAGTTGGGTAAACCTTTGACATTTAAAACACCCTTACCAACAAAGCTACCTTTGGCTCCCCCACCAAAAGTAACACTGCCACCATCAAAGTCTTCATATTCCTTTAAAAACTTTTTGGCTCCTGTCATATGCCTAGGGCATCCACTATCAAAGTACCATACCACCCCTAACATCAGTAGTTAAAGAAGTGTAAATCATATTACAACAACTATCAGAAGATTGCTCAGGAGGAGAAGTGGTTTTAGGCTTGGTGTAGTGTGAGGTAGAGTGTTGCAACATAGACTATGACACTCTAGAAAGTTTTTTACGAAGTAACTTTCTTTTTCTCCTGAAATAATAAGGTCTTTTGTGTCCACAAACAGAACAGTAATCACACACATATTCTTTATACACACCATTAGACTTACTATTTATCAGATTTGAAAGCCTATTGGTATCATTATCACGTATTTTTGTGTGATTGCTACTTGATATAGACAACCTTTTCGTTTGTTCTTATAATCTAGCAAGGTCATAATCAGATTTTATCAAATTTGGAGGAGTGTCATCAAAAGATAAATTCTGGAACCTGTTCATTTCACCAATACATGCAGGTTTTCTGTGATCTTCTAAATATGATTGGAAAGAACTTTGAAATGCATGATCATAACTTATCTCAAATGAACCATATTTTTTAACAGAAAGATTTTCAATCAATTTGTGCTAGAGTTAAAAAGATTTACGCAGTCAGACTTTCTCTTAGGAAGAAAAGATATCATTTCAAGATTTTTATCTTTTCGAGATAAGGATCTCTCCAAGTGAGAGATTTTATCTTTGAGAAAGTTGATCTCTAATCTCGCTTCATGTAATAAACTGGCAGAGGCCACTAAATCATTATGCATACTCTGAAAGTCATCAGAAACCATTCATGCTAAGGGAGATCTGAGTTAGAGTTGCAGGAATCAGGTGTTTCATGGGGTGTTTCAACACTTTGGTCAACACTTATTCATCAAGTGTTACCATGAGTGTTGCGACATCCTATTTATCACTGACCTCCTCTGTCTCTTTACTGGAGTCATTATCACGAGGAGTGACACTGAGGTTTCTTCCTTGGTTCATAGGATAGTTAATACATTGATTTGCAAAATGACCATGACCAAAGCATGCATAACACTGAACATACCTAGTACCTTTGGGAGAATATCCACTTTTATTGACCAACCTCTCATTATTGATGGGATTAGTTCCCATTCGGTGTGTTCCACAGCATGTTGCTTCCATCATCAACATTGATTGGCGAACCCATTCCAAACCTTCACAATATTCTTGAAGGATCTCCCAAACCTCTTTATATGTCCACTCAGCCTCAGATTTGAGCACCACATTACCATGTTTGTATTCCTTAAAAGGGGATGTCCAGCCAACAACTACCGATCTCCACGCTCGTTCATCCAACGACTTGATGTAGGCCCTCATCTTTATCTTCTACATGGAGTAATTTGTTCCATCCAAAACGGGAGGCCGCATCAATGCTATTCTAAGCACGTCCATGATTCCTTTTTACTGCAGAGTCTCACTTAATGGCGTCAAGTGATGGCTCTGATACCAATTGAAGGAATTTATGGACTGGTCATGAAGAGTGTTATTGAGAGTGTTGTAACACTTGGACGAACACTCTCCTTGTTTAAAGTTGAATTATGAATTGTATAAAATCGAAAATGATAAACAGAGACAAGATAATTTAAACTCAGACAAAAACGAAGCCTGAGCAGTTTTATCTTAATCACAGCGGAATAAGTTTTATACAAAGCCTTTGAAAATCCTAAATTTGATCATACAAGAAATGATCAAATTTACACTCAAACTATATCCTGCATAATAAGCAATCCTCTTTTGAGAGAGGGATTACACAAAGTCTCACAACAAAGAATGTGAGAAGTATGAAGAAGATATCCTTCAACTTTTGGTGTGAAAATGTCTTGGAGAAATTCTGATCTTTACACTCGGTCTCTTTCTCCCATTTTCCACACTTCATCTTCTCTTTTTCAGCCATATAAATATCCACCAGGAAAGGTAGTTATTTCCTGCAAGATAAGATCAAAGAAAATAAGCGCCAATCTTTCAAAGGAAGACTTTCGGTTTGGATAAGTTTCCCATACAGATATATATGTAAAATTGAACTTATCTAAATACGCACACATACTGAACATATAGAGTAAACGTACAAGGGCAGCAAGGTAAAATTAGGAGAAAGAGTAGAACGTGTTTCCCAGGGTGTTTCAACACAAGGTGAAACACTTAATCAAGAACACTGAAGGAAACATATGCTCTAACAATCGACTTTTTAGTGAATATATCAAAACAATAATAGTGATCAAGGTAATAGAATCTCATTTGTGTTTCCGACCTCTACCTAATCGACAAACACGTGTTTCTCACAAAACCTCTTCACTTTATTAAACAACTTATCTCAACCATTGTCTTGTAACTGAAGAAGTCTCTTAGTGCTAACAATACCGTCCATTGCATTTAAAATATCTTGAGACTTGTACTCTAGAATCTTACAAAGGTCATATCTCGTTGCCAAGAGCTGAACCATAAAATGCTATATAATTATAAACACAAACTCAAATTATGTCATCATATCGTAAGCTCCATTTATTGATGTTTTGGTAGACAAACTGTTTTTTTTTTCTTATTTTATCGTTGACGATCTCTCTTAAAATAGTAAGAACATAATCAAATAAATTAAGTAAACTACGAAGTGACCTTAGGTGTGAGCCCCATCATGTATCCTGGACGTTGCACAGTCCCAACTTAATTTTTTTTTCTTTTCTAGTTTGAAGTTCTCTTGTACAGGTCAATTTTATGCAATCTAAATAGCTAATGCAATTTCCAGCCGCTTGGAAAAAGAATCCACCATATTCACAATCAGACTTACATATGAAAAGAAATGTTCAATAGGTATGACATATTTTGCAGTGGCTACCAAGACCAATTGTAACCGATCCCAAAACAATTTACATAATAGCATACGAGCACTCACTTAGAACAAGAGCTTGCAAACCATTTCACTCTCTTGGCATAGAGCTACCCCCTCGTAACCTTGTCTGGTAAGATTATTGCGAGAAAGAACACTAAAATTTTCAGCTTTCAAATTAGATGATTTAGTATCTTCAACGTGAACTATGCTAAAAAGCCTTTCTCGAATAAAACCATCTTTATCAACAAATCTTACAACTATTGTCATTTGCTCCTGTTGTATTCATCTTTTGATTCATCCACAATTATATAATATTTTGAATCACCCATTTCTTCCCTGATGAACCCTTGAATTTTACTCACATAGACTGACAAGTTCTCTTTTTTAATTTTCCCAGAAGTATATGTGGCATTTTGAAGGGCTTTTCCAAGAACAATAATATACCTCATCATTATAATGATGTGTGCTTTATCATTTCTAGAAAGTTTCAACGATTAAGTAACTCTGGACGCTCATTATAGCCCCTAAAGGCAACATCTTGAAATGCACATAACTTCGCAACATCCATTGTAACCTTAAGCCCTAGACAATTCTTTGCAATCGACTTTGAAGATTGTTTCTCTATAATACTCTCAATGGTGTTGCAGAGAGTTCAATAGATCATGGGTGTTGTTATTGCCATTTCGTGAGACGAATTCGAACCATTTCCTTCGTGGCTCAAGAATGCACAATTTTTGCCATTTATTTTTTCTAAGACTAAAATCCATCAACAATAAATGTTTTTTACCTGAAATGTGTAGATGGGTTCTCAAAAGGAAAGCACAGAAGGCAATAAGCAGCATTCTTTGAAGGTGAAAATTCTAACCAATCTGGAAATAACTTATACCAACTAGACAAAAACCTTCTGACATACTTATCTACATATGATGAGGATTTTTCTACGATGCATTGGTAAGGACCAAACCTTAGATAAGCACGTCTTATTTCATCTCATTTTTCTTTCGGATAATCCCATATTGACTTGCGTAACCAAAGATCTCGTTCAAAATGAAGTTCATCATAATTTTGATCATTTTTTATGTTTTGTTGAGCATGATTCTGGAATATAGTCTTGATTCTCAGATTTATTGGCAGCCCCAACAACACCATTTACAGCAATTTGAGCAGGCACGGGAACAGAAGAACTAACACTATTTTTCTTATATTGCTTTGGAAAGAAGAAATCAATCTTTTGATTTTTCATGTTGATCCTACATGAGAAAACAAAGCCATATTAATAACCTGCACCGTTCCATTACAAAAATGAGTGTAGCTTGTTGGTTAGTTGTGAAATGATAACATGCACCGTTCAATACAATTCTCGTACGTGCAGAAGTTCTACAAACAATAAATTTGATTAGACAAACAAAATAAAAATAATGAAAAATATTGTAGAATTATCAACTTACAAAATAAACAAACAGAAGCACGAATTTGGTCAATTTAGCTTCGTAACAAAATATTAGTCATAGTCTTTAAGGAGAAAATGAGTAACGCGTAATGGTAAGATCAATTTTGGAGAAAATAAAGGAATTAATAGAACATATTGCAAGTTAAGGAATAAAACAAACGCACAAATTCAGAAGAGTATGAAGCAAACAGAGACATAAAACGAAGTAGATTAGAAAAAATAAAATGTGTTCTTAGAGAGTGAAGAACATTGTTATTCATGTTCTTCATCAAGAATAATTCAAGAACACATTAGATCCGTTTTTCATTTTCAAAGCACGTTATACTACTCAATTCAGGTCCGATTAACACAAAAAATATATCAACGAAGCTCATTTGATAAACTATGCATACATACCACATACATGCGTAAAATCTAATATTAACGTGCTGAAAAACAAGAACATCTTCAAGTTTTCCGAAAAAATTTCGGAAACATAAGATTTTCATCCAATCTTTAAAGGTCCATATCTCATTCGTTTCTCAATGAAATTAAGCGCATAATATGTTTATAGAAAGCTCTTTCAACATAGAACATTATCATATCAATTATACGCAAGCAAAAAAACAATTGTTGGACGAAAATCGCACCCGAACAGATTCAAAAAATCATTTTCGCAACAGATTTTCAGATTCACACGTCCAACTTAAAAAAATTATATAAAATTCGTTTCTTGACGGAATCAAGTGATTCAAGTTGGAGAACCTAGCTATTAACGAGTACTATAATATCAAATCAATAGCACATAAAGAATAAAAAATAATTCTGACGAAAATTGACAGATCGTAACAACATGTATTCAATCATAATTAATCGAAACATAAAATCATTGAGAGCCGAATCCTAACCTTTTGGCTCGGATAATAATGTTGGATTTTGGTCGGGGTACCTTTGATTGTAGCGGATTTAAACTCCGGATCGTATACGGGTTAAATCACAGCCTCACCTCGATGATTCGTACTCTCGGTCGGGGTGAAAATCACGAACGGAACTCCACCACGATCCACAATCCATTAGCAACTCGGGTGGCTTTTGGAAAAGCACTTTTGGGCATGGAAGAAATCACTTTTTATTTTCCCCTTTCTGTTTCTCACGTAAGTGAGAAACTGTTCTCACTTTTTTCCGTCAATTGTACACGATACACTTGATAGGGTTTATATAGGGGGAGAGGTGGGCTTCTAATTATGGGAGATGGGCCTCCTATAATAGCCCACTTCCTGTAATTGGGCCAGCCTACTTGGGCGACCTTTGACCGGGCCCATGGCCCGGGTCAAACCAACACTCAAACTCGTGGATTTGGACTCTTATGTTGACGGCTCTAATCCAGTCCCTCCCTCGCTCATCAAAAACGCTGCCAATGAAGATATGACCAATCCCCCCTACACATCGTGGTGTAAGTGTAATGATCGCGTACTCAGCCTTTTACTTTTTTTCCTCACTGAAGAAGCTATGGCCGAAGTTATTGATCTCTCCACCCCTCGTGATTCCTGGCTTGCACTGGAAAATGCGTTTAGCTATTCCTCGACCTCTCATGCTCAACAACTCTGTGATGAGCTCCAATTCTCAAACGAGGAACTCTTGTGTTATGGACTTTACTCGTCAATTTAATACCCTTTGTCATAAGCTTGGAGCTATTGGTGAAACTATTTCCGACAGCGATAAATTGCGATGGTTTCTCTGAGGTTTGGGTCCTCAAATTTGGACCTTCACCGATGTTCGTCTTACCCTTACACCACAGCTTTCCTTCCGCGATCTCGTTAGTCAGGCTCGATCATGAGTTACGTGAGCAAGCTCACAATGTTGCTAAAAACCACCTGCCTACTGTTACCTTTTATGCCCAAGGAGAAGCTAGTCGTGGCCCCTCCATCCTTGGTCGCGCCCCCGCTTCTCCCGCTTTTCGCCCGGCTGCTCCCTATGGTCGTGGGCCTACTGCCGCAACTGCTACTTTCGGTCGGCAGTTTCGTTCGGCTTCTGGACAGACATCTTACCGTCCCACCTCTCGCGGCCCGTCCAACCGCCCTTGTACTCCCAAGTGCCAAATTTGCCAAGGACCTCACTTCGCCAACCTTTGTCCTGACCGCTACGTCGGGATGCCCGTCCCACCCTCTGCCAATCTTGCTCAGGCTCTAACCACTGACTCTGTTGCTGCCGCCACTTATTCCGACTGGTTTGTTGATACCGGCGCTTCCGCTCACTTAACCTCGACTTCATCTCTCCTGGACTCTGCTACCCCTTACACTGGTAATGGTAAAGTTATCGTCGTGATGGTGAATCTCTCTCTATTTCTCACTCTGGTTTCAAATCTCTTTCTAATCAAATTCACTTAAATGATGTTCTCGTTGTTCACGTAAATTAACCACGGATTTTCCAATTGATGTTTTATTTTCTAACAATTATTTTCTGTTACAGAATCGTCTGACAAAGCACACAATAGCTCGAGGAATATGTAAGGACGACCTTTACATTTTGCATTCTGATTCACCAGCTCTCGTTGTTGCTCTTAGTCATTCAGTTACTAAGTCCTCTTTTGAACTCTGGCATTCCCGTTTATGCCATGCCTCTTCCTCTATTAATTATTTATTGCATAAGTCGGGTCGTTTGTCTGTTTCGTCTACTTTATCTAAACCTTTAGTTTTTTCTTCGTGCCAATTAGCTAAAAGTAAAAAAAAAAATCTTCTTCTTTGAATGATAAATGTTCATCAAAAGTTTTAGATTTAATTCACTGTGATTTATGGGGACCTGCTCCCATTGACTCGTGTGACGATTTTCGTTATTATGCGGTTTTTATTGATGATTTTTCTTGCTTTTCCTGGCTTTATCCTCCGCATGCTAAATCTCAATTTTTCGATGTCCTCACTCGATTTTCTAATCTTGTTACTAATATGTTTTCCATTATAATCAAAACGTTTCAAAGTGATGGTGGAACTTTATTTACTAATAATCGTGTTCAAATTTGCTTCCAATGGCCTTCTGTAGGGATGGCAATGAATAGGGTTGAAACCCGAAATCGTACTAAACCCGCTTCGTATGGGGCGGGTTCAAACCCGATCAAACGAGTATTACCGGGTTTGAGTTGGGTTGTGGATTTTGCTAAACTCACCCCTAACCCACCCCGTATATATTATTTATATTAATATTTTTTATATTTATTATTTATTATAGTAATATATTACACTTACTATTATTTCTTACTACCAATATATTCACATTTTTATTATTTTATTGTGTTTGATTTAGTTTGAGAACTTATTTAGTTGTTTTCATTAATAGATTTTTTCATCAATAATGTATATTTTATATTATATTTTAATTATGGAATGATTACATTAAAAAGATAATATTGTATATATTGAAAAAAAAACTAAAACAACATGGCGGGTTGAGGCGGGTAAACCCGCCGGGTTACGGAAGCGGAGCGGGGCGGGTCTTGGGAAAAGCCAAAGCCGCTCCATTGCCATCCCTAGCCTTCTGCATCGCATGTCTTGTCCCTACATCCCGCAACAAAATGGTCGTGTTGAGCGTAAACATAGACATATTACTGAAACTGGTCTTTCCCTTTTATTTCATGCTCACGCTCCCGCTCAATTTTGATTTGATGTTATTTCCACCGCTGTGTACATAATTAATCGTCTCACAACCCCCCTTACTTGATAATAAAGCTCCCTTTGAGTTGTTATTTAATATTACCCCGTCCCGTGTCATGAGAATTTTAAAAAATTTGGCTGTTATGTCTTACCTTACATTCGGGACTATGTCCCTCATAAGCTAGCTCCTCGTAGTCCTTCATGTATGTTTTTAGGCTATAGTTCTATACATAAAGGGTTTAGGTGCTATGATCCTGTGGCTTTTCATTTTTACATTACACGACATGCTCAGTTCAATGAATATGTTTTTTCCCTTTTCTAATCCTCTTTCCTCGTCTACTAACACTTTAATAATGTCCCAATTTTTGGATTACACTGATTCTACTTCTATGTCCTCTACTGTTGTCGGCCCTCCAATTGGGCCCACAAATCATGATTGCAATCCAGGCCTAGGCGATGGGCCTCCTCCACATATCCTGCACCCGCCACATATCCCAACTCAACCCCATAAAACTCCAGGCCCTAATATTGGGCCACACCCATGCCTCAAGATTACAATCCAAGCCCAGCCGATGGAACTCATCCCCATGTCCTGCCACCACCATAATTCACGCCCAAACCCCATAAAACTCCAGGCCACAATATCTGTGGCCCAAACCCCCTGTACCTTTTGTCCTCCTATTACCTGCCCAGCCCATACTTCCTCCACAAACCCCTCCATCTCAACACCATATCACGCACCCTGCTTCACCCTCTCCTGCTACCTCCCATCCAATCCAACCCCCCTCCCCTGCTCCCCCTGAACCCCCTGCCGGCGCCACACATAACACATCAACCCCGACTTCCTCAACCCATTCTATGCAAACGCGGTCCAAATTCGGTATTTTTAACCCTAAATATTTTGTAGATATTGCTTGTACTGGTTTATTATCTTCTTTGTCTCTCTCTGGAGCCCGAAGGATTTAAATCTGCCCTAAAATCACCACAGTGGCTCTCCGCCATGCGTGAGGAAATGGATGCTCTCCACCCCAGCGGCACATGGGATTTAGTCCCTCGTCCTCCAAATGAAAATATTGTTGGTTCAAAATGGGTTTTTTCGCACCAAATACCATGTGGACTGCTCGGTTGAACGATACAAAGCCCTCCTTCGCTCAGGGCTTCACTCAAATTCCGGGATTTGACTTCTCTCATACCTACAGTCCTGTACTGTTCGGGTCATTTTGGCCCTTGCTGTTCAAAATCATTGGCCTCTGCACCAACTGGATGTTAAGAATGCCTTCTTACATGGTCATCTCACCAAACCTGTCTACATGTCCCAACCACCAGGTTTTATCAATCCTCGTTTTTTGGATTTTGTTTGTAAACTTAAAAAGGCTCTCTATGGGCTTCGTCAGGCTCCCCGTGCATGGTTTGATCGTTTCAGTACTTTTTTACTTTCCTTGGGTTTTTCTCGCAGTAGCTCTGATACATCTTTATTTTTTATTCATTGCTCTGACTACACTATTTATCTTCTTTTATACGTGGATGATATTATTATTACAGGTAGTGATGTCACAGTTCTCCGTACCTTTATCTCGCATCTTAACGCTGAGTTCTCCGTGAAGGATCTTGGCCATCTTAATTATTTTCTAGGTCTTGAGATCTCTCACTCTGATTCTGGTCTCTTTCTCGGTCAAGCAAAGTATGCCTATGGCATTATGTCTCGTGCTTCTCTCCATGAATCAAAACCTATTTCTACACCACTGATTGTTGGAGAATCTCTCGTCAGTACTGGACGTCCTTCCAAGAATCCTACCTTATATCGGTGCATTGTTGGTGAACTCCAGTATCTTACCATTACTCGTCCTGATCTTTCTTATGTTGTTAATCATGTTAGTCAGTTCCTCCACAATCCAACTGAGGATCACTTTCTCGCTATCAAACGAAGTCTTCGCTATGTCAAAGGTACACTTCACTGTGGGATCTCTTTTACTTCCACTGCCCATCCTGCTATTCTTGGATATTTTGATGCCGATTGGGCTCGGTGTGTTGAAACTCGACGGTCTACATATGGTTATGCTATTTTTCTCGGTGACAATCTTGTTTCCTGCAGTGCCAAGAAGCAACCTACTGTTGCTAAATCCAGTTGCGAATCAGAATATCGTGCTTTTGCTCATGTTGTCCAAGAAATTATTTAACTTACTCAGTTTCTCAAAGAACTTCAAGCTTTGCCTCCATCTCGACCGCTTTTCTTATGTGACAATAAGAGTGCTCTCTTCTTGAGTCAAAACCCTATTGCTCATAAACGTGTCAAGAATATTGACATTGATTGTCATTTTGTCCGTGAACTTGTCACTAGCCAGCGTCTTGACACCAAATTTGTCCCCTCTCATCTACAATTGATAGACGTGTTTACAAAGAGTCTACCTCAGCCGATGCGTTGATCCTATCCAAACTTTGTGTTGTCCCTAATCCCACACTTCGCTTGCGGGGGTGATAAGGATATTATTTAGATTAGATTATTCGTAATCTTGTAGATTTACAAATATTTTATTGTTGTAATCCTTTCCTGTATTTCTAAGATATATGTTGTAAATGCACTTATTTATATTGATAATCAGAGGATCACCAATTCATGGTGATACAATTATTTTCTTATAGAAACCATAAGCAAACATATCCTTAAGACTTTCCTGAAATAAGAATGTGTTTACTTAGCATTTAGCCAAATCTATTGAGGATTGGATCAGTCGAACCGTGTTTCCTTTGGGATTGCTGATAATATATTTACACACATCACATCACTTTTTTCTCACTTTACGCTAAAAACAAATCACAACCAACTCTCCAACCGACACAACTAAACACCCATTTATTTAACCCAACTTTCTCCTTCTATGACAACCAGCAGATCTTTGTGTATCTATTCTGCAAAACCAGGATTCAAGCTACGCCTAAAGAAAGCGCTGCCTGCGACAGATCACCAGCCTGATACCATGTGAAATAGAACTATACACCTAACAACAAAATGAATGCATTTTTAAATAATTATAGTAGTTTTGAGTTGAACTTTCACTTATCGGCCTTATGTTGATACCACCACAACAAATAAGAATGTGAAAGAATAAGTTTGAAAAGGAAATACGAGTAAATTCTCAAAGGAGATAACATATTCTCCATTGAAACATAACATCACAGACTCTTCATTTCTCACAACTATCCTAAACTAGACTCTCTGCCTTGATATTTTTACAAGATTCTACCTCAATTTAACCAGAAAAACCAACCCCCAAACCAAGAAAAGAACTAAATAAAAACTAGAACTAAACTGGTTGCCCTAACTAGAACAGAGACCCCATCAGTTTCAGCAAATAGGATCAAAGAAACAGCCGCTCATCGGGACAAATTCAAGCTCTGGGGAGATCGAGGACTGCTCGATTTTGCTTACCTGCTGCTGGTTACCTTTGGTTCGCATCTCAATCACCTTCTTATGCGAGTTCGAGTGCAGAGATGGCACAAACGTTGGGCTTGCAGCAGGCCGGTACTCGGGGAACAGGCGGCCCGAACGGTACCGGACACCGCACGCGTTGCAAAGGGTCTTTGGGCCCATCGGGCCCTCTCTCCATTGCGGGGTTTTTGTTACTTCACAGTGAGCACATTTTTTAGTAACAGCCGAGCGCTGTGAAGCAGCTGTTGCATTTGCCGGCTCAGAATACTCGGGAGCCTGTAATGTGTTTTGGGCCGAATCAGATGAGTCTTGGATGGTTTTCTTGGCCCTATCCATCTGTGACATTTTCTTCCTCCCCTCTCTGACTTTCCTCGAACTGTATGTGTTTCTGGATGTGGAATAGAAAAGGGGTGATATCAAAAGCCACGGATTCACAGCCGATGGCCTGGCCCGTTTGGACCTGGTTCGCTTGGTAATATGAGATTTGACATGCGAGCTCTTTCCAGGTAACGAGGTGCTGTTGTTTTCAAGAACGGAAACAGGGCTTTGTGATTGGAACACACCTTGCTCTTGGACCTCAATATGCTTGTTTTGTTGAAGAACGCATGAGCCGGGGGTCTCTTCAAATCGGTAGGATATTTGCTTCGTACCAGGGGTTGCATCAATCTTTAAGACGAGTCATTGAACATTTGGGATGTAAGCACAAACACAAGCCTCAATTTGGATAATCAAGATAGATTATGGAAATATCAAACATTTAGCAAATAAGCAAAGACAATGATGTCTCCCAAACTAAGGCGAAACTCAAGATGTGTGGGATGGGAACTAAAGTACGAATTGAGATTTGGTCTAGTTGCAGAACCACAAAATGGACTTATTTATTGGATACCCCAAATTATATGCCTATGGTTTACTGGCAATATGCATAAATCACTTGATAGATTTTCATTTCTGCTTATTGTCATATATTTTTATGTGCTTCTCCTGGAACCGGCGGGAAAAACTACATTTGACATAATCAATAGATAAATTTGCATGGTACTTGCTGATTAATAGCACATAATGATTAGTATAAAGTGAATTGGCCTTTGAAAACCGAAACCATTTTACTAATCAGACAGAAATAAAAACATGGGATTGTAGAGTTTGACTTGTTGGAATTTCAGTTTGTCATGCAATTTTCAGAAAAAACAAGAATTCGGTTATTGTTTTAAAAGGCAAAAAGAAATAAAAAGCTTACCAATCCCAACTATTTGGGTTTCTGGACTCATCATCCGAACTATTTTCATTTGTTGATTGCCATCTCAACTATTTTCATACTTTACCATCTTTGCCAAATATTCCGGCAGAGATGGAAAAGTGGACAGATTTAAGCAGGCAAAGTGTAACAGAAAAAAAAAAAATTCACAACCTCACCGTGTACGCACGTGGCGGAATATTTACACGGAATAAAAATGATACACTTCAAGACATGAGCTCTAAAGGTCTCTTTTTTTTGTTTGTCATACTTTGCTTCCTAAACTTATGTTACTTTACCATCTTTGCTGGAATATTCTGCTACAGATGATAAACGTACAGAATGGATTAGTTAAGACTGTGACCGCTGAAATAATAATCAAAATGATAAGGCCAAAAAAGTCAATAGTTCAGACGACAAATAACTATAATCCAAAATGTATACCCACAAAACCTTCCCATTTAAAACAAAATACGAATATGTATATGCATAACAGCCTCAACTATATGCAACATAACTCCTACCAAATTACTGCAAATTTACGTTCCAAAATGAACAACTATGCAAAACTTAATTTATTTATTTTTACTTAGCAAAAGTTTACAGTCACTCCAATAACGCAAATAAATATTAACTAGACAGAGAAATAAGAACTCACAAGAGTAACTTGTCTATGCAGCAAAACAGGGGACCTTGGTTCGGGCTTGGTTTGTGCAATAGTAGGCGGGCCTATCAGCACATCCGGAGGAATCGGGCCGAGATACTGCGAGTTGTTAACATCCCAATCTCCGACAAACCCATCGCCCTCCAAACTCTCCATTGGAAAATCCAAAATACTAAGTAAATTATCAAAATCCTCGTCTCCGGCAACTCCATTGACAACCCCATCCCAGCAACTATATGGGTCAACTTTTGTCATATTCAGGCTATATTCTGAAAAAGAATGCATTTAGTCAACGTTTAAGACTTGCAATATTGTTATCTCCGAAGTCCAAACTAAGGTAAATGGAAAGTTTGAATCGATAGAAAATGGTAAAAAAAAAAAAAAAAAAATCTGAATGTATATATTCTTGAGCGTGTTACTTAATTTATTGAGATGAAATATCATCTGAAATGACTAGGCTAAGGTATCAAATCAATCACAAAATAAGTGTGACAAAATTACCGGGATTTAGAGAACATGTATCTAAAACACAAGAAATAATTAATTATCTTTTCAGAATCTGAGTCAATACATTTTAATTACTAATCTAAAAGCCAGTAATTAGTAACACCTATTTCTTTTCAGAAATTTTGTAGAGTGAAATAAGATTCCGTCCACCATTAGGTATCAAAAAAGAATATTTGAAAATATTTTTTGCTCTACGTCAAGATACCATTTTTCATTACTGCATTAATTTTTTATTTAAAATTAGTCAAAAAGATGCTATTCTATTCCTTCCTTTTACGCGACGTCGTCACGTGCGTTACACAGAGAGAGCAGCAGAGCAGCCACAAACATTTGCCCTAGAAAACTAGCCGAAGAACAAACCACAGCTTCTAAAAAACATATTTAAAAATCGATCAAAATTAACGGAAAACTTAATGCCAAGATAGCTCAGAGGAAAAAGTTTTCTCAAAAAACAAAAGAAAACATTAAAAAAAAAACAATAGAAAAACACCAAAAAATAACCATTTTTTTTATTTAGTTTTTTAGCAATGAAAATAACCAGTCATAAAATCTCCACCCCTCTATAACCAAAGGAAAATGCATGCAGCTAACATTTTCTTAAAACAAAAAAACAAATAGGAAATTAAAATGCCTATTTCAAGGAAAGCGAAAGAAAAAATGGGGGTGTACCTGAATGGGGAGAAGAAGATAAACCCTAAAAAGGCATTTCAAGGCATGGGGGTTTAGAGAGAGAAATGGGTGGGGAGTCCCTGAGGATAGGGTAAGAAGATAGAGGAGGGGGAGTGTTTAATTTTGCAGTGAGTATGACTACGAATGAATGTGGGCTTTGTCTTGAGGGGGATAAAAAACAAGTACAATTACATTATTTTACTTTAGGAAAAATGAAAAGGTTTTCCAATTTCATAGCAGCTGTTTGTTATATCCGCAATCCCCTTTATATGTCCATTATCTATTTGCTTATATCTCGTCTCTTTCAAAATCCATCTCTAATCCTAGATGCAATTGTCCCCTTCTCTCATATATATTTCTTATTTCATCTCCCTTTATAAACTTTTTCGTATTCTTTAAAAGTTGGACTAGTTATTCGCAAAAAAAAAATTAGTTATATTTCTCGTGATGTCTATATTAAAAATTTAGTTATCTCTCAACTTAATATAAATTTTCTCATTTCGTGGATTTTTTACTAGAAGATTAATGACAAATCAAGAACAAATATTTCGACACACTATTTCATACTACTTCCGTCCCGATTTATTTTTGGACACTTTCTCTTTTCGGTCGTCTCACCTTATTTTGCACACTCTTAAAAAGAAAAGTTCTTTCACAATCTCCACCCTCAAAATCTCAACACTCAATCTCCACCTTTAGAAAAGTCAAATAAAAAGCAAAATCTATTTTTTCTTAACATCCGTAATCGATCACCTGTGCAAAATAAGCCGGGACGGAGGGAGTATTACTTTGACTAATGTATAGATGTAAAAAATGGGCTAAAATCATTTTTGGTACCGTAACTTTTCACTTGTACAATATTGTTTCAGAAAAAAATTCAAAATTCAATTTAATCCTGTAACTTCCAATTTGGTCCGAATTTAGTCATTTTCTCACTGTTGGTAACCAATTTGACTGGAATATCAGATGTGTCATTCACGTGATTCATTTTCGGCCAATTTTTAAATACGTGCACCAGCGAGTGATGAAGAATTAAAGAAAAAAAAACTTTTGTTTTTTAATTTTCTTTAGTTTTCGGGCCAGATAAGTCATTGACGACGAAAAATTTGACTAAATTCGGATCAATTCTAAAATTACAACACTAAATTGAATTTTTTATTGTTTTTCTGAACTGATATTATACGAGTGAAAAGTTATAGAACAAAAAATTATTACAACCCTACAAAAATTATACGAGTACTGTTGGCTAGGGATAGTGGCTGGAGTTAGTGGTTGGGAGAGTAAAAAACGTGATGCTTGTTTGTGTGGTTGGGTAATGGTTGTAGTGTCGGATATAATTTTTAATTGGTGTGATATGTGTAAAAATTTGTTAATTATGATTGATTTAATGATTAAAGTGATATTAAAATTTGTGTTGATTTGAGGTGGCTTTACCAATCTGTATAAACAAACATAAAAAGGAGTTGAGTCAAGCCATTAGGGATTGGACCAACCCCAACCAAACAAGAGTAACTCATTAGACTTAGTGTGGCTTCCTTAATGTGGACAACCCATATCTAACATTTCTTAATACTTGAACGAATAGTTTCTCAATCTTCCATATCTGAAATTTCTCAATGCTTGAACAAATAATTTCTCAAGTTCTTCTGAACTTCAAATTGGATTTGTTATTTCGCAATTTCAACTGGATTGTTTGGATTTGGAAAATAGGAATTTATAAAGAAATGTAGCTTAAATTATTTTATTTAAATTAATAGCATCATAATTAGGAATTGTATCTTATCATTGTAGATACACAAATTTTGCATCCAATCAAAAGTCACCACGTGTCAAAATCTTGCAAATAATATTAAATTTAAAAATATTAATTTAATAATTATCCAATGAAAATATGATAGATATCAAAGCATGGTGGACCTCTCAACTTGCTCAATTTCATTTATTAAGATTCTCCATCCAATAACTATAAATAGAACCTCGTTTTTCAATAAAATTCATAACACAAGTTCAAGAAGTAAATGAAGAATTCCAAAAGAAAGACAACTTTGGTATTTTGGACCTTTGGTGTTTTTGAATATTCGTGATCAAGGTGCTGACCTTTGGTGTTTTTGGACATTCATGATTAGGGGTAAGCAAAATTCGGTTTAAACCGAATTAACCGTCCGATTCAAATTGAATTATCTATTTGGATCGATTTTTTAAAATTTAATTCGGTTTTTGGTTTTAGTTTTTAGGAATTTCGGATAATTCAGTTTGGATCGGTTTAGGGTTTTTTTTAACCAAAATAATCGAAATCGATTCGAAATTTATAATGTTTTATTTTTTAATATTTTATATATAAATATATACGAAATTCCGAATTTTTTTTATTTACTGGTAGATATATATATAAATATATTTATTAGACTTTAAAGGTAAATCGTTTAGTTTTTATCTTGAGCTTTTGTTATGGAAGTGTGAAATTTGAATATTGTGATTGATAAGTTTATATAGATGATTGACAATTTATATAAGTTTTTCTGTTAATAATGAATGATGAAAAAATCTTGAGAGAATTATTTTGGATCAACCGAATATTGAATCAATCGAACCGAATAAATTTGGTTTGGTTGAAGTTCGGTTTTCAAAATATTGATTTGGTTTTGGTTTAATTTTTTAATTCAATTTAATTTCGATTTCACTAAATAATTTCGATTCGGTTACCGAATCGAATTTTGTCACCCCTATTCGAGATCAATGTACAAAATCCTTCCTATTGACATTATCAATTTAAGTTTTGGAAAGCGCTTCGAGGTCGTAATTAAAATATAAAGAAAATAATGGATATGTTGAATTTCTGTTTTAAGTAAATGAAATTATAATTATAACTTATGCGTACTAGAGTGGACAACAATTTTAATAGGGATACTCTCCGTAATTGGTCTAGTTTAGCGTACCATAATCTACTCACATTATATCTTCACATGTACAATAGAATACCCTATCAATAGTAATACCGGTATCAATCTTAGTACTACTTTCTCGCTTTTAAATTATTGAACCATTAAGAATCTTATAAGAAATATTTTAGAATTGTGATAACTAAGGATAAAATTGGAAGAAAGCGTGAAAATTTGATAATTGATTTGAAATATCATCAATAGCCTAAAATGTCAATTAATATGAATTTGGGGAGTGTTATTTTTGAAAAAACAAAAAATAAAGGCTTAGGTTCCTATATTTTCACACTTTTTTGTTAATCAATTATTAATTATGTTATTATAGTTTATCCCCTTGTTAAAACTATATCACCATACTTGTGTGAAATAGATCTCTCTAACATGGAATGCTGAACTTTTAATATTTGCTTCTTACCTAAAGTTCCAAATATAATGATCGTTTTCTAAAATTTTAATACAATGAAAAATTAAAACTCCATTTCTTTTTATATATGAAAGAGCCAATCGTAGGATAATATTTATAAAGAAAAGTATTCGGGGAGAATTCAATAAAAGTTAGAAGTATATTACACTTGAAAAAAAAAAAAATAGACACAAATTTTACTTATTATTATTATTATTATTATTATTATTATTATTATTATTATTATTATTATTATTATTATTATTATTATTTTTAAATGTTGGGTACGGGCAGCGGGCCATTTTGGTTAAATGTTATCCTCAGATGTTTGACAACAAAAGGGTCCACTTACTGATGGTGTATGTGACTTGTGATGGGAGCAAAGGCAAGACTATATTTGATTTCACTAATATTTATTTGGATATTTCATTTATTATTTTTTAAAAGAAAATTTTCATCCATTATCCACAGTCAGATAGCACTAATTGATAAAAAAAAACGAGAGGGAGAGTCCCACGAAACACGAGACTTAGCATAGGAAGCCATGTTATGTGCTATAAAATTTTATAAACTACAAATCTAAACAACCATCCATCAACTAACCGAGAAAGCATATTCTGAGTGTCAAGAAGAACGGGTAGACAGATCCCCAAGCAGTCTGCCTCACCAATAGGGCTAAGATAGTTGTGCTGGAATCCGAAAGCATATTATTTTATTAATACATTTGTTGTGTGTAGATGACACGTGATGATGATTAAAGATTAATCATCATATTTTTCTTTAGATGGATATTTATGGTATCACCAATGCAACAAATATTTATACCTGACACATCACTGTCACCTCAAAAGTTAATTTTCACTCAATTTGTACCTTTTTTCTTTCCAATCATCCAAGGTACAAATGACACTATTTACGGGTCTCACATGCAAAATATCCATATTATTTTCATATCTAAAATTTATTAAAAACTTATTTACAATTTTTATTCATAAAATTAATTTAATTAATATTCATAATTCTTTTTCTAATTAATTTAAATTTTCGTTAATTCTTTTTTTGCCTTTTAAAATAACTAATTATTTTTTTCTTAATTTTATTACAACAATAAAAAAAATGATTCGTTTTCTTTCCACATATTATTATTAAAGATGATAAAATTTTAAAAAAAAGGAACAATTAAATTGACATGATCAACATTCACATAACAATAAATTTAAAACAATAAAGTGAAATGAAGATAAAAAAAAATAAAAAAATAGAACAAAATTAAGAAAGAAAAGAAAAACAAAACCTGCCCCTTTTCTAGGCACGGACCCCATGCCGCGCCATGCTCACGCGCTTGGATAAAGCCCCCAGCAGCGCATGTTGCGCACTTCCCCTTCTTCCTGCTCGCCTCTTGCCCTGTTCTTTTGGATACAAAGTATTGTACCCATTTCTTCCTCTCTCCTCCAAAGCATCCCACCCCAATGCAAATTGTACAAAATGGGGGGTACAAATATGAATTTGTATCCTCCCATTGCCGTTGCTCTTACTTGTATTGTTTTATGTGAAGTGCATTATGTGTTGTAGAATTATTTAAAGAGTAGGTATCTTAAGCTACAATTGTGTGGCATCGAGTGATTTACCTCAAAACATCTTATAAGATGTTTGAGAGCATATTAGTTTTTGAAATATGTTTGATAAAATAAGATGTTAAACATTTTCTAAGGTGTAAAAATAAGCTCTTTCATAAGCTCATAAAAAAGTTCCTCTACTCTATCTTATTTTTTTAAATCTTATAAGTTAAACTCAAATCTTATAAGTTCCTCTACTCTATCTTATAAACTCTTTTATCAAAACACTTTATTAACTTATAAACTCTTGAAAATTTACATGTTATAAGCACTTAACATAATTTATAAGATATTGGAGCTTATAAGATGTTTGAAATAAGTTAACCAAACACCCTCATAATTGGTGTTTGACCTTTAAGATACTTAAGAGCTTATAAACTCTTGAAAAATATTGTGCAAAAAAAGACCCTATACAACTTATAAAATCTAAGGGTGTGTTTATTTAAGGATGGAGAGTGCTGAGCTAAACCTAATTGAGGGAGTTAATGGGATATGTTTTATAGGGATTTGGGCCCCTAAATCTACTGAGTCAAGACTTAAGTAAACACACCTTAAAAGTAATCTGTAAGAGCTTATAAACTCCAAATTTACTTCACACCTTTTTAATAAGTGATAAATAATGTCAAAATAATGTATGTTCTAGAAAAAAATCAGAGAAAATGACTAATGTTATTTTTCGTCATTATATAGTTAAAAACATTTATAATGTCAAATACCTCACTATCTTATAAGATTTTAAAAAAATCTATAAATTTAATTATTCAAATATTTTAATAACTTATAAACTTTTAAGAGACTACATCTTCTAAATCTTTTATACTTATAGAATATTGAATATGAGAGCACCCCTGAATTCAATCAAAAGTGTGTAAGATCCTTCCTAAAGACAAGCCCTTCGCGAATTCGCCCCACACTTGCTATGGAGTATGTTTCATTAAAAGAATTACTCTTTGTTTCACTAATAATTACAAAGTAATATTGTCAAACTATAATTCTCGTTCCATAAAAGAAAGTTTGTTTGAAAAAATATAGCCTCAAAAGAAAATTTGTTTGAAAACAAATAATCGCAAGACAAGAGTCATGTTTAATAAAAGCCTCGTTATACTAATTTAGATATAATTGGCTAAATTAAATAAAAAAATAAAATAAATCGTATAAGTATGTATAAATAATTTTTGGAGGCTCATACCTTCGCTAAATCAACAAAGTATAAAAAGTTACACTCCTTCCGTCTCAACTAACTTTTCACAGTTGACCGGACGTGGATGTTAAGAAAAAATAAATTTTACTTTTTCTTTTTACTTTTATAAATGTGAAGATTGCGTGTGGACATTTTGAGGATGAAGATTATGAGACAAATTTTCTTTTTAAGAATGTAAAAAGTTAAGTAGGACGAATCGAAATGGAAGATAAGAAAAGTTAATCGAGACGAAAGGAATATATTTTAAACATAGTTTCGTTTATAGAGCGAATGAAGCAACAATTTTTAACTAACAGTGGAAGTTCAAAACACGTGGTATTAGTACAATGTGACATATCACATGGATTTTGATATTTAGGATTGTTGTGGGGTAGAAATTTGGAGTATTTAAATGGTATGAAATAGTGTTAAATTAAATAATAATTTTGGAAGTGGCATGGGAGGGTAATAATTTGTTGGTGTGATGGATCCTCATGATTTATGGGTTTGAATAAAATGATTAGCAAGCAGAGTGGAGTGATCATCACAACTAACTCATAGGATATTTACACTACACTCCCGATTATTTATTTTCATTGTGGTACCTGCTAAACTAAATTTAATTTTAATCTATTCAAGGTTGTTTTAATTTTGTTAGTGAATGGGTTTCTGTTGGAGTATATTCGGTATATTCATATTCAGTTGTTATTCAGTCAGCTTAAGTTGTTCATGTGTAACACATTGATAGATTATGGAGTAGTCGTCGATGTCATTTGGTTCCCTTTGTAATTGACTATATATAGCCTTCTTCTTCATTGTAATCAGTTGACTTTCTCAGATGAAATAAATATTTATAGTTACATAAGCTGAGCTTCACACCAATCTCACAGTTTCGAAAATAATCCGAATTTTATAGAAGCTAGGATTATAAACATTTCGAATCGATAATATCTATCAACTGTTTTACTCTATTCCAATCGAACCAATTCGAATTTTTTGTTGTTGACAAACGGAATTTGTTTCAACAGAAATGGAACCGAGTAGAACCGATCCCAACAAAAAATATCATTTGATTCATTATAGTAGTATTGATATTGTGTTATTTTATCAATCATTTAATATATTTTATATTACGATATTAAATAATTAATTATACAATTTAGTGAATTTTAATAGTGTATAATACTACGTTTTCATAAAGGAAAATAGTAATTAATAATAGAGTAAAATATTTGTAATAAATAATTTTCAAAAAAAAAAAAAATTGATCTATTAACTATTTATATATTAATTAGTTAATATATCTATATTATTATATAAATTTTCATTTCTTATAAAAACATATTTAGATATTATGTATAGTAGTACATTACATATAATATGTTCAAATATTTAACTCTATTTTTTAGTCCAGCTTGTTAGAATTAACAAACTAAGATCACTCTAATCTTCCTTAACCAGAATCAAGCAACCTTGACCACACAAACAAACTCACAAATGAAAACCATGAACTCGAAACTGGAAATCACACGAACACAACGATTTACGTGGTTCGAACTCTCGTTCTACATCCACGGAGGATTGGTGTTCCTCAATTCACTATAACACAACAACAATTACAAGGAATTAGCAAGATACAAAGAAACCCCCAATTAGAATCCCTAATTAGCTAAGAATCCTAGCTTATCAATTCTCTGTAATTTTAAACTGTTACAAAGGGAAAATTGAACTGATCATCTTTTCTTGCTAAAACCGCTTATATCTACGTAATCAAATGGAGTCAAAACTGTGTGTAATCCGCCAAACACTCAGCTGCACAAAACGGTTTCAGGAACCGTTGTTAAAAGCCCTTCCAGAAAACCGTTGCAACTGCCAGGAATGCTTAACTGCCGGTTCATGGTTGTTATGCTTTCAGTTTTCTGCTTCTGACCGGTTCATGACTTAATCCATCTGGTTTCATACTAATCCCAATTAACTACACTTATTTTAAGCTGTTATTAAGAAATTGATCAACAATTCACAATTCTCCACCTCAATGAATTCAAAAAACTTCATCTCCTCAACTTTGTCTATATGTTTTGCTAAACACATGCCGCAAGCTTTACCAAGCTTGTGCTAACCAAACTTTGAACCAGTAAGAGATTTTGTAAGAAAATCAGTTGTATTCTCCTCAGTAGAGACCTTCTTGACAACAACAGTCCCTTTTTTCCACTATATCGCTCACAAAATGCAATTTACATATATATGTTTTGATCTTTCATGAAACACTTGGTGTTTTACCAAGTGTAATGTGATCTGATTATCACATAGCACTGTAACACAACTCTTATCTATCCCAAAATCTTTTAGAACTCCTTTTAACCAAACAGCCTCCTTCATTGCATCTGTCATGGCAATGTACTCTGCCTCTGTTGTTGAGAATGCAACCATAGATTGATGTACTGATCTCCAACTGATGGTTGTTCCATAAAGTGTGAATATGTATCCTGTAATGGATTTTCTTGTGTCCAAGTTTCCAGCAAAGTCAGCATCAACATAGCCCAACAATGGATACTTCATTCCACTGGTTTGTTCAAACATCAGTCCTAAACTTAGTGAGCCTTTTAAGTACCTCAAAATATACTTCAAGGCTTCCTAATGAATTCTTCCAGGATTTGACATGAACCTACTTACCAAAGATGCTCCATATGCCAAATCTGGTCTGCTGCAAATCATTCCATACATGAGACTTCCAACTCCACTTGCATAAGGAACTGACTCCATGTATTTGATATCTTCTGCTGTCTCTCGACACTGATCTTTAGATAGTTTAAACTGTTGCCCTACTGGTGTCACAATAGGCCTTGATTCATGCGTATTAAACCTTTCAAGTACTTTCTACAGGTAACTCCTCTGTGATAAGCACAACTTTCTAGCTGGTCTATCTCTTAAGATATCCATCCCTAGAATCTTCTTTTCATCTCCTAAATCTTTCATCTCAAACTCAGAGTTCAACTTCTGTTTTAACTGATCAATCTTCAATTTACACTTACTTGCAATAAGCATGTCATCAACATACATCAGTAAGTAAGTTTGATTATTCCTTGCTTGCTTCTCAAAGTAAACACAGTTGTCAAACAAACTTCTTGTGAAACCTGCATTAAGCATGAACTGATTAAATTTTTTATTCCACTGTCTAGGACTCTGCTTTAGTCCATACAAAGACTTCCTCAAATGACAGACCTTATTCTCATTTCCAGGAAGTATAAATCCTGGTTGCTGCATATATATATTTTCAACTAAATTACCATGCAGGAATGCTGTCTTCACATCAAGCTGTTGTAGTTCCAAATCTTCCTGTGTTACTTTAGCCAGCAACAGTCTGATTGAGCAATGCTTGACTACAGGAGAAAAAACCTCATTAAAATATATTCCTTCCCTCTGAGTGAATCCCCTAGCTATAAGCTTTACTTTGTATCTTATCTTTTCACCACCATAGACTTCTATCTTCTTCTTATAAATCCACTCGGAACTAACTAGCTTCTGATGTGCTGATTTAGCTACTAGTTCCCAAGTATTATTCCTTTCCAAAGATTGCATTTCCTCCACCATTGCTGCTAACCACTGTTTTTTCTCATTTCCAGACACTGCTTCCCTATAGCTTTGAGGTTCATGATGTTCTAGAGTTTCTGCTATACTCAAAGCATAATATACCATGTCTGCTTGTCCAAATCTGTTGGGAGGATAGATTGCTCTTCTCACTCTGTCTCTTGCCAGGTGGTAATCCCTTAATCCATGATCATTTCCTTGCTCTTCTTCATCTTCAGATGAGCTATTATTTTGATCAATATTGTGATTTTAATTCTATTGCCTGCTGCTATCAGAGATCTCCACCTCAATTGATGGATTCTCTTCTGTAATGTCACCATCAGACTCATTTCTGTCACCAGTGGTAGGATATCCCATGACTTGCTCATTGAACCTAACATCCCTGCTTACCAACACCTTTTGATGTCCTTTTTCCAGACACCAGAGTTTATATCCTTTTATTCCTTCTGGATATCCTATGAAAATACACCTCAGTGCTCTGGGATCAAGTTTATCCTGTCTTATATGTGCAAAGGTTTGGCATCCAAACACTTTAAGATCATGAATGTTTGACAGCTTTCCATACCACATCTCATCAGGTGTCTTAAAGTTTATTGCTGATGAAGGTGTTTTGTTGATTAAATAACATGCAGTACTCACTGTTTCTCCCCAAAATGCCTTTGGCAGCTTAGCATCAACCAACATACACCTCACCCTGTCAAGTATTGTTCTATTCATCCTCTCAGCTAATCCATTCCGTTTGTGGATTGAGTGGTACAGTCTTGTGCCTTGTGATACCTTTTTCTTTGCACAGATCAGAAAATTAAGCTGACAAATACTCCAGTCCATTGTTAGTTCTTAGGTGTTTGAGCTTCTTTCCTTTGTTTGTTTCAGTCTGTATGAACCAGTCTTTAAACCTTCCATAAGCACCACTCTTTTGTTTTCAGAATAAATGTCTAGACCTTTCTGCTATAGTCATCTATTACAATCATGAAATATTTACCTCAACCATGTGTCTCAACTCTAGCAGGAACCCATATATCAGAATGGACATAATCAAAAGGTTCTAAAGTGTTGTCAGTCCCCTTACCATAAGCCAACTTCTTTGATTTTCCAAGAATACATTGATTACAGAAATCAAGTTTGATAGTTCCAGAATTTCCAAATACCTCTCTCTTTGAGAGCTCTATCATGCCCTTTTCACCAATGTGTCCCACCTCTTATGCCACAACACAACATCAGTCTTATCTATTGTCACATTAATAGATCCAGTAACAGGTTTTCCAAGCAAAATAAACAACCCATTCTGTTTCTTACCCTTCACTACTGTTCTTCCACTTTTTGTTATATGGATACAATCATTTATTGTATTAAACTCACAACCAGATGCATTTAGAGTACCTAGTGAGATTAAGTTCCTCTTGAGATCAGGCACATACCTTACATTGGAAATCACCCTCCGAACACCATCAAACATTTGAATTTTCACTGACCCCTTTCCTTGAACCTTGCATGATTGATCGTTTCTTAGCAAAACTAATCCTACATCAAATCTTTCCAACTCTTAAAACAAGAACTTATTTGGACACATATGGAAGGAGCATCCAGAGTCCAAAACCCTTTCCTTAGACATTTTCCCATCTGAATAGTTAGGACTTCAGCACTTTCATCTCCCTGTTCTGCTATGGCTGCATCTGCTCCTTTGAGTCGGACTTCTTCTTTCTTTCAGGATAATTTTTCTTTAAGTGTCCAGTTTGTTTGCAAGCATAACACCTCATTTTCTCCACCCAATCAGTGGACTTCTTGGCATCATCTTTCCCAGAATTCTGCTCCCTTGACTTGTTATTCTGGAACTTAATGTTCAACCCTTCTCCTGCAGACTGGATCTTCTTATTTCCCTGAAGTTGGAAGAATTTTGTCTTCAATAATGTCAAGATTGATTCAAAACTCAGTTTCTGTTGCCTTCCAAACATTAGTGTATCTTTGAAATTTTCCAATGACTTTGGAAGTGAATTGAGTAACATTAGGGATTTGTCATCTTCTTCGATCTTCACTTCCAGATCCTCAAGTTCATCAATCAGTCAATTAAACTCATCAATCTGATCCAATACACTCTTATCATCTGTCATCTTGAAGGCCAACAATTTCTGTTTCAAGAATAACTTGTTGGTCACAGTTTTAGATTGATATAACTCTTCTAATTTCTTCCACGCCTCAATTGCTGTCTTTGTCCTTGCAATTTCTCTCAGTGGTTTATCTCCAAGGCAAAGTATTATTGAACTATGAGCTTTCTGGAAAATCTCTACATTCTTGGTTTTTTCTGCATCAGGCCACTCCAATGGCTTCAGGGCCATCGCCAATCTATTCTGAATTAAGATAGCATTCATCTTGATCTTCCATAATCCAAAATCGTTCTTTCCGATGAACTTCTTAACGTCAAGCTTCATTCCATCCATGTGTGAATCTCTTGCTGCTGTGATCGTGGGTTAGTTTCCCAACAACGTCTCCAATTGTTAGAATTAACAAACCAAGATCACTCTAATCTTCCTTAACCAGAATCAAGCAACCTTGAACACACAAACAAACTCACAAATGAAAACCATGAACTCGAAATTGAAAATCACACGAACACAAGGATTTACGTGGTTCGAACTCTCGTTCTACATCATCGGAGGATTGGTGTTCCTCAATTCACTATAACATTGCAACAATTACAAGGAATTAACAAGATACAAAGAAACCCCCAATTAGAATCCCTAATTAGCTAAGAACCCTAGCTTATCAATTCTCTGTAATTTTAAACTGTTACAAAGGAAAACTGAACTGATCATCTTTTCTTGCTCTCATATCTACGTAATCAAATGGAGTCAAAACTGTGTGTAATCTGCCAAACACTCAGCTCCACAAAACGGATTCAGGAACCGTTGTTAAAGCCCTTCTAGAAAACCGTTGCAACTGCCGGTTCATGGTTGTTATGCCTCCAGTTTTTTTATTCTGACCGGTTCATGACTTAATCCATCCGGTTTCATACTAATCCCAATTAACTACACTTGTCTTAAGCTGTTTTCAAGAAATTGATCAACAATTCACATAGCTTATACCACTTAAATTTATTTTCAGATGTAATATATAATCGTTAGGTAGAATTCCTAAACTTAAACTCTAACACTTACAGTGTATGAAACTAGTAGTGGCTCGTTGCTCGTTCTGTTCTTCATTGATTCTCCATCTTTCCCGTGAAATCTCATTTTCTCTCGGTAAGTCAATTATGATTTTAATAATTTATCATATTAATCTTGTGATATTGTATGTAGCTAATTATAACTAAAGAGGACGAAAACATGTGTATGACGTAAAGTTTACTGAAAGGTATACAAAAAAGAGGTTTTTAACGAAAACCAATAACTGTTATACAATGTAATTCCTTTTCAGATGAGACACATACTTTAGTAACTTTGTAAATTTTATTTATAAGTTAAGGTTTAAGACTTGTTTCAAGATTATAACTTATAACTTGTTTAATATTGCACAATATTTTTTTAAAAAAAAAAAAGAGTATGGTATTATCTTAGAGACTGAAATACTATAATTATTTTATTTCATGTATTTTGTTTGATATCAATATTTGCAGTGAATTTAAATTGAACGGAAAAACTCCGAATATCAGGATCAAACAGATCCGATCTCTGGAAGAAGTTGAACCAATAAGCGGAGTGGTTTTGGAGTTCTTTTTTTTTTTTTTTTTAAATCTCTGGTTATCTCCGAACTTTGGATCGGTTCATCTTCGAACTGCACCATACTCAACGTTAGTGTGAATATTGTGATTGGCTATTTTCTTTAAATTTACTTTTTACAGTTCTTTATTTTATTTTATTTATGTACATATAGGTTAATTTTGGTCCACCACCACTTTGAGGTTTCTGCATTTGTCTTATTTAATTTTTCCAGGCCTACAAGAACATTAGTGAAAATACAAAAAGAATAGCAGTGGTTTTTACCTTCTCACATGGATTTCTTGAAGAGGAAAGACTCTTTACAAATTATCATGAAAAGTTATAGAGAGATTGAAACTCATGTTCCTCTTATGAAGAATAAGAGATGTAGAGTTTATTTATTATCTATACACTGTGTATTGCGGTTGGAAAGTTGTATACGTATGTTGAATATTTTTGTGAAAACAGTGAGAGAACATTTGAGAGCAAATCAACGTATATTTTTATTGTGTAATAGTTAGGCATTTCATGTTGGAATATATATAGTTGTTACTAGAAGATTTTTTGGGAGAAGGATCATTGGGGTGTTCTGAGAACTCGTTCGGTCATTAATGATTTGTCATGTTAGTGTCGAAAAGTCAATGAAAGTCGCATTATATTATTGGTAAATGTATAGATTAAGTAATAAAATAGATTTTATTGTATGTAAATCATAGTTTGTATTTTGCTAAATAACTTGATCAACGAAGTAAGTTCGAGGGCTTCAACATTGTTTTATGTTTTATTATTATTATTATTATTATTATTATTATTATTATTAGTATTATTATTATTATTATTATTATTATTATTATTATTATTATTATTATTATTATTATTATTATTATTATTATTATTATTATTATTATTATTATTATTATTATTATTATTATTATTATTATTATTATTATTATTATTATTATTATTATTATTATTATTATTATTATGTTGTTGTTGTTGTTGTTGTTGTTGTTGTTGTTGTTGTTGTTTCAGCTATATTTTGTTTTGTGTAAAAGGTTTAAGCGTATACAATAAACTTTCAGTCCTTTAAAACTTACTCTTGTTTGCTACTACTCGCATAGTTGAGAGGAGATAGTGCAGAGTTGGGGTATAAGTGAGTCGAGACAATTTGTGAGTTATTTGGGAATGACTTGTGGTAGGTATGGCCCAAGTTGCCTCAGGCTGCAGGCCGGCCCAATTTGTCTAGAGTTGGAGGCCCAAGAATTGGCCCAAATACAGATTTGGTAATTAGGTTGCGATGGTAGCGCAAGGGGGATGGAAGATTTGACCCACGATTTCCTCTCAATCATGAAGGCAGGTTTTGTAGCCTTAATTGTAGGAATATAGTTAGGGCTGTGATTTGTATGATATAAATAGTAGAATTAAAGGGAGAAAGAGGGTTGGAACTTTAATCAAAGAGAGATCACTTGTAAACAAAACAAAGAAAGAGAAGAAGAAAAGGAGCCCGGTAGGGACATCATTTTCCCGTGGATAGATCTCCGGATCGAACCACGTAAACCTTGTGTCTAATTATCTGGTTATTTTCTTGTTTATTATCTTTAGTGAATATTCTTTTGATAACGGATTGCGCTTTATCAATTGGCGCCGTCTGTGGGAAACGTGAGGTCAACTGGATTTTTAATATTGATATTGTACTTGCAACACCATGGTAACCACTCGCTTGACTCAATCTCGCCAAGGTGATCAAATCAATCAAGATCCACCCGTGGATCAAACCTTGCCACCAAGGCAATCGATAATACGGGATACATCTCACCATCAGGGCAACCAAGGCCCGGCTGTGAATCCGGGTGACGGATTCTTACCTCTACCTCCACAAGATATACAAAATCCTGGTCCTGCTACTACACAACCACAGGTCAATATTCAGATGACTCCGGAACTACTCCAGGCCTTCCTACAAGAACATGCTCATGTTCTCCAAGACTGGGCAGTCAGCCGATTAAACCCTGATGGCCCTGCTGGACATAACACCAACCCCGTAGCGCAACCTCCTCGTCGGAATCTGCCCAACCAACAAAATCCAGTGCACCATGAGAGACAGGACCGCCGACGAGAACGACCCGGTTCTCCCGAGGACCATGGGAGTTCTAACTGATCGAAACAGCGCAATGACGAATTTATCGATGTTGATCGTCGCCGTCCGCTTAACGCGACTAAGAAAGCTCGTCATGCCAATCCCTATACTCCAGATCTTCATGAGTATGAGAGAGTACAGCGCAATGCTGAACTAGACAGAATTCTAGGCCTTGACGCCAATGGAGACATTATCACCCCGTTCTCCCAAGAAATTCTGGCTACGCCTCTTCCTGAAGGGTTCAAGAGGCCTGCCATCCCACCTTATGATGGCACTGGAGATCCGGCCAATTTTCTTGGGGCACGCTCGCCATCACCTCGGGCATGTTATTGGTTTTCCCTGCACCTACAGTTTGGTCCTCCGACAACATCTTCTCTTGAGTATCGGTCTTTGTTTTCTTGCCCCGATGCTTTTTCCTGCGGCTGTGTTCCTGTTCCTCTTGCTCTGCAATGTTTAAAGCTTCGTTCCTGGCCTCCACTTTCTTTTGCAGCTCTACCAGAAATCCTAATACCAATCGGTTCCTTATGACTTCAGGATTATTGGCATCACCTTGCTCGCTCCGCTGCTGGACGTCTCCCCGAATTTCTGCTCTCCGGGCTCGAATCTCTTGAATTGATAATCGCCCGCCATCAACAAGCAAGTGCTCACACTCTTGTTGGTTTATACGGAGTTGCTCCAACTCCAGGTCTTTTAACACACACTACGCTTTATACTGCCGCATCTGTTGTGCGGATTCTTTCCATGAGCTCTCTGCTTCTACGCATCTCTTCTCTACTGATATTAAATTCTTCGATAACCGTGAGACTTCGTGCAACATCAAAATATCTCGGTCTTTCTGTAACCAGACTATTGATGATTGAAGCTGCTTTATTACCTCATATGGGTTTTCAATATTTTCCTGGCAAAGGAGACACCTCGGTTTTTAGACCTTACGAATACATGACATTGTTATGAATAAGAATATGGCAACATTCGATATCCATAAAAATGTTTCAACATTGTTTATTTCTCTGGAAATACAAAGTTGTTCATTACAAAGCAAGAAAATACAACGGAATCCTTTTTACAGATCATCTACTCTACATTCTGCTCATGAGTTGGAAGGTCACTGACCTCTCCAGGGGTAGGGGTGGTTCCTTTTCCACCCGAGGCCTCTGCAACGTCACTCGCTACCTCTGTTGCCTTGCCAGAGCCTTCAATCATGTTGGGAGGCATAACAGCTCCTTTACGGGGAATAGGAGCTCGGTTCCTTAACTCCCGTACATAAAAACCGTTGCGAAAACCCAAGAAGTCCTTATCCTGGTCTTCATTACACCGTTTAATGATTTCGGGAGTTAGGAGTGTGTTCTTCTTAGCTAAGGCCTCGATCAATGGCCACTTCGGAGCTTTCATCAACGCCTCGAAATATGCCCCATCTTCGTTCCCTACTGCATCATAGTTATACCCGAAGTCTTCATCATAAACATTGACCTCCGGGTATTTATCATATACAGTTTCCAACAGCTCGCTTTTAGTAGCTGTGTCACCTGCAACCACGAACATGCTCAGAAACTTCAAGAATGTCTCTGTTTGCATCAATTTTTCGGCGAAAGTTTCTAGTACAACTCCCTGGCCCACGATCGCTTTATTCAGCTCTTCCCGTGCCGCAATTAGATCACCCCGCATCACGGCAACCTCGACAGCCTGTTCGCGTAGCCTGGCTGTTTCTCTCTCGGCAAGCACTGCCCTGTCTCGGGCTACTCTGGCACTCTTCTGGGCCTCCGCGAATCCGGCCCGTAATTTGGTGACCTCGGCCTCCAGCTCGGCTATTCTGTCTCGGGAAGATTCTTTCTCCAATCTTCCCACTAGCCCGCGGATTGGCTCCAGCAGTTTTTCCAGCTCGGCTCCGGCCACCGTTATCTCCGCTCCTTGCTCCTGCATTGCCTCACTATTATGATGGGCGTGTGCAAGGTGTAATAACACGTTATTTATGAAGATACCTCGTGAGCCGGGGTCATGTGCGCCTTTTTGGGAGGCGGTGGTGTTGTTGGAGAGGTGATCCTCCTCTTGGCACTCGGCGTCAACCCCGAGAGTGGAATGTTGTCCTCGTGGTCATCTCCGTGGCTACCTCCAGCTGCCTTTCTCTGTAGCTCCGGGGTTTTAGACCTATCATCTCGCCCCCCGGAGCTGGCTTCTGTACTCTTCCTCGCAGCACTCTTGAACTTACCCACTGCACACGACAGGCCATGTGTTCAGAGAATTGACAAGTTTATCTTACACAATTTATACAGAAATAAAAGCCCTACCCTCTACTTCTGCCCCTGTTTTCGACCTCTCTCTCTCAGATATGCTTGGTGTCCTGTCAGAATCAGTCCCGGTTGGGGTATCTTTCTCTTGGGAGTCCGAAGTCCCAGCAGCCCAGCTGGAATAATACGGGCTCAAACCAGCTTTGTCCATAACTTCTTCTGAAAATTTGGACCCCAAAATACCGGCTCTTTTTAATACGTCAACACCTCTAGGTTCCCCCACAGGGGCACTATCTACTACCTCTAATATCTGCCACTTCGGCAGAACTGTCACTTGCCTAACATAAATAAATTTGCTCCTCCATCCTTCGATCTTACTCGGATTTTTTACTTTGAATCTCTTACCTGGTCTGGGGTTAAGGTAATACCAACCTTTATTCCTCCCCATTGTTTTCAGCTGAAAAAAATGCCTAAACAAACTAACACTAGGCACTACGCCCCCCTTACTACACTCCACTAAGAAACCTACCACCTGCCTTTTGGCATTGGGCCCCAACTGCCCCAAAGCTAGTCCATAGTACTCCAACAATTTTACTAAAAAACCCCACAAAGGAAACCTTAATCCTACAGCCAGTTGATCTATGTATACGGAAATGAATCCTTTGGGAGGGCAACAGGCTTTGTCCTTATCTTTGGGAATAATAAATTCTAGATCAAAAGGCAAGAAAAAATTGGGGATCCATCGCCTAATTTGAGTCTCAGTTACAGTGGGTCTTACCCCGGCCACTTCGAGCCCTTCTGTTTCCTCATCACAGTGGGGAAAACTTACTGCCTCCACTCTGATTTCACTAAGATCACCCCGGTGAATTTGTCTACTTTCGCTATTCACGGGAAAGATGACCCGGATGGGAGGTGCTCTAAAAGGTTCACCTTCTTTGCCTACTTCCTCCACCCTAGATGAAGACGAAGATGAGTTAGACATACTTACTTGTTTTCGTTGGTTGGTTGGTGAGATGTTCTATCTTCACAAGTGGGAACAATGGTAGATTTCTCTAATGCGCGATTTAGATAACTGCAAGAGAAGAAGGTGAAGGGTTTCGATTTCCCTCCTTTTCTTATACATTCAGCAACGGTAAAGATTCGATGGTTTAAAATCAACGGTCCTGATCCTCACGTGTCATACACGTGCCTCGAAACCAACAATATGTGCCGTTTCACACGCGCTTACTCGAATACTATGTACGTCTGTCAGTCACGCGCCTCAGTTATGTTCACCACTCGTGTTGAAGAAGTTTCTCAACTCCGGTTGAGGGACCTCGGGGTTTACCTTTTCTCAACCCTGGTTGTAGAACCTCGGGGCTTACCTTTTTCTCGACCTCAGTTGAGGGACCTCGGGGCTTACTTCTCTCGACTCCGGTTGCGTGACCTGGGTTTTCTCACTCCTTCCCAAGTCCATCTCAAGGACACCGGTGTTTTTTCTATTTCACATCACTTCTGGTCTACCTTATCTACTTTACAAGCCGAATCCTTCTGCTTCGGCTTCTTTGGGGGAGGGGCATCTGGTAGGTATGGCCCAAGTTGCCTCAGGCTGCAGGCCAGCCCAATTTGTCTAGAGTTGGAGGCCCAAGAATTGGCCCAAATACAGATTTGGTAATTAGGTTGCGATGGTAGCGCAAGGGGGATGGAAGATTTGACCCACGATTTCCTCTCAATCATGAAGGCAGGTTTTGTGGCCTTAATTGTATGAATATAGTTAGGGCTGTGATTTGTATGATATAAATAGTAGAATTAAAGGGAGAAAGAGGGTTGGAACTTTAATCAAAGAGAGATCACTTGTAAACAAAAACAAAGAAAGAGAAGAAGAAAAGGAGCCCGGTAGGGACATCATTTTCCCGTGGACGTAGATCTCCGGATCGAACCACGTAAACCTTTTGTCTTATTGTCTGGTTATTTTCTTGTTTATTATCTTTAGTGAATATTCTTTTGATAACGGATTGCGCTTTATCAACTTGCAAAATGATCGAAATTGACTCAAGATAAAGGTGTCGAACTCGAGCTCAAGCTACTCTAATAGAGCTCGAGTTCGAATTCAAGCTCAATCATACTTGACTTGACAGGCTCGCCAGGTTGTGTTAAATTACTAGCTTATCCTTTATAGTTGACATAATTATAAATATATCCTAATTCTAAAACAAATAAGGTGAATATCTCCATTTCATTTTTAGCAGCACTTTGTAGTGTACTTAATGTTTTCATTTTTAATGATTTTAAAATTCTTTTTCCCCCTAATCTAAGAACAATGAAAAATCCCCATTTCCCCCAAGGTGATTCGAACCCAAAATTAGGTTTAGGTAGTGGATGCTCTTGTACTTGAGCTAACTAAATTTGCATTTTTCTAATTCTTTGATATACAAATAGGGCCAAGTTAAATTGATCTCGAGTTCAACGGGTTTAAACCAAATTAAGTTTGAGTTTAGAAAAATTAAACTCGGTCAAGCTTGAGCATTAAATTTGTTGTTTAAGTTTGAGCTCGAGCATATCAGTATTCAATTTGGCACGACTCATTTACAATCCTACTGGAGAGAGGGTGACCTTTTGGAGTGCTTTATAGAATCACGATAGACGTAAGTGGTGGAATGAGGTCGAGTCTTTGTATTGTAGCGGTGGTTATTGCATATTGGATAGACAACTAGGGGATTTAGTGTTGAGTTTCCCGGACTGAATATATTCTTGTTGATTTCTAGGTAACATATTTTGGTGATTGAAATTGATTCACTATAACAAAGTTTTATACTTCCTCCGTTCAGAAATAATTTTCGTTCTAGGGAAAATAAAATTTTCACAAAAAAATGTCATTCTAGCATTTTTTCCATATTTCTTCCAACATTGTGATTAGCTAAATCTAAAGAAATTTCCATACAAATCTTATAATATAATATAAATAAGGTATTGGAGAAAAGATGAAGGAATTTTTGGTAATAAAAAAATTGATGGAAGAAAAATGGAGGGGTGTTGTTGTCTATTCCATAATCTCTAAAATTTCACCTGAAAGTTTAAATGACACTTATTTGTGAACAGAGGAAGTATTAGAGATCATGAAATTTAGTAACGGATAATATTAATTACTAAATAAGAATGGAATAGAATAGAAACTGAATAGTAATGCAAATAGGTAAAAACATATATTTACTATATTATTATTATTATCCAATTAGTGATGAAATAACAATGAAGGTAAGAGGCGGACATAATTCGTCTCTAATTTTAGACGTAAATTATGCCACTAAATTTAGAGATGTAAAGAATCGATCTTTAAATTTTAGAGATAAAAAAACTGGTCTCTAAATCTTGAAGACGAGCATTTTAGAGACCAAATATTTTGTATCAAACAAATCATTCCTTTAGTTTAGATAAAAATATCATGTAATTGTAAACAAATTTTTCTATCTCTACTTTGATTTTTTTCTTATAGTAATATACATCACGATCATAGTAGAGTAGTGGCAAATGCATGGTACCTTAAACTTGGAAGTCATGGTTAACTAATTAGAATATTACCCTTCTAATGGTTGTGAGGAAGTGTTCAATATCATCAAGTGAGCTATATTTTGAAATAGGATGTGTCTAGAATGTGGAACCGGGATCATGAAGTGAAGAACCGGGTAGATAGACCGGGTTTTAGCGTGAAGAAGTAAGTCTGTACAGAATAAACCGGGTTCATGGTTGTTGGAGGATAACCGTCAGTTGTGACGAGTTTGTTACAGTTTGTGACGGAATAAACCGTCACATTTGTCCGGTAGCAGCAGTCGTCTTCAATCAGTTAGAACTTCTTGGTTGGTTACATTCGAGCTACAAGACCTATATCATTGGAAAGCTCTCTTCCTGAAGAACAACACTACGTCGAGCAATTTCCAGTTTTCATAGATTACAGAGAGAATTTGAGAGATATAGTTTTCTGCCCTAATTTTGTTCCAGAATTGGGCATATTCATTTCTGAGTGTAATTTCTGTAATTGATTGGATATCTTAGTGGATTGAGGTGTGTCTTGCCTCCGTGGATGTAGTTCATCTTGAACGAACCACGTAAAATCGATTGTGTGATTCATTTATTTTCAGTTCTGCGCGAAGCTCACTTCGGCCGCAACTCTGGCCGAACAGTTGTGTATTTTTTCAAACTGATAATCTTCGAGCTCATTTCAGATTCTTAGTGTTGTGTGATTAGGAGTTGATTTGTTTAACAAGTGGCGCCGTCTGTGGGAATCAACTCGCACAGCTTGAAGTAAGAGGAGGAATGGCTGGTATGAAGATGGATTTTGAGAAGTTCACTGGAAGGAATGACTTCACATTGTGGAAAATCAAGATGAACGCAGTCCTGGTTCACAATGGCCTTGATCTTGCACTGTTACCTCTGGAATCATGGGAAGAAACAGAGAAACCTAAGTTTGCATCAGTGGATAAGAAGGCCCTAAGTCTTATCTTCTTGTGTTTAGGTGATAAACCGTTGAGGGAGGTTTCAAGATGCAAGAGTTCCTTAGAAGCATGGAGGAGATTGGAAGAACTGTATCAATCAAAGTCAGTATCCAACAAACTGTTCCTGAAGCAGAAGATGTTGGCCTTCAAGATCATAGAAGACAAGGTAATTTCTGATCAACTTGATGAGTTCATTAAGATGATTGAAGAATTGGAAGATCTGGATGTGAAACTGGAGGAGGATGACAAGGCATTGATGGTGTTAAATATCCTTCCAAAATCCATGGAAAGCTTTAAGGATGCCTTGATGTATGGGAGAGATGAGCAGCTGTCCTATGATGGAATAGTGAAGGCTCTGAGATCAAAATGCTTCCAGACTCAAGGAGACAAAGGCATGGTGCAATCTAGAGAAGGTCTGAATGTCAAATTCAAGAAACCGTGGCAAGGCAAGAAGGGTCAGAATGCTAAGGATCCAACATCAGGGGATTCAAATCCTGAGAAGGGGAGTGACTGGGTTGAAAAGAGGAAATGCTTCAAGTGTAAACAGCCAGGTCACCTGAAGAAGGACTGTCCTAAGAAGAATAAGAAAGCTGGAAATCAAGGGGCAGAAGCTGCTGCCATTGATCATCAACAAGACCCTCCAGAAGTATTAAATGTTACTGATTCAAGAATGGTGATGGAATGGGTCCTGGACACAGGGTGTTCTTTTCATATGTGTCCTCATCAGTCATGGTTTAATGAACTGAAGAAAGAAGATGGTGGAAATGTTCTCCTGGGGAATGACCAATCATGCAAGGTCAAAGGGGTTGGATCAGTGAGCATAAGAATGTTTGATGGAGTGATCAGAATCATCTCAAATGTTAGGTATGTTCCTGGCCTTAAAAGGAATCTTCTATCTCTTGGCTCATTGGTAACCAGTGGATGTCAGTTTAGCTCAGTAGAGGGATTCTTGCATATCACAAAACATGGAAAAATGGTGATAAAAGGAAGACAGCATAATGGACTATTTATCCTGATTGGTTCACCTATTGTTGGAAGTGTAGATGTGGTCTTGAACAATACTGAGATTGCTAAATGGCATAAGAGACTTGGACACATAGGAGAAAAAGGACTGAAGGAATTGGCAAAGAGTGGAGTAATTGGAAATCTGGGAAATCAAGAACTGGAGTTCTGTGATCAGTGTGCTCTGGGCAAATCCAAGAAGTTGCCCTATGGAAAGGGAGTTCATACAACTCAAGAACCATTAGATTATGTTCACTCTGACATATGGGGCACTGCAAGAACAGAATCCCATGGTGGTGCCAGATATTTCATGTCCCTGATTGATGATTACAGCAGAAAGGTATGGATCATGTTGCTGAAGAACAAGAGTGATGCCTTTCATAAGTTCAAAACATGGTTGATCCAACTGGAAAATGTCAAAGGGAAGAAGCTGAAGCACTTGAGGACTGATAATGGACTGGAGTACCTCTCTACAGAGTTTACAAACTTCTGTGAAGAAAGAGGAATCAAGAGACACAGGACTGTGCCAATGAATCCTCAACAGAATGGAGTTGCAGAAAGGTTTAACAGGACTCTCCTTGAAAGAGTGAGGTGTATGCTGTTGGATGCTGGGTTGCCAAAGGTGTTTTGGGGAGAAACCATTGCTACAGCATGCTATCTTATTAACAGGTCACCCTCATCAGTGATTGGGTTCAAAACACCTGAAGAGGTGTGGAGTGGACAGAAACCAAGTTATGAAGGATTAAGGGTGTTTGGGTGTCTTGCTTATGCCCACATCAAGCAAGACAAATTAGATGCAAGGGCTCTCAGATGTGTGTTTCTTGGATATCCGGATGGGATTAAGGGTTACAGATTGTGGTGCCTAGAACAAGGAAATCAGAAGATAATCACAAGTAGAGATGTGAAGTTTAATGAGAATGTGATGGCTTATACTTCTACAGGCTCTAAAGAAGAATTTGATGCTGCTAAAGAGACAGAGGAGATATCAATTCAGGTGGAGCAACCTGCAGAAGATAATCACACACCTCAACCACAAGCAGATGAACAAGACAGTGACTCATCATCTGAAGAAGAAGAAGCACAAACTGGACCTGCACAAAATATCAGGGAATACAGCATTGGAAGAGATAGGCCTAGAAGAACAATCAACAGACCTGATTTCTATGGCCAAGCAGGGAGTGTATATTATGCCTTAAGTGTTGCTGAAGACCTGGAATCACAAGAGCCTAGCAGTTTTCAAGAAGCATTAGATTGTGAAGAAGGTGAACACTGGATACAGGCAATGACTGAAGAAATGGAGTCTCTGGAAAAGAATAAGACCTGGGTACTGGTGGAGAAACCAAAAGGTCAGAAACTGGTAAGCTCCAAGTGGATATACAAGAAGAAACTTGAAACTGCAGGGTCCAAACAGGTGAGGTTTAAAGCAAGGTTGGTAGCCAGGGGCTTTACACAAAGAGAAGGAATTGATTACAATGAGGTCTTCTCTCCTGTAGTAAAGCACTGCTCAATCAGGTTGCTTTTATCAAAAGTCACACAGGAGGATATGGAACTACAGCAACTGGATGTAAAGACAGCTTTCTTACATGGAGAACTCAATGAGGAAATATATATGAAACAGCCAGAAGGCTTTGTTGTTCCTGGGAAAGAAGACAAAGTATGTTTACTGAAGAAGTCACTATATGGACTTAAACAAAGTCCTAGACAATGGAACAAGAGGTTCAATGACTTCATGATCAGTGCTGGCTTTGTAAGAAGCCTTTATGACAGTTGTGTTTACTTCAACAAAGTTTCAAAGCAAGATAAAGTTTTTCTTCTATTGTATGTGGATGACATGCTAATTGCCAGCAGAAACAAGGAGAGAGTACAATGGTTGAAGGATAGACCTAATGCTGAGTTTGACATGAAGGACCTGGGAGAAGCAAAGAAGATATTGGGAATGAACATTCTAAGAGACAGAGAAGCTGGAGTACTTTGGTTATCTCAGAGACAATACCTACAGAAAGTATTGGAGAGGTTTCATATGCATGAAGCCAAACCTCTCTCCACTCCAGTTAATCTACAGAAGAAACTTTCCAAAGAACAATGCCCAAATACTGAAGAGGAGATCATACAGATGAGCAATATTCCCTATGCAAGTGGAGTTGGAAGTCTTATGTATGGAATGATCTGTAGCAGGCCTGACTTGGCATATGCTGTATCTTTGGTAAGCAGGTTCATGTCAAATCCAGGAGTTGAACACTGGGAAGCTTTGAAACATGTGATGAGGTATCTAAAAGGATCAGTGAACATGTCACTGAAATTTGAGAAGAAAGCAGATGGAAGTACTGTTGCATTGGAGGGGTTTGCTGATTCTGATTTTGCAGCAAACGTGGACACAAGGAAGTCAATTTCTGGATTTGTGTTTACCTTATATGGGACAGCCATCAGCTGGAGGAGTGCACAACAATCTGTTGTGGCACTATCAACTACAGAAGCAGAATATATCTCTTTAACTGAAGCTATCAAGGAGTCAATCTGGTTGAAAGGGGTGTTGAGAGATTTGGATATCAAGCAAAAGTGTGTGGTAATCTACTGTGATAATCAAAGTGCTTTACACCTTGTGAAACACCAAGCATTTCATGAAAGGTCAAAACACATTGATGTGAGGTTACATTTTGCTAGAGATGTCATAGATTCTGGGTCTGTGGAGGTGAAGAAGGTGCATACTTTGCATAATCCTGCTGATTTTCTTACAAAGGGTGTACCTGGAAACAAAGTGGAGCATTGCTCGAGCTTGCTGCAGCTTGAGCAGTGTCATGAAGAGCAGTGACAGATAAGCAGTGAAGAGGCAGGATGAGGCATACTTGATTCATTGAGGTGGAGATTTGTGAGGAAGTGTTCAATATCATCAAGTGAGCTATATTTTGAAATAGGATGTGTCTAGAATGTGGAACCGGGATCATGAAGTGAAGAACCGGGTAGATAGACCGGGTTTTAGCGTGAAGAAGTAAGTCTGTACAGAATAAACCGGGTTCATGGTTGTTGGAGGATAACCGTCAGTTGTGACGAGTTTGTTACAGTTTGTGACGGAATAAACCGTCACATTTGTCCGGTAGCAGCAGTCGTCTTCAATCAGTTAGAACTTCTTGGTTGGTTACATTCGAGCTACAAGACCTATATCATTGGAAAGCTCTCTTCCTGAAGAACAACACTACGTCGAGCAATTTCCAGTTTTCATAGATTACAGAGAGAATTTGAGAGATATAGTTTTCTGCCCTAATTTTGTTCCAGAATTGGGCATATTCATTTCTGAGTGTAATTTCTGTAATTGATTGGATATCTTAGTGGATTGAGGTGTGTCTTGCCTCCGTGGATATAGTTCATCTTGAACGAACCACGTAAAATCGATTGTGTGATTCATTTATTTTCAGTTCTGCGCGAAGCTCACTTCGGCCACAACTCTGGCCGAACAGTTGTGTATTTTTTCAAACTGATAATCTTCGAGCTCATTTCAGATTCTTAGTGTTGTGTGATTAGGAGTTGATTTGTCTAACAATGGTTATATTAATGGATGGCGAAAATTGCAAAAGTTGTCCAGTAAGTAAGGGGTGGACATTTATGCACAACACTTTTTTGAAGTGCAATTTATGCCCTACCTATAGCACCTCTGTTCAATTAATGCCCAAAATTTGTCAAAAAATACTAAAATGCACGTGCCGATCACTTAAGTGAATTACGACCACTGGAGGTGATATGACGTTCAACGTGTTAACAAAATTGCCCAGTAAGTAAGGGATAGACATGTGCTTAGAACGTGTCCCTACCTGTAGCGTCTCTATTCAATTAAAGCCCAAAATTGGTTATTTGTCTTGTACTGGTTATGTTGTTTACTAGCTTTTGATATTTGGACACGTTTATGCCTTTTTGTGTTGTTTCCTTTTTTTTTTTTTTCCTAACTTATGGCTTTATCAATTCAGTGTAGGAGTTCTACATATATATATGAAACTTGTTAAGTGGTTTTGCGTAATTTGTTCAAGTAAACAAGGGAATTGAGACAAACCATTTGAATGCACTATAACTAGAATTTAATATTCCAAAAGGATCAGATGTCTACTTCTTCAGATCACAAAACCAGCCACAACTCCAATATTGCATATCTAGATACACAAAATGGTCATTTCCAACATTACAAAAATCCAAACAAAAGTACTTACTCTAAACTTAACAAGCATGTTATTTTTCCCTTCCACAATGAAGATTTTCACATTCCTGTAAAATGATACTACCACCAGCATCAACACATCAAATAGGGCAATCTTCTTGAGGCGAAGACGTAGATTATTCATTTTATTGTTCCTCCTAGGCAATACTCGATTTTCTGCTTTGAGCTGGTTCATCCTTCGTATCAAGCCAGGTGTTATCGCCCTCGCTCTTTGGTATAATGGAGGGTCTTCCCAAACATTTGACACTTCAAGGTTCCCAAGCGAGGAATTTAGAGAATAATTGAGACTTCCACTTCTTTTTTCAGAGTAGAGTTCTTATGATTTGGGGAGGAAAATTTATGCCTTTTTGCAATTTATAAGGATCCCAATTTTGTTAATTTGTGTAGCGTTAGCGATAAACTAAAAATCTAAAAACTCTCTGAATTCCTCAATTGAGGTAAACCAATATTGTTTACATGGTATCAACCTAATATTGGCTGAAAACCCAGAAATCCTTCTCCTCTCCTTTTCCGCAAAGCCTCACGCTATCCGCTCATGGCTACCAGTTTTGATTCTCCTTCTGTATTTGACTCTACTCTTATGTTGCAGGCCATGCCTTACATGGTTCCTATCAAACTCACGACCATAAATTATGTTTGTGGCATGCACAGGTCTATCCCCTCCTCGCCACCCAGAAGTTTCTCCCTTATGTTGACGACTCTTCTTTTTCTCCCTCTACCACTATTATTGAGGCTGGTGTCTCCAAGCCGAATTCGACTTATGTTGCTTGGATGGCTCACAATCAAATTATTCGTGTTTTTACTTATGTCGACTCTTATAGAGGAAACAATGGCTATAGTAGTCGGCTGCTCTACCTCCGCTGAAATATGGACCACTCTTTCCACGACGTTCAATCGATCCTCAAAGGCTCGTGAACTCAGAATCAAAGATGAATTATAGATGATGAAGAAAGGGTCTCGTTCGATTTCCAAATTCGGTGCCCATTTCTAATCTTTTTGCAATCAATTAGCTTCTATAGGATGCGTCTTGGATGACACAAAAAAATCACATTGGTTTCTTCAGGGTCTTGGTTCAGAATTTCTCTCCTTTTTCGCGTCTCAAATTAATCTTGACCCACTTCCAAGTTTGCATGATCTTCTCTCCAAAGCAGAATCACACGATCTCTTTTTCATTCGGTAGGGGCATCTGCTGGATTCACTTCCTCTCTTGTTGCGACTGCCTTAGCCACTTAGACTAAGAAAAATCAGCATCGTTCTTCTAGCAGCTTCTCCTGTCGCGGTAATCATCCTCCGCGCTGTCAGATATGTCGCGCTACTCATTATGCATCCTCTTGCCCCGATTGCTATAAGCAGCCTCTATCTCAGGCCAATCTTGCTGAATATTTTCGTTCATGTTGTTCTCTTAATGCACCATCTTCTGACTGGTACATAAATACTGGACATCAGCACATAAGAAGAATTCTCCATCCAATCTCAACTTCGTTTCACCTTACACAGGAATTGATAACGGGATTGTCGGGAATGGTAACTCTCTCTCCATTTACCATATTGGTACCCATAATATTTCTGATAACCTATCGCCCCTGGATGTCTTAATTGTTCCTCACATAACCAAGAAGTTGTTGTATGTTAGTAAATTGATTGCCGACTATCCTGTTAATATTCTATTTACTGATCAGATGTTTGAAATTCATAATCGAATGATCGGGCTGCCTTTGGCTCGAGGAAGGCGAGAACATGGCTTATATAAATTGGAGACTAGTTATACGAGTCTTATTGCTACCTTGAAGACTCGTCGAGTTTGTGGTTCTTTTGATTGATAACATCGCCGCTTAGGGCATGGTAGTTTTGATGTTAAATTATTGAATAATTTGGGTTGGTTTATCAGCTATTTTTATTTTTCCGAACCCTAGTACTTGCTCTTCCTGTTAGTTGGCGAAGAGTAAGAAACTGTCATTTGTTTCTAATACTAAGCGTGCTAGTTATGTTTTGGATATTATCCATTGCGATCTGTGGTGTCCTTCTCCTATTACTTCGTATGATGGCTACCGTTACTATGTGATTTTTATTTATGATTTTTCTTGCTATTCTTGGTTTTATCCCCTGCGATTAAAATCTGAATTTTTTGACGTCTTTGTCAAATTTAAGTGTTTGGTACAAAATCAATTTAGGTGCACTATTAAGCTGTTTCACTCTTATAGGGGTACTAAATATATAAGCAATAAGTTCCAACCGTTGTTTCATACCTGTGGGATTATTCAAACTGTATCATGTCCGTATACTCTTGTTCAGAATGGCCGGGCTGAGAGGAAGCACAAACATGTTACTGAAACTGGCTTATCCATGCTTTTCCATACCTCTGTCCCTTTATTCATTTGGGTTAAGGCTTTTGCCACTGCTGTTTATATTATCCACATGTTACCATCAGTTTTCCTGCAGAAAAATACGCCTTATGAGCTTTTTTACTCTGTTCCTCCAGCATATGATAATTTCCTTATCTTTGGGTATCGTGTGTACCCATATCTTCGTGATTATGCAGTGCATAAATTATCTCCCGAAACAGTGCCTTGTGTATTTCTCGATTACATCTCCAAACACAAAGGTTTTTGTTAGGTGATCCTCGTCTACCTCGGTTCTATATTTTGGCACGCTCAGTTTGACGAAAACTACTTTCCAATAGCCCCCCACCTAACTGATTATGTTGTACTATCGAAATTAGAGCTGGCTTTAGTTCGAAGTTGTTAGTCTTAGTTGGTGGTGGTTCGACTTCTCCATAAGGCTGATTTGGCACGGGTGTAGACAATCCCTCATAGTTGTCTGATCAGCTTCTTGTACATCTGGTGTTTGTGCCTGCGGCTGAACTTCTTGTTGCATAATATTCATTTGTGTCAACATAGTATTTACCACCCCAAAAAGTTGTCTAACCATGTCTTCCACATCTGCATTCTTAGGTAGTCTGGCCATATCGTTTTCCTAGTCTTTCTTTGTTCTATGTTTATGGGCAGTTACTTCAATTTCCGGATCAAAAGGAACAAGCTTGTTTTTTCCTTGAAATCGGGTTTTCATGCACTACCTGAGATAAATACAAGAGAACCAACGTAAATAAAAAAAAAAATCTAAAAATATAAGTGCAGAAAATAATGTCTAGTCTAGTATTAAACTATTTATCAGAATAAAAACTAACACAGTTACCAGTCCCTGGCAACGGTGCTAAAAACTTGATGCACTATTTCAAACCCCAGTGTTACCACAAGTGTACTGTTCTACTGTAGCTAGTGGCAAACAAGGTCGATCCCGCAAGGACTGTACCCTATGTCCAGTTTTATACCCTAATTCTAATAGAACTACCCTATCTAGACTCTCGAATGATGATTGCTGATTAAACTAAAACTAATATTGCAGAAAATAAATAACTAAATTAAACTAGCACTTGAATAAAAAGGACAAGTAATAACGAGGGATCAAATAAGATAAAGATGTATCTTAGGGCTTCAATTTCAATTACAATCTCCTATGTTTGATTGCTCTATTATTCTAGACATTTAAACCGATTTATCATTATTAGGCGGCACTACTCTAGTTAACCCTCCCGTCGAACAATGCTAACATGTAGATCAGTTATGAATAATTATCTTCTTGGGCTAACTATCACATAAAAGACTCCCAAGGGTTCCTAAAATCGATGCCTACGTAAGACCTCATTTCTCTCGGACGATTATTGGTACCTATGCTATACGCTTGTAAACCTATTAACAAAAATCTCCTCTCGGATGTTGAATTGTTAACAAAGTAAAACTAATCAATTGGCTAGATTGATCAATTTATAAATAAGAATATGAATATAGATAAAAAAATTAAAAACGGATTGGAAGTAAAAGAAAGAAATCGAAGCATAGTTGATATGTAACCTACTCTCTAACCCTAGAACACAAGGGAATTACCTACTCATATTCATCAATAATATCCAAAAATATCCATATACAAACATTCTTAAACAATAAAAATAAAGAAAACTATAAAACCTGGAATCTTTGATCTTGATCTTCGTTGCTTCGCATTCCTGGCTCTTCAGTCCAAACCTCCAAGTGTTTCCAATGATGTCTAATTGAATTGATGCTTCTAACTTGTCTATAGCCTTGGGGTTTTATAGGAGTACATCCCTAGGCTAAAGAGGAAGAAAATATGATGTGGGATAAGAAAATCTCGCCAAAAAAGCATTTATGGACTTGGGGGCCAAGTAATGGGCAGGATCTGCACTGATTGTCCAACTTCAAATCAGTTTTTGAGGGTCTTATGATCCGAATTGGGCTTTGGATCCCTCTGATAACGTTTTAGCTCTTTGAATTATCTTTATAATGCCGCCAATGGAACCTCAATCGGACTTGTAGATTTCAACATATGGTTGAAATGCTAAAGACGTGTCAGGATAGAATTTGACGTTGCATTCCACTCTTTTAACCCTCTTTTCTTGCTCGTTTCTTCTTTGAAATTCATCCTAATGTACTTTTGACCTTAAAATCACATTTTTCACTACAAAATGAGAAAACACGTCATTCGGCTCAAGATAATCAAATATAACACAAAACCACCAAATTTATATGCAAACACTACCAAAATACTCGAATAAATTGGTCTAAATGCATGCATACAATGCGTGTATCAATTCTCTCTATTATGCAGACTTTGTGGATCCTCAGCCTCATTGTTGAAACCACTCACTCACTGGCTCTAGTCCACTCCCTGTCTATCTCTTCCATAAGCTCATGTCCTCTTTGCCCGGATCTGATGCTGCTGGTGCCGCCTGCTAATGCTGCACCACCCATCTTACCTCTTGCTCCGGCTTCACCCTCGCCGGAGCCCTCACCTCCGTCTCCTACACTCCCTATTCATCCCACTCATTCCATGCGCATGCATTCGCAAGATGGCATATTTAAGTCGAAATATCCTCCTTCCACTTCTTATCTTGCTCACAATGCTCTTTTATCCAGGCTTCATTTGAGCAAAGAATCTAAGGGCTTTAAATCTGCTTCTAAATCTCCCAAATGGGCTCGTGTGATGGATGATGAAATTTGTGCTCTTTGAACTAACCGTACTTGGGATTTGGTTCCTCGTCCTCCATGAGAAAATATTATAGGGTCAAAATGGGTTTCCCGAACGAAGTTCTTGGCTAATGGTGCAGTTGATTGCTACAAGGCCTATTTAGTGGCTCAAGGGTTTTCTCAGCTTCTAGGGTTTGACTTTGATCACACTTTCAGTTCGGTTTTCAAAGCTCCAATTATTCAAATTATCCTTGCTTTGGTTGTTATGCGAAACCCGTCTCTTCTTCAGCTCGACGTAAACAATACTTTTTTTACATGGGATTCTCACCAAGCCACTTTATATGGAGTAGCCTCCAGGTTATTTTGATCCCCTTCATCTCGGTTATTTCTGTCATTTGAACAAGGCTATATATGAGCTCAAACAAGCTCCCCAGGCTTGGTTTCAACGTTTATGTACCTTCTTGCTCAGTTTGGGTTTCGTCGAGATCAAATCTAATACTTCTCTTTTCATCTATTGCAAATGGTCTCTTCTTCTTTACCTATTGGTTTATGTGGATGATATAATCATAACTGGCAGTGATTCAACTTTGTATTTTGCCTTATTGTTTGCATTCACAAAGAATTTGCCATCAAGGACCTTGGCAAGTTAAATTACTTGATTTAGAGGTGTCGTATACCAATCGTGGTCTCTTTCAGGGTTAGTCTAAGTATGCTCATGATGTTCTTATTCGTGCTACTTTACTTTACTCTAAGCCCATATCAACCCCTCTTACTGCAGACGCTCTTCTTCGCATCGATGGGACGCACTTCTCGGATCCTACATTGTATCGCTCGCTAGTTAGTGCTTTTCATTATTTGGTCATCACTCGTCCTGATTCATCTTTTTGTTGTGAATACTGTTAGCCAATTTTAGGCTCATCCTAACAGAGCATTTTCAAGCGTTCAAGCATATTTTGCACTATGTTAAGGGCACGATTGGATTTGGTATTAATTTTTCTTGAGGCTCCTCTTCTCTTGTAGCTTACTCTAGCGCTGGTTGGGCGCGGTGTTTGGACACTTGTCGTTTGACATATGATTACTCTATCTTCTTGGGCCCTAATCTCATCTCTTGAAGTTCCAAGAAACAACCTACATTTACTTGATCCAACTGTGAATCCGATTACCGTGCTATGGCGAATACTGCCTAAGAAGCAATTTGGGTAACTCTTTTGCTTCATGAACTTCATGCCTTGCCTTCGGCTACGCCCATTTTACTTTGCGATAGCAAGAGTGCTCTACTCCTCAATCAGAATCCCACCGCACACAAGCATGCCAAACACATTGATATTGATTATTATTTTGTTTGAGATCTTCCTCACTTAATTCGTTCCAACTCATTTACAAGTTGCTGGCATCTCACCAAAAGTCTTCCACGTCCATTTTTTAGTTTTTTTTGCTCCAACTTTACGTCTGCCCACATCCATTTATCTTGAGGGGGGTGTTAGCAATGAATCAAAGGATACAAATCCTTAGTCAACAATTTGATTTATTTTAGTCATTTATTGTACATATCTCTTAGAAAGATTTTCCTTATGTGTCTGAAATTCTATTGTACTCTTTGTATTATTTGATAGTAGTAAATCTCTCCAAAATCGTCGATTTAGGTAAACCAATATTGTTTACATGTAGAATCATGTCAAGAAATCAAAAGCTGATAAACAACACAAATTGAACATGTCAAAAAAATCAAAAGCTGATAACCAACACAGAGGCAGAAACATGTCCAAAAACCAAAAGTTGATAAGCAACACAAACTAAACAAGACACAACCAATTTTGGGCATCAATTGAACAAATGTGCTACATGTAGGGCATAAACTGTGCTTCAAAACAATGTTAGCCATAAATGTTCACCCTCTTACTTACTGGGCAACTCTTGATAACACGTTGGACGCTACATCAGCTTTAGTGGCCGGACTTCACTTATGTGACCGGCACGTGCATTTTCGTGCCTTTTTGTATTTTCTGACCAATTTTTGCCATAAATTGGGCTTTAAAAAAGTGTTAGGCATAAATGTCCACCCCTTACTTACTGGACAACATTTGCAAATTTTCCTTATTAGATTACACCTAGTCATTATTGATGTATTAACGATGTTGTATTATATATATTATCATTTAGTGAAGGAATTATTATGGAAATATTGCACCAATTATAAGAGAAGATCCGGATTGATGGTCGCCTCTTTGAGAAAATGTTCCGTTGGCTTATTTTTAAAATTTTACATTTTTTCTTTACAATTTCTTTTCAATTTTTTTGTATTTTTGCTTTTAATACATCACCTTTTATTATTATGAAGGGTATTTTAGTTCCCTAGCATGTTGTTTGTGGATGAAGAATTGAAAGACGTGAAAATCTAAATGTGAAAATTTTAATTGTATTTCTAGATTTAATGTTAGTTTTAGGATAGAATATGGTAAAATTGATAAGATATCATCAAATTAACCTTTAAAATGATAAATATATTAAATATATAAACAATAATTGATAAAATTATATGATTAGATAGTCAGCCCCTCAATCGGAGAAGACAAATTTATAAATAAACATATCCAATCTCTTTATTACTCAAGTGCATGGGATATGCGTTTATAGAAAGAGTGGGGTGCAAATAATGAACCCGTTTGTTTTTATTAATGAAATTCACTATTTATTTTACAGATTGATGTGACCAAACAAAAACATTAGAATTATTACATATTCTATACAACATTGTAGTTACTGTTTTATCACAGATGCATCACTGCTGGCAGCGCAAGGGTTTCTGATTGTCTGTTCTAATATATGTTATATATTAAATTAAATATATGCTTCAAATATTTACTCCTCGGTTTGCATAGATAAATCTCTTCTATTTTTGTACAAATAAAAATAAAATTGTATTTGATGTATTTTTAGAACGTTTCTGCTATACTGTTATCTAATATTGCCAATTGAAAAATAACGTATAATGTTTTATTATAAAGAACGTTAAGTGATGGTATATTAGAAAATATATATATTTAATTCATTTTTAATAAAAAAGTGTAGGATGCATAAAATGGAGTATATTTGCAGGAAGAATACACATTAAAATAATTGACGTTTAATTTGAAATTTACCGATTTAACTCATCTCAAAAACAAAAGAACGCCACAAACCCAAACTATGATGTATGACCGACATTATAGTTGGTACACTTAATCAAAACAGGTCATAAAACATTTCTCACGTGTATGATTTCAAAATTTGACACATGCACTTAATTAATTAACTTGATCTCCTCAAGAATCACTAGCATGCTAATCCCTCAACTAAAAAAATTGGACTAAATCTGTTTCAAAATTTTGATATGATAACATAGTACTTCTCCCTTAAATATCTATTAAAGTTTCATTTATAATATAATATTCACCGAGTATAAAATATCTCAAGGGAACCAACAATACCATATATGGGAGAGCTAAAATCCCAACATCTCACATGCAAAGCTGGACTGGACTGGCATGGCTCAACCCCCTATTGGTCCAACCACGGCCCTTTTGCATTATTGCCTCAACAATCATTTTTAATCACGACCCATTGATCCTTTGATGCTTTCATTCTGCGTGAGAATCAAGCATAAATTGCGTCTAATTAAATGTTAACCATTTAGATTTGTGTTACTTGGGATTAATTACCAAAAAAATTACAATTTTTGGTCCAATTTTCAATTACAACATGACTTTTAAAACTTATCAATATTGATCACCAACTATAATTTTTTTTCAATTACAACATCGGCTAAAAGTTTTGACACTTGATTGTGTGTCCATCACTAGCATTAGATGCGTCTGGACACGACCTTCAATTGCCCTCGATCAATTGCACAATCCGTCAATTCTCCTATCGTTAATTGAGAGTCGAAGAAGTGGCATAATAACTTCAATCACCGACTAACGACAATGAAAATGACGGATTCTGAAATTGATCGAGGATAAGTGACGGTCTTATCCAGATGCATCTAATGGTGGTGATGTCGACAAAATCAGGTGTTAAAAAAATTAGCCGATGTTGTAATTGAAAAAAAGTTATAGTTGGTGACCAACATTGATAAGTTTTAAGAGTCATGTTGCAATTGAAAATTGGACCAAAGGTCGTGATTTTTTTGGTAATTAACCCTACTTTTTACTACTGTTGGAACTTCTAAGATGATCACCTCAATCTCCTACAACAACTCAATTGACAAACTAAAAGTTCACCCACGCCAAGAATCAAACACCTTGTAATCATGATACAGAATATACGTGATTCGATTTCATTATGAAATCTACATCCGTGGCACAACCAAGCACAAGTCTTTTGTATTGATTCACCAGAAAATGTTACAAGAGTTACAAGACAAAAGTTAGAAGATCACACCTCACACAATGCATACAATCTTCTATAATTTCACTCTCACTCTATCTCTCCTTTCCAGCTTGAGCTCTCTCTCAAGTGTTCATCTTAAAAACTGACTTCTCTCTATACAAAGTTGACTCAGAAAACTGATGAAAGAAGAACTAAATTGTAACAGTTTTTAGGAGAAGTTATACACTACAAATTGATCATCACAGTTGCATGCTTCACAAAACTGTTGCTCCTCTCATTTGAAATCGTTGTTGACTCCATTTGAATAATAATTAACTTCTTAACTGCTCAAATCTTCATTATTTGCATATTAGTCCTCAGACTTTTAAGTGAACATTCTTTTTGCCCTTAAATTTGTGATTTTAGCTTATTTAGCTCACAAATCTCCACCTTAAGCTCAAATCATCATCTACAAGCTGCATACACTTGACTCTAGTGCATCTTCTGTCTTCCTCAAACTATGCCAACTGACTTCATATTTACCACGTTCAAACACAACTCAAACTTAGCAATAGGTAAAGCTTTTGTGAAACTGTCTGCTGGATTCAAATCAGTTGATATCTTGACAACCTTCACCTTGCCTTTTGCAACCACATCTCTCACAAAATGTAGTTTCACATTTATGTATTTTGTTTTATCATGATACCGCTGATGTTTTGCAAGGTGAATGGCAATTTGATTGACACAAAAAATTGTTACACTTTTCTGTTCACTCCAAACTCACTAGCAATGTTTTTCATCGGAGAGCCTCCTTAATAGCATCAGTAAGTGCAACATATTTAGATTTTATAGTAGACAATGCAACCACTAACTGATGTGTTGCCCTCCAGTTTCCAACAGTCCCAAACAATGACAAAACATGACCTGTAAGTGACTTTCTTGTATCAAGGTTTGCTGCATAATCAGCATCCACAAACCCAACAAGTGGAGCACTGATTCATCCTGCTTCTGAAAGCATAAACCTCTGCTATTTGATCCCTTGATGGTCCTTAAGATCCACTTCACAGACTTCCAATGAGCATTTCCAGGATTTCTCATATACCTGCTGACAATGCTCATAGCATATGCTAGATCTGTTCTACAGCAAACCATAGCATACATTATGCTACCTACTGCACTAGCATATGGCACTCTTTGTATCTTGAGTTTGTCTTGATGAGACTTGGGACATTGTTGCAGCGAGAGCTTCATGTGCTGTCCCAAAGGTGTACTCACAGTTTTGCACAAATTCATGTTGAATCTTTTCAACACCTTGTCAAGATATGATCTTTGTGATACAAACACCTTTCCAGCTTTTCTATCTCTTCTGGTGTCTGTTCTCAGAATTTTTTTAGCTTCACCTAAGTCTTTCATTTCAAGCTCAGGTTTCAGTAACTTCTTAATCATCTCAATACCAACTAGAGTTTTGCAAGCCAACAACACGTCATCTACATATAACATAAGATATAGTTGTAATGTGTCTTCTTCTTGTCCGAAATAAACACATCTATCATATTTATTCCTTGAGAATCCAACTCTGATCATGAACTCATTAAATCTGAGATACCACTGTCCATACAAGGATTTCCCAAGGAAACAAGCCTTATCATCTGCATTCTCCACATGAAAACCCTCTGGAATCTTCATATATATCTTTTCCTTTAACTTTCCATGTTAGAAGGCTGTTGTGATATCCATCTGGTGTAATTCCAAATCAAACTGAGCTACAATGGCCAATAATATTCTTATTGAATAATGTTTTACAACTGAAGAGAATATCTCTGTGTAATCTATTCCATCTTTTTGTGTAAAGCCTTTGGCAACAAGCCTGGCTTTATACCTGATACTTCCATCATTATTAGACTTCTTCTTGTAGATCCACCAACATCCAACAAGCTCCTGCTTCCTTGGCTTGTCTACAACTTCCATGTCTTATTATTCTCCAGTGATATGAACTCCTCTTCCATTACAACAACCCATTTATTTCTCACTTCACAACTTATAGCATCTTTATAAGTTTCTGGTTCATGACATTCCAACTCTTCTGTTGTATATAAGGCATAAGCGACCATGTTAGCATGACCATATTTTGGTGGATGGATTTGTCCCCTCTGCCTATCTCTTACTAATTGGTAGCTGCTTTAATCTTCTGTATCATCTCCTTTTGCTTCAACATCCTCATGTTGATTGTCAGGATTAATATGAACTGCCAATCTCTCTGGCTCTCTAGCTGTGTACCTATTTTGTCAAAATTTGAACTTTCTCCCAATTCAAATTTCTTCAAGAGCATAGTGTTCTCATTGAACACTAAATCTCTACTAATGATGCATTTCTGATTCCCTGGTTCAATGCACACAACTTATAACCTTTGACACCCTTTAGATAACCCAAGAATATGCACTTGGCTGCTCTAGGTTCTAGCTTATCCTGCCTTATGTGAGCAAATGCTAAACATCCAAACACTCTGAGATCTGAATTAGATTGTGGTGAACCATTCCAGAATTATTCAAGAGTTTTAAAATCTAATGCAGCAGATGGTGATCTATTGACTAGATAACAAGCTGTTGTAACAACTTCTCTCCAAAAATTCTTTGAAACACCAGAACTTGAAATCATACACCTCATTCTCTCCAGCAATGTTTTGTTCATCCTCTCATCTAATCCATTTTTCTGAGGTGTCCCTGGTCTACTTTTGTGTCTAATGATCCCTTTTTGTTTGAAAAAGTGATTGAATTCCTCTGACACATATTTTAAACCATTATTTGTTCTCAAATGCTTCACACTTTTACCAATCAATTTTTCTATTGTAATTAACCTCTTTAAACTTGGTGAAAGCTTCACTTTTAGCTTTGAGAAGATACACCCACAAGTTTCTTGAGAAGTCATCAATAATGGTAAAAAAATACCTTCCACCACTCATACTCTGAACCTTAGCTGGTCCCCACAGGTCTGAGTGGATATAATCCAGTTTATCTTGTGTTGTGTGCCTAGATTCTCCAAATTTTAATCTCTTGGCTTTCCCATACACACAGTGCTTACACAACTCCATGTGTGAGATGCTATCTCCACATAAGAAACCTTGTTTGCTCAGTTCGTGTCTCACTTATGTGTGCAAGTCTTCTATGCCACAAAGATGTCTTATCTGTACTAACTATATTAGCTGATTCTCCAACCACTGGGCCACCAAGAATGAACTACAATTCATTTTTCTTTACAGCCTTAATCATAATCTTTGATCCCTTAGAAACTATGATATTACCTTTCTCTGAATTGTATTAAGCATTCCGAGAGATATCGCATTTCTTTTCAACTGTAGAACATATTTGACATTATCTATAATCCTAACAACACCATTATGCATTTGAATTCTAACTGAACCAATTCCCTTCACTTTGCATTCAAGATCATTACCCATGTTAGACAAATCAACTCCTAATCACACAACACTAAGAATCTGAAATGAGCTCGAAGATTATCAGTTTGAAAAAATACACAACTGTTCGGCCAGAGTTGTGGCCGAAGTGAGCTTCGCGCAGAACTGAAAATAAATGAATCACACAATCGATTTTACGTGGTTCGTTCAAGATGAACTACATCCACGGAGGCAAGACACACCTCAATCCACTAAGATATCCAATCAATTACAGAAATTACACTCAGAAATGAATATGCCCAATTCTGGAACAAAATTAGGGCAGAAAACTATATCTCTCAAATTCTCTCTGTAATCTATGAAAACTGGAAATTGCTCGACGTAGTGTTGTTCTTCAGGAAGAGAGCTTTCCAATGATATAGGTCTTGTAGCTCGAATGTAACCAACCAAGAAGTTCTAACTGATTGAAGACGACTGCTGCTACCGGACAAATGTGACGGTTTATTCCGTCACAAACTGTAACAAACTCGTCACAACTGACGGTTATCCTCCAACAACCATGAACCCGGTTTATTCTGTACAGACTTACTTCTTCACGCTAAAACCCGGTCTATCTACCCGGTTCTTCACTTCATGATCCCGGTTCCACATTCTAGACACATCCTATTTCAAAATATAGCTCACTTGATGATATTGAACACTTCCTCACAAATCTCCACCTCAATGAATCAAGTATGCCTCATCCTGCCTCTTCACTGCTTATCTGTCACTGCTCTTCATGACACTGCTCAAGCTGCAGCAAGCTCGAGCAATGCTCCACTTTGTTTCCAGGTACACCCTTTGTAAGAAAATCAGCAGGATTATGCAAAGTATGCACCTTCTTCACCTCCACAGACCCAGAATCTATGACATCTCTAGCAAAATGTAACCTCACATCAATGTGTTTTGACCTTTCATGAAATGCTTGGTGTTTCACAAGGTGTAAAGCACTTTGATTATCACAGTAGATTACCACACACTTTTGCTTGATATCCAAATCTCTCAACACCCCTTTCAACCAGATTGACTCCTTGATAGCTTCAGTTAAAGAGATATATTCTGCTTCTGTAGTTGATAGTGCCACAACAGATTGTTGTGCACTCCTCCAGCTGATGGCTGTCCCATATAAGGTAAACACAAATCCAGAAATTGACTTCCTTGTGTCCACGTTTGCTGCAAAATCAGAATCAGCAAACCCCTCCAATGCAACAGTACTTCCATCTGCTTTCTTCTCAAATTTCAGTGACATGTTCACTGATCCTTTTAGATACCTCATCACATGTTTCAAAGCTTCCCAGTGTTCAACTCCTGGATTTGACATGAACCTGCTTACCAAAGATACAGCATATGCCAAGTCAGGCCTGCTACAGATCATTCCATACATAAGACTTCCAACTCCACTTGCATAGGGAATATTGCTCATCTGTATGATCTCCTCTTCAGTATTTGGGCATTGTTCTTTGGAAAGTTTCTTCTGTAGATTAACTGGAGTGGAGAGAGGTTTGGCTTCATGCATATGAAACCTCTCCAATACTTTCTGTAGTTATTGTCTCTGAGATAACCAAAGTACTCCAGCTTCTCTGTCTCTTAGAATGTTCATTCCCAATATCTTCTTTGCTTCTCCCAGGTCCTTCATGTCAAACTCAGCATTAAGTCTATCCTTCAACCATTGTACTCTCTCCTTGTTTCTGCTGGCAATTAGCATGTCATCCACATACAATAGAAGAAAAACTTTATCTTGCTTTGAAACTTTGTTGAAGTAAACACAACTGTCATAAAGGCTTCTTACAAAGCCAGCACTGATCATGAAGTCATTGAACCTCTTGTTCCATTGTCTAGGACTTTGTTTAAGTCCATATAGTGACTTCTTCAGTAAACATACTTTGTCTTCTTTCCCAGGAACAACAAAGCCTTCTGGCTGTTTCATATATATTTCCTCATTGAGTTCTCCATGTAAGAAAGCTGTCTTTACATCCAGTTGCTGTAGTTCCATATCCTCCTGTGTGACTTTTGATAAAAGCAACCTGATTGAGCAGTGCTTTACTACAGGAGAGAAGACCTCATTGTAATCAATTCCTTCTCTTTGTGTAAAGCCCCTGGCTACCAACCTTGCTTTAAACCTCACCTGTTTGGACCCTGCAGTTTCAAGTTTCTTCTTGTATATCCACTTGGAGCTTACCAGTTTCTGACCTTTTGGTTTCTCCACCAGTACCCAGGTCTTATTCTTTTCCAGAGACTCCATTTCTTCAGTCATTGCCTGTATCCAGTGTTCACCTTCTTCACAATCTAATGCTTCTTGAAAACTGCTAGGCTCTTGTGATTCCAGGTCTTCAGCAACACTTAAGGCATAATATACACTCCCTGCTTGGCCATAGAAATCAGGTCTGTTGATTGTTCTTCTAGACCTATCTCTTCCAATGCTGTATTCCATGATATTTTGTGCAGGTCCAGTTTGTGCTTCTTCTTCTTCAGATGATGAGTCACTGTCTTGTTCATCTGCTTGTGGTTGAGGTGTGTGATTATCTTCTGCAGGTTGCTCCACCTGAATTGATATCTCATCTGTCTCTTTAGCAGCATCAAATTCTTCTTTAGAGCCTGTAGAAGTATAAGCCATCACATTCTCATTAAACTTCACATCTCTACTTGTGATTATCTTCTGATTTCCTTGTTCTAGGCACCACAATCTGTAACCCTTAATCCCATCCGGATATCCAAGAAACACACATCTGAGAGCCCTTGCATCTAATTTGTCTTGCTTGATGTGGGCATAAGCAAGACACCCAAACACCCTTAATCCTTCATAACTTGGTTTCTGTCCACTCCACACCTCTTCAGGTGTTTTGAACCCAATCACTGATGAGGGTGACCTGTTAATAAGATAGCATGCTGTAGCAATGGTTTCTCCCCAAAACACCTTTGGCAACCCAGCATCCAACAGCATACACCTCACTCTTTCAAGGAGAGTCCTGTTAAACCTTTCTGCAACTCCATTCTGTTGAGGATTCATTGGCACAGTCCTGTGTCTCTTGATTCCTCTTTCTTCATAGAAGTTTGTAAACTCTGTAGAGAGGTACTCCAGTCCATTATCAGTCCTCAAGTGCTTCAGCTTCTTCCCTTTGACATTTTCCAGTTGGATCAACCATGTTTTGAACTTATGAAAGGCATCACTCTTGTTCTTCAGCAACATGATCCATACCTTTCTGCTGTAATCATCAATCAGGGACATGAAATATCTGGCACCACCATGGGATTCTGTTCTTGCAGGGCCCCATATGTCAGAGTGAACATAATCTAATGGTTCTTGAGTTGTATGAACTCCCTTTCCATAGGGCAACTTCTTGGATTTGCCCAGAGCACACTGATCACAGAACTCCAGTTCTTGATTTCCCAGATTTCCAATTACTCCACTCTTTGCCAATTCCTTCAGTCCTTTTTCTCCTATGTGTCCAAGTCTCTTATGCCATTTAGCAATCTCAGTATTGTTCAAGACCACATCTACACTTCCAACAATAGGTGAACCAATCAGGATAAATAGTCCATTATGCTGTCTTCCTTTTATCACCATTTTTCCATGTTTTGTGATATGCAAGAATCCCTCTACTGAGCTAAACTGACATCCACTGGTTACCAATGAGCCAAGAGATAGAAGATTCCTTTTAAGGCCAGGAACATACCTAACATTTGAGATGATTCTGATCACTCCATCAAACATTCTTATGCTCATTGATCCAACCCCTTTGACCTTGCATGATTGGTCATTCCCCAGGAGAACATTTCCACCATCTTCTTTCTTCAGTTCATTAAACCATGACTGATGAGGACACATATGAAAAGAACACCCTGTGTCCAGGACCCATTCCATCACCATTCTTGAATCAGTAACATTTAATACTTCTGGAGGGTCTTGTTGATGATCAATGGCAGCAGCTTCTGCCCCTTGATTTCCAGCTTTCTTATTCTTCTTAGGACAGTCCTTCTTCAGGTGACCTGGCTGTTTACACTTGAAGCATTTCCTCTTTTCAACCCAGTCACTCCCCTTCTCAGGATTTGAATCCCCTGATGTTGGATCCTTAGCATTCTGACCCTTCTTGCCTTGCCACGGTTTCTTGAATTTGACATTCAGACCTTCTCCAGATTGCACCATGCCTTTGTCTCCTTGAGTCTGGAAGCATTTTGATCTCAGAGCCTTCACTATTCCATCATAGGACAGCTGCTCATCTCTCCCATACATCAAGGCATCCTTAAAGCTTTCCATGGATTTTGGAAGGATATTTAACACCATCAATGCCTTGTCATCCTCCTCCAGTTTCACATCCAGATCTTCCAATTCTTCAATCATCTTAATGAACTCATCAAGTTGATCAGAAATTACCTTGTCTTCTGTGATCTTGAAGGCCAACATCTTCTGCTTCAGGAACAGTTTGTTGGATACTGACTTTGATTGATACAGTTCTTCCAATCTCCTCCATGCTTTTAAGGAACTCTTGCATCTTGAAACCTCCCTCAACGGTTTATCACCTAAACACAAGAAGATAAGACTTAGGGCCTTCTTATCCACTGATGCAAACTTAGGTTTCTCTATTTCTTCCCATGATTCCAGAGGTAACAGTGCAAGATCAAGGCCATTGTGAACCAGGACTGCGTTCATCTTGATTTTCCACAATGTGAAGTCATTCCTTCCAGTGAACTTCTCAAAATCCATCTTCATACCAGCCATTCCTCCTCTTACTTCAAGCTGTGCGAGTTGATTCCCACAGACGGCGCCACTTGTTAGACAAATCAACTCCTAATCACACAACACTAAGAATCTGAAATGAGCTCGAAGATTATCAGTTTGAAAAATACACAACTGTTCGGCCAGAGTTGTGGCCGAAGTGAGCTTCGCGCAGAACTGAAAATAAATGAATCACACAATCGATTTTACGTGGTTCGTTCAAGATGAACTACATCCACGGAGGCAAGACACACCTCAATCCACTAAGATATCCAATCAATTACAGAAATTACACTCAGAAATGAATATGCCCAATTCTGGAACAAAATTAGGGCAGAAAACTATATCTCTCAAATTCTCTCTGTAATCTTTGAAAACTAGAAATTGCTCGACGTAGTGTTGTTCTTCAGGAAGAGAGCTTTCCAATGATATAGGTCTTGTAGCTCGAATGTAACCAACCAAGAAGTTCTAACTGATTGAAGACGACTGCTGCTACCGGACAAATGTGACGGTTTATTCCGTCACAAACTGTAACAAACTCGTCACAACTGACGGTTATCCTCCAACAACCATGAACCCGGTTTATTCTGTACAGACTTACTTCTTCACGCTAAAACCCGGTCTATCTACCCGGTTCTTCACTTCATGATCCCGGTTCCACATTCTAGACACATCCTATTTCAAAATATAGCTCACTTGATGATATTGAACACTTCCTCACAACCCAGAAGAACATAACCCCCATTCTGATGTTTAAAATGATAAAACCATTCTTTTATGGGACAAATATGAAATAAACAGCCTAAGACCAAAACCATTCAGATGTAACAACACTAGATGAAATATTTAGGACTTCATCTGACTCATAACCATCAATGGCTTCTGCTATGTCTGCAGTATTCTTGCCTTCGACATTCTTGTTCTTCTGATTCTGGGCTTTCCATTGGTTTGCATTAGCTTTCTTAGGACAATCCTTTGCTAGATGTCCCACCACATGACACTTGAAGCACTTCCTGGTTTCTCCATCTGTAGGTATGTTAGTATCATGTTTCTTCCACTGTTGTTTCCCTTTGAACTTCTGAAATTTCTTGCCACCAATCTGTTTAATCATCAAACCTTCACCGCGCTATTTTTAATGATTAGAGTCAACCCCTTTCTGTAGTTCTTTAGACTTGAGAGTTTCTTCTTCTTCTTCATTCAAGGTTATCTTGCTTTTCCTTCCAAACAAGATAACATCCTTGAACTTTTCATAAGTCTTAGGGAGAGCACTTAGCAGGATTAAGACCTTGTCTTCATCCTCCAGTTTCACATCAATATTTTCAAGATCATCAAGGATCTAGTTAAACTCAACAATTTGGTTAGCGATCCCCTTTTTATCCACCATTTGGAAGGCATATAACCTTTGTTTCATGTAAAGTATGTTTGCTATAGATTTTACCATGTAGAGCTTATCCAGTTTTGCCTAAATATCTTTGGTTGTGGTTTCCTTTGCCATTTCTCTGAGTACTTTATCCCCTAGGCATAAGATCAATGTGTTGTGTGCTTTGTCAAGGATAAGTTGTTTCTCTTCAGGCTTCAATACAACAGGTAATTTATCCTCACCATCTAGAGCATGCGTCATTCCCTGTTGAACCATCAATGCTTTCATCTTAATCCTCCAAAGTCCAAAATCTGACTTCCTGGAAAAGTTCTCAACATAAAATCTTATTGATCCCATTGTGTTGTTTTCCATAGATGGCGCCAATTTGTTGGAACTTCTAAGGTGATCAATTCAATCCCACACAACCACTAAATTAGCAAACTACAAACTCACCCACACCAAGAATCAAACATCATGCAATCAAGACATACATATACGTTGTTCGATTTTTTTGTGAAATCTACATTTACGACACAACTAAGCATAGCTCCTTTGTATTGATTCACCAGAAAATGTTACAAGAGTTACAAGACAAGAGTTAGAAGATCACACCTTACACAATGCATACAATCTTTTGTGATTTCACTCTCACTCTATCTCTCTTTTCTAGCTTGAGCTCTCTCTCACGTGTTCATCTAAAAAACTGACTTTTCTCTATTCAAAATTGACTAAAAATTTGTTCTTAGATTAGGAAAAAAATAAATTTAAGGGTGTATTTATGGGGTATGACCGTCACTTGGCAGACACGTATTGCCAACATGGCTCGTGGGTGACATACATGTGGTCATCCTCATCCAGAGTGAACACGTGTCAAGCATGTGTGAGCTTGCATGGAAGAGATCGTTCACACGCAGGTCCTTAAGCGACCTGATGTCCTGAGTGATCTACTGTGTGGGCCGAACTTCGTTCTCCAGGTGTCTGGAGCAATCCCGATTTAAGCGATTGAATTCGACGATCTCGAGTAATTATTGCCTAATTCGGTGGATTACGAAGTGATGGCACATCATTATAACTACATTGGTGGCCTTCCGCACGAGGGGCCTCTCGTTACCAATGCCTGAAGAGATGTCTTTTATGTACACCTAACTATGTGCGATGAAGCGAGCATGGTTGGTACTATGTGTCATGTCGGCTTGCGGCCGTGGAAAAGCTAATAAAGGACTTAAACAATCAGTCTCCGACTGGAAGCTGAAATGGTTCCTCGTAGGAGGAAGTGGATGGTTCTCGCTCGGAACTCCATGAGAGATCCCTTAGAGCGTATTTGCATTCCAGCTTATTTTGATTTTTTGCATGGTGAGTCTTTAAGTCACTTCTGATCAGCTCATGATTTTTTTTTTTTTTATTTATCTTAATCGCTCTCATTTTTGCAGATCGGGAACTTTGAAACCTTGCGCCGAGAACAACCAGACTTGTAAAACGTGAAGAAGCCCATCATTCTGCAATTATTGAAGGACAACGCTCTTCACAGTGCTCTACATCACACTTATCTTCCTCACCTCGGTAAGCTCTTAGGTGTCAGATATCTCCTTCCACTTACCACTATCATATCACATTATTTTTCACACTTGTCTTTTTTTTTTTCCAGAACTCATCCCTGACATCATGGCTGATACACGTTACTTATGCATGCATTTAGGTCGATTTAGGATCATATTTTATATCATTTACGTGCATATTTGACCGGCATTTATTTATATTTATCATATTTGGGTCATTTGACGTGTTTCAACTTGTTTTGAAGTTAATTAGGTAATTTTATTCCATTTGGATGAAGTTCGAAGAAGAAACAAGTCAAATAGGGTTAAAACGGATGAAAAGGGAGTTAAAAGGAGCAAAAGGACCAACACGGACGCGTCAAAAGTGACCTAGAACATGGAAAAACACACTACCAACCAACACAGCCACGTCAAAATGTGTCCCGAAAGTGAAGTTTTCTGTCAGCTTGACACACCTCTAGTATTTTGGCCATATCATGAGATCTACAACTCCAATTGAGGTGCAATTGGTGGCATTAAAAAGCCGATTCAAAGGGCTACAACTTTGCGTGAACAGGATAAATCCAAAAAACGATCGGAAGACCCTAAAAAATGGCTTGGAAGTCAGACTTGAAAATCTGCCTGAGCAAAACGGACGCGGCCGCATCACAATGCCAACACGGCCATGTCAGAAAGCCTTTTCTATGAGAATTTCCTAATTTTAATAGGATTTTGATCCTATCTTCCCAAAGATTCGTTCCCAACTCTATAAAAAGGTCCCCAAGCTTTAGAAATCAAAGGAATCAGATAGAAAACATCAAGAACATCAATTACATCATCGTTCTACCTAGAAGAAGTCTTGGAGGACAAAGAAGACGAAGATCATCGAGACGGATTCATCCGGGTTTAGTCGTTCTTTTCTAGTTTAATCTTTTACAATGTTTTCCTTAGAATCTTGTATTGGATTATTGCTAGGCATGAGTAGCTAATCTATTCGTGTCCTAGGGTTAGAGATTAGGGATTATTATGACAATATTTTTATTATGATTTAATTTATTAATTCCCTTCTTTATGTGTTTATCTCTATGTTTGTGCTTATAACTAGATTTAGCTTGATCTTCTAGAATTAGTAATTTAGTTTAGCAATTCCGCTTCGAGAGGAGGGAATTGTTATCAGACTTAGAACATAGAGCACAATTGTCTATGACTGTGTAGGCCGGGGCTTAGGATCGTTTGGGAGTTATTAGGTTTAATTGACTCGAGAGGGTAATTAGCTTAATTAATCAACCGTTTAATCGCTTCGAGGGAAGGGTTAGATTATTGTTGTGCCGCCTAATAAACACTAGAATTGGTAAATCTATAGGTTAATCATATTCAACATTGAAGTAATATCCTGAAATCGAAGCCCTAGGATACCCTTTCTCATTGATTGTTAGTTCTTTGTGTTTACTAAGTTTGAAATCATAGTTAATTGAGTTAATTAGTTAAACTTTGTCAATTATTGTTAAAATCAACCTTTTACAACCTAGTATCTAGTTAGGACATTCCTAAAGTATTGAGGTATCAAACTACCTAAAACTATTCCTTGTGGGATCGACCTTGATTATCGTTACTACACCTACATCCGTACACTTGCGGAACACTAGGTTAGAAACCGACGTGTCAAGTTTTTGGTGCCGTTGCCGGGGAATAGGATTTAGTGCTTAGTTTTTATCTTGAAAAATAGGAGGAAACTAGACTAGATTTTATTTTTTCGTTGTTATTATTTAATTTTCGTTTTTAATTTTTATTTTATTTTATTGTTACGTGGTATTTGCTGTTTTTGGTGTTTTCAGGCTTCGTATGCACACCAGATCAAAAGGGAAAGAAACTCTTCTTTCTTTCGATCCAGAAATTGAAGCGACAACTCGTAGACACCGAACTAGAAGGAATTTCGCGTCTGAGATGGAGAACCTACCATAGCATCCGAATCCGGATGAAGCTCTTAACAGAGTAGTGACAGCTCTGGCACGCTTGGATGATCGAGTCACTAATATACAGTAGCAGCTACCTCCACAAGGGCCACAGCTGCAACAACAGCACAACCCAATTCAGATAGAACCAGCTGCAGGCGATGAAGATGATACTCCTGTTAGTGACTGCCTGAAGCCTAGTCCAAATCAGCAGGCAGGAGGAGTACAACCTCCACCACTCAATGCCAGTAGTTTCGAGCTGAAGCCTACACTAATCAACATAGTGCAGCAAAACCAGGACGGGGGAAGTGCTTTAGAGGACCCGAATGCTCATCTGATAAAGTTTAGTAGACTGGCAGATACTATTAAGATAAACCATGTGCCGCATGAGCAGGTCAAATTGAGACTATTTCCCTTTTCCCTGAAAGATAGAGCCCTACAATGGTTCAATTCATTGGAGGATATTACAAGCTGGGAGGACCTGAGCACTTCTTTTCTGTTGAAGTATTTTCCACCGAGCAAGATGCTCGACCTGCAGAATCAGATCAACCAGTTCAAGCAATTGGACCAAGAGCCATTCGGAGAGGCTTGGGAGCCATTCCGGGATCTTATCCGGAGTTGCCCTCAACATGGTTTTACGAAGAAGCAGCAGGTATGTAAGTTCTATAATGGTTTACTTGCTCCGACTAGAAACCAGGTGGATGCAGCTGCAGGTGGTAGTTTGATGGAGAAGTTAGTGAGGATGGCATTCTCAATCCTGGACATTATGGCCAGAACAAGCTACCAATGGTCGAATGAGAGAAACATGCCAAGAAAAGTGGCGAATGTAATGAAAGTCGAGCCAATCAATAATGAGCCAATTAGAAATCTCACATCACAGTTAACAGCCTTGACGAGTCAGGTAAATTTGCTATCTAGTCTGACGTTAGCACAACAGCCAGGGGGTCAGGAAGAAGTTGAAGACGTAAACTTTGTGAATCAATGAAACTTCAACAATTTCCAGAACAATCAACCTAGGTACAATCAGTACCCTCAAAATCAGAACCATCAGAACTTCTCGTATGGTAACTCGCAGAGAATACACTTAATCCGCCACCCGGATTTATTGTTACGAACGGGATGATTCATGAGGGCACAAAGCCCACACAAGAGGAGATTGACTAGTCTCAATTCGCTAAATATGACGAGAAACTATCTCAGTTGGAGAAGAAAGTAGATAGAAAATTTATCGAGCTAAACAAGCATATTACTGGGCAAGGGGCAGACATCAAGAGGCTCGAGAACACATTGTTTCAGACTCAAGCTAGCATTGGTGAATTGTCATCAAACATGAGCCAATTGATAAAGATTGTAGGGGCTCAACATAAACAGGGCCAATATCCGAGTGACACAGTGGTTAATCCGAGGGAGCACTATAATATTGTGAAGCTAGAGGAGCAAAAAGATGCTGAGAACTCAATTAAGGTTCAACAAACTAAAGCAGAAGAACCAGCATATGTGCCTCCACCGGCATATGTACCTCCTCCCCCATTTCCGCAAGCACTAAATAGAATAAAGATGGCATCTAGTGGCGACAATGGTACTATGAGCACAAAGGACCATGAAGCGAAGAAATCAATTGAGAAAGTAAAAAACATTGAGAAGAAGGAGGAAGTCAATACCATCATAGATAAGAAAATTTCGTCTTCTATTCTTGATGAGTCTTTTGATTTTTGTTTTAAAAATTCATTCTTTGTTAACCTTGATCCTTTAGATCGCTCTAGCATTGTTATTGTGCAACAGGAGTCACTTCAGGAAAGAGTCCAAGATAGGGGGGTAACAAAGAAGGAAGAGCTTCGACTCACCCAAGAGGAAACCGAGAAAGGAAGGATGGAAAAGAGACAACGAAGAAGAAATGAAGCAATCCCAAAAAGAGTGCAAAAACGAGCATGGAACAAAAAAGAGCAACAAAAGCAAAAGATCCAGGGAGTTTTACTATTCCTTGCTCAATTGGTAGTCATGATTTTCAAAATGTCATGTGTGATTTGGGGTCTAGCATAAATTTGATGTCTCTTAAGCAGTATAGACAATTAGGATTAAGGGAGATTAAACGATCCTTTACTACTATCCAATTAGCTGATGGATCTTAACGCCGTTGGGAGTAGCAGAGGATGTAGTGGTGAGAGTGCTGAATTTTGAATTCCCTAGTGATTTCTTAGTTGTCGACATGAAAGAGAATGATGAATTTCCTTTTATCTTAGGATGACCTTTCTTGGAGACTAGCCAAGCACTTATAGATGTGCCTAAAGGGGAGTTGATTTTTCGTGTTCAAAACGAAATCATCACTCTCCCAATACATAAGTCGGGTCTAAGGGGTAGGCATAATTGTAGCATTGTTTATACTACCCAAGCTGATATAAGAAATCTATACCTCCCACATAGCTCATAAATTACCAAACTCGGGGTGGTTGGAAAATGGTTGATAGGAAAAGGACGTCCGGCTGATGACGTAAAACAAAGCGCTTGTCGGGAGGCAACCCGATGTTGATCGTTTTTATTTTTATTTTTATTTTATTTTAATTATTTCGTTAAGTTTTATGTTTTTACTTGTGTTTTAGTGTTTTATGTTTTTAGGAATCAACATGGACGAGTGTTGCAAGAAACGGGGGTCGAAAAGACGAAAAACTCGCATTAACAGAAGAAGGAACAACACGGCCGCGTAAAAAAGCGCCTAAAAAGTGTTCTTAGAACTGGGAAGCAACACGGCCGTGTCGCAAGATGGATGCGGCCGCGTCAAATTTGGCTCAACAGCAACACGGCCGCGTCAAACAAATGACACGGCAGCGTCAAAAGCCCTCTCTAAACACAAAATCAGCGTTGTGGACCAACACGGCCGCGTCACATGCTGGACGCGGCCGCGTCAAAAATAGCCCAGAAATCCCAGATTTGGCTTAAATCGAACACGATCGTGTTAAAACATGGACACGGCCGCGTCGGTCTTCCTGAAGGTTAAAAAAACGCGAATATAAGGTCATTCTTCCTCCCCTCTTTTCTCTCTTGCACACACACGCACGAAAAACACATATTCACACTCCCACCACCAAATGGTAGCTCTAGCCGAAGCAAAGGAAAGCAAGTGATGGTAAGGGAAACACCAGTAACGCACTCATTCAAAGGAGCGATGAAGCGCGAGTGTAGAGACAGCAGCAACAAACTACAGTGATTTGTAAGTTAGCTACCAAGGCGTATCACGTTTTTCCTCCAAACATTGGCTTTCAGCCAAGTTTGGGGGAGAGGGTGTACCGTGGGACGTCTTGGCAGCTATATTTATAGTTTTGCTGCTATTTCTTCTTTTAGTTGATCGGTCGATTGATTTGCTTGTTGTTTGATAATAGTGGTTAATAGTGGGTCCGTGAGCCCATCGTGCTGATTTTTATTGCTTCGATTGGAGTTATTGGGTCTGTGAGCCCAAGTTTGTTACATTTCGTTTCCATGTTGAGTTTTAGGAGTTTAGAGTTTAGAGTTTAATTATTTTTGTTTTTAGAGTCAGTAAGAATGAGATAAATCCGAGAAGTTAATAGGTAACAAGTGAAAAGAAAAAGAAAACAATAGGGAAAGATGGATGATGAATGGTTAATGATGAGATGATTTTGAGAAGTAGATGAAAAATGGCACATAATAGAGCATGAGAGGTGTTTTGAGACGAAATTGAGCTTGAACTTAGAATATTCAATCAAAAATTAACCTTGTGAGAATTTGAGTTGAATATGTGTACTAGTCTCTAGAACTTGCCTTGAGTCTTTACTAAGAATGTGTCAAGTATGGGTATGATTGAGGAAATGATCTTAGGCAAATTTTTGTTTAAGTCTATTTATTTGAACCATGAAAATTGCCTTTGAACCATAATGAAAAAAAATTGTCCCTAGTTAGCCCACTTGAGCCTTATAGCCTTATTTATTCATAACCTAACAATGTCAGGCAAAACCTTTTGATTTATCTCTTTTGGCCCTAATTGGATTAATCAAGTTAGAGGGAGGAGAATTGGAAGGAATTTTAGGTGAACAATTTGTGGGAAGGAATGGGAAGTATGGATATTTTCAAAAGATGAAGGGAAGAGCAAAACGATAGGTGGAAATCCAAGAAAGATAGCCTCTCCTAGTACGAAAGTCTATAAAGAAAAAGAAAAAAAGAAAAGAAAAGAAAAAAGTTTGTTGTTGTTAGTATTCTTGAGGAGAGGCTAGGACATAAATGATTAATTATGAATTTGAATAGAAAAATCGGGTAGTCCCAAGATGTGGTACCCACACAAATGAGAAACACTTAAGGTGTACGGACTTTTGAAGGTGAAGAAGTCGCTTTGCGGGGTGATTTCCTGAGATTTGAAGAGTGAGGCTGAGTGATTATATTGAGGGGTAGTCGGGTTAGACGTAACTTGATTAGTCCAATGAATAGTCACTTATATCCAAATGTGTCCCACCTTACCTTAAGCCAACATTACAACCAAGAAAAGACCTTTTTGATCCTTTTTCACACACATCAAGTACGAGGTCTAGTTTAGACGATTGGCAAGCATATGGTAGGCCTTGCATATAATTCAATATGAGTGGAGATTATTTTAGCCTAACCACTTGAGAGATGAGTGAAACACTTACCCGATAAGGGTTGAATAATTGGAAAGTTCAAAGTCTCGAGATTAGTTGATTTTTGCGTTATCACATATGCTCAAGTGAATTGTGTTTCCTAGTTGTTTTAAGAAAAATAAGACTGAAATTGAATTCATCATCTAATCGCCCTAAACAAATGCATAATCACTTGTATTCTTTGTGTCTTTTGTTATGTTGTTCGGGACGAACAACAGTTTAAGTTTGGGGGATTTTGATACACGTTACTTATGCATGTATTTAGGTCGATTTAGGATCATATTTTATATCATTTACGTGCATATTTGACCGGCATTTTATTTATATTTATCATATTTGGGTCATTTGACGTGTTTCGACTTGTTTTGAAGTTAATTAGGTAATTTTATTCCATTTGGATGAAGTTCGAAAACGAAACAAGTCAAATAGGGTTAAAACAGATGAAAAGGGAGTTAAAGGAGCAAAAGGACCAATACGGCCGCGTCAAATATGAACACGACCACGTCAAAAGTGGCCTAGAACATGGAAAAACGCACTGCCAACCAAAACGGCCGCGTCAATAACCAACACGGCCGCGTCAAAATGTGTCCCAAAAGTGAAGTTTTCTGTCAGCTTACACACCTCTATTATTTTGGCCATATATTGAGATTTACAACTCCGATTGAGGTGCAATTGGTGGCTTTAGAAAGCTGATGCAAAGGGCTACAACGTTTCCTGAAAGGGACAAATCCCAAAAACGACCAGAAGACCCTAAAAAATGGCTTGGAAGTCAGACCTAAAAATCTGCCTGAGCAAAACGAGCGCGGCCGCGTCACAATGCCAATACGGCCGTGTCAGAAAGCCTTTTCTACGAGAATTTCCTAATTTTAATAGGATTTTGATCCTATCTTCCCAAAGATTCGTTCCCAACTCTATAAAAAGGACCCCAAGCTTTAGAAATCAAAGGAATCGGATAGAAAACATCAAGAACATCAATTACATCATCGTTCTACCTAGAAGAAATCTTGGGGGACAAAGAACACGAAGATCATCGAGACGGATTCATCCGGGTTTAGTCGTTCCTTTCTAGTTTTATCTTTTACAATGTTTTCCTTAGAATCTTGTATTGGATTATTGCTAGGCATGAGTAGCTAATCTATTCCGTATCCTAGGGTTAGAGAGTAGGGATTATAATGACAATATTTTGATTATGATTTAATTTATTAATTCCCTTCTTTATGTGTTATCTCTATGTTTGTACTTATAACTAGATTTAGCTTGATCACCTAGATTTAGTAATTTAGTTTAGCAATTCCGCTTCGAGAGGAGGGAATCGTTATCAGACTTAGAACATAGAGCACAGTTGTCTATGACTGTGTAGGCCGTGGCTTAGGATTGTTTGGGAGTTATTAGGTTTAATTGACACGAGAGGGTAATTAGCTTATTTAATCAACGGTTTAATCACTTCGAGAGAAGGGTTAGATTATTGTCCTGCCGCCTAATAAACACTAGAATTGGTAAATCTATAGGTTAATCATATTCAACATTGAAGTAATATCCTGAAATCGAAGCCCTAGGATACCCTTTCTCATTTATTGTTAGTTCTTTGTGTTTGCTAAGTTTGAAATCATAGTTAATTGAGTTAATTAGTTAAACTTTGTCATTTTTTGTTAAAATCAACCTTTTACAACCTAGTATCTAGTTAGGACATTCCTAGAGTATTGAGGTATCAAACTACCTAAAACTATTCCTTGTGGGATCGACCTTGATTATCGTTACTACACCTACATCCGTACACTTGCAGAACACTAGGTTCGAAACCGATGTGTCAATGGCCCAGCAAGATAAAAAAAACTTCAGGGATCATCGAGATCCCATTGCCTGCGATGCCACTACAGCAGGCCGGACCTCTATCTAGAGGTCGAAGAGAAAAAAGGCTACAACCGCGACTGAAACGGCCGAGTCTGAGATGGGCGTGCTTGAACGTATCGCCTACATGGAGATAAAGGCTGCTGGGGGCACCTCATCAACCACCGCTTGTGTTTGCCAGCAAAGCGCTGCTCCCGAGATAGCTCCCAGTTTGATGTTGCAACAACAACAACAAAAATGCTCTGATCCAGTTGTATCTAGTTCACCGTCACCAAAATACAGGGCCGTTGGATTGACCCCGATTGAAGATGAGGAGGTTGAAGTTTTCCATACCTAGAGGTCTGAGAAAGAGGTCATGGATAAAGATGTAACCCTTTTGGGTTGGGAATTAGTGAGGGCCTTAAAAAGTCTTAAATACTCTAATCAACTAACGAAAGAGTTCAAATGTCAAGTAGACACAAAAATAGATGATAACAAGCAGCAGCAATACCTCAAGACCTCCCTCAAACTATTTTTAGCTACATACCAAAATATGAAAAATAGTTCGAAAAAGAAGGTGCTGCGAACACTTACAAACTCCCTATAAAGGGAGGGTGGTGTTGGCTCGTAATGCCCTACTTACACATTAAGGTCTTCATTATGTCGGCGAGTGATCCTTCAATCACCATGAACCGATCTCCAACATTCATATCATCTCCGTGATATTGAGAGGTCGAGGCCTCTCCTCGCTGTCCAGAGGGTACTTCTCTAGGTTTAGGCAATGGAGCGGAAGGTGCACTTGAGCTATTCTAGCACTATAAGACATTTTTCTCTTGGGAGCCATTTGTGATAGGAGAAATGAGTCCTGTAAAAATCCACATTTCCAATCAGACCTCCCTCAAAGTAATTTTGATGCATGTGTGCAAGAGGGGACTGGATTTAAACCACAAAGACACATGTCATCATATCTAGTTTGAAAAAATGCAATTAACACAACAACCAACACATAACACCACAACAATTCAACAATAAGGATTTCTACACAATTCCTCCCTCAAACTAGGTTGATAGTATGTACTTGAAATAATGAGAATTTTACAAAGCAACATACTTCCAGCGAGTTTGGTAGATAAGAAGAATTAAGAAATCATGACCAAATTCAAGTAAAATCAACAAATGTAGCACAAACATTCCAAAAGGTGTCAAGAACATGTGTAGTTTTCACCCACTTGCTATTTGATCAATAGTTCACTTGAATTCACTCATTAACATAACCGAAGTGAACATATCATTGGGACTATAGATGCAAATAGACACCAGTTGGCCTTCAAGCAACAAGTTAAGCAATAAAGCATATGCATGCCAAGTGAGATGAAATGTTTAAAAGAAAAATCACTTCCAAATTAAGCCAATTCAATATCTACACAATCCTTATGCTCAAGAGACAACAATACATAACAATCAAACAATTTCGTCCATAAATATGCAAGAAATCCAACTTTGAACAACATATGAACATATAAAGCTCTAATTCACCATATTCCTTAAAAAAAAAAAAAAAAGAGATTATGGTACATACCTTTGAAGTTTATGGATTAGAAGTGATGAATTTGCTTTGAGTACAAGTTCCTAGGGTGATTTTGTGACTTGCGTGCATTTTGTGTGCATTCATGAAGAGAAAGTGGGGAAAACTTGCACCTGTTCGCACTGTAGAACTCAAATCTACACCCAATTTATGTCGCACATGGTCTGTGCCAAATGTGAAGGGACGCACAGCCATGCCGTACGCGGACAATTTCACCTAGGAGACCTCTAGACTGGCGCATGGCCTGTCTGCCAATGCACTGGGCTTGCATGAGCTAAAAGTTTCTCTTTTGTTGGCTTCTTGAGCTCCTTCTCCTCATACTCGTATTTGCCCCTCGATTCTTACATTTGCCCACAACATTTGAACTTAAAAATGTAAAATAATATAATAAAATATAATGTTCCTAAAACACAAATTTAACAAAATTGTAACCACCAGATTGCCTCCCGACAACCGCTTGTTTTAAAGTCAATGACCCGACTTTCATGAATGTTATCCAGGATCCAAATAGAAATGTTTTTCTTGTCATGATTTTATTTGTTCAAGAAAGATTGGTGAATTTTCAATGCGCAAATGCCAAAAATGATCCATGATAACATTATGAGCTTTATATATATTAAAGAAAATCAGTTCCATATCGAATTGTGATGTAAGTTTTCTAAAATTATAAAGATATGATAACTCAAAAATTGCATGCCAACCACACATATAATCATAATTTGACTTAGTGAAACGATATAGAGAGATTAAACTCCCTAAGTCAATATGATGAGGTATCCTTTCTTTTGAATTTTCACAACCCTTGTTGTTGTCCTCCAATGGGCACTCATTAGAGAAGTATCAATGCCTTCCATCAGCTCACGTGGAATAGTCGACATTTGTTCTTGAGGATTTTGCATGTGAATTTGTTCTTGATTTCCATCTTTAACCTCCTCACACAACTTCTCCTCAAAGAACTCTTCATGTTCTACTTTTTCAACTATCACTCCTTGCTCCTCTAAGTCAACTTCAGTTTCATGTAATTTATGTTTTTTTTAATGTTTTAGTATTGATGATGGTTGATATTACCTATTATATTGATTTTTTAATCTTGAGAAAATATATTGTGATAGACTTTGAGGGGAAAAAAATATGTTCTTGAAATATGAGATATTATGTTGATAAGGTATAGGGAGTTTTGTCAGAGATGATACACAAATTTGTGTTTTGATTGAAAATGTGATATATGCAAACACTTGTTTTAGAACAAAGAGATTAATTATAATATATAAGATGGTGAGCTTTTGAGCCAAACTGAGGAACTCCTATTTTTGGAGTTCAATATTTTCCCGGATTCGTGTGATGTTGATCATATGCATAGTAAATCTACAACTTGCCTTGAGTCTGCTTGAAATCACGAGGTATATTATGAGCATTGAAAATAATTTTAGGCAATCTTTTATTATAATATGTTTTGAGCCTTTAAATAATATTCCTACTCTTTTATATGAATTATCTCTAGTTAGCCAAGTTGAGCTTGTGCCTTGTTCTCGATAGCTAAAATTTATAAGCCCTATTTGTTTTTTAAGCTTTTTCTCCCAAACTTGGATCAAATTAGTTTGAAGGAGGAGGTTGGAAGGTAGATAGGAGTGAAGGTTGTAAAAATGATGAGAGTGAGATAATGAGTACAAAGTGGTGAAGAGAAGAGAAAAAATCAGATGAAATCCGAACATTGAATTGAAGAAAAAAGAATCTTAGATGAGATCATTTTGACCTCTAAAAGAAGCAGAAGAAGAAGAAGAAGAAGAAGAAGAAGAAGAAGAAGAAGAAGAAGAAGAAGAAGAAGAAGAAGAAGAAGAAGAAGAAGAAGAAGAAGAAGAAGAAGAAGAAGAAGAAGAAGAAAACAAGTAAAACAAATCATAAGTTTGACCGAGAAAAAAAAAAGAGGAAAACAAAGAAAAAAACATTTTATCTCAATTGAATTCTTATAGATTATGATGAAAAAGTGGGTCAAAAGAATCCAATGATAGAGTTTACGTTGATTGAGTTAGAATTTAAAACTTTGCTAACTCATATTTTTTTGTAAATAGTGGTTGAGGTGATTTAGAAAAGGTGAAAGGAACATAGAAGTGATAAAGTGGTGAAAAGAGAGTGGGAGTAAAACTTATGTGTGGGGTAGTTGAGTGCAACTCAATCGATCCAATTTAAGTCACTATATCCAAACATATCTCACCTAGTCCTGAAAGCCTACATTACAACAAAAAAAAAGTCCTTTCTAATTCGTTGCTCATATTTATCAAATGTGATGGAGAGATGAGACAAGAGGCAAGCATATGTCAGGGCATGCATATGTATACAACTCAAGCGATGCACAACCTTGTTTTATACACTTGAGTGTTTGATGTGATACACTTATCTTTGAGGATATTGTGATAATTTCAAAGTTCTTAGCTTGTGATGCTGCATATATTGTGTGTGTTTTTGGTTTGAGACACATTTCCAAGTAAAGCCAATGATACCTACATTTTATCTTTAGATTGAGAAAGAAAATCCTTCTTATTTGTTCTATTTTCTCGAGGATGAGCAATGGTTTAGTTTGAGGGAGTTGACAAACGGGGTTTTTGGCTATGAAAACATGCTTAGAATAGGGGTTTTATCGAATATTTGTATTTTGTAGGTAAAATAGGGCCAAAAGTACGATGACAGAAAGGAGTTGAAAATACGAGGATAAAAAAGCAAAGGGACAAAATCGTCGGGCGAAAAGAGGTAAAAGTGCATAATTCTATTCTGACACATCTTCAGTATTTCATATCTTGACCTATACATGTCCAATTAAGGTGTGGTCAGTGGAATTGGAAAGCCAACTCAAAGGGCTAAAACTTTTCAGGAAGAGCAAGTCAAATTAAGATCGGAAGACCATGAAAAATGGGTTTGAAGTTAGATTACAGGTGCAGTTTTGGCTGCACACAGTCTGGCCGTGCCCCACAGTGTATTTGGGCACAACCGGTGCTCGAAACAGTTGGAAATGTATTGGCCAGGCTCTAAATCTTTCTTGAAAGAGGAGATATTTGGTTGATAAGGTATTGGGAGTGTTGTCAATGATTATACATAATTTTTTTTATTGAAAATGTGATATGTACACACTTGTTTTGAACAAAGATATTAATCATGATATAAAGGCTGGTGCGCTTTTGAGCTAAAGTGAGGAACTCCTATTTTTGGAGTTCAATGTTTTCCTTGATTTGTGTGATGTTGATCTTATGCATAGTACCTCTACAACCGCCTTGAGTCTTCTTGAAATCACGAGGTATATTATGAGCATTGAAAATGATCTTAAGCGATCTTTTATTGTAACATGTTTTGTGTCTTTAAATCATCTTCCTACCCTTTTATATGAATTATCTCTAGTTAGCCAAGTTGAGCTTGTGCCTTGTTCTTGATAACTAAAAATTATAAGCCATATCCGTCTTTTAAGTGATTTTTTTCCCACACTTGGATCAAATGAGTTTGAGGGAGGAGGTTGGAAGATAGATAGGAGTGAAGGTTACAAAAATGACGAGAGTGAGATAATGAATATATAAAGTGGTGAAGAGAGGAGAAAAACGAGAGGAAAGTCGAGTGTTCAATTGAAGAAAAAAAAATCTTAGTTGGGATCCTTTTGACATCTAAAAAAGAAGGAAAGAAAGAAGAAAAAGAAAAAGAAAAAAAACAGGTAAAGAAAATCATAAGTTCGACTGAGGAAAAAAAGGAAAACAAAGAAAAAAAACAAAAAAAATACATATATCTCAATTGAATGTTTATAGATTTTGATAGATAAAAAAAAAAAAAAAAAAAGATGTTGGACAAAAGAATCCAATGATAGAGCTTATATTGATTGAGTTAGAATCTAAACTTTGCTAACTCACATTTTTTTATAGTGGTTGAGGTATTTTGGAAAAGGTGAAATGAACATAGAAGTAATAAAGTGGTGAAAAGAGAGTGGGAGTAAAACTTATGTGAGGGTTAGTTGAGTGCAACTTAGTCAATCCAAGTTAAGTCACATCACCCAAACATATCTCACCTAGTCCAAAAAGCCTATATACAACCAAAACAAAAACCCTTTCTGCTTCGTTTCTCATATCTATCAAATGTGATGAAGAGATGAGACAAGAGGCAAGCATATGGTAGGGCATGCATTTGTACAAAACTCGAGCGATACACAACCTTGTTTTATACACTTGAGTGCTTGAGTGATACACTTGTCTGTGAGGATATTGTGATAATTTCAAAGTTCTCGGCTTGTAATTTTGCATAGATTGTGTATGATTTTTGTTTGAGACACACTTCTAAGAAAGCCAGTGATACCTACATGTTTTCCTTATATTGAGAAAGAAAATCCTTCTTATTTTGTTCTTATTTTCTCAAGAACGAGCAAGGGTATAGTTTGAAGGAGTTGACAAACAGAGTTTATGGCTATGGAAACACGCTTAGAAAGGGATCTTATCGAATATTTGTGTATTCTAAGCTCTCGTTTTTCATATAGTTCGTTTTCTTTTTTTCTGTTGGAAAAAAATTAGTTTTTTAGTGTTTTGTAGGTAAATTAGGCCTAAAAGTATGATGGATGGATAGGAGTCGAAGAAACGAGGATGAAAGAGAAAATGGACAAAAACGTCGGTAAAAAAGAGTTAAAAATGCATAATTCTATCCTAACACACCTCTAGTATTTTGCTTATATCTTGAGCTATACATGTCCACTGAGGTGTTGTCAGTGACATTGGAAAGTCAACTCAAAGGGCTACAACTTTCAGAAAGATAAAAAGTCAAATTAGGATAAGAAGACAATGAAAAATGGTTTTGAAGTTGGATTATAAGTGCACGGCCCATGCTTGAAAACTAAAAATGTATGGTCTAGGCTCTTAATATTCCTATTTTGGCCCATTACCACTAAAAGCCCTCAAAGATGTATTTAAACCCTCCCCTTTTTCAGTTTTTCATATCATTCATCATTTTTATAGGTTTTTAGAGAGAGAAATTAGAGAACAAAGGTTAGATCAAGGTTTGCATTGAAGATCCAGATCAACATTTATTAGGTTTTATCTTTCCATTCCTTATTAATATTTGTATGAACATAATTATGTCTATATATTTGTGTTTATCTTTATTATGATCATGGTAGACTAATTTTCCTTAATTTAGGTTTAGAAAGTAGATTATGGATGATTAGTGATTTTTACCTGATTAATTCAATTCCGTGTCAGGTTATTAGTTGATTAATTATTTTTAATGATTGTTAAATGATTTGATAAATTGGTTAGCAATTTATTGTGGGTTGAATTGGAACCGAGAGGAGATATTTAATCTGAGATCATATTAATCGACATGATTAGACAATAGAACTGAGAGGTTTGAGCTAATTATGGGAACTTGGGTCTTAGGATCGATTGCAAAGTTTTATTTGATTAATCGTCTGTAGACGGTGATTAATCCTATACAATCAACACGTAATACGCTCCAAGAGCGTATAATTGTGATTATTTCCTATTACATAGCATTTGGTTTAACTGTTTAATTGATCGGGATAATAATTGTTAATTCCCTTAATTGAAATCTAATCCTAGATTATCCATATTAATCTTTTAATCCCTATAATTTATTCTTTATTCTATCTTATTAGTTTTAATTATCTTTTTGTGTTAATTAGTTCTAAAAAATATAAAAAAAAACTCAACCAATTGATCGTCTAGTAAGCCATTAAAATATTTATTACAATTTTCTCAGCCGATATCAATACTAATTCTCGTGCGATCGACCTTGTATTCACCTAGTGCTATAGCAAGGCCATACACATGCGGTTGTCACTTTACTATCTAATTTAGTGTGTGTCACCTAATTCGGGGATTGTGAAGTGACCATCCACAATCAACCTTAGGATGATTTAGACATATTCTCCCTAATTTTTACTATGCTCCCAGAAATGATTCACCTACAATGGGGAATTCATAACTAAAGTGTTGTCTTGTCTGAATGGTTAGGGGTGTGCCCAAAAACTGTAGAGGTTGCGGATTCAAACTCTTATGACCTAAATTTAGCTAGTTGAGATCCTTCAGAACAGGGAGGGGGTTTCTGAGGCCAAAGGCTCTTTCACGGTCCAGTTGTTTATTATTTTGTTTATTTTTTATTTATCACCGGCGAGTCTATCTGACTAATCTTTTTTATGCAAGCTAATCAATTATTAATTAAATAATATACATTAACAATTTAATAATAAACTCATAATTTATTTTCATAATTAACAATTTATAACAATAATCAATAATTAATAATTTAGCTAACAATTAATAATTGATTTATTTAACTATTTTGAATTGATTAATTATAACTAATTAATTTTTTATATTTGTATTTACGACCTTTTTTTTTACTTAATTTTTGTTTTATTTTCTTATTTTTTTCCATTTTTTTTGTAGTTTTGTATTTTTGTATTTTTATTACTATAACTAATTATTTAACTTTTTTGACGTAATTTATCGTTAGATATTGTATAGACCGTTCAAGTCAAAGGTATTACTTGATCGTCCTAATTGTATTACTTGTAGATATTAGTTTTAGTTTTTAATACTATCCCAACAAAGTTAGCACAAAATTAACTAATGCTTCTTTCTAGACCAATTAATACTATTAAGCATTTAAAGTTTTAAAGTTTTACCTTTTAGTTAAACAATCTATACTATATTTAGTGATATAGTTAAAATATTAATAAAAAAAAATATGTATTAGTGAAACTAGTAACAACTTGATTACAAGTAATAGTATTGGTTGTTTAACTAAAATGCACTACTTGTTTATTCTAATAGTATTACTTGTAGTTATTAGTTTTTTTATACTGTACTTCCCAATAAAATCAGTGCAACAAAAAAAAAAAGAAATTAATCCTATTAAGCATTGAAAGGTATATCTTTATGATAAACTATTTTTTGTATCTAATGATATAATAAAAATATTATTTTTAAAAAATATATGTATTGGTTGAACTAGTAACAATAAGATTAAAAGTAATAGTATTGATTGTTTAACTAAAAACTTAAAAAGATTACAAATGATACTTTTCAAATAAACAAATAATACATTTTGTCTAAGCAAATATTACTATACCGGATTTGCAACAGCAAGAAAAATATAAAATAGAAAAAGATAAAAAATCTAAAATAGATTAATGAAAAAAATTAGTTTTTTTTTTTAAAAAGGAAACCATGATAAAGTGCCACCGACAAAATTTTGAACTTGCAACATTGAGCATCGCAAGTCAAGCCCCAATCACTGGGTCACATAGTTATTTCTTCATTGTGTGGTTGTTTATGTTTAATAATGATTGACGAAAAAAAAAAAAAGAATTATATTACATGAGATTGAGATTCAAACATACATCTTTATCCTTTATATATAGAGCCCGAACCACAGAGCCACGTGGCTTTTTGGTTTGTTTGTGAGTTAAGTTATATATAGTGTGTGCAGATCACATAGCAGTAAAAACCGCTAATTGGATCCATTAATTTTTTAGGTAGGTAGGGCAAGGAATGTGCATGGATTTGTGCACTTGATGCGCATAAGTCACTATTCAAACCTGTGTTTTCTCTAAATGCAACCAATTTCATATATATACATATGTGTGTGTGTGTGCACGCGCACGCAGACGAAGACACAAAATAAATGGACCAAAGTTTCTCAACACATTCCACCATATTCCAATCTTACTATTTAAACTAAAGGAGTTCTATCCACTCAAGATCCAAAATAAAATTAAAAAAAAAATAAAAAAATTATAAAGAAAAAAAACAAAAAACTAAAAAACTAAAACCGAAAAAAAAAAAAAAAAAGAACCAGCAATCCTTCAATCGAAGAAGAAAAATATTTACATGCAAGCCAAAAAAATAGAGAAGAACTTAGCATTTCACGTTTTGGGTGTTTAGGATACACTATTTTATTTTAAGGGGCAAATAATTGATTTTGCATGGCTTTGGCCAGATTTCACGAAGAATGCTTGTTGTGGAAATCCAACTGGTCACCTCAGTAGTTTGAATAGTGTAATGCCGGTCTACCCTAGGTGCCAAACAAAGTGAATATCAATTATTAACTTCAAAATGATTGTTTTTCTCATGCATTTCACGTCTATGTTTTATTGAGAATTATGATCGTTTGATACTTTTGGTGTAACAACGTGCAAAAGTATATTTTTAGGTTGATTTTTTATCACTATATTTTATGTGATATTTAGGTCCATATTTATAGTTTAAAAAGTGCAGTATTGCGTAAAATAGTACTTTCTAACCCACATTTTCATATGTTTGGTGGATTTCACTTGTTGGTTGGTTTTATAGCATTTTCAGTACAAGACAACGCGTTTTTGAAGTTAATGGTGAAATCACAAGTCTAAACGGATTAAAAAATGGCTTGGAATGAATGAATTGAAAAATTGGGTCCAAATAGACTTTGAATAGGCCAAGATGGAGTAAAGAAGCCCAAAAGACGAGTTTAAAATAGAAGAAATACGAGCGGCATTTACTCGACCGAGTTCAAAAGCAACTCGATCGTGCAACCGTCACAGTGGCAAAAGTGATGTAAACAACGAGCATTTTCTCGACCGAGTAGCAAGGCAACTTGGCCGTGCATGAAGAGCATTTTCTCGACCGAGTAGCTATGAAACTCGGACGTACAAAATGACATCTATTTGACGACTCGACGTGTGTAGAAGGGTTTATCCGGTTTGATCGCTATATAAACCTACTTTTGTGTACTCCTATAAATACCCAGACTTAAGTAATTGTCAAAGATCGTACTTTTATCGTACTTTTCAGTAGTTTAAGAGTTTAGAATAGTTTTCATAGGAGTCTGAGAAGAATGAGAATCATCCAACAACTTCGATCGATGACCGTAGCATTATGTCTCTCTTTATTTTCTATTTACTTTACTTTTTTTTTTTCACGATGAATTTATTAATGTGAATGTGAATGTTTATATATGTTCCATAATTGAATGATTTTATTGCTATCCATTGTGTTGAATTAACTGATGGCCAAACAACACACGACATAATATGTATTGAGAGACCGGAAGGCTAAGGGTGTATTATGGCGGTATAACCTAGGTTCCTTAGGAGTTATAGGCACTTCATAAGGGAGGTTGTATTGTGTCTATAATCCACACCTTAGGCGCTCCATAAGGGATTTAAGATGTATAATCGCGAAGCCTCATAACAATAGAACTTGTCAATCATGGATATATACACGTGTTTGCATGTACAACTGTCTATGATCGCACGGTAGTTGACTCTAAATTATACATCCTAAGTCTTTTATCATATTTTAAATCATGGTCACAATGTCTTTATTTGACATAAGTTAATAAATATTTATTCTCTTATTACTGTCTTAGGGTCTAGACAGTTAGTAAGTAGGGTAACCACCACACCAGTCTGATAATTGTTCTGCTTAGATATTTTAGCACTAGGATCACTGTAGTAATTTGGTTAGGTCACCTATACTAGTCCTTGTCGGATAGGCCTTACTTTCCACTAGCTGCTACTACACCGTACACTTGTTGTTAGCTGGTAGAATTAGAGCAACCAATTTTTGTTATCTATATGATTTGATGTACTTTGGGGTATTTCTTAGTTGTTTTTTGAAGGCTAGGAAAGCTTGGAGATTCAAAGTAGTCATTTGCATCAATCTGTCCATTTTGGCTCGTTATTTGAGACATAAATGGGCCCTACACGGGCCCAAGTCTAGCCCGACTTGAAGATCTCCGAGTCCGAACAAAAATCGAGAAGAAGTCGAAAGGAGAAAACGAGAGGAGATGAATCAAAATAAGAAAAATGGAAGTAGCACGCGATGACGGAATCCGGAAGACCCTGCACCCGAGCAATGGGAAACAACTGCCGAGCGTCGGGTTTTGTCCGCACGCAACCGCCACGCGCCTACAAGTAACGTGAACCAATTGTTGAGCACTGGGAAGCTGTTGCGCGCCAAGTACCGAGCACTGGGTACTGTAGCCGATATCGGTATTAGGGCCGGTATTCCCACTAGATTGGGTATCCTAATGGGTACCACATCGGTATTAGGTGTGGTACCTAGATGCGGCATACCCTGTTTTTCGTCTCACATGTTTCAGTTTTGTATTTTTGCCGTAACTTCCTCATCCAATATTAGATTCTAACAATTTAAAATGCTACCGAAAGCTAACAAAAAGATCTAAAACCTTATAGATGGAGTCAAGAGCTAATTCCTGACGAATTGTTCCCAAAATTTCCGAGAAGTCCAAATTCAGTGCATTTTGAATGTTCGGCCCAGGTTAACTTATGATCCCCACCTCTATATAGTTAAGGACTATTTTGCCCATTTTTTATTAGGTCTTTTCTAAAAAATTTAGAGAGTTGAGGGGGGCGGAGGGGGGGGGGGGGGGATGTTCCCTATAGTAATATTCTCTTTCCCTCACTTAAAATAATTGTTATCCTATCTCCAATTGTCATCTTCTAATTTTCATCCTCTAGAACTAGGTTTTCTCTCACAAAAACTAGGGTTATTGCTCATCCCCCTTCCCAAACTTGTTTTGCAAAAAAGTTTGTGGGGACAAGTTGTACACTGTGGGTGGACTTATGGACGCAAGAAAAAGAAAAAGAACTATGGCTGAGGCGGATGATGTAACGATCGCGAACGCCACTAAAAGAACCATTAGAAGACTAATCTATGGCATGTCAGCAAGCTATGTATCTTTTCACCCCCTCAGTCCAAGTCGGCTAGGTTCTCACGGGTTGATGTCTTGAGAATCTAGAAGCGTCGCATCAATCTAACTAAAGCAGTATCATGCCCTGTTGGTGTCGGAAACTCCTCCTCAACTGGGCCGTGAACGGCCTATGGTGGTGGTGCATTGTGATTGATGCCCGCTCCCTGATGCTCGGGGGTATCTATCAGTAGAGGGTTGTTAGTGAATTCAACTCCTTTACACACAACTAGACAGAATATGGAATTCGCACAAAGATCAATCTGAAAAACACACACTCAGTTCGGCCACAGTTATGGTCGAATTGAACTTACGCAACACAGGAACTAAAATTGAATCACACACAGGTTTTACGTGGTTCGTTCAAGATGAACTACATCCACGGAGGCAAGACACACCCCAATCCACTAAGAAATTCAATCAATTACAGAGAATACACCCAATAAACGAAATGCCCAATTCTGGTTACAAATTAGGGCAGAAATGTTCTATCTCAAAATACTCTCTCTAATCTAAGAAACAAGGAAATTGCTCGACGTAGTGATCTTCTCCTTGATGAGAGCTTTACAATGATATAAGAATTGGAGCTCGAATGTAACCGTACAGAAAGTTCTAACTGAATCAAGTTGAGCTCAGCTACCGGACAAAAACGACGGTTTTCTTCGTCACAAACTCTGAAACTAATCCGTCACAAATGACGGTTATTCTCAACTGCCACGAACCCGGCTCATTCTGAACAGTTTGACTTCTTGATGCTCAAACCCGGTTCAAACCTCCGGTTCTTCACTTCCTGATCCCGGTTCCACATTCCCAACACACCATACTACAAAGTATAGCTCACTTGATGAGATTGAACACCACCTCACAAGGGCAATCAGTGGAGTGTTTGGCAAATGGAGGCAGTCTCCATACAGTTGTGTTAAGAGTTTCAGATCTCCATTTACCTCCACTAAACTCTTGCCCTGAAGATCTCTCAGTGTAAGCTCAACTGATCCCTCAACAGGCTGCCATCCCTCGAGGTTAATCACTACATGTAATTGGATTGGTGTGATCAAGCCTCCAATAACCACATGGTCTTTCTGGTGCTTAATCACTCTCTAATGTGTTTGCAAGGTATGAGCCCCATCTACCTTCTCTCCCTTTAGCATGTGCTCTATGATGTAGAGATCCTTAGTAAGGACTAACCTCGTCTCCCTTCGCTCAAATATACTTAGTGCCAGAACTTTCTGCACATAACGAATAACTGGGTTGTGGATGATAGTTGACTTCCCCTGAGTTGCCGGGGTACTCCCGGTATGCATCCCAATGTCTGTAGAGGTGGAAAGTCTGTCCCAAATGTCCTTGTGAGACAGAGCAGCATCATCAGCTTCATTTTTTGGGAATTTAAGGCAATCCCTCAATTGGGCCATGGTAAGACTGAAAGACATGTTCCCAACCGAAAGTGATGTGGTGGGGAACTTTCTGCTCCTTCTGAAGGCTAAAGGTGGATAGAAACTCTAGTGCCAGAGCAGTGAGGTCTCCCAATTCATTGCCAAGAAATATTCCCATCCGATTCTTTCAAACAGATAATCTACGTCTCTGCTTATCCCTAATCAATAAGTAGTGGAATGATTGATATATCTAGTCGGAATAACTCTCATTTGGGCCAATCTTACCCAAAAAGTCTTCTCAGCTTCGGACAATTGGACACCGTAGTGCTCTGTATCATGCAGACCATACTCTTTGATGACCAGAATTTCTTGCTCGGCTCTTCTTCTTCTTGGAGGCATTTTCTGCAACTTAAGATTTCAAAAGCTTAGAACAATGTAAATAATGATAAATCAATAATTTCTGGAATATAAGCCAATTTGATTAGATTATATAGTACTCCATGTGTAAGCACATAACAAATAAAGACTTAAAGAATTTTAGAAAAAATTTGGCGAAGTTTCCTTTGTATTTTAATCAGCCAAGTCCTCAACCAAGCAACAAATTTGTCAATTATAACATTATCCTAAGCATCATCATTTCCACATAATCAATCAGACTAATTAAGAACACATATTGACATATAAGTAAGATAATCATTCAAAAATTAAACCTACAACTTGCTAGTCGAAGCCATCAACTATCAATTTCAGAATAACATGAAATCAACATTTCTAACATGCCTAATTCTGAATTAGAAATCAAAATTTCTAATGCTAGGCACATATAATCAATTAAGTCATATACTATGCACAATATGCCAATAACTTGTGGTTAGATACCCAACTACGTAAAAGTGAATTTTAAAACATGTAATTGTAATAAAAACATAAATAGGAATAGTAGAGATACAAACCATAGGAGTCTGAAAGTCTACAAAGGATTTTAGAACTCGACGGTAAAACTTGACCTAATAAAAAATATAAACCGGTTAAACTACTCTACTGTGGATGGGTAAGCTAATGGTGCAATTGATTTTAAGTGAAAGTGTGTTTAGGAGAATTTTGAAATCTAAGAGCTAAAAAACCTTAAAACATAAATGAATTCAAAAGTTGCAAGTAAAAATGAGAGCCCCTCGTCAAAACGACATTTAAACAAGGGCATCCAATTTTTGGCATTTTATTACACCGAATGGGCTGCCATTATTCGGCCTTGCAAATGCAAAAAAACGCAGGGTGCTAGACTCCCCAAACTTAGAACTTGTTCGTCCCGAACAATACAGAGAAAGACAAAAGGACACGTGTTTAGGGCATATTTTAGTGGCATCTGATTTCAGAGAGTTTCCATGAAAAAGATAAAGAGATCATGATAAAAACGAGCATATGTGATAGACTAGATCCACTACTCTCAAGATATAACACTCTCAACTTAAGATCCTCACCGGGTGAGTGTATCTCTCGAGTGCATTAAAAAGGGTAGTGTTTACACTCACATTGAAATGCACACAATGCTTACCATAGGCTTGCCAATCATCTAAACCTGAAATAGTACTTGACATGTGTGACAATGAATCAATTAGGTCTTTATATAGGTTGTAATGTTGGTTAGGGGTAAGGTGGGACAAAATTTAGGTAAAGGTGACTATAAAACGAACTAAATGAGTCATGCACTACCCATCTACTCCTCAAACAATGGTCACTCAACCTCACTCTTTTAATTCCCAATCGAGTCGAACTTAAGATTCGACTTTTTCACCTTATTCCTACCTACATCTCTCATATTTGTCAATCCTCTCAATAATTATGTTTCTTAAGACTTTTCTAAACAAAGGATTATAATCACAAAATGATGTGATTTTCGCTAACCTCTCCAAAAGAATGGTATATACACTTCCTCTTTCTTTCGTTTTTTTCATTTTTCCGACTTTGCTCGGTTTTCTTTTCTTTTTTCTTTTTTTTTTGGGAGAGGTTAATATTCTCGATTATAGCCTATTTCGCATTTTTCCTTTCACCCTTCTTCGTTTTCCACTAGTTTACCAAATTCAATCCCAATTTCCAAACTAACTACCTTCCAACCGCCTTCCTCATAGTCAATGGTCCGTTTGGGTTTCAAAGGCTAAATGAAAGGTGAATTTACTTGTAGTGTTGGGTATCAAACAAAAAAGCTAAAGCTCAAAGGGCTAACTAGGGAAATTTGTACATTTTTTGTCAAAAGGAATTGTTTTCAGCGTTTAAAAAGGGCTTAAACCAAGAAATGCCTAAAATCATTTTCATTGTCACCACACATACCGACTCATTCAAAGGTAAAGAATTAGGGCAAGTTCTAGAGGAAATTGTATACATTCAAAGAATTTTCGCACCGAAAGGAAATTTAATTTCACTCCAAAAATGGGAGTACGCATTAGGCTCAAAGACTCACTTGGTCGCAAATTTGATCAAAAGTTTTGAGTGTATGTTCAATTTTGTTTCAAAAAGCCTATCATGCTCTACCATGTGCTTCTTTCCAAAAAGTATTTGTTCGAAAATTTTCATCATTAATCAACGCCATAATTTTTCTTCCTACACGGTCCAATCACTTTTCTCTCGAGCGACCAACTTGTACGCCTAACACCCCCTCCCCAAAATTGGTTTGAAACCAAGTTTGTGGAAAAGAAGAGTACGAGTTGGTGCTCGTCGAATTTAACCATTTATTAACCGTGTCATCCCCAATCAAGAATTAACTAACTTAACAAAAACAATCCTACTCCTAAAAATATGCAAGGTATCAAAATTTAATAAAGACAGTATCAACATAACCAAAACAAACAAAAGATAGCAATTAGCTCACAGTGGGTCTCGGCCGAGATGCGTGTGTGTCTCGGCCAAGATAGGCTTCCAGCGATTTTTGGCCAGTTTGGGCTCTTCTGAATCTCGGCCGAGATGCTTTATATTTCACGGCCGAGATGTACTTCCAGGGAATTGCCCTATTTCGCCTGCATGACGTCTCAAGGAGTCTCGGCCGAGATGGCCTCCCCTGCACTTTTCCTTCACTTTGGTCCCCTTCACCCTCATTTTATGCTATCTTTCGATTATTCTGATTTATACCTACACATTCTTCAACAAAAACATCAAACATGCCACAAGGCATTTATTAAACTACTAAACTATGAATTTGAAAGTGCAAAAATTTAAAGATAGCGTCGGGTTGCCTCCCGACAAGCGCTTCTTTAAGGCCATTAGCTTGACCTTATCATCCTTTTGCTTGTCAAGGGGGCTCGAAGTAAAAGTTCTCGTATGAGCCTTCATAGCTTTGCCCTTTACCGAATCTCCAACGAGTCGCTTTTCTTGATCCATGGAATTTCCATTCCATCATTTCCCATATGTTCTCCACCTTTCGTCTTTCCTTTGACTTCCTTCCCTCCTTACAAAAAGGTTTCTCAGCAAGAACAAAGTGTTTAAGCGTAGACAATGAATATATGACAATTCTAGCCAATATGATTAAGCTCTCATGATACCCTTTCGCAAATGAGGGTGTTTCAATTTTTACCACAAGATTTTCTTCCCAATTTGAAAGAACTTTTAAAACAATGCCAATTTTCAAGAAAGTCATGTTAGTTGGTGAGGAGAAAATTTATGTCCCAACAAAATCATGCTTGACAATTTCTAAAAACTCTTCCATGACATCTTGTGGTAAATATGAAGGGGCGGGGATGCAATTCAAATGCCTCAAAGATAAGTTGTCAAGTCTAGGGGTTCCACATTTTCTTGAAAAACATTTATCGCTCTCAAATAGGGGTGGTTCCCCACAAACCTGAAAATCAACATGGGTGAAGGGTGTTTCATCAATGACCTTTTGGAAATGAGGAATGCTCAAGGGTTGAAAATTTTCCCAAAAGATGACGTCATCATTTTCTAAAGTAAAACCGAAGGATTCGCTCCAATCAATGCTCAATTCATCAAGAATGCTCTTAGTTTGAAAATCCTCCAAAAATAAGACGTCATTCTTTTCCAAAAGTACAAGTGAAGGGTTCACCTAAATCAATGAATGCATCAAGGGAAAAAATTTCATTTGAAAGATGTTTGCAAGAAAAGTCATTCATCAAAAAGTCATCAAAGCAAACATATTCCACATCGTAAACTATGTCAAAAACCTTCACTAAGACCACTTCCATTGTTGTTAACCTCACTGCCAAATTCATCAACCACTTCAAACAGTTTTTGAGATTCGAATTCTACCTCTTGAAGGCTTAGGTCTTCTTTGGTGAGTGCTTTGCACATTTCTCGGAGCTCATCTTTGGGGAAAGATTCATCATCCCTACTCAAGTGTTCTTGTCCTTCTAACTTGCTTATCACGGTAACCAAATGACTAATTTGAGTCTCAAGACTCATGATTCTCGACCGTGTATCTTCCTGAAATTGCAGAGTGTTAGAAGCCAAGATCTTTATCATATCCTCCAACGACATTTTGTGTTTATTTACTATGATTATCAAAGCAACAAACGTAACAAAAATGCTTAACTAAAATAATAAAAACAACACTTAACACTGAAAACAAAATCGTTCTAACACCGTTCCCCGGCAATGGCGCCAAAATTTGGTAGTGTCGTTTCTTACCACCAAATTAATGTATAGAAATATACACTTAACCTTAGCTTACAAATCTAACTAGTAGAGTGGCAAGTAAGGATCGATCCCACGAGGAACGGTCGAACAATTTTTTCTTTTATGTATTAAACTATTATGATCAAGAAATATAATGTAAGTAAGCTAGAAAAAAATAAAGAAGTGGGGGGATTTTAATAAAATAAAAACTAACACCTAAATTCCTATTATGCAAACTAAATAACATTACTCTAAGAATACTTAGCAATTTTAACAATTCAAATAAACAAAGACAGATGGGATGATTTTTTCGGTTTTTGGTATTCAAATAATAAAACGATTCACCCTTGATCATGTTTCACCTTGGTCTTGGACGATTTATGCAACTATTATTGATACCCAATTAGTTAGCCTTAGAACTCCTACTCCAAGATTGATAACAAGCTCTATCAATCTTGTTGTCTCTTAAGTATGATTAATCAAAATAAGCTCTTCAATTAATCCTACTCAACTTATCAATTCCCAAAACAAGCTCTTTAAGAATCAATAGTCGAGTGCTTAAGAATTAAGACAACGGAGTAGATTCGTCATAAAACTCGTAAGTTCGGTTCTAGTGGTCGAACTCTATGTTATCCCCAATAAAATAAATCTATTGTTTGCTACACGGGAATCGAAAATCCTACAATTACGGATAGTAATTTCCTATTCTAGCAACACACAAACAAATATCCAAATGGGTGATCAAACCACAATTCAATTCATAAGTGTGAATCAACAATCCCAAATAACATAGAACATTCACAAAGCATAATCCAATCGGTAATATTAACCGCAATAATCACATAAATGTCTTAAACTCAAGGTTCAACTAATGATCAAGAGTGAATTCTAGGGTGTTAGCCACCCATTACAACTATTACAAAGATAAAATAAGAGAAAATCCAAGAAAACATGAAAATAAGATAGAATGAACCAAAAGATAGAGTTGATGATCTTGATCTTCAATCCCCTTCCAATCCTTTGCTTCCAATAGGGAATGGTGGCTGAATATGTGTGTGGGATGGGTTCAAGGTTGGGTTAATTTCGAAAGGGATAGGGGAAGAGTTGTTACTTCAATTTAAGGCAAAATCGCGTTCAGGAATTTAAACAGGGCAAGGAATCTCGGCCGAGACGCAAGTGTGTCTCGGCCAAGACGTGAAAAAGGGCTTTTCAATTTGTAAACCGAGGGATAATCTCGGCCGAGATTGTGTTGCATCTCGGCCGAGACGTGAAAAGGAAATTTTTAGGGTTTGGTTATCTCGGCCGAGATTGGTGTTCATCTCGGCCGAGATCTTCATCTCTTTGAATCCCTGATTTTCCCTGGAGAGGTATCTCGGCCGAGATGCCATACCCATCTCGGCCGAAAACTTCAATCTCTCAAAATTCCAGGATTTCCCTGGAGAGGTATCTCGGCCGATATTTGTGCCCTGTCTCGGCCGAGATAGACCCCTCAGCCCTGTCCCTTGTTTCTTCGACCGATTCATCGACTCCGCGATCGTTTGATGTTCTTTCTCGATCCTTTTGCACCCGTCTTAACACAAAAACAACACAAACGCATTATTTTGCCCATGAGAATACAAAAGCACTAAATACACGTGATTATGCACATTATTGACACTAAAATGACACTAAAAGTGCTCTAAAGTGCATGCACGGGACACGTGTACCATAGACCGAATTGGTGCCCTCACTCGGTCTAAATTCTGGACACGATAATTTTCTAGACCGAATATGCCCAGGTGATTCGGCCTTGCAAATGTGTCCTGATTTACCTAGTTTTGTTGCTTTGCTCCTTTTGTACGTTTTGCTCCAATTTTGTCCATTCTTGACCCTTTCATGGTGATCTTTGTCCTTTTCCTTGTTCCTGCTTTTGAATCATCTGCAAAGCTCAAAGTAAACGTAAACAATAATAAAAAAAGAAAATGCCAAAAAAAAATAGAGTGGGTTGTCTCCCACTCAGCACTACATTTTACGTCTATAGCTAGATGTAGTATCGAATCATCAAAATATTCGACATCGAACAAATGTTGTCCGACCCTACTCTGATTCATCAACCTCTTGTGGAGGTGTCTCATTATCCGAGTGTCCTTCTTGTTCCATCTTCTTCCTTTATTTGACCACATAATCGTTAGCCCTCATAAGCAACTTCTTTGGCAATTCATTCTCCGCGACGTACATGTGTGGCCACCAATTCATAAGCCAATTTTTTGTATCATCAGTTTCATTCGTCAAGGCTTCATTTGGAAATGTGAAGTAAGGATTGTTCACCCTTTGTGTTAAGTAAAATTTTCCAGTCTAGTCGACCCTTAAGAAATTTCTTCCCATTATTTTGGCTATGATGAGAAAGTGAGACTGCCATTCATCCCATTCGGAGAGATAAATTCCTAACCACCTTAATATTTGGGTTAACATTCCCCCTATCTTTGTCTTCCCTTTTTGTTTCTTCGATGCCACTTCTAGCTGGTCCATTAGAAGCACTCCTAGATTGCATGGCACAACCTTTGCCATACACCACATGATGAACAATTCATTGTCGATCACCTTAATATTTGGATCTCTAGTGCATACCTTGTAGGTTAAGACTCGGTGAATATATCGGAAGGTTCCGAATCTCAAAGTATATGTCCTCTCTTTTGTCGTGGTCCATCACTCCATCTGTTATGTTCACCAACCTAGATCAAAACTCATGTTTGTCTTACTTGGGTGACTCTAAATAAGCCCTCGAACACTTCACCCCATAAATTTTGTCTAGATCAGTGTCGATCAGTTCATGCTTCTGATTGTTTAGACGAAACCTGATTCCTATAAGCTTGTTTGTGACTTTTTCTCTTAGCACCTCAAAACTGCTCATTATCTCCGTAATCACTCTTAGGTATGCCGACCATCTTCCTTGCATTGCCATACCTCATCCACAATGATGGAACATTGTCCACACATCATCATAGACTCCCATTTTCCTCATGGCTTCATCATCGGCATACTCGATCGAATAGTGCTCTACCTCAATCAGCATGTCCTAGTTTTATCTTTGCTCGCGGTTTTCTAGAACTATTCCCCATTGGAGCACTCATTTTGATAGTATCTCTTTTTCTTGCTCGAGCACTTGCTTTGTTTCTTTCTCATCGGACCTATCCAAAATCTAATATCATCAGTAATATAAACATACTTTTCATGTGTTGATTTTAGAACAGTTAGTTCATCTTTCTCATCGGATTCCTCATCTAAGCCAATGAACTGCTTCAGTATATCACAATCTCCAGTCTTTTTAGGACTATTCATTGCTTTAAACGTGGCCTTTTCATTATTAGCACTAAAAGTTACTATATTGTCACTCATATAAAGATAGCACTGCTTGTAGGTAAGAATGGTCATCTGACTAATAAGGGTAATGTGTTATCCTCGTTAATGTCTACTATAATGAAGTTGACTGAAAAAGTACAGTGCCTACTCGCAAAAGCACATCTTCCACTACTCCCACTGTGTCTAATAGAGACCTATTAGCAATTTCGATATTAGTCGTAGCTGGCTTGTATTTCCCTATGTTTATTTTATTATAAGTGGCTAATGGCATGAGATTAACAATAGACCCTATATCACATAAAACATTTTCAATTTTATTTCTACCTATAAAGCAAGTAATTGAAAAACTCCCTAGATCATTTAGCTTTTGAGGAAGCCGAGTTTTGAATAGTGGTTCACATCTTGCGTTATCCTTGCTCTTAACCTCTAATTTTCTTTTGGTTCCTCCTTTTGCACTACTTTCACCATTCCTCCCCATCGAGGATTTTTTCCCATTGACCTGCAATACAAACTCGAGGATTTGCATTAGTTTTAAGTGCCATAGGGAATGGTATTTGCACTTGATTTCATCACTGAATTTTGTCCCCCGTCTTATTGGGATTTGCTCGACTTTCTCCTTCTCTCTCACTTTTTTTTCTTCCGAGATGGCATTGCACTGCTCTTTATCACTTGGAACTTTCCTTATTAATGATTGCTACCAATCATCTTGGCTAGCTGACCTATGTGTGTCTCCAAGTTCTTCACATGGGCTCCCATATTGCCCATATTGGTGCTTAGATGTGCTTTGACCATCTATTTTATTCATCCGGGCTTCGTATTTTCCATTCTGGGCTCTTGTCTCATTTACCAATGAGGTAACCATCTCCTCAATGCTTTGTTTCTTTGGCTCTTCAATCACCCCATGATTAACAATGAAATTCGGTGGTGGATGCAGTGTTGTTTGGGCTGGAATATGATAAATTTGGATGATTTATCATCCCAGGATTGTACCAATTGTCCATTTGATTTAGCCTAAAGTGAGGACTGAAGTTCCGATTTTCCATGTTATTCATGTAGCAGACCTCCTCATATGCGTCATCCATATACTATACCCTCTGACTCATCACTACCTCTTGTTGCGGCTTGGTAAGCAAACTGACTTGTTCTGTCAATTTCACGAGCTTCTCAATAAGAATCATAAATGTCTCTATCTCTGAGATCTCAGCTACTTTCCTCAACATAGACCTCTCTACTGGCCATTAATAGCTACTAACAGTCATCTCTTCCAAGATTGCAATGGCTTCACTTGTTGATTTAGCTAATAGTGCACCTCCAGATGAGGCATCTAAAATGGTCTTCGTATATCCGGTTAGCCTATTATAAAAAAATAGCCTTGCTGATCCTCAGGAAACCATGCCTTGGACACAGGACACATTCGGAGGAATTCCCTATATCTTTCCCATGCCTCATAGAGAGACTCTCCATCTATCTGGCAAAATTGTGTAATCTTGATCTTTAACTTCAAAGCCTTACTTGGTGAAACATATTTAAATAGGAATTTTTGGCACAGATCAGACCAACTGCTAATATTTTGTGTAGATAGCCATGCCTTCGCCTTATCCCTCAGTGAGAATAGGAATAGGCATGATCGAATTTCTTCATCAGATGCTCCATTAATTTTGATGGTATCACATATTTCCAGAATATGACCAGATGGCCATTCGTGTCCCATGACTCCTCCTCCAAACTAGTTTTGCTGAACCACGGAGATAAAAAATGAGTTCAGTACGAATGTAGTAGCTTGGACTATTGGCCTTTGTATTCCTCCAAAGTTCAGGTTGATCACATGCCTGAACAAGTCCATTATGGGTGGTTGGCCTTGTTCTTACAAGTTACCCTCTTGTTCTTAAGGTCTGTCATGATTTTCCTCTATTGCTTTTAGTCTCAGTCTAGGTTGACTAGAATGTCTCCTTCTGATAGTGACTTCTATCTCTAAGTCTATGGATATGATGTCTCATTCCTTAGACCTGGTTTTCTTGCATTGTACACAAAAATGCTGAGACAGAACACCGAATAACAGTCAGAAGGTAAAGCAGTTTAGAAAACTATCAGTGCAGATTTTCAGAACTATATGGCAGCATGCAGATAAAAGAAAATTAGAAAAATAAAATATTTCAAAAAAAATTAGTAAAAAAGAAAGTTTAAAATAATTAAAAAATCTAGACTACTAATCACCCAGACTCCGCAATATCTAACTAGCACCTAAACAGTAATTCTCGGCAACGGCACGAAAAACTTGGTCGCTCTTATCTCTATCAGCTAACCGCAAGTATATACTATAGTTAATAGCAAGTGGAAAGCAAGGTCATATCCCACATAGACTAGTGAAGATGACACCTAATCAAAGTACTACAGTGTCCTACAACAACCTCATATCTAGGCATATCGTTTTATAAGATTGGTCCATTGTTTATTACCCTACTTACTAATTATCTTGACCCTTGGAACAAAAGTAAGAGAATAATATATTAACTAATTGTTACTATTAGTTAATTTAATAAAGGATTTTTCAAATATTGAAATACTATCTTAGGATGTAGATTTCAAAATTAATTACCGTGAAATCACAAGCAATTGCACATGTACACAGTATATGAAAACTACGATTATTATTGTTATCCGTTATGGGGCTTCGTGAGTATGCATTCTTAAACCTCCTTCTGAAGCGTCTAAGGTATAGATTATATCCACATACAATGATAAGTTGACATGCCTAAGGAAGGAAAACCATAAGTAGATTATATCCACATACAACCATAAGTTAGCATTTTTTTGTGTAGTGTAGGAAAACTAGGTCTAAGGAAAGAGACATCGTACCCATAGACATAAAGATAGAAGCCACTATCAGAAGGAGACAACCTAGACTAAGAAACGTGCCTAGGAAATACCCCCATTATATGTCCTCACCTTCCGGTCCTATCTTGGTACATATTATGTCATATGTTGTTTATCCACCAAAACCCTCACCTTCCGGTCCTATTTTGGGTATGCGGTTGTGATTGATAGGCTTAGGTGATCAATCATTCGTTCCTCAATATATTGAATAATACCAAAAGCATAAAATCATAGCATACATCAAACAATTCTACGTTCGTAATTAAAACCTACTCTCTAACTTTAAGATATAATAAAACAACTCCATAATACTAAAAAAGAAACTTAATATATTAAATAAAAATATCGTTAAAACATAAGTTGAAAATAACGTAAATTAGGGAATCTCAGTTGCCGTGAGTACAATTGTTGTCACATCACTGCCACCGTCAAAAGTTAACACCCACTACATTTCTATTTATCTCTCCCCAGTCATCTTAAGTATAAATTATATTATTTGGGGGTCCCACATTCAAACTACCCATTTTATTTTGACATCTTCAATTTATTAAAATTTTATTTACAATTTTCGCCTATACAATTAATAAAATAAATATCCACAAAAAAAATTAAATTAATATATTTTCTTGAAAAAATTTTAATTCATTTTTAAAAAAAAAAAAAAATTAAGGGAAATATGAATTTTAATTCGTTTTTTTCTAAGTTTTATAATAAACATAAAAAAATTCAATTCATTTTTTTAATTATTATATAATAATATTAAAAGTATGAGATTTATAAAATAGAAAGATGAGTACAACTCGGAATAAAACTTACGAACAATAAACATCTTTGATAAAACTGACATATAACTAGTTATTGTTGCATCGTGCCCATAAGTGTTCAATCAAGTCGTGAAGTTGATGATGTTTTTCCCTATCACGTATATCAGAGTCTCTTTTTATGTACTCACTAAATCCTCCAATGGAGCCTTGAAAAAATTGAGATGCCGTCAATGTTAGGTTCATCCATCCAATTAGGCATTGTATCCCCCTCGTCTTCAACTATCATGTTATGTAAAATAATGCAAGTATACATGATATCTTTCAAGTTACACCTGTGCCAAAAATGACATGGACCTTTAGTTATTGCCCAACGAGCCTTTAATACCCCAAATGCTCGCTCGACATCCTTCCTTGATGCCTCGTGCATTTGCTTGAAATGAGTTCTCTTTGGATCAGTTAGACATTGAAAGCTCATGACGAAAAATGCCCATTCAGGATAGATTCCATCAATTAGGTCGTATTCTCTACTATATTACATACCAGTTGCTCTGAAATTTATGTCCAAGGCTTTCCCTTGTAAAACACCGTTGAACAAAGGGGATTGGTTGGGCACATTGAATTCATTATTTGAGCCTGCAACTCCAAAAAAGGCATGCCATATCCACAAGCCTGTAGTTGCAACTGCTTCAAGCATTAATGTTGGAACTCCATGATCACCTCTAGTGAATTGATCTTTCCAAGCTACTGGATAGTTCTTCCATTCCTAATGCATACAATCAAGACTACCCAACATTCCAGGGAAGCCAAGTCTCTGCTCATGAATATGGAGCAAACATTGGCAATCAGCAGCATTGGCCTTTCTGAAGTATCTTTAACCAAACACGTTGATTACACAACGATAAAAGTTAAACAAGCAATCGACACCTGTAGTTTCAACAACTCGTAGGTACTCATCAAAATGGTCGTTGGATCTCCATATTCCAATTGACGAACCCGTGCAGTTTTGAAGTGGAGAGAAACTTTTTTCTTTTCATTGCATCAACCAAGGTGTCGACTATTTGAGTGAAGAAGTCTTGCCTCATTAGGAAACAATGTTGAAATACATCACAACTATATGTTGGGTTGACACAAAAATAATCCTTCACAAGACGAGTGTGGGCTCCATCACAATCTGGTTGCACGTATCTTCTTCTTTTAGGTGTGCTGGATGAACCTTCTACAACATCGAGCAATATTTTATGTTGATTTAAAATTTTAAAAACATTCGGTCATTTGCGTCATCAATAAAATGTTCGTAGAACGCATCATCACTGTCGATATTAGTGTTGTTGTTGGGATTTGAAGACATTTTAAATTAGTTTGTTGAAGAAGAAACTATGGATAGAATAAGATGTTGGTGGGATTCCGCTGCAAAGGAAGTATCCCCTTCCATATATAGATCAGATCATAACGGCTAGTTCATAATGGCTAGTTCATAACGGCTAGTTTCTAACGACTTGTTTGTAACAGCTAGTTTGTAATGAATCCTTTTTAAATAATATAATATTGAAGTTGAAATTAAACTGCATATAAAACATTACATGACACACGAGAACTAAAATGCATAACATACAAACACTACTGAAATACAAGAAATAAAAATGCAAACAACAATTCAACATACTCGAAATTTAAATTACATGACTACTACATGCCCTATCCCCATCTCTTCTTAATTTCATCACACACTTAATAGCGCACACGAAGTTGCGTCGGAGTCATCCTTGTGGTATCTCTCATGAAAATGTCATAATCTTTTGTTTGGTTGCATACTTTAGGTTCAGCCATTTTTCCTGTGAAATGGTCCTACATTCCTCCATATTGTTACCGATGGTCGTATTTATCTCTTTGTAAACCTCTTTTTTGCCTTGCCTTTCCTCTTTGTTATTTTTTGCCCAATGGGACGAGTGCGATCTGGATAGTCATCTTTGTTGTTGGAAGATGATGTGTATGCCCCCGACTCAGAAGTTCTTGACTTTTTTTTTAATGTAAATTGGTCATAGTCTTGTTGGTTATCCACTTAGGAGAAACACTATGAACCTTCCACATTCCAAGAATTTTATTGAACTCTTGGCCATTGTAAGTATTTTTCCACTACTGCAACGCCTCCATCAAGATATCAGCATCGCTGCACCCGCTTCCACAATTCTCCTTTAGAGAAATATAATTTACATTAAATGTAGACACAAATCTTTGAGCAGTATAAAAATGTGTCTTCACTGGGGCACAATCTTGCTTCGGGAAGTGAGAGGGGCTATTCTTGTTGTACTCTGCTGCGATTCTTTTCCACATCTGATCTAATTTTTTAGCGTTACCGATTATTGAATCTTTGCTAATATTCACCCAACACCATGCAAGCAACTCATTTTCTGGCCCCTTGTATCTTGGAGCATATGTCGTATTGACATTGCCTACCCCCTCAGAATTCGAATTTGCATCTACATTGAGATTAATATTCTAGACCCCTGGAGGAGATGAATGAGATGGGAATGGAGAAGCTGGCCCCGAGAATGGAGTATTACACTCCATGTCAGTGATCGATTCGTCTATACTAGCTTTTCTTGATGAGTTTGAAGGCATTGTTGTTGCACTTCGAGGAGGAAATCCGTAAGGAAGAGGTGACATGAAAGGAAATTGAAAACATTCATGTGGATACATAAAATATGGAGAATGTATTGGAAAATTTTGAGGTGGTATCATATTGGGTGGAATGGTGGAATTTTGAGGACGGAGATTTGAATTTTCTTCCAAATTAGAAGAATTATTGAACCTAATCATCCATGAATTTCCTTCCATTGTAAGAATAACAATTGCCAAAATAAATAGTAAAAAATACTAGGAGAAAATTGTAGAAGTTACTAAAATACATGAAACAATTGTCATGTATTTATAGGTTGTTTTTTATATAAAAAAAATAATTTGAACGACACTAAATACTAAAATTTCCTTTGTCAACTGTAAAATAGAAATGGTCGTTGGTAGATATGGAGGCCATTCTGGTTGAATTGGAAATGGAATTTAAAAGCTTCCACTTTACTAATAACTATAAAATGCAGAAACAAAGGAAAAAGTTGGCTTTTGAAACATTAAGCAGGCACGAGTCCCACCGCCGTAGCAAACCCACGCACATGTGGCATCCACGCGCCTCAATTGCTTTTTATTTTGCGCTGTTTGTTACCCATCGCCCTCCCTTGCCCACTCTCGCCAAGTTTACAGAATTGGGTTGACAGACTCTAATCCTAACCCTTAATTACCGTAAGTGTACGAGTGTAGGTGTATATAGTGGAAGTAAAGGTCAATCCACAGAGAATAAGTTAACATAGTTCGATACCTTAATTATCTAGGACTATCCTAACTAGACACTGGAAAGTTGGAAAGATTGATTAATTATTAAACTAAATTGCCTATAACTATTAAACGAATTAATTAACAAAAAGGGATTTCAATCAAAGAGAGTGTATCCTAGTGTGTCGATTTCAGGAATTACGCTAATGATGATTAATCTCTAACTTATAAAGTTGTAAACTAGTTTTAATATCTATTAGGTGGCACTTAAATAACTTAAACCTTCTCGAAGTGACTAAGTTGTAGATTGATTAGAATAATTATCCTCTCGAGTCAATTAATCCTAACAACTCCTAAAAGCACCATAACACTTGCTTACGCAGTCATAGACAACTACGCTATATGTCGTATGTCTATTAACAACTCCCTTCTCTCGAAGAAATTTTTTTAAACGATTAGACTAAGCCTAATTGATCAAATTATGCTTAATCATAAGTTAAGAACAAATTCATAGATAGATAATAAAAACTGGAGCCTATAAATAAAAAAATAAAATCAAACATTGTTGTAAAACCCTACTTTCTAACCCTAAGACACGAGTAGTTTAGCTACTCATGCCTAGTATCAAATCAATACAAGAATTCAAAAGAAACATTGTAATGAAATTAAAGACTAGTCAAGAAATAATTAAACTCGAGTAGTCGGCTCTTCGATCTTCGTCTCGTCTTGCTCGCCAATCCTTCTACTCTGATGTATGTTAAAGTATAAGAAATTATGATCCCTTTTTCCAAAAACTCGAACTTAGGCCTCTATTTATAAGTTGGGGTTGAAATCCTCAAGAGATTAGGATAAAAATCCGGATTCCCGTATGAGCATATTTTGGCGCGACCGTGCAAGAAGTGACGTGGTCGCGTTGGGCTTCACAACTTCTAACACATTAACCAGCCTTCTTTTGGTGCGACTGCGTTGCCTTTCAGCGCGGTCGCGTAAGCTTTGAACCAATATGCACGATTTAGCTCTTTTTTTACGTGGTCGCGTCCAAATTTGGCGCAGTCGCGTTGATTCTTCAAAGGATTGGGCTTTGACTTTTTGCCCAATATGGCCCATTTTGTCCCTTCTTGGATTAGTTTCTTCATGTACCCTTGTAAAATCTTCTTTTTAGCCTGGAAATCATTAAAACTCTACAAAATAAGCCAATACACGTCAAATGGCCTGATATATCAAATATGAATAATTATCAACCAATTATGGATGCAAATGTTACAAAATAAACATTTAAATCAACCTAAATGCATGCATATACGACGTGTATCATGGGTACAATTAGTTGTACCCCAATATTCTCTTAACTAATTGTACCAAAGTCACCAGTGGTGTTCTATCTATTGAGTGGGTAAAAAATTTATTTATACCCCCATAGAAGATGCCATTAAAGTACTACAATCACCGATCAATTCCGATGGAAGAATCTCTGACGTCCTTCCCCTTCCTACGGCTGCAGAAAACTAAACCTAAAACTTGTTGCTGGAAAATGTGTAGAAAATCATGTTACTGATGATATAGAAATGAACCCTAAGGCTAGTTATTTATAGGAGTACACAACAACAGGTTTGGACCGAGCTTAGATCGATTAAAATCCCATAAAAAAATGCATCAGATGGGAGAAAACTCGATTTTTGCTAGACCGAATGAAATGCATGCATTCGGTCTAGCAAATGATAAACGTTATACATGTTTTCATGGTCAGTGGAGAAAGCTAGAACGAATCAAATGGTTATATTCGGTCTATCAAATGCTCCTCATTTACACAGTTTTAAGAGATCAATGTGGGAAGCTAGACCGAATCTTTTGAGGCAATTCGTCATGCAAATTGCACTTTTTCCTCTTCTCATTTTGCTTCGTCTTTTGAGCTTCTCCATTCCATCTTGGTGGGCCTACCCAAAGGCTTTTTGGGATCAAATTCTCTAATTCCTTCCTCCCAAGTCTTCTTTTATTTGTTCAGACGTGTGATTTCACCATTAACTCTAAAAACGTGTTGTTTTATATTGTAAACACTACAAAACTAATAAACAAGTCAAATCCACCAAATGTATGGAAATGTGTGGGTTAGGAAGTACTAATTTACGCAATAATGCACTATTTTAGGTATGAATATGTGCCTAAAAATCACATAAAATATGGAGTGATCAGCTTATTCTAAACTCAAAGGTTCGGGTAGTTTCACTATCTCGTGTTCTATTTATGATGTCCTAATAGATAAAGCCATACTTGACTTCAGAGCAAGTGTCAGTTTGTTACCATCTTCTATCATACATCTACTTAAGGATTACGACCTCAAAACTACTTCTATCTCGCTTTAATTAGTAAACATGTCGATTAAGAAACCTATAAGAGTTCGTGAGGAATTCCATGTTCGAATTAGCATAGTAGATATTCCGATTGATTTTATTACCTTAGAATATATGTGATACACATTGTATATACATGAATTTTAGGTCGATTTAGATGGGTATTTTATGACATTTGCATCTATATTTGGTCGAAATATGTAATATTCATCATATTGAGCTTTATAACGTATTTGTGAGTGTTTTGGAGTTACATATATGAATTTATGCCAAAACGGACATTTGGACGAAGTTTTGAGAAAGAAAGAGATAAATAGGACCAAAAATAGAAGAAAATATCCAAAGAACAGACCAGAAAAGAAAAACCAGACTTGAACCGATTTTGAATCTTATCGGCCATGTTGGTAGATGCGACCGCGAAAAAACTCTTCTCGTTAGTGTTGTGAGCACTGGAAGATGAACATAACTGCGTTGCCAGATGCGGTCACGTTAGTGGAGTGGCCGTGTTGGTAGTAACGACCGCGTTCGAGGGTCGGTCAACTTAAGTTTCTACGCGTTTTCTCCCACACTCGACCCAATTCAACACTACTTGATCCCAAACTATAAATAGAGGCTTCCAAGAGTTAAAGAAAGAGACTTTTATCATCGAAGAACACATTAGAGGCGAGATCGAAGAGCAAGGAACACAAGACGAAGATCGAGATCGAGATTCGGGTTTTTACTTCTTTTTATTTTAATTATTTACCAAACATATTTGTGTATGAATTGTTTTGGTTTTAAACTTTAGACATGAGTAGTTAAACAACTTGTGTTCTAGAGTTAGAAAGTAGGTTATTTATCGGATATGTTTTAATTACTTATATATAATTCTAGACACCATTCTTATTTTATTATCTATATGCTTGTTTTATTTATATGATTGTATCAACTTGATCACTTGATATATGTCTACTTGCTTCACAATCGACGTCCGAGATGAGAGTTCTGTTAATAGGATTACAAGTATATAGCGTAAGCACCAATAATCGTCGGAGAGGAGTGAGGTCTTGCGTAGGCATCAGTTTAGGGAACCCTTGGGAGTCTTTTATGTGATAATTAGCCTGAGAGCGTGATTGTCCTTAATTGTCTACATGTTATCATCGTTCGAGAGGAGGGCTAATTAAGAATAGTGCCGCCTAATAACGATAGAATCGGTCTAAAAGTCTAAATTAATAGAGTGATCAAACATAGGAGATAATAATTGAAATCAAATCCCTAGAATACGTCTTAATCTCATCTGAATTTCCCTTGTTATTTGATTTCTTGTTTGCCAAGAAATTAGTATTTATGCAATTTAGGTTTTAGAATATATATTAAACTCAACCACTTACTTAAGAGTCTAGATAGAGTAGAAGTATAAAAATTAGGGTACTAAACTATACATAGGATATAGTCTCTGTGGGGTCGACCTTGTTTGCCACTAGCTACACTAGCACGTTCACTTGTTGTTTACTAGGTTAGAATTTAGTGCATCAATATGGAGACCCTAAAACTCCTATAATTCTTGGGCGACCATTTATGGCCACTACAGGTGCCATAATTGATGTCAAAGATGGAAGTGTCTCTCTTGAGCTGGTGAACAACGAGTTGAATCTAATCTTAATGGCTATGTTAATCAACCTTCCTAGAATGCGTGGTGTTACAAGATTGACAAACTTGAGGTTTTCACTGAGGAAGGTTCAACATAAATCCTCGAGAATGAAGCTTGGGAGAATATTAAATAGCACATGGGATGGGAAGCGGATTATGTGAATGAGGAAAGATGATCCACGATGGAGTACATAATAAAGTGTGAAAGGATTAAGGTCAATAAAGAATAACTCAAGGAGGTGTGCAAGACACTCAAGGAAGAAGAATCTAAACCACCTAAGGTAGACTTGAAATCATTTCTTTCACATTTGTGTTCACTAATTTCCAACCTAATACAACTGCAAGTGCACGACGTAACTATAGTTAGTGTGAGCAAGGTCGATCCTACATAGATCATATCACTAACCCAATTAATTACCACGATTATAATAATCTAACTATATCTAAACAATCAAATTTGAGCTTTGAAACCGAATTTAAACTATTAGTTAACTAAATTGCAGTAGATAAAGTAAAGATTAGATTATAATAAGAGAATATATCATAGGATTCGATTTCAACTACGTCTCCCTCATGATTAATTACCTGAGTAATTTAGACATTTTGATCGAATTTAGTTTTATTAGGCGATCAGGAACGTATGTTAGACCTCCTCCTGAAGCGAATAACACGTAGAGTACGTATAAATAATTATTGTCTCCAACCAATTATTATATACATAGCTCTTAAATGCTCACAAGATCAATGCTTATGCAAATAAATCAAACCTCTTGATTATTATTGATTATCTACGCTATGTGTTTTAAGCCTATTAACAAAACTCCACTCTCAGATGTTGATTTATTAAGCCTAATTAAGTCTAATAATTGATCATATTATCAAACCAATGATTAAAACAAACACGGAGATAAAAACATAGAACATAGAACATAGTCTAATTATTCAAAACAATAATCATAAAATCATCGAGTCTACTTTCTAGCCCTAGAATATCGGTAAAGACTAGTCACTCATGATTTCAATTGAAAACAAACAATATTCAATGAATAACATAAGTTTCAATTCAATAACAAATTAACTAATAAAATCCAGAATTTTGATTTAGTCTTGACTCTAGCTCTCAAGTTTGATTCCTTCTCTTTCTTGCTCTCTACTCTAAGGGATGAATTGTGATTAATATGATGCTCAAAGCAGCCTTCACAACCCCTATTTATAGTTTGGGTGAGAAAAGGGTGATAATGGGCCAAATTTGGTGTAAAACATAAAAACAATCGTCGCCCCAGTGTGCCACTAGATCAAGTGGGCGAGTAAAAATCAAACGAGTTTTTTACAATTCGTCACTCGACCGACCGAGCCTATGCCTCGACTTTTCCAACTGCTCAACCGAATCCCACTCGACCGAGTGGGTCTCTCGGTTCACATCTTCTTGGAACTTCATCATTTCACCTCTTTTATTGCCTATTTGTCCTTCGGACTTCATTCTCACTGGCTTTTGACCTTAATGTTGCATATTAAGCTACAAAATGAGCATAGGCATCATTTGGCATAGGATAACACAACTAAACACAAAATTGCTAATAATAACTGCAATTGCTACTTAATCCTTCATTCTAAATTACTCTAAAAGCATGTATACAAGAGTTATATCACTTTAAGGTATGAATTTCTTGGCCCAAACTCTACTTATCTTGAAATCATAATTGTTAGCTTGTCTATTAAGGAAAGCACCCAATTATTGAAAGTTTTGAAAAAAAAAAAAAAAAAAAGGTATACCTTATGGTATTCTATCAAAGACTTGAAGGGCATGCATCCATCCTATTGCACACACGGCATTTACTTGAGGAATGACCATAAACCAGAATGTCAACCACAACGTAGGTTAAATTCAAATATGCTAGATGTGGTTAAATTACAAGATGTAGGAATCATATACCCTATTTTTTTATAACACTTTGGGTAAGCCCTACTCAAGTGGTACCCAAAAATAGGGGGGATCGCTGTGGTGCCAAATGAGAATAATGAACTTATTTCTACACGTATGGTAGTTGATTGGAGAATGTGCATAGATTTTAGGGAGTTGAATAAATATACAAAAATGGACCATTTTCCATTACCTTTCATAGATCAAATGTTAGAGAGGCTTGTTAAGCACTCTTACGTTTACTTCTTATATGGGTATTCCGGGTTATTTTTAGATATATATTCATCTGGATGACCAACACCTTACCACTTTCACTTGTCCATTTGGTACTTCGCTTGGAGAATGATGTCTTTCGAACTTTGCAGCCCCTCCTCCCCTTCCTACCTTTTAAAGGTGCATTTTAGGCATCTTCTCCGATTTTATTGAAGACATAATGGACATTTCATGGATGACTTTTTGGTTCATGACACTGATTATTCCTCTTGTCTTAACAAACTTACTTGAGTGTTGTAAATGTATTCGGAGGTGAACTTGGTCTTAAATTGGGAAATATACCAAATCATGGTGATAGAGGGCATTGTACTCGGACATTTAATATCCGAGCGTGGAATTGAAGTGGATAAGGCCAAAGTGCCAGTTATCAAGTAATTATCTCCGCCTATGTATGTCAAAGATGTGAGGAGTTTATTGGGGTATGCCAGATTCTACCGACGATTCATCAAGGATTTTCCTAAGTAGTTAAACATTTATCTAATCTTTTAGTTAAAGATGTTGATTTTATTTTTATCAATAATGTCTTGATGTGTTTAATAGGTTGAAATAAGCCCTTGTATCGACATTGATTATCCAACCTCCTGATTAAGAATCTCCATTTGAGCTCATGTCTGATGCCAATGATTTTGCAGTAGGACCACTCTTGGGACATAAAAAGAACAAGAAGCTTCATCCCATACTCTATGCAAGGAAAACAATGGATGAAGCTTAAAGTAATTACACAACCATGAAAAAAGAGCTCTTAATCATCATGTTCATAACTGACAAATTGAGAGCATACATCATCGAATCAAAGGTAAGAGTTCACACAGATCACTCGATAATTAGTTCTTGATGGCCTAGAAGGATACAAGCCCCGACTAATCCGATGGGTTTCATTGGTTCAAGAATTCGGGCCTTGAGATCATTGAAATGAGAGGAATAGAAAATGCAGTGGTAGATCATCTTTCATGAGTTAAGTTGGACAAAGAAAAATGTGTGAGCAACTTGAAAATTAATGAGACCTTCCGAGATGAAAGGTTGTGCATTGTCGGACTTAAACATTCCCCTTGGTATGTTGACATTGAAAATTACTTGGTAGGAGGACATCTTCCAGATGGCATGGAATATCATAAGAGGAAGAAGTTCCTCTCAGATGTGAAGCATTATTACTGGTGGGAGGCATGCTTGTACAAGAGGGGTGAAGATGAAGTATTAAGGAAATGTGTTCCTGAGGAAAAACAAGAGGCAATCTTCGAAAGGTGGCATTCTTCTCCTTAGGGAGGATATGGAAGGGAAGACAAGACATGTAGATGAGTGATCATAGCTGGTTATCCTGGCCTATATTAAATATGATGCGAGATAGCTTGTTAGTAGGCGTGACAATGCTAAAGAGTCGGGAGGATTTCAAAGAGGAACGAAATGCCACAGCAGATCATGTTAGAAACTAAAATCTTGATGTTTGGGGTATTAATATCAAGGTCCCATTCCCATAATCCCTTGGGAATCAATATATTTTGTGGCCATCAACTATGTGTCAAAATGGGTGGAAGGTATTGCAACAAGTACTTGTGAGTTGTGACACAAAATTGATAATTCGACTTTTCAAGGATCTTTCCAAGATACGAAACACCCAAGGTTGTCAATAGTGACGGCTGGTCACACTTTGTGGGGAGAGCTTTCACAAGTGTATTAAAGTCATATGGAGTCGATCATTGAGTTGCTTCACCTCATCACCCCCATACCAATGGTCAAGCTGAAGTATCCAATCGTGAGCTCAAGGAAATTCTAAGAAAGACAATTCTAGTCAAGAAATGATTGGGAATTCAAGTTTAATGATACACTTTGGGCATATCAAACCGCCTTCAAGACACCAATAGGGATGACTCATTTTAAGCTAATCTATGGAAAGCCATGCTATCTTTAGGCCGAGCTTGAATATAAGGCGTTGTGGGCAATCAAGGAAATCAATTACAACCGCAAGGGGCCGATGAGAAAAGAAAGCTAGACCTTGTAGAATTGGAAGAGCTTAAGTTGAATGTATATGAGAACGCCAGCATCTACATAGAAAGGACAAAGAGATGGCACAATAAAAACATAAGGGTGCACTTCAATCAAGGATCAAAAGTCCTTCTATTTGACTCTCGACTCTCAATATTTCTTGGGAAATTTTGAGCTCATTGGCGGGGACCATTGGAAATGGCCTATGGCAATGGAGCCATTAAGATATACGACCTCGAGAGGGGGACCATCATGGTATGGGGCACCAAATGAAGAACTACATTTGGGAAGAGACTGTTATTCCAGAGGAGAGATATCATAATTTGGAGACGTCTCACTTGGCCCTGCATTGAACAATCACTAAAGATCGGGATGTGGACCTTAAACTAAGCGCTCTTGGGAGGCAGCCCCAAAGCTTTACATTATTTGTTCAATATTTATTTATTTCATTATTTATTAACTTTGAATAAACTTTAATTTTAGGAATTAATTTGTTTTGTCATTTCAAGTCAACGGTGAATTTTATGTGGTAGGAGTCGAGGTTTGACAAAAAAAAGGTATAAGTTGGTTTTAGAATCAAGTTGGAGAAGAGAATCCCATGGGAGATGTAGACAGATTTGGTTACTTTGTGTTGAGTCTAGAAGACAAGTTTATGGGGAGGGACCCAAGGCTTGCTTTACCAAAATACTTCTCATGCAACTGTCACATCATCTTGGAAGGACAAGGATTCCCGGTATGAAAATGACTTAGGATGAGTAAGTCATGTTAATATCTTGTCAGCTTAGGAATATTTCAATTTCGTCCCATTTTTCTTTTTCCCCCTCCCTGCTTATACATCCACACACTTTCAATCTAAAGAAAAAACTCTCTTTAAATTTTCTTGGAGCTTTCACTTTAATCTTAGCAAGAATTACTGCACCAAACTACCTTGATGTGAGGACGCCATGGGAAATTTTTCCGTATCATGAAGCAAAAGTTCAGAAAATTATGAGCATGGACATAGTGAACATAAAATTCCTAGATAAAGAGGTGATCGACGAGCTTCACATGGCACATGAAATTTCCCAATACAAGAAGGAGAACTCGTGGTTTCATCTTTTGACCGAAGAGTACCCTACCTCTCCCGAACCCACCATGATGTTTCTCTCGACTCTCACCTACCATGATGAGAAGGAGCGGTAACTTCGAGACTTTGGTTTCACATTCGAGATCAACAGAGTGGAGTAACACGTGAATATGGAGGAGACAAACAACATTTTCAGTATTCACAATGCCGAGAGACGTACTATTTTCCAAGATTATCATTCGTTCAACTTTTGTGAGAGGAACGCCCATGAGAGTGAATTTGACACAGAAACCGCTCAAGCCATCCAAATCCAAAGCCTCGCACTCTAGTATCTCCGCTATTGCATTTTTAAGACTATTTATGGCCAATCTAGGGGTCTAAATATGGTGAGAGACTGGGATCTTTGGGCATGTGTCGTCGGGAACAAGGCAAACATGTGATACTTCTTCATCAAGCACTTGGTGTAGTACACCATCCCATTTGACACGGAAATTGTTGTTGGAGGGCTCATATCATGCATCCTCCATGCCAAAGGAATCGATGCTACCCCCTATGGGCAACTGGACCAACAAAACTCACCAAGAAGGATCTTGTAAGGTTTGGTATGTGAAAAAGGGAAACAAATGGTTTGATGAAAATGAAACTTAATCATCGAATGGGGATGGTTCTCCATAATTTTGAGTACACATAGTTGGATGACCCAAACAATTGGGAGATGCATGAAAGGCAGGAGCTGATGAAGTTGGAGAAATAGACCGTTGGAGTGCCGGTTGGAGGCCACATCTCCAAGCCTAACTAAGTCGGTATCCTACCCTCTATCTAGCTTATAATTTAGTTTCTTTGTTACTTATTTGATTATATCATTTTTCTTGGTGAGAGAGGAGCTTTTGAATAATTTGTACTTTAGTTGCATGTGCTAGGACCAAATGACCTTAATAAGAATTGACTGGGAAATGTTGTTTGAATAACAATATATTAATTTATTTAGGTATGTGATTTTGGCATCCTCATTTTTCACTTTTATATTGGATTCAAGTTTGTCGGCATAAGGTGGGACTATCACTTGCATACTTTGCTAAATGAGAATCTTCGTCAACCTTTTCATAGCTCACTTCATATCACTATGCCCATTTATCTTATTGCAATTATGTTTTTTGCTTCATTTGTATTTTGGAATAAGTGCAGAAGAATTAGTTTGTTGAGTTATCTCTTGATTGACGGATTTGAGAAAATTGGAAGTGTCCCCTCCTCTAAAAATTGTAATGAATGCTTTAGAAGTTGAACATATTAATGACTAGATGATTCATTGTCAAAATCAATGAAGCGAATAGGTTGATGAGATGCACAAGTAAGAAAATTTTTGGCATGATAATTAGGATCAGAAATGTAAATAAAATAGCTTATCTCCAATTTGTGTTGCTTGTAGCTTCACTTCAGACCCAAAACACACATAACACGATTAAGAAGATTTCATAAAAAATAGAATAAAATGGATATGGGTGGTATGAAAATCAAGGAGATGTAGGAATGGATAAATAAGGTGTTTAGGTCGATGGGTGAAGTTATTATATTCATAATTTGTTCTAATCTAGTTGCATTTGAAAAGCTACTTGTCGAGTTTAATGAAAAGCAAAAATCCATGCAACATAGATAAACTTAATAAAAGAAACTCGAGTCTTGTAATAGACGGAGACCTTGCGTGTAGCTTGAGAAAGAGTATTGGGGTCTTCATAGGCAAAAACTAGATAGAAGTATTTAATTCTTTTGAACTGAACCTGGTGGAAAAAGTAGAAATTGAGAGATAAAACTGATAACAGCTGGCTTGAGGGAGAAAAGAGTCGCATCATCTACACCGGTTGAGTGTATGACATCTTCCTAAAAATGAATCGAGCTGAGACCACCTATAGTCAAAGATTTTGAAGAATAATGAGTCGTCTAGAATCATTTACAATGATCACCTTTTGGGATTGAAATAATGGCTTTAGTGGTATACGACCTGGGCATTAAGTGAAATAAATACCACTTGTTTTCCTAAGTCTTATGCCTCTTTATTTTCTTGCTTGCCTATTAACCTCCTTAGCCAAATGGTTAAGATAAGTGTTGTTGAATAAAAAAATTATAAAAATGCTCAACCAAAACGCGAATTCAATTATTGAGGACTTATAATAAAATTTCTAATCTCATTTTCGTGTGCTTAATTGATAAATTTACTCGAGGACGAGCAAAGCTTTAGTTTGTGGGATGAACGTCAAATATTCATGTTTCTCATGCATTTCACATTCATATTTTGTTGAGAAGTATGACTATTTATTGCGTTTAGGTGCAATAATGTGTAAAAGTATATTTTTGGTTGAATTTCCTTATTTATATGATTCGATGAACTTTTGGGTGTTTTTGGGTTGTATTTTGAAGGTTAAGAAAGTCAGGAGATTCAAAGTAGTCATTTGCATCCATCCATCCATTCTGCTCCGTATTTCAAAGCACAACGGGCCCTACACGCCGAGTCTAGCCCAATGATCTTCGAGTCCCGAGCAAAAGTCATGATGAGACCGGAAGGAGAAACCAACAGGAAGGGATTCAAAATGAGGAAAAACAGAAGTGGCACGCGAGGATGGGAGCTGGAAGACAACGGGAACCAACTATCGAGCGCAGAATAATGTATGCGTGCAACTGTCGAGCACCGGGTAGCGTCCGTGCGCCAACTGCAGACGGGGTACCGCGGCGGGAACCGCAGGCAGTACCAGCACCGGTACTGGGGCCGGTACTGGATTGGGTACCACAATGGGTATAACATCGGCCGTGGGTGTGGTACACGGATGAGCACATACCCGTTTTCCGCCTCAACCCATTGTAATTCTGTATTTTGGTTTAACTTTCTCGTCAAATGTCGGATTTTCGTTATTCAAAATGCTACGAAAAGCTAACAAAAATATCTAAATAAAATTAGAGGATTCGAGAGCCAATTGCTGACCGATTGTTCCTAGAATTCATGAGAAATCCAAATTGAGTGTGGTTTGAATGTTCGACTCAAGTTAACTTATGATCCTCACCTCTAGTTAGTTAAGGGCTATTTTGCCCCTTTTTGTATTAAGGTTAATCTGCAAATTTTAGTGAGTTAGAAAGCGGAAAATGTTCCCCAGAAAAATACTCCCTCCCCCTCATTCAAAACAACTTTTATCTTATCTCTAATTTTCATCCTCTACAATTAAGGTTTCTCTCATAAAAACTAGGGTTCCTCTCTTTTGACCAAGAACTCACCTAGGTTTCTTCTTGGAAGGAAATGCACATTTTATGAGAGATTTGAGTGAAGATTGAAGACTCAAGACATTTATTGAAGCTTCATTTCATTTATTGCAATATTTAAGACCGAGCATCCATTCTCTTTACTTTGCATTTATTGTTTGATTTATGTCTCTTACTTCTCTTTAATGTTTGTTCTTTGCTATTGTGTGATGGTTGAATGGATATTTACGACTTGTAAGTAGTCTATTGTGATTTTCAAGGATTGGGAGTAGCATAACCCTAGGTTTGTGAATTCAAGTATAATATGTGTTAATGTGGGTTCGATTAATGAATGGAATTAACATTATGATTTTGTATTTCCTTATACTTTAGGAGTAACTAACCGACGCTATAGTGGCTTTCTCTGAGGGGCCCGTGAGAGACGGCAAGAAAACTCGAAACATAATTGCTGATCTCGATGAATGTATCAAGCCTCGCTCCTCGAGCAATATTTACTTTGGGTATGGATATGGTGTGTCAATCTTTTGTATTGGGATATTGATTACATTGTCTTCATTGACTCTCTTTTGCCTTCTTTTAGTGAGATGAGTCAAGGCATATTTCATTATTAATCGATTGTCCTATATACTCCGTCTTATTGAACTGCTTGGATTTCTAATCAAGACAAATTATCTTCCTTAATTGACCCATTATTCACTCGTATTTATTTGATTCACTTTCATATATAGGTGTGAAACATTTGCCTTGGAAATCCATCTCTTAATTCTTAATCCGTTTTAGTTATTTTTATACTTTCTTTGATAATTAAACAATTTCACCATTCTAATGATTTGACGTAATGTAATAAGTGTGATTTGCGAAACATCGTCCTTATGAATACGATAGCTTTATACTACCACTATAGTAGGTTGTACGCTTGCCACTGAAATCCGTATTAATCTTATTGATTAGGAATAATTTTCCACGACAAGTTCAATCATTCTATCATGGAGGTTGAATATATGGTGAAGTTGTGTTGTACCAGAGGTTGAACCAGCGGTTGAAGTTTGAACTCTACGTTCGATCATGTGCATTGAAATTGACTCAAGTTTTTCGACTCCGTACACATCAAACGTACTTTAATGTGCCCATGTTTATTAGGTCAAAAAGTCACTACGACCAATTTCGTTTTAACATATAATTTTATTTTTAAATGGGACCCGAATTTTGAATTTTGTAGGTATGTGATTCTCATGCTCATTTGCTTACATATGAACTAGGTAGAGTAAATGAGTCGGTTTGAACAAGTGGGTACACAGGGATGTAGCTCACGTGAAATTAAAAAGTTCCCCGACTCAATTAAAAAGAAAACGACAATACAGAAATAGCCTCAACTAAAAGTAGACTTAATTAATTGAAACGTCAAAGTACAACAACTAAATACTTATCTCAAGTTCAATAACGAATCAAATACGACTAATTAGTCTAATTTTACCTATTCTAGAATAAACATAAATATAAATATGTTCATTATATAAAGAGGCATTTGATCTATACACGAAAAGTCTCAGATCCAATGAATACTCTTGTTACACCTTTTTCATATCCAACCACACTTTCATTTTCAATTATTGTTTGCAGAAAACAATTTCAATTTAATTTTCACACTAAAACAGAAAATGAATACTGAAACTATAAACAATCACTCCCTATACATCTATACTTATTTTTTTCACTTGCTATTGTATTTCAATTTCAAATTCCAATTCACTAGTATGTGGTACGTGTATAATAACATCCTTTTTTCAAACACACGAGATAAATAAAGTTAGGCTAAAGCGATGTCTTCCTAAAAAGGAGACATCTCATGTGACACAATTTTATCCTTCCAACAAATTCAGGAATATTAAACTCAAGAAAACTGCAAATCAATACTATATATAAAAAAATTCATGCCATGTGTGAAAAATAAAAATTAAGAAAAAAAGGAGAAAACATATTTCTTTCACTATACATCATATGACGCAAGAAAATCGGTTTTATCGTTTGTGTATTATCAAAGTACAAAAATCTAGTGGCTGAATGAAAAGAATTAGAACTAGCAAAGAGTAGCATGTACAATCATTAGCCGTTAATCACACTTTCTATGCATCTCAACACACCTATTATACTTGGTGAATTTGATAACTAAGTATGGGTTATGAAATGAGCTTTCCTCAGTATGGATTAAGATTTCACTTGTGCCGATTTAGAGACATCGAGATGGTTGAAACGGCATGTTCCAATGAGATATTCTGGTAGCTCTTCTGGTGTATTGCCCTGTATGTTGATAAACATAATAATTATTCACACTGCAGCTACGACATTATAACCAGAGAGAGATAGAGGGCGCGAGAGAGCACGATATAGGCTGTCCTCTATAGCAACTGTATATGATTCAATATGGTGTACCTGTACTAAGAATGCCATCTCAATAACAAGGTTGTTAAGGTAACCCAAAACAAGGCTGACCACACCCCTCGCAACAGTTGATGAACCAACATCAACGCCTACCTGTAAATTAAACAGAACAAATTACTAATGGTGTACTCCATATTATACTTTATACATTCAGAGAGATTACAATATCTTTTGGAAAGAGAGAAGAAAAGGGCTAAGGGCATGCCAGCTCAATCCTCAAGCTAGAGGTATGAGGAAAAACATGAAAGCGTTATTTCTCTCATATGGCGCAAATCCATTACTCACTCATTGTTAGATTTTATGGAACACTTGAGGAGCTTTCAAAGCAGCAATAACAAAGTCATTGGTTCATTTATAATTCTTTTTTTTTTTTCCTTTCAATTATTAAAAATAAAAAGGGCAAAATAGGGATTCTCAACTGTAATGGTTGATAATTTGGTATATAACAAATTCAGCCCTTCATACCACATTGACATTTATAGGATGCCCTAGGAGTTCAATTTAGAGAAGTTAAAACAGAAATTTTTATTGGAACAACCACAAATCCTCTGACTTTCTTATGTATATGAATGATTTAATGCAAGAAATGAAGCATTGGTGGTCATAGTGATAGGACAGTACAAGCAAAGTGACTAAAAGAATCAAACAGTTGAACTAAATGAAGTTACTCTTTCATATGATACCTCTATGTAGTTCGTCCCCTGAAAATAGTTAATTTCTAATGCTTGGCCAACCAAGCATGCCTTTTTTCCGACACTCTGTTTGACTATCCATGAACCCTGAGAAACAGAGAGTATGGATATCAAGTTTGAGATTCACATAATGCCAAGTGTTACGGGAAATGAAACTATGAGACAGTCAATAAAACTAACATTTATTAGTGACATTAACAGGGGCATTGGGACGCTAACATAAGCATTCTAGTTTCAGGCGAATGCCCTTCACTGGAGGATATATACAGCAAGAAAGAGAAAGGTAATGAATGATATGTAATCTAACTTTGGGTTCCTGGAGCATATTAATATATCTTCACTAGAACAGAAGGATAAAAGACCCAAGTGTTGAAGAAATAAATTGTTATCTCAAATTAAAAGATAACCCATGATTCTGAATTTGCAATATTTTCAAATCTTAATGAACTAGACTACCTTGCTTCCCGAGACATACTAGTGAACATTCAAATTTCTCAGTTCTCCCCAAGTCTCCACCATTCTAGTCCTGATTTGTTTCTTATTTTGAAGTAACTCTCAGTTGAATGTGCAATATTCAGATGAAACTGTGCCCAGCAACTCTTTTGAATTGATCCTCAGTTTGAGGAAAATGGTTTTGGCCCAGGAGAGAGTGAGACCCACATGGCAATCCACATAAGATTGAAACTTCCACATGAACATCCAATAATCACTTGCTTTAGAATGCCCTTGTCAACACCCAAACACCTTCCAACATTTTAATGCACACACAAACTCTGCATGTCAAATTGATCTTCACAGGCTAAAAATACATTTAGTAGGATTTTTTTTCAAAGATATTCCGCCGTATCCTATAAATGAATGTGTCCCACAAGCAAGACCACTATCCAACGGACTCGAATATCAAACTATGCCACCTTCTCTCAATTCATGAAAATATTCAGAGATCTTAGAAAAGCCTATACTACCTTATATATATGTACAAACTTTCACCTACGACAAAGGGAGTTGCACCCATTCTGTTGGACACATGACACCTACACAGCCAAGAGCACTTGGTATATCTGTAGGTTTTCCAATTTTAGTAGCATGTTTGAATTTGCCACTGATGGCACCATATCATTCCCAAGACTATGCAGATGGGGAGGCAAGGGTCTGTCACCATAAGCTTTGCTGTCATAAGAGAGTGATTCATGTAATCATATGATAGACTGGGTGACTTCCTTGAGTATAATAACAGAGCCATGGTTTCTTAAGTTTCACTATAAGACAGGAGGTACAGTTAAATTGCAGCAGAAAGGCTCGAGTGCCCGAAAAAGTGAGCCTTGAATGCCCATATAAATGACAGCCATGAACCAGTGCTAAAAAATTAATTGCATTTATTTTTCAAGGGAGAACATTTAGAAATGTTCTAGATGACTTAACAAGGTAAGTCATCACGGATAACATGTTTTCAACATATCACAAATGTGAAGAAAGCTGTTTGAATCTTCATTTCTCCAACGCAAAAGTATAAAAGGCCAACATACAACACTTCCAAGAAACGAAGAGATGGAGTGTGCAATTTAAATTCAAAGCATCTTCATATTTTTGTAGAATTAAATACAAGAAGCAACCATCAATTCCTAGGCATCATTGCATTGTACTCTAAGTTTATCGAGAGCCACTAATAATGCCAAAGCACAGGACCAGTAACTCAGAGGTCAATACTTGTTAGTCACGCAAACTGGAAAACAAAAACAATATCTTGGTTATGAATGTCACGTCATATCATGATAAATTCTCATATCAAAGTAAAGGGCATGCTGTCAAATTCATCATCTCAGCTGAAAACACAAGTAGAGGAAGGAAAATGGAAAACTTATAAAGGCAACTACACATGCAAAACACAGTAATGTTAAAACCCAAAAAATAATGAAAATCAAATTATATATAGAGTGCTCCATGAAGCAATTCCTGTACAAACCTTAGAAATATATGGTATGAGCTTGAACCTAGAATTTCTGTAAGTATCATCTCCTTTGACAAAGCTCTCGAGCAAAGGAGCATCTTTTAAAGGAGTGCTCATCATGTAGTATAAAGCAAGATTATATGTTGTTGAACCTGGAACCTAGCTCAATGAAAGTATAAGTTAAGTAATAAATGAAGTCATTACAATGATAAGGAATCACTTAAAACAAATGACAAGTACCAATTTACCTGTATGTTCACAATAAAGAAGAACTCTGGACCCCCCTTAGCGGCATATTTCTGCAGTCAAAATAATCTCATTTTTATCTTCATAGATCACTATGTGCTTCGATAGGTGAATTCAGCAGAAATTACTGGGTGTATATTAGTTATAGGCAAATATTGATACTCCTCCGTCCCACAAAGATAGGCTTACTTTTCATTTTCGTCCATAAAAGGAAAATAAACCTAATTTTTTTTGTTTTAACTACATCAACTAACATTTCTTAATCTGTGTGAAAATAGTTGTAAGCCTATCTTTGTGGAGGGAATATTAAAAAAATATTGAACCTGAACTATGCCCCCAGGGCGGGCCCCAAGATCATCTTCTCTCTTGTCAGATCTCAACCAGTCAGCACCTACCATTTCCATCAATGAACCCTTTGCCTTGACCTGGGAAGACAAAGCATACTATGAATATTTGCAGCTACTTTCTAGTTGCTCCTTCATTATATTCTTCCTCTAATTCACAAACTGCCTTGCCATCATATTCAAGAGAATACTATTGGCCTTTTATTTGGTTGGATATTAAAGTTGCAACATTTGCAATTCCAAAAGCATTCTCCACGTAAGGTTGCTTAATATAATATTGCAATAATTCAAAAGAATCTCTCAAAAGTAAAGAGGTACGAGTAAGCAATTGTAATCTCAATTTGAGAAAATTTAAAGACATCAGTCCATCTTTTAATGCAATTTTCCACCAAAATATGATATTTTTCCTTTGTGACACTCTGAGCGACAGTCCATGAGATATACGTCACACGTTATCTGAGATATGATTGCATTTTTGGTTATTAGAACAAAATCTGTCACTCTAATATTGAAAAGGTACCTACCTTTTTTTTATCATCTAAATAGGTCTTTCCACGAATCAGAAATGTTGAGGGATCTGTTGTTGTCCAAGTGCAGAGCTGATTGCAGGTTGAATCCTTTGGTAGAGTGTATCCATATTTGCATGACAGACTGTCTTCCCTTGCCATATCATGCAAGTCCACATAACCCTTCTTGTGAACTACAGTAAACCGTTAGACATAGTATCAATACTCAAACTGTTGAGACATTCTGGAACATAAAATGTAATATCATCACCTGCAAGCAAACAGAAAACCGTGGCGATATATGTTCCTAAATACCTCAGTATGCTTATATACAAGGTCATATACCTGCAAGATCATGCAATCGTTTCACAAAGACAGCAGCAGTTGACAATTTGGGTTGACGTGCATCCTGAAACACTCGACATATAAAAGTGATGAATAGTAGAACGGAAAAAAAAAAAAAAAAAAAAAAAAAAAAAAAAATTTGTATAGACAGGGGGTACAAAACAGAAACATATATACTATTCTCCTTTATACTCAGTACCAGCTCATGTATGAACAGAACTTGGTACTTTCATGGACAATTAAATCCCAAGAGCGAAATCATCAAATTCAGAGGTGATTGTCTGAATCTCATATCTAAGGAACAATGCACAAATTAATATTGCATCAAAGATAGATCTGTATCCAGTAAATGATAATTCTACCAAATAAAGCCATATCAGTTTCAACTCAAATCATTTCTTAGTGGCCCGATGTGAACTGAAACTAAAAATCACTATCACCATTCACCAAATTTAAGATGATATTACTTGCCAGCAGTAGTTTCCATGTCCTAATGAATCCTGCTATCCTTTAACAATATCAGAAAGTGAAGGCTAGTACCTGAGAACACATTTCTGAACCATAGTCAGAAGTCCAGACAGTATCTGATTGATCATAATCCAGCGGTTCTGAGACATCAAAGAATTCATCTGATGAATCATTTAGTCCCACTAGACTCGAATGTTCAGAAGGCGTTTTGACCATTTCCTCATCCATTTCCTCCCTCTTGTGTCGATTCTCTACTCTAGCTTGAACTTCAACTTTCAGTTCCTTCTTAGGTTGCTGTGTGCTAATATTACGCATCAATTCACCAAATGAGAAATCTGATGATGTGCAATCTAATTTCGCTCTGAATAGTTCCCGCAGGGCTACAAACAGAGCAACCAAGTTGAATCAATACCGAGAAGAGTTGTGTTATCCAAATATATGAAACATCAAATATAAGGGCCAAACATCTTCATGGTGCATAAGGCTTCAAACTTTCAATAGAAGTCTCAATTAAGTTCAACAAAAAGGAGATAATACATATTATATAGCCAGTATTTAGTTCTTGAAAGAAAAGAACAGTAATCTTTTTAGGAATTTAAGTGGAAATGCTTGACATTTTCACCGACTAATAACATGCATCTCCATCCACATAACTAGATGAAATACTTCCTCCGTCCCACAAAGATAGATTTACAATTATTTTCGCATATATTAGAAAATGGTAATTATATAGTTGAAACATTAAATTTTAGCATTATTTTCCTTTTATACCCCTTCAACCCATTTATTGTTAAAATACATTTGGTGATGTGGAGAATATCAAGACACATTAATTAGGAGTAAACACGGAAATGGACAATTCATGATGTGCTTGATGTAGTAGCTGGCCTATCTTTGGGGACAGATGCAGTATTAAAGAGAATGATGAGAAATTCAATTTTGAAACCTTAGAACCTAAGTGAAATATTTGAACAACTTGGTCAAGTGATATGGTATTAAATAACAAATGTATAGGGCGGATTCAGGATAATTAGACATAGAGCGCACCAGCAAGTCTTCCCAGCATGCTTATTGTTATTGATCTGGCTGATGATGTCCATAAATAAGCTTTCCAAAATTTCCAATCAATAGCAAGCATATGCTTCACTACAGAATGCTTTCCATGATTAACTGGAGATATAACATATCCTCCACCTGCGAGGAATTCATACCATCATCCACAAGTCATCCAACTCAAACAAGAGGGGCTGAAATGATAGGAGCTCATACAGAAAAAAGAAAGCACAATCAGATCATAATACAAAATATGAAGTGACCAATTTATGCAATAATCGTACGAATTATGTACTCTGGCCTTAATATATGACAAGTACAATGGTCCGGAGATAAGATAAACAGAAGTGAAGGATGCAAGAAAGTTTGACAAATTTCATGGCCAAAATACCAGCAGAAAACCAAGATACTGGCCTGCTAGAAAGTACAATACAATAAATAAAAGCCCATTAATTCATATTTCTTAGCATACATTACTTTTAAGGCAGGCGCGTACATAACCCTTTTTAGATGGACACTTCTGGTGAAACACGGAATGGTAGAGAATCACTGCAAATACAAAAATAACTAGTGTTATTTTTCAGATCAATTAAGCGTCTTATGTATGATGATTAAGCATTTAAAGTATGCCTCAGCCAGTAAATCATTATTACCATAGGTACCATCATCCTCCCTTCTCCAATACCGACGTAATAGAAGATCTCTTCTTCTCATACCCCTGCAACAAACTATGGAAACATAAAAACTTCCGATAGAAAAAGAATTAAAATAAGGGTAGATATAAGGCATGGATCAGACCAAGGTAGCCAATGACGGTCAAGAAGCATGTGAATTATATCAGTATGACCATCAAGATGTTCGAGCACAGAACCCTTGTGAAAACAGAAGTCCCACCTGCACAAACATAAACATGTTTATAAGAAAGAATATATAGCAATTGGTGTTGCCAGCAAGTAGCTAGAGATTGCCACATTAAGCACTTTGTATCTTCACAATGAACCAGTGATTTCCTTCATGAAAGAACTCAACAAAAGTGAAGAAACAAAGCGGTAACTGGCGTCTATTGTGTGTGTTATTTTTTATTTTTTATTTTTTTTTTTTTTGGGGGGGGGGGGTGGGTTATATTAGCACTGCATTAAGGAAATGCATGGTGGCTTTCCGCGATATCATAGTGATCTTTCTGATACGAACATTTCTAGAAAAGCTGAGTCCTCAATAATGTTTTCCCTTTACCAAATTCAAATGTTGAAACTAAAAGAAAACAAATCCAATTTTTTAAAAGGAAAGAATAACTCTTTACAAGAAAATTGCGTGTTATTCATGACATAGTATGTATGGCAAAGAGCTTTGCTTATATTAGCAAGTAGAAACGCGTACTTCGAACTGAATTATAATCCTTGTATGATGTTCATGCTAGAACAGGGTGTGTTTACTTAAGATTGGGGAGTGCTGATCTACTGTTGGCTCAAGGAGTATATGAGTGTGCTTTATTGGGATTGGGTCCTCTCAATGGATTGAGGACAACTCAAAGCAAACACACCCTAAGAAAAGGAACTCATATTAGCACTAAATGTTAAGTTTATTACGATTCTGACTCAATTAGCAACTGTAAACTGTAACAAATTCAGTTAATTTTCTTCCTGACCAAATAAACAAAAATAAAAATAATAAACTAGCTCCTCCTGTATGATATGCAGAGAAGCAATCTAATAGAGAATTATTGTTATAAAAAAAAAAAAGCTATATCACTGAATGACATCAATTTAAGGGATAATACAAATTATCCTTGAGGGACCTATTGAGAGAGAAGAAGAAAAAAAGGGAGGAACAAAAACTACAAATTACAGATACCACTCTGTTTGTTTTTATTAGAATTTGCATATATGGGTGGTATTTGTAAGAACCATGCAAACTTCAAAAAGGCGTTTGTAGTACCACAAGAGGGTATTTGTACTTTCAGAACATATCAGGGGTTCTTGGCAAGTAGGTCAAACTGCAAAGTAGTTTTTGTAATATTCCCTTATTTTGAATCTGGGTCAGGAATTTGAGGGCATAATCAATCATATATCAGAAATTTCAATAGAAAATAATTATTTGTTGAGTAAACATCTGACTGAAGTATAGCCAGATGATGTTGAAACTTACTCTGATCTTGAAGGACCAAGAGACATTAGTGTTTGGAAAATAGCTTCTGAAGTTGCATCCACAACACCAACAGCCATTATGGCAGGATGATCATCCCACTGTGAAGTATTGCAACAATATTATATAAACGAGGCCCTGAAAACTTCTATGCCATCATAAAATTGATCAACGAACCTTCCTACGAGATTCTTTATCTCTAGCCTCCTTAAATAATCGAAGACCTGCGGATTTCTCAAATTAGACAAGCATCCAGACAAAATACAAGATAGACAATGAACTCAGCCAATACCATTGTGGCAACCAAAGATCTTCCAAGGTGATGGTGCTATAACATCAGATGTCATTGCATCGCTGACTGAGGATGAGTAGACAGTCCAGTCAATGGAATATGAATGCTTGCTGGAACAGTTTAGCCTACATAAGATGGAAGGATTAAAGAATATCAAACTAATATCTCATTTCGGCGCAATGGAATCTGTAGAAGAAAGTTAGCAATCACTATAAAAACTTTTATCTGCACCCAAAAACAAGTACATGTAAATAAATAAATAGAAGGAAAGGGGCACTAAAGGATCTCTTCAGCAAACAGACTTCCTAGCAAAATAATTATTCATCAAAGTACAACCAACTGGACAAAGTTCACGACAAATGGCTAGAACACTTCAATTTGACATGCCTTTTTTGTCAATCACTACATAAAGTATCAAAATTATTCACCTTGATGACTGCGGTCCGCGTCTAGCAAGTTCAATATCTCCTTGATTCTGGTTTGGCTGTATTAACTAGAAGATCAGTTTCCAGCATATTAATCATCGCAATATTACAGAAAGGAAAATTCCAACCTTTAACGCCGATTCCTGGAAGGACTGGATCCATTTTGCAGCTTCTTCAGGACTGCGTGCTCCCAACTATAAATTGCAGGAGTTTGTAATTATGTGAGTTAAAAAGGAGAAAAGACAAACTCAAAAGGACAAAGATTCCACACCTTCAGTTGATCATTGTGGTTGGAAGTGTTATAGAGAGTGAAAAGAAAGATGACCTGCCCATAGCAAATTAATATAAACAAGAGCCTTTCAGTTTTTGAAGGCATGTAAACATAATCAAATGATACTTAGTTATATAAAGAGGAAGTTCCGAGCAACATCGTTTCAGAGCCATACCTTTCTCTGAATGCTCTCCCTCCCATTGTCAGTCACCCTTATGCAGGAATCAATAATAGCGCTTCTAACAGGATTCTGAGACAAAATCATGACATGTATCCTTAGATAATGTGTGATATACAAATATTTACAGTCATTAAGTTATCTATATTAAATACTCAAAACGATAGTACACTAGGTTAAATATCAGGGCATCACAATATATTTGATCTTCCAGTTTTGTGGTTACTTTATCAAAACCAGACGTGACTACTATATAACATGCAAGGATGAAATCTATCTACATTCAAGAGGATAAGGAATAATAAGGGTTGTTCTAGCACATATTGGTAGAAAAGCACAATAAAATTTACAGAACGGTTAAAGTCAATGGTGGCAATGTCCTGAAGATGCAAATCAGTTTCTTAAATATTTTGAATATACATCACACACCCTACATTATTGACACTGCAAAGGAGAAGCTTGAGAAAACCAAACTATAGCTCCCGAATCTCTTTAAATATGCATAGACGATATTCGTTTAATGATTCCTGGGCTGAACTACTTAAATAGAAGTACAAGATTAGTAATAACTGATGTCTTAGAATGTTTCTACAATCTCGACTATAATTTTCCCACATATGTAAATTCAACTAGTAAGCAGCGCTTGCATATTCCCTCAGAGATTTACAGTTCTAACCACCACATAGGCACATACCTAGATTCTCACAAGCTGCATATAAACTGAACCAACAAGTTAAAAATTAAGGGAACTAGCAAGAACCCAACTTCCACAAATTGCAAGTGTCCTCGGATTTCTATATTCTATAAACCAGCTATTTTTTTGCATAATTTTGTTATGAGCTAATGACACATTGCATTTCGGCTCAGTAGAATACAAATTTCATTGCAGGTACAAGTGCATCAAGGATGCACTATCGAATCTTAGAGAAGAAACTTCTTTTTTTTTTTTTTTTTTGAGGGGGGGGAGGGGGAGGGGAATAGTGAACTCAAAATGAATGAGAACACCGAGAAGTTGAACTTTTGTACCTCACATGAGCACGAAAAGAAAAATCTGATTAAAACTATTATCATCAAACCAGACAAAAAATATTGAACTTCCTGAACAACGTTTATATTGTTTCCACAACATCATCACACCAAAATGTCAGGACTGAGAACCATATGCACTCCCACAAAACCATGCTTCTCTACAACTATGAGAGAAATATGGTCCTGTTTTCTTCAACCCAATACGTATGCACATTCATCATTCATGTCAAAGACAAATATACACATGCGCATAAGATTGTGTGTCCGTGACTAAGCGAAATCTCATAAAGAAAATATCAAATTGGCTCTGTAGTTCACCATATTACACTGGATTACCGAACTTCAAGTGAAAACTATCAATGCCCAGTTCACAGTATTTGAGGCAATTAATACGGGGACTGTGTGTTCTCTGTTTTCCGCCTCACTATACTTATTTCAACTGGTTTTGTTGGGGCGTTTTCTTCAGGTCAACCCAGCATCCTAAACACTTGTTGTGATGTATGGAGTATCCGTCAAGCAGTCAGTATCCAACAATGAGTCGAAGTAACAAAGTGATACCATAAATTAACCAGAAAATCTAGGAAAATAACGCACACTATTCTGGAAAAATCAACATTCGGAAATAGTCAAACCGATTCAATTCAAGTAAACCATTGGCCTCTGACTATAAATAGGGAAGTAGAATCACAGTTACTAACGAGAACTGCAGGAATAGGTTGAATTAAGCATAAAAAGAAAACCAAAGAAATTACATCATTCCGCTTCCACATTGCCAGAGAGTAAAATATATCGAAAAGGACGGAACGAACGAAGTAACCTCGAGCGGCGAAACTGGCAGAGATTTGAAGCTCTTGAGTAGGTGATCTTGAAGAACGAAGTAGCGTTTCCTGGAATACTGAAGGCCAATCCGATTGGAGCGTATCAAATACAACCACCCCTCCATTCTTCCGCCATCACTCAGTGAAGCCTCCATTATTAACAATTTCCAGTTCCCCAAAATCAGTTACAAGTCATCGATGAATGCAGCTCAGACAGGCGCAGTTGATGTATGCGTATGTAGAGCTAGAAACTCCTTGATTAGGAAAAGGAAGCGTGATGGGGGAGAGAGAGAGCCTCGTTGCTTTTGCTTTTGATTCTCTCGCTCTCTCTCTCTCTGTATATTGGTTGGTTGGATAGTTGGATGTTTTGTTTTTAGTCTAATGTTAAAGCAACAGAAATAGGTGGAACTGCAAAATGCAAATCCAGTGCGACAAAAGCTTCCTCCTTAATGATTTGACAGCAAATTGACTAATCTGTCTTCCCGCTTTCTTAAAATTGACAATCTACGACACCCTTCTCTTGCAAGATAATACTCATTTTTTAATGGGTGGTGCTGCTGCACCTCACACCCATACAGGGATGGATCTAGGAGCCGCGTGGTGACGTCCTCCTCTTCAACTTTTAAAACGTAGGACTTGTCTTTTTAAGCTTCTCCGTAATATATCAAGGAACGCATATTTTTAATCAATATATATTTATCTTAATTAGTACTACCTTCGTTCCGACTTATTTTGCACACTTTCTTTTCGGCCGTCCCACCTTATTTTACATATCCCAAAAAAGGAAACTTCTCCCACAATCTCCACCCTCACCACTCAATCTCCACCTTTAAAAAAGTCAAAGAAAAAACAAAATCTACTTTTTCTTAACATCCGTGCCCGATCACCTGTGCAAAATAAGCCGAGACGGAGGGAGTAGTACTTAGTACTCTACAATCTTAAAAATGCACATTCATATGTTTTTACATACAATATTTTGTAATAATTATTAGTTTCTTTCTTTTACTTCTTTTAGGATGAGCGCATCTAGATAGAAATTTGTTCATTCAAAAATGTATACATTGAAATGGAGTAAAGTATGATGTTGAGTAGAGTATGATGACTACTACACATGTCAAATTAATACAGTAGGTTGGTGGATAGTGATTTATATTAATAATAGTTCATGATTAAAAAGTTATTGTGATTGGTGAGTTTATATTATTTTATATAAAAAAAATATATATGACACTATTCCCTAACTTTAAATAGAATTTGTCAAGTTTAAAAAATGTATCAAAAATAGCATGTTTGTCTTTATCCACACACTTTTAACCCTACCCCCCTCCCTCTTAACCCAACCGCTCTCTCTCACCGCAATCGAGATTGACATGTGTCAATTGACACGACGTGCGGCAGCCCCACTATCTCCAAAACTCCCCCTTTCTCTCACTAAAATCAACTGCCTTCCCTCACCATTCACTTTCACCTTCACTAAACCCCTTTCACATTCCATTTTGCCCAAACCCAGTCCCCACCATTTTTTTTACCTCGAAGCTTTGAAAAATTAATAGAGGTACATGGTGCCACATTTTCGTGTGTTATCCACTGGTAATATTTTGTGCCAAGAGTTAACTGATAAATATTTCCATGGCCAAATCTATACGACGCCGGTTGCGGCAGACATGATGGAGCAAGGCCTTCCTCTGCACCAGGCACATCCCGTCGAGCTCAAAGATGTGAAGCTAGTCGTTCATTTGTTCGTGAAGAACAAAGGCTAACACAACCCTCAGTCTCTCAACGACGCCGACCTTCGAGTCGCCACCACCAGGACTCCGATAGAGTAAGCTCACAACGGGCAAGAGCCCAAACAAATGAGCGCCACCGTAGCCCATCACCGTCGACGGTCGACATTCCTGGGGACGCTTCATCGAGTCGTGAATACAGCGAATCCGACATATCTTTTGCACTGATCCCGGACCCATGGAGTCCGTCTAGGCCGTCATGTTCTCGTATAAGCAGGCCACTACTCGAAGAAGACGTTGAGGCAATTTTTTTTTTAATAAGATATCGAATATTATGGTTTCTGAAAACTCAATATTGTTGCATTGTTTTAATTAGTTTGGTGCTTGGAATTTACTGAGAGTAGGGATTTTTCCGATTACTGGCTTCGTTTTATACAACTATTGGTTACATTGTTGGGTTGTTTCAAATTTATTTTAGAGGTTATGTCCTTGTATGTGTTTCATTTTTTTCGGCGAAATGGGTTGGTGGCAATCTAAAAATGAATGTATATGTGTTCTGGGTATTTTGTGACTATGCATTACACTTTATGTAGTATTTACAGTGGTATTCTTTAGGCGCGCGAATTGTTTGTTGCACGATTTGCCTGTTGCACGATGTATTTGAGATTACTATTGTTTTAATTTACCATAGGAATATGCTTTTCCAGGCTCGTGATTGAAATGTTATTTTGCAATGATTCTTAACAAAAAAAAAAAAAACAATACTTAGAATTACTGGTGGGAGATTGTTGGTTTAAAAGTATTCTGCAATAGTCGTGCATTATTAAACATGATCGCTTATAGAATTACTTGTTATTTTGCAATGATTATTAACTTAAAAGAAATCAATTATACTAAGAATTACTTGTTGGGAGATTGTTGTTTCGAATTATTCCACACAGAAGGTTAAAGTCGAAAATATGCACGAGTATGACACTATCTAGCACGAGTATGACACTATCTAGGTTTGGTTGTGCGGCATCGTGCCATTGAAATTGTGCGCAACTTAAGCACGGCCTAGGCACGACTTAGGTTGAATAAAGTTCAGTTTATGACATGTGTTGAATTATCAAAATGGACGTTTAGCGTTCATTTATGACATGTGTTCTCTACATGGCAATCGTTCATTCACACTAGATAATTTATGCATCATAAAGAATGCGAATAATGGCGGATCTTTCTTTTGTTTTAATATGGAGCAACATGAATGGCGTTGGAAGAGGCCCCTGATAATGAACAAAACTTTCTGAATGAATCTGTATGGTAAATTTGTGCTTGTTTCCAGCATCCGTAGTGCTCTGATTGCCGCAGGAGGGGACGCGTTGAACTTGTGTAAGACATTTGCATTCGGCCCTTTCCCGAACTTCGACGTTGGTGGTGCGCATTTGCCAACTGTTGCGATTGATGCCCGCCTTGTGCAAGAGATAGTGCACGAACAACACGATCTGGATAAACTGTGGTTCCAGATTGGGACCCGGCCTATTCGCTTCTCAGCGCGGGAGTACTATTTAATAACTGGGTTGCGGTTTGGAGAAGCCACATACGATTTCAATGCGATCAAAGACCCCCCAGCAGACGGTGTTTTTGCGAGGCGGCTAGGTTCGGATCCAATCTTGATGGACGATTTGAGGGACAAATTTTAGCTGCACAGGTCAGGGACAGTATATTCAATACGGTAATGATTGCAAAGGTGTTATATCTATACTATATACTATTGGGAGTGGATGGGTTGAAGATGTCCGTACAACCTTCAGTGTGGTGTTTTGTAGAGGACGATACAACTTAGGACATATTCCCTTGCGGAACATACACGTACAACTCCCTTCTTCGATACATGCAGGAAATTGTCGTTAATGTCCAGAATTACAGAACCGATATCATTGCTACGGCTTCGCGAGTGCCTTCATGGTACCAACGTTTTTGGGACCAGACCGGCCGGTTCGACCGATCGGACCTCGAATCGGTCATTGGTCTGGTCTGGTGAGAGGTATTAAACTGGTAATGTAGTTAAACCGGTGAAACCCAGTCAAAACCGTAGAAAACCAAAAAAAAACCGCTAAACCGGGACTTAGAACCAGAAAAACCAAATGTACATTCAATATTGGGAGAACATCACCGACTTTGATTTAGTTTCAATTCTGTCAAGTTTCTTTAATCAAATAACCACATCTTCAACCTCAAATCAAACCCCCAAATATGTGTGTGTATATATATAGAAGACAAACAGTAAAGAATAAAATTAATTAACAGAAATCCTATTTAGCTATGAAGATCTAGATTAGAAAAGCAGCAAATAACACTACTATAGTGGCAGATGCGGCGGCGGCTACTCAATTTAGGCAAGTAGCGGCACCAGGGGTCTTAGGAGAACCGCCACTACCAAAGGCGGTAACCTCTAATGAAGGAGTAACAGCGAGTGAGGTGGGAGGAGTTGGTAGAGAAGAGATGGGGCATCGGAGGTAGGAGTTGTGGCGTGATTGTAGTAATAGTGTGCAGATTATGAATGATGGTGAGGCAGGGAGATGGAGGCAACTTTTCACAATTTGGGGTTGTGTATCTTAGGGGGTGGTTGTAGACAAAGGAAATATGTTCAATATATATATATATATATATATATATATATATAATAAATTATAAAATATGATTAATATTAGTTTTACCAATCTGACCACCGACCGGACCAGTTGAACTAGAACGGTTCGGTCCCCAGTACGGTTCCACAAACACTGCATCGTACTATATAGCCTTTGATCACTTCTTTGACGTTATTATTATTTTCATATATTGTAAGTGAATTTAATGTAATTTCATGTTTCTAAATTACTGTCATAACGGGCCCAAATATTTAATTTCACGTATGGCATTCGAGGCAATCACAAGAAATTGACAGATATGTGCTAACCGTCTACCAAGAGAGAGGCACCCATGGTTTGTGCATTGGAGGGTGAAGAAGTCTAGGTACAATTTCAAGAATAGAGGATTTTTTTACGATCTCGATTGCTCGGTACATATGCTTACACATTTCACTACTATTACATCGAGCATGTCCGTGATTTAGGCGTAGTGATAATGGTTCTTGTCATAAATAACTTTATACACATGCATTCACACTTGGTAATTTGACTATGCATACATTGTATATGCATGAGCAAGGTATACGTCACCCAATTTCAGTGCACGATTAGGATTCCTGAACGCAAAAACCATGCTACTTACTTCTGTTTTTCTGACATGTCGTGTTAACCGTTACATGTCCCGGTAGTACTTAGTTGCATCAAATTGTAACCAGCATTTACATGTTTAATTCTTAGAGATTACCGTTGTTGGTTCAACTACCTCTTCAAATATGCGCTAATTTATTGCTGATTAAACTATGTATACATAGTATCTGCATGGGGACGATATACGGTACCCTAGGTGAGTACACGATTCTGCATATTGTACATGAACTCCATTATACTTCGTTCTGCTTCCTCGTCAACTTGTAAAAACGTTTTTTTTGTAGATGTAGTCCTTATTTGCAACACATTGTAGTGATGACGTCCATGTTGTAAATGTTATTGATCTTGTCTTAACTACGACCTGAAATATGCATGACATAATTGATGCTTTAAATATGTATAATGTTTCTGCATGTGAACTATACACGGCACCAAACGGAGCAGTGCACGATTCTTGCTATTGAACTAGAACTTGATAATAATAAATCCTTGTTTAGTCGTCATGTTTTGTTAACCATCAGTTGTCAACGTGGGCCTTACTTGTTCAGACTCCTGCCTCATGCAGGTTGATTATTACGTAACTCTACGGCTTGATGGCATAGAAGCAGGCTCTGATTACTGGAGGAGTCTCCCGCGCGAGCCAATGTCTATAATGTACCCCCGCCTCATTGTCGGCCACCAAGGCCACCTGTTATGAGCAGACGGCGAGCTAATGCTACCAGGAGAGGTTCAGCCACAAGGACTGCTAGGCCTGCGAGCAGGACGGCAAGCAGGCTGCAAAGCAGTAGGCGGCGCCAACGTTCGGCTGATCTAGTAGTGCTGCGTAGGAGTACACGTAGGCGAACATCGTACCATTCAGCAAGAAGAGAACGCGAGTTATCGGAAAGTGAGTCAGCAAGAGAGAACACGATGAACGAGAGTGGAGATTTATTTGAGAGCGCAGCAGGCACCAGCGAGGATGACACGAGTTCAGATTCAAGTTCTGATTCAAAAATCCGCATAAAGGAGCCCAACAGAAGATGTGGAAAGTCGCCGATGACCCAGCGTACTCCTGACCAGTATCAGTATGCATGTCTAGGGCATAGTGTGCCGAATGTTCTGAGGGAGAGGGCGGATATGAGGGAGGAAATGAGACAGGTTGTAAGGGAGGTCTTGCCGGAGCTACTTAGAACTAAGGTATGCCGAGTTATGCGCGTGCAGACAGAGCTAGAAGATTACTTCGTGAAGAACCATGACCAACTTTTTGAGAGAATGGTATGCATTTTTTAACTTGTTTGTTGTGCATCACGTACTTAACTACACACTTCTCACACATAACATATGTACTACGCAACAAACTTTTGATCATGGTCTTCCTGTTATCGAACAGTTTACCGGCAGCAGTACTCAACAGTGGACTCTAGACAATACCAAGGAGCAGGCTGGGGGGTATGCCTCTGACTAGTTGGATAAGGCAGTCACCCCAATGGGGTCTCCACTTTGAAACTCCCCCGCCACCCCTGATAACGTCCTTCCAGAGACAAATGCAGAAAAAGCTGGCGATGCCGAAGGTGAACCTTCCGTGGATAGTGCTGTGAAGACTCCGGAAAAGGTTGTTGAGCCCGAGGAAATGCAGTCTGAATTTGAGAAAGATAAGAGTCCTGATGTGGTGAAAGATGTTGTCGATGAGCCTGATAGTCCACTGATCCTGCAGTCCTCATGTTCTGAGGTCGAACGTGCAATTAGAGAAGACCTGGCCGACTTTAGGGAGATATGGGACGAGGAAAATTTTATAGATACAATAGGTAAGGCAGCAGAGCCCAATTCAACAAACAGAGGTACACGGCACGTCAGGGCACGAACCTAGTCCCGTTTGTGATGAGCACTTACCAGAAAGCCAAACCCAGTCAAAACGAGAAAGCTTCAGTCGTAGCGTACAAGCACTTTCTGAATTTATATGAGACGTAAGTTCCTATCATGGTAACAGATTTACATCCCTTGTGGTGTCCGCTTATTTAAATAAAATCTTTGTTCGTTTAGCGTTAGATTACCTAAACTTTTATGCTCAATTTAGGATGAACTTATTTAATTTAGTGCTTATGAAATGTTTACTAATAGCAGACGGAACGTCAGCCTCGGTTGGGTGGAAGATGCCAAGTTTTACAAAATAAATGATAATCTGAAGCAAAGGTTTTAAGCATCGGTACTTGGGGTTGTTCTCCTACCTTTCGTAATAACTCATTTATAAACGATACTACGCATTATTGAGGAACTTTTTATTTTTTCAGCACATTGATGCATCTCTTGGAATCCTAATGTCCAACCCAGAGTTTGCGGGTGTTGAGGTTGATAGTTTGGTTCGGGGGAATTACGTGATTGTTGACTCCAACTTTTGCGTAAGTTAACAACCCTCTAAAAATCTCAACATGTGGTTATGGCTTCTGCGTGTTGCGCCAATAATATAATTCTTAATTGTAACACATGTCTACATCATTTATTGCTGGACCGCAACAAATTATGTAGGAGTATGATTTGGCCGATACACGAGAACTAAACAGGGTGATCCTCCATATGACTCCCACTACAAAGACGGACATGGAAGAAGACCCTAAATGCAGGAGCGAATCACAAAGAAGAGACTGGGATTAGGAAGTGGTATCGAAGCACAACGAAAGACTACGATATTTTCGGAATGGCATAAGGCGGGACGCATCATATAACTGGAGAACCTAGGGAGCTTGAAGGGCTTGAAACAGCTGAGTTCACATGCCCGACACTCACTTCCCGGTAAGGATCTGAGATCGGCCTGAAAATGTTATCAAATTCAGCTCTTCGGGGTTCCCTACACTCCCCATACCCTACACTCCCCATACATACGGGCTTCCCTATAAGTTCCAGCCAAAGCTCGCGAGTCATCCGAAACCTATCAGCTCAGCGATCATATGATACCCCTGTTTTAAAATATAATTCCAGACACGGTGTCTCTCCTCGAACCACTTCACTTGATCGTAAACACTCACATATGAAAACCAAGTTTTGTACCCCAAACGTTCCCTCAAGCAGCGGTGCACGAATGATAGTGCCCCAGAATTGTGCCCCCATGCACCAAGAATCCAGTTCCCCTGTATCCTCTGACCCTACAACAATATTAAGAGGTAGTCAACCATTCATTTAATCTAATCGAACTCGACACACCACTCCCAATCTTCTTTCGTAAGGGGAGGAGACCCGAAATTGGGAGAATCAGTCATGTTGTCAGGCATGTGTTTCGAATGAGGTTCAGAAATAATCAAGCTAGAGATCACTTATTTATGGTTATGATAATATGGTATCCGCCCCGTGAGGATATAAGCATAGAAATCCTATATGGGGGAGTGGAGGGTGCCAAGTTGAGTAAAAGGTTACATCCCATCTGAGTACAGAGTGTTAACTGTATATTACTAAAACATCCTTTTGATGTTCATCCCGTGGAAATACATTGTTTGTGCCATAGTATGAGCTGACATATCGTGCACACAAAATATTAAATGACATGTTTTCATGTTTCATAAAGCACGAATCCTGCATTTTCCATTATATGCCTCAACAATGATCCTACATGTAAATCTCGCGTGTTCATGCACGGGTCAGATTTAAATTACAACAAGGCATGACAAAGCATATTAGAATAACACTGTTCACATGTGGGCATGCAGTTTCTACCTGGAATCTAAGAAAGTTAGACTAGTCAATCGCCCAATCCATAAATGGTTGCATTGGAAATGTGCACCTAGATATGCAATATCATTGAACTTGCCATACAGTCGATAGAAATTAGAGATGTCAAGAAACCCTAATAATAAACAACATACCAAATTACAAAATAACCCTAAAACAAAATTAACAATCGTGCAATTACTCCATAACGTGAATTGATGAAGGGTTAGCCCCAAATACCCCTCTGCCCACTCCAATGTAGAAGTAAGACATGACTAATTCTCACGGGAGCACTCCACCGCAGTTGTTGTGCCGATGTGGACACGTCTCGCTACTAGCAACCTCTTGGAAGGACGATAATGTAGGACGCCGATTCTATGGGTGTCTCAATTACCAGGTATGTACATTGTGCCTATTCACGATTCAAGGTTGCTCTTTCAATAACAGATTATGTTGGACGCACATTGGTCACTAACAAGCTACTTTCACATCTTAAGACCAATGCCGACTGTAATTTTTTTAGGTGGATTGATCCACCTCTATGTGCATGAGGGAGGTAAATTATCCGGGGGCTACTAAGGAGGCTAGATGAAGAAAGGGCAACAATTGAGAGGCTAAATGCGCAAAATAGGCATTTAGAACGAAGATTGGCGGAGAGCGTAGCCCAGTTGCGATCGTCAACCGGTGGTGGCAGTAATATAAGCAATAATATTCGGGTAGAGACACTGGAGTGTACCGTCATCAAGTTAGAGTCTCAGAATGCTGAGCTAATGAACCGGCTGCAAGCATTGGAGAACAACAGACGCAATCTATGCGTGAAAATAATTAGCAAATCCCTCACTATTTTCGCATGTTATTGTATCATGTGGTTTGGCTGGAGATGGCTAAGCAAGTTTGGGGTAGTCGAAACATACATGTTGACCTGAAAGTGTTGTGCTTGGCTGGAGCTCCATACAGGTGTTGGAGGGTAGTATAGGTAAATAATCATTTATGTCGAAACTCTTTCTATTTTGTTAATCCGTCCTCATTTATAATGGTTTTACGTGGTTTTGTACTTATGAATTATGTATTCATAGCTGATTGAAGGCAAGACATTGTTAGTAATTTCTTGCATATTCCTTGTTCGCAACCATATTTTCGTAATGTCGTGCTTAGTATGTCTGGCACGATTGAACACCCCCTTCAGGCCCTATGTGTGTTGTGTGGGCAATAATAGTGCCCTAAAATATCTTTAAGACATATAGATATACACTAATCAGCTGAAGGCTTTCAAAAGTAACACATACAGCTAGATACATAAATAACGTGTAAATTTCACGCCATTATAAAATAATCATTTACACTTCGTGCCATTACATAATCGATTGCATCGCACTTCGTGCCATTATAAAATCAATCATGAAGACCTCGTTCTATTATAATGCGATATACACACACTATCGTGCCATTGTGAAATCGCTCTTGTGGGCTACGTGCATTATTAATACTGCTCGCTTACTGTAACTACATGGAAGTTTCAATCTCATTTTAGTTATGGAGGGGACCAATCATACTGTACAGTATAAAAAAATTATTACTTAGCATTGAAAAAGGATCATTTATAGATAATAATATTGGGCGGGAGAAATAAATTTTAAGGTGAAATTCAAAAGCGTTATAAGATTTAAATTTTCAAATTGCACGAATTCATTAAACAAATGGGAGAGAGAAACTTGCTAAAGTAGATGTGGACAGCCGACAACGACGATTACCTGATAACAACATCGTCTGCAGGAGTGGGTTGGGTGGGCTAAATAAGGGGGGGGGGGGAGGGGAAGATGCTGCGCGTGAAAAGGGTCAACAGGCGTGTCATTTTTACATGGTTAGCTGCTACAGTTAAAATTTTGTTAGATTCTATATGTTTTTTGAAAATAGGCAAACACTATATATAGTTAGGGAATGGTGCTACATCCTACCCTTTTCACTTATTATATTGTAAAAGTTGGTATAGATAATGATTGGTTTATCATTTAATAAATGAAAAGGTAATTGAGATTTGTGAAAGTGAATAAGGTTTTGGGTAGAGATGTGCTCTATTCAAACATGCCCTAATGCCCTTAAAGTACGTCCTTCTTAACTACAAAATTCTATCTTAATACTTTATAAAGTAAAAAATCACCGAAACGAGATCTTAAATTCATTTTTGCTAGTCATATAGGATCCCTTATCCCACTTTTACTGTGTTCCAACCGTGTCCCGCTTTAAAAATTGGTTAACTAAACATTTTTTATGGTTTTGTGAGTTTAATATTCATGATTTAGGTTCTGAATTCATGATTCATGTTTAGATTCAATGTTTAGAGTCTAGGGTTCGATTTTTTGGAATAGGATATATTTTCTATTCTAGATTTATGATTTCACGATCCATGGTTTATGGTTTGATGATTCAAGGTTCACAATTCAATGGTTTATAGTGTGGGGTTCATGATTCATGTATTCAGGCTTCACGGTCCATGTTATAGTGTTCAATTTTAGAGTGTGACACGATTGAGACAGGGTAAAAGTGAAACAGAGGATCTGAACTGTCCTGCACACATATATGAAATGTCATTTTAATGGTTCAAACAAGATATGAAGAAACAACATAAATTACTAATAAACATCGTTTTTCTGAATGTTATACTAGTTTCTCGTGTTTGAATATATTATACAGTTAACATTTTTATCTTATCGAAAACTAAAGTAAGTCTTTCTTTAAAAGATAGGCTAAACTGATTCCTAAATTATGAGCTTTTATTTTGAAAAGCCCTTAGGTTGTATTTGGATGGAAGGATTAGAGTATGAATTTGCAATTCATGGTATCAGATCCATTATTTTTATTTGGATTACCATGGATTAAGAAGATGTTTGGCTGAGCTTATAAGCTCTCCGTAACATCTTATAAGATGCTTAAGAGCTTATACGTATTTTTTTTTTTTTTTTTTTGAGGAAAAAAGTACTTTCAATTAATTGGAGCTGGGAACAGCCAACGGTGTTTGACAAAGGAAAGGTGGAGGCAAAGTCCATACTGAAGAAATAGAAATACAAGATTTAGCGAAGGAAGCAAGATTGTGTGCAATAAAATTTTCAGACCGATTGATCCAAAACAAACCACACTGAGACATCCATGATAAGAGCTCCTTTATGTCCAGTAGGATTGGCAAGCAAGATGCCTTACATTCTGATTCACTCAAGGCTGCAAGAATCACTGAAGAGGAGTCACCCACAATATTAGCATTATGGAAGCCCAAGAGCTTATAAGTTCATTTAAAGTGTTTGGCAACACTTTTATATAAGATTTAATTTTATTTCAAAATAAGTTATTAACAGCTTGTAACTTGTCTCCCTTACTCTTAAAGAAGAATCATGGAAAAATCTTCTAGGGGTACGTGTCTTTTTGCTATTATTTTGAATTAGATTTAAATGTTAAATCGCTGCATATTAGAAATGTATGGGTATATGGTCATTTGATATTATTACTCACCGCGGAAGCTAGGAAACAAGGGAATTGCATGCACTTTTCTTTCACGAAAAAACTGCCACCATATATCTAGATAGTATCACCTATATATATATAATTTAAAAAAAAACTGAATCTGAATATAAATATTACTTTGTAAAGCTGATAATTATAAATACATATAATATTCAATTATTTCATATCTATCCCATGTTATTCTCAACAATAACCTGATATATATTGAAAGGCTTAGCTCCTGAAGATAATTTTTTTTTTTTAAAAAAAAAAACTTAACTTTTTGCCCCAGTTATCCCATGTTGGTGCACTCACCTGATACATCCTTCTACATGGGAAAACTACTAAAAAATGTTTTACGGAGGTCTATATATTGATGGAGTCGAACTTATACATTTCACCAGAGTACTTTTTCATCTTTGTTTCAAGAAGATGGCTCCATTGTTCAGCTTGATACGTGATGTGAATCCATCGAAGACTCAGTGGGCTCTAAGGTTGCGTTTGGTTTGATGCTATAACGTACCTGTTTTCAGAGACAGAGGTCAAATTGATAGCACAGAATGTATTTTTCATGATAGGGAGGTAAGAGTTATGATATGAGTGTTCAAATTCATGTTTTTTCCAATACTAACAACATTAATTCCATTATACTAACTATCTGTATTATGTCATGTTTCTTTCTAAGGGGGATCATATACATGCTACAATGAAAGGTGCTGCAATGGAAAATATCAAACCTAAGTTGGTTGAAGGACATTTGTTTGCTGTGAAAGATGTCATTGTTACTGAAAATTGACTGGAGTTCAAGACTACTGTGTCAAAGTCCAAGCTAATATTCATGACTCGGACTAATATTGTTGAATTCTATGACAAAACATTCCCACTGTGCATGTACAAGTTCAGAAGTGTCAGTGATCTGGCTCCAAAAAGAGAAATTGAAGAGTTTGAATTGTTTGGTAAGAATTTATAGTTTCACAAGTAAAAACATATTTCAAATGTTTTCTAGCATTATATATTCAATCATCTTATGGAAAATCTATCTTTTTGCATAATAAATCAAATGCTTAACGAAAAAGTATTTATAAACAGTTTTCCAACATGAATTACATAATGAATTCATTCTGATGCTTCGTGAATGTAAAAGTTTTACTAGTAAAAACACATTTCAAGTATTTCCAGCATTATTTATTCACTGATTTTATTGGAAAAACTTTCTGACTTTTGCGCAATAAATTAAATGCTTTACTACCAAAATTACTTTTAAACAACTTTACGAGTTATATATTACTTACTGATTTCATTTTACCGGCATATGTGATTGGTAAGGTGATCTCATATCAAGCTCCAACCCGCAATCCTGGATCTGCCAGTAGAAGAATAGAGTTCAGAATAGAAGATATATTGACCTCCTTGCTTCTCTCATGTACACGCTGAGCCCCTTTTCTCCTCGGCCCACAGAGAAAAACTGTAGGACTGGTGCCATAGTTCATCACGGAAGAAAGGACTCACTAAGCCGGGATCACTAACTAATACCATTCTAATATAATAGAAAATACTAATATAATAGAAAAGAATTGTCTTTTTTGTATACTTTCCCCGGTTCCGTTGCTATCGCGGTGGTCGATTAATAACTAAACGGATTTTTCCAATGTATAAAATAAAAATTCCAATGGCCTTGGCTACTATAACCTTCCCGACCACGATTTTTTCTTTTTTTAGGGCATATGCCTGCTCTGACCGCGATCTTTGGGGATGATTCCGTACTACAGTTCGGTGGAGGAACTTTAGGACACCCTTGGGGTAATGCGCCAAGTGTCGTAGCTAACCGAGTAGCTCTAGAAGCATGTGTACAATCTCGTAATGAATGACGAGATCTTGCTGCTGATATCTCCCCCGAATAAACCATATAGCCAAGAGAAACCATGAACCAGAATAGCTATCGAATTTTAATATCAGGATAGCGAATATAGTTATAATTAAATGGGGGCCCAGAATCCAAAAAACAAGAATTTGGGCCATTAAATATTTTGTATCCATAGAACATTTGGCAGAATTGCGTCTGAATTAAAAAATTCAATTATGTATTTCTTTTTTTTTTTTTTTTTTGTGATCGCAAACTTCTCATAACTTTTGTTTATGTTTTAAAAAAAGGAAAAATAGACTGCCATGCACATTGTGGGAGGAATACATTGATGAACTACTTCCTTATTTGGCCGATGACGATATCAAGCATGAAATAGTTATCATGCCGTTTGGTAGAGCTAAGCTATTTGGAGGTATTTCCAAAAAACTAACTTGTATACACATGTGCTTGCTACGTATGATATCTTTAATTACTAACAGTGGAATTGTAATTTTATATAGATGATATGACTGTGAGCAATACTTTTCATGCAACAAAGGTTATTGTTAATGGGGAGTCAGAGGAATTCAAGGAATTTCATAAAAAGTAATGAACAATGTGTCTTTCAGTCATGTTTTTGTTTTTACATTATTTCAAATATGTGAATCATATGTTGATGTGCGTTTGTAAAACTAATGATAATGAAGGTGGTGAGACAAGTGGTACTGTGAGCCTAACCCCAAACAGACCATATTATACTATATCTGATGAGTTTAGCAATGGGCAAGTTGTGGTAAAAAATTGACAGAAATCAATGAAGTGACTGAGGTTTTAAATCAAAATTTCTATTTTTTTTTCAATAATGTAAATTTTGTTGTCCGGTTTTAAAAAAAAAATTAGTGTATGTGCTTAGGATGCTGTGTTTTGGGTGGATGTTACTATAGTCGATATAGAGACAGTGGGAAAATTCTGGTATCTTGCATGCAAACGTTGTTTTAAGAAGCTTATACAACAACAAAATCAGTTTTTCTGCATGAAGTGCAAAGTGAAAGAATCTGGAGGAAATCATAGGTATATTTATATTTTAGTGCAACTACTGTTTTTCACCTGGTTAACTTAACTAATTCCTAATCTTCCTTATTAAAACAATGCATTTTTAGGTAAAAAAATAGAAGTAAGGGTTGTTGATCGTTCTGGGAATGCTAAGTTTTTACTTTGGGACAAAGAGTGTGTGCAACTTATTGGAAAATCTGCAGGGGATCTGAAGGCTGTGAATGTACTATATTTTTTTATTAGTGATTACATTTACACACACACACACATATATATACACACACGCACACTTATTGTGAAATGCTTATGCAAAAATCTGTTTTCTGGAAAGATTATGCAGTTGCTATACGTAGTGACATAACAAGTGCAATGGCTGACAAAGATGCACTTTTCAAAGTTCAAATCAAGGCTGACATGAAAGAACGTTCTTGACACATACAATGAGCTTAAGCTGGCTATAGACAAGGGTGTTGTTGATAAGGGGAAAACAAAGGTTGTAGAAAGTGAGGTATAAATGAGTTTAGCAAAGTTATAAATTGAATTACATTTTCACTATGTACTACATTACAGCATTTATTTTCTGTCAGTAAAAAAAAATCTATTTATATGATAGGATTCCGAGATAATATCTAATGCAAATGATGATGTTGAGACCAACGTTGATGAAGAACCTATTTCAGAGAAGCTTGTATAGGAAAGTGTTGATGATTAGGCTAATGATGATATTGTTGACAAAGTTGTTGATGATGAGGCTCCTCCAGATGCTTTTCATGTTGATCATGATGATGGAATGATGAACAGGAGTTTAAAGGATGAGAACAAGAAAGTTGAATCAAGCAAGAAATTGAAGACTGTGATCAAGAAGAAGTGAAAGACTTTATCCACTGCTTTGTTTGGATGTCATTTAGGAAGTGTCAAAACATCTTTTCATAAATAGGTTTTATAGTTATGTTATGCAGATGTTTAATTCCGTCTTAGTGGGTTAGTACCAAGCCTTAGGCTAATTCTACTTAGTTTATGTTTTATTTAGTTTCTAAAAACTATGTGTCGTTGGTATTGTTATTCTATTTTATAAAATATTTCGGTTATCTAATTTGAGGTCTAATTTCTGTACAATAATCCATATGAAATGCGTTATTGATTATGAACTAATTGCATGCACATGTTTTTATTTTCAGGCTATTCATTGTATAATACATATGCAGTGTACTCATTAACATGTTTTAATATTTCAACCATACACTACTACCAAAGCTAAAAAAAAAAGGGTGTGGGAAACTTATCTCATGGCGAATTGTCTTCTACATATAAACTGATTTCGAGCGATGCTACATCTTTTCACCATTTTTGGGTTTAATTTTTGCCAACCCAAAAATGGTTGTTCTCATTCATTTACTGCATGAGAAAAATTAAGTTATTTGGAATATTTATTTATTTATAAATATAACAAGATAAGGAATGCACTCATTATTATCAATAAGTTGTACTCTAATATTTTTTAGTATCTCAGCAAAAACAATCATACTCAATTTAAAAAATGTGCATTCTGAATAATACATCAACTCATTTTTTGATTAACATGCTTTATCTTATTACGTAGTTCATTGTTGTTTATACTCTAAAATCATTCACTTCTCTAAACTTGCATGGAGTTATATGGATTTATACTATTAAGATGTCCAATTTTAAAATAATTCATGAAATGTTGCATATAACATAAAGTAATTTTATGTGCATGTAGCATTTTTTAAAAACATGGAGAACGGAAAAAAAAAAAAAAAAGGTTTATATGATCTAACACTACAAGAAATATTACAGATAGTGACTGATTTTAGTGACGGATAATTTCTGTCACAATCTAATTACGGACTAGTGACGGAATACCCACGGATAGAGACTACAAGAGTGTTTGAGTATTAGCAACGACTTAGTAACGGAATTATGACGGAATTTAGTGACGGAAAAAAAATCCGTTACTAAACCGTAGTAACAAAAGGCACTAAGAATGTGGGAATAAAATATTTTAAGATTGTGACGGAAAATTCCGTCATTAATCTTGTAATGACGGATTAATGACGGAATTTTAGCCGTTGCTATGTAGTGACGGAAAATATTCCGTCATTAATTTTGTATTGACGGATTAGTGACGGAATTATAGCCGTTGCTATGTAGTGACGGAAAATATTCCGTCATTAATCTTGTATTGACGGATTAGTGACGGAATTGTAGCCGTTGCTATGTAGTGACGGAAAATATTCCGTCATTAATCTTGTATTGACGGATTAGTGACAGAATTGTAGTCATTGCTATGTTGTGACGGAAAATATTCCGTCATTACTTAATGCCCATGCAAAACGAGATTAGTGACGGAAATTTCCGTCATTAACTAATGACGGAAATTTCCGTCACTATACCTGAAACCATAGTCACAAATTTCGGTGATAAATTGAATTTCTTGAGAATAAATCGCAAGTTATATATTGAAATTGATATTAACATATTGCGATATTCACGGTGTTTTCGCGAGAAATATATTTTTCTCGCGATGAATTTGATTTAGTCTTTTTAAAACTAATAGGCATAATGCAGGAGCCGAACCTGCGACATCATATAGGTGAAATGAACTTAAAACGGAAATGATCGACTTACAATTATCAAATAAAATTAAAATTTGTAGTCAATAAAATTAGAGTTGGACATCGAATAATATATTTAGAATTTAGTCATTGACTAATTAAAGTTACGATAAAGTTAATTAGAAAAAATAAGTAACTCAAGAAAATTTAATTAACGTATTTAACTCGATTGATGAGGCAAAATTTTCCTCCTTTTTTTCCCAAATGAAACTCGAATCACGAATTATTAATAATGTCAAATAATACCCACATATTCATATTTTGTGGTAATGACGGAATTATACCTGAAAAATCATTTTTCTTGCCGCTAAAAAAAATAATATTCCGTCATTATACCTGAAAAATCATTTTTCTTGCCGCTAAAAAAAATATTAGTGTAACTAGCGAGTGGGAGAATTGAACCCGTAACCAAGTGAAATCCAAACAAGCTGCTTACCACTAGGCCACTTGTTATCATGTTGAACATCTTTTATTTGTTTGCTACTTATTTACTTGTTTGAATTTCAGTTTTTCTACTTAACTAGGGTTATCAAAATTTTCACCCTCCACACTATTCATCTTCCTCTCACCCTAATTACGACTGCCAAGTTGTGGCCTCCATCGCCTCCACCGCCGTAGCCGCTTCCACCGCCGTAGCCGCTTCCACCGCCGTCAAATGGAATTATCGCTTCAATTTAGTCATTTGCGTTTCAACTCTTGTTCTTCTGCTTCTTCACTTAATCATCCCTGTGAGTGTCTCTCCCAATTCTCTCTCCAATTGTGTACATATATATGTTTTCTTCTATACGTATGTAAAATTGGTGTATATAGTTTATCATTTATAGATTGTATGTTTTAGGGCTTTTAAATTTGGTTTCTGGTGATTTTCATTTGCAAGTAGAAGGAGAGAAAGGGGTTTCGTTCGGCCTTCTAGACGACCAGTATATAATCTTCTTACTTGCTTTATTTTTCTGTGTGTGTTGTTTGTTTGCAATTATGTTTTGTTTCTTTACATTTTTGTAATTTTTCTTTTGGGATTACAAAAAGAAACTGAGATTCTGTTTCTCTGGTATGGATTTTCTTCACTTTGATGCCAATAATATATAATTCGAAAGTAAATATTACATCAAATCGGCACTGACGTTAGTATGTCACATTGAGTACATGTAGAGTGCTAATATAATTGTGTAAGTGGGATTAGTGTTTATCATGTCTAAAGGAGCTGTCTAGTTGAATGATTTTAGTAAGACACTCACCTTCATTTTAGTTGCCTTTCCTTGCACTATTAATTCTTCCGATCCCAGAATGTGGTCTTAGAGTGTAGTGCTTTTGTCAGCTGAGTGCTACATATTAAGTTTTACTGTAGTTCATACGATTAGTATATCTTTTGGTTAATGCCATATGAGGAAACAAGTTTTATGAGAATGAGCTTGATATGATATTATATATTGAGTTTCTGATAGTTTGGTGTAAGAAGTAAATGCTAAAGTCCTTGGACAGAACTTCTGTCATGCTTATCATTTATTGCTCAACTTAGTGAAAGCTTCAGAAGTATTCGATGCCATGAATTATTCTGAATCTTTATTTCTTAGCTATATATGGAATCTAGTTATCTAATGGTATTCAAGCTGAATGAGGCACTGCCTTATGTATCTAGGCGTTATTGCAGGGTATAGCATGTCTCCTACCTTGCACCCAAAGTCCATCCACATAAAATTAACCGAAAGTACATTTTACCTATCATAAAGTTATGTAGTATTGTAGGCTCAAAAGTTGTTCTAGTTGATATAAAGACACTCTGAAATTTGGTCAGAGAACTAATTTTATCCATCTCTAATGTACCAAACTATCTATGTCTCATATATTCCAGTTCATCTTTCACAATCTGATAATTATATTATTTGACTAATACATTTTATTTGAATTTTTGAATTTCAGTACAGTGTCCCTTGCTGGACTTCACGAGCAGTTATCTAATTTATTATGGATCCACAGTTAGAAGTACATGTGACTGAAAACAGGGATCTGAGTGGCTTAAGTGAAATTCGTAATGGCAATGTTTCTGGAAGGGTAGAAGCTTTTAGTGGTCTTGCTGAAGGTAGAAGCTATCTATTGCGTTTTTCGTTAAGCAATTTTTTATTCTTTTGCATTTTCCTAATGTTTCATAATGTACCTGCTATTATTTTTCTTATAGAAAATTGGAGTAGCTGAATCATGATAAAGATGTTGAACTCTGTTAAAGTTAGAATTAAAACAATCTGTTAAAGTTAGAACTAAAATTTTCCTTGGTTGATGCTCCGGAAATATTCAGTTTTGGCTGCATTAACTACTTCCTGCTTGGCAATCTTGAGTAACCTATATTTTCTATTCCCTACTTTAATTAGTTTTACCTGAAATGCTATCTCTATAGATGCTGTAGCATGTGTCAATATTTTTTTGCTATAATGATGTAGAGCCCAGATTTTTTAGGATTTTTTTCCTTTCCCTTCCATAATGAAAAATCTCTTCTTTGATGGTATGGACTCCTAACATCAACTTGCAAGCTAGGTCAGCGATCCAGTGTTTGGACTCCACACACAATGACCCCTTTTAGCTATTATCCGACTCTGATCATTTCATCATGCAGGGAATAATTTCTCAGATGTCCTTCAATCCAAGCAAGGAAATTACGGGGATATACCAGTTTCTAAGATTTCAGAATTGATGAAAATGGGTAATTTAGAGGTTAGTACACTCACCATGGAAAAGAAAAGGAACAGAGTTTTATTGGCTATTTTTGTATACCTGAAAGGTTCTTATGCCTTGAGATGCTTGATCTATGCAGAACACCTCTACACACTCACTATTCAGTACTGTCAAGAGGATTTTTGATGAAATAATTGAGAGAAAGGATGATGATATTCCTCAGGTATGTACGTGGGAGCACATTTTAGATGTATGACTCTGCAATTGTCAGTATTAGTAGTTCTTCTCTGTTTAGTCTAGTGATTTTAATCTTCCTGTTAATTGCTTACACGTGGCAATGTTTTTGTTTCTTCCCTTAGCGTGTCGCATCTGTGCTGAAATTAGTTGTGCAAGAAATTGAGCAGCGGGTTTCAAAACAAGCAGACAATATAAAGAAGGTAATACACTATCAGCAATTAAAGATCATTTCTGTTTTCCTGAGATGTGGGTTATTGACTATGCGTGATGCTATTATTGCAGCAAAGCAATCTGTACAAGTCTCGTGAAGACAGGTATCATTAAAAAATTAGAGCATTAGAAACACTTGCAACTGGAACTCCTGAAGAAAATGAAGTATGCTGTTTGTGTGAGTCTGAGATATATATGGATGTGCATTTTGCTTTTTATCTTTTCTTGTTAACAACAGTAAGTTCAATGATGGGCAGGTAATGATGAACCAGCTTCAACAGATGAAGGTGAGTGTCTTACTAAAGGAGATAAGTGTAAGTGGGATGAGTGCTAATATATATTTTGCAATTTCAATTAGCTTTCTCATTGCATTCTGAGGTTTATGGTAGAAATCAGTTTCTACCATCCCGCAGTTTCTCATCTCTTAAGCTTTGTTACAGGTACATAACACTGCTTTCGTTAATTAAATATATGAGCACCAGTTTCAGCAGAAGCAACAGAACGAGAATTGTAGAATGTTGTATGCTCCACAACAGATGTATAGAAACAGGGGAGAAATTCCGGTTGGAAGAATGTCTCCGGCTGCATGGGCACCCAGGCAGAACCCGACGCGCGGCGGTGGCACGCTGGCGAAAAAACCTTCTGCCGGAACTGGAGTATTTCTGCCTCGGAGATATGAGAATATTAGTAACAGCAACGCCTACTCCTTAGATTCTCAGAGGAGGCCAGGTAATTTACAGCTCACTCCCATTCCTATTTCCCCCCATTTTCATGCAATAGTGTTTTCATATTTTGTCACTATATGATTTTGAATTTGGGGTGCTTTGAATTTCTTCTAGATTTTCTTCCACCACTTGTTTGTTTACCTTATTGGGTGTTATTGTAATATTGGAAGAAATGCTAATTTAAGAATTAGAATTGTTGGTGGACCCTACTTATACTGTTGAAATCTCAATTTCTTGTGATTGACCCTCCTTCTACCGTTTACTGTTTTCTTGTCATTTTCGAATTTTGAATCCAAGAATTTTTTATAGGATTTTTTAATGGAGACTAGAAGAAGGAAAGTGCAGGCTCCCTTTATGTATTTCTCATTGATAATGTTTTTTATTTAAAAATTAAAATGAAAAACAGCTTGTGTGACTTCATCTTATCTTCAAATTTGACCCAAAATCTTCTTTTCTGGTGCATATCTATGTTTGCTTTATAGATCGTCACTGAATACATGTGAGCAAGAATTCCTTTTATTTTTGTCCCAAAAGTAGCTTTGATTATGTTATTCCCATGGAAAATTTGGTTTAGTTCACTGCCCTTTCCGTTTTCTGTGTTCACACTGGTGCTCTGTTTTCAGGTAGAGCAGCTGTTCAAGCTCACCCCAATGGCTTGGCTCAATCTCAACCACAGCCGCAGGCTAGAATCAGCTGGGGCTCAGGCACAGATTACTGTAAGTATCTGCCTACTTTGATTACTGGTAAACACGTAATCACTCGGAGTCATATGATTTGGCGCAAAATGAAGAGGATTATTAGGGCATAATGCTGATCGCTTTAACTATCTGTCTTACTCCTGTACCTGTATTGTAGATTCCTTGATGGCGCAAAAGCATGCCGTAGTGCTGCAACAAAGACGAAGTCTACTAGCTTCGTTGGCTGAAGGGTCAGCAATGGTGGGTCGTGATCCATGCCTTCTTCAGGGGTGGAGTTATTGATTTATGCAATTCAGATGCCATGTAAATGTTGGTTTAGAGAAAGGTAAAATAGTTGAAGGGAGAAGGTTTTCAAGAAAGTAATTGGTGTTTTTTGGTTTTTGGTGGTGGTGACGGTTTTTACAAGCACAAATTGGCGAAGTATGCAAGTAAAACAATGAAATGTAACATACAATGATAATCTTATTTCTACTTTTAGTCTTTTTGAAAGCATACTAACTCTTTTCAATGGAATGCAGGTAGGGCGCAACTGATACCTTACCTAAAGAAACAGTGATTTGGAAATTGAACTTATTTCAAACTGCTGCTGCCTATGCTAATTCTCGTCTTAATGCTGTCAAAGCTGAAATACTCGTTCTTGCCAGGTTTTCTTTCTGTAAACCCTGAATGTATGGATATGATGTTTAATCATATGTACATGCAGACCATTGCTGTCTAGGCAATTGGAGTTTCAGAAATACACACCATTTTTATCTGTTGTTCAGAAATAATGAAATTATATAATTGAGTTTTTAATACTTTCCATTGAAACTTAACCTTAATTTCTGCAGGATGATATGCTTCCTTGTCAAGATGAAGCTTCGAGGCTTTTACACTCGTCGGAAAATTGCATGGTAAGATGCTTCGTAGACAAAGGGTGCTCTATATTATTGGTAAGTAACCATTTTCTTTATCATGGTTCTTCCAGAGATGTATATGAATTTTTCAGAACTTGTAAGAGGGATTTTTTTGCTTTAAAAAACGACGAGGATCTTTATTTAGAGTTTTAAGTAACCTCGAATAATGTTGACTCTTGATATCGAATTTAATTTTGGAAGTGACTCGATCTTTTATTATTGCTGTACATGCTCTGTTTATTAGAGGATTGTTTTAGATGCAAGCTTCTCGAAAGCGCTGAAGTTTAAATATGCACATTATCAAGAACAATTTCATTATTATGAGGTTCTTGTTTGTGTGTTCTTTGTGGTTCTTTAAAAGATTCCATGGTCATTCTTTGTTAGTTTAATTATAGCGCAAGCTCTCTGAAATAGGAAGGATGATATTGTTTTTTATTTAAGTCTATGTGATCACCTTTTCTGTAGTTTTCCAAAAGCATGCTAATTGCAGTTTCATCTTATATAACAATTTTCATTAATGCAGGACAATGGCATTAATCTATCGACAGTTATTAAAGGTACTAGCACATACCGTCGTTCCAGGAAACATGATTTTGTCATGGATTTCTTACCTCCTAGTATGTCAGAATACGTGCACGCAGCCACGGTATTCGGGTAATTAATCATTTATTTTTGTCCTTGTCTTTCCTATTTCTAACATAATTTCTGAGTATATAGTGAAACATATATTGGCTATATAAAAGATTCTGCCATGCATCCTTTAGAGTTTTTAACTACAAAATTAGAAAAATTCAAGAGTGAAAGAAAGAGCAACTCTTATGATTCTGGTTTGAGCTGCATATCCAATTTGTGTTGTAAACTTATCGATAACTGAAAATATTGAGTATATAATCCAATACAGATTGGTGAACAATTATACTTGTCCGGTATTTTTGTCTACTATGGAAGATGGAAATATAGTGAGAGGTTTAATAGGAGTGCCAAAAGGTCCAGTTTAGTTGGTAATCACATGCTTATGGCATTAGAACTTGCTCCATTAATTGATGAATTTGTGCTGGACTATGGTGATCAGATGAAAATCCCTTTTCTAAGTGACCTTTTAAGAAGTTTCTATAAGAAATATGATTTATTCAACTTCAGACAACTATCTACACTTTTTTTCATCAATCACTAGGAGTGTTAGTTCACTTGTATTTTATCATCAATCATTAGGAGTTAAAAACTGAATCACATTTCACTATGTGTGTAGGACCGGAATGAGCGGCGAGGTGGCCAATCAACCACTACATGTTCCAGTGGTTCTACCAAAGATTCCGGGCCGCTTGTACGACCTGTTTGGGAAGCCAATACGAATAAAAGGAACGAAACAGATGTTGAAGGATGACAAAGAAAAAACATCGGTTTAGCTCGATCCAAGAGCTGCCGTCCAGCTCTCAAATCAGCCTGCTTGAAGTGAATTTTAGTTGGAATAAAAATGGTGATCTATGTTTAGATTAGTGCTCTGATTGGTTTAACTTTAGTTATGTTTGTTGGTATTTTATGGGAAAAAATAGAATTCATGGTGGCTAACAATATTTAGTAATGGAATATCTTTTTGTTTGTTCATGTCCAATTATAAAGTTCAATTAATGATTGCTAATGGGGAATTTGTACATGTAATTGCAAATAGCTTGTTCATTTTTACAGGTTAAGAAAGAACATTTTTTTCTTAAATAATGACATTAATCAGATAGCATAGTGACGGAATAAAGACGAATTTTTTTTTTTTTTTTTTTTTTTTGTAACGGAATAATTCCGTTACTAATATAGGCAAGATAGTGACGGAAATATTCCGTCATTAATTTGTGACGGAAATATTCCGTCATTAATCCTGTAGTGACGGATTAGTGACGGAATTTTAGTCGTTGCCATTTAGTGACGGAAATATTCCGTCATAATTTTATGACGGATTTTTTTAGAATTGTGACAGAATTTCCGTCACTAAACTAGTGATGGAATAAAAAATCCGTCATTATCGGTTTAGTGACAAAGGTTTTTGTAACAAAATATTTCCATCACTAATCCGTCACTATTCATTCATTGTGACGGAATTTTTCAGTTTAGTGACGGAAATTTCTGTCGCAATCAATTATTTTTCTTGTAGTGTAACAATTACAATTGGTGACATATTTGAAATGCACACATACACAATTTTATTAACATAATATCCACCGATCTAAGTGGTTTATTCAATAGAAGTTGATTATTCAACATGAATTTCCATATGAAATTCATTGTTCAAATATGAAGTCATTGTATGCTCATGTATTAATTTTCAGTAAAATCATTCTACAATGAACACATAAATCAATGCCTATTATTATCACAATAGAATAATTTCGGTCATAAAATATTAATCTATCAAATGTAAGACATAAAGGTCCAAAAACTTATCTCAGTAGGGTGATTGTCTTCAACAATTTAGCTGATTAACAGTGCTACTGCATCTCTTTACCATTTTTCTTTATTTTTTGTGAATTACCTTTTGTCGTACTAATTAATTCACCTGATAAAAATGACGGGTTATTTTTTATAAAATATTTATTTATTATGTCAAAGAGAAGAAGAAAAAAACACTCATTATATTTGTAGTTTCATCAGTAAATCAATGTCAATTTTACATCATACAGTTGTTTAGTTTAAGTCAAAATACATGATATTTTATTATTTTGAAGGTACCATTTTTTATAATATATAGTTTTCTCAAATATGTCAAATAGCTTTGTTTCTCCAAAACTTATTTTTTTATTATGTTCTGCACAATATTGAAGAAACAAATTGCTAATATTGCATAGGAGAGATACCAATTTTTTTTTTCCATATTTCAGTTCTGCTCTTTAAACGTTCTGTTGGATTATTTTTGTAAATTAGAAAAACAAATTAAAATATATAGACTAAATTATGTGTTTATAAGTACTACAACAAAGAGAACAAACATGGAATATACGCCAAATTAACGTCTAGGTAGTACGAAAATCATATGCATGGTTAATTAATACAAGAAATGCTATTTGGTGAGAATATTTTATTATTTTCCATATGAAAGGACAATTTTATTCAAAAAGCTTATTATGTGGTTAATGAATGAGCACAAACAATACATTCCAAATTTCTAATGAAAGAACATGAAAGAAGCCAATAGAAGATAGTGAATGCAATTTATTTAGGAAAAAAGTAGTACTTTATCATATCTAAATCATCTAATAAATCTCCATTATTTTTTTTGACAAGTTTTAGATTATAAAAGAAGGCAGAAACATGCTTTTTATTTTTCATGGAACTTTGTAAAATTATAGAAGACAAAAAGTGTAACAAGCAAGAGATAGTTTACCTTTGCTGCATAATTAGGATGATATTGGTATATTCCACTGCTTTTGATTCTCTTTGTTGTAGCTACCACTGTCCACCAAAATAAAATTGTACATTTTATGTATAGTGCTCTTTGTTGTTAGTATGCCTCAAGGGAATCCAAAAAGAAAAAAGGAAAAAGACATGAAACCATTCTTAATATTGAACAAGAAATGAAACAAATAATTATTTCAGTTTATGATAATTTGTACAAAAATTATGAATTCATATAATCATTAATGTGTACATAAGGCAGTATAAAATATATAGATCGGTTTATATTTGACTGCCTATAGTTTAGTATAATGCACGGGATATTTGTCTTATGTAAAACAGGATTTTGAATTCACATAAGTTAAGTATAAATTAAAGGGAATATTTAAATTTGAAAACACTAACGAAGCAAGCAGTTAAATTTTCAGCAAAAAAAAACTGCCACAAACTAAAAATGAATTTTGAGTATAAATATAAAGAATATGAAAATCATAACTGCTCTTCTTATGTGTAAACATGATTAGTCTCCATTTGACCATATATTCATTCATAATTGCTTCATACAAAGTTTGATGTAAAGCCTAATCCGAAATTCAACTGAGGAATATCATAGAAGTTATCAACATCACAACGGACACACCACAACATTATTGCTGAAGCACACATACTGTTTACTTAAGTTGGTTTTCTCACTGTAAGATTCCACTTTTATTTACAAGTAAATATCCATAAAAGTATATTTCAATTTATGTTCTCTAAGCAAGTTTATGTTTACCTTTTCTACAATATTGCTGAATGTGGTGATCTTAGCTGGGAAAATGAAGTAATACATTTTCCCTGTGTGTAAAATAATTTGAAATTAGTGTACTTTACAGTGTCAAGTATGAGATTTACATAAATCTACTGAAATTATACCTTGATTGCGAATAAGGACATAAAAATAAGGCCTATAACCTGGATTTTTTTGTGGTTAGAATAAAATCACTATAATAGACAAAGACATCAGGCAAATTCTATAGATATGTATGAAATATATTTAAGTTTCTAGGAAGTGCACCTTTTTGGATAAGAAATTTTAACTGAAATTGTTTGCATGTTCAAGTCAAAGCAAAAAACTTAGGATAATGATGATTAGTTTTTAGGATCTTCCTCAAACCAGTGTTTTGTACCATACTGAAAAATAAAAAATAACAAACCTGAAATCTATGAAGACAGTGAGTAAATTAGTGTTTCAAAAGTTTTTTTCCACCGATTAAAAATAGTTTGGAGTGAAGAAGTCAGATCTCTTTAATTTCAGTCAAGATCCGTAAATGTTTCGGATCTACAGAAATACAAGAGAACTTTTCTGCTCAATCTCCATAAAAATGGAAGGTCTGCAGACTTATTTGCAAAACAAGCGAAAGAATAATGTAAAAACAAAAAAAAAAACTCAAATAAACATGACGTAAGTAGATCTATGAAGAAGAAGTATAGGGGTATGCGAAGAGAGTAGAAATAGCGATGGAGTGAAAAAATAGGAAGGAGCTGAAAATTCAACTCAGATGTATCTGTTTCTTCCAAAATGTGGAAGATAAATACAAACTTTGAGTAGATCATCATTTTTCTAAACATTTTAATCTTTCCCTCATCACATAAACGGTAGAGAAAAGAATGGTGTTAGGGATTTTCTCAGAGAAGGATAGAGAGAGATGATGGTGAGTATGTTAGGGAATGGGAAAAGGCATACTACATCTGTTAAATGAGCTGTCAAAAGTGGCAGTGCTATTTCAATTCCTTCCACACAAATCTAGAAATATTTTTTTAATTAAGAAAAGAAAATAAAATATTAAGACGTAGTAGAGTACTATAATAAGGGGTGTTTGCAATAGTTTTCCAAGTACTTTTCAACTTATAGCTTGAAAAATATTATTTTGATGTACTTGAGAAAATAACTTTAGCTTCAAGAAAAGTGATTTTAAGCTAAAAGCTAAAAGTTGAAAATAGTTGTTTGGGAACAACTTTTTGGTATTTTGGTAAAAAAAAAAAATTGTTCTCACCCGTAAACTGAAATTTGCTTAAACATCAAACACTCCAGCTTTTACATCTCACGAACAATCACTTTTACTCTCAAACCCTACCTACTTTTAAAAAGTGATTAAAAGTAGAGATTGTGGTAAAATTGCTTAAAATCAAAGTAGGCAGTGTTTGAGAATAACAGTAATTTTGGTTAAATGTAAAGGTTGGAGTATTTGATGTTTAAGCAGCTTTTAGCTTATGGGTGAGAGAACAAACCTTTATTTATTTACCAAACTACCAAAAAGTTGGGAAGAACAACTATTTTCTACTTTTAGCTTTCAGTCTAAAGTTAAACCTAAACCTAAACCTAAACATTTATTTATTTCATACTTTGACTACTTATAATACGGTATGTTATACAGTGTATTTCATTTGGTTATATCAGGATTCAATTGTGTAATTGTAAATGTAGGTGATAATAAGTTGTAAATTAATAAATAAATCTTATATGCCCTTATCTTCGCTATAGAAACATGTGTATTATGGTAATAGAAATTTATTAAATTGTATCATAATTTATATATACTTCAATTTTATGAATAACATTTAATACCATAATTTTTATCTAGTGGTGTATTTGAACTTAATTTTTCTTTGTTTAATGACTATTCAAAATTTCTTTATAGAATGGATGAAGATGTGGCAAAACATGCAAGGTTGTTACGTCGGGCTACAATGAATAAGAAAAGGCGAAAGCCATCAAATGGTATATAATTTTTTATAAATGTAAACATTTCCATTTTCGTATGTTATAGAATTTCTAATTTATTATAAAATATTTGTTTAGGCATAAATATATGTGGTTCTACATCAACACTAGCAGCTCATACTATATTGGGTGGTGATGCAGATAATGTACCATGTGATGTGTGTCATGATGTCACAAATGGTGTGTCTCACTTTATTTTTATTTTTTTTCCTTGAATAATATTAAAAAAATTGGGTTCTTAGAATAAGTGTGTATTAATATGTAATTATATGTTACTATTAGATCTTGGTGAATCTGGTGGGAAGAAAAAACAAAGTACAAAATATATTTCATCGGTAGGTTCAACTGTAGCAAGTGACGTGCTTTCATCAGGTACTTTTTTTTTTAATTTATATAAATTTACTATCATAATTATTTAATAATTAACATTTTGTGTTTGAAAATATAATAAATATAGTTATTAATATATATATATATATATAATTTTTTATAAATGTAAACATTTCCATTTTCGTATGTTATAGAATTTCTAATTTATTATAAAATATTTGTTTAGGCATAAATATATGTGGTTCTACATCAACACTAGCAGCTCATACTATATTGGGTGGTGATGCAGATAATGTACCACGTGATGTGTGTCATGATGTCACAAATGGTGTGTCTCACTTTATTTTTATTTTTTTTCCTTGAATAATATTAAAAAAATTGGGTTCTTAGAATAAGTGTGTATTAATATGTAATTATATGTTACTATTAGATCTTGGTGAATCTGGTGGGAAGAAAAAACAAAGTACAAAATATATTTCATCGGTAGGTTCAACTGTAGCAAGTGACGTGCTTTCATCAGGTACTTTTTTTTTTTTAATTTATATAAATTTACTATCATAATTATTTAATAATTAACATTTTGTGTTTGAAAATATAATAAATATAGTTATTAATATATATATATTTATATGTTTTCTTACTTTATAAATGCTCCATTATGCATAGGCGGGTATAGGAGTTCATCAACACTTACACCAATATTTCACGTTCAACTTGGACATAATTCTCACAATCAAGGCGAAGATACCTCTCATGACCCTACTAATAGTAAATTCTAACACATTAAATTAGAAATATATTTTGTTCCATTTTGTTAAGTAATCATATTATTTTCTGAATTTGTATCAGTTTGCAGTACCAGTCGAACACATACTAATCTCATAAGCGAATCTCCAATATTTGAACCTGAAGAAGATGCGCCTGTAAATTCTCATAATGATGATGAAAGTGAAGATCCACATACTTTCACTTCAATAGGTAATAATGTTAATTTTATGTTAAGGATGATTATATATATCATTATTTACCTTATTCCTTCTTTCTTTTTCTTGTTTTTTTTTACAGAATATTGGGATGTTGGAGATGCTGAGTTGAAATATGAGTTTTGTGTTGCATTTTTTTGGTATGAGGAGAGATTGTGTTCAGATCACAAGTCGAAGAAACCAAAATACTCTCTTTGTTGCCTACAAGGAAAAATTAAGCTTCCTACGATTAAAAACCCACCATAAATGTTGGAAGAACTACTAAATGGTGACTCACCGAAGAGCAAGCATTTTATGAAAAATATACGATCTTACAATAGTATGTTTGCTTTCACTTCGGTGGGAGGAAAAATTGACCATAGTCCCAATGTTGGAAATTCTCCACCAATTTTTAAACTTCATGGAAAAAAATATCATTTAATTGGTAGTTTATTACCAGTCGATGGAAGGGTGCCCAAAGTTTGCACAGCTCTATGTTTATGACACTGAAAATGAGGTTTCAAATAGGATAAATGTTGTGAGGTATGTTCTTATTTATTCCATTGTAATTTTCTTATTTTATATTTGCCTATCTTGAAAATTTTGTTTAATTTTCGATTCGTTATAAGATATTATTATTTCTTTTGAAGGTCTAGGAAGATATTGATAGCCTTCATACTGATATCGTTTCTGATCTAAAGACAATGCTAGATCAGAACAACGTATTAATACAGTCGTTTAAGATGGCAAGAGATACAATTGAAGCGAGTAGTAATTTGGACGTTATGCTCAAACTTATTGTTGGGAGAGGGCATGATGGTAGAAGATATAATTTACCATTGGTTTCAGAAGTAGCGGCTCTAATTGTTGGAGACTTCGGCAAAGCTTTGGGTGATAGAGATATCATGGTAGAGACAAAAGGAGGTTTGCTGAAGCGAATCAATGAGTTGAACCCTGCTTATCTTGGTTTACAATATCCTTTGATTTTTCCATATGAAGAGGATGAATATAGAGATGATATATCCATGGCGGAAACATTCGGTTGGAAAAAAATGAAAGAGGATAAGCCTAAGGGAATTCTTCTCCTATCGTTTCCATGACAGAGAGGATGAAAGTTGTCTCATATTACGTTGCAGAAGACTTACGCAACAGTTGTTTGTTGATGCATACATGATTATTGAATCAGGAAGATTGATGTATGTAAAGACTCATCAAAAGCAACTACGATGTGAAATGTATAAAGGTCTCACTGATGCTTTGCTACGAGGAAAAAGAGATGGATCTAACAAATGTGTGCTGGTACTCGTGGTCGTGCACGCACTTTTAGGTTAATTTAAGTGTCCTTTTATGGACTTTTGTGTGCATGTTCACATGTGTTTTGTGCTTTTATTTCTTATTGGGCAGTTTAACGTGTTTAGATCGTTTCCGTGTCAAAACAGGTGAATTAAGGTCGAAAAATAGGTTTTGAAGATCTCAAATTGACGATTGGAACTCTAGTGGAAAAGAGAACAAGGAAGAAAAGGAACCTCTGGCCCGAGTTAGTTGATCCATGCCCGCGGCCAAAGCCACGGCCGAGGCAAAATATCCCATGGCCGTGGTAAATTGTCTAGAAGATGGCCAAATTTCAGCCTTCAACACCTCGTCTGAGATAAATTCAGGCCACGCCTATGGCAGAAGCCACGACCGAGGCAGACTAACCCACGGCCCTAGTAAATCGTCCAGAAGACTTGGCCAAATTTCAGCCTTTAACGCCTCGCCCGAGGCAAATTCAGGCCACGCCCGTGGCGGACGCCTTGGCCGCGGACACTGATTGCCACGTCCAAGGCCTCAAATTGGGCCCAAATCCTTGTTTTTCGCCACGCCCGCGGCTAATTGTGTGCCACGGTCGCGGTCGCGGCCCCTTGTTTTTAAAACTCAAACACGGTTTTGCCCAACTTTGAACTAACACGTTCTCCTCTATATATATAACCTCCAATTCGAATTTGGCCTATCTTAGAACACATTTCCAGCCATTTTTTTGGCCACCTTCAATCTTTGGGAGCAAGGAATTGGAAGTGTGTTTACAGTTTAAGCAAAATGAACACCTTCATCAGTGTTCAGGGATTACACGAACCAAATTGTTCGCGAACTATTCGGGTCTCGGCTCGAAAAAATATTCGTTCGGAATCGTTCGTTGGCCTAAACGAACCGAACTCGATCTTAATATAAAGCTCGATAATTTTTTCGAGCCGAACTCGAGCCTATAGGTATTTGATTCGCAAGCTCGCGAGCCGAGCTCGCGAACTAGGCTCGCAAGCCGAGCTCGATAATATACATGAATATTTTATATATATAAAAAAATTCAATTATGCGTAAAATTGTCTTAAGTGGGACTCGAACACATGGCCTCCAAGTTCCAACTATTACATGTTTCACGAACTCGAGCTCGAACCGAGCTCGTTTAATATGTTATCGAGCTTTTATCGAACCAAGCTCAAACTATTTATGAGCTTAGCATTACACGCTTAACGAACTCGAACTCGAACTATATTCGTTTATTACGTTATCGAGCTTTTGGCGAACCGAACTCGAACTATTCGCGAACTTAGTAATTACAAAACGAACCGAACTCGAACAAAACTTTATAAGCTCGAACGAACACGAGCCGAACTCGAACACAATAAAAACTTAAACGAGCCGAACTCGAGCCTTAGACTGTTCGGCTTGATTCGGTTCGTGTACATCCCTATGTTTACACTGTAAACAATTGCCAAAAAACCAGAATGCTTCTTTAAAACCTAATCTACCAAATACCCCAATTCTCCCACAATCCCACCATCCATCTGCCTGTCCAATTGACTTTGCTGTATCAAGTGCTCGATGGTCTGCCTAACAAGCTCCTCTTCAACTTCTAGGGCTTGGGGTAGAGCATCAGCTCTTGCTAGTCTTGCCTTTCCCATATGTGGCAGTTTATAACTATTCCCACCTTTGTCTTTCATTATCTCCACTATACAGCCCTGCTAACTTAGAAATATGTTGTCTAGCTTCGCTGGTTCAAGGTCCTCAAATGATTTAAGGACATTGGCCACCAAGTCATCCACATTATAACTATGTGTCTCAATTTGCAGCGATTGAAGGGCTCTGAAATAACCTAAATCGAGCACATTGGTATCTGGCGAATTCGGAGGCTGAAACATCAGCTTGATGTCAAAACCATCAGCTGTTGCAGCCTCTTTGAACTCAATATCTCTGTCCATTAGGTGTGGTCTTGCGTTATCTTGCTGAATTATGATTGTTTTGCTTGCATTGCTTGGCCATTTTGCTTTGATTGCCGGAATAACCTAGTTTGAGAAGCCATATGATGAAACAGAATGCAATTTATCACCCACTAAATGTTTTGCAAAGTCATCATTTTCAACCCATTTTTTAATAAATCTAAAAAAATATGTTTTAATTTGGAGACTTACTAACATTAAAAATCTAAATGATGAATTTATTCTGATAGTGATTAAAAGAGTTACCTTTTCCAAAAGGCAGCTTTTTATTACAGTACTGTTTACCGAGTCGATTGGTTTTGTAACCATCGTCCCTCGTACTCTATTTACGATGTTTCTGATGGCAGTCTCCTGTTTAATTAATGGAAAAATTCTAATTTTCCCATCGAAAACTAGTTCCCCACTGTCTGAATACTGTGGCCGAGCCACTGCACACATGAACATTACCTTCGAGATGAATCGTTTGCTTTTACAGGCCCGATAAGGTTCTTCCTCCCCCACCAGCTTATATGCTCGTTCTGTTACCCTTTGCATATAAAATCATTTCTCGTCTATGTGTATGACATTATGCATGTTTTCGTATTTGCATTTCATGCTACTACTGTCCTGATGCAAATAATTAAGGATGTACTTCAACCTTTGTATATTGTTTGCATCAGTCAATGTTGGTTTTATTGAGTTGATATGAGCTTTAATCTTACCTGCCATGATCCATCTGCCTATTTGTGACTTGCTGACCTCTAATTCTTTTGCTAAACGCCTGATTGTACCCCTCTTTTCGTACGGTATCGCCTTCATGGAGACTTCGTCTAATTTCTGAATAATGGACGGAGGTTGCTGGGGCCTAACCGCCGAAAAACGAGATGGGAACATCTTTTGAAGTTTGTTTCCTTGCAACCTTCCAAATGCGCCGGATCGTCCGGCATGAAACTCCATATGATGCAACCATTTCCATAGTGATTCCGTTTGTTAAAACGCTGTCTTTATTGTTGTTAAGAAAACACCGCGCTATGTGAAGTCGGTCTGATGGAGCAACATCTTTGCCCTTCTTGTTATTAGGCATGATCTAATTTCTGTAATCTCAGTATTTCTTTGGTGTAATAGTTAGCAAAAACTGCATTGAATGCATTTGTTGGCATATTTATAGACTAATCCAAGTGGTAGTTTGAATTTATTGAATTTTAGAGGGAAAATATTCAAATGTAATTCCAAACAGTTTGAGGAATTTTAACTGCTGTAAATTTCATTTTTTGGAGGGATTTCTCACCCAAAAAAGTTGCAATGCAAAATTTTGATTTTTTGGTTGCTTCGCACATGTTAGATTTATATTTTCTGTCTTGAACATACTTTTTTTTTGTTATTTTATTCAGTGTTAGGAAAAAAAAAATCAGGTTAAAAAAAATTAGAGAAATGGAGGGAAAGATTAAAACTCTAATCCCTCCCAAAAAAATTAGTGAAATTAAAAAAAGTCAACAAGACAACACACTCAACAGCTTTTTCTTAGTCTCCGTGCCCGGCCAAGGTAGGGCAATTAGGCCGGGACGGAGGGAGTACAACATTACTAAAACGGAAATACAAATAGAACATAAATAATAAATTATTTTTGTCTAATAAGGTCCAAGTCCACTTCCCGACCCTCCTCCAGCACCTGGATAAAAATTTCCATACGTGATATTTGATGAAGGGTTCCTTCAAAGTCGCTTTGCAATTGTGGCAAACCCAGCCCGTTTTTGGAGCAAAAATAATTTGAAATATATTATGACTGCATGTATAATAATGCATAATATGATAATTGAGGATGAACGAGATATTAATGCTCCAATTTGCGAGCTCGGGCAAGTGCCAACTCCAGACGTCGAATTTGCTGAAAATGAACATACTCGTTTCCAGAATATTCTTGCTCGGCATAGAGAAATTAGGGACACACAGATGCATTTTACCTTTCGAAATGCATTAATCGAGCATTTGTGGGCCGAACACAGTGCTTCCACATTGTATTTCAATATGTTGTATGCCACTTTATTGTGAATTTCAATTTTAATTTCGCGTTAATCATTTTCTTTTTACATGTTTTATATTTAATTTGCTTTATATTAAAATATAAACCAAAATATTAATATGAAAATATTATATTCCATGTGATTTTATACATATATTGTGATTTATATTACAAAAGAAATAAAAGTAAAGAGAAAACAAATGAATTATAAGGAATATTCCTTTGTGGTGCAAAAAGTAGTGCACATAGTTGGAGATGGAGTACGGATTTTGCACTTAAGTAGTGCAAAATCTGCACTAATTTAGAATGATCGTTGGAGATGCCCTAATGACCCGAAATTCTAGTTGCATCATCTATTTTACGATGTGAAACTATACAAGTTGCATTATTTTTGTGTAATTTTACTTGTTTAATTATTTTTCTTTTCGACCTGCATAAATTATCATTTTTCATAATTAATGAAATGAATGGGTCGGGAAAACGGGAGTTTAATTAGACAACACTTACACGCGGTATTACCCAATGATATAGGAGAAGCCTACATTTTTATGGTATGCCCTCTCCATATGATTACTATCCAAAAACCAATGGCTAAATTTCACGGTTTTCTGCCCACAATATTTCTCAAAACCAATGGCTAAATTACATGGTTTTATGCCCACAATATTTTCCAAAACCAATGGCTAAATTCCATGGTTTTATGCCAACATTCATGCCCAAAACTAGCAGCTGATACCACTGTTTTATTCCCACGGTTTTGTGTTTGGTAGGTCTATAAATAGAGGTGCAAGAAAGCCTTCATTCCATCACCTCCTCCCACCAAAACATAGCTTGAAGTCTTCATTTCTTCTCCCACATAACATAGCTGGTAAGTCTTCCATCCTTCCCACTCAAATGTTCCACCTCCAGCCACCGAAACTTGGCGAAGTCGCTGGAAAACTGACCCGACAGCTTTTTAGGCTCGTCGGATCAGCTACTGCCCCATTTTCATTTTTCCCTTTATCAAAACCCATATTTTATTATACAGTATGATAGGGCTCGATGAGACGATTCTGGAATAGTTTTCAGAATCGCAATCTGAGCTCTAGAACTCCGATTATGGCCGGTCAAAGTTTAGGTGAAACTCATATGACCGAACCACCTTCACAGAGTCATAACTTTATGCTCCGAACTCCGATTCTATTGTGGCTGATCATTCTAGAAAGATCTTGACGAGAGCTTTCCATATCCATGTCCCAATTAAAATTCTGAAGATCGAGTCGCCAGAAAAGTTTGGTCAAAGTTGTTGTAGAAGTTCATGTACCAACTTTTGAAATTAGATATTCTTTAGGGGCTAAAATTCAATTTTTTATTTTCAATTCTGCCCCTGGTCAAAGTCAGCCTTTTTGAAAGTCAACCAATCCATGTATTCACGAAAATTCCACTGCCCTTTTTACAAAATTGCCACTCTTTTATAAAGTTACAAATCTTGCCCCAAATCTTCAATTTATGTTTAAAGCCTAGTACCCGCCAATGCTAAGAAAAATATTCTATATTGTAGGACTAAAGTAGAAGTAGAAGAGGCTTATACGACCTACTAGCCGTACGCACTTCTAGGTGGAGAATCTCTATGTGGCTATTTTACGTTGTCTACTTGTTTTCATGCAAGTTATTGTTATAATGGCTTATACATGAATGTTGCGTACGCCTATGTTTATGTGACAAATATGTGAAATTTATGCGAACTTGTGTGAAATTTATGTGAAGTTATGGGTAAAACCATGTTATGTGTATTGTATACGGGTGATACCGTACTAGCTATGTTAGGACTGCGGGTAACACCGTACAAATCTTCGGATCGCTCCCGAATATGCTATGCCTTTAAAAAATCTTACGGGTAAAACCGTACATGCTATGCTTTTCAAAAAATTTATGGGTTAAATCCTACATGCTATGCTTTTCCAAAAATCTTATGGGTAAAACCGTACATGCTACGATTTTCAAAAACTTTACGGGTAAAACCGTACATGCCATGCTATGCTTTTCCAAAAATCTTACGGGTGAAACCGTACATGCTACGCTTTTGAAAAACTTTAAGGGTAAAACCGTACATGCTATGCTTTTCAAAAACCTTATGGGTAAAATCGTACATGATTCAAAAACCTTACGGGTAAAACCGTACATGCTATGCTTTTCAAAAACCTTGCAAGTAAAATCGTATATGCTATGCTTTACGGGTAAAACCGTACACGATTATGCTTACGGAAAAAATCGTACATGCTATGCTTTTCAAAAACCTTACGGGTAAAACCGAATATGTTATGCTTTACAGGTAAAACCATACACGATTATGCTTACGGGAAAAATCGTACATGCTATGATTTTTCGATGTATCTTTCTATCCAAGATTGTTTCAGGCCCTTCCTCGTACGATAAATTTTTACTCACTTCCAAAGTTGAGTAACTGATGATGTGACTAGGAGTGAACGTATTTTCTTAACATAGACGCGTGAAACACGTTGTGTATTGAGGAGAATTTCAATGGCAAAACTAGTCGGTAAGCCAAATCTCCAACTCGAGCGAGAAACTCGAACAGTCCGACATACCTCGCTCTCAACTTACCTCTTTTCCTAGAGCGGAAACACCCCTCATAGGTGGTACCTTTAGGAAAACATTATCTCCCACCTCGAACTCCAAGCTCTTCCTACGTTTGTCGGTGTAATACTTTTGATGATCTTGAGTCACTTTCATCCTTTTCCGAACTTTCTCCACCACTTCCACAACCTCTTTCACCATATCCAGCCCTACAAGCTTCTTTTCTCCAACTTCATCCCAATAAAAAGGCGATTGGCACTTCCTCCCATACAACGCTTCGTAAGGCGCCATGCCGATGATAGATTCGAAACTATTGTCGTAGGCAATTAATGTTCCCAATTATTGCCCAAATCGAGCTCGCAGGCTCTCAACATATCTTCTAGAATGTGTATCGTCCTCTCTGATTGTCCATCAGTTTGAGGGTGATAAGTCGTGCTTAAGCTCAATGTGGTTCCCATGGCCCTCTGAAAATACTCCCAAAACTTCGAAGCGAAACGTGGATCATGATTGGAGACGATAGACACCAAAACTCCATGTAACTTCACTATATCATGAACATAGATCTGGGCATACTGCTCAACTCGTAGGTTCACCTTGACCGGAATAAAGTGGGCAGACTTCGTGAGGTGGTCCACCACTACCCACACTGCATGATTTTCTCTCTCAGAATGCGGAAGTCCTACGACAAAATCTATTGCTATATTCTCCCACTTCCACTCAGGGATATGAAGGGACTTTAACAATCCATATGATTACGGAAGTCCTACGACAAAATCTATTGCTATATTCTCCCACTTCCACTCAGGGATTTGAAGGGACTTTAACAATCCATATGATCATTGATGCTCCGGCTTTCACTTGCTGACACGTCAAGCAACTCTTTACAAACTCGGCCACGTTGTTCTTGAGGCCTTCCCAAGAATACATTCTCCTCAAGTTTTGATACATCTTTATACTGCCGAGATGGGCGGTGTACGGTGTACGATGAGCTTCCACCAATATTCCTTCTTCAAATCTAAGTCGTTTGGAAAACAAATTCTTCCTTCGAACATTAACACTCCATCTTCAGACAATGAAAACCTCTCATCTCCTTCGGGCGTGATGCGCTCTCTCACCTTAAGCAAGCTATGATCCTGCATTTGTGCCTCTCTAATCCTTTCCTTCAAGGTTAGTTTCACAATCAAGGTTGCACATACTGCTTCTAATGACTTCAGTGGTGCTACATTCTCGAGTCTCAACTTAGACAATTTCTTGATTAATCAGTCTTCGCTAGTCAAGATACGTGACATCTTCCCCCTAGCCTTCCGACTAAGTGCATCAGCCACCACGTTCGTTTTTCCCCGGTGATAATGTATCGGGCAGTCATAATCTTTCACCAGCTCCAACCACCGTCGTTGCCTCATATTCAGCTCCTTTTGAGTGAAGAGGTACTTTAGACTCTTGTGATCCGTGTATATCTCACACTTACCCCCGTAGAGATAGTGTCTCCTAATCTTTAAAGCATGCACCATAGCGGTTAATTTGAGATAGTGTGTGGGGTAGTTCGCCTCATGCTGCCTCAATTGTCTCGATGCATAGGCTACTACCTTGCCATGTTGCATCAGAGCACACCCTAACCCCTGCTTTAACACGTCATTATAGATTACGAACTCCTTCGTAGGAGCCGAGATTTTCAAAATTGGCGTTGTTGTTAACCTCCAATTCAACTCTTGGAAGTTATCCTCACATTTCTCGTCCCATACAAACCTTTCCTCCTTCCTTGTTAACCTCGTCATTGGTGCGGCTATTTTCGAAAATCCTTCAATACATCTCCGATAATAGCCAGCAAGGCCTAAGAAACTCCGAACTTCATTTACACTTGAAGGAGTTTTCCAATCATTCACGACCTCTACCTTTGCTGGATCGACCTATTCCTTGGCAATTACAACATGTCCAAGAAATATGACTCAGTCAATCCAAAACTCACATTTGCGAAACTTCGCATACAACTTCTCCTTGCAAAGTGTCTCCAACACCATCCTCAAATGTTGTTCGTGTTGTTCTACATCCCTTGAATACACTAGTATGTCATCTATGAAAGCGATGACAAACTAATCCAAGAAAGGATGAAACACCCGATTCATCAAGTCCATAAAAACTATTGGCACATTACTCAGTCTGAATGACATAACTAAAAACTCATAGTAACCATATTGGATTCTGAATGCAGTCTTAGGGATATCACTTTCCCTAATCTTCAATTGGTGATACCCCGATCTTAGATTGATCTTAGAGAAAACTCCGGCACCCCTAAGTTGATCAAGAAGATCCTCAATCCTTGGGAGTGGATACTTATGCTTTATTGTGAGTCGGTTAAGTTCACGATAATCAATGCACATCCTCATAGATTTCTCCTTCTTCTTCACAAATAACATTGGAGCACCTCAAGGTGAAACACTTTGTCGGATGAAGTATGTATCGAGTAATTCTTGCACTTGCACATTCAGTTCTTCCTTTGGTGCCATTCGATATGGAGCCTTTGACAGTGGGGCTGCACCAGGTACCAACTCTATGGTGAACTCCACCTTTCTATCGGGAGCAATTCTCGGAAGATTCTCCGGAAACACATCAAGAAAATCTTTGACCACTGGTACATGAGCAATCGTCAACTCAGTAGGTGATTTCGCCATCTCATTCACCAAAACCCCTTGACACCCCTTCTTCAGAAGCATTTTCACAGTCTTCATTGTTGTTAAAATGCGTAGAACTGATTTTGACTTAACTCCATGGAAAATCACCTCTTCGTCCCTCGACGATCGCAACGATATCTCTCTTTCGGAACACCTGATTTTTGCTCGATGTTCACTCAACCAATCCATTCCCAGAATTAGATCGAAGTCATTCATCTCTAGCACGTAAAGGTTAGCCTATAGTCTAAGTCCATTCACTTCCAAAATCATCCCCCTAACCATCTTATGGGTGGACAAGGCTTTACCCGAAGGTATACTAATTTCAAGTGGTTTGTCAGCTTTACAACTTTTAACACCAGATATATCACAAAAAAATTTGGAGACAAAAGAATGGGTAGCGCTCATATCAAACAATACTAAAGCAGGTATTCTAGCCACATGCAACATACCTGACATAGTATCTGGATTCTACTTAGCTTCCTGTTGCGTGATCCCAAACATCCTGGCTTTTCCCCCAGGGCTAGGGTTGGGAGCCCTCCTATTTCCTCGGACAATTATGTATGGTATGGCCAGCCTTATGACGACGGTAGCACTTATTCTGACCACGTAGGTATTCACCACGATGATTATTTCCACAAGTTGGACAGCCAATGAAAACCACTTACGGTTTAGCCCCAGATGGCCCAACATTCTTTCTCCTCTTGTTTTGGTTGTCAATTTTGGGATCTTGCCACCTCCTCTTATTAGAGCTTTCGATCGTCTACAGTCTTGTCTTCTCCATGTCCATGCTAGCAGATATATCCTCTATCCTTACCACTGCTTCAGCGTAGGTCATAGCTCCGAGTCCCGCTAGGTTGTGGCGGATCTCAGCCCGAAGACCATTTCGGAACCATTGGGCTTTCTTTTTTGGTGTGTCCACCAAGTGAGGAGCGAAACGACACATGTGGTTGAATTTGCGCTCATAGTCTGTTATCATCATGCCACCTTGAGAGACTCAAGAACCCAGCCTCCATATTTTCCCGGTATACCCGGGGATAGTACTTTTCTTTGACAATCTCAGGGAATTCTTCCCAGGTTAATCCAGCATGTTCCTCCACTGGTCTTAGTCTTCAACAATAGTTCCACCATGTTATAGAATCTTCTTTCAGAAGAAAGGCGGCGCACAACACTTTCTAGCCATTAGAGCATGCCATATAGTCAAAAATACTTTGTAGCGTGAGAAGCTATTCCTCAATAGTTGCGGGGGCCTCAGTCCCAATGAATGCAGGCGGGGTAAACTTGTTCAATTGAGCAATGACTTATGCTTGCGTGGGCTCCTGAGTTGGAGCATTATGATTTGCCCCTTGCAATAGGACAACCAAGCCAGCCATCATTTGTTGCAGATTGAAGGCACCCACTAGTGCTCCTACACCTGGTTGGCAGGCAGTGCATTAGCAGGAGGTGGATTAGCAGGTGATGGGTTGGAAGGAGGTGGGTTATTCCCGTTGTTTCGTCTTGTTGCCATGACCCTACATAGCGAACAAACACTACTTATAACATCACACCATGAAACGCAACAATAAATGAACGAAGCAAGGATTGGAGAGAATGAAAGAAGAGATAAATGAGTAAGAATAATTTCACTAAATATAAACAAACAAATGTCATTCATATTCCAAGATTGAAACTAAAAACAAAAAGAAGGAAATTTATCATTGTTGTTTTCATCCTACCACTAGAAATAAATAATAAAAAAAAAAATGAAACGTCATAAAATAATTTAATCTAAAACTAAAGGGCGATCGGAGCTATCTCCAGGCTCGTTCCAAAACGTAATGAAATCGTTACCGCTCCCACTGTCGGAGCTATTCTGCGAGTCTTCATCGCCACTACTGTCCGAACTCGAACTGCTCTAAGAATCATTGGCTTTAGCATTCTCCTCTAGGTTTTCTTTCGGATCTTCCTCCGACTCCTCATTGTCCTCTAGGTCCGCAACCGGCTCAGGCACAGGCACAGACACAGGCGCAAGCACCAGTATAACTGGTGGCACCACAGGGATCCTTCCAAACGTATACATCCTCAGCAGCTCCCCTACTAAATACTGAAACACGTCAATGTCCATTCTTTTTGCGGATGGCCTCTGCAAACCTTCTGGATAGAGATCGAATAATACGGTACTCCAGGGATGGTGTAGTTCCAACCTCTCAGTATGGTCGACGGGTCTTTCCCAGCAACTAGACAACCACTCTCGCACTCTATCCATGAGAACATGTGGAACGCTCCTAGGCTTCCCTATTCTACCTCCAAAAGAACCTCCAGCAATAGAAGATTCCCCTTCTTCAAATCGTACACGCTTCCTAGCAGTTAAGCTCGAACCAACCATTCTATTCTGTAACCATAGTGCATGTAACGTGAAAGATACTATAAACATGTGAATGCATGAACTCTTTAGGAAAACATGATCATACACTAATGCATACAAAATTTCGTACCTTGAGCCGAGTGATGGAGCGTAGATGGATAGGGCATAAGAATATATATGTTTTTATTCTAACCCCTGTAAATAAACTTGAAACAATAACAAATAATTTTTTTTTAGCAAGCCTACAGAAACGCAGACCTACTCTGATACCATATGTAACATCCTAAATAATTTTTACAAGATTTTTTTTAAAACAAAACACATAAACAATAATAATAATAATAATAATAATAATAATAATAATAATAATAATAATAATAATAATAATAATAATAATAATAATAATAATAATAATAATAATAATAATAATAATAATCACCATAATAACAATACCAATAAGTAAAATAACAAAAGCAATTAATTTTCCAACTTTAATACCAAGTAACTAGATTCCTACTGACAGTTTTAAAAACAAATAGATAAAGGAAATACCATCATCTAAAACTTGTCAAATAGAACAAAAACTAGTTTAACCAAAGCAACGATTTCAAATACTCACAAGAATTCATAAAGTTCAAAGCCAACATAAATAATAATTGAATATTCTTAAAATTATAGTATTTTCTTAGCTCCTTTTTTCATCCACTCCCGTTGCCGGCTCCTTAACATGCAAATTTAATACCAGAATAGGGTGAGCTACATCCAGCTCACGAGGTTCGGTTTGTCGCAATTAAATAAAAAGAAGATAAAGCATATAATAAACATATAGTGGCGTAACATTTGTATCAATCAGCTGGCCAGGATAATATAGTTGGAACAAATTAATGTTCCCGTATCAATAATCCACGTAACGTACACATGCACATTATCGAACAAAATATTTAATTGAAACAAACTTGGAAAGAGAACCCCACCTTAAATGTTGATTAAACTTGAAGACTTACACGGAAGCATATTCATCACGCTCATGACCAGATAAACCTAAATAATACTTGATATGCGTTAATTAATTTATTACTATATCCTAATAAAAGTTCTAAAGGAAAAATTGATAGGACATAATGCTAGACAGAAATTTATTTGGAATTGGTCTGTTTCTAGAGGTAATTGCACAAAATTCTACAAAAGGGATATTAATTCCCATCACTCCATGTATAAATATATACTATCCCACTTTCCATTAATACTAGTGCCTAAACACCAACTCCCACAAACAAACAAGCCAAACTCTCTCTCTAATTAGAAAGTGGTCACATGGGTTCCAAAACAACGCTCACAACACACAACCGCATAACACACACAAAACATCGTATAAACACTCACACACCCAACTGCATAACACACACACAGTATAAACACTCACGCACACAACACCACATAAATATGTATAATATACAACATGCACACACTACCTAATATATATTATTCAACACACACACACAACACTGTATAACACTCACGCACACAACACTACATAGATATATATAATATACAACGCACTTCCCACTACTTATTATATATTATTCAACACACACATACATCACATTGTTACATATAAATATATATATACACTAACGCACTCACACCAATCAAATATATTTGGCGGTCACTATTCGCAGCCCACACAATTTCCTAACGCAGCTCAGTTCTTAATGTACCCACTTTTACTTAAAAAAATAAGCATATACTTTTTAATATAGCCCACTTATTATTAATTTTACCCTCTCTACTAAATTAAATTATTTAAAAGAATATTATAAAAAGTGCATCACTAAAAAAAGTACTTTCTTATAATGAATACAAATACAAAATCAATTAATACGAAAAGAAAAAGAAAATGTGGAAAACTCCCCTTCAGGCCTTCCTTCCCCCACGCCCTCCTTCAGGCCGACATTGAAATATGAAAGTAAGTCACCATCAACCACCCTCCTCCCACCCCAGCAACCCTTCTTGCTGAAAATAAAAAATTTTAAGGATAGTATGACCTACTCTCACCCTCACCCCTCCTTATTCTTGACACCGGAAAACTAAGAATTCGGATTTCTTTTTTGTGTGTGTGCGTGTTTTTTTCCATTGCTGTTATGAGATCTCCGAGCTTTATCTTGTCAAAGTTGTATATAAAGTAATTGAACTTTCAGAATAAGATTTGATAAAGAAAACACCAATATTTCTTAAAATCTACACATCATAAACTACGGGTCAATATAAGATTTGAGACATTTGCAAAGCAATCAACAATAATGGCAATGGTGGTGAACTGTGATTGAAGAAGATTCGTTGGTGAACAGTTCAGTTGGAGAAGATCAGAATAAACAATGACATAATAATTATGTGTAAATTAGTTTATTTATTCTTATTTTAATTTAATGTAAAGGAAAAAGGATAATATTTTGTGATATTTTATTTAAGTTATTATCATTAAGGATATCTTAGTCATTTTGATGTAATAAATTACTGGGATGCGTTAAGAAATTTAGTGGGTTAGGAATAGCCGCCACAAATATATTTATATACATAATACTCACACCATTACTTATATATATACACGCCCGCACACAACATACTAGGGAAAATTTCACTTTTGGTCCCATAGGAATAGGGTCGAAACTTTTTTGGTCCCATTTTTTTTCATTTATAGTCCCACATTTTCTTTTTCATCACTTTTAGTCCCAAGATTTCAGTTTTGGTCCCAGGCATTAACAGACGAGTTAACAGTCGTTTAAGATGTTTTTTGCGCCAAAAAATGAAAATAATATCATGCTATGGAGGCATTTTTGCCTCTCTTTTTCATCAACCATATAATAACAATACCTAACCTTCCACTCACTGTTACCATCAAATCAACAAGAAAAAACACAAATTCTCCAGAAAAAAAAAGAAAAAATATAAAGCAAGTAAACCATATTGCCGAAATAATATAACTAAACCCATATAACATAAATGTTAGTTCTTCGATCAAGTGAAGATGTGTCATTACAAGGGAGACAAAAAGCAACATACTCACCCATCATTACCATCGTCACAAGGGATGCAATTCCAACAATCCAACCATAGTTTGATATCAAAACGCCCCATAATATAACAAAAGATAATGTATGCAATCATGGTATATCGAAAGCAACAAAAAATAATATTTCCAAAAGCTTGCCTTTAAACATGAACTAGTTCTTCTTGAATCCTTTACTCTTTGATTGCATGCACCTTGGATCATTAATCACAACCCCCAAGTTTGACAAAGTAACAAATTTCTTTCCGCCTTTGTTTATTACTTTAAAGCCCTCTGTTGAAGCACTAGTTGATGTCCTTGTTTGAGCTATGAGATTGTGTAGATGGTCGGACATTCGGGGAGGTTTCCTGATATTAACTTTTCGTGACGGTGGAGGTGGACTTGAATCACTTTGCCTTGGTGGTCTAGATGATTGCGCACTCCCTGCCTGCCCAACCTGTGAAAGAGTTGCATCAAGATGAGCTGAGTTATGAAAGTAAAATACAACAAAAGACTATAAGATATAACTACTTCTGAAGATTCTTGTGTCATTTGTGTCATTGGAGGATAATCTTGTGTTTGGGTCATCTCAACAACTTCACTTGGATTATCAACTTGATGGATCTCTTCAGTTTCAATATGGCGAATTTGTTGTTGTACATGTCTCCTATCCACCGAAGCATCTTGTACTCCATCCTACATATATATATAAAATACCAAAGTAGTAAGATAATTAAAGTTGCAGTCATAAATCAATTACAACAACAAATAACAACTATAATTTCACTCATTACATATATATATATATATATATGTATATAATGGTGCTGAAACAACTAAATAAAAAATTACTTACATTTACAATCTCGTCAACACCAAACTGCTCGGCAGTTTTTTTCAATGGGCATGTCCGTTGGTTGTGACCCTTCTCTTCACAATAGTTGCATCTCACTGTGTATTTTTGCTTAGATGCAATAATCACACCATTCCCTTTATCCTTGACAACACCTTGTTTCTTTTTTCTTTTGCTAGGGAGCTCGTCGGGCTCATTCCTTCTTGCCTTTGTAGGTCTTCCTCTCTTTCTTCCAAAATCAGGTGGTAGTGGAGGAACATAACCAGTTCTCTCCCATAACAATTGACCATCTAATGGCTTTATAGCATGTTCATAGACCTTGTGGTATGTCTCCACAGTGAAACATTGGGCCACAAAATCTTCGGGTTCAAGTCCTTGCGCACATATTGCACTTACAGCATGTCTACAAGGTATTCCTCTCACATCCCACTTTCTACAAGTGCAACTGTGACTCTCTAAATCCACTGAGAATCTCGATCCATCAAATCCTTCTATTTCGTAATGCAAGTCATCACTTTTAAGCGGGATACAGTCGGCTGCCTTGTTAGATCTTCTGTCTAACATCTTCCTAATTCTTCCACAAATTAGCCTCCCCTTCCATCTTCTTTCAGCCCTATCTCTATAGGTTTGTAATCTCTTCATCAGATATTGCCAAACTCCCAAGAAATGAACAAATTAATGTTGAAAAACTCAATGACAACTGAATCTTCAAAATAGACACAACAGACACCACGAATAACGATCTCCCATTATTTCGGGATTAACACTCCCTCTTATTGAGAGGGGGCGAAAACTCTCATGAAGGGTGATGAAGAGAAAAACGAAACAAAACGAAAATCGAAGGTGAAACCTTCCCATTCGCCCATGAGGAATATGAGAGAGAAAGACAATGTCTACATTTAGAGTTAGAAGAAAAATGTTATAGAGAGAGAATTATTGATTGATTAGAACATATATTAAACTAGCAGTGTTTGGCGTTCAATTTAATTTTTAGTTAATTAGATAAAGGTAGAACCTTCTAAAATCAGAAATACGATTTATTTTATTTGTTGATTTGATTTATTAAATTAAATTTGACTTATTTGCAATTTTCCTACTTGAACTAATAAACGAGACTGTCTGCAATAAAAGAAACAAAAAGAATTGTATGCAATAAAAGAAACAAAAAGAATTGTACAAATATAGTTTATTGAATCAAATCAAATATTTATGATTACAATCTTTATTTCTCCTCTAATTCTTCTCTTCGTGATTGACGCATTTAAACTTGGAGTTGACTTTCATCTTCCGCGGTTCTGAGCTTTGACTTGAATAACATTAATCTAAAGACTTGGAAGCTTGAGTTTGGATTAAGCGAGGCTTGAACGAATACTTGAAGAACACTTTCAAAGATCTTGACTAACAATGAAGAACACCTTTGAAGACCTTACTTAAGAACGCCGATCCAGTCACATTTTGGAAATGGTTGAAAGTGTGACTTTGACCACTGAGAAGGTGGTTTATCCCGCAACCATTCCAAGCACCGAGGATCCAGTTTCTCAATATCTTTCATCGCTTTCGAGAATTCAGCGACTGTTGTAGCCCGCGCTGCAGTCCATAGAGCCATCTTAAATGCATTTCCTCGAAATCCTGTTGTTTTCATATTACCGTGAAGGTGTCTTACACAAAATCTGTGCTCGGCACCTACAAACATTAAAAGCTGAATTTAAACGTTTGTTACAGATGATGAAAAAATATTCAAGTTTAAAAAATTACAGAATACCAGAAAAATTACAGAACACTGATTTTTTTACAGAATTCCAAAAATTAAAAAAATATAGAATAATGAAAAAAATTAAAGAATACTAAAAAAAAAATTCCGAATCTGAATTTTTTAACAGAATACTGAATTGGTTCCCTAAGAAATCCAAAAATTAAAAAAAAAATCAGAATAATGAAAAAGTTACAGATGCTGAATTTTTTTACAGAATACTGAATTTTTTACAGAAAACCCAAAAATAATTATAGAAACAAAGGAGAGGGGAAGGGGTATATACAGATCCCCCTAACCTTCAAAATCTTCTGAAAAATAAGCCCTAGTAAGTCTCCGAGCTGTTAAGTACGCCGTCTTTACATATTTACAACTACCAGAAGTCGTCTTTGCATATTTACAACTACTAGAAGTGTATCTAGTCGCCTGGAGCCTCTTACGGCTCCCCTTCAGGCACAATATATCTTCACCTTCATCGTCAGTGTCAATAGTTACATAGCTCCACCTACTTTGTACGCTTATTCGCCTTGGGATATATACGTTTAGATAGTAGCTAATTATACTTCTTCCGGAGTGGCCCGGACAACATTCCCGAACCGAATCCACAAAACTCTTGCCCTGTATTTTTGCGGTTGTTTTCACTATACATTCGAATTTCTTCTGTTCTTGGCGATTCCATAACTTGGAAACGTCCTCTCCCATTTCATCAAAGTTCCAATTCCGAAAGGCGGGCCCAAGGTCAATTCGTAGCCTAATCTTTTTCTCTGCAACGTGACGTCTAACGCATTCTATTGATTCCGGGAATGCACATTCACAAGCCTTGGATCTCCCTTCTCCGATCATACAATGGTTGGCATCTGACTTCTTCCTTCTGGGGGCCATATTTGAGTACCTAACCACTTTGAATCGCCGGATATACCCTCTTCAAGGTGAGCCCTTGAAAGGGGATGAGACCATGGTGGAACGTCGACCTGGAAACAAGGCCCGACTGGGATTACTAAATTGGCTTGACCATCGGTGATGAAGGTGAACCGATCCGTTGGTTTTGGACTTTCAATGCTCCCATTATTTGATGGTTTTGATAACTTCATGTGTAAGAAAGGAAGTTGCTTGTTAAGATCTATGGGATGTGGCATTGAAAAGCTACTGATTCCATCTAAAATCTGCATAAATAGTCATGGAGCAAAATTTGAGAATTGCCTAAAAAGAGAGATAGCGAGGTGAACTTTGATAGGTACTAGAATTCAATAACAATGGTGTCAAGATATCTTAAAAGATATTATTCGATAAGATTGCATTTGTGCTGCGGACAGGAAGAAGCGTGGAAATGAACAATAATACACAAAAGAACAAAGAACAATTATATGCGGTAGGTCTATATCCGTTGACTATAAAAATACCCAAAAAACACACACTGGGAATAATTTTATTTCAATATTTCAAGTTAACCATCTAATAATGAAGACACATATTTATACTAATAAAATAACTTGAGCTCTATAAAACTAATCATAATCCAAACACAAAAATTTGTATGCAGCGATCACACGAATCTCATTCCGTGTGTACGGATCAGCTTAAGTATAGTGAAAATAAAATCGGTAAATGGAGAAAATAGGACTCCGTCTTCTTCTCTTTGAATTTAGGTGAAGAAGGCTACGACACATTGAATTAGATCAGTGTGATTGCAAAACACAAGACTTACTCTAATCTAAATAGGAAGCAAATCAAAGATATCCTCATCCAAGGAAACAAATCAAAAATTTATCCTCATAAATAAAATAAAATCAAAACGTATTTTCATCTCCATTAATTTGGATGGTGGCATTTGTTATAAAATAAAATCAAAACATATATTCATCTCCATGAATTTGGATGATGAGATTGACTATGGGTTTGGGGGATAGATTTAAAATTTATAATGAAATCCACTCAACTTGTTTAGCTAAAATCCAAATTAATGAATTTCAAATCTATTCCTAACCTTCTACTTTATTTTTTATAAATTTAAAATCATTTCTACATACTAGGGGTGTCCATGGTACGGTACAGATCGAATATTTGCAGATATTTATATTTATACCAAACTTCGGTTATTTAAAAAATGAGTGTCCAAAACTAATCCAAATAATCGGGATGGTATTTATTCATTTTTTCGGGACAGTTCGATTAAGAATTTCAGATCTAACGAAACGGTTCTATTCGACACGGTTCAGTTTAGATTTTTTTAGTCTTTTGAATAACAGATTCAATTAGAACCGTTGAACTCATGATCTAAACCTCAGCCATCCGTTTCAAACGGTTATTTAATCTAAGACTACACGTGGCAACAAAAGAAAATTAAAAGAAAATATATCAAGCGTCAGTTCCCGGTTTGTACTAAGGTTGAACTAAAACCTAACCACATATATACAACTTATAGGGCTTGTTTGGTTGGTGGGTTTAGGTATTATTACAAGACTCAACCCACCTATAAACATGTTTGATTACACATTTGACAGTCCGACTTTATTATCAAGCCCGTTCTCTATAACAACAAAGCCCGATTAATTATAACCCATTGGGGGAGTATAATCCTGAGTTTTAACCTGAGGTTTGGAGTGAAACAAACCCGGATAAACAAGTCAACCAAACAGTTTATAAGCTAACCTGGGTGAAATCAATATACCAGTCAACCAAACAAATTTAAGAAAAGTAATTAATTACTAATTTTTCAAGATGTCTTGAAGTTATCTACTTATTGCAATTGCAACTAATGATAATGCCTTAATATTTTATAAAATAATTCGATGTAATAAATTAGTACTGTGAAATTGAATATATTATAAATATGTGTGTGTGTGAGTAGACAAAATTAGAAAAAAAAAATTAATGAAAATTTGTATCAAATTATATACTAGATATGTTAAATAAAATTAAGTTATATAGGTTGTAGTTTGGTAAAAATTTAATTATGAGAATAATTTATTTTATGTTAGAGCAAAAAATCATGTGTATATATATATATATATATATATATATATATATATATAGCATTGCTTATAAAATAAAACAATAGAGTTATTATAGCCTAGTGGTTTGACATTTACGGTTAAAGATCATGCAGGCTTGCAACCTGGGTTCGAAACTCAACGATGACAAATATTCAACATTTTTTATTTTTAAAAGAAGTGTTACATAATGGGTTATATGTAACATTTTTTTAGTGTTACCATGAAGTGTTACAATTTAAAATCTAATGTAACACTTATGAGAAGTGTTAACCTAAACCTAAACCTAAACCTAAACTAAACTAAACTAAACTAAAAGTGTTACTTTAGACTTTAGGTAGCATTGAAAAATGTATCACCAATAAAGTCTTACCTAAAGTCTATTGTAACACCTTTTCGTATATATGTAACACTTTTTAGGTGTTACATAAGCTCATTTATGTTGTAGTGAAATCACTAGAATTGGAACAACCTTCTCCAACTGCAAGTATGCGATTTGTGAAGAGGTAGTATATAAGATATCGAATCCACATGGAGGACTTTTCGTGAAAATCAGCTTTAGCACTTTTGAATTAATTAGGTCAAATGTAAATGAGAGATGGGGACTACTCTGAACAACATAACACAATAAATAAAGGCAAGGAGGGAACCGATTGATGGGAAGATATTCCCGAGGCTCGGTTTCACACAAGCAAGATGGAAGAAGCGTTATGAGACATTGTTGTGAGTTATATGTGATTAAGCTAATCCAAAAATCTCCAGCCTAAGAGAATATTGCCTAGAGAGAGAGACCCTAGGACATTCTTCGAGATCGATAAATTCTAGGAAAAAAGGTGAAGTGCTCCTAATACCCTAGAATCGGCGAATAATCAAGGTTCAATATAGACTACCTACATGGATAAGAAATAATAATCCAACCCCGGGCTCTGGGATTGTGGTTACGTAAGACTAGAAGAGGATAGCCCGATAGACTAAAAAGCGGCGTAAGAGTGAGACAAAACCTAATTTTGTCCATCCCAACCAATGCCCCTAGACTCTACTACCCCGCTCGGTAGAGCTTCTCCTCCATAAGTCTCCCTTCTACCGATCAGATTTTTTGTTAATCTAATTATTCAAGGTTAACTTCCCACCCCAATACACTAAAGCTTAGTAATTAACCTCTAAACTCAATTAATATCTAGTCGACACAATCCTCGAAAGGGTAGCTATCCCTAGCCTAGGGGAGTCAACTAGCTTTTTTTAATTGCATGATTAATTGAAGTGATCCTTCATAAGCCACCGAAAGCCGGAGCTACCATGAAGTAAGCCTGTGGTCAAAGGCTCAATATCAACTATCTATTATAAAAAAATAACCAAATCTTAACCCTAGGTACCACAACTCACAACAAATCCAATAATCAATCAACTATATAATCATCAACTCCCGAAGCTTGGGCTAATCCCAGACTTCAGGAAACATGGAAATCACTCACTAATCATCAAAGCAATAAAATGCATCATCAAACATCAACTAATAAAAACAATAAAAACCGAAAATAAAGAGAAGAGATAGAACATGCTTAATGTATTGAAGAAACCCTCGAAATCTTTTGATGAAATAGTCGGGTGTCACAAGCCTGCGAGCAATCCCCGAGTTGCTCTCTAAAGACAGCTTGCTCCTTGAAGAGGAGGAAGAGAACCCTAGTTTCTAAGCTAAAAAATCTTAAATTGAAGAAGAAAGAGAAAAAGAGTAGTGAGGAAGATTCAAAATGAGGCAATAATTTGATAAAGTGTAAAAATACAAAAGGGGGTGTTTGGGGTCATTGGTTGTTGAGTCGAGCCCCTCGTGTGTGCTCAACTCGGCCTTCTCACGATTTTTGGAAATAAACATTACGGAATTAGCTTTCAGCCTGAACACAAAAGTTGTAGATCTTCATATCATAATTACATGACATCTTGAATCGCTCAAATCCAAGTTCGTATGAAGAATTCATGGCCGAAATTCGAAGACAACACAAGGAAAGGGGTCAAGAGGCATGCGATCGAACCAGCAGACGGAATGGTACTGGGTCCGGCTCAAAGCCCTGTATCCACTGGAGTATGTATCAGTTGAGTGCTGGTCCGGTACCGGTTCGGACCGGTCCGGCACTCACCTTGCACCCTTTTATTTACTGTTTCGTATTCCATCACTATTTTAGGCTTTTTCCTCTCGTCTTCTCATCCCGACCTCTCACGAATTTTGTTTGCGACTCGCTGAACTTCAAGTCAGAATTTTTTAGAGTCTGACTTGGACCTATTTGGGCCTCATAATAAGGGCCGAAATGGGGATACACTTGCGATTTGCCTCTTCTTTCGTTTCTTATCGTTTTGAGGCCTTTCCACCAATTTTCTCGACTTGACTCCTTTAAACTTTTGTTCGTGACGTGTTAAAATTTAATTCAGGCTTGACCCCGGCCCATTTTGGGCCTATTTGGGCCTCACGATACGGGCTAGAATGAGAAAATGGGTGTAATCGATCTTCTTGATCTTCCGAATTTTCCTAACCTTCAAAACACAACTAAAAGTGCATTAATGTTGGGGATCAGAGTTTTGTACCAAGAATATATTAGGGATGTAATTTGAATATCTATTTTTATAAATCAAATAACCATGGTATGAAAGAATCAAATCATACAATTCATGCAATTGAATGACAAATAAATCATACAATAAGCCCTAAACATGCGGAACTAAGGGATTATCGTATTTACCTTCAAATCGGAAAGACACCATTGAGAAGAATTATCCTTTCAACCCAAAGATCTTCTTGAGTATTCCTAAGCCCAAGTTGGCCAATCTGGTGGGGAATCAAGTGAACTTTTTACACTCGAGGAATGATTAGTTTTTGAAAAACAGTCACTCTCTTATATATATGGGGACCAAAATTGGTCCCCTTATTTATAATAGGGGCCCCGAAAATCATCCCCTTTAGGAGAGGGGATCGAAAATCCTCTCCCACTTGGGATAGGAAAAATATGGGTAAAATTCTATCCCCTTTGGAATTAGATTTTTCATATCTTTTCTTTCCTATCTCCTACAATATAATTAATCCTTATCATCTTAGTTAATAGACTTTTGTTGGGCTACTCAGTGGGCCTTTAGGAGGAATATGATTGGGCCTCCCAATTAGGCTAGAATAATATTGATGGCTCAATATCAATATTGATTCATCAATATTATTCTAGCCAATTAATATTAATTCACTTCACTATATAATTAATATTGAACTACCCATCCTAATCCATTTTACGAAATATGGCTCCCGATTATTTTTTCCCGTGTTTAAAATTCAATGTCCATTAATTAATTTAAGCTACTGAATGCTTCAATTAATTAATTTTTTTGTTCCTTGAGAACAAACAACTCAACATTATTATCATATCGTAAGTTAATCCACTGTACAAGTTTGATAAGATAAACATTCTGAGCCCATCAAGAGGACATAATCAACTAGTTTCACCAAGTCACGATTTTATGCATTAATTTAGCAATCTGTCATATAATTAATAATATTGCCTAAAGTATAGAGCATTGAGTCCCAATGACTCTTTACCCATAATAAATCAAAGCAACATTAATTAATTATTACAATCCCAATTAAGTGACAGAAATTAAGAAATCAATAACCAGTGTCCACTGAGATCTAATTTTCTTTCAAGTCAGTCTAGAAAAACTATCTCAATGTTGGTCCAATTTAGTGTAACAAATGCACTAGTGTAATCTCTTGGTCAAGACAAACCAATCTTAGCCTTACACATCAACTTCTACCAATGAATTGTTCAATTCATCTAAGTTGTGAATCATTATACTTATTACAAGGAATTGACAATGTGATCTTCTGTGATCTACTACACACCACATTATCTATAATGTAAGATATTTAAAAAAATATGCAATAAATATATATAACATTCATAATATTTAAAGCAAACAACGATAATTTATTCTCATTCTATAAAGTTTAAGAAATCATTTATATACAAAGCAGCACATGAAAACATGTTTTACAGTATAACTTAACAATTAAATCATATTAAAAAGGAAAATCAACTCGATAATGTAATAAAATACGAAATCACATGTAAACATGATAAGTACACGCTATTCACACAAAAATATGGACGTGAAATATAAAAAAAAAAAAATAGTATCTTTCACGTTCATCACTAGCCTACGTATTTTTCTCTGTAGGGGTTGCTCCTCAATACTGCTCTCTTCCACTTCCTCTACTTCTATGGCTCTGGAAGAAATGATTGATTCCTTTACAAGTCTTAGTCGTTGAGATCTCTTCTTAGCCAAGGGCTTTAAGGCAACAACTTTATTCTTGTTGAGCAGAACAGCTTGCATCAGGGTGACCTCTCTCTCTTCATTCGCATAGCCCCTTCTCTTAGAGCCTTCTCGTTTACCTCCAATCTACTTTCCTTCCCAAGTTCTATGCCTCCAGTATGCCGATACTTGAGATTGTACAAAACGTGGTTGAGCACAATTCTGTAGCACTTGTATCCTTTCGTCTTAGTGATGTCCTCAACTAGACCAGTGAAGAGAAACAGTGGTTACTCACTCCACACTGTTACCATCAGTCGGAATCTGGGACTGGTACAGCTGTCATAACTTCCTATTTTGTATTCTATGCTATGGTACGTATCATGCAGAAATTTAAACTCGGGGATGAAAGTGACCTTGATACATGATTCATGCACGTTCACTGCTTGCTAGTTACCCAAAAATACCCTCTAGCATTCTAGCAAGAACTCCTCACCGTATATATTGGCCTGCATCTGACTGAGTCGTTCCTTCGGCATATTATAAATCCTGGCGAGTATGGAAGGAGTGATCTCAACCCTAGTCTCCTTCATGGTGCATGTGATGGTGGTTGGATCACCTTTTTGGCTTCTAGTGATCTTTGCAGTCCTGTAAAACTGATAAACCAAACTCTCTTAGTATCTCAATGTGTGGTCACCGAGAAAAAAGGTTAGATGATAGTCTCAAACTTACGTCATATTACCTCAATCAACTGAGATCCTCTATTTCTCTCTCGACCATCCATATCCGAAGATACTTGAGAGAACAAGATGCCTTCAATAATTCAAGGCTCTTCTTAGTTGGGGTGGATTTCTTTGGTGCCATTGTTTCTGTATGAGAAGAAGGTTTGAAGATATAGAAATTGAATCTTTAGGGTTTCTTCGCAAAGAGATATGATCAATAAAATTCCTTCCTGACTTTCGAAGTTTAGGTATATATAGCATTTTACTGTAGATTATCATTAATGACTCTTGGTTCACTTGACAAGAAATCTGTGTGATTTGAACAGTTTAGATTCGTTGATGGAAAAGTGAATTTCACAATCCATCATTCTCATTGTTGTTAATTGAAAGTGGAAAACGTGACAAATAACTTCAACCACCGTTTAGCGACAGTGAAAATGACGGATTGTGAAATTTGTTGAGGGTAAATAAAGGTCTTGTCAAGGCGCAATTAGTGGTGGTGATAGCGACATAGCCTAATGTAAGAAAATATAGTCGATGTTGTAATTGAAAAAAAAAAATTATAGTTGTTGACCAACATTAATAAGTTTTAAAAGTCATGTTGCAATTGAAAATTGAACCAAAGGTCGTGATTTTTTTAATTTTCTCTATTGTAATTAACCCTACATAAGATGAAAATTATAACGAAAAATTTGTAACTATTTGTAAATTTTTAGTCTTTGGCATTAAATTTCAAATGAATCACATTTTTTTTAAATTTCAATTTGTTGAGTTATTTGAGCAATTTTTCAATATTTAAAATACTTTAGGTATATTCCAATTAAAAAAAATAAAGGAGAAAAGCTCTTCCAACTAAAAAGATGGAGGATTAAATAATTTACTCTTAAAAATTTATATATAAGAAGAAGAAAAAACCAATCTAATTTACTATTTGGAAAAATGAAAAAACGTGAAATTGTTTTTTGATCAACAAGACAAGAAATGTTGTGCTTGCATGGAGTACACTTGAGAAAATTAGTGAACAAAGGTCGAATAGAAAGGTGACAAGGCAAATATGTAGGTTTTGGTTTTGGTCATGTGTATATATACACACACATATATATATATAAGTAAAGCTAAATGGAGGTTACTTTTGTAATTTCAATTTTTTAGCCAATTTTTTACACCATAATTCGGTAAGTTGTTACACCTTTGGTATGTTTTAAACTTTGTTTTAATTTTTTTATATACTAATAACTTTTTCATGTCTAATTTGTTGTTTATGCTACATCATTTTAACGGTATTTTCTTGATCTTTAATTTGACATTCATATCACATATATTATAAAGTGTTGAAAAGTTTTTGGCTGATTATATGTATTACATGTTATTTGTCTACAAATTATAATTAGTTAAACAATTTTTTAATTGATTTAATTATAGGAATAAAATTAATCAATTTATTTTATTTTACATAACTTGTTTTAATATTTGATACCACCTTCATTTTTATTTGATGTAGTTTCACGTTATGTCAATTGATTTTAAATAAATGTCTTTTTTGCCTTTTCCCCAAAATTTTCCAATATTATCCCTATCACTCCTAAAAATCTATAATTTTCTAACTTACCATATCCAATATCTTAGTTGAATGAAAAGAAAGATAATATAAAGAAAAGAGAAGGATACATTTACGGAATTTATGAGATGGGAGAAAATTTAGTTGAGGATTTTTTTTTTTCAATTTCCCCTGTATTTTAATTGTTTTTTCCAAAGCTAAATATGCATCCAAGAAACAACGTAGATAGTAGGTTATTATCATATTTGGTTAATCAAACTTCATTTTAATTTTTTAAATTCAAATAACATTTTCATTTCTAATATTGTTACGTATAATATATCGAATTAAACCTTTTCTGAAGATGTTAATTGGACATACATATCGCATATATTATAATAAAAATTTAAAATTTTATATTATTTGCTCGTTGATTATTAGAGTTGAGCATTTATTGGGGGCTATACGATAGCCTTGCAACTAAAATATAGTTTTCTTATAATAGTTTTCTTGAGTATTATATTAAAAACACAACTAATCAATTTATTTTATTTGACAAGAATTTTATAAAGTTTTCTTCATTTATTATGTCAAGAGAAAAATCATTGTTTAAATAAATGAATAAATACTTTAATAAAATTAAAGTGAAATACAGTGTGCAATTTAATAATCGCCTTATTAAATTATTGTATTTGTAAATCTTAATTTGCTAGAATAATAATTTTTCTTCTATTAATCATTGGACTATGACTTTCACATATATTTATATATTTATAAATGATGATTAATCTTGAAATCATTTTACTTATTCATATTTCTCATATTTTCATACTTTAAAAACCTTTTTTTTTTATACTTAAAAAATTCTAACTTTGTTAAATATGTACATGTTATTTAAATAGTTAAAATTTTGAAATCCTTTCAAAAAAATTAAAATTATTTCAAAGAATATCAAAATTATTTGAAGTGTTTTATGAAAATTAAATGTTTACAAACAATTTCAACATTTTCAGTTACACTTTTTATATTTTAAATAAATTTTTAGAATTGAAAATTTATTTTATGATTTTTAAATACTTCTTTTATTTTTCTCTCCAGAAATTGTTGCGAGAGGTTGCAAAAGTGGAAAATGCATAGTTCATATTGTGATCGGAAATAATAAAGTTTAGGTAAGAAACCGGAAAAACACGCATTACAGGTACCAATATGATATTTACCCTATAACTCTTACATGTTTAGAGTGAATCTTGTGTGTGACGGTCACACATATGACGGAATACACTTTTACAGAAAAAATTGATATTTTTACAGGAAAAAGTGATACTTTTACAGATAAAGGTGATATTTTTACTACATTGATACTTTTATAGATAAAGGTGATACTTTTGCTACAAAAAGTGATACTTTTTTGTAAACACAAGAATTGTGTGGCATTCAACTTGAAACAAATAATCTTGGCATAATTGATTTGTATTTCAGGAATGAAGGGACAAATTGATCTACTTGCCAAAGTGGGGAGAACCAAAACAAGAAAGTCAAAGAGGATCAAGTAATTGAATCAATTAAAGATGGAATTGATTGATATACCAAAGAAGGACTCTCTTGACGCTGGTATAAAGAGGAGAAGGATCTGTGAAGAGTAGCACGGCTTAAGTGATTGACAATTGGGAAATAGCAGCTGTCTCGACTATAGAGTTCAATCTGTGTTCAACCAGTGTTGGAACACAGATAAGAAGATAGAGTTTATTCGGGAGAATTGACTCTTGAGTTGTTCGGGAGAACAAGTTGAGTTCGGGAGAACTCTCTGCTTGTGTAGGAGAAGGGATTCTCTACATTTTGAGTTCTTAACAGTCTTAGGGGTATAGTATTCAGGAGGAGTGTGTTTATTCATTGTAATAGAAATCTCTATAGTACATTGTAAAGTAAATCACATCCCAGTAATAAAATGCTCCAGAGGAAGGTGTCTTCCTCATATTTCCCAACCTTTAACTATTTTCAGATTACGTCATGTTCATTCACAGTATGAACTCGATCGGTACTGTTCTTGTTTAAATTATTTTATACAAGTTATTAAAATAGCACACGCGCACATATTCTGATATTTCATTTGGCACCAGAGCAGGTTCCAGTTTTTATAAACAGGTAGATCCAAGGGAACAAAATGGCTTCCATTGATCACGCATCCTTACGACCTCCACTTCTGGAGGGAACCAACTACTCCTACTGGAAATCCATGATGATGGTGTACCTAAGATCCAAGAAATGCTGGCTCACAGTTGAAAAATGATGGGACTGGCCTCAAATGGAGGACGATGAAGAGAATCTAGTACCTAAAACAAGTTGAGTCCTTTACTGAAAAGGACAAGCAAGAAGAAGAAGCAAACTACACAGCTTTGTACGCACTTCTAGCATCTGTGGATCCCATGAGACACAAGATAATAGTGAAATGCACAACCGCAAAAGATGCATGGCGAATTCTGCAAAGTCAATTTGAAGGGAATGCCTCAGTCAAAACCTCAAAACTCCAGAGGTTATCTCTCCAATTTGATAATATTCAAATGAATGAGGATGAAAATATTGATGGCTTCTATGCAAGGTTCTGTGATGTAGTAAATGATTGCTACATACTTGGAGAAAACATCTCAGAAGAGAAACAGGTCTCAAAAATCATGAGGACGTTGCCATCCAGATTCAGAGAGAAAATCACTGTCCTGGAATCTTTCATGAAAGTCAAGGAAATGACTCTGGACGATCTTCTTGGAGAGCTACGAACATTTGAGATTAACAATGGCTACGACAAAGTCAAGGCCAAAGGCATTGCACTAAAAGCCGAAGTATCCGACAAACAGGAAGAAGAGACCGATGACTTGGATGCTGCAAATTTTGCAAACACTATGGCTTTTTTAGCAAAGAACTACGGGAAAATGATAAAGAAGTTCAACACCTCCAAGGGACATGGAAAGAACAACTCCGGGTACCTCAACAAAAATAAATCTGGTGGGAGGAACTCAAATGGGAAGAATCAGGCCAGCAAAAAGGAGAATGACCAGTGCAGAGAATGCAAGGGATATGGACACTATCAAGCAGAATGTCCAAATTTCCTGAGGAAAAACAAAGCCTACAAAGCAACGTGGAGTGACTCAGAAACTGATGAAGAGTCAAAGACAGATGATGCTGTCAATCACACCAACAATCTTGCTTTATGTGATTCACTGAAGGACTTTACGTGTCTGATGGCCCATGTTCGACCTATCAAGGAACTGACGGGAAAAGATGTGACTGATGAGCCTTGTCCTACTGCTGAACAACTTCAAGAAATGTATGAAGAAATATCCTCCAGAGCTAACAAAGCTGCACAAATCATCAAAACTCTTGAAGCTAAAGTCAGACTCTATGAAAAGAATGTTGATCCAAGCAGTTCTACATACCCTCAAGCTCTACCAACTGTGAGGGTAATCATGCTGGAAAATGAACTGAAAATCGCACGACAGGTAATCAGTTCCAAAGATGTTACCATAGACTCGTTAAAAAATGAATTGTTTGATGTGCAGGAAGAAATCAAAAACAGGGAAAAAGAAATCAAGATGCTCAAGAACGAGCTAACAAGACTGATGGAGGAAAACACAAAGTCAGTCCTTTTCTCCTCAATAAGGTCTGCCACAGAACGACCCACCGTCGGTACAGGTAATGCATCAGGTAACACATTTACTCGTAATTCTGATCAAGCCCATCATACCCAGGCTGTTCGAACTCGATTTGAACAGACCCATTCGAAACATCATCATAATTCGAAGACCTTTAAATTTATCCCTACATGCCACTACTGCCATACAAAAGGTCATATACGTCCTGTGTGCAATCGGATGAAATATGACCTTCGAACAGGCAAGATCAACATTAGGGATATTTATAAAGGGAGACCTGGAACATATCAAAGATCAAGTCCTAGAACAAAAATCGATCTGAGAAATCACAAACAATCTAAAATCTGGGTTCAAAAGGAAGGAAACAAATGTCTAACATCTGTTCTGGCCCTCAGATCGAACATAGAAGGGACTTGGTACTTTGACAGTGGATGTTCGAGACACATGACTGGTGTTCGAACATATCTGACAAATGTATCTCCAGTTGGCGACAAATTCGTCACATTTGGAGATAGAGTAAGAAACAAAGTTATTGGAATAGGCACTCTTAATATTCGAGGAATGCCTAAACTGGAAGATGTTTTGCTTGTGGAAAATTTAACGGCTAATCTCATTAGCATAAGTCAATTGTGTGATCAAGGACTGAATGTTAAATTTACACAAGGAAAATGTCATGTTCTTGATCAAAATAACTTTGATGTTCTTACTGGAACTAGAACTGTTGATCACTGCTACAGTCTTGATAAGGATTTCAAATGCCATGTTAGTACTGTCAGTGAAATAGAGTTATGGCATGAAAAACTTGGACATGTGAATTATGATCATCTGATGAATTTGTCTAAGTCGCAGGTTGTGAGAGGGCTACCAAAACTCAAAAGAAAAGGTCATGGTGTGTGTGGACCATGTCAATATGGAAAACAAAAACACACCCCTCATAAACCTATTCATGATGTTCTTACTAAGCAGGTACTGGAACTCCTTCATATGGATTTGATGGGACCAGTTCAAACAGAAAGCATCAGTGGCAAGAAATACATCTTTGTTGTGGTGGATGACTTCTCACGCTACACCTGGGTTAACTTTATTCGAGAGAAATCAGAAACGTTCGATGTGTTTAAAACTCTGTGCACAAGGATCGAGAAGGAGAAACAATGCTGCATAAGTAGGATACGAACTGATCATGGGCGAGAGTTCGAGAATTCCCTATTCACCAACTACTGTGAATCAAGAGGAATCGGTCATGAGTTTTCAGCCCCCAAGACTCCTCAGCAAAATGGGGTCGTTGAGAGAAAGAACAGAACGCTGCAGGAAATGGCTCGAGTCATGCTTGCATCAAAACGAATGTCCCAGAGATGGTGGGCTGAAGCTGTAAACACCGCCTGTTATCTAATAAACAGAATTTATCTCAGGAAAGGCATGGGGATAACCTCATATGAGATATGGAAAGGTAAGTCTCCTAACTTAAGTCATTTACATGTATTTGGTTGCAAATGTTATATCTATAAGGATAGAGAAACTGTTGGGAAATTTGAGTCTAAAAGTGATCTTGGTTTCTTCCTTGGTTATGCTAACAGTAGTCGAGCGTACAGGGTATTCAATCTGAGAACACACTCAGTAATGGAAAGTGTGAATGTTGTTTTCGATGATAGTTCCCAACCAAATGAGGAAACTGAGAATACAGAACTCCTGGAGCAGGAAGTAAGTTCTTCAGTAACAAGTTCTCCAGAGGAACAGAAGCTCGAACAAGCTGAAAATGTCGAACAAATCTCTGATTCCAGAAGGGATCCTCCCAGCAGAATCCAACAAGATCATCCGAGTGATCTGATAATAGGTGACATCAATGAAGGTATCAAAACCCGAGGTAATCCTAAACCTAATTATTGTAAAATGATTGGATACTCATACTTTGCATGCTACACTTCCTCTATTGAACCACGTAACATCAAGGAAGCTCTTACTGATGAGTATTGGATCAAGGCTATGCAGGAAGAACTGGAGCAATTTGAGAGGAACGATGTGTGGGAACTTGTACCTCGGCCAAAAAATTCCAATGTGATTGGTACCAAATGGATTTTTCGCAACAAAACTGATGAATTTGGTAACATCACTAGGAATAAGGCTAGATTGGTTGCCCAAGGATACACTCAAGTGGAGGGCATTGACTTTGAGGAAACTTTTGCCCCCGTGGCACGTCTAGAGTCTGTTAGAATGTTGTTGTCCATTGCATGTGTCAAAAACTTTGTTTTATATCAAATGGATGTAAAAAGCGCTTTTCTAAATGGTTTTTTGAAAGAAGTTGCATTTGTTGAACAACCCAAACCCTCACTACCCCGGACATGTATTCAAGCTCAAAAAGGCACTTTATGGACTCAAACAGGCTCCTAGAGCCTGGTATGAGAGACTCACGAGGTTTCTTCTTGAGCAAGGATACAGACGAGGTGGTGCTGACAAAACACTGTTCATACTGCAAAAGAACAAGGACATTACCATTGCACAGATTTACGTAGATGATATTGTTTTTGGGTCAACATCTAAAGTCAGTGTCAATGAGTTTGTTGAGGCCATGTCAAGGGAATTTGAAATGAGCATGGTAGGGGAATTAACATACTTTCTAGGTTTACAGGTCAAACAAAGCAAGAACGGCATATTTATTCACCAATCTAAGTATGCTAAAAACCTTGTCAAGAAGTTTGGACTTGAAAACGCAAAACACCCTGATACTCCTATGGGAACCAGCACCAAATTATCTAAGGATGATCCAGGAAGCTCAGTTGATCCAAAACTATACAGAAGCATGATTGGCAGCCTATTATACTTAAGTGCTAGTAGACCTGACATATGTTTCAGTGTTGGTATGTGTGCTAGGTATCAAGCGAATGCCAAGGAATCTCACATGACCGCTGTGAAGAGAATAATCAAGTATGTGGGAGGAACATCAGAATACGGGATTCAATATTCCCGTGACACGAACTCAAACTTGGCAGGATACTGTGATGCTGATTGGGCAGGTGACATGGATGACCGAAAAAGCACTTCAGGAGGCTGTTTCTTTGTAGGAACAAATCTTGTATCATGGATGAGCAAAAAGCAGAACAACATTTCACTGTCGACAGCTGAAGCCGAGTACATTGCAGCTGGCAGCTGTAGTGCACAACTTGTTTGGATGAAAACCATGCTGCGTGATTATGGGTTTGATTTAGATTCTGTAAATCTTTTTTGTGATAACACTAGTGCAATAAGCATGTCTAAGAATCCTGTTCAGCATTCACGAACTAAACATATCGACATTTGGTATCACTTTATTCGTGAATTGGTTGAAGAAGGAACTGTAATTCTGGAGCATGTTCCTACTCAGGAACAACTAGCTGATATATTTACAAAATCTCTTGATGCTAACAGATTTCTAACTCTGAGAAAATCATTAGGAATATGCATTTCTTCTTAAATATTGTTTTTTTTTTTTTAAAAAAAAAAAAAAAAAAAAAAAAACATGCATTTGTCTGGTGACATCCGTTCATTATACCCACATTGAAAGGATAACTGCTTGAAACTTCGTTGAGACTTAATTTGACTGATATATCCTTCTTATCTGTCAGAAAGAGCTACCGTCGGAAAATGATGTAGTGAGTAACCATTTATGTTGTGAAATCAGGGTCTCATGCACAGAAAATGACCGATCGTGTGTAAGCTGCTGATAGACGTCAAGGCCTCCTTGATGAACTATTCCAACGTTGATCGGTAGACCTTTATATTTTTTGTTCCTTTCATGGTCGTACTATCCCTCATATCACGAAGTAATGGGGTAGTTTTCGGACGAAAATTCCGTTAACTCTAAGTGAAAAGTGATGTGAATGTGCATCTTGAAGTAATGGGGTAGCTTTCGGGCGAAAATTCCGATAGCTCTAAGTGAAAAGAGATGCCGAGTGTACTTCATAAAGTAATGGGGTAGCTTTTGGACGAAAATTCTGATAGCACTAAGTGAAACGTGAAGTACCCTCTATGATGGAATTCACAAAGTAGTGGGGTAGACTTCAGATGAAAAATTTCTGTCGTCTCTAAGTGAAATGAGAATTCCAGTACGACCTTGGAAAAAAAAAAAAAAAGGGGGATATAAGGATGGGTTCTCATTAGGTTCGTCCTCTCCAAAAGTGAATATCAGCGTCTCCGTATGTATCAGTAGTTCCTTTATATTTTGTGGTGTACACAGTCACCGGATTTTTCACATTATTTTGTTTCGTATTTTTTCTTTTTTTATTTTATTCCTTTTATTTTTTCAGAGCTAAGTTATCTTTTTCAACTGAGACTAATTAATAGAATCAGCTTATTCTCTCCAGGATATTCAGTTTCCTATTTTAAAGGGATCTCTTTAGATAAGGTGAAAATATTGTGCACAATTTTGGGGATTTCCTTTTAGAGATTATTCAAATTGATACTCCTAATCATCCTATTTAAGTGCACTATATCCACATATTCAGCTCATTCCCCTTAACGCCTTTTCACCTTCTCCGTATCTGCTCCTCTCCTTGTTTTTCTTTCACAGATTTGCACTGTTTATTCATGGGTCGACCTAAGGAAGTTACTAAGCGCAGGAAGACGACCACCATCCCCGTCACAAACCCCGATGACCCTCGCCAGATCCACAGGAGGCAATCGCCGCCATTCCGATTCAAACCTTCAGATCGGAAAAGGCAGCCCCCAAACCGAGGACGGGCACCTCATCTGGTTCGTTCTCTCGACGATCCCCATCAAAAGCGAAGCCCAAAACTCGCTCCACTGTCCGTCAATCGAAGTCCAGAAAGAGAGCGGTCGCTCCTTCCTCAGATTCTGAACCAGTTTCACCGCCACCAGATCCGGAAAAGGGCAAAACCAAGGTTCCCTCTTTGATTATGCCCACTACTACCAAATATGGAGTTCGAATTTCTGGGGCCCCAAAGTCTTCAACTAGGGAAGGAACTCCCGATCCAGACTTCGTTCCGGAAGACCCAACTGCTCCTGTTCACAAGTCAACCAGACTTGCAAAGAACAAGGGTCCACAGCCCCTTGCATCTCAATCTAAAGGTACTTCATCACCTCTTGTTGATTCTGATGTAGATGAAATGACTCGTGACCAAAACTATGAAGTATGCTTCTACTCTCCGGTTGCCTCTGCCAGACACAAAATCTTTCAGGATATGAAATTTTGGGAAGAAAAGAATCTTGATGTTCGATCGTTTCGAAACTATAACATTCTGGATTTGATCACTAGTGTGGGTCTTGCTAAAACTGTTTTTGAACAATCAGCGGTATTGTGAGAAAATTGTTAAGGAATTCTATTCTAATCTGTCTCTTGGGATTAATGATCCCTCGTCTCCGAGATTTCATCGAGTTTGGTGCAGGAATTTGGTTCGAGAATTTTCTCCGAAAATTATCAATTTTGTTTGTGGCATCAGTACTCCTCCAGAGTATGAACTGGATGATGACCTTGCCACTGTCGCCACTGCCATCACTGATGGGAAGGTCACGAAATGGCCGCTCTCCGGCCTATCACCTGCTTCTCTTACCCTAGAGTGCAACATGCTCCACAAAATTGGCATGCGGAACTGGACACCCACTGCTCACAAATCTAGTCTCAAACCCAGTCAGGCTATCTTCATCTATCGTGTTCTCACAAATAAGCCCATCAATTTCGGTGAGCATATTTTCCGTATTATTGTGGAATTTGCAGGTAAACCAGAATCCCGTAAGATGCTACCGTTTCCAAGCCTGATTTGGACAGTGCTCCAACATCAGAATGTGGAGATAGACTCTCGCTGAGGGGATCACTTGGGACCTCCCATATCTTCATTTACTGTCTCCACTCGGACCACTAATGTCTATACTCCAACCGATGAGCTAGATACCATTCCTGCTAATGCAGTTCCTTCGCAGTTGGAACAGTTTGTCCAACAGCAGATTGCGGTGTTTGACCTCCAGGTCAAGAATGCTCAAGCTCAAAAGGTCTACTATCAGAAAATTCTCAAGTATCTGGTTCGTCCTTTGCCTTCTCGTTCGAAAAAGGGGGAGAGATCCACAGGTGTTGACGAAACCGAAGTGGAAGTTGAGGTTGCAGACGACGAGGCTATGGATGATGAGGCTATGGATGATGAAGCGGTCGAAGATTCTGGTGGACAGGATGATGAAGACAAGGAAGATACTAATGAGGAAGAACAGGGTGACCATGGTGAAGACAGCAGTTCAAGTTTCTGAAAAATAACTTTCTGTGAATTTTTTATGTTTAAGTTGAATTTTTGGTTGTTTAAGTCTTTTTGGTGTCTTGGAACACAGTATTCGACATCGCTCTAATGAGTTCTGTCTGTCTCTGTTCCTACTCAGTTCTACCTACTTCAATTTTCAAACGCGTCTTCATGCTATTACTTTGACTGATCCTCAACCTTTGCAGATAATCCTGTTCTCGGATATTTCGATTATTTGACTCTTGAATTGCAGGAAGGAAGCTTAAGTTTTCGAACTTGAATGCCAAGGAGGAGATTGTAAACACAAGAATTGTGTGGCATTCAACTTGAAACAAATAATCTTGGCATATTTGATTTATATTTCAGGAATGAAGGGACAAATTGATCTACTTGCCAAAGTGGGGAGAACCAAAACAAGAAAGTCAAAGAGGATCAAGTAATTGAATCAATTAAAGATGGAATTGATTGATATACCAAAGAAGGACTCTCTTGACGCTGGTATAAAGAGGAGAAGGATCTGTGAAGAGTAGCACGGCTTAAGTGATTGACAATTGGGAAATAGCAGCTGTCTCGACTATAGAGTTCAATCTGTGTTCAACCAGTGTTGGAACACAGATAAGCAGATAGAGTTTATTCGGGAGAATTGACTCTTGAGTTGTTCGGGAGAACAAGTTGAGTTCGGGAGAACTCTCTGCTTGTGTAGGAGAAGGGATTCTCTACATTTTGAGTTCTTAACAGTCTTAGGGGTATAGTATTCAGGGGGAGTGTGTTTATTCATTGTAATAGAAATCTCTATAGTACATTGTAAAGTAAATCACATCCCAGTAATAAAATGCTCCAGAGGAAGGTGTCTTCCTCATATTTCCCAACCTTTAACTATTTTCAGATTACGTCATGTTCATTCACAGTATGAACTCGATCGGTACTGTTCTTGTTTAAATTATTTTATACAAGTTATTAAAATAGCACACGCGCACATATTCTGATATTTCATTTTTTTTGTTCAAAAAAGTTATACTTTTACAAATAAACGTGATACTTTTACCACAAAAGTGATATTTTTTTCCCGTCATACCGTGTGACGGCCGTGTGACGGTCTCATATAAGTTTTTGCCATATGTTTAATCAAAAGTTTCAAAAATTTATTCCTTTAGAATAGCACAGTTCCATTTTTTTATTTATATCATATAATATTTAGTTTAATAAAATTATTACTTTTAAAATAAAAGGTTTTTGCATTACACAAGATCGATACTATTTTGGAGAAAGATAAAACTAGGTCCATAATAAAATACAAAGGGTTGAGTTGGACTATATATTAACAATACAAATTTGACATATAAGGGAGCTTTATTGGGAGTTTGTGCGCTTATATAGGGCTAGGCAGCACCAAATTCTATGTAAGTTCAACAAGTCGGGCCCCATGCATACGTATCTATAATTTGATATATAATACTACCTCTATTTTTATTTAGTTGTTCTTTTGGTTTAGGATTATAAAATTAAGTAATAACTAAAATGGACAAATAAGTCATCAATTAATTTTTCTACATTTTCTTAAATTCCTATAATTATACCACTATTACCTTTATGGCAAAAACTTGGGTGCATAAGATGCACCATAGTGTTATTGTACATCTTGTGGGCCCCAATCGGCCAATTATTATTATATTAATATTGTTTGCGCGCGCATTTTATATATTTAATGGCTGTTTGTTGAACACTAAAAGCAAGTGGTCTGGTGGTATTTAATGCAGTCTTAAATATCTCAACCTTAAGGTCAAGGGTTCAATTCCGTTTGCATCTTTTTTCCTTCTTCCTTCATTTTTTTTCCTTTGCCTTCTTCTTTCTTTTGTTTTCTTTTTTTTTTTTTTTTGCCCTTTAATTTTTTTATCTTTTAGCCTGTGAGTCTGGAAAAAATTATAAATTGTATTATTAAATTTTTTTATAATGCAACAATAATTGTATTGTAAGTTCGAAACATAAATATTGTACAATATACAAGAAAAATTAATCTAACCAAACCTATATTGTCATACATCATAATATACAATGTATCGAAATATTAAATATACCGTGAGAATTGTAAGTTGGAAAAAATAAATATTTCGCAGTATGAAACAAAAATTAACTAAAACAATGTATACTATCAGGCATTACAATGTATACTGTATCGAAATATTAAATATACTGTGAGTATTATAAGTTGGAAAAAAAAAATTCGCAGTATAAAACAAAAATTAACTAAAACAACGTATACTGTCAGGCGTCATAACGTATACTGTATCGAAATATTAAATATACTGTGAGTATTGTAAGTTGGAAAAAATAAATATTTCGCACTATAAAACAAAACTTAACTAAAACAACGTATACTGCCATGCAACATAACGTATACTACATCGAAATATTAAATATACTGATAGGCATCATAACATATACTATGCTCGAAATTTGAATATATTGTTGGTGAAAAATAAAAAGGAACAACGTATACTGTCATGCAACATAACGTATACTACATCGAAATATTAAATATACTGTTAGGCATTATAACATATACTATGCTCGAAATTTGAATAACGTATACTGTCATGCAACATAACGTATACTACATCGAAATATTAAATATACTGTTAGGCATTATAACATATATTATGCTCGAAATTTGAATATACTGCTGGTGAAAAATAAAAGGTGTTGTTCATATACTCTCAGGCTTTATAACATATACTATGCTCGAAATTTGAATATACTGTTGGTGAAAAATAAAAAGGTGTTGTTAAGATTCGAACCCGCGCACTGAAGGGTAAAATGCCGCGTCTTTACCAACTAAGCTAGCGCCTATTTTGTGATTCCAAACACACCTTAATATATATAGATCGCGCGCGCAAAAATTATAAGTGGCGCCCACAAGGTGTACATTAACACTAATGTGCATCTTATGCACATGAGTGTCACTCTACCTTTATATTATATCTATTTCATATTATTAAGGGGGTATTACTGGAAGATATATGGAAAAAAGCTAAAAGGCCACATAGTTATAAGCATCTAACAAAACCTAAAAGAACAACTAGTAAAAAAACGCAGGTCATACATGGATAACGCATGCATCCCTATATTTGTGGAGGACCAAAATCAAATCCTATTGTAATATAGTGGAGTTCTATATCTTTTTTATCAGAAATTTTGGATTTCTATTTTCCTGCATTATGGATTGGGCGTTCTTCATATAATAGTATTACCTTAGGCATTTTCATGAACTGGAGTAGTTATTGGGCTAGGCCCCTCTACATCTATGTGATGGTTGCATCCAAGTTCCAACTCGAACTCTTTTATTTTGTGTGGTGCATGCTCTCTTTGTATATTTTCAATTTAACATTTAAACTAAATCGAGGAAAATGTTGGAAACTCAAATATTTACTAAAGTGATCTTTGTTATTTTAACCACCTTTTATTTTTTTTATAAAACCATGTTGGATTTTCTCTTTGAAAACTAAAATACATGGTTTAGAATATCAACACGTTAATAACTACTTCTGAATTTAAGTAAATAAATAAATAAATGAATAAATGAAACATACAAGTACTCATTTATCGTCCTCAAACCATTGTGAGCAGAGCACTGGCATGGTGATTTGGTCCATATTTTATTCTCCAACAATTACACTAACACAACTACATAATCCACCTCCATCTTTCTTGCGCTACACGTGGCGCGTCATTATATATATAATAATACTATATACTTTATGTTATAGAAATACCTATGCCTTTCTGTATTAAAAAGGACAGAATTAGAAAACTATATATGAATTTTTAATAATCATGTTAATATATCTTAATTTGAAATTCAATACTCCTGTGATATTATATTTTCATAATTTATATAGATTATTGGAATGCTTATATTTCCGAATTTGAAATTGTAATTATCTGCAATTATTTAATGAAATTACCTAGGAAAAATGAAAAATAATTGAAATTTTAAATATTAAAATATTTTAAAATTTCAATTAGCAAATATGCGGAACTGAGAAATATGAGTCTCTTTTTTCCAATAACGATAGTGTATAAATAAAACTCAGAAACACAATTACAATGACCGTAGCCAACTGGCATGTGCCTCAAGATGAATTTCAAGAAACGAAAAGAAACATTGAGACTCATACCCAAGGGGCTGGACTGCAAGTGGCCTAGATGTATGATATGCCCACAAGGGACAACTAGAGACCGGAGCCTCAGTCCTCGAAGGGAACGAACAACCTCTCCGAAGGGAACTAACACAAAGCTACAATTACAATCCAATCAACAAAGTATTTCTAGACCTAACTAAAGAAAAACTGCACTGACGCGGGGCACCCTACAAACCCACTCTAACAAATGTCAACGGAACTCCATCTCGGACGTAAACACAGCTGGAAAAAACAAAAAAAAACAACAGATCGGGAAAAAAAAAAGAACAACTTAACAAACGAAAATGAGCCTCCCCCCTTCTAAAACCTCTGAGATCCGCCATCACTACCGACTCGGAACCACCTCTGACTCCATCGATCAAACCTTTTCTAAGAAGCGTCACCAGCGAACTCCGACCGCAGATTGGACAAGAGACCGCAAATATGACATTCCTGAACCCCCAACCTCATTGGATCTGAATCTGGAGCCCATCAATGAGGTCTCCGTCGTCCAACAATCGCCGCCGAAGTTGCCTCAAATGTGAGAAAAAAAGCCCAAGACTTCCGGTGGACGAGGAAAACAGGAGGGGGAAAGTGAGAAGAGATGAGGCTTTCGATGACATAACGTCGCCAGAAGAAGGTGGAGAGGACAGGGGAGGGGGCGAAAACTGGGAGAAGAATGGGGTGGGAGAGGGTTTTAAAATTTGGGAAGTGAGAAAAAGTACAGAGAGAAAAAATAGAGAGGATTCCAAAGAAATACTCCCTCCGTCCCGGCTAACTTTTCACAGTTGACTGGGCACGGAGATTAAGAAAAAGTAGAAGATACCTTATTGACTTTGAAAATGCTACTTTTTCTGATTTTTTTTAAGGAATTAATTAGGGACTTAATCCCAATTAATTTTCGGAATGAACAGTAACTAATACTGTAGAAATAGTACCTAAACTGTAAGAAATCCTGCAAAACTTAAAAAAATCAAAAATTTCATATTAACAAAATTTGGGGCAAAATTCCCTCCAAATTCAAAATTGTTCCTGGAATTACAATAGGCAAAACACAAAATTTATGTTTCAAATTCCCTCCTAAATGAAAATTCAAACAAACCAAGTGCCTTCTATATAAACCTGGTACTGCATTTATTACAGCCCCAAAATTACAGCAAATTTCTCTCCAAAAAAATTACAATCCAAAAATTACAACAATACTATTATTACAGCAGAAAGTTCAATGGATGAAGATCGTAATTGAAGGAAGGGACACAACTTGACTTCATTAGATCGACTCCTAATTGCTCAATTTCTTTTTTGTAACAACACCTATGGATTTGTTAACCGGGGTAAGCTGCAGGAAGTCGCAACATCATTTGGAGTATCCACGAGGACGATTCAGTTTATCTGGACAGTGGCAAAAAAACTGATTAGTGAAGATAAACCTGTTACATTCCAGAAATTAAGCATAGGGCAGCATCTAAAGTTCAGATTCCTCTAGACAAAGAATCTTTGAAAGTCATACCATTTTCGAAGATGGGGACGAGTCGAAGACTTGCCAAAGAGTTGCAAGTGAGCAAAAGCACAGTAGGCAGATTCGTGAAAGCGGGAGCAATAAAAGCACACTCAAATGCACTTAAACCGTTACTCAGCGATGCAAATAGGCTGCAAAGGCTCAAATACAACATTAGCTTCTTACATCATGACAGTTCAGCAAACAAGATCAGGTATGAAAGCATGCACAATACTGTTTACATTGACGAAAAGTGGTTTTATATGAAACGGACATGTGAACGGGCATACAAATTAGCTGAAGAAGATGATCCGTATAGGGTGTGTAAAAAGCAAGAGGTTTATCCCTAAAGTTATGTTTATGTGTGTCGTAGCAAGACCACATTACGCAGCAGACGGGACTCTATTGTTTGATGTAAAAATTGGAATTTTCCCATTCACAACAATGGAACCTACCCTCAGAAATCCAGTAAATCGAGCTAGATGGACGTTGATCACCAAACCGATTGACTCTATAAACACAGAACTAATCAAAAACTACATGTTGGATAAGGTGACTCTACATACTATCAGAAAATTTTCATCATCTAGTATAAGTCTCCTAAATTCTGACCTAGCACATATAATTTAGCTCATTGGCCAGAATGGTTACATTATTAACACACTGTTTTTTTTTTTTTTTCACAAATTACTGTTTCATCATTGGGCTATAGCAGATTCTACCAGCAATCAAGGCCAAATGGCCAGAAGGAGCAAGTAAAAACATAATTATACAACAGGACAATGCAAGACCCCATCTTAGCAATCATGACATAAATTTCAGAACTGCAGCATCAGCAGATGGTTTTAACATTCATATTTTGTGTCAACCTCCAAATTCGCCAAACACAAATGTGCTGGACTTGGGGTATTTCAGAGCCATACAGAGTTTGCAATTTGAGATAGCAAGCTACACAATACAGGAACTGGTGGATAATGTCCTCCAATCTTTTGAAAGAATGGAAGTACACAATCTAAACTCTGTATTTCTAAGTCTGCAGTCGTGTATGATAGAGATAATGAAGGTAAAGGGGGGAAATAACTATAGGCAGCCACACATGGGAAAGGGAACACAAGCAAGACAATGGACTCTCCCTACAACATTACAGGTGACAGAAGACATTGTGAGGGATGGAATTGATCATTTAATTGCAAATAAACATGCAACAGGTACGTATGATATAGGTGGCTTAGTGACGGATTTGGGGTACATGTGATCTAGTCTAGGTATGTAAGAAAGCACTTTTTGTACAAGTGTTTACAGCGTAAACACTAAAGGATGTTTAGTTTTGCTTAAGCTGTAAATACTTGGTAAATGTGTATTTTCAGTTTATAAAAATGTGTATGTTTTGTTTTAATTTTAAAAAAAAGGCACAAAGTTAACTTTTGAAAAACAATGTGTACTTTTTTGAAAAAATTTATGTTCTTATTTGAAGAGGTTTTGTTCATAATAAGTTGACAAAAATGGTTCAGAATTCATCCAAAAAAGCAGATTGGAAAGAATTCATGAAAAAAAGCAGATTGTGCAGAATTCACGCCTCTATTAACATAATTTGTCATTTTTTTCCCACACTGTCCTCAGAAAAAAAAATCATCAAAGGGTTCCCAAAACTAACCAGCAAGCACAGCAGAAAGCTCAAAACAACCAGCAACCATGAAAAAAAGCAGATTAGGCAGAATTCATACTGCATTTAACATAATTTGACCTTTTTTTTTCACAATACCCTCAGACAAAAATCATCATAGGGTTCTCAAAACTAACCAGCAAGCACAGCAGAAATCACAAAACCACCAGCAACCATGAAAAAAGTAGATTGGGCAGAATTCATACTTGCATTTAACATAATTTGTCTTTTTTTTTTCACAATACCCTCAGAAAAAATCATCAAAGGGTTCCCAAAAATTAACCAGCAAGCACAGCAGAAAGCACAAAACCACCAGCAATCATGAAAGAAGCAGATTGGGCAGAATTCATGCCTCAATTAACATCATTTGTCATTTTTTCCCATAATACCCTCAGAAAAAAATCAGCATAGGGTTCCCAAAACTAACCAGTAAGCACAGCAGAAAGCACAAAACCACCAGCAACCATGAAAAAAAGCAGATTGGGCAGAATTCATGCCTCAATTAACATCATTTGTCATTTTTTTCCCACAATACCCTCAGAAAAAAATCATCATAGGGTTCCCAAAACTAACCAGCAAGCACAGCAGAAAGCACAAAACCACCAGCAACCATGAAAAAAGCAGATTGGGCAGACTTCATGCCTCGATTAACATCATTTGTCATTTTTTTCTCACAATACCCTCAGTAAAAAAATCATCAAAAGGTTCCCAAAACTAACCAGCAAGCACAACAGAAAGCACAAAACCACTAGCAACCATGAAAAAAAGCAGATTGGGCAGAATTTACATAATTTCATTTTTTCCCCCACTACCGTCAGTAAAATTTCAGCAAAGGGCCACCAACAATACCCATCAAGCAGAGCTGTTACAACATGACCTAAAAACATCAAGTCAACAACACACATGCAAGCACAAATCTGGGCAGCACAATAACATAGCATACCCTAATTTTTTTGTGGTCTAAACCCTCAGTAAAACATTTATCACAGGGTTCAATTCAAATGCCCAGAAACCCCAAATTCATAATAGACGCAAAATCACAATAGGGTAACATACCAAAATTAGGGTTTTATATAAACCTTCATGACGGAGGGGCACCAAATCGCCAAGCAAGCATAAAGATGCCTTCGGAGTTCCTCCGATTTAAACCCTCCAACAGGTTGAGACTCTTCACTTTCCAAGGCAAAAATGCAAGTCACCGGAGCAGAGCCGGTCTCCAAATCCCCGGAATCGATTATCTCATCGTCGTCGTCCGAAGACCGTCTCAGCCACGTACCAATCTTCAGAATAAAAAATAACTCTCTCGTCAGAACTCGATTCATCCTCCATGGAAAGATTCGAGTTACAAACACACGAGAAGGGACTATATCTGAGAGAGATTCTGTTTACAAGTGTATTTCAGTGAAAATCGGAAAGAATTTCACTGGATCTAGAGTGGCAGCGCAAGAACAGGAGGAGACGTGTTCTTAGAGAGAGAGGGGGAAATTAGGGTTCGATAGAGAGAGATAGAGAGATGATGTGGGAACAGAAAATGTGGGGAGGGTTAATGAAAGGGTGGGGAGGGGTTAATCATTTAATTAGAAATTTTCTGGTTTTTAAAACCTGATTAATTAATGGCATTTTTGTAATATGGGCTCATTTTTGGGGGTGTAATTTGTTGACTTTACTTTCCGTTTTTTGGTGCGAAAAAGTTAGCTGGGACTGACCGAAAAGGAAAGTAGGAAAAGTTAGCTGAGACGAAGGGAGTATGAGTCATTAGTTGCAATAGTTATATCAACCTTATCCACGAATAATAAAAAAATATAATTCTTAACTATTGAAATATTATAATATATTTATATTCCCAAAACTCTAAGGGCATAATTGGATTGGGATGGGTCCATCCAGATATGGGATGACGTAACCGTAAACAATTTCACTACAGGGAGGTGAGGTCCATCCACCCGCATCCCCCTATAAAGCTATTTCACATCAACATTATTTATTTTCAATCAACTTCAATTTCTATCAATCAATCACAATTCTCAATACATCTTTTAATCATTCCCCAATCAACCAATCATTACTCACATTAGTTATCACAATATTTTAAGGGCGCTGCTAAACAGACACATTTTGCACGTGCAGAACCCTCTCCTTTTATTTTTTATTTTTTAAAATTCATTAACCTCAATGTGTTTTCTCCTAAGACCCCCCCTACTTCATTTTACCTCCTTATTTTCTGATTTGGCGCCAATATGACTCTACTCATTTGGCCAACTATCAACTTTATTACCTACGTTTTTAATGTTTTTGTCATCCCCAATTGCTGAGTATTACCTTCTCTCTAAAAACTCACAAAATATCTTAGCTAAAAATAAATGTAATTCTGCGCACAAAATAAAATTCAACACATACATGTTAAATAATTATTAGTAGATGTGGCAATTCGACATGTTCAGCCCGAGCGATCTGGGCCCGTCAGGCCAAGCTGCATATTCTGAGCCGGGTGCGACAGGCTCAAAATTTTGTCGGGGCTAAAATTAGTTAGTACGGCTTGGGGTATTACCCTATATTGTACTTAGATTTTTGACCGGTCCGATCCGACCTAATAGTACTTCCGGCCTACATTTCTATGACTCAACTCATCTAAAATTTCAGGCATACTGGGACGGTCGTCGGGCCGGGCCAATTTTACCACCTCTAATACCATTAGTTGACATGTAAGTCGATTTAAATTTAACACCTCTAATGTCTGTGAATTCTCTTTTATAGTTCAAAAACTATTGTATTTGTCAGTTTTTCCGTCGGTGGATAAAATTGGTACACTACATTACCTTCTTATATGAATAGTGTTTGATATCTCAAAAGAACTAAGTAACCCAATTTTTTATTATAAAAAGTTATATTAATGAAAATAAGATTTGTGATTACGATAATTTTAGTGATACGCAATAAACTCGATTAATTATGTAGTTATCTGCCCTAAATTTTGAGTAATATGATATTAGAGCACCCACAGTGGGGGTTCTTTTGAAATAATTTGACTGAGATTGTGGGTAGCATCCCACTGCATGATACGGGAAGCTTTTCAAATAAATGAAATGAGTCCAAAATCTTGGACCCAGCAGATTGAGGGGGGGGGGGGGGGGTGGGCAGCCGCGCGACTGGAGAGGGGTGAGGCTGTGACTGCGTGCGCGCAACGCGCGAATTGGATTGGGGCAGCACTGGCGCGTGGCCGCCACGCGCGCCCGGGGAGAGTGGTGCTGTCGGTCACTCCACAGCTTTTCCTGTTATTTTTTTTTCTTTTTCCTTTTATTTTATTGCTGTTATTAATATGATCAAATATATGAATGTGGTGAGTTTTTATCTGCAATACTATTGCCAACGGCCATTTCTACTGTTCCCGGCCGTTGGCAAGAAATTTGAACATATATTCAGGAAATTTTTGCCTATAATTACATGTAAAATTTTCTCATTTCTTCACCATCATTTCTAATTTTCTCCGACTATTTCTTCAAATTTATTTTTTGCAAATTACTTCTATAATGGCAGGAAGATTTGGGGCGAGAAATTGGTTCAACAATTCTTCTGATTCGGAAGAAAATTCCAATCCTCGTCCACCAACTTCCACCACCAGCCCCCAAAATTTCCCTATTCGACCCAACATGATACCACCTCCAAATTTCTCGCAGCATGCTTATCCGTATCCTCATATCAACCCCATGTCTACACAAGGTACCCCTTACGCTATGTATCCAAATGAAGGATTCCAATATCCTTATATGTCCCCTCCTCCTTATGGATTTCCTCCTCAGAGTGCAACAACGACCCCCCAGTACTCCTCCAGAAGAGCGAGTATAGACGGATCGAGCACCGACAAAGAATGCAACACTCCGTCTTCGGGAACAGCTTCCCCATATCTACCACGCTCCTCACCTTTGGGGCTCGAGCATATTAACCTCGACGAAGATGCAGCTTCCGACGGAGTCGGTGACGTCCCACAGGGGAGAAAGGGGACATACAACCCACGATGGAATTGAGATGAAAATGAGCGTCTAGCTCGATGTTGGGTAAATATAAGCGAAGATTCAGCGATCGGCAATGCTCAAAAATTGGAAAGAATGTGGAAACGAATCGCTGCCGACTACAACAAAAATCGTCCCGCCGGTTTTATTGAACGACCATGGGGCCCGATGAAGACACATTATTATACTGCAGCGAAGCACGTATCTCTATTTAATGCAATTTACATTACGCTGAAGGAAAATTGGGCAAGCGGACGAAGCGATGCCGATATACTGGTGGATGCGTTGAAGCAGTGGTCATTCACATACAAGAATGTTGACTTCAATAGGCTTCTTGGGATGTGGAAGGTGCTAAGTGTTTGCCCAAAGTGGATTAACCAGCAAAATCGTGATCATCGGGGGAAAAAGAAGACAAAGACGTCGGCGTCAGGCGCGTACACATCATCAGATAACAACGAAGATGATGATCTAGACCACATTCGTCCGATCGGTCAGAAAGCCGCTAAGAGGAAAGGCAAGGGAAAAGTCGAAGCTTATGAAGAGATAAAGACATCGATTGAGAGCAACATGGAAGAATATAGGGCAATTTCACAACAGAAGATTGCCGAACTAAAGACTTTCAACAAACAAAGAGACTACGACATAATCATGAGAGACACATCAAGGATGACCCCGGAACAACTCCACGTGCACCTTCAAATGTGCGACGAAATAAAGAAGAGATGGGGTTGGGGGATGTAGTTCGCTGCTTGTATTTCTTGTATTCTATTCAGTGTATTTCGTGTCTTGTATTTTATATTCCTTGAATTTCATTTCTTGTATTGCATTTCATGTAATTGTTGATCTTGTATTAATTTGGTCATGCGTTGTTAATTTGAAAAATTATTTTAAACAAATTATTATTGGCATGTAGTTGTTGCAAGATAGTCTTCGGAAGATAGTCGTTGGAATGTAGTCTTTAGAAGATTGTCGTTGGAATGTAGTCTTTGGAATATAGCCGTTGGAATATAGCCGTTGGAATATAGCCGTTAGTATGTAGCCGTTGGAATATGGCCGTTGGAATATGGCCGTTACAATGTATCCGTTAGAACATACATCTATAAATAGGAACGTCTAAATGCATTTGCAGAACATCTGCAGCAAGAATAGCTTCTCAAATCTTTATTTTCATACCCTTTCATTTTAAGAGTACCATGTCTTCGGACCCCTTCAACAATAGCAACGATGAATACGATGCAGCAATGTTCGACCATTTTATGGACGATGCCGATGATAGAATGTTCTTGTAAATTCTTAATGAACATAAGTTGTTGCTTGATGCGGTTGAAGGATCATCTGGTCCTCCCCAAAGAAGAAGATATGTCCAACGGGATCGGGAAGGTGCACACACACGCCTTTTCAATGATTACTTTTCTGAAGCTCCAACATATAACAACGACGTATTCCGCCGGCGTTTTCGGATGCGACGACACTTATTCATTCGAATAGTCGATGCCTTAGAAGCACATGACCCATACTTTCAGCAAAGGGAAGATGCATTAGGAAGAAAAGGTTTCACACCGCTTCAGAAGTGTACATCCGCAATTCGCCAATTGGCATACGGTGGTCCAGCCGACCTCTTTGATGAGTACCTACGAGTTGCAGAGACAACAGGTATTGAATGCTTGTCTATCTTTTGTCGATGTGTAATTGACATATTTGGAGAGAGGTATTTGAGAAAAGCAACTCCAGCCGATTGTCAACGTTTGATTAATATGCACGAAAGAAGACATGGTTTTCCCGGGATGTTAGGAAGTCTCGATTGTATGCACTGGGAATGGAAGAATTGCCCAGTCGCTTGGAAAGGCCAATACACCAGAGGTGATCATGGTGTTCCGACAATCATGCTTGAAGCCGTAGCATCGGCAGACTTGTGGATATGGCATGCCTTCTTCGGAGTCGCAGGTTCAAATAATGACATTAATGTGCTCAATCAATCACCTCTATTCAATGACGTCCTGCAAGGAAAAGCCCCGGACGTAAATTTCATAGTAAATGGTACGCCCTACGACAGAGGGTGCTATCTTACTGATGGAATACACCCGGAATGGGCAGCCTTCGTCAAGAGCTTTCAATGTCCTACTGATCCGAAGAGAAGCCATTTTAAGCAAATGCAAGAGGCGGCAAGAAAGGACGTCGAGCGAGCATTTGGGGTTTTGCAAGCTCGATGGGCAATAATTAAAGGCCCGGCACGTTTTTGGTACACGAGCAAGTTGAAAGATATTATGTATACGTGTATTATTTTACACAACATGATAGTTGAAGACGAAGGGGAATCGGCGATCAACTGGGCGGACGAACCAAACATCGACAATAATGCAGACACCCAATTTTTTCAAGGTTCAATCGGGAGTTTCAATGCATACATACAAAGAGGCGCCGATCTTCGAGACAAGGAAAAACACCATCAACTCCGGGCCGACTTGATTGAGCACATATGGGCGCATCATAATTCTACCTAGATATTTTTCAAGAGTGCTTAACATGTTTCCTTTTTTTTTTTTTTATTAATATTTCGTGTTGTAACGTTTTTTTCCCTCTTTGAATTTTAATATATTTAATAATATTTTATTAAATATCGAAATATTATTTTTACCGAATTTAGATTTTTTTTTTTAAATTCGGAAATAAATTTTTTTTCTACGAATTATAAATATCAAATAATTAATTATACATGTTAAAATTATAAATAAGATTTAATTAAATTGAAGATGGGAAAATAAATAGGGTGGTTTTAAGGTGGGACCCTCAAATAGTGACAAATAGTGTTAATTGGACCTGAGTTGCATTGTGGGAAATAGGTAGCAATTGAGTGGGGTTTAAACTTTTGATGTGGCAGTGACGTGGCGATGATGTGTTGGGTAGTAATAAGCTTTGCATTGTGGGTGCTCTTATTCACATTTTAACTGAAGCCCCAAAAAAACCGACTTGGTTGGAATTTTCACATCCCATTAAAATCCGGTCTCGGTATTTTGTGGACTTATCTAAACATAATATAAATTGTTATTCTAAAAATTGCCAATAGTAATTGTAACCTGAAAAAAATTGTGGAATAATTATCTGTGTATTCTTTCCTATAAGTTTAGAGTGTGTAATGTTAAAAAATTTCATACATCCTAAATCAGTTTATTGACTAAGAACCTAAGATGCAAACTCCAAAACATTTTCGTTCATGATTTCCGCAAATGCAAACACGAATAGCTTTACATCTCAATAGGTGATAATGCTGAAAATCTGATTAGTAGATAAACATTGAGTTACATAAGACATACAAAATATTGAATACTATTCAACAGCAAATATATTCTCACCCTCTCTAATCCAAATTTAAAACTGTTAGAACCACGATTCTTATCCGATCCACAATATGTAATATTGTAAATCGGATACATCGTTGTAGGATCGACCGATTTATCATATGTTCTACTATTAATTAATTTACGCTAGAAGGATTAAATTTAATACATGTGGCTTCAAACCTCCAAGTCTTCTCCGGTGTTCTCACGAATTGCACTGCAATACACGATGTGTGGACACCTCCTTGGATACATATTATGCGTGATTATTTTGTATGGAAGAAAAGAAAACAGCCGTGACATTATATATATATAATGTCACATTATATTCTTTCTCTCCAAGTAACATATCCTGATAGATATAGGAGATCCTGGATATCTCCATCTTCTATATCTATCAATATCCAATATATTTATTGTATTGCAATAATAAATTATAATATTTATAATTTATTATAGTTCATATTGAGCCACCGAAGGGACCCGATCGGACCCAATTAAATCAAGCCCCAATAAATTAATTATGACCCGGTCAACTCTTGACTTATCATAGTAATTTAAATTATATTCTATTCCACTAAAAGAATATAATTGCACTCTTAATTTAATCGGAATTATTGAAGCAATATATCAACAATTATTATCCTCTGATTGATCGATCCAACATATTGCCCCCCTCGATCAACTAAAGTATCTGCAATAGGCTACCATGACCAATAAGCCTATGTTCAAACACTTGTCAATCTCAACATTCATCTTCTATCTAACAGCCATGTGTGACTACATCACACAAAGTGATTCGGCAACAAATGTCGAATACTGAGCTCAGATTAATTGTTCATAAAATAACTCGTGAGATCCTGATCATGCCTATTAAATAGGTGAAGGATTCCAATATTGTAAATATATGTCCTTTATCACTTCACTTTAACTCCCAAAACACCGAGGTATTGATCAATATAACAATCTCACTCTTTGGTGTTTCAAAGAATGTCCACTTGGTAATAAAGGTACATTATTCACTCAGGATTAAGGTAATACATACGTCAATCAATGAATTTTAAATTGTATGGTCAAAACACAATTTAAATTTCATGTGGTCCTGTCCAATACACCATACATGTATCCTCAATTTCATTACCAAGTCAAAGACACACTTAAATGAAATTGAGACGATCTTATCAAAATAAATTGTCCAAAAATAATTTACTGGTCGCGAACAAAAATTATTTTCGAATAGAATAATAAATCAAATATTTATGTGTTGAACAACTTAAACACTCGATTTAATATATCTACCATCCATGGACACATGCAAGCTCATAAAGAATTAATCAAAAGAACAACTCATAAATTTATTTCAAAATGTCAAAGAAAACAAACAAGATAAAATTTACTCAAGGGCATCTAAGTAATACAAATAAGGGCACTCATACTATCAAACATTTTCTCCCACTTGCCCTAGAGTAATTGAGACATGTCTAGTATACCCATATTTCTAATATGACCCTCAAATACACCAGCCGGTAAATCCTTTGTGAAGGGGTCAGCAAGATTTTCTGCAGAAGCAATCTTACACACCGTCACATCTCCTCTCTGAACAATATCCCTTATGAGGCGATACTTCCGCTCAATGTGTTTCCCGCGTTGATGGTTTCTAGGTTCTTTTGTATTCGCCACAGCTCCACTATTGTCACAAAATAAAGGAATACTTTGTGACGCGGAAGGAACCACCTCTAGGCTCTGCAAAAAATTCTTAAGCCAAACAGCTTCTTTGGCTGCTTCACAAGCTGCCACGTACTCAGCTTCCATAGTGGAATCAGCAATACAAGACTGTTTTATGCTCCTCCAAACAACAGCACCGCCACCAAGTGTGAATACTGACCCTGACGTAGACTTTCGAGAGTCTCTATCAGCTTGAAAATCAGAATCAGTATATCCCACAGGCACCAAGTCTGATGCTGAATATACCAACATATAATCTTTAGTTCTTCGAAGATACTTGAGAATATGTTTAACAGCAATCCAGTGTTCGGGCCCTGGGTCCGACTGATATCTACTAACTATCCCAACAGCATGCCAGATATCTGGTCGAGTACATAGCATAGCATACATGAGACTTCCTACTGCTGAAGCGTAAGGAACCCGTTTCATGTATTCCACTTCTTTAGGAGTCTTAGGTGATTGCTCCCGTGATAAGTGAATTCCATGTCTGAAAGGCGTTTGGCCTTTCTTGGAATCTTGCATAGCAAATCTTACCAATATCTTGTCGATGTATGAAGCTTGGGACAAAGCAATCCTTCTATTTTTCCTATCTCGTAAGATCTGGATTCCCAAAACATAGTTTGCTTCACCTAAGTCCTTCATATCAAACTGTTGTGCCAACCAGTGTTTTGCCGAGTTTAACATTCCGACATGATTTCCAATCAAAAGGATGTCATCCACATACAGCACGAGAAAAACTACTCTTTTGTCTTCTTTCTTTTTATAGACACAAGATTCATCAGGATTCTGATCAAAACCATAAGATTTCACAGCTTGATCGAATCTGATATTCCAAGATGTAGACGCTTGCTTCAGTCCATAAATGGACCTTTTCAACTTGCATACTTTATGCTCTTGATCCTTTTGGATAAAATCATCTGGTTGCATCATATAGATGCTCTCGTCAAGATTTTCATTAAGAAATGCAGTCTTGACATCCATTTGCCACACCTCGTAATCGAAATGTGCCGCAATGGACAGGAGAATCCGAATAGACTTAAGCATAGCTACCGGCGAGAAGGTTTCTTCATAATCGATTCCTTCTCTTTGGGTATAACCCTTGGAAACCAATCTTGCTTTAAAGGTTTCTACCTTTCTATCTATTCCTCTCTTTCTCTTGTAGACCCATTTGCACCCAATAGGTTTTACCCCATCGGGTTTGTCTACAAGATCCCAGACAGAGTTAGTGTACATGGAATTCATTTCTGAATCCATAGCACTTCTCCAATGGTCAGCGTCTTTATCTTCCATAGCCTCTCTAAACGATGCAGGATCTTCCTCTTGTTCAACAGAGACCGCCTCAAGAGACTCTCCATAAAGAACAAGTCTGGAAGGTGGTCGAATGACCCTCTTCGCACGTCTAGTCGCTATAGGTTCGTTTACAATTGGAGACGGTTCTCTTTCCTCATGTTCCTCGATGTCCATCTCACCACCTAGGGGTGATTGAACATTAGGGGCATGATTTTCTACCATTTCAGGTGTTGATTCTCCCATAGACATTCTTGGCCGAATCGTCATATATCTCCCACTGGATTCAACACCGGATGGTAGAGTCGCGAATTCATGAACAGGTTCAGTGTGGATCTCTGGAGCCGATGATCTAGGAAGATTTTCCTTTATCTCCTCCAAAAGAACCTTGTTCTTGGATTCGCGTTCTTCTATATACTTGTCCTCTAAGAAAGTTGCATTTGTGCTTACAAAAACCTTCTTATCCTAAGGACTATAGAAATAGTATCCTCTTGTTCCTTTCAGATATCCTATAAACACACAATATTCTGATCTTGATTCCAACTTTTCCGTCTTACTCTTCAGCACATGTGCTGGACAACCCCATGTCCGAAGGTGTCTTAAATTAGGCTTACGCCCATTCCACAACTCCAAGGGTATCTTAGGTACAGACTTGGAAGGAACCAAGTTTAGTAAGTATATTGTTGTTTGTAGGGCATATCCCCAAAAAGAAGTTTTGAGAGTTGAGAAGCTTAGCATAGACCTGACCATGTCCAACAAGGTCCTGTTTCTCCTTTCCGAGACACCATTTTGCTGTGGGGTTCTTGGTGCACTCAATTGGGATAAAATCCCATTCTCTATTAAGTATGTCCTAAAGTCGTTGGATAGATACTCCCCACCTCGATCTGATCGAAGTGTTTTTATGTTCTTACCTAATAATTTTTCCACTTCCAATCTGAATTCCTTGAATTTCTCAAGTGCCTCAGATTTATGGACCATTAGGTAAACATAACCATATCTTGAGTAATCATCTGTGAACGTGATGAAATACTCATATCCACATCTAGCTGGAACGTTTATTGGTCCACATACATCAGAGTGTACTAATTCTAAAACTTCTTTGGCCCTAAATCCCAGATTTAAAAGACCTCTTAGTCATTTTACCCTCTAAACAAGATTCACATACAGGCAGGGATTCTACCTTCAAGTTACTTAAAGGACCATCCCTTACTAGTCTATGAATCCTATTAAGATTAACGTGACCAAGTCTTAAGTGCCATAAGTAAGTTTCATTAGAAGGAGACAGTTTTATACGCTTAGCTGTGTGATGCAATGAGTTGTCGGTTGGTTTTAAGATATACAAATCATTATCCACATGCCCCTTACAAACAATTGCTTTATTAAAAGAAATATCGACTGCCATTAATGAAAAATGAACACAATATCCTTGTTTGAATAATAAAGCAACATAAATTAAATTTCTAGTAATATCCTGGACATAATAACAATCACTTAAAACCAAATACTTCCTATTTGAAAAATAAAGATAAATAACTCCGACAGCTTTTGCAGAAACCACAGCTCCTGTACCAACCCTTAGAGTATGCTCCCCTTCATTAAGTTGTCTAGTTACTTGGAACCCCTGCAAAGAATTGCAAACATGGTTAGTGGCTCCAGAGTCTACTATCCAAGTATCCGTAGAATCAACCACTAAACAAGACTCAATGAAGGATAACTCACCCTTAGCTTGCTTCTTAGCTATGAAAGTCGGGCAATTTCTTTTCCAATGGTCCTTCTCGCCGCATTCAAAGCACTTCCCCTTAGGTTTCCCATCCGTTTTGGCCTTATTTGCTTGTTGTTGTGGGCCCTTCTTATTGAACTTCTTCCTTTTTCCATCCTTACCTTTCGGTTTGGATGAGGGTTGTCCAACAGAAGCAACAACAAAAGCATCACCATTTTGAGCCTTAAGAATGCTTTCAGCGTTTTGGAGCTCTTTCATTAGTTCATTCAGAGACATGTTCAGCTTATTCATGTTATAGCTGACCTTGAACTGGGAGAACATCTCAGGGAGAGTCTCCAGTGTGAGTTTCCGAACCAATGTCAGCTCCTAAAGCCTCAGCCACATTAAACATTCCGATCAAATTTAGCATATGATCTCTAACGGGCGTCCCGGGCTTCATACGCTCAGTCATAATGGCTCTAATAGCAGCCTGACGTGCTTGGCGTCCTTGATGAGCGAACATATCTTTAAGACTCTCCATGATCTCAGCAGATGTCTCCATGACTCCATGCCTCTGTTGCAACACATTTGAGATAGAACCCAAAATGTAACAACGAGCCATGTCATTGGCATCAATCCACTTGTCACGAGCCTCATGTTCCTTATCACTAGACTCCATGGTCACTTTGGGACAAGGTTCAGTTAGCACAAATTTCAACTTCTCAGTAGTGAGAACGATCATCAAATTACATTTCCAATCAATGTAGTTTTCTCCCACTAGTTGGTTTTTAGTCAATATCACAGATAGTGCGCTAGAAGACATTTTTTCTGAAATAAAACACCATATATAAGCTTCCATAGAATGAATGAATGAATGCATGTTCTAAACATGAAATAAAACTTTTAATAAGTAGACCCAAAAACTACAGTATTATGTGACTACCTAAAACTCCAAAATCAAGGCATACCCCTCTATAGGAGTGGTAAATGTTGATTTACAGCTAGGTTGGGATCTCCCACTAAATCAAATATCCTACATCTCTAGGGGTGTGCAATCGGTCGGTTCGGTCGGTTTTGACAAAAAAAATTACCGAACCAAAATTACCGAAATTTTACAATATTCAACCGAACCGAACCGAATAAGTAAAAGAACCGATTACAACCGAACCGAATTTATTCAATTTCGGTTTCGGTTGTTTCGGTTTTACCAAAAATCAAAATTCTGAATACCTAAACATTCATCACTGTACCTTCAGGCTTGTACCTTCATCATAATCAATTAACTTCCCAAAACTAAATATAATATATAGGCTTGCTGGGCTTAAATTGTTTTGGCCTTATGGCCATCCATAATTACAAAATCATGAGGAAACATTCAACAAAAATTAAACTGAAGCCTTCAAAGTGTTTCAGCAAAAATTAAACTAGAATAATGGAATTAAACTGAAGCCATCAAGTGTTTCAGCAAAATTACTGCAAAAGCTTCAAGGAGCATCTTCAATCATTCTTCACCTCCAAGCTCCAGCAATAACAAAAATCCAAAACAACCAAAAGATCTTGCATCTTCAAAAGCATTCTCTGGTCTCCAATCAAGCAGCAGCAAAAAGACAAACTAAAACCTAAAATCAATGAATGAGATATATTAGTAAAAATACAGAAACTCTTAGAAAAATTGCATATATACAAAAGTCACCATTATTAGCCAATCACTATTATAACCAAAGTATGGAATAATTCAGGCTATGATTACAAACTTGCAAAAGAAAGAATAAAATAGAAAATAACAAACAATCAAGATAGTATATTTTACCTCCACCATTCTGGAAAATAATTAATAGCAGCCCAACTTCGCCTATTATCATCTAAATATCAGTAGAAGATTCCAATGCTATAGCTTTCAGACCTACAAAACAAACAATTAACTTCAATCTCCATAAAATACAACAGATGAAATAAATAGGAAACTTATAAATGATTAAATAGAATAGTTTGCATATTACCTTGTTCAAGATTCTCAATATCAGCCAAATTCTCCTCAACACTGACTGGAGTCGAGGATCTACGAAGCCAATCTTGCCCACAAATCAAAGATTGCACTACTTTAGGAGTTAATGAGCTCCTAAATGGGTCAAGTACTCGTCCTCCAGTGCTAAAAGCGGATTCTGAAGCAACGGTTGAAATTGGAATCGCCAAAATATCACGGGCAACCTGTGAGAGTACAGGAAATCTAGGGCTATTCACTTTCCACCATCCCAAAATATCAAACTCCAACAGTTCATCACCTTCAGTTTCTTCATTAAGATACTTCTCCACTTCCAACTTACTACTTTTCCCACCTCTTGCTTCAAATCTGAATCTTTTGTATTCAGACTGCATCATCTTCTTTACTTTCACAGTTGGATCGTCGATGTCCATCAAATTGGATTGTTCGGATGTAGAACCTTGTTCCTGCTGATTATCTGGTGCAATTTCTTTCTTGTACTCATTGTACAAAGAAAACAGAAGCTGTTTCACCTCATTCCCCATTGATATACCCAAATCACCCTCGTACATATTGGAAAGAGCAAACTGAACCCAATCTAACTTATATCGAGGATCAAGAACGATGGCAATGAATATCACCTTGTTCATTTTTTTTTTATCACCCCAGTATTTGTCATATTTTTCCTTCATTCTCACAGCCATTTCACACAAATCATACTCAGCACTATCCATCCATTCTTTCAATAAACAATTAACCATGTAAATTTCATGAAAGAACAGATTAGATGTGACATATAAAGATCCTGAGATTCTCACTGTCAACTCATAAAAAACTTGCAAGAAAGTAATCATTTTTCTAGCCTTTTGCCAATCCTCTTTACTAGGAACCCCCCCATCAGATTCAAGTTCAATCCTAAAGTTCATATCTTGCAAATCAAACCTATTAAAAGCTTTTTCAAACTTCTGAGATGACTCCAACATTAAATAAGTTGAGTTCCACCTAGTTGCAACATCTAGACTCAACAAACCCTTACTATTGATTTTCTCATGCTCAACACATTCTTTGAATTTCTTCAACCTGGCAGGAGAGTACCTCACAAAACGCACTGCATTTCTAATTTTTTTAACAGAACTACCAATTTCCTTCAAGCCATCCACAACCACCAAATTGATTATATGAGCTATGCATCTCATGTGAATGAGTTGACATTTAAGAATGCTAGTCCTCCAATCACTCATTTGATCTTTTAGATAACAAATAGCAACATCATTCGAAGAGGCATTATCCACAGTAATAGTAAACACTCTATCAATCCCCCACTCATGCAAGCATTTTTCAATTTCCCAACCAATGTCTCTGCCCTTGTGACTAGAAATTGGACAAAAATTTAGAATTTTTTTGTTCAATTTCCAATCAGTGTCAATGAAATGGGCAGTTAGACACATATAGTTAATTCGTTGAATGGAGGACCAAGTGTCAGTAGTAAGACAAACTCTTTGATTAGAGGATTTCAACAATGCCTTTAACTTGTTCTTTTCATCTATGTAAAGCTTAAAGCAATCGCGTGACAGTGACCACCTAGATGGCATCTTAAACCTAGGACAAGCTACTGACATCACATGATTGAACCCCTCATTTTCAACAAACTTAAATGGCAATTCGTCAACGATTATCATGAAAGCAATAGCTTTCTTGATAGCATCCTTGTCAAATTTCCAATTAGATAAAGTGTTACCCTCCCCATTACCACTCCCTGGTTGAAAGTTTAGTAATGCTTGCCTACTATCAGCACTAGCAGGAAGTTTCTTGCACACACCAATGTGAAATTTCAGACCACTTGTACCATTTCTTTTGGGATCACAATAGAACTCCCTGCTACAGTGAAGGCATCGAGCTTTAATATCTCCTTCGGTCACGAATTGCTCGAAATGGTCCCAAACAACAGACCGTTTTGCCATTCTTTTCCGTTTTGGAGCCACTGATGCAGTTGGACCAGGAACTGGTTGATTTCCTCCTTCTTGTCCTCCATTTGCTTGTTGTTGTCCTTGTTGAGACATCTACGAAGGACATGTTGATTTACATTAGATCAAAACATCAAATCAATAATTTCATAAGAACTAAGAATAAACACTCAGTAATTTTTTTCATTCTTCTGTTGTAGCTTAAAATTTACCCATTCAAATTATTTAATACTTACAGAATATAACTTTTTTTCAATAGTAAATCTTTAAATTCCAAATAAACCTAAACTAACATTTGAATGCTATAATGTTAAAATATGTTAGTTGCTTTCACAGAACAAAAAAAATAAATTAAAACCCAGAATGATAAATAAAAGGTGAAAAATCTCCATACCTTTGGATGGCGAATAGTGAATCGGTGACTGAGATGAGTCCGACGGCTTGTCGGGACGAGACAGACTGGCGAGTGGTGACGGAAATGGAGAAGGGTGCAGCGGTGGAAATGGAGCAGTAGGGGTGTGCGAGACAGTGGTGGAAATGGATGAATGTGCAAGTGTGTGAGTGAGAGTGGTAGCGGCGGAAAGGTAAAGGTGAAAATGAACAGGCATGAATCAATTATTGTTCTATTTAACCTGGAGAAAGAAACCCTAATGTTAATATTATAGGTATTATTATTATTATTATTATTATTATTATTATTATTATTATTATTATTATTATTATTATTATTATTATTATTATTATTATATTGTTCGGTTAATTCGGTAAATTCGGACCTACTTATTATTTACCGAACCGAGTACCGAAAACCGAATAATTCTGAAAATATTACCGAACCGAAATTCTAGCAAAATTTTACCGAACCTAATTAACCGAACAATATCGGTTCGGTTCGAAATTTCGGTTTATTCGGTAATCTGCTCACCCCTATACATCTCATGCTATATTGATTTAGTATCACATATATTTGACCCTCAATAATATTACTCGGATATTCTATAGGAAAACCTTACAATATTTTGATTTAAGTGTATTACCTTTATATTAATAAATTTAAAAAAAAAAAAAACTATCAAATAATTATGAAATCTATAGGATAAACATAATTAATTGAAATTTAAAATTTACTACCATAATTGGGCCCAATCAAGTAACCGAAAACAAAGCAGCCCTCCTATAGGGAGACCAATTGAATTAGTACGAGGCATACATACATTCTTACTTATGGGCTAATAAAGGAGGTCGTGGATTTATAAATAAACCCTCACACACTTAATATTTTATAAAACAAATTTGGGTTTTATCCAATTAATATTTTTCAAATTATTTTGACTCTCAAAATAATTAAATATTAATTACTTTATTAATTCTCAAATCTAATTCTAAATTAGAAAAGAAAATAAATAAAGAAAATATGCATGATAGTCTAGTACCTAGAGTGATGTCCATACAATTCTATATGACATGCTATGTGAATGACAATTAATTTCAAGAATAATCAAAGCAAATAATAAGCAATAATTAAATAAGAACAAATTTATGGCCATCCTAGACTCAAAATTACAGAAAAATGAAAAACTAATTGAACCACAACTCGGCCCAATTTTTCACGGTCCATCTGAAATTTTTCTGGTCCAGACTGAATTTATTGATAAATTTCCAGCAGCCCAAGGGAGGCCCAACAGCTTATTAATTTAGTCAGCCCATTATTCAATTAAAACAGGCCCAATTTTTTTAAAAAATAAGCCCATATCCAATTGAATACCAATGAGCCCACTTAATTAACCCAACTGCCCAAAGGTCCAACCCACGACCCGAGCCGGACCAACCCGACCCGGGTCGCGACTCGGTTCTCTTGAACCCTAGTAGCAAGGCCTGCCGCCGCCGCCGGAATAACGCGTCGTGCCACCGTCTGCTGCTCGTCGTCACAAAACGACGGGCTGTTGCCGCCCCGCTGCTCGTCACCTTTGCCGGAAAACAGGACAGATCGCGACAAGGATCGCAACCACCGCCGCCGCTTCTCTATTTTTCTGCTGCGCCGGAGTTGCTGGTTTCGCTCGCCGTCGTCCTTTCCGTGACGGCCGTGACGGTCATACTGCTGCGAAGAGGGTCGCCTGGCTTTGGGTCGTTTCTGGTCGTAAATTTGAAGTTTCAGATGCTCCAGTTCATCAACAATGGATGATTCTTGTCTTTGCAAATAAGTCCTCCAATTTTTGGAGATGATGAACGATTGCCCATCCACTTTTGATTACTTCTGGAATCTCTCATTTTCACCCCCAAAGATTCAACTAGAATACAAAATCGCCCCAACTTCGAAAATTAACAAAAGAAAAACTACATATTTTGTACCCTATTTCAAAATCTAACAAGGGGAAAACATGGAGTCGTAATCCACCCCTTTGTGTACAACTCGAAAAATACAAAATACAATTTTACCAATAAAACTAGGCCATAAATTGTTCAAAAAATAATTAAAACATTCATCCATAGCAACAATAAAATTGTAATCCTAAAACACCGCTCAACACTATATGCATAATTAAATCAATTAAAAGAGAACATATAATAATATCAAAACCTACGCTCTGATACCAATTGTTAGAACCACGATTCTTATCCGATCCACAAAATGTAATATTGTAAATCGGATACATCGTTGTAGGATCGACCGATTTATCATATGTTCTACTATTAATTAATTTACGCTAGAAGGATTAAATTTAATACCTTTGTAGCGTGTGGATTCAAACCCCCAAGTCTTCTCCGGTGTTCTCACGAACTGCACTGCAATACATGATGTGTGGACACCTCCTTGGATACATATTATGCGTAATTATTTTGTATGGAAGAAAAGAAAACAGCCGTGACTTTATATATATATAATGTCACATTATATTCTTTCTCTCCAAGTAACATATCCTGATAGATATAGATCCTGGATATCTCCATCTTCTATATCTATCAATATCCAATATATTTATTGTATTGCAATAATAAATTATAATATTTATAATTTATTATAGTTCATATTGAGCCACCGAAGGGACCCGATCGGACCCAATTAAATCAAGCTTCAATAAATTAATTATGACCCTGTCAACTCTTGACTTATCATATTAATTTTTTAATTATATTCTATTCCACTAAAAAAATATAATTGCACTCTTAATTTAATCGGAATTTGATCGATCCAACAAAAACCATCATTTCTTTCAACCCAAACATCGAATCTATCAGCAAAGTGTTCGTTCTTCTCGAACCACACTGTATCACCCTGATTTAGTTGTAGGTAATCGAAGACCTTGTCCCAGCCTTTACCAATCCTACACATTGGGTTTCTTCGATTTGATACGAGTCTGTACTCATATAGACATACAAAACGGCAGGATTTGTACCGCGGCTGGATGGTGATCTCGTGGCTTGTATGCAGCCGTCGTGGGAACACACAATCTGAAGAACACTCAAGTGTCCTCAACGTCACCTTAAATCGCTGCCAGAGGATGAAGACCAGGAAACAGATGAAGAAGACATTTTTCCCAACTATTATCAAACAACACGGATTTTATCTGTGGCTGATACTTGGACATGAAAGAGAGAGGAGTAGGAGGGCTGTGTGATTTCCGTGTGATATGATGGATTAAATAAATTGATGGAGTGCAGCAGAGGTAATAATTGCCCATTGGAAACTAGCCATAATAAGAGCTTTATTTTCAGAATCAGCAACCCACTGGTTCAAAAAATGGGTGGGTGTTAGAATAATGAATTTTTATTAAAAGAATATTTTAGTTTAATTTTAAAAATACCTTTTTAAATTATTAAAGATCTAGTCAGTCCATTAATTGATAGGTCCGTTCTTCCCTTATTCCTCTCCCACTAAGTAACGTTAAGTAACGTTAAAAACCTGTCTCCTCCATTATTAAAGCGTGGGCGAGATAGAGAAGAAATACTGAGAATCAGTATTCTTTCTGGATTCTATATTTTTATCAGTATACCAAGCAATAGAGGGAGTCAGTATTCCGGTGCCTTTCCGGTGCAGAAGGGTTCCGAGACAGAGAGTTTCTGGGCTGTTTTATTCTGAGGACGACGGGGCTGAATACTGCTTGCATAATTTGGGTAGAGCCGCGAATCGTCTTAAAGAGAGCGACCTAGTACGCGACTCAACCCAAAAACTATCCGGTAATTTATTGTTGATTCTATTGTGCACCAACAGTGGGTGACAAGATTGTTCAGGAGGTGTGGTATTCATGTTAGCACAGTTAATCAAATATTTCACGTTGGTGGAAAATGGTGACAATAATCTTCAATTACGCTTTAATTATTTTCCAACTACCTTGCATTCATATTAGCACATCTACTTGTCCGGGTTATGAAAATTAAAACACTATTAAATACTTCCATATGTCCCAAAATACAACTCAATCTTGCACAACAAATAAATACTATAAAATTCTCAATTTTATTAGAATGCATAATTTAAAGATTTTTATATTAATTTTAATATTTTCATGACTTTTGTACTTGTTTAGGAGTTTCTCTCTCCAATGTCCGGAGAATGAAAAACAATATTACTTATTGGAGAAAACAATGGTTAAATTTAAAAAAATCCAATACAATGCATAACAAAGGTATGAGAACAGAAAAATAGTTTCATGAAAAGAGAGTTATTATTCTGAATTTTTAACTACGGTATTTAAGGATTAGAAGGTAAAATTTTTATACTCCTTTCATTCAAAAATTAGGATATTCCATGTGAAATCATTTTATCAGAAGAGAGTGTCAAAAAATCATTTTTGGCATGAAGTACCACTTTTGTCAAAAGCTGAATTAAAGAAATTTTCCTTACAAACCTTTATTAAAAGTCATAAAAATAAGGTTCGAGGAATTTATGGTAATAAAGAAATGATAGGTCCCCAAAATTGAAGGGATCCTTTTGTCCATTACATAATAGCTTAGATTATAACTGATAAAAGAAAACGACAAATATTGCGTAACGGTGGGTTTGCTTCTTAAGGAGGCTAAGGACATCTAAAGATGTTGTTAAATAATATTAAGACAATGTGCCCCATAATTAAGGTATATATTTTAAAGTCCAATGTAGCGTAACAATAATTTCAAATGAATACTCCATTCGACCACAAATAAGTGTCATTATAAATTTTCAGGTACAATTTATGAGATTATAAAATGGACAACTAACATCCTTGTAAAATCTAAAAATATACTCTTAACATCCATTTTTGGGACCTATCATTTCTTTATTATTACCATTTTTTTTTTCTTTATTATTACCATATTTTTTCTCTATATTTAGTCCATGCCTAATTTATTTAGGTGGAAAGTTGGATAAAATATGTAAAAAAGGCAAGAATGACACTCTTTTGTGAAAGAAAATAATTGGAAAATAATTGGAAAATAATGCATTTTTCCGCCCATTTGCACATGCCAATTTAAGAAAGAAAAATTGGCGAAAACTATCAGATATGTTAACATGTTGAAAAATCATTCTGTTGGAGAGTTTTTAGCCAATCTGTTGAATATAATCTCATTTCAGTTCTACCAGATACAATTGTTGAGATGTTTTCTCTACAACAAGATTAGCCAAAATCAAATCATAAGTATTTTTAATAATTTGTCAGTTGTGATTTCCACAAAAATTGGAATTTTGATTTTAGAGTTGAACCCTAAATTTTTCTATTTAAATACCGGAATAAGCAGAACACTCAATCACTCATTCAACATTCAAACATGAGAAAATCGACAGGTCTTCTAATACTGTGAGTAATCTTCTATTTCATACATTTTGACTATCATGTTTTTGGCATACATATATATATATATATTTTTTTTTTCCTGCTGAAATTGATTGATCGCGTCTTTTATATGTTATTTTGATTTTGTACAGTTGAAGTTGTTTTGTTCAGTTCCATTGTAGTATTTTTTTATCTTCAATCATGTTGTGTACAATTGTTGTACCATATTCTTTCTTGAAGAAATTGCTCCAATCTCAGCTGTACGTAGCAAAATCAACAAAAAAAAAAAAAAACTAATATTATCATCATTTTGCTTTAAACCGTTGGTTTTGTCGGGTATATCATCATCGAAATAGAATTTCTAGAATTATTTGCTGCAGATACAAAGAAAATAGAGAAAATCATCATCAGCGTGGTTTAAAAAAAAAATTGCCTAAAATATACAACAGAGGTATGAGGACACACTGATGCATAAAAACAAATTTACAATAAATCAATAATTATTGAGAATAGAACAAATATAATTATCAAGATGATTACATATATTAAAAAATATATAAAGAACATGCAAATCAGTTTTATATGTTTCCTCATGGTATCACATCAAATAAACTAATTTAGTAAATAAATTAACAAAACATATATGTGACTAATTGCACATAAATTTATAAAAAGACACATCTCAGTAGTAATTATTCATTCAAAAAATCGAATTTTTGTTTACTTTTTCTGGAAAAAAACAATGAGTCAAAACTATATTTAAACTAAATATGTAATGAATATAAACAAATATCAAAATTTATTCCACTAGATCAATCAACTCCAATCTTTCCAAATAAATTATTATAATAAGTAACAATTAGAATATTAAAGTTATCGAACAACTATTTGGTTGGCTCGGTCCAAATTTTATCGTGTCTTATCGGTTGACCCGATAAGGGCTCGAGCCCGATAGACCTCTGCACGAACTCAAAATTATCGTACGAGTTTGTGTCATGGTAATTAGTCGTGCAAGGTTTTGCCACCTAATTTCTTAACAGTAAACAAAATGGGTGTTGTTGTATATAAAATAAAATTATTTAAGATCTTTCCCGTGCATCGCACGGGGAAGATACTAGTGTGCATAAGATGATTAGTGTTATTGTACATCTTGTGGGGCCCACTTATGATTTTCGCGCGAGTGATATATATATTAAGGTGTGTTTGAAATCACAAAACAGGCGCTGACTTAGTTGGTAAAAGCACGACATTGTACCCTTCAGTGCGTGGGTTCGAATCTTTACAACATCTTTTTATTTTTCACCAACAGTATATTCAAATTCCGAGCATAGTATATGTTATAAAGCCTGACAGTATATTTAATATTTCGATGTAGTATACTTATTTTTCACCAACAGTATATTCAAATTCCGAGCATAGTATATGTTATAAAGTGAAACAGTATATTCAAATTCCGAGCATAGTATATGTTATAAAGCCTGACAGTATATTTAATATTTCGATGTAGTATACTTATTTTTCACCAACAGTATATTCAAATTCCGAGCATAGTATATGTTATAAAGTCTGACAGTATATTTAATATTTCGATGTAGTATACGTTATGTTGCATGACAGTATACGTTGTTCCTTTTTATTTTCAACCAGTAGTATATTCAAATTTCGAGCATAATATATGTTATGATGCCTAACAGTATATTTAATATTTCGATGTAGTATACGTTATGTTGCATGAGAGTATACGTTGTTTTAGTTAAGTTTTGTTTTATACTACGAAATATTTGTTTTTTCCAACTTACAATACTCACAGTATATTTAATATTTCGATACAGTATACATTATGATGCCTGACAGTATACGTTATTTTAGTTAATTTTTACTTTATACTGCGAATTTATTTTTTCCAACTTACAATACTGACAGTATATTTAATATTTCGATGCAGTATACATTGTAATGCCTGACAGTATATGTTGTTTTAGTTAATTTTTGTTTCATACTGCGAAATATTTATTTTTTCCAACTTACAATGCTCACAGTATATTTAATATTTCGATACAGTGTATATTATGATGTATGACAGTATAGGTTTGGTTAGATTAATTTTTCTTGTATATTGTACAATATTTATGTTTTGAACTTACAATACAATTATTGTTTTCGTTATAAAAAAACTTAATAATACAATTTATAATTTTTTCCAGACTCACAGGCTAAAAGATAAAAAAATTAAAGGGCAAAAAAGAAAGAAAGAAGAAGGAAAAGGAAAAAAACTGAAGGAAGAAGGAAAAAAGATGCAAACAGAATTGAACCCTTGACCTCAAGGTTGAAATATTTAAGACTGCATTAAATATCACCAGACCACTTGCTTTTAGTGTTCGACAAACAGGCCACTAAGTATATAACATGTGCGCGCGGAAAAATATTAATATAATAATAATTGACCGGTTCAGACCGGTCTGAACCGGTCCGAACTGTGCGAATTTTTGGGGCTGAACCGGTGGGCCCCATAAGATGTACAATAACATTATGGTGCATCTTATGCACCCAAGTTTTTGCCTTTCTAAAAAGCTAATTTCATTTTATAACTACATTTATTTGTGAAGGGGCAGTTTTAAGACAACATATTAACATATACATAATCATTTCTGTTTTTACACTAAGACATGTTGTCAAAACTTTGTTTTAGAAACATTGAATTACTAAATAAAATAACGACTTATATTAACGTACAGTTCCCTTATCATCATTATGGTGGTCATATAATAATGAGGTTGTACTTCGTTGGAATAATATTACTTCGTCTAAAAGATTTTTTAAATATTAGCAATAGCTCTGAGTAAAATTATGTCCTCTTGTTTTTTTGTTTTTTTTTTGGTTTTAATTTTTATACAAACAATTGTGCTCTACATAGCATCCTTAGTCAAATCATCAAACTCTTGCATGATTCATCGATGTAAATGGGTTTACGGTGGAATTTGCAAAACTTTAGAAAAATTGCGGATTGGATCTTTTACCACATAATGCTACTACATCTCCTACTACTTCAATGGATTTTCGTCATATGGACTCTCCTTGCCACATCACCGTATGTTAAGTTAACATATTGACTGCCTTAAAAATAGGAAGGTGGAACTCTCCATATTTTTCTCAACCTAATAACAAATTATTAAGGAAACTGGGGAAAAAAATTGTGAAATCTTATTCGCGCAATTTTCCACCGGGACTCTGAAGGAAGATACCGCCATTAATAAACCGGTTGCTGCGTCAGTGGCATCATATTTAGAAACCCAAGTAATGGAACAATGAAATTATAGAGTTATATGATTTGCTAGAACATGATCATTATCATTATCATTATCTTGTATAATTTAGTTTCTTCAACACTTTCCTGGTTTGATATTGGAAGATGTTTGCATAAATCTTATCATTGAGTGTTGATTAATAAAGAAAAAGGACTACTAATTTGCGAATCTATAAGCAACAATACTGAATTATCTTCTGCAGCTGTTGATGATACGAATTGAGAAGAGTTCATACTCATAGCAAAAAATTGTCTTCTTTATCAGAAATAAATTTGAGAATTTTTTTAGTCTTGCTCACAGTAATTTAGGTTTTTTTCTTCTGAACTGGCGGGTCTCTTCCTTCAGAATCCGGTGGAAAATTGCACGAATAAGATTACACAATGTTTTTCCCCAGTTTCCTTGATAATTTGTTATTAGGTTGAGAAAAATATGGAGAGTTCCACCTTCCTATTTTTATGGCAGTCAATATGTTAACTTAACATACGGTGATGTGGCAAGGAGAGTCCACATGGCGAAAATCCATTGAAGTAGTAGGAGATGTAGTAGCATTATGTGGTAGAAGATCCAATCCGGAAAAATTCGGAGGTGATTTGGGGGATCAAATATGGATTCAATAATGTGAAAAAAGATGCAATTTTTATATATTATATTTATTTAAATTAGTTTACTACTCAACAAAATATAGATACCAATAATGAACCACACTTCCCAAAACATCATAGGGGACATAAGATGAGAAGATATATTGCACAACAAACTCGTTGTGTTTTATGCGCTGCACAAAATGAACTCTAAGAGACACAAATGAATTCAGTGCATTGAGGTTGAAACTGCTATTAGATATATATATATATATATATATATATATATATATATATATTATATATACAGGATTAGTTAGAGTTAGAGTAATTAAAGAATAAAGTAGTTAGAGGTTAGTTAGAAGTTAGTTAGAGTTAGTTCTCATTAATGAGCTAACTCTATACTCAATATATTGTAACCTCTCTCTCATTAATTAATAAGTAATTCAGTTGGTTAATTCAATATGGTATCAGCTTAAGCCATACAAGATCCAATACTCTCTCTCGTCATTCTTTCTTTCTTTCTTCTGTTTTCTTCGCCTGTAACAATGGCTATGGCAGAATTGCCTACTCATACTGTGTTAGCACCGATTGCGTTGCGTCTTGAACGTATGAACTATTCCTTCTGGAAAAATCAAGTGCTGGTGGTGGCCCGAGCGCATGGGTATGATGGTTTGCTGCTTGGAACGGTGCCAATTCCAGACAAATTTCTTGAATCCACGTCTGTTGGTCAAAATTCAGTCCCACAGATGAATCCTCAATACACTGCATGGCTTCGTAGGGATCAACTTCTTCTTGGTTGGCTTCTTGCGTCAATCTCAGAAGGTATGTTAGGTCATGTTAATAGGTGTACATCTTCTAATGAAGCATGGCATGTGTTAGAGTCTCTTTTTCGGTCTTCTTCAAAAGCAAGGGCTATGAATTTGAGATTTCAGTTACAAACCATGAAAAAGGGTAATATGACTGTGGATCAGTATATTCTTGCAATGCGTGGAGTTGCTGATAGTCTTACAGATGCTGGGCAAATAATTTCAGACGATGAGCTAATTGTTTACATTTTGAGTGGTTTTGGGCCTGAATTTGAGTCTATCGTTGTTAACTTGTCTACTAGATCTGAATCTGTCACTTTACAGGAGGTTCAGTTTGCTCTTCAGACTCATGAAATGAGACTTCATCAAGTGTCTCAAACTCAAGGTTATTATTCTAACACTGAGAATGTTCAGGGAATAGCTAACTATGCCCAGGGTCAGTATCAAAGAAATTCTGGAAATACCAGTTTTGGTAGAGGAGGAAATAATAATGTGACCACTAGGGGTGGTAGACCTCCTTCTAGAGGAAATAGAGGCAGGGGTAGATTCACTAAGTTTAAAGATCCGTGCCAGATATGTGGGAAAACAAATCATCTTGCTGCAAAATGTTTCTATAGGTTTGATGAAAGTTATCAGAGGGGTAATTTCAATCATCAGGCTAATCTTGCTGAAGAGGAGAATCATGTTGGATATCTTCCCTCTGAATCTGACTTACCTCAAAATCCAGAGAGTGTATTCTATGGTACACAATCTTTTGCCCAACAAAATCATCAAGAAAATGGAAGGAACACACAGTGGTGTGTGGACTCAGGTGCATCCAGCCATATCACATCAGATCCTACACAACTTCAGAATCAGAATGTCTACAATGGGTCAGGTAAAGTGGTTATTGGTAATGGAGAACAAATGCACATTACACACACAGGCACTAGTGCTACTCCACAGATGATAAATCTTGTTCTATATTGCTGAAAAATGTCCTGTGTGTACCTGATATAACTAAGAATTTGTTAAGCATTTCTAAGATTACTCAAGATAATAATGTGTATGTTCAGTTTCATTCTAACACTTGTTTTGTGAAGGATGCCAAAACCCACAAGGTGTTGTTGAAAGGAGCTCTTAAAGATGGGTTATATCAACTGGATTTAACTCAGCTGAGCTTTGTTACTAGGAAGGGACTCCCTGCTAAACAGAATAAGTCTCAGATTTCTTGCTTAACACAAAATTTTCCCATTTTTGTTTGTGAGAACAATGATGTAAATCTTTGGCATTATAGACTTGGCCATTCTTGTCATTCTACTGTAAAGACTGTTATGAATTCACTATCTGTAAAGCCTGATCAGAATAGGTCATTGTTGTTTTGTGAGCCTTGTAAGAAAGGAAAAATGCACAATATTACATTTCATACTGTTAATGATAAAGCTCATAAGCCTTTTGATATTGTCTCCTCTGATATATGGGGTCCTGCTTCTGCTGTGTCATCTTCTGGTTTCAAGTATTATATATTGTTTCTGGATGAATATACAAGGTTCACATGGTTATATCCAATGCAGACAAAATCAGAAGCATTAAAAATGTTTAAATAGTTTTATAAGAGTGTTCAAACTCAATTTCAAGCAAATATCAAAGTTTTTCAAACTGACATGGGGTCTGAGTATAATCAAATAGCTCAGTTTCTTACTACTGAAGGAACCCATGTTAGATACTCTTGTCCTTATGTTCATCAACAGAATGGTAAGGCTGAAAGGAAACATCAACATGTTATTGAGATGGGTTTGACTATGTTAGCACACTCAAAAATACCTTCTACTTTCTGGTGGGATTCTTTTGAGTCTGCTGTCTATATAATTAACAGGTTACCAACTCCAGTTCTTAATAATAACAATCCCTTTCAGAAAATGTATAATGTGTCTCCTGACTATAATTTCATGAAGCCTTTTGGATGTGCATGTTTTCCTTACTTAAGACCTTATAACAGTAGTAAGTTACAGTTTAGGTCCAGTAAATGTGTATTCATAGGCTATAGCAATTGTCACAAGGGGTATAAGTGCTTACATCCATCAGGAAAAACATACATAGCAAGGGCAGTGTCTTTTAATGAGTTTGAGCTCCCTTTTCCAGATTTGTTTCACCTAACTAAGACTAGTGATACAATTCAGAATTTTGGACCATACTTGTTGCCTATCTCTGATGAGTTGTCCACTGATAGTTTATTTCAGAACACAAATGATACTTCATATCATCCTGCTAAGTGTTCTTCAGGTAATACAGACAGTTCTACAGACAAAGTGTCTTCTACTACAGGTAATATTCACCAAAATAGCTCAAAACATCCCATGCTCACAAGGTCAAAAAGAGGGATACATAAACCCAAGGTCTATGTATCTGAGTTACTTAAAAAAGATGGTCAGGTCTCAAAGCAAAGTTCCAATATCACTGAACCAAGAAGTGTGTCAGAAGCACTTGCAGATGATCAGTGGAGAAAAGCAATGCAAGAAGAACATCAGGCCCTTCTCAGGAACAAAACATGGGAGCTGATCCCATTCTCTGAAAATATGAAGGTGATAGGGCATAAATGGTGTTTCAAAGTAAAACAGAAAGCAGATGGGTCTTTAGACAGGTCAAAAGCCAGTCTAGTAGCTAAAGGGTTTCAGCAGGTACCAGGGATTGACTACTTTGAGACTTTCAGTCCAGTAGTCAAACCCATTTCAATCAGGATAATGCTCTCAATGGCAGTGTCAAAAGGCTGGACCATACATCAAATTGATGTGAACAATGCCTTCCTAAATGGAGAACTCAAGGAAGAAGTATATATGACCCAGCCTACAGGTTTTGAAGATCCACACAAACCAAATCATGTCTGTAGATTGACAAAGTCACTATATGGCCTGAAACAGGCACCAAAATCATGGAATGATAAGCTCAACAGTGCACTATTTTCTCTTAACTTCAAATCTTCTATTTCTGATACTTCTTTATTTTATCAGCACAATAATGGGAAACTACTAATGGTTCTGGTTTATGTAGATGACATTTTAGTCACAGGCTCTGTTCTAAAAATCCCCGACTACCTCCGATTAATCCCCGTCTAGGCGCTAGGCTCCCATTGACCGCCTACGTTTATTTTCCAATTCCTCTCCGCCTAACTACGTCTATGCCCCGATTAGTCCCGCCCAAACTCCGATTAGTCGCTAGGCCCCAGTCCACCGCCTAATTAACGCCTAGCGACTTTTAGAACCTTGGTCACAGGAGATGATTCTGAGGAGGTTCAGCAACTTACAACTTCTCAATAACAAGTTTGCATTGAAACACTTGGGGGAAGACCACTACTTTCTTGGCTTGGAGGTTCATAGAACAACTAGTGGGATTTTGCTCACACAGTCCAAGTACATCAATGACTTACTCAAGAAGACCAGCATGCTTGAGAGTAAACCAGCTGATAGTCCATACTGCATCAGCACAAAGCTGTCTCAACAGGATTCAAAACTCTTTGATATGCCAACAGTATACAGGAGTACAGTAGGGGCTCTACAATATCTCACTATGTCCAGGCCAGATATCAGCTACATTGTTAATAAACTCAGTCAGTTTCTCTCCAATCCCACAGTCAAACAATGGCAAGCGTGTAAAAGAGTCCTAAGATATCTCAAGGGAACAATTGATCAAGGGCTGTCTTTTGTACCTTCTTCAACAGACAGACTTATAGCATACTCTGATGCAGATTGGGCTAGCTCTCAAGATGATAGATGGTCAACAGGTGGCCACTGTGTATTCCTAGGGAAGAATCTGATCACTTGGAGTGCCAAAAAGCAAGATGTGGTATCTAGAAGTTCAGCAGAATCTGAATACAGGTCTCTAGCCAATGCTTCCACAGAAATAGTGTGGGTAGATTCTTTGTTTACTGAGCTAGGAATTCAAATCAGAAAGCCATCAATTATATGGTGTGATAACAACAGTGCTATCACACTAGCATCGAATCCAGTTCACCATGCAAGGACTAAACACATAGAAATAGATGTGCACTACATCAGGGAGTTGATTCAGAAACAGGTGGTAGAGGTAAGGTATGTTACCTCAGAAGAACAAGTTGCGGATATTCTCACAAAACCACTTCCAGTAACCAGGTTTAGATTTTTAACAGCAAAGATAAATTTGTGCAAATCAATTGAAGAAGCACAGGAAATCCAAGAACAGAAGAATCACGAATTCAACCACTCGGGGGAATATTAGAGTATATGTTATGTTTGTTATGTTCTGTTATTGGTTTTGCTGTTGTGTTGTAACTAGCTGTAGATTGAGATGCATAGCATAAAGTGTAACTCTCCAATTTAAAGGGAGCATATTAGATATATATATATATATTATATATACAGGATTAGTTAGAGTTAGAGTAATTAAAGAATAAAGTAGTTAGAGGTTAGTTAGAAGTTAGTTAGAGTTAGTTCTCATTAATGAGCTAACTCTATACTCTATACTCCCTCCGTCCCAATTATATAGGCTTGTATTCCTTTTTGGGGTGTCCCAAATATATAGACCAGTTACTATATATGAGAGAATTTATTTAAGTCATTTATTAATATACCACTATTAAATAATCTTGAAAAGATAAATTATTCAACTTTTCTCCTATTAACTTCTCGAAAACTACATATTCATCATAGAATATTGTTAATTCTTGAGATAAATAAGGTACTCCATTAATTATTACACATAAAAAAAATCTGAAAACTAAACTCATTAAATGCGGGTTTTAGGAGTAATTTGTTTTTTCAATCATTTTCTTAATCTCCGTGAAAAATCCAATCAGCCTATATAATTGGGACGGAGGGAGTATATTGTAATCTCTCTCTCATTAATTAATAAGTAATTCAGTTGGTTAATTCAATAATTGCACCTTGTTCAGTAGAAAAGAAAATACAATTTTCACCTTATTTCCTAGTATTTTAATTTTGTTATTTAAATTGCTAGTGTTCTAATAATGTTTCATTAATTATAAAATCAAAAGCTAAAAATTAGACGAAACAGAAAAAAATTTTGAAACGTAAGAATTTAAAATTTAAATAATTATGACTACCCTAATATGGTTGTAATTAAGGTGGCAATTCCTAGCTCGATCTGACAGATCCAATGATCCCGACCTATCCTGATACGAATTTACTGAGAAAAACTTTCTAGAACTCGATACGAATCGTAACCCTATATTGATGGGAAATCATTTTTTTTTAAATAAATAATTATATGTTTTAAATAAAACATGAACCTGAGAGTTTTAACTCAAATTTTCTCACCTAATCGTAATGGATTATTTGTACTTAAATTTTTACTTTTAACAAATAATAATAAATATATACGTAAATTACATCAAGAACATTAATGACGCTGCTAATAATAATAATAATAATAATAATAATAATAATAATAATAATAATAATAATAATAATAATAATAATAATAATAATAATAATAATAATAACCCGAATTTACTAGTAACCGTTTAAATAGAAATAGTATACTACGACCATAACAAATCGGTCACACTTCTGTAAATTATAAATTTTTTAAGCATAAATTTTCGGGTCTCCTAATTTTTGGGGTTTGATTTAATAATGAATTTAAATTTTTATTACAACTACAAAATTTAAATAACAAAATTAAAACACAAGGAAATCAGGATAAAATGGTCTTTTCAGTGCAGTTGCGTTTTCTAAATATTCAAATAAATATGCCACATATTATTATTATTATTATTATCATCATCATCATCATCATCATCATCATCATTATGATGTTGTTGTTGTTGTTGTTGTTCTTGTTGTAATTACTTTTATATTTATTCTTATTTTTTAGATACAAAAATGAATTTACTATTAACCATTTAAATGGAAATAATCCATTACGATTAGGGGTGACAATTTGAGTCATCGAGTCGGATCGGTGTCTAATTTGAAACGTAATTAGATAATTTAAAAAAAAAAAAAAAAATTCCAGGCAATATATGGTTAGTCGATTCGAATCGAATTTCTTGCAAGTTTCTCTGAGTAAATTCGTGTCGATATGATTTGGTCCATCGGATCTGTTCGATCGGATGAGGAATTATCACCCCTAATTACAACCATTTTAGGCCAGTCATAATTATTTAAAGTTTAAATTCTTAAATCATATTTTTTTGTGTCTCGTCTATTTTTTTGCTTTTAATTTTTTAATGAATGTAACATTATTAGAACATCTAAATTGAAATAACAGGAGGTAAAATACTAGGAAATAAGGAACCTCAATGCACTAAATCCATTTCTATCCAGCAACCGGCAATGCTCTTTTTTAGATCCATATCAGCCAAGTTTTGTTATATACCAGCTTCATATGCAGAGATGCAAGAACAAAAGTAAAAAAGGAAGAGCAAATCTGGTGACTGAGATTTTTCTGGAATAATAGACGAAAAATATTAAATCGGGACCACGAAACACTCTTGCAAAGAAAAATAATCCAATCAATGCAAACCCTAACTCAACTTGACAAGGGCACAACAATTACTCATTAGATTCTCAGATTCAATGTACGATTTCGCTCCTAAATCGCCCATTGGGTTCATCCCCAACAAACAAACAATACATCTCTGACTCCTCCTCCTCGAACCATATAAGATCCCCCTGCTCTATATGCAACTTTATTTCATCCTTTACTGATTCGACACGTCACGTTCTCGTTTCCGGCCATCATTTGAACATTTCGTCAGTGAATTTAGGTTACACGATGATTTCGTGCGTTGTTGTCCCGAGAATGGACGCTGCAAATACAGTTAGTGTACTCAAGTGTGCATACAGTTACCTTGAACCGCCTGGCTACAAAAACACAATCGCTGCTTGAAGACAATTCAGATTCAGATGAAGTCGACGACATTGTGGCAGACGTATAAACAGTGAGTGACGTTTGAACTTCCCCTACCAGACTCGAAGAAATGATGTTTACAAAACGAAGAATCTCAGTGGCCACGCCCTATTCTAGAATGATGGATGATACGTGGAACGGACAACTCTTACATTATTATATAAGCGATAAAGGGTAAAATTAACTTACCTCAATTTTTTAACGGGCCTTGAGAGGCCTTGTGGGTTGTGGGCTGTCATTTGTTCTTACCTTACCGAGTAAATACATGTATAGGCCCAAATGGGTGGTCTTGTTTTAGTCCAACAAAAAGGATTGGGCCTTCGAACTTATGACCTACCAAAATAAACACAAACTCTGTAACTATGACTTACAACTAAACTCTCGAAATCCAGCCCACTAAACAAACAAAATAATATTAGATAATTCTAAATATTAATATGGATGTTAAATGTTAGTTTTTTTCAGATCCCACACATATTTAATGTTATTATATATTATTTAAAATCTAAAGTTTGAAATAGTCAAAATTTTAATTAAGTATTCCTTATTGATTTTTTAAGCCTTTTTACTGAATAATACACTTCATTTGGAAGATTATGTTAGTTTGTGGAACAATACACGAAGATATGCGATAAAAAAAAGTTACACCTTCTGTTCCTTTTTGTTTGATCTTTTAGATTCTTAAAGATTTTTCGCATTTATTGAGCTTTTAACTTTTTTTCTTAAAAGATCTAGGGAAAGTTTGACCTCCGTGAATCCTAGAATATTTCCTAGTTTTTCAGAATCATTTGAGATAGATGTAGGAGAAAGTAAAGATTGCGGGGGGATAGATTTAGTAAATTGTTTGTAAAATATTAATGTGTTACCTTTACATTAATATATTAATAGTCACGCTATATAAACAATGATTAAAATGTCATGCTTATCTTACGTAACGAATAGAATTCTAGAAAATCATGGCATATAGATTAAATTAACTTAAAAGATCCCAACTAAAAAGAATCTAACCAAATATAACACCATTACATAATTTAATGTTAAATGTAATATATGGGATATGTATGTCAAATTGAAGGTCGAGAAAAGGGGAATAAGAAAAGGGGAATAATTTGATATATTAGGTTTAGAAAGAGTATTACATAGCAAAAAAGGGCATTGTATTATACTAATTAAAAAAAAAAAAATTACTTACCAAAATTAGGGTAGTTTTTTAGGTGAATATAGATATAGATAGATAGGTGTTTTGCAATGTTACTTGCAGTTACTGAAGTAAGTTTACTAAAATATTAGGAATTTTCAGCCTTTCTTAACGGTGGTTGTTTTAGACGTGAGAAAACAAACCCATCCTTATGCGATTCAGATCAGCAATTTCATGTTTAAGTTTAACTAGCAAAATTGGAATCAATTTCAACCTTTTTCATAGTTTTATTACGTTCATCCTCTTTTTATTATGTTTTTTTTTTCTAATAAACATAAAATGCTCCGACCTTACTCGTCGACATTTGTCGTTCAACTACATAATAATCCAAATGGCATCCACAATTATTAGGGAAATCGTATATAACCGGATAAGAATTCACCCAAGATCCGAGCACTCGATAATCATATTTACTATTCACTTTCCCATTTTCGAGCTTTTCAGCATTCCACCAACCAAAAAAAAAAAAATGAATAGGTAGTATTAGACTTCTAATAGAATTTAAAGTCCAATTAGATGTATTATATAAAGTTGCACCATAGAAGGACCCGTGCATTAGGCACATAAAGGTTAGTTTCAATGAGACTTGATTGTACTACTTTGACACTTTTGCTACGATCCACACTTACTAAGACCAGGGTTATCAACAACCCCAGCCTTCAGGTCGTGAGAAACGACAAACAAGATCCAAAAACAAATATATTGAAATTGGAAATGATGCATGGGTCTGTTGTGGTTTTGGTTGGTCAACCAACCCCTTACACAACCCAAATTCATTCTAGAACCTATCATGTGTCAATAACTCATTGTTTTAATTAATTATTTATGGATATATTATTAAGTATAAATAAATGATATAATTTTTACTTTATAAAAATTAAAAAAAATCAATTTTTTTTTCTTCCAAGTGGAGCTGAACATTGACATATTTTGAATTAAAATTTGTAGTTCTTTATTTTATTCACTATATAAATACAGCCTATTGTTACCTACTTTCTCACATATATATGTAGTTTAATTCATTTTTTCCAACTATTGGAATTTTAATTACTTATTATGTTAGCATGTTATTTTATATAATGCATAAAAGGATTTACCTTATTGTAATTGCGGAATTATAACAAATTGTTTTCCTTGAACTATTTTAGTGAAAGCGCTTAAAAAAATACGCAATTATTAAAACGTAGCAAAAGATTTAGTTTTATTGGGAGATAGGTAATATATATGATAAAAGAAATTAATATTTAGTAAAATGTTGGGTTGTTGATAAAGTAAACAATTGTATCTTTTTGGGTTATTGGCTAGGTTATGTTTGTGGATGATATAGAAATGAATATTTTATTGATTAATTGGATTGTGGTGGGTTGTTGTTCAAAATGGTGGTAGTAATGCTAGCACACTGTGGGCTTCAGCCCATCCCAAATAACAAGGTCACATTATATTTTGCCAATCTTCCTACAATGCTAAGCCCATTAGAAGAGAATTTTACCCGGCCAAAAAATTAATCTTCGCCGAATCAAATCCTACGCAAATCTATAAGGGTCCAGCTAAATGATTATGAATTTTTAGATTTTCCGACATAGCACAACTCGGGATAAATGCAAATAAAGCAAGCTATTAGGTTGTCTCATGCGTAAAATAAAATGTTTTTCTTAGAGGATCTTGTTAACGAATTATGTCAATGTAAAAAGAAATAAATATAGTTTTATTTTTTCATTTTAAGTTATAAATGGAACTAAATTTAATTTTGATATTTTCAGATAACACTGAATGTTTCATTACACTTTGTTTAATAACTAATGCGTCCAGTCAAAACATATTGATCTACAAAATATACCAGATTGAAAATGCATCAAATTGTTTTGTTAAAAACTATCGAAAAAAATAAATCCAAGAGCCCAGGAATGTAAATCTTATATACGAGTATAGGTATTCGTTACTTTTAGTTTGAGTGAGTGCCATGTGTGTCATTCTCCAGTGCATCAGAATATACTTTTACAGCAAAAAATTATATTCTTATAATAAAAAGCGATCATTCATATGACTAAAATATAGGTGACATTTGTACAGCTTAAAGTGTCAATATCGCTACAAGAGGTTATTTTTTAAACTTTACTAGCAAAATTAGGTGGTTTACTTTTATTATTATGTCACTATTTTTTAATAAGCACATGTCCAAAATTTTATAATGACGATGACTGCTGGATTAAAATCTTAAAATATGTCGGGTGCAATGTATGTGAAATACATCGTTTACACTGGTTCGACTGTATTATATTGTAGTTAATATTTCTGATTTCCATATGTTTACAAATTAAACGGAGACTAAAATATAAAAGAAGAAATTTATGTTGTTGCAATAGTATAACCCATATAGGTTACAAAAAGAAGAGGAATGTGTTACTTTATTTTACTGCAAACCAGTACTTCTACAAGTCCTATAACTAAGACAGTCTAAATTTCTAGGTAAAGTCATTGTTCATATTGTGGCAAGTTGCATACCTACTGCCGCCCCATTGTACCTCCAAGAATGGTCAGTTTTTCCTTACAAGTTAGAGCAAAAAAAGTGAAACTATCTTTAATAAGATTTAAAATTACAACCTGCTGGGAAGAAAACGAATGACTCCCACATTGTTAAATACATCTCAGAATTCATGCTACATTATCAATCAAAATTAGTGTTAAAGATTATGGAACGGCGAGAAGATGGAGCAGATATTTGGCCCAGGTTACCGGGATTTTTCCGATGACAACCATGAAGGCGCTGACGAGCAATGTGAAGGCTTCAACAACGGCGGTGGTGGCGCCAACAATGGTTTGAGTGACTGCGCCGGCAGCGCTGATCGCATTTCTGTTGTAGCCGAGAATATTGTTAACGCAACCGGCCCGATACCTGACGACCTGATTGAAACCGGTCCACAGAAGGAGATGGTTTTCGCCAATTTGAACACTCTTTACACAGCCTACCAAGCCCATGCGCTCCATATGGTTTTTAGTATTATCCGTAGGGGTGTTTGGCTCCAAAAATACGTGTTCTGACACTGCTCCAAGGGGCATAAACCAGATGCCCAAAAAAAAACCAAAAAGATCGATTGCCCTGCACGCATTAATTCCATAAATCGTCCAGACGGAAGCTAGAGAGTTGCATCGATATTTCCCGAACACAATCACAAACTACATCCAGATATGTCAATCTTGATGGCGGCCCATAGGACTTTGCGAAATCACTTGAAGAGACAGTTGGAGGCTAACGACATAGCCGGAATTCGTGTTTCTAAGAATGTCCGATTGGCGGAAGTACTAGCTGGTGGCCCCCACAACCTTGGGTGTCTTCCTAAAGACTGTCGGAATTATATTGAGATCTAGGTGACGAATGAGACTTGGTGATGGAGATGCTGAAGCAATACGCGTTCTTTTTATGCGAATGTACAACAGGGATCCCAATTTCTTCTATATGATGGATATCGGGGATGATTGCAAGTTGCGAAAGGTACTATGGATTCATCCAAGGAGTCGGGCAGCCTATCATGAATTTCACGATGTTGTTAGCTTTGACGCCACATACCTAGTGAACAGGTACAAAATGTCATTCGCCACATTCATCGGGGTAAACCACCATGGACAATTGATACTACTAAGTTGTGCTTTAGTTTCGACCGGGATGCCTGCTCATTCACGTGGTTATTTTCAAATAGGGTCGAGGCGATGGGCGATGTATATCCAACTTGTATCATCACCAATTAGTGTGAGAGTATCAAGATTGCAATTAAGGAGGTTATGCCTCATGCAATCCATAGATAATTTTTATGGCACATTTTATGCAAACTTCCTGTCAAGTTTGTAGGTTTTTCCAATTATGACTCAGCCATGGCCGAGTTCAAAGGAATTGTGTACGATAGTCTCTCAATCGACAAATTTAAAACTAAGTGGAGTGAATTTGTAGAAAAGTACAGTGCGACGTCTAATGAATGGCTTCAAAACATGTATACCGAAAGGAAATGTTGGGTCCCTGTCTATTTAAATCACATTTTTTTGGTAGGGATGGTTTCGACGCAGCGAAGCGAAGGAGTGCATGCATTTTTTGACAACTACATTAATTCCATGAGTACCCTGAAATAATTTGTCAAGCAATATGAAATTGCGTTTGCGGACAAGGTCCAAAAGGAGTATTTAGCTGACCACGATTAATTCACAGAGCAAACTGATAAAGTGTATTCCGCCATACCCGTGGGAGAAGCGATTTAGAAGTGCATACATCAATTCACTATTCGCCAAGTTTCAGGCAGAGATAGATAGAATGGTCTTCTGCTATGCGGTAGATGGATTGATCGACACTACCTTGGGCCCGAATCTGGTTCACATTTTTAACGTGCTCGAGATATGCATTTTGAACATTTACTTCTTTAAGGAATACACTTATGTTGTCACATACAGGCCGGTTGGAGAATACCTAGAATGTAATCGCAAGAAGTTTGAGAGCAGCGGGATTTTATGTTCCCACATTCTGGTGGTTATGTCGAAGGAGAGGATAAACACTATAAACGAACAATACATAAGAACTAGATGGTGCAAGGACGTTAGTCGACCACATTCATCAAATTTTTTTGCGGGCGGGTATCCACATATGACAGATGGGTATAAGTCTTTCCAGCAAGTCGAGAAGTTGTTTCAAGATTATACGGACACGGCCTTTGGTTGTCCATCGAAGATTGAGCTCATTAAGCAAAGGTGTATAGAGTTGAAGAATGAATTAGTAGGCCTCCCCTCTGGCCATCCTAATTCCGGAGAAAACTTTCCGGAAGCTCAACCTTTCAGTCTTGCCATATGAGGTAATCCAATTGTAAATCTTGATGTGACACGTACGTGTGGTAGGCCTAGAGTAAATAGCTGGAGGTGCTCTTCCGAGGTAGCTACTGGTAGTAGGCCAAATGTCTGCGCGCTAGTGATACGCGGTCGTGGTAGAGGGAGAGGTAGAGGTAGAGGAAGGGGTAGGACCATGAGTCGTGATGAAGGATCGGCCACAACTACTAATCGTCCACGTGGGCGTGGCCGGACTTCTAGTAACGACAATCATGTGTCCAATGACATTGATTTAAACAAATTTTTTGTCCAAACTCAGTCTAGTCATGTCTTTTAATGGTTTTACCGTGTATAATGGATGTTTTTGCCTAGTGGTGCTGTTCCATGTTATTTGGAAACCATACTTATTAATGTTAATGTGAGACACTAAGATACAAACTTGAAGGTGTATTTTTATGGTATCATAATGTTTTTATGCGATTTATATGCGAAAAAAAAAAAAAAAAAAAAAACAACCTTTTAGTTAAGAACTTCAATGATTGAAAAAGAAATAATAATTCTTGACTCTTGCCTTACATATTCCACATTTTACTGTAATGTTGCTTAAGTTGACGAAATTTTTTTAGATAATCAAATGTTGGAAAACATAAAGTTATGCTAATTATAAATCTTTATTTTAACTAATACGTAAAAGAGAGGAGCATCTAAACTAAATAATCAAACGTGAATTATTTGTAATATTCCTTCTAATTATTAGTGGCTTTTACCAAAACAAATCATTTATAAAAACTATTATAACCTTCAAGCATGTGTTATACCTATTTATTCTATCTCCTCTATTTTGTAAGTATAAATTTCGTAAAAAACATGTTTTATCCATGTGACTAAGTGAAATAAGTCCCCTATGAAAATAACCGTGTTTAACGTAACTAGGTAATCTACTTTCTCGCATTGCTTAGCCTTTTGTTGGTCATACGTTTAGTTTTTTTAAGTGCTCACATTGCAAAATATAAAGAATCGATTACTTAAGCATATATCATAGTTAAAATTCATTAATAAGGCATTTTCGGAGTGTTGCAAACTATGGCGACAACGCGCTTACTTGAATGATTGTGCAAAATGGCTATACTAGCCGGACAAAATGAGATTCTCCGAAATGAACCAACATACGTCACATATACCTGCATAGCATAGTTTAATACATGGAAGACATCTTAATGATAGCTACAACATCCACATAGTGTCTACACCCGGAAATACTCCCGGTTGCCACAAACACATCATTGATTAACCCTGGTTTAGCTGGCTTGCTGCCACAACACACGGCTAGTTTGGGGCCCACTCACGTGCAACCTGAATGGGCTGTCCAAGCGTGGCTTCATCAACAGCAGAGAATATTTTGAAGAGCCATTCGTAGTCTAGAGAGTCCATTGCCTTGATGCGAAAGAGGTAATCAAATGGAAGGTAGTACAGCTCCCCGAAAACACATAAATACTTTTCAATGACAGTCTCCTGTTATGTACAACGTAAATAGAAACTAAACGGATGAAATTTGTTGAGCATTTAACAGAAAGGGACCACACTTAAACCAGATTTATATTCGACAGTAAATATGAGGGGAATTCAAAAACAAACCCTAGGGTAGACAACGTCCTCCATGAGGATGTGAAAGATCCGGTTCTTCAAAATATCATAGTAGATGACCGGCTTGCAGACGTACCATACAAATGCGATTAACCTGTTATCGAACGATTGCAGCTTCTTCACAACCTCAGCTGGAGTAATTTCCACCCCGAACATGGAAGTCGGTCGAATGACCAAAGAGATCCACCATACGAGCACGCGAAATTAGTAGATGGACTAGTGCGTGCTCTTCATTTGTTGTCCAGTACATCGTCTCCTCGATAGCGATAGTAGGCATTCTCAGTCAGGAAAGTTGACACTAGAGTAAAAAGGAAGAATAAGTGGTGTGAGATTTGTGTAGAAAGACGACACAAATATATACTAGAAGTGGGAAAGGATACTGTAACTTTAAAGTCTTAGATACGTTTAGTTATAAAATTTGAAAACAATATTTACGTATATACACTTTAGAAAAGTTAAATATTTATGTACATGGCTCTTCAAAAAATATATTCCTCACTTCAAAGCATCTTGTCCTTATGTATTTTAATGTTGTATTTTTTCGCATCATAATTTTTTTAGTTGAAAGAAACATGGTCGTTATGATTTGCCATCAGACGAATAATTAATTAAGACGTAAGTTACAGGTTCTGTAAAAACTACAGGTGGTAATAAATAAAATAGTATTCTACTGATGGTTATACATTTGTAACTACATAGTCTGTTCACAATCTAAGTTACGCTGTCACTACTTAAACTATTACAAACCAAAATAAATTTATTTGAAGTGCGTAGAGTAAATGTCTACAGAGTAAATACATTTAGACATGTTACCAAAAAAAAGTTTGTCACTTATTTTGGTTTATTGATTATTTTCAGTTATACTATTTTTGCTGCGGTCTACGAATTATTGTGTCCACGTGTCTACATGTAGTTACTGTTAACATAACATCAACTTCTTATAAGTTATTTTGTTTATCTTCAGATATAATAATGCTACGCGAGCAATAAAGAGGTATCACTTAATTTATCCTTTTGGTGCATCAATTTGGAGAATACTAGTCATCCAGTGGATGGTTTACTGTTTGAATGTAATAACGCACATATCATTCAATCCATTAGTTTGCTCCCATATAGGAGACGTAACGATGATCTTCATTGATTAATTTCCTTATGTGCACTAATATCCCATTTGGGATTGACTTCAGTAGGAATTTTGCGTGCCAACTAAGATTAATTAGCCTAAAATCAAATTACTGAAATTTTGAATTAAATAAAAAGAAAAGAATGCTCATAGAATCAAATATTAATTCTATCTAAAAAATAAGGAAAGCAATAGGTGTGGTTCTAATTAGGTGGAATTATATTTTTTACTCCCTCAACCAAGGAGGCGAATCCCTCTCCATCCTTAAACAAATACACACTATGATTCAAGTTTATTTATGGTACTAATTCAGAAAGGTGTGCATAAACTGCAAGGCTTAAAAAATATATGCAAATATCTTCCCATTTAAACCACTTCTGTTGGAAATAGTTGTAAAATCACTTCCGGACGATGTATAGTTATGTTGAGGAAAATTAATGAAGGAGTTTTCGAAAATAATTGAACGAAAGTGATAAATTCTATTTACAATGACCAAAAGTCTAATTATTTATATAAGCGGAGTAGCCAAAAACTATATTCTTTTAATTTTACCCTTTATATTATTACAAGTTTTAAATATTTATTAGGAGAACCACCGATTGCCCCGTGTATTTCACAACAGGTCGTACTAAGACGACAAACCAAAGAGAAAAAAAATTGGGGGGCGGAGGAACCCTAAATCTAGACAAAGTTGCTTACCACAAGCGAGGTCTGTGCTGGCCAGCTAGACAAATTACACAAACCAGTTAAGTACAAAACTAGGTGCTTTTGGACTAATCCCCATCAATTTATTAAATTAATGTAACGCCCGGGAAATTTTTTCCGTCTATTTATTTATATAATTTGTGAATTTTAATTATCATTCCATTTATATAGGCCGATCCATTTTATATGATTAGATATTTTATATTTAGACTGTCTAGTCCAAATAAATTATTTAAAGGCCCATTTATTTTTATTATTGTGAGCTCATTTACATACATTACATCCATATTCATATCTAGCCCAATAATTTATACCCATATGACAATAGGTGGCCCAATCAATTGAGCCAAAATCCAATTGAGCCAAACCCAATAGAGAGTAGATAGATTTTTAAGGCACGTCAGTTTATCTAACAGTTGAGAACGTGTGTGCGTGAGTTGGTGGGGGGAATCATGGGGTTGTGGAACCTGGGAGTGATAACTGTATCAACCATCCCTTATAAATACAATTACCTTCATTCTGAAAAAAAAATTAGCAGTCGATTTCAAAGATACCAAGAAAGGTGAATAATCTTTTTCTTAGATTCTCGTTTAAATTTTTCCTCCACTGACCTTCACCTGTTCCGGCGAAATTTCGCCGTCTAGACACCAAAATTTCAAATTCCTCTTGCAACATCCTACCCAAATCCAACTATTAATCTTCTCTGGCGCAAGCAAAGCAACTGTGACGCCTCATTTCTTGTCAATCTGGTTCGTTCCGTCAAGCAGAGCACCTTTAGAAAAAAGAAAAGAAAAGAAAAAGGAGAGGACAATGAAGGGAGGAAGCGGAACGGACGTCTGGTGCAGAAGAGGGAAGGAGGAAACATTTTGTCTCCTTTTTGTTCAACAATTCATACCTCAACCTCCTGACCCAAATTCCAAATTTCAAAACTCATTATCACCAAATAAAATACACTCTCTCTCACTACTAAATAAGCCACGACCCACTTACCTTCCCAAAACCTAAAGCTTTATTTTATGTTCTATTCTATTATTATTTATATATAATCAATTTTTTTTATTTCAATTACCTTTTCATTCAAGTGTTATATTATTATTAAAATATGTTTTCCGATTAATTGTAGAATTGGAAGAGCGAGAGTACGGGCCTAGGACTTTGGACTAATTTGTCAGCATTTGCATTTTCAATCATCTCATTTCCAGGTGGGGGTCCTAACTGTTTATTGATTTAATTATAATTACTTGACTGTATACGTGTGCTTTTATTTTATTATTACTTGCCAATACAAGTGATTTACAATTCGCTACTTGCCAATTCAAGTTTTGCTTATTGTCATTATGCTACTTGCCAATACAAGTTTAGCCCATTATCAATACACTGCTTGCCAATACAAGTCAGTTCTATATGTCTTGTCAATACAAGCGCATCATTATGATAAATGTTACTTTGTATGCTTTTTGTCTTTATAATTATTGTAATAAACTGTGACTCCCACGAGCTAAAAGAAGCTCACCCCAGCCTATTATTGATCCTCAGGTAGAAATGGAGAGAGTGATTGAAGTTGAGACGGAGCCGGGGAAGCATATGGTGGTATCATTTTAGTCACGAAATTTTAGTTAAATTTGATATTGGACTACTTGAACTGGATTGTTTATGTTTCTGGAAGTCAATTTATTCTCGTTTATTTGAAACAATTGATAGGTGAATGCTAGAATATTATGTGGGTTGTTTGTATAAATGGAGTTATTAAAATCTTAAATATGTCGTTTTGCATAATATGATTTTCAATTATGATTTCCCATAATAAGTGTATACTTAGGAAATAAATTTTAATTAAGTTATATCATGTTTTCGATAAAAAAAAATAATAAAAATAATGAATAAGTATATTGATGATTTATGCTAGGTCTAATTAAATTAAATTGCATGTTTAAGTTGTGTTAGTTCAAATTGTTTTATTTAAATTCCGCTGCAAATAATTGATATTTTGCCTTAAATAGTCAAAGATTTTAAAGTATTGTATATATACAATTAATTTTTCTTATGTACCTTAATATATTATATTACGATATAGCAAAAGTGGAAACTTTATACGAATAAAAGTAGTATTTTAGTAATGGCCTGATAGGACAAAATAATTATTTCTAAATAAATAAAATAAACATTTTTCTATTTTACAATTTCTTAAATTAGACTAGAAAATCGGCCTGTTACAATTAATAACTTGATAAAGTTTTAATGTTGGATAAATCACAAAAGGAAACGGTTAAACATGTATCAAATATTTTCTCATAATCCTTTTTTTTTCCTCTACAAGTAACGCTTGGTAATGATATTGTTCAATAAATGATTGTTATTTTATCCAAATTACTTTTTTAATACTCCAAAAATGATGGTGTATAAAAGTTACTACTACTATTTTTATAGAAACTTTAATGAATACAGCCGAACACCTAAGCCCTAAATCATAATTAAACCTTTTATAAACAGGGTTGGAAATATTGATGAATAATAAACAAGTGTTTAGTGTAAAATTGGAAGAAATAGGGTTTGTTTTTCCTAAAGTCCAAAATACAATTTTAATAATTTATGAATATTCTGAGTTTTAGTTCTCATTATAGTGCCTTTTCTTGTTAGTAAATAGTTTTCTTTCTAGCTTATTTATTGCTAATTTTTTACATTACCGAGCATTTAGTTTTGGCAATAGTAAAGAATATAAAGAAAGTGATTAAACAGCGTCACCTGATAATTTTTAAGAACTGTAACGTTGGCATTACTTCATTCTCGTCGAACGATTTATATATCCAATGATAGAATGGCAACTAAAATAATCTGAAATAATAAGAACTTGTTTACCAAAAACTTTTCATTCAAACCACCATTGATAAAGCAACATTTTAGAGAGTAGTGGGGTTGAAAAAAAAAAGTAAAATTCTAAGGTAATTTACACTCCAAGCATTTAATACCCCTTATTTTTTCTGAACTTAGTCATCTGTAGCCCTAAAGAAACGTGGTTGAGTGCATTGGAACTCAACCATACCTGCCCTTTGCAACCATCTTATCCTTATTTTGGTACCAACCTCATGCAATGCACGTCTGTTACTACACAACATGGAGCCGACTGCGTCCTTTAGTCATGATTACTTTGTCCTTTGACATGTTTCCAGTCGAACAACTCTCATGGCTAATTACATGTAATTATTTCCATGGTAAATAATTACAGATGTTGTCATCCCACCATTTGTGTAACTTGTTTATTTATTTCCATGGCTAATTACATATGCACGTCTATTACTACACAACGTAGACCGGCTGCGTCCTCTAGTCATGATTACTTTGTCCTTTGAGATTTTTACAGTCGAGCAACTCTCATGGCTAATTACATGTAATTATTTCCATGGTAAATAATTACAGATGTTTTTATCCTCCAATTTGTGTAACTTGTTTATTTATTTTCCCAATCGAAAAATCAACTATTTCAAGGAGTCTATTTTACTTAGGGAGCATGTTAATCAATAGACATAAAAGAACAATTAATAACTCTAGTGATTTATAGATGTTCTTTTATGTTTTATGTAATATCCAATATTAACCAAAAATTTATTCCTAAATAATTGCTTGTTAACCAACATACCATATCCATATAATATGTTTGATGGTTTATTTCTCTATTACTCGCACCTCTTAATATTATTATCTAATCCTATAAAGACATCTATTTAAATGTAGTTTAGGAAGTTCTTCTTTAGGTATGTTAAAATATGTAGTTTGCTTCCACAACATAATATAGTATATAACTAGAATCACCCTTTGTGCGATGCACGAATAAAACACCATATTTATTTTAACAGATAAAAATAAGATCAAATATTTAAGAAAATTTAATTGACTAATCTTTTTTTTTTTTGTTCAGTAAATAGAAGAAATTTATAAATCTAGGAGAAGATTATTATATAATACGTAACTTGTTTATTTATTTTCCCAATCGAAAAATCAGTTATTTCAAGGAGCCTATTTTACTTGTAAAGCATGTTAATTAATAGACATAAAAAAAATATTAATAACTCAAGTGGTTTATAAAAGTTCTTTTATGTTTTATGTAATATCCAATATTAACCGAAAATTTATTCCTAAATAATCGCTTGTCAACCAACATACCATATCCATATAATATGTTTGATGGTTTATTTCTCTATTACTCGCACCTCTTAATATTATTATCTAATCCTATAAAGATATCTATTTAAATGTAGTTTAGGTAGTTCTTCTTTAGGTATGTTAACACATGTAGTTTACTTCCACAATATAATATAATATATAACTAGAATCACCCTTCGTGCGATGCATGATTTAAACACCATATTTATTTTAACAGATAAAAATAAGATCAAATATTTAAGAAAATTTAATTGACTAATCTATTTTTTTTTTTTGTTAAGTAAATAGAAGAAATTTGTAAATCTAGGAGAAGATTAGTATATAATATATACCATACAACGACTTATACATACCAATATATAGGGGAAGATTTTCTTACATCGGAAAAGTATTTATACTATATAATGGTGATCCATAATTTCCTAATTTAAGCTCAAATTTTAGTGTTTCCTTAATTAGTGAATAAGTGGAAAACGCGTTTTAATTAATAAACCGGTCAATTAAAATTGATAATCGTAGTTTCCACTAAAAGTAATATTGGATTGGGCGGGAAAATTCCTTATTTTCTATTTTCGACGGATTTTGTTATTATATTAAGTATAGATTCAAAAAAATGTAACTGTTTAAGTCCGATGATGGTCCTCATAATCAATAGTAGAGTTCTTTATAATATAAAATGAATTTGGTTCAAATTTAACGTGCCTACCTTTTTGTCGTTTATAAATCCACCAAAAAGTAGTATTTTGATCCTTCGTCGGCCGAACTTGATCCCTCACCTGCTCAGTATACTACCACGTCTGAGTTATACATAATACATTTAATTGGGCAAGGTTGAATAAAATAACAGCAACACAATATGACATAATACCGTATGCGGTAATTAGAATTATTAACTACTGAATTGCCAATTTCTTAAAGTCTAAATATAATATTTTAGATGTGTGGCCAAATCCAATACCAACCCATGTGAATCGATGAACAGCTTAAGGGAAAATTAGTTCAGTAAACGACCTCACTTGGGAGCATTCCAATTACAAAAACAAACATTGACTGGCCTATAGCAAATATATAATTCGTAACATAACATAATTGGGTTGTCATAACCAGACCGAAGACTTCAGCCAATTAGTCCCCGAGGCCCCGCTTTAAACGATTTATGCCACAGATGCGGTTGGTGCACAACTGGTTTTGGTACCCAGTTGGTGTAACGCCCCAATCCCATTAACTCGGGATTGAAGTGCTACTAAAATTTTCTTTTCTTTTGATTCAGTAATAAATCAGAAAAAGTGCGAAATCGTGACATAAAATATTTATCGGATAAAAGCAGAAATTTTATTGACAATAAAACACTGCCAAAACATATTTACACTAGTGGTTCCAAGGTTTCTAGAAAAATAAAAACACCCGAATTTTGTGACACATAAACTTATTTATATACGTAGAAGAGGCAAAAACATCTTTTAGTTGCGGGTAGAAGAAGGAACCCGGTGACCTTTGCCGCAACGGCCCCGCCACCTCGCTCAACTAACCTGAAGATTTGTAATTATGGGCATGAGTATAAACTCAGGAGCCCATCTTACGACTCAAAAGCCATATTGCTAGACTAGGGGGCCAATCTTACGACTCCCAAGCCCTACTCAAATGCCAATCTTACGACTTAAGAACCCTTCTCAAAAGTCAATCTTACGACTTAAGAGGTATCATATCAATAAGCCCGAAGGCAAACATATTTATCAAAGTACAGGTTCAATAGCATAATGTACTTACAAATAGCCCGGTCACCCACCTTTTATGCTTGCTTTACAGTAGTTAAGTCGTGTACGTCCCAAGGCCCGACCTGCACTACACCTAGCACATGTTCTTTAATTAATTAGTATTACTTATCGGGTTTAGTATTTTCAAAGTGATTAAGTGTGGTACACTATCCTTGGATTATGTCTATCTTTTACAATTTCTAATACATTTAAATTAAAAAGGCCTAATATTTTATTAAATTTAAATTATTAACTACATTGATAAATATTTTAAACTAACTAACATGCATCTTAAACAACAACTATTTAATACAAACTTAAGAAAATAGCTAAATTTATCTACTTAAATCAAGAAAATAATTAAATTCCTAAATCTATATAAACTATAAATGACAATGACAATAAGATAAAGAAGACTATTAAAGAAGACATACCTCAAAAGATTTTAATACTATACGACAACTTCCCAAAACACCGGTCCGAGCGTTGTCAAAAATAAACTGATATGGACCTCCTAATTAAAGGAAATCCAATATTTAATATAATGTTTTTGTTTTACTTATTCTCTTATATTTTGTAATGAAGTGTTAAACTTGTATTTATATGTGAAAATTTCACAAATTTAACGTAAATGTTTCGATGTGGGATCAGCGATATGAAATTCATTTGAATGAAATTTTGAATGTCTACATTCACGTCATAATATACTTATATTACTAAATATAGTATGTTTATATTACTAAATATAGTATGTGTATGTGTTTTACTATTATTAACATATTATTATTTTATTATTATTATTATTATTATTATTATTATTATTATTATTATTATTATTATTATTATTATTATTATTATTATTATTATTATTATCATATTTTACTTTACGTTTTGCATGAACATGTATATATATTATTATTATTTTTTTTTTTTTACTATTGTATCATTATATTTCTTTATGTATCTACATGATATATATATATATATATATATATATATTGTGACTTTAGTTGTTATTTTAGGTAGGTACAACATGTACATACAATATAAAATAAATTAATTTTATTTGCTACTTCTTAAGCCCGATGTTAATATTAAATTTCTATATTGTAAAATTTTTAATTCTTACATTTTTTGTGCTAAGAGTGCAGTCGACTTGGTACATACTTATTTTCTAAAAATAAAATCAAATAGCTTTACAATTTAGACTAAAATAAAATTGGTAAAACTATTTAAGATGCAAAGAATGTATTTTATTGCATTTCAAAGATTCGGGGTATCACAGTTGGCATCGAACTTATCGACTGTTACTAAAAGCCAATCGTAATCTAGGGCTTCCATCTTGGATAGACGAAAAAAGCGTTCAAGTTGGTACCAATAAGGTTCTCCAAGTCTAGTCAACACATTATGTTGCTGATTGTTCCGCACATATTCGACTGAAGAATCCGATATTGTGATGACTGCATTTCGACGCGGGTGATACCAGACACCAGCGCCCGTAATGAACCAACAAAACCTATAAAAACATTTTCAGTGCTCTGATTTTAGCAACCACGTCGGCAACCTCTACATCTGTGCAACACGTTTTCGATATAGAGTAAGCAAGCCCCCTTACAACCCGCGACATTGCAAAATTACAGCTAAGATCGGTTACAAATGATTCTTCTATCAATGCATCAAGCATCTCTTCGATCAGGGACCAATTACGTACACAGATACCCTGTCCAAAAAAATTACATCAAACACAACTATGCGTAGTTCATAATTGACCGAAATTTAATAAACAATGCTCTAGTAAATATGGTAGCTTCCTCATTCAGCAATTCTCACTTTCATTAATGGCAAACCACCATTCGTATACAGATTATGTTTAGTAACATTTATGACTAACTAAACATGAAAGATATATGTCTAATATTTACGAAGTAGAACAACTATACATTTATTCACCAATGATTGATGAAGGCTTCATTTATTTTGGTATATTTTTTCGATAATTATGGCAAAATACTTAATGGCCAACAATTAATGTAACCACCATGAGACCATGCGTCTAACCTCATTAATTGAACCCTGAAGTTATGAACAACATATGACGGATTTACGGCATACCAATACACTGTAAATAATGATGTATGCTAACAAATTACACAGAAAGGACGGATTAACTCGTCAAAATTTTATTTTACCTGAGAAAGCGCGGAGTTCAATCGGGACCAAGTCTATTGGGCATGGAGATCTCCCTCCCGGCCAATTACAGATACTGCTACTGCAAAATGAAAAAACAATCTATTTACATCTTCCCCTTACAATTCACAAGAAGCACAAAATCAAGCATATATTAGCATACCTCTCGTTACTATGAAAACCACATATTAACTAGACGCATGAGATTTAGGATGCTTACCATCATTTCTGGACCCAAGAAGCAACTTCGCCATTTTTCTAATATTTACTACACTTGAATGTTGAGGAAACTCTTCTCAGTATTGAGTTGCAGGAGCAGAGAGGTGTTTTTAAATAATTAAATGGAAGACAATGAGTTTACCAATGAAGGTCAATACTCCAAACATGTATTCCATATTGTATTCCATGTCTTTCACTTATTGTCATGTGTATACTTACAATGTCATATTATACACATGTCGTGTAGAACTAGTTCGATTTTCTGAAAGTTTATTGTTAGGAATAGAATTTCCAATCTTAGAGTTTACCGGTTACAGTGAGCCTGAAAAAAAAAAAAAGGAGCACTTATCGAGTTTTGAATATAGTAAATTGTAATACAGCAATAAATGTACATGGCAGATACATGTTTATATTTTATATTGAAAAAATAAAAATTAGTATAGAAATAATAAAAATAAAGATTCTAGGGTGACACTTGGATAAATATATTTATGCACTCAAAAAAGGGGAAAACATTTAAAACTGAAACAATTATTAATGAATATCATGTAATTTGATTTATTTTTAAATTTAAATTATTTGAAATTATTTTAATCATATAATTGTGAGATATTATACTGATACTCAGCATGACACATGTTCATTTTGTTTGTCTTTTACTTTATAAAGAACAGAGGATCATGTGAATTTTGATAAATTCATTATGATCATAAATTGCATTAAACTCTTTTAAGAAAATTAATTTCTTCACAGATCTACTTCCAAAAAGTATCATGGTTGAGACCATTTTAACACAGATGCATGACCTGTTGGAAGGAAAGTGCAAATTTCTCCTACAGTAGTCACTGATACGAAAAAACTCATGGAAGATTTGAACTACTTGGAGGAGTTATAGGAACAACCAGAGTTACTCTCGTTTTCAAAATAACACAAATTTCACATAATTTTATACTATTGACTTTTTCTTGTAAAAATATTTGAGGTGAATCAACTCAAACATTATCGAAAAACAACAATGAAATTTTGTACTGTAAAATTAATCACTCACGCGAAATTAATCCAATAAAAGAGATTAAAGTTCTGACAGAGAGAGATTACTCACGACTTAGTACTGTTGGAAAAGTAGAAAATCTAATTAATTTCAATCACTCTCAAATCATACGTAACAATACAAAGTTTTCAAAAAGATCAAGCCTTAGCCAGCACAAGTATCACTTAGAGTCTATTTAGACCATTGATTTTTGGGGTGATGATTTGGAAATCCATCATCAAATCCACCCAACTTGTTTGGCAAAAAAAATCAAATCAAGTGATTTTTTTCATTATATATAAATTTCTAGATCATGACAACCTAGTCATTTAAAAATCAATCCTTCATCTCATCTATATATAGCCATATTATCACACACATTTCACACACTGCACATTACACATACCACACACTTTGAACACACATACAACACAACTACACACACAGGTTCAACGTCATGCACACACACACACACACACACACACTACACATATATCTAAGCTTGTTTTCTATTGTAAAGTGAAAACCTAACAAATTTGTATCTTTTATCGATTTATTTAACCCCAAATAATTTAAATTATCCAAAAAATATTAAGATTGGATAAAGGTAAAACTAAGGTAAATCGTCTTAATCTTCTAAAAGTTTCAATCGGTTACAAAAAAATATCAGTTTTGGAATTATATCACATTTTAATTTTATATACAAAAGTTTTAAAATCAAAATATAAGGAGCCTTGGGAAAATCAAATATATCATTGATATCCTTAAAGGATATTTTACACTTAAAAAATAATATTTTAATTATAATATATGCATACAGGATGTCAAACCAAAGATCTTCAAAAGATGATTAAGACCTTGAAATTTTTAAGACAAAAGATAAAATAAGAAAAGATAAAAGAAAAAGAAAAAAAATAATTGGAGCAAATGTCTCTCCTTTTTTAGGGGGCTCTCTACATATTTAAAAACATTTTTAAAAAGGAAATTCATCGAAAAATTGTGGGAGCGACACATGTCTTCCCCTGTTTTTACAGACACACTAAATGTTTGTTTATATTTCATAAATAAGAAATTATCAATTTGCCAATTTTTAATTTTATATTTAATATTTATCTTAAAACTATCCATTATATATAAATACAACATGGTCGACACATTACTAATCGATTACAACCACTTCAAATAGTTGGTACTGGCTGTTCATATCGGTTGAAACAAATTAAATGGTGGATATGTATTTACACGGTAAGCTAAGTCGATCCTTAACACAACTACAATCTTCATTTTCATCATTGGATGCCAAAAGAATTATAAACTTCAAGCTACAGTGTCAATTTAATTTCAGAGATGAGATGTAGTACATCAGTGCATTTAATTACCGAAACCTAATCTCCTATATAAACCTGTTCCACAAGTCACAGTATACTGCCGCCGGTCTACACCTGTTTTATAATATGGAGCCTTGGAAACAAACATACTAGCCACCGTCTAAACCTATCAAAAAATGTGAACAAATAGTTCATTGCAGTATTGTCCTTCTTTATGGGAATGATTGTCACATTTTGATACTGATGTTTCACGCGCCTGTAAAAGGTCTCATACACGGCACTATATAATGTGTAATATTTTATCTATTTTCTATTAATATTTTATCTATGTTAATTTATACGTTTAAACAAATTGAATCCTTTCTCTAGTTTCCATTAGTAGTTCTCTTAGTTAAATAGTTATAATAAATGAGAAAAAATTATTTCTGAAACTTGTCCTCTATTTTTTTATTAACTAATCCAAATATTGTAACAAATTAGCGTAATTTGAACACTGATATCTCAAGCCCTAATTATTAAAGGACGTATTTGTGTTAGAGAAGATTCCATTTTTAGGGGTTAGCAAACTCGAATGGTACGGAAAGAAACGGATAGTGCACAAAATTGAGAGAATCTAGAAGGAGTAAAATATATTTAGGAAATTAGATTTTCGGACGTTTTAACCGATTATTAATATTTATACATGAGGATCGATTTTAATTACATCAATAATTCAGGGTTCATGCGTTACTAAAAAGCATTTAAAGACTAAACTAGTTACCGATTCTCGAGTTGATACTCTATTACGCATTATTATGTTGATCAATCCGGTTAAGCAGGTAAATTTAGAGTTTTCAAAACATGAATATTTACTGTAAAGAACACAAATAATCTTAGGGAGTATTAGGAAGCATTCACAATACATGAGTTATTATTTTTATGTGTTTTCAATGAGTATTAAGTGTTATTGTTAATCGGCGACGAGTCTTCTTCTACATCAAATCAGTAAATTGGATTGGTGAGTTGATTATATTTCGTTTATTATATTCAAACACCATCAAATTACTCATTTAAAAATATATATTTCATGCTTGAGCAATAATGCATTAGTTTTACACAACTTTACAACATGTTATAATTTTGATGGAACAATGGAATGTACTAATACACCACAATGACAAGCGTTGTATTAAATACCACTAGATATTGACGCGATAAGCAAAAATCATTTGATACATATTTTTAGCGACCAAAGACAACCTAAAGATTTAAATAACTACTTATCCGGGCACATACACCAAGCTTACTAAAAGCGTGCATACATATATAATGTAAAAAAGTGTCAATTAATTAAGCCCCGTACTCCAGGCTTCCAAGCGAGATGCCATAAAATGGGGGCGCGGGCAACCAGCTCTGGTACCCAGTCCATATCAAACTCACTACAAGTGAGTAAAAGTCAGTCATAGTCTAGCGTATCCATCTTACATGCATAGACAAAAAAATCTCTCAAACTCAAACCAATACAGTTCATCTAGTAGCCTGAATCGAAGATGTTCATGATTAACCCTCCCGAATAAGCGAGGGCATCTATATTGTGTGATGACTGCATTATGACCCATATGATACGAAATTCCACGCCTCGATATGTACCATGAAAAAGTCGTGAACCTCTCCCTAAACATTTTCAATTTCACCACAACATCATTGGTTGGATTTTACAGTACCAAAGGCCTTTGATACTCCATGTGCAAGTTCTCGGATGACAATCAACATTGCATAGTTGTCACCAAGATCAACAGTGTATGAGTTTGCGACCAACATATCCAGCATATGTTTTTCCTCCGCCAATATCCAATCTACTATGGGTTCAACCTGCCTGATATTGCATTATCGATATAATTAATAAACATATTCATTTTTTGTCATATTTTGTGTTAAAAAAAATCTTCAAACAATCAACAAGACATTATGTTGCAACTGCAAGCGAAGTTTCGTCAATACCTTGTGGCACATTTGGTTGTTGTTAAGCTGAACATCACGACCGCTTGTTGGATACGTCTCGGTCGTACAATCCACATTTCCCGCATTACTAGGTTCTGCCAAATTAAAAAGAACACAAATTCCATCGATAAATATGGATGTCCGAGAATCTCCTAAACCAATTACAATTTCACCGTTAGTTTAGTGTACCGAATTCCTAACGGAGACCTTTTTGGTAAGTAGTCACACTGCCATTGTTAAATAAAGGTATTAAGCCTTTGATTACTATGGATGAATTTCTTAATTTAAACAAGTAGAACTTTAATGAAATTTGTATGTGCAAATGTGAATGCGGACTAGGAGAGAGTGATGATTGAGGTTCAAAATGCATCAAGCAATTTTTTAGGGTGAGAGATAAACAAAGACTCCAGATAGCATTTTATTCCTATAAAATAATCCCAAAAGGAAAAGAACATCCAGTAAGTATACCGACAAACACTTATCCATTATTAGCCACCGCTTACAGTAGAAGGAGTAATCACACAACACTCACAACTACGCATTCAACTTTTTTTCGGAGACCATCGAAATATAAACAACTAATTCTTGAAAACTAACCGTTCATTAGCACGTCGTGACCACCCCCGCAATCCAGCCAGCAGTAGTAGAGGATAAATGGATGGAATCCAAACCGGAAGTTAATCTGATAAGCAACTAATTCTTGAAAACTAACCGTTCATTAGCACGTCGCGACCACCCCCACAATCCAGGCAGCAGTAGTAGAGGATAAATGGATGGAATCCAAACCGGAAGTTAATCTGATAAGCCATATATTTTGAAGACCTGGTAATTTGAAGAACTTGAGGTTGTGGAGTTGTATTTGCAAGTACTAGATCGATTAGTGGGCAAATAAGAGATGATTTGAAGTGAGGTACTGTTGGCGAGGCATTTATATTAGACGCTTTTCTTGTTTAATATAGGTGTAGAATAAATTTTCTTTTATTTACCGTAATGGGTTCACAACAGTTCTTTATGGATCCAATTTTTTTTTAATAATGATAAAGCACCCTAAAATATTAATTCTCTCTAATTAACCCACTCTGGCTAGGTCAAATATGCTAATTTTGACTAGATAACAACATAATAATTTAGAGAGTCCAACCCTCTATATAAATAAGTGGGCCTATTAATATCATAAATTAATAGTTCCTTCAAATCCATAGAAAACTATGACTATATAGTAAAATTAGACTATCCTATCGTGTAATGCATGATTTAAAATATATATATATATATATATATATATATATATATATATATATATTTGTACGAATTAAAATCAAGGTAACTGATCGAACAATGTAAATGAATAGCTTATCGTTAAAAAAAAAGAATATTAAATTATATAATAATTTTTAATTTTATTAATAAAATTTATTTAATTTATGGTTATTATCAAATTATATTCAAGGTACATAATTCAACTCATAATCAATAATCTAAATCTAGGCATAATTGACAATCTTACAAATAATCGTTTAATTTATATTTAATGTGTTATATCAAAATATTTAATTAGAACCACCTTTAATACCACGAAAGGAGGGTTGCCTTTTATCTATTGCAATGAAAAGAAATGGTTAAAAAAAGTCCATTCCTAAAAGTTTCAAATCCAATATCAGTTAATAGGTTTGCGAAACAAATAATCTTAAAAATTATTCATAGTCCAAAATATTTTATTAATTTATGTTCAAAATATCTTCTATTAGAAACAAATACACAATTTTATTAAAGATTATTCTTACGTAAAATATTTTATTAGTTTACCTACAAAATATCCTCTATTAGAAACAAATTTTAAGAAAAACATAAAAAATACAATTTTATTTTAGGATGAACTGAATCTTCATAGTCCATATGATGAGCTCATGCTTCTGAATTTAGTTGGATTTGGATTTAGAATTTTAAAAGAAGTAGATGACCACAAATCTGTCAATTTTGTATCCAATAATCTCCTATATCCATAGATTGAGCTTATTGTTATAAATAAAGTTGGATTTCGATTTAGATACGTAATAGACATAAAGAAAAAACAATGAACTAAACTAATAAAATACTTTATAAAAGAAAATATATTCTTTTCTCAATCTTATTAAATTGTATTGCAATTCTGGATTGTATATCTTTGTTGTTTGTTTATTATTATTAATCAATATGATATATTCCAAAATACAAATTATTGACTTATTATATTAAGCTTTTGGGAGAGAGATGACAGAGAAAAAAACGAATGAAATTATCTTCGGCAAAAAATCTACCATAGTGAAATTTTTTATTTTTCTAGAGAGAAGAAATTATTTACGGATAAAATAATTTTGGGAAAAAATAATAATGTATGGAAAAAAAAAACTAAAAAAATTGATTTAGTAGAATAGGAGACGAGGATGGAAAGAAAAATATATGTAGCGTGTTTTTTTTTTATGGAGTGTGTTAGCTGGCCGAACACATCATGGATGGGCTCTATAAGAAAACCCACCGCTGGTTCCATATCATTATTGATATACAATAATCTATATACAGTTCCCATTTGAAATATATTGTGTTATCCTGATTATGATGCGTTTTTATAGATTCTTTTAATTGACATTTAAATTTGAATTTTCATTGTGTTATCCTGATTATGAGGCGTTTTTACATATTCAACTAGATGACTCATAAAAAAACGTTATAATTCAGATTTTCCACGCGAGATAACAACGGATCCGATAAGATTTCCTTTTTCAAATTTTTAAAACACACCATCATAATAAGAACAATATAAATTTAAATTTTCAAAATAAAACAGAAAAAATTGGATAATTATAAATTGAAATTTTAGAATCTCTGACAAAAATAGAAACTTATCGGAATGGGCACCTAAATTTAAAATTTTCTAAAATTGGTTGACTTGGCTTATTTTATATCTACACTAAAACAGATACTTGAACTACTGATAATAGATAATAGAAGATATAAAATGGAAAGCTACTACGGTTAAAAATCCAAAAAACTTTCAAATTAAAATTTGTTGACATTAGCCTTCAAACTCAGTTGAACCTCAAATAACTTGATTTTCTCTAGTCTTTTGTCAATATTCTGTCTGGATAGACTGTATACAGATTATAAACCAATTTTAGTGTTAGCACAATGTAGTGGAAATAATATAAATATATTATATAAAAGAAATCAAATAAATAAGTTCTGCTAAGCCGATTGTGTATTACCTTACAAAACATTGATTATAGGTAAATTTGAATTCTGCAACCATCATAATGGATTTTTCTAGTCATGAAGCTGCTATGTGGCTGATTATTCTTCTGTATGACTTATTTATTTTTATCGTCATTTTCAGGTAGTCCTTTTGGAGCATCATTGTAATATACTTATCAATCAAGGTTGACAGGTACAATCATCCGTTGAGCCGAAATGAAAAAAATAGGTAGCACGAATGTGAATAAAAAAAATAAAGATAAATTGACGTCTCTATTTATAGATGAAATTATGCAATCGGATAAGGATTAATCCAAAATTTAAAATTTCAAAATCATTAAACGTATCCTGTTGGACAATCTTCTGCAGATTTGTTTTTCCACATTTTTTGATCAAAAATACTTTGAATAGTCTGATTATAACATATTAAATCGGATAGCTTGAATTCGAAATTCTTAAATTCGTCTATTAATAGTAATTATATTTTGGGCGGAAAATTATTAAACTTACTAAATCCTGCTGACTTGGCTTATTATCTATATATAGATTTAGATTCTTTGAGGGTTGTTGTGTGTGTGTGCGTATATATATATATTAACACAAAATGACGTGCAAGAATAAATAAATAAATCTATGCACTAATATAAAAGTGACTTAAGTTTCAACCAACTTATGTTTGGCCTATACTACCCCTTTTAAATTGAAATATTCGACGGATAATATTGTAATTTTCCATTCTACATATCCTAATTCTATTCCAATAGACTTGATTTCAAGTACAAAACCCAAATCAACCTGGGTTATACCACTAAACTCCGTGGACAATATTATTTTATATGTCATATTCTGGCATCACTACCCAGTAGGGAGATTTATCGAGGACTTCATAAATGTTACGAAAGTATCCTGCCTTCAGGTATTTAAAGATAATTATGTGACTACCAAATAATTAGAATGAATACAACAATTTCCCCAATTACAATGATTCCAATGTTGTCAAAAAGGCCTTCTGAATCGTACAATTCTATGATTCTACGAATTGTTCATGCTTCAACGATTTAACTCAAGCAGTAGATCGAGTATTCATTGAATCAGTAAAGGTACGCGAGTTGAATCTGTGAAATCGGTAGAATCGCCGGTAGGATCGCTATAATCTTTAAAATAAAATAAAAATAATTTTAATACATTAAACCTTAAATAGTAAGCATAGTTACACTGTTACATCATATGTAAAGCTCATTCTACATTGAGTGAAAAAATAAAATAACATTTGTGGAAGCATTTTTTAGGCAAGACGCAATAATTGAATCAAATCTTCAAAATCTTCTTGCATAAATATCATTTCACCATCTGAATGCAAGTTTCAATATATATAAGCATTTTTTAGATCTCTACAACTACATAGAAATATATTGTTATTTATATTTGCATGACTCGTAGAATCTCATACGATCCGGTTCCTTATTCCATCCACCATCCAAGTTGGAATCGCGAGTTTAAAAACTTTGCTTGTGTCAATCAAATTTGACTTTTGATTACTACTACTATTGTTGGAGAAGAAAAAAATCTAAAAAAACAAAAAAGTGCATATGAGAAGTAAGAAATATCTATATTATTTTCATTAATTCCTTGAATGTAAATAGAATTACATATTATATATCGTCAATAACTAAATTTTTTTATAAGGACGTAATTAATTTTAATACAATTGTTAACTTAAGTAATGTTTTATTTTCTTTTATGATAGTTTAAGTTTGTAATTAGGATATTAGGAAAATGTTAAAAAAAAAAAATTATCAAATATGACAAGTATGAACCTAAGAAATTACTGCCAAAGCTTTTACAAGAAATTATTCCTGACAAACATGAATATAAATGCGCAACTAGATTTTAGTGCTTATTTTCTTACAACTTTGAATATTTTATTGAATTTAATTGTTATGTTATATATAGCAAACTATATGGAAATAAATGGTTTTAAAATAAGTGAAAATATTTTAAAATAATATGATAAACAGAACAACATAATACCATAATATTCTAACCATCAGTCTAGGGTTCAACATAGTCTAGGGTTCAACATAGTTAAAGATGGAAAATATAAAACTTAGCCGATCATAGCGATCGCTAAGAACAAACTAAAAAAGGGAAACATAAAAGTAGAAAACCCGGAATGCCGAATCTTGACTCTTGTGCTCTTCCCAATCCCCAATCCGTGCTCTCCAAATTGATGTCCAATGTTCCCCTTTGATGTCTAGAGCCTTGAGATATTTATAGGAGTACATCTCTGGGATAAAAAGGGAGAAAACCTAATTAGAATAGGAAAATAAGTCTAAAACTCGTTTTTGAGCTTGTGGGCCAAGTAATGGGCCGACATTGCGTTGCTTTCCCAACTTCAAAGCTGTTTTTGAGGGTCTTCTGATCATTTTTGGGTTTTCCCTCTTTCGGTCAAAGTTGTAGCTCTTTGAATCAGCTTTCCAACACCATCAATTGCACCTCAATCGGAGTTGTGGATCTCAATATATGGCCAAAATACTAGAGGTATGTCAAGCCGGCAGCGATAAGTCTCGGCCGAGACTGATGATTCTCGGCCAAGACTCCATTTCTCGGCCGAGCTCAATCTCCTGAAGCTTTGACTCGATTTTTCTTAGTTTTTGACTTGTGGGACTTGTTCTCAACATCCATTCTTAGTCGAGTTTGACTTTTTTTTTTTTTTTTTTTTGTCTAAATTCACCCAAATAACTTCAAAACAAGTCACAAACATCAAATTGCCCAATAATACAAATACGAGCAATACACGGTCAATTACGCATGCAAATGCCACTAAATAGATACTTAACTCGACCTATTATGCACGCATAAACACGTTTACCACATTACCTTATAAGGCATTTTCATGAACTGAAGCACTTATTGGGCTAGGCCCCTGTTGCATCCAAGTTTCCAGTGTCGTATCCAGAAATCTGAAAACAGGGATGTGATAAATCATTTCAACTTCTATATAAAAAAAAAACATTATTTAATATTCATGTAATATATATATATATATATATATATCTCAAAAGTTTATAAATTTAAAACTAGTTACATACTTATATTTCAGTTTTTTTCCTTATCTCTTTATAAGATTTTATTTTATTTTATATTTTATTTTTTTTATCAAAATATAAATTTTGACTTAGTTGACTTGGAATTGATTCAAATGTGGAAAATGTCAAATCTTCTGAGATCAATTTTAGGAAATCACGAGCCACTTTAAAATACATTGAGAAAAACCAATTTTTTTTCAGGTCAGATGAAAATGTGGAAAGATTAAGTGAAACTAAGAAAAGTGGTGGAGATAAGAAGTGGGGTTTATACACTGATTTTTTTCAATTAAAACTTGAGGCTTTGAAATCGGGGGTTGAAAGTTGTAGTAAAATTTAAGATGATGGCTTAAAATGATTTTAATAGAAGTTGGACATATATAAAAAATTGAGATGAGAGTGTTTGAATAAATATGTGTTTTTTGAAAATTTAGTACTTTTTAAAGATATCATGAATTTTGGAAGGGAATTAGTGACGAAAACATTTACGAGATGCTTTATATGAGTGTAAAATGATATCACATTTTTATGGATAATTTCAAGAATATAAAAAATATAAGGAATTTTTTTTTTTTTTTTTTTGATAAAAAGGGAAGTAGGACGAATTTTGGCATTTAATGAAAACATATTATTTCGATACCATTACACATGGGATCAAGGATATTTATCAAGGAAAATATGAACATTTGGCTTTTGACTCAAATAGGGAGTAGACAATTTGGAGAATGCCATTTTTTTTTTATTTTGAGATAAATTTTAAAAATCACAGACTACTTTAAAATATATTGGAAAGAACCATTTTTTTTCCTCAGTTAAAAATAGGGCTCAAACTTTGGGCTTCAAAGTTGTACTGGTGTGAAATTCAAGAGAATGGGTTAATTAGACTTTAATAGTTGTGAGATCAAGTAATATTAATGCATATATATACAAGTAAATGAATATAAGGTAGAAAATGACTAAGAATGAATTAGTTCATACTAGTATCTTTTAGATCGAATTTAATGAATGCATAGGGGTTGAAAAATGTGGCCTTACCAGAAAATGGTTGAAATAAGGATAACATTTAGTTCAAGATCCAAAAAATTGAAGTTTTGAAAGTGAGGGTATAAGGACGATGATGGCTCAAGAAGGTACAAGTCCTTTCAAGAAGGATGGGGTCTTGTTGTAGGGTAATTTGGCACTTAAGGATCATGTTGTGGATGGAGGGAGTAGGCAGACCTAAGGTTTTCAGATTAGCATTCAAATCAACTTCATCCTCAGTGTTGTGCGGATTCTCGACATTCTTGCATCGTATGCTTTGAATCATGACCGTTAGGAAAAAGTCGTCATCGAGGCTCAACTTGGAGTGTAACGTGAGAAAAGAAAATAATGGCATGCCTCAAACATGCTTATAGGTTATACTCAAACACACTACATCATTTTTATCCCTGTCAATACTAAAACATAACCATGAACACTCTTATGCCTCAAATACCTAGCCCACAGTACTACCAACAATCAAGGACCTTTCATGCACGTGCACGAGTACTCGCTGCGGCCGTCAATGGTCAAATAACGACAATCAAGCCTAGTATGTTGATTTGCAATGCTGCTACGAAGTAGTGAGGTAGCATCTAGCAATAAGTAAATTCCTCTAAATTCATAATGCATTCCATACAGAAAGCAATGTAGGTAAAACATCAAATGGGTGAAATATGGACACTAGTACTCACTGCCACAAACAGTGGCCTGTGACAGTTTCGAGCCCAAATAGCACACAATGTGGGTAAGACAAGTACATTAGCACATTGTTGCGGACAGCTGCAAGTGGCATCATCAAAACCCATCATACACATAAGCATATTGTTCAAAAATCTGGTTATATGCATCTTTGTAAATCACATAAGTCTTGCATGATAAATAAAATTTGGAGGAGTACTTCTTGTCACGACAACATATCTTGTGTAACTCTTTCATATTGTAACGCCCCAATCCCATTAACTCCGGATTGAAGTGCTACTAAATTTTTCTTTTCTTTTGATTAAGTAATAAATCAGGAAAAGTGCGAAAGCGTGACATGAAATACTTATTGGGTAAAAGTAGAAATTTTATTGACAATAAGATACTGCCAACATATTTACACTAGTGGTTCCAAAGTTTCTAAGAAAATGAAAATCCCGGATTTTGTGACACACAAACTTATTTATATACATAGAAGAGGCAAAAACATCTTTAAGTTGCGGGTAGAAGAAGTAACCCGGTGACCTTTGCCGCAACAGCCCCGCCACCTCGCTCAACTAACCTGAAGATTTGTAATTATGGGCATGAGTATAAACTCAGTGGGAACTTTGTAAGCAGTTATACTAACGAAGGTGCACAATAATAAACACATCCTTGACTTAGGAGCCCATCTTACGACTCAAAAGCCATATTGCTAGACTAGGGGGCCAATCTTACGACTCCCAAGCCCTACTCAAAAGCCAATCTTACGACTTAAGAGCCTTTCTCAAAAGTCAATCTTACGACTTAAGAGGTATCATATCAATAAGCCCGAAGGCAAACATATTTATCAAAGTACAAGTTCAGTAGCATAATATACTTACAAATAGCCCAGTCACCCACCTTGTTTTGCTTGCTTTAAAGTACGTAATTCGTGTATGTCCCAAGGCCTGACTCGCACTACACCAAGCACATGTTGTTTAATTAATTAGTATTACTTATCGAGTTTAGCATTTTAAAAATAATTAAGTGTGGTACACTATTCTTGAATTATGTCTATTTTTACAATTTCTAACATATAAGCCAAGTTATTATAAATTATAGTCCTAAATTAAAAGGCCTAATTATCTTATTAAATTTAAATTATTAATTACATTAATAAATATTTTAAACTAACTAACATGCATCTTAAACATTAACTATTTAATACAAACTTTAAGAAAATAGCTAAATCTATAAATCTACTTAAATCAAGAAATAATTAAATTCCTAAATCGATATAAACTATAAATGACAATAAGAAAAGAAATCTATTAAAGAAGACATACCTCAAAATATTTTAACACTATACGACAATTCCCAAATCACCGACCCGAGCGTTGTCGAAAATTAAACTAATAAGGACCACCTAATTAAAGGAAATCCAATATTTAATATATATTATTTTACTTGTTTTCTTATGTTTTAAAAAGAAGTTATTTTACTTCTTTTATAGGTGAATTTGTAGAAATTTTATGAAATATGTTTCGATGTGGGACATGGTAAGATTCAATATTCATAGTTTTCATTCATTTAGTTTAGTTATGTAGGTTTTTTACTAAAATTAGTATATTCATATTATATTATTATTAGGTTATGTATTTATATACGTATGTTATAAATTTGTTACAAATTAGATGTTAGGTATATTATTATTATTTTATTATTACTTATTCTTATTATGTATTTTATTTAATTATGTTACTATATGTAATATATATTATGTTATAATTTAAACATGTTTCTTATTTCTTATGCCCGATGTTAATTTTAGATTTCTATCATATATTTTTAATTTTCATCCTTTCGGTGCTAGGAGTGCAGTTGACCTGGTACACCGCGGTCACACTTATTTTCCAAAATAAAATCATAAAATCAAATAACTTTGCAATTTAAGCTAAAATAAAATTGATAAAAATATTTTAAAATGCAAAAAGTGCACTTTATTGTGTTATAAAGATTTGGGGTATCACAGTCTCCCCTACTTTTAAAAATTTCGTCCTCGAAATTGTACTTACTTGGTTTAGGATATTCGGATATTTTGCTAAGATCTCATCTTCTCGTTCCCAAGTAGCTTCCTCCTTCCCATGTCCACTCCATTGCACTAGTACTAAGGGAATTTTTCTATTCCTCAAAGTGTGAATTTTTCTTCCTAGGATAGCAATGGGGTTCTCTTCATAAGTGAGATTTTTATTGACCTCCAGATTGTCATGATGAATAACGTGATTTGAATCTGGGACATACTTCCTAAGTACTGATACATGAAAGACGTTATGGATATTGGTAAGTTCTGGCGGTAGAGCTAACTTATAGGCGACGTCTCCAATTCTATCTAGAATCTCAAATGGGCCAATATATCTGGGTTTTAATTGTCTTGAGGCATAAGCAACGACTTTTCCATGTTGCATCAAAACGCATCCTAGTCCTAACTTTAAGGCATCGCTGTAAATGACAAATCCTTCTGATCCGTCAGGGATAGTTAGAACTGGCGCGGTTACGAGTCTCTGCTTAAGCTCTTGAAAGTTATTTTCGCATTCGTCAGTCCAGTGGAACTAGTTGCTCTTCTTTGTCAATTGAGTCAAAGGCCTAGCGATCTTTGAGAAATCTTGAATGAATCTTCTATAGTAACCAGCTAGACCCAGAAAACTTCGGACCTCATTCACATTCTTCGGAGCTTTCCAATTCATTACTGCTTCAACCTTGGTGGGATCCACTTCGATTCCATTAGCCGTGATAATATGGCCTAGAAAAACAACTCGATCTAGCCAACATTCACATTTGCTAAATTTAGCATAAAGCTTCTCCTGTCGTAAGGTACCTAGTATAGTTCTAAGATGTTTCTCGTGTTGTTCTTTATCTCTTGAGTATACTAGAATATCATCGATGAAAACTATGACAAACTGGTCCAAATAAGGATGGAATACCCTATTCATCAAATCCATGAATACTGCGGGTGCATTTGTCAATCCAAAAGGCATTACTATGAACTCATAATGACCATATCGTGTTCTAAAGGTTGTCTTAGAAATATCACACGCTTTGACCTTGAGTTGGTGGTAGCCCGATCTGAGATCGATCTTTGAGAACACGCTATCTCCCTTCAGTTGGTCAAAAAGATCTTCTATTCTAGGCAAGGGATACTTATTCTTTACTGTTAGGCGGTTGAGTTCCCGATAATCAATGCACATTCTAAGTGATCCGTCTTTCTTCTTTACAAACAATACAGGGGCTCCCCATGGAGAGACACTTGGCTTGATGAACTTCTTGTCCAGCAACTCTTGAAGCTGTATTTTTAATTCTTGTAATTCCTTAGGTGCCATTCGATAAGGTGCTTTAGATATAGGTGCAGCTCCGGGCACCAAATCTATTGTGAATTCAACCTGTCGATCAGGAGGTATTCCAGGCAACTCATCTGGAAATACGTCCACATAATCTCTCACCGTTGGTATATCAGCAGGTGTAACCTTAACAGTATTATTTTCCATGACATTCACAAGGTAGCCTTCACTTCCCTTTTTCCGTAACATTCTTACAGCCTTCATTGCTGACACAATACGCGGTCTGGTATTAGTTTTGGCTCCGTAGAAGGTGAATTTGGATCCTATTGTTCCTTCAAAATCTATCTCACGCTCAAAACATCGGATTGTTGCTCTATTCCTTGTCAACCAATCTATACCTAAAATAACATCAAAACATTTCATCTCTAATACATATAGGTGTTCCAGTTCTTGGTTACCTATCAAAAGCTTCACACCAGTCACAATATCCTTAGTCCTAATCGTTTCTCCTGAGGGAATACTTACCGTCAATTCTTCTCCATTTGTATTACCTTTCAGACCTAATTTCCTTTTAAAATCTTCGGATATAAAAGAATGTGACGCACCAGTATCAAACAAAATATATGCTGGAAGGTTGAATACAGGTAGCATACCTGCCATGGTTTCATTCTCCTCTGTTAACTCTTCATGTGCTAGAGCAAAAACACGTGCCTTCCCTGATTTCTTGTCTGGTACATTAACATTTTGTGGCGCCTTAATTTGTGTAGTAGTGCATTCCCAATACCTATGTCCTGGTCGATGACACTTATAGCAAACATTCTTTCCCACCAAACATTCTACATAGTGGTGCTTATTGCAATTAGGACATATCGGAACTGCATTTGGTCCTGGTCCCCCCCTTGGGTTTGCCCTCTTCATAATGTCGTTGGTCTTATTCCTATCTCTAAAATCCCATTTTCTTTTCCTGGGTTGCTCTTGAGGTTTCTGGTTGTATTCTAAATTCTGGCTAAGGGATACAATATGCGCTCATTCAAACGTTTCATGGTACGCAGGCAGTTTCAAACCCGACACAATACCTCCGATCTCTGGACGCAAACCTCTCTCAAAACGTCTTGTTTTTCTCTCATCTGTATCAACTAAGTGTGGAGCATATTTAGATAATTGATTAAAACGTCTTTCATACTCCATCACTGGAAGGGTTCCCTGCTTTAGATTGACAAACTCAATTTCCTTTGGGTAGACTATGGAAAGTAACGATCCATCATCATGTTCTTAAAATCATTCCAGGTCATTCCAGATAAGCATGATCAAAAGGATGACTTATATACATTTCTATTAGCAAAAGGGTACTTACGGTCTAGTCATGTACTAAGTGTCACTATACAAAAGCTATCAACTATTACTATATGTACATCCTCTAGGTTTTCAACTATATCAGAACCAATTACTAGGGCATGCCTGGTTCTCTGCTGGTGGGGTACGCACACAACGACCCCTAGTTGGTATGCTCTCACCAGGATTTGACCCTATAGACTCATTAGCTTCACTTTTTTCTGAAGGATCCTCTTCCTCCTCATCTTCCTCTATTATGCTTGCTTCCTCTCGCTGCGATCTTGCATATTCGAGATAGAATTCTGCTAATTCTCTAGCACGCCCAGCAAGACATTCGTTAGCAATAGCCTCCAAACACTTCCTAGCTGCAATTTCATTATATCAGTCTGCCCTTTGTTTCTGGTTTTCAGCCTCTCTCTCCATTCGATCAGCAGTAGTGAGACACCTTTGTCGGTTCTTGACAGCTACCGCCAGGCGAAGTCCAAAGCGTTTATAATTAATAACTGATCCAATAATAGAGTCTACCGTAAACATGTTATCATAAATCCGACGGGCAATGGCTCTAAAGGATGGCAGGATAGTTTCTCTTAGGTGCACTGCTGCCTCATGCTCGCTAATATAGTGTCCCTCTCGTATAGCATTATTGCGGCGTCTCTGTAACATGATAATATATTCTTCTATATCCTGATGTGCTCCCTGCCTAGACCCCTGGTAAGTAGATATTGCAGGTGATGGCACATTTCTATCGGCAAGTACACTATGTTTATATATTACTTGTTTTCTCGCCGTTTGCCTCCTACGAACCATCCTATCATAAAGAAGAAATATGGATCAAAAATCCCTAATTTGGTTTCCTAATTGGTGGTAAAATTTCAAGGACATCTCACAAGTATCATGTTATTTTATGAAATGTAAATTCAAAGTAAAATATTTCCAAATCATACAAACTAATAGTATAATATACATACCTTGGAGCGAGTGTCGGTCCGTTGGCAAAGTCACGGTTCCCCTTGATTTTATTTTATAAAACAAGTATACAGAAAAGTAGACCCGCTCTGATACCACTCTGTAACGCCCCAATCCCATTAACTCGGGATTGAAGTGCTACTAAATTTTTCTTTTCTTTTGATTAAGTAATAAATCAGGAAAAGTGCGAAAGCGTGACATGAAATACTTATTGGGTAAAAGTAGAAATTTTATTGACAATAAGATACTGCCAACATATTTACACTAGTGGTTCCAAAGTTTCTAAGAAAATGAAAATCCCGGATTTTGTGACACACAAACTTATTTATATACATAGAAGAGGCAAAAACATCTTTAAGTTGCGGGTAGAAGAAGGAACCCGGTGACCTTTGCCGCAACAGCCCCGCCACCTCGCTCAACTAACCTGAAGATTTGTAATTATGGGCATGAGTATAAACTCAGTGGGAACTTTGTAAGCAGTTATACTAACGAAGGTGCACAATAATAAACACATCCTTGACTTAGGAGCCCATCTTACGACTCAAAAGCCATATTGCTAGACTAGGGGGTCAATCTTACGACTCCCAAGCCCTACTCAAAAGCCAATCTTATGACTTAAGAGCCTTTCTCGAAAGTCAATCTTACGACTTAAGAGGTATCATATCAATAAGCCCGAAGGCAAACATATTTATCAAAGTACAAGTTCAGTAGCATAATATACTTACAAATAGCCCAGTCACCTACCTTGTTTTGCTTGCTTTAAAGTACGTGATTCGTGTATGTCCCAAGGCCTGACTCGCACTACACCAAGCACATGTTGTTTAATTAATTAGTATTACTTATCGAGTTTAGCATTTTAAAAATAATTAAGTGTGGTACACTATTCTTGAATTATGTCTATTTTTACAATTTCTAACATATAAGCCAAGTTATTATAAATTATAGTCCTAAATTAAAAGGCCTAATTATCTTATTAAATTTAAATTATTAATTACATTAATAAATATTTTAAACTAACTAACATGCATCTTAAACATTAACTATTTAATACAAACTTTAAGAAAATAGCTAAATCTATAAATCTACTTAAATCAAGAAATAATTAAATTCCTAAATCGATATAAACTATAAATGACAATAAGAAAAGAAATCTATTAAAGAAGACATACCTCAAAATATTTTAACACTATACGACAATTCCCAAATCACCGACCCGAGCGTTGTCGAAAATTAAACTAATAAGGACCACCTAATTAAAGGAAATCCAATATTTAATATATATTATTTTACTTGTTTTCTTATGTTTTAAAAAGAAGTTATTTTACTTCTTTTATAGGTGAATTTGTAGAAATTTTATGAAATATGTTTCGATGTGGGACATGGTAAGATTCAATATTCATAGTTTTCATTCATTTAGTTTAGTTATGTAGGTTTTTTACTAAAATTAGTATATTCATATTATATTATTATTAGGTTATGTATTTATATACGTATGTTATAAATTTGTTACAAATTAGATGTTAGGTATATTATTATTATTTTATTATTACTTATTCTTATTATGTATTTTATTTAATTATGTTACTATATGTAATATATATTATGTTATAATTTAAACATGTTTCTTATTTCTTATGCCCGACGTTAATTTTAGATTTCTATCATATATTTTTAATTTTCATCCTTTCGGTGCTAGGAGTGCAGTTGACCTGGTACACCGCGGTCACACTTATTTTCCAAAATAAAATCATAAAATCAAATAACTTTGCAATTTAAGCTAAAATAAAATTGATAAAAATATTTTAAAATGCAAAAAGTGTACTTTATTATGTTATAAAGATTTGGGGTATCACACATATGAAGTCGTGAAACAACTATGTGTCATAACCTTAGATTGATAAGAATGTGTGTTTAAAATTGGAAACTTTCTTTCCACCTTTTCTGCTGTTTGAGATTTTGAGAAGGGTAAGGGTACATCTTGAGAATGAAAACATGCTTCGAAATCACTTGAGAACTTGACTAAGTAAAAAATGAGATTTTAGAGAAGAACCTAATTTTATAAACATTTGAGATCTATATTTAAATTGGCAAAAATATTTGGGCTTGACTGTGACTCCACAAGGTGGAATTAGAAAATTGAATAGTTTTTAAAATCATGGGCCGATTTGGAGAAAAAGTGAAGATTTTATGGTCATTTGAGGATAGAAGGGAAACATGATATATTTCGGATAATCAAACTATTGTCATAAAAACTTAGTCATGCTCCAGTATTTCACTTAAAAAAATGTCGAATTCACTTTTCTTTCCTTTCTCGAAACGGAAACACCCCCTTTGATTTCATAAAATATTCAAAAGTACAAAAAGTAGTTTTTAAATTGAAGACTACCCCTAAAAAAATGAGCTATTGTTTTCAAATCATTTTAGTTCATGCCGTTTTAAGAAAATTTGGGTTTTTGATGAACTTGGGGGTCACAAAGTTATAAATAGAGCTTTTGTGTATTTTTTTATAAATAACTTTAGACAATTCAATCATTGTCTAAATATTTTTTGTGGAAATTTTAGCTATCATGTAATCTTGTAAATCATACTTTTGTCTTAAAAAATCACATGATTCTTTGAAAATTTGGCTTTAAAATAAATGCATTAAATTGATACTACATATCTATTTTTTCTTATCTGAGAAAATCGGGCGTAATTCTACATTGGAAACATGCAAGGATTTAATTTGGATGATCAATGTAGCAAGTTGTAGAAAGAAATTTTGTATAAGTGGGTACGTGAGGCGTTGATTTAAGAAATATCATGCCCAGCTTGAGATGAAAATACATATACTTTTTTTTCAAAAACATTACTAGTGGGAGACAATATGAAGATTTACACAAGATATGATATTCATTTACCACGACTTAAGGTACATATTATCAATCATAAACAACACATGTGAAGATAAGACATAGTATATACGGTTTTGATGTGGTAGAATGACGTCGGATGCTGGCCCATTATCGTAATAAATTAGTTTTATTTTTCCTCATTTTTGTAAAAAAAAAAAAAGGTTTTTGACTCAAAACTAATCTCTTTTTTAAAAAAGATTAATTTCACAAGTCTACAGAAAGGTAAACCTGCTTCAATTCAAAAATAACTTTCCCAAATGTTTAGAATGCGCAAGTCTACAGAAAGGTAGACCTTGCTCTGATACCACACTGTAACGTCCCGTTTTCGGAAAGTAGCAACTTCGGGGAAAGAGCGCTACAAACTTTGTTTGAGGATATATTTTCATTTTTCTTTTGTAAATAATAAATTTTGAATAGAGATTCGAGTTATAAAAATAATTTCATATCGTTAGATAAATATCAACAACAAAATATACTTTGGTGCGGAAGCTCTTTTCTTAAGAAACATAAGTTCACTTTCAAACTTTAGAGAAAAATCCTCAAGTACTTTACATCAACTAAATGTATCTTCGTTCAAATAAATAAACAGTTGAAATATCACCTTTGAGAAACTATTATGATTGAAAATAAACTTTTACTTTGAAATTTCGTGAGTTGGAGTGGTGCAGGGCCATGCTATCCGTGTCAGCCCTCCACATTGACCTTGGTACCTGAAATGTTATGGGGTGAGTGTTTAGAAAACACCCCGTGGGTTCACTCGGTTGCCCACTTAGATGTCATACAAAGAATTGCAATAACGGGCAGTTACATAAATAATGCATATACCATCACGCATAAAACTCATCCGGAAACATATTGGACTCTAAATTAAAATAAATATACACATCTATACTGTAACGACCCAAATTTTCTAGTTGCATTATTTTATTTAAATATATATTAGTTGCATTATTTTTATGCGCATTATACTTGTTGTAATTATTTTTCTTACACTTGCATAATTATTGATCCTTGTAAGTAATGGTATGAATTAATATTTTAACGGATCGGGATACGGAATTTTAATTAGACAACACTTAGATGCTATATTACCTAATGATAAGAGAAGTCTACATTTTATGATAAGCCCTCTCCATAGGATTATTTCCAAAACTAATGACTAAATTCCATGGTTTTATGCCTACAATATTTCCCTAACCAATGGCTAAATTCTATGGGTTTATATCCACATTATTGCTCAAAACCAATGGCTAAATTTCATGGTTTTATACTTAAAAAGAGGTAAAAACATGGACAATGAATACATTTTTAAGTTTCAAACTAAAACCAAAAGTGCATACCTTAATTTCGTTCTTCTTCAATGGATCGAAGGGAAATCAGAAATGCTTTGCAAGCTAAATCGTCTTCCAGATTCTTCGTCTCGTACGAGAAATCTGTGTTTCCCCATTGAGAAACCTTCACATCTGCAATGAGCACCGAGAGCGGCACGGGCAAGGTGACGCCGAGCCGATGACAAGGAGACGGCGGGACGACGGCGGTGAGACGGCGGGACGACAGCAGTGAGACAGCGGGAAGAAGCGGCTAGGGTTTGGGAAATTTTTACTGAAGGTGAAAATGTGTGTAAAACGTGAAGTTCTAAAAACGTGATAAGTAAAAGTCAATCCATAAATACGTGTTTCATTTTGGAGAATAAAAAAGAAATTAATGAAAAATGTTATTGTTAGAGAATAAAAAAATTAATTAAAGTAAAGAATAGATCAACGCTTAACAACAACGAGAGTACAACATGCTAAGAATAACCATTGTTGTTCAGCGAATTGTTTGACGAAACAACAACGGTTTCTTTTTAATAGACAACGGTTTTGAAGGAAAACCGTTATCTTTGGGTCGTTGTTGTTTAGCAGATTTCTTGTAGTGCCACCAAAAACCACTGTTTTACCACCAAAAGGCTTGTCAGAGTTCATTGCCACTAAGCTGCATAATGTCCTTCATTGTCTTATCAAGAGTTCCGATGCAGTGCATGTGGACCATATGAGCTTCGTCCCATATAATGATCTTATATTTCATCAAAAGTTGCGATAGGTGGCTGCCTTGAGATATGTTGCAGGTCGAATCTTCATTTATGGTTAAAGGAATAGCAAACTGCGAGTGAGCAGTCCGTCCACCAAGCAAAAGCAGTGATGCTATGCCACTTGACAACGTTGATAACTATTTGACCTTTAGAACGAACAGCTGCAGATAAAGTTCTCCATAGGAATGCCTTACCGGTAACCCCATAATCATACACAAAGTAAACTCTTCCATCGTTTTTTTCTACGGAACTCAATATCCTGTCATGGACATGTCTCTGCTCTTCATTTAACTTCGATTGCATCTCCTCGTATTCTTTACGAAGTTTAATTTGGTTGTAGTTTAGCTCTGTGAAAAGCATCTTGTTCTGGTATGATGAGGCAGACTCCTTATTGGTACTGGCATTCCATCATAGCCTTCCAAAGCCTTGCCCAACATTTGCAGCATTTCTTGGATATCCAACAACGCAAGATTCTTTATTTCGTATCGGACATCAACAGTTCTAAAATTTATTTTCAATTTTGCCATTAGTACATGTAAAAATAGTTGCAGTTTGTATAATATATGTTATTAATGCGTAAGTAAAAAATCTAATATTGAAAAACTATATAAATATTACCTGGAAAATGTAGGATTTTCCTTTGTCTATAAAGAATGTCATTGGACAGATATTGCCAACAGTTGTCCCATACGAAATCGGGCCTACTAAAACTGTCTGAAAACAAAAGTGTCACAAACAAGTTTCACTGATTGAGCAGATGCCCAATGGCTTGCTTTAGCAATACCATTGATGTATTCATTGTCATCATCCAAAAGCCCTCTTACAAAATATGCATCTCTAAACATAGGGTAGACAACTTTTTCGTACTTTCTGATTGCTTCATAAGACGTGCATCCCTTCACGACATTTAGAAGAATCCTCAAGTAATAAGCCTCTCCAGAATCTGGCGGGATGTAGCATATTCTTCCAATTGCAAATCTTCTGGTTCGCTTTACCCACTTTCTGTCAGATTTTCTCCAGACGAGCTGCTGTGAAAATTCTGCATATGTTAGATTCGCACCAAGCAAGAAACATGCTCTCTCTAATTGATGGTTTGTTCATAATAGACTCCAACGAATTGAGTCAGAGAATAATATGCTTTGCTGATTTGGAAGTGGTACACGTGTTCCGTGCACGCACTTTAGGGCACTTTTAGTGTCATTTTAGTGTCAATAACGTGCATAATTATGTGTATTTAGTGCTTTTATATTCTAATGGGCAAAATAATGCGTTTGAGCTATTTTTGTATTAAGACAGGTGTAAAAAGGGTCGAAATCGAATATTAAACGACCGCGGAATCGAGGGATCGATCGAGGCAAGAAAGGAAGGACCAACTGAAGATCTCGGCCGAGACAGGATGTTAATCTCGGCAGAGATGAGCCTCCAGGGGTTTTCTGAAGTTTTGCAAGACTGAAGATCTCGGCCGAGATTCAATCTCATCTCGGCCGAGATAAGGCTCCAGGGAATTTCTGAAGAATCTCAAAGATAAAAGTCTCGGCCGAGATGCAATCTAATCTCGGCCGAGATTGACCTTCAACCCAAAATTCTTGAAAACCCTTTTTCACGTCTCGGCCGAGACACACTCCAGTCTCGGCCGAGATTCACTACCCTGTTTTAAAATCCTTAATACGTTTTTGCCTATTTTTGTCTAGCACTTTCTCCCTTTATATATATATCATTCCATTCGAATTTAACCTAACTTTTTTGGATAGCTTTTGATACTTGGAGAGCACATTTCAGCCACCAAGGAAGGAGATTGGACAAGGGATTGAAGGATCATCTTCTCCAATTGGCATCTTTGGATTCATCCAAATCAGTATCATGTTTCTTTATTTTTCCATTTATTTTCTAATTGTATTAGTTAATATGGGTGGCTAGCACCCTTAGTTCATCCTTGATCATTGTGGAACCTTGAGTCGAGACATTGATGTGATTATTACGGTTAATGTTACCGAGATTATTGTGTATTTAAGTGTTTTGTGTTATTTGCTCTTATTGACTCACATTTATGAATTGATTATTGGTTTGATCACCCTTTAAGGGATTTGTGAATGTGTTGCTAGAATAGGAGATCACTATCCGTAATTGTAGGATTTCCGATTCCCGTGTAGCAAACAATAGTTATTTATTGGGGATAACACAAAGTTCAACCACTAAAACCGAGCTTTCGAGTTTTATGTTGAATTTATCTCGTTGTCCTAGTGTTTAATGCTTTTGGTGATTGAATCTAAGAGAACTTGTTCGAGGATTCGGTTAAACTGAATAGGGTTAGTCGAAGAGCTTATTTTGATTAACTAAGATTAAGGGACAACAAGGCTATTAGAGCTTGTTAATAGTCTTGAGATAAGGGCTTAAATCACAATTTAATCGGGCATTAACAATAGTTGCATCAATTGTTCAAGACCAAGGGGAAGCATGATCAAGGGTGACTTATTTTACTATTTGAAAACTAAAACCGAAAAAGATCTCTTCTAGTGTTTTTGAGTACTTGTTTCTTTTAATTGTGTCTATTTGCTTTTAATTATCACTAATAGATTGTTAGTTTCCCATCAACCCCCCCTTATTGCTTTCTTAAGTATTTATTTCTTGCATACTTAATCATAAACTGCTCGACATCGTAATCAAAACTGTTCGGCCGTTCCCTGTGGGATCGACCCTTATTTACCATTCTACTCAGTAGGATAGTTAGTAAGGGTTAAGTGTATTCTTCATACATATTTAATTTGGTAGTAGGAAACGATGCTACCAAATTTTGGCGCCGTTGCCGGGGAACGGTGATTAGTATAGAGTTGATTTGTTGATCAAGCATTATGATTAATAACATATATAGTTATCTTCTTGTTTAGCTTAGTAATTTTATAATCTCACTTTGTTTCCTTATTTTTGTTTACTTGTAGTGAATGTTCTTGCGTTCGCAAGGAGAAAAAGGATTGCTATTTGAACCGGATATTAAGGAACGTGAACGTGAATTGAGAAGGAGAGCTCGAGATTTTGAGCAAGTCCGAGAAAGAATCGAAGTGCTGAATTTAGGGGGTGAAGAGATTATTAACTTGGAAGAAACGGCTGAGGATCAAGGTCAAGAAAGAACAATGAAGGAGTTAGCTAACACAAGGGTTGCTCAAGAGCCCTTGTGCATCACCTTCCCAGCCATAGGAAACGACAATCCTTTCGAGTTGAAATCCGGACTCATCCACCTACTACCTTCCTTTCATGGACTGTCCGGAGAGGACCCTCATAAGCACCTCAAGGAGTTCCATGTGGTTTGTTCAAGTATGAAGCCATCGAGGGTGACGGAAGAACAGATCAAACTTCGAGCATTCCCGTTTTCCCTGAAGGATCTTGCTCGGGATTGGCTATACTACCTTCCATCCGAATCAATCACCACCTGGGAGCAGATGGAAACCCAATTTCTTGAAAAATTCTTCCCAGCTTCTCGAGCCACCACCATTCGAAAGGAGATCAGTGGAGTGAGGCAGATGCAAGGTGAAACATTATATGAGTATTGGGAACGTTTCAAGAGACTTGTCGGAAGTTGCCCTCCACATCAAATCACTCCACAACTGCTAATTAAGTACTGGTACGAAGGACTTTGCCTAGCAGATCGAAATATGATTGATTCGGCGAGTGGAGGGGTTCTATCTGATAAGACACCTACTGAGGCTCGAGCACTGATATCCAAAATAGCTGCTAACACTCAACAGTTTGGATGCAGAGAGCCGGTGAGACGGGTCAAGGATGTGATAGACTCAACTGTTGAAGAGAGGTTAGACCAACTCACCGACTTGGTAAAGAAGGTAATCTCGGGTGGCACACCTACTTCCAAGCCTTGCAGAATTTGCCAAGTCACTGAGCACTCCACTGACACTTGCCCGGTTCTCGGAGAAGAGATGGAGGCCCATGCCAACGCGGTTCACAACTTTAATCCCAACTCATCCGGGAAGAAGTATGATCCGTATTCACAGTCATACAACCCGGGTTGGAGGGACCATCCGAATTTCAAATACGACAATCAGAATCCGAGCAGTAATCAACAAGGTGATCACAGTGGGCAAAACCGACCCCCTTTTACTAGGGGAATGTTCCAGCAAAGACAGCAACCCGATCAGGTGCCCTGTGATCCATCTCTTTCTGATATAGTGAAAAGCCTAGCCACTAGTACACTCCAATTACAGAAGGAATCAAGTTCTAGGTTTCAGAGTATCGAAAATCAAGTCAGTCAGATAGCATCGGCGGTATCTCGTTTAGAAAATGCACAAGGAGGAAGATTACCGGCTCAACCAGAAGTCAACCCGAAAAATGTGAGTGCCATTGTTGTTATGAATGAGGAGTTACTTGGAGAGCCTGAAAAGCCTGGGTATACTTCACAAGGAAAGACTGAGGACGTGGATGATGGTTCGAGGAAAGAAGAGACTCCCCATATGGTTGAAATTAAAGTTCGGACATCTAAGTGGAAGATTGCCAAGGAGTTGCGTAAGCAAAAGGAGGCATTAGCTGCATGCTTCCCCGACCACCTATTGCCTTTTCCTACCATGAAATACTCTCCACAAAGTGAAATTGAGAATGTCAGTGTGGGGATTTTGAGAAGCGGGAAGGTCCTTGAAAAGGGGAAGTCAAGTGAAGGAGCAAGTAGAGTTGGAAGTGAAAGGGAGTGTGCAAAACATGAAATCTCGGCCGAGACATATCAGGATCTCGGCCGAGATGTCCCACCTCGTCCAGAAGACAAAATTCTCTGCCCACTTGTCTCGGCCGAGACACATAAAGATCTCGACCGAGATTCTCTGAAGTCCAACAAAAATCCTGAAATGCCCCCACTTCCGTTTCCGAGTCAAATGAAGAAGATTCCCGACAAAAATAGAGACAAAGAGATAATGGAGGTATTCGGGAAGGTGGAAATCAGTATTCCCTTGATGGACGCCGTAAAACAGATTCCTAGATATGCAAAGTTCTTGAAAGACTTATGCACCAACAAAAGGCGTTTACATGGGAATGAGAAGGTCTTAATGGGAGAAAATGTCTCGGCAGTTTTTTAGAAGAAGATGCCACAGAATTGCAAGGACCCGGGAATGTTCACCATCCCCGGTAAGATTGGTAATTGTCTGATTGAGAAAGCTATGCTTGATTTGGGGGCATCGATCAATGTGATGCCCCGTTCTATTTTCAATAGCTTGAACTTAGGTCCACTGAAAGACACGAGGGTAGTCATCCAACTGGCGGACCGAAGCACCTCGTTTCCGGACGGGGTGATTGAGGACGTGATAGTTGAGGTGGATAACCTCATCTTTCCAGCAGATTTCTATGTACTTGACATGCATGGAAATTCGCCCGATTCCACTCCAATCTTGCTTGGGAGGCCGTTCTTGAATACCTCCCAAACAAAGATTGACGTGCGAGAGGGAACTCTTAGCATGGAATTTGCTGGCCAAGTGGTGCAATTCAATATCTTTGATTCAATGAAATATCCTGAGGAATTGCATAGTGTTTGTTCTATTGATGTCATTGATGTTATTGATCCCCTTGTGGAGGGAGTGTTTGAGTGTTATTGTAGGGACAAAGAAGCAATTGAATTGGCGGCCGATCTAGAGAAGATAGAGCCAATGGACACCAAGAAAGAGTTGGTGGGGGTAGTGGAACAAGTGAAATTATCCAAGCCTTTCCGAACCAAATCCTTTCCCAAATTCTTGCCCTTGCCTGAACCTCAAGAAAAGCTGCTACCTTCTACCATCAAGGCACCAACCCTTGAGCTCAAAGCCCTCCCCCCCCCCCCCATCTCAAATACACATATCTTGGGGAGGACGAAACCCTACCGGTGATTATCTCATCAAAGCTCACATCCACTCAAGAACAAGCATTGATCGGGGTCCTCAAGGTGAACAAAGAAGCTATAGGGTGGGCTATTGCCGATATCAAAGGCATTAGTCCATCCCTATGCATGCACCGGATATTATTGGAGGATAATGCCAAACCAAGTCGGGGACCCCAATGGCGGCTTAACCCACCTATGATGGAGGTGGTGAAGACGGAGATCATCAAGTTACTCGATGTTGGGATAATCTACCCAATATCGGATAGCGAATATGTGATCCCAACACAAGTCATGCCCAAAAAGTCGAGAGTGACGGTGGTGGAGAACAAAGACGGGGAAATGGTTCCCACCCGCTTGCAAACCGGATGGAGAGTGTGCATCGATTACCGCAAGCTAAATGCCATGACCCGCAAGGATCATATCCCTTTGCCATTCATTGACCAAATGCTTGAGAGATTGGCCGGGCATTCCTTCTATTGCTTTTTGGATAGATACTTCGGATATTTTCAAATAGCCATCTCTCCAGAAGATCAAGAGAAGACCACTTCCACATGCCCCTTCGGCACCTTTGCATGGAGGAGAATGCCATTTGGGCTATGCAATGCCCCGGCCACCTTTCAAAGGTGTATGGTAAGCATTTTTTCTGAATATGTAGGGCATATTATTGAAGTTTTCATGGATGATTTTAGTGTGTATGGTGAGTCTTTCGAAAAATGCCTTGATAATCTTGCTAAAATTCTGAAAAGGTGCATAGAAACAAATCTTGTGTTGAATTGGGAAAAATGCCACTTCATGGTGGAACAAGGAATTGTGTTGGGCCATGTCGTTTCTAGTAAGGGAATAGAAGTAGACAAAGCGAAAATTGATATTATTTCTTCTCTCCCTTACCCCGCAAATGTGCGGGAAGTGCGTTCTTTTTTGGGCCATGCAGGATTTTACAGGAGGTTTATCAAAGATTTTTCGAAGATAGCTGCTCCTTTGTGCCGGTTGCTACAAAAAGATGTGGATTTTGATGTGAGTAAGGAATGCAAGTTGGCATTTAATGAGTTGAAGAAGAGATTGGTTACCCCTCCAATTATTCAACCGCCAGATTGGGAATTGCCTTTTGAGCTAATGTGCGATGCTAGTGAACAAGCCTTGGGGGCAGTTTTGGGACAGAAAAGAGGAAAGGTGACCCATGTCATCTACTATGCTTCACGTACTTTGAACCCAGCTCAGATGAATTACACTACCACAGAGAAGGAGCTGCTAGCTATTGTGTTTGCATTAGAAAAGTTTCGATCTTACCTTGTTGGGACAAGGATCATCGTATATACCAACCACGCAGCATTGAGGCACCTCATGGCTAAAAAGGAGGCGAAGCCTAGGCTTATTCGCTGGATTTTACTTCTCAAGGAATTTGACCTAGAGATCAAGGATAAGAAAGGGTCGGAAAATTGTGTTGCAGATCATCTCAGCCGAATAACCCAACAGGAAACGAACTTGCCTCTCCGGGAAAGCTTTCCAGACGAGCAATTACTAGCAATGACAGGCACGAAGGTTCCTTGGTATGCCAACATGGTGAATTATTTGGTGTCCAAGAGATTTCCTATTGGGATGAGTAAACCGAAGAAGGATAGGTTGAAGAGTGAGTCGAAGCATTTTGTTTGGGATGATCCATACCTGTGGAAATATGGTTCAGATCAAGTAATCAGGAGATGCATTCCCGAAGACGAAGTGCAATCGGTGTTGAATATTTGCCACTCACATGCTTGTGAAGGCCACTTCGGGCCGAAGAGGACGGCATACAAAGTGCTTGAGAGTGGACTGTTTTGGCCCACCATATTTAGAGATGCCCTTGCTTTTTGCAAGTCCTGTGACAACTGTCAAAAGACGGGAAATGTCTCTCAAAGAAATCAAATGCCCCAAAACCCGATTGTAGTCTGTGAAATTTTTTATGTTTGGGGTATGGACTTCATGGGACCTTTTCCCTTGTCTTATGGGAATTTGTACATATTGTTGGCTGTTGACTATCTGTCCAAGTGGGTGGAGGCGAAAGCAACCCGAACCAATGACTCTAAAGTTGTGGTCGAGTTCGTCCAATCCAACATTTTTGGTCGGTTTGGGATACCAAAAGCTATCATAAGTGATAGAGGCACACACTTTTGCAACCGAACAATCGATGCATTACTAAAGAAATACGCTGTATTGCACAAAGTTTCGACGCCTTATCATCCACAAACCAATGGGCAAGCCGAAACTTCGAATCGGGAAATCAAGTCGATATTGGAGAAGATTGTGCAACCAAATCGCAAGGACTGGAGTTTGAGGCTCAATGATGCATTATGGGCGTATAAGACTGCCTATAAAACTCCAATTGGTATGTCTCCCTTTCGACTCATTTATGGAAAGCAATGCCATCTCCCGGTGGAACTTGAACATAGAGCCTACTGGGCTATTCGGAGATGCAACATGAACCTTGATGAAGCCGGTGTACACCGAAAGCTCCAATTGCAAGAGCTCGAAGAAATTCGAAATGAAGCCTTTGAAAACGCCATGATCTACAAGGAGAAAACGAAGGCTTTTCAAGACTCGAGAATTACCCGGAAAACATTTGTGGTTGGGGAGAAAGTGCTATTATATCACGGTTGAAGTTATTTCCGGGCAAGCTCCGTTCGAGATGGGTAGGACCCTTTGTTGTCACTAAGGTGTTCGATCATGGAGCCATCGAAAATTGAAAGTGGTAAAACCAGAAAAATCTTCAAGGTCAATGGACATCTTCTCAAGCCTTATCTAGAGCATATTTAAGAAAGCCCCGGTGAAGAAGAACAAGTGGAAGACTCACCACAAAACTGAAAGAGCGTCCGTCGAGCCAACGACGTTAAACAAAGGCGCTTGTCGGGAGGCAACCCGGCGGTTATTCGTTTTCTCGTATTTTAAATTCATAGTTTAGTAGTTTTACTATTATTTACATATTTTGAATTGTGTTGGTTAAAATGTGTGTAGGTACCAAACAAGCAAACCAAAGCCAAGACATGGTGTAGAATGGGGGTGAAGAACACCAAAAAGGTGGGAAAATGCAGGGGAGGACAATCTCGGCCGAGACACAGAAGAAATCTCGGCCAAGACTCCATGTGAGTGAAAAGGGCAAATCTTCCCTGGAAGCCTTTCTCGGCCGAGACACATGCCTCATCTCGGCCGAGATCCAAAGATGCCAAAAACTAGAAAATTTGCTGGAAGATAATCTCGGCCGAGACACTACATTATCTCGGCCGAGATTCAGAAGGGCCCAAAATGAAGAAATTTCTCTGGAAGCAAATCTCGGCCGAGACACTACAGCATCTCGGCCGAGACGGGTTTGAATGAAAATTGAGCCAATTTCGCTGGAAGAGCATCTCGGCCGAGACAGGACCGAATCTAGGCCGAGACGGGGTTGTCCAGAATGGGGGTAAAAAATGCTGAGACTGCATCTCGGCCGAGACACTACAGAATCTCAGCCGATCCCTTGCCGGGTCAGGTTATCCTGAAAGCGTAGAACGGATCTCGGCCGAGATACAGAGCCCAAATTCGAATCTCGGCCGAGACGGAAAACAGGTATAAATACCCCATGCGCGAAAATTAGGTCATTTCTCCCCCAAAACTTGCGATTTTCACACACTCACGCACACACTACTCCAATAATCACCCTTGCACTCTATTTTCACCCCTCAAATTCACACCACACCTCACTCACATCACCACACCCACTCTCCTTCGAAAATATTTGGATTTGGAGCACATTTGAGGTCGAGTCAAAAAGGGCGCGAGCAACCCAAATTCAAAAACTTTTCTATTAAACTCAAATGGTACCATGGCACCTCCGAAAATCACAAAAGGCAACACTCAAGAAGGCACCTCTGGCCGAAGAGTCACATAAAAAAATCTGAAGAAGCCAAGCCAAGGGCAAGGAGAAGGCTGTTAAGCCTACTCCGGAGGTTCCTCCACCGGAAGTTCCACCGACTTCCACTGACAAGTCCACGAAACCCATAGATTTTGATATCGTGCTGGAAACGGAGGATCAAAGAAAACGGTTTGACAAATTGATGAAGAGGGGGGTGTCAGCTACCCGCTTTGGCGATCCCAACATCTTGGATGCCATGGGAATCCGGCAAAATGTTCTGGAGCTGTTAGACACAGCAGGTCTAGTTCAGTGCCTCGCACCCCGCCCAACTTTCCTCAAATTTGTGCTCGAGTTTTTCAGCACACTCGAGATCGAGGAGGAGGTCATTTCCGGCTATACAACTTATCATTTCAAATTCCAGCTTCTAAACGAAAAGAAGACATTACTCCACGACAGCTGGGAAAACATATATGGCTTCAAGCCTAGAGCCTATGGTGATAACCATGCGTTGAAAGAGTTCAACGTGCAACGATTCTGGGAGCAAATCACTGCCGCCCCTGGAATAGTTGCACCGCAAGCATTTGATCCAAGGGGCTCCAGGCTCACCGCCATTCGAAACTCCGTCGTGAAGTATTTACAGAAGCTGTTGAGCTCCACCATATGTGGACGGAAAGAGATCAGCTCTCCCCGGTTATACGAGATGGAAATTCTTTGGGCCATCGTGGATCGGAGAAAGAGGGACTTCAAGCAGGACTTGGTATCATGTTTTCAGAAGATAGTGAAAGAACTAAGGACGGAGAGGAAAAGAGAAACGAAAATGCTCGACCCGATCTATTGTGGCGTTAATAACCCCTATACTCGAGCACTACCATGTTCCCCTTCCAGAGTACACACCTATCACCACTGATTATTATTTGGATTAGGAGGAGATGGAGAACATGCGCATTGCCATGCTCGGGTACAAAGAGGGCATATCGGGTCCCGCTTTCCCTTACGTTCTCCAAAACGAGGGACCTTACCTCCGCCTACCCAACCCCGGACTGACTTACATCACCAACTTGGAAAGCAAGCTGAATTTGGAACTGAGCTCCGAGGCACACCTTAATGCCTCCTTTGAGCCAAATCGGGAAGAATTGACCAAGTTCAAGCGGGCTAAAAAGCCACGTCCGGTGGCACGGGTTCGGAGCATGGGGGTTGAAGGGGAAGGCAGTAGCCAGCCAGAGCAACCGTCAAGGAAAAGATCATCTACTGCCATTCTAACTCAATCAAAGTTCCAGGAACGGCAAGAGGGCTTGATGGCAGCCATGGGGGACGAAATCAAAGGCGTCAGAGCCGAATTGGTGGAGATGCGAGCATCTATTAGAGCTGAGCTGAGAGGGATCAAGGAGACTATCCAAGAAAATCAGACCAAGATTCTCGACCTTGTCAAATCAATCAAAGGATGCTTCACCGGCTCGAACCCCCGACCTTCCCGCTCGCTGTGAGTAGAGTGACCGAGAAGTCTTACCTTTTTGTCCCAAACTTAGTTGAAAAACTAAGTTTGGGGGAAAACAAAGAGATAAGACCATTTCGGCCGCTCGAAACCCCCTACTCCTCGTTTTTCTTCTTTCATTATCTTTACTGTTGGCTAGTGAGCCACTTGGCATGACTTGTTTGTTGGATTTCATGTGATGGCTTGTGTGCCAATCTGATTTGTATATTGAATGCCTTTGTGATATGTGTCCATTTTTATTGTTGATAATATTGCCGGCCTGTGAGCCATTGTCATTTTTTTTATTAGCCTTGGTTGGTAATATTATTACATATGCATTTGGATGTTTCGGATTTTTGAATAATCATTGGGTGCCTTAAAGTCAAATTGTTGTTTGTGTTGATAAGTACACACATTTTCCCTTTATTATTATAGGAGTAGGATTCTTAATAAAGTAGTTCATTTAGTTAATGCTTGTGAATAAACGTGAAATAAAATGGTTAAGTTCGGCGAGCCACCAAATTGTACTCCTCTTTTTCCACAAACTAAGTTTGCAACTAAGTTTGGGGAGGGGGTGGGATTCGTACAAATTGGCAGCTAGAGAAAGCAATTGGATGAAGTTTAGGATAAAAAAAAAAAAAAAAAAAAAAAAAAAAAAGAAAAAAAAAATGTGGCATTGATTAATGATGAATTTTTTTTACAAATATCTTTGAAAGAAGCACATGGTAGAGCATGATAGACTTTTTGAAACAAAATTGAACATACACTCAAAACTTTTGATCAAAATTGCAACCGAGTGAGTTTTTGAGCTTTAGAAGATACTCCCATCTTTGGAGTAATGTAAACTTTCTTTCGGTGTGAAATTCATTTATTGCATTTAATTGTCTCTAGAACTTGCCTTGATTCTCTATTTTGCATGAGTCGGTGCATTGTGTGACATTGAAAATGATCTTAGGCAATCCTTGACTTGAGCCAACTTTCCAGCTTGAAAACACGTCCTTTTTACCTAATTTGATATTGTCTCTAGTTGAGCCCCTTGAGCTTTTAGCCTCTTGTTTGACAGCCCAACTCTACAAGCCGAAACCCTTTCAATTAGCCTTTGGAACCTAATTGGACTATTTGAGTATGAGGGAGGTGGTTGGAAGGTAGTCGGGTAATTTGGGATTGAAAGGGGTAATCTATGGGGAATATTGAAAGGTGAAAAGAGATGAAACACTAGGAAAAGAATCGAGAACACTAGTCCTCTCCAATATTTGTTATAAAAAAAAAAGAAAAAAAAAAGAAAAAAAAAAAGAAAAAGAAGTAGTTGTATATACTCAATTGTTGCTTTTGATTTGGAGAGGCTAGTAATATAAATACCTTTCGATAGATGTTCTCAAAGTGGTAGAAATTCAAAGAAAATACACTTCAACGGAGAATTGAGAAAGCAATTAGGTTGTGGACTTTGTGGTAAGGGGAAGAAACCAATTTTGGGATTGTTTTACAAAAGAAAGTAAAGAGTGAGGTAAAGTGATTGTTGTTTGAGGGGTGAATGAGATTAGCTAACTCATTTAGTCCATTTTATAGTCACTTATACCAGAATTTTTCCCACCTTACCCCAAGCCAACATTACAACCTATTAAAGACCTTTTTTATTCTTTGTCACACATGTCGGTATACATCGAAGTTTAGATGATTGGCAAGCTTATGGTAGGCATTTTATGCATTTCAATGTGAGCGTATACACTTCCCTTTTGATACACTTGAGAGTCGAGAGTTACACTCACCATGTGAGGATCTTAAGTTTAGAGTGTTTTGTCTCGAGAGTAGTGGATCTAGTCTATCACACATGCTCACTTTTATCATGATCTCTTACTCATTTTCATGAAAATTCTGAAATCAAATGCCATTAAACTTTGCCCTAAACACGTGTTCTTTTGTCTTTCTCTTTATTGTTCAGGACGAACAAGTTTTAAGTTTGGGGAGATTTGGTACACGTGTTCCGTGCACGCACTTTAGGGCACTTTTAGTGTCATTTTAGTGTCAATAACGTGCATAATTATGTGTATTTAGTGCTTTTATATTCTAATGGGCAAAATAATGTGTTTGAGCTATTTTTGTATTAAGACGGGTGTAAAAAGGGTCGAAATCGAATATTAAACGACCGAGGAGTCGAGGGATCGATCGAGGCAAGAAAGGAAGGGCCAACTGAAGATCTCGGCCGAGACAGGATGTTAATCTCGGCCGAGATGAGCCTCCAGGGGTTTTCTGAAGTTTTGCAAGACTGAAGATCTCGGCCGAGATTCAATCTCATCTCGGCCGAGATGAGGCTCCAGGGAATTTCTGAAGAATCTCAAAGATGAAAGTCTCGGCCGAGATGCAATCTAATCTCGGCCGAGATGAGTCAAAACCTAAAAAAGCCCTAGTTTCCCCTTTTTCACGTCTCGGCCGAGATGCAACCCAATCTCGGCCGAGATTGACCTTCGACCCAAAATTCTTGAAAACCCTTTTTCACGTCTCGGCCGAGACACACTCCCGTCTCGGCCGAGATTCACTACCCTGTTTTAAAATCCTGAATACGTTTTTGCCTATTTTTGTCTAGCACTTTCTCCCTTTATATATATATCATCCCATTCGAATTTAACCTAAGTTTTTTGGATAGCTTTTGATACTTGGAGAGCACATTTCAGCCACCAAGGAAGGAGATTGGACAAGGGATTGAAGGATCATCTTCTCAAATTGACATCTTTGGATTCATCCAAATCGGTATCATGTTTCTTTATTTTTCCATTTATTTTCTGATTGTATTAGTTAATATGGGTGGCTAGCACCCTTAGTTCATCCTTGATCATTGTGGAACCTTGAGTCGAGACATTGATGTGATTATTACGGTTAATGTTACCGAGATTATTGTGTATTTAAGTATTTTGTGTTATTTGCTCTTATTGACTCACATTTATGAATTGATTATTGGTTTGATCACCCTTTAAGGAATTTGTGAATGTGTTGCTAGAATAGGAGATTACTATCCGTAATTGTAGGATTTCCGATTCCCGTGTAGCAAACAATAGTTATTTATTGGGGATAACACAAAGTTCAACCACTAAAACCGAGCTTTCGAGTTTTATGTTGAATTTATCTCGTTGTCCTAGTGTTTAATGCTTTTGGTGATTGAATCTAAGAGAGCTTGTTCGAGGATTCGGTTAAACTGAATAGGGTTAGTCGAAGAGCTTATTTTGATTAAATAAGATTAAGGGACAACAAGGCTATTAGAGCTTGTTAATAGTCTTGAGATAAGGGCTTAAATCACAATTTAATCGGGCATTAACAATAGTTGCATCAATTGTTCAAGACCAAGGGGAAGCATGATCAAGGGTAACTTGTTTTACTATTTGAAAACTAAAACAGAAAAAGATCTCTTCTAGTGTTTTTGAATACTTGTTTCTTTTAATTGTGTCTATTTGCTTTTAATTGTCACTAATAGATTGTTAGTTTCCCATCAACCCCCCCTTATTGCTTTCTTAAGTATTTATTTCTTGCATACTTAATCATAAACTGCTCGACATCGTAATCAAAACTGTTCGGCCGTTCCCTGTAGGATCGACCCTTATTTACCATTCTACTCAGTAGGATAGTTAGTAAGGTTTAAGGGTATTCTTCATACACATTTAATTTGGTAGTAGGAAACGACGCTACCAGGAAGGTGAAAGCTAAGTCTTTCAATCGGAGGGTCATTGAATTGAATTTCAAATCCAAATATTCTCCATGATGCCTCACAAGGAAAGATTTACCGGCAATCATAATACATCTTCACCTCGTCAACCTCTTGGCCTGTGTTCTGACCTTTGACCGTTTTGTAGAATCCTGCAGTCACTCGGTCGTGTCCTTTGTTCAGGTACTTAAATAGGTACTTGATTGAACGCGATTGATTGCACCACTCAACGTTGATGTGACCACCATAATTCATTAGAAGGTACCTGTTGTAAGGTACGATGAATGTGTTGTCGAGATCAATGCCATTCATGGTCACCTTTCTTCCATCATTCCTCCTTCTATATACTGGGTATCCATCATCGTCAATAATAGTCTCATTGACAAATTTCTTTGGAAAGTATTTTGTGCAAAAACCTTCCTCAAACATGCATGGAGAGTTTTCTTGGTCAGAGCCACATGGCCCCGTGCATGATGTAATCACGCAAAGTGGGACTTCTATGCTTCTTGTGAAGAAACAACAAAATATGTGCGTGAGTGAGCCCTCTTTTTTTAAACTCCACCATATAGATAGCTGCAAATATCGAACAAAAAGTTAATGATGCATTTAAATAAATAAGGTCATTTATTTGGCACACATATTCTAAAAATAGATAAACTAAAAATTATATCTGTAATAACATTTTTTAATATCTTATTTTTCCTTAGATCGTCCATCAATCCGTCTAGCTTCATTTTGAAGATTTGTGAGACTATATCAAGACGGTCTTCCGGCTTGAGACCTCGTTCTTCAAGAAAACGTTCAATTTTTTGCCATTGGATTGCAAGTAAATGTAATAAAAAGATCCGGCTAACCTGCCTAACGACAAATAGAGTTTTGTATCATGTAGTGTGCTTCCCTGGTGAATGTTGGTGGCAATATCACGCGCTTTCTTTGCATGCGTGCAACAGTCTCTCCCCTCAACAATGCATCCTCCAAACCTTTGTACATCTCGCTCCTAAGTTCCTTTTGGTGAGTGTTAATATATTTCAACCTTCCTGATTTTATCAATGTGTATGCATCGACAATAAATTGCTGAAGTAGTCTCTGAGAACTTAGAATTGTATTTGCATCCTCATCTCTCTCTTGAAATCAGTATGCAAAGTATTCTCGCACACTTACCCTCTTTCTTCCAGTTGGTCTCTCCATGATAAAATCAGCATAAGCAATGTCTTTTCTATAACTATCTTCTCCATATGGAAAGAGTAGTGGATACTGCAAAGCGAGATAAGCAACATTCAATTCATTAATGCGCTTGAGATGCCCAGATTGAGTCTCCACGATAATATCTCGATCACCCATCGACTCTTCAAAATTTCCAACGACCAACGCATCTACTTCGGATACTGTAGCAATGTTGTATATTCGACCATCACCATTCCATGAAGCTTTAATTTAACATTTATTTCACCTTGTCTCAATTTCTGACTGATCATATGGAAATTCTTCACTAATACATTGTGCTCATCAAGCATATTTCTCAGATCAGACACTATTTCAACGTGAAGGGTATTGATATCATAACTTTTCCTATGGAAAAAACATAAACTTAATTAGTTATCAATTGCTTCAATAATTAAAATTAAAAATTTGTAAAAATCAATATTATGTCAGTACATACCTTACAGCTTGTATATGATTTGTAACCTCTTTCTCTGTGTCGTAAATGTACAACTGAGAAAACTTTGGTGTTGCACCATCAACAGGTAAAAGGCTTCCTATTAAATGATAATTTTGTCCATGAAGCCTGAATACTGGCAATGCACTGCCATTATTTTGCTCCTTATCTATCTTTCCACCTAACAACGTGAATGAAAACATGTTATTATAAGACTGAATATTTTCTATTAAATGCCCAGTCTTTGCTCCATCACCGTGTAATAAATCGTGCAAAACAGTCGGTGGTTCTTTCACTAGAGGTAATTTGACCTTTCCTTGCATGCAGCACAAGGAGTATTTTCGATTATCAGACTGACGATAAGCACGAAGACATTCTTTGTACCAAAAATATGCACCACAATAATTGCACTTGAAAGAGGCATCTCCAATGTCCCAATAATCGACAGCTACAACGTGAAAGATTTCGGAATAATTATATGTTTGAATTTTATAACGAAAATATAGATACCAACAATTTAAATCATATATTATATGTTCACATAATGCTAAATAGAAAGTATTAAGTTCAAAAGCTCACATTATTGAATGTATCTGGGAAACATGAATCGTCTGCATACAGTTCTCGGATTTCAGGATTATCTTCAGTCAAATTAACCAACTCTTTGAACTTAGGATGACTATTAATCAAATCTCGCACCTCATCACCAATATCACCCGAGTATTTTTTCTGATTTGTCATTGTTTACTGCTACTTTTTCGGCCACGTGTGTACATCCATCAGTCTTAACTGTATTAAAACACAAAAGACAAATAATTTAACTAATATGTTCCATATGTAAGTACCAAATAATACCAAAATTTGCACAGTAGAATTAAGGAATTACCGACAGTTAAACAACTTGAATTTTGAGTAATATCACCATAGACAGAAGAATGGTCTACAAAACTCAATTAAGTAAAATTAGAAAAATAATACTACCTCCGTTAATTATAAGTTGTTTTTTTAGATTTTGCTAGATGTTAATAAATACTAGTACGTTTAGCTTTTTTTCCATATATCTTCCCATAATACCCCTTAATAATTGGAAACAAATATAATATAAAGGTAATAGTGGTACAATTATAGGAATTTGAGAAAATGTAGGAAAATTAATGGATGACTTATTGTCCATTTTAGTTACTTCTTTATTTTATAATCCTATGCCAAAAGAATAACTAAATAAAAACGGATGTAGTGTTGTCTATTATTTCGAATCAACCAATAAATGTATATATTTTTATGAAATTATTTAAAATAAATATACCTCCTTGAAGCAGTGTTGTAACTTGCCTTTTGCTTGTGCTATATTTTTCAGACTCTGGCATAAAATCTTCATCATTTTATCTAAATTCGACAAATTATTTTTAAATAAATATATACAGTGACTATATATGTTCTTAAACTTAATAAACCAATATATTGAAAAATGGAATAATGGGTCATACTTACAGTTTGTTATATCAAAAAAAAGGTTGAGTAAGCATTCCAAATCCTATGCGGTTACCCAGCAAACTTCCAAATAATTGTCTTACTTTTGTCCTTGACTGAGAACCACCAGTATGTGTCATAGGTCCATCTTCGTTTTCTTTGCAAAATAAAAAAACAAAAGTTATATACTACTTAAGAAAAATAACAAAGATATGGTAAACATATGCTTCATACAAATTAATATGTGAGAGTAGAAATATAATAAATTAATGGCACTCACTTTAGTTAACAGGCTTATAAAAAAAGATGGTCTATAAGTGCAATGATTCATTTTACACATTTTCTTATATAGTTAGGTCTAATTAATTGACCATGCACTAATTATATTAACTTCTGTCCAAAATTTTATTGAACTGAATTTTAACAATAATGATACATTTATGTGAAAAATCTATTTATGAGCATTTAAATTAAAAAATCAGTGTTTACAATTTTAAAGTTTATAATACACGTACTAATAATGGAGAAAAAATATTGTAAAAGTAATGTAATGAATACAAATGAAATAAATTATAACATTAAATTGAATTATAAAATTATGAAGCAAAATTTGGCAAACATTCAAAAAACTTAGTCGAAAAATTAGATAACAAATAAAAGCAATTACCCTAAATTAAAGTTCATTTAAAAAGATAAAAACATCACTTCTCAAGATTGACATTAACTATCCATATAACACAAAATTATATTTATAAATTCTAATTATTAACGGATCATTTAAGGAATATATAAATTAGTTATTTCTCACCAACTAATAGTTATAAAAAATATTTAGTATTATGTAATGGGCTGAGCAACACCTTTTTTTTTTTAGTTGATTTTATTGTATAAGTGATATCATTCATTTTACATATTGTTTTATATGATTAGGGTCATATCTTTGAGTGTTAAAAATTATCAGTTTTATAATACATGTGTAAATTATTAAAAAAAGATCTTAAAAGTAATGTAATAAATCTAAATTTTAAAAAAATGTCACAATTATTTTACACGTATAAATTTGTGAAGTCAAAACTGTCAAGCATGTATTGATATTAATCGCAAATTAAGATAAAAGATAAATGCAATTTTCCAAAATTAATGTTCATAAAAAAGCTCGAAGAACCGCTTCTCAATATTTAAATTAACTAACCATATGGGACAAAATTATGTTTAAAATACTTAAGAGTTACATGCAATTTTTATTAGTTGACCAAAATTGCAATCATCAAGAAGAGCACTCACGTATCATTGGAGGCATATATAACTACATGTATTTTTCACAAACGAAACAGTTAACTATATTATAATTGTTCTAATCAACATCTAACATATTGAAGCCAATGTAAAGAACATATCAATATCTACACATCACTTCAAAAAATTTATATGTTATTATAGTTGAGTTTTTGGACACACAAAAGGATCATATTATGATGTTATTTGAACCTATAATTTCTAAAATAACACAAATTATAATGTGTCTTATAATCAATTATAATAAACACAATACAACTTAGAATATGATCAACAAAATAAGATTGCAAAATGGTAGTACAAATAACTATCAGAATAATTAGAGTACCTTTTTCATTGGACGATGATCTTGTTCTCTTTCTGTTGATAATAGTGGAAATCTCTAATTTCTTCATTGGAAAATAAAATTTATAATATTTGATTGATAGATAGAAGAGATGTAAAACTGCACTGTAAGTTGAGTGTTTAATGGGAAAAATGTGCGAACAATGCACAGGCAATTCCAATAACAACAACCCTTTAAATATATATAGTGTTACGAAATACAATCAATCTTTAGAAGCCATTATTTTGTATTACAATTGATTCTAATTTATTCTAAATTAAGAAATTGATATCAATTTTGGTGAGCAATCACATTTATAGGATATTCAGTGCCATCCTTTAATCAGGATTTTGCATAATGAAAATTGATCAAGATTAAATTTCCTAATATTGAATATGACAAGTAAATTAAATCTTAATAATTTATGATACAAATAGAGTTTACATTTATACCAACCTTAAAAATATATACGAATACCATAATAATAATGTGTTAATTTTTTGTATTTCGTGATAAATATTAATAGAAGATACGAAAATTTGTACCTTCGAATTCCCAAAACTTTAGTTTTATATAATATTCATTTTTTAAATATATTATTTTCATTTGCATATAACATTTCACTTGTGATGGAAAATAATTGTTTAGATTTTTAACTAATAATAATTGTTAAATAAGGAAATATTAAAATGTATTATCCTTTAAAAATAAGCTTGATTGAACAATTCGTTAAGTTTTGTTGGATATATTTTAAATTACCAAACAAATTAATTATATTAAAAATCATACATATTTAATTATAAAAAAAAATATAAAGTGCAATCAAATATTTTATAACAAATTTATTGAAACATATATTGTAACAATATATAATTACAAATACATAAATTTACCAATTCAGTTTAGTTTTCGACCAAATTATTAAATATTAACAATTAAATTTATTATATCCTCTTTTATTAATTTTTTTCTTTTAGGTTTTGTTAGTTGTTTATAAATAACTCAAGTTTTTCCATATTTATTCAAATACTACTCATTGCCAATTGGATAGAGATATAATATAAAGGTAATAGTGGTCATAATTATATAAATTTGAGGAAATACAGGAAAATTAATTGAGGCAACACATAAAATATCCAAAAGCATTCTAAAACTTTAATCATTCCAAACAACTAAAATAAAAATATCCAAAAGCAACTAAAAGCATGATAAATAAAAGTACTAAAAACATAAAATTTCCCAATTTATAATAAAAATTCCATAAATTAGTCCTTCTCAATCTTGACATTGACAATGGGCTTCAGTTTCTTCGAGGTAACACTCGAACAAAACTCATCTGCCAAAGTCCTCTTAGCTGCTAAGTCCTCACTTAAATCCATAACTGATTTGTTGGTTCCAGAAAACTTATTAGGTGAATTGACCTCTTCTCCAGTCGAATCAACCTATACATAAAGAATCAATAACACGAATAAATAAAGTGTGCATTGAAATGTAAATAAGTTAATAAATAGTCCAATTATGTATAATATAATTTACCTTTGAACACCTTCCACTTTCCTCACCAACTAATTTTGACAAATAATCAGGCTCCTGCGTATGGAAGACACTTGAATAAATATAAAAGCTAATAAAAACATAAAATTTATAAAAAGGAATTTATGTAGCAAAAAATAAAATAAAATAAAATAAAATAAAATTATCCGTATGTTCACCGCATAGCTCGCTTGAGAACTTCTTCACCGTATCAGGATCAATATTGACATTAACAACACTAAAAGTGTTAGTAACTAATCCCAACTGATCAGCTTTAACATGCACCTTAATCATCATTTTCTTGCCGATGAGCTCACGAAATTCATCTGGACAACCATTAGAATCATAATACAAAAACATTACAAATGGAGTTAAGTAAGTGGGTAAAAAAAAAGTGATCCTATTATGAACTAAACATAATACCTTTATTCATATTATTTTGCAATTGAATTGCATATTTCCCCAATAATTCCTGACAGACGGCATCCCATAGCAAGAAAGAAGTGTTGTTTATACCGTCAAGCACTAACACTTTAATCATGTATCTGAATATGTTAACCAATAATTTCAGATAGTGTGGAAAAATAAAGCAAATTTACTGTCAACTTTTAAAATTTTAATTTTTGAATTACAGGGACATATAATTTAATACATCACCTCAAATTTCCACTTGGATCAATTCAAGAACAATTAGTGCACCACATCCTTCCTTCTCTTTTGGTCAATTTCCTCAAACATTTTTTGCACGATGTGAAACACCAATATTGCAAACTCTCAACATCTACAATTGTTCCATAAATCCAGAAAATCCCAACCTATATAATCAAATCATTAAAAGAATAAAGTTATAAAAAACTCACTAATATATTAGAAAAATAATTTTCTTTCATACAAATATTTCATAGCTTCAGGTTGTTCAGTCAATCGTCAATTTTTATTTTTATTTTTTTTGGGTTCCATTGATCAAATCGTCATCATTTGGAGAGAATAAGTCAAGAGATTGTAGCCAAAGTATTATTAGAAGTTCCCTCACCATCAGCAAGCCTATTCATTGTATTTAAAAAAAATCAATTATCCCATAAATTGTGCCAATAATATAAATTAATTTATTCATTAATGTTCAAATAATAGGCTATTTATTTTATTGTAATACCTGCTTCGAAACTCTTTAATTTCGCTGCTTTCATCCCAATAAATCATCTTTAAACATACCGTAGATTTGAAACTGAAATGTCTCCTATATTAATAAATATAGGTGTAAAAAATTATACAAACAACCAACGCATAAATTTAAAAAATATGAAGAAAAAAAATGTCGAAACATACCCAACCATGGCTTAACACGGAACATTTGCAGTATCAAAACCAGAGGTTTATTAGTGTTCTCCTCTCTTATTTTTTTAAGTTGGTCAATGAAATCCTTCCATAGCGTCACATTCAATTGAACACCCCTAAAGGAATTAAACAATGTTACATTACATTATTTATGTAATTTATTTTCAACATTATAATAATTGATTAAGAAAATGTTATGCTAATGAAACCAGACTGAAAAATTAAAATATTTTAACCTTATTTTGGCAATTTTCATTCAAATATTGTATACGTAGATTGTGTATTATTTTTTAACCAACATGTTCAAACATTTTTTCATATTTGAAGAATATATTAATTTATTTGCTTTATAAAATTAGTAGTAAAGAAGGCTATTCTACTCCTGAAGTTGTGAAAAAAAGAAGCAAAGTTACTCGGTATCTTCAAAAGTAATCTCCATCATCCTCTGTGGAGTTCCCTTCACCTCTTGCCACTTCCACGGATCGGCTTTGGCAATCCTACCTATTATGTCTTTATTTGAAAAGAGTAGTATAAGAAATTGAAATCAATATATAAGAATAAATTAGTTAAACATTAAATAAGTCACGTGCGTAACAATATCATTTATAAATATTGAATTAAATTACTTGATTTACCTATTAGAACATTGTCGTATTTCGGCGCAGATAACAGCCTAGTAAAGGTCTTGAATTTGGACATGAAGCATGGGAATTTTTCATCATTTAACGCATTCACTTTCGTTATTGATATAAACAAAAGCATATGCGGATTTGAACATGTCTTGTACGTTAGCTTGTGTTCTTGAACAACCACGATTCGAACAGTGTAGATCTTTCATTCCACAACTTCTTCTTTAAATTGTTCCCTCTGCTTTGTCCCTGCAATAATGTGTATACGAACACCCTATAATCAATCACAAATTTTATGTTAGTTGTATCATACACAAATTAACACAAAGGTACTAACAATCTGAAAATTGAAACTAAAATACTTGCTTCATAATCATGAAAGATTTCAAAGTTTATAGAAGAACTTTTTTTGTCTGATATTGCGGAGCTTCGTAGACACGGATACAACGAAGCTTCAAAAACCAACCGGTGTGTTTCTGGGTTAGGTCCTTTATCAGTTGAAAATTCGAAGAGATCCTTTCTTTTCAAGAATGAAGTTGAAAGTGCAAAAAATATAAAGATTATTCATTAAACAGAAAAATCGGATTAAAAAAAATGAATAAAAAAAGTAAAAGACTACGGTGAAAAATCGTAGTTAAAGGCATAGGGCGACCGTGGTAGTAGATACCGTAGTCGTAGACCTACCACCAATAACTACGGTTAATGAACCGTAGTGGTTAACAACAAAGCCTACGGTTGTGAACCGTAGTCGTACTAGTAGCTTCTACAACTACGGGATGCATGATCACAGTTGGGAACTTTCTTTGGCTACGGTTTCAACCGTAGTAATTTATACTAACGACTACGGTTAACAACCATAGTGGTCGATTTAATATCTACCACCACGGTATGTATGACCACGGTTAGTGACTTTCTTTTACTACGGTCGGAACCGTAGTTATTTTAAATAAAGACAATGGTTGATAATTGTTGTTATTCATCATAAACCGTTGTCTTTACATAATTATATTTATTTTATGATCTATATTTTTTAGTATTTAATAATTAATATATACACAGTTAATAATTTAAATTAGTAAATCATATATATAAACAAAAAATGGACAATAAAGAGAAATTGCTCCAAATTAATTTCTCAATATCAACAGAAGTATAATTGTACAAAGTGTTAAAAAAAGAATAAACTACAAAAAAAGTACTACACAACGTTGAAGATCTTAATTAGCTCCTCTATCTATAGTCTCAACCTTATAAGTTAAGGCTCCACTTGGTTTCGTTCTACATTGATCCCTTGAATGGATACACGAGAATGCATAAAAGCTCCCCTTAAAAAGGCGATACTCATATCCTGAATACATAAACATATGATAAAAATAGACATTAGTACAAAAAAAATACAAATATATATATATATATATAACCACACCAATTACAAAAGTCGCATTTATGCCTGGCAAAAGGATATATTGGACAATAAGTTTCTTCAAATTAAGTAAATTCAAATTGATCTAGTCTCAAGATAATGGGAGAAAAATATATAAACCTCATACCTTGATTAGACCAGTATTTTTGTCAAGTTCATATTTCACCTTACTTCCTTTACCTATCTAACCAACCTGCAAGAATGAGTCAAGGAATAAAAGAAAAGAAAACATACATGTAAAGTATAATTAATAAGACTCATAAAACCACATCTTAGGCATCATATATTAATATTACTTAACAGAAGGCATGAACAAGGATGACTAATTAATTATTTAATACATCCTATTCAAGCTATAATAATTGCAGATTAAAATAAATATTGTCCAGATACCATAAAAGTGTAGGCAAACAAAAAATAGATTACAATATCATGAAGAATGAAGAAACTCTAAGAGAAGTACATGAAATGCTACCATAAACATTTGTTGTTAAGAAGAAATTCTAAGAGAAATAGTTGCGAACTTTACAACATGCAAATGAACCAAGACCATCACAGAGCAAGTAGAGAAAAGAATAACTAAATCAAGATAAACCTTAACATATTAAATTGTCAATTCTACTTTAGAATAGCCAAGTCCTGTGAACTACAATACTCAAAATATTTGAGGTTGACATATAAATCAAGAACGCAAATCTATTTGATATATTTTTCAGATTTTTCTTCAACTTTGTTCCTAAAATTCCTTGTTCAGTTTAAGCGGATATTTAAATGAATTAAGCATGTACCATAAGCAAATACTTCTGCAAAATCTGCAAAAATAAATAAATAAAAGAAAAAAATAATAATAATAATAATAATAAAACTAAAATAATTTGATATTAGAAATTTACAAAATTAATTTTCTAAAGTCTAAAAAGTACCAAATTCACTCTTCCACATAAGAGACTATGTACCTCCCTCCTAGTGTCTGGCTGCCTTACCAAGGTACCTCATTTCTATGTGGATAACTAAATCTCATAGACCTTACAGTCTGCTTTTGGCTACCTCACCAAGGGTACTTCATAACTTCTGTTCAAATTATTTTATTTTCTAAGTAACTAGTAAGTGGCCCACTAGTTATTTTGTCACTTAGCAAAATTTTCATAAACATAACTGTCCTAATATCTGACCTTGTTTTTTTAGTGATGACACTCATTTTTCCTTATAAAACAATGATAATGGACTATATTTTAACATAGCTTCTCTCAAAATGAAAAAAAACCAACAATACACACACTCATCCTAATATAATCTCAATCAAGATCATATACTCCCCCGTTTCATAATAAGAGTCATATTTTAAATTATTATTGTGTCCTAAAAAGAGTTATGTTTCAAAAATCAAGGCATCATTTTATTTGTCCAAGTGAAAAAATTAAAATTCTTAATTTCACGAACTTGTTAGATATCACTGAAAAAGTTAAATAAAAAAGGTTAAAATAAGCATTGTAGAAATTGATGATTTTTTAGAGTTGTAAATTCATCAAATTAAATAAAAAATAAAAGTTGTATAATTCAAACATAACTCTCATTATGGAACAGAGGGGTATTATCTATTATTTATCATTAGAAACTCACAGATATTTTATATTTCTACACCAAAACTAATTACACACACAATTCTTATTTAAAAATGAAAATTTGAAAAATCAAGCAAAGCAAAAACATATAAAAGTTCTTACGTGAATGGTGGGAGAATTAATAAGCTTAAGAATGCATGTGGTGCCTAAAGCACATGGATAATTGTTATTAGACGAAAACAAAGCAAAAACATATAAAGTTCTTAACTTAAATCATGTCATATTACCTACGGTGAGCAAAAATAATTCCTTAGATGCATGATGTTGAGTCTTCCCACTGCTGGTGACACCATATGCAAAAATTGTACCTTTAAATAAATGAGAGGAGGAAACAAGTAAAAATTAAGAAGACAAATGAAAAAATGAAAACAACAGAGGAGCACTCTACAGATCCATTTCTTCTTCACAAAAAAACATTTACCATTTTCTTGGAGAAGTTAAGGCAAGGAATGTTAGAGAAGAACTATCACTTATCAACACTTTAATACAACCAAGAATAAGTAGAAGCATGGTATCAAGCATTACAAGTTTTGCAGTATTCCGACATGCAAAGATATTACCATTTAGCACATTATGAGGTCCATCACAACAAGCTAGGTCAGATAGATATTACCAGCAACAATAAAGAAATAAACCAAAGATATATTTTAGTCAATACAGTTCTATCATACAGGATAAGATTCACTTATGTTATGGTGATGAACTAGGGTGCTAGTCTGGATTAAGTAGCTTCCATAAGTATATCTAAGTAGAAGCCCATAATGCAATGTAAGAGGTTCCAGAACCTAAAAGGCCTGAAGCAGAAAACTACAAACCATTGATTCCTTCCATCGAACCATTAACAACAGCTAGGCATCAATATCATCGACATGCCTTGTTATGATCGTAGTGCCAAACACTCGATCTCTCGATCTGGAAAAGGAAAACTATAAGTCATAATACAAAATGCTGAGGTAGGAACTTTAGAAGCCATACATGCACATATAACATTGATTAAAGTAAGTCTGACCACGTACCGTGGAAACCCTATAAGATGAGATAATTCCTCTAATTGAATCTGTACCTCCTTCCTGCAAGAATTACTAAAATATGTTCTTATTATTAAATTAAATTTACATACAATATATGCAGAACAACCACAAGCATAATCTACAAAAAAATTTCAAGGCATGATATCAGGAAATCCAAGTAAAATGCTTCACACATCACGAATTCACCTATGAAATGTTCGCTAGAAAAGCAGCAACAGAAACACTGCTATTGTGTTCCAATAAGTCCATTCTGCTAGAATCTGCTATGGACTTATTAGCTCCAAAACAAATAAGTACTCTCAGTCCATTCTTCTCAAAACATCTTATAAGCTCCAAAACAAATAAGTACTCCCAGTCCATCTAATTTTCTTACGATCTTATAAGTCACACTCAAAATACACACACAACACACAATACACATATACTCACATTTCAAACACACCACGCATGCTTCACACACAATACAAACACATCCTTCAATACATACACTACGCATACTAACACTTCAAACACTAATAAAAATGTGTGTTCGATAGTGAACTTCAAATGCATACGCCAAATTCACAGCTAATTTTTCATTCAATTTCAAGCTTACAAGCTCCATTATCTAAACATTTAATTAAATCACAAGCTCTTAAAACAACTTATATGTTAGAGCTTATAAGATATCCAAAATAACCTTAGCCAAACCCTTTAAGAATACTTACTGTTAGAAATAAAATATAAGGCACAAATATGCAGAGAAAATCAATGGCCAAAACCAAAATATAAGCATTCAAACTTTTGCCCCACCAATAGCGTTATCATCTTTCTTAGAAATGGAAAAAAAATATATAACAAAATAAATAAATAAATAAATAACACCAACAAAAACTGTATTATGACTAAAAATGAATGAATTGAATTATTCAAAATATCCTGTAGGAGTCTACAACGAGTCAACCATATACCTGAACCGATTCAACAGATCCGATACAACGTCTAATAAGAATCAAATTCTGGTCAAGAAAAATTACCAGTAATATCAAATAGCAGCCGAAATTAACCCAAAATTAATCCACCTAGTATTTATTGTAATAACTAGAAGGGGGAGAAAATCGAGAAAAATTCTTACTTGTCTTCACCGAACTTCACGGGGTGAGTGAATAACTCGATCGTAAGGGTGAGGGCAGCGGGCGTCGCACCGTCGTTGTGGTGGTTTTGTCATGTAATGATGGTTTCATCGTGCAGTGGTAGTGGCCAGCGGTGACGCATTTATAGGAAATGCTAAACCTAAGTTGGGAATTTGGGAATAATGGAAACAAGTTTAAACTTTAACAATATTTATTATCTAAGACTAAAAAAAGTGTCTAGCAGTGATTTTGAGCAATAAAGTTACTGCATCGACAGTGAGGGCGGCGGCGGCGTCGACGCTGATGGTGGTCGAGCACAACTTGGGGAGATTATGAGCAAGGGTTTGACAAATTTGGTTTAATAGAAATCACGACTATAAGTAAACAATTTTCTTTTTATTATTATTTTTTTTTTTTTGCTAATCTGAATTAAAAAATAATTATATAATAACATTAACACAACGGTCAGTGGATCTTCAACACCGGAGAGCTCAAGGAGTTGTCTTTTAGCGCAAAAAGTTAAAACAACAATAGTTCTACGACAACAGTGGCTAACAACCGTTGTCTTTGAGCGAAGAAATACGCTAGAAGACCACGGTCCCAGATACAACAACGGTTATTTTCAAATTAACAACAGTTTCACAAACCGTTGTCTTTTAAGCGTTGTCTTTGTGTGTTTCTGTAGTAGTGATTGGTAATTACTCTAAACTAAATGTTGTAGGGTGATATCACAAAAACCGATGAGTGAAATATATGAAGGTCACAACTTGATTTTGTATTATAAATAAGTGTTAGATTTTGGTGATACATAGTAAATATTTAATGATATCAGACTTGGAAAAAATTAGACAAATCTTTCATTGCCTAAATTAAAGGGATATAAATATCCAAGTGATTTTAGCCCACATTATATTCAGGAAGATTTGTAACATCATGTAGATTTTGATAGAATAATAGAATATCATATTTTTGGCTTACATATCATATCCATAATAGATATTAAATACGTTTTATAATATCTAATAAAAAATAATTATTTGTATATCATACTCTTGATTAATTCATTCATATCCATAATTGATATTAACTTATAAATTATAATATCTAATCACACATTATAATATCCATATTCATATTTATGTATATATTAAATTGTATAGGTATAATTTAGCTTACTTTTAAAAAATAAATTAAAATTATATATTAATTTAATGTGTGTTATAATGAATTCCAAAAATTAAAGATATTAATATTTTGACAAACTTGGTTGAGTAAATTAAAAGGTTACTTTATATTATTTATGTTAATCTTGTAAACTGAATCAATTAAATTGTTTTATGACTGAAATTCCAATTTAGTATATATATTCCAAATTTTATTACATCATATGAGTATTCTGACTATAATAATACTAATATAATTGTTCTTAAACGTAATAATGAATAAATTACCTACCACTTTATTAAAATGATATTATTTTTAAAAGACTTAAATCTAATGATTAAATGAATAATGGAAGATTCCGAATCAGAGAATGACGATGAAGTGTTGTACAATGAGGTCAATATCAATTACATTGGTTAAAATGATATTATAATTGTTTTGTTTGACAAATGTAGTAATAATATTGGTTAAACTATAAATTACATTGAATCATCATTTTATTATATTATTGTAAATAAACATATAATGTATATATGTAAATTGATTTGTTTGACTTGTATAGTAATGATATTGGTCAACTTTTAATAATTACATTGAATATATTTGATCATCTATTAACATAAAAAAACTTACATATAATATGTATAAATTGATTTGTCTTACATATATAGTAATGATATTGGTCAATTTATAATAATTACGTTGATTTTGCCTTTATTCTATTACCGTAAATAAACTTACTGATAATGGTTATAAGTTGTTTGAATTATTTGGCAGAAATTGATGCAAATAATAATATATTACTATTGCAATGTTGTTTTCCAGAATTTAGTATTTTTTCGAAGAGATAAAGTGTAATTAAAATTGACTTTTAATTTAAAACAACTTCATCAACAATAGTTCAACAAAGACCATTTGTTTAATATTTGGATAACATTTACAATACTAAAGCATTTCGTTAACAATAATGTTAACTATATCTATTACAATTAATACATACTAAATTAAAAATTTAAAAAGAGTCATAAACAATGAACATCAAATTTTCAAATTGCGGTTGAAACTCAAACATGCACAACAAAGCCTTGAATACTGCAAGAGTTGAACCATATCACGACAACTGGTGAGATGACAAACACCATTTTTTAATTGCACCAGACCGACAACAAATTCTGCATCGCCAGTATTAATAACGACAATTCCCTTATGTATTTGATCAGGAGTTAAATATTATCAGACGATGTCTCCAGGAATATTATGTTTTAAAAATGTAAAGTAAAAAAAAAAAATAGTTGAACATAATTTAAAAAGAAAAAAACACACCTTAAATGTAATAACTAAAAACTAAATTACAATTTTACCGCTGAACCGTTTTGTGAATCGTAAATCAACCACAAAAGTTGAAAACTCATCGTCATCATCGATGGGAATAGGATTATTGACAGTACCTACATAAAATTAAAAAAAAAAAATCAATGTAGAAGCTTATATTTTTTAGAGCTTATAAGTAATGTATAGAAAATTATAAATTTGGTAAAAATAAACTTCAAATTATGTAATATGTTTAGTTCATAAACTTGGATTTTTTATAATCTTGTGGTTAAATATATAAAATAAATCATCAATAAAATTATACTATAATGTATAGAGTTATGGAAGATGGTAAACTTACTTATAATTATAAGTAACAATATCTTAAGAAAACATATTTTTAAGTTCAATACTTTTTGAGAAATAAATTAATGAAAACATATCATAATCACCTCCATTTTGCACTACCATGATGATGCCGATTTTATTCAAACTTCGTATGCACATTGAAATGGTACTTAGTAGCTCATTTTATAGTGGGGTGAAAATAATTTTCTTGAAATTTTGGTTAAGTAAAAGTATAGAGAATGGTGTAATTTATTGGATAGACAAAACTTTATTTAATTTGAAGTGACCTTTGGGTGAATTATCTTCCAAAATATTAAGTCATTCAATACAAAGCCATCATATTGTGTTGCCATTATCAAATATTGTTCTTTGTATTATTTAAAAATATAATTATTATTTGATTAAATTCGATGTAGTTCATAAATTTTCTACATAGACATAATGTTTATAAATAGAATATTACTATGTCATCATATTATATCATCAAACTTTTCTATTGTTCTTTGTATAGGGTTACAAAATTTAACTATTTTTTAGGGTCTTTATAATAATAATATTAACACATGCATAAACATGAAATAAAAACAATGTTTTAGTTTATTTTAGTTTAATGTTAGGTTTATAGTTTAATTTAGTTTAATTTGTACGAAAATATGATCTATTTAAATTTTTCTATGTTTAGTGCACTACATAAAAAAAAATGGTTCGAAATTAGGTTGTAACAATAGGTGAACAAATTATAGTGATTTATAGTGGGGTGGCAATATTATTATTATTATTATTATTATTATTATTATTATTATTATTATTATTATTATTATTATTATTATTATTATTATTATTATTATTATTTTGTTTATTCAATATATGTCCATCTTATTTCATGTTTATACATGTGTTATTTAAATATATATCATGTTCGGTTATATATTAATAACATTAAGACATACATAAACATGAAATAAAAACAATGTTTTAGTTTATTTTAGTTTAATGTTTAGGTCTATACTTTTGGGTTATTTATTTTAGTCTGCGATTTTATTCAAACTTTGTATGCACATTGAAATGGTACATAATAACTCATTTTATAGTGGGGTAAAAATAATTTTTTTGAATTTTATTAAAGTAAAAGTAAAGACAATGATGTAATTTATTGGATAAACAAAACTTGATTAAATTTGAAGTGGCCTTTGGATGAATTATCTTCCAAAATATTAAGTCATTCGATACAAGCCATCATATTGTTTGCCATTATCAAATATTGTTCTTTGTATTATTTAAAAAATATAATCATTATTTGATTAAATTTGATGTAGTTCACAAATTTTATACATAAACATGATGTAACGTCCCATTTTCGGAAAGAAGAAACTTCGGGGAAAGGGGCGCTACAAACTTTGTTTGAGGATATATTTTCATTTTCTTTTGTAAATAATAAATTTTAAATAGAAATTCAAGATATAAAAATAACTTCATATCGTTAGATAAATATCAACAACAAAATATACTTTGGTACGGAAGCTCTTTTCTTAAGAAACATAAGTTCACTTGAAAACTTTAGAGGACAATCCTCAAGTATTTTTACATCAACTAAATATATCTTCGTTCAAATAAATAAACAGTTGAAATATCATCTTTGAGAAACTATTATGATTGAAAATAAACTTTACTTTGAAATTCCGTGAGTTGGAGTGGTGCAGGACCATGCTATCCGTGTCTGTCCACATCATCCTTGGTACCTGAAATGTTAGGGGTGAGTGTTTAGAAAACACCCTGTGGGTTCACTCGGTTGCCCACTTAGATGTCATACAAATAATAGCAATAACGGACAGTTACGTAAATAATGCATATATCATCAACACATAAAACACATCTGAAAACATGTTGGAATCTAAATTAAAATAAATATACACATATATATATATATACTATCACTACTACAAAAAACGTTTAAGACTACGGTAAAAAACCGTAATTAAAGGCATTCAGCGACCGTGGTAGTACATACCGTAGTGGTAGACCTACCACCAATAACTACGGTTGATAAACCGTAGTAATTAACAATAAAGACTATGGTTGATAACCGTTGTCATAATAGTATCATCTACGACTACGGTATGTATGACCACGGTTGATGATTTTCTTCGACTACGGTCAGAACCGTAGTAATTAACAATAAAGACTACGGTCAAAGACCGTTGTCTTTTCTTTTTCATAAACCGTTGTTGTAAATGATGCTCTTTTATAGTTTTTTTTATATATTTTTATTTTCTTTTATAATTTATATATATATATATATATCTAACATAAATTAATATTTATGTGTGTTGTAACATATCACATAAGAAAGAGTAAATATTAGATTAAAAAAATTCATTTATTTCTAAATATCAAAGTTACATTACATCACAAAGCTAGAAAATAAAAAAATAAAAAACTAATTTCTCTATACTTAAATCCATTACAGAAGCGCATCTTTTCTTTTGAATCATCTTTCATTATCCTGCAAAAAAAAAAAAAAAAACACCAAAAAAGATAGAATTAAACACAAAAATTTATTTATTAATCCAGATATCTACAACACAAAATAGAAAAAAAAAACATTAAATATAAGGTCAAAATCAGATATATCTAAAGTATAAAACACAAATAAAAAAAAAAATGAATCAAGTACTTTTCAGCATCACCAGATGATGAAACTTCCTCTGTAAAGATGTTCGGGCCGTTAATATAAAAGTAACATGAAAATGTAAATAACATGTCCGAAAAGTAAGTGATGATACACATTAATTCTTGCTGCTTATGTACAAACAACAGTAACGTGAAAATGAAATTAATAATACATTATATAAGATAGGATATCATTTTAAACTCCTTCTGAATTCACTGCAGCACACATTACGGATGATTCAACATCTATCGCTAAGTATGAACCCATTCTAAACTCACTGCAGCACACATGCTTTGTAATATCTTTCTCTAGCCAGATTTCTAGTAGTATGATTAACCTACAATATTTTTTCATTTAATCAAAATAGCCTTGAATATAATTCACATTTCGTTCAATGGATGATACATTGCTTTTTCTGGCTTGAAACTTACTTGCACGCTCTGAAATTTCAACTGAGTTCCGATAGTCATTGTTTGTATGATGAATTAACTTCCAGTTATGTGCAATTGGAATTTATTACCACATAACAGATCAAGCTTGCATCCTGTCCAAAGTACATATTACTTGAAGAAATGGATGTAATACATATTTCAAGAAGAAAATCCTCCCTGGTTATGAGAATGACATATTGTTCCAACAAGAACAACTTCATCGTTTAGCCACTGTCCATATCCAACACCATTCTCGATTGCCTGTGAATGCCAATAGAAAGAACATTATGCATATTTTCAAAACTGAAAGACATACCTTACACTTTCATGAATAATTGAGCTGCATTTATGATATTTTTTATATGCAATTTATAAAAAAAATCAGCATCTCTTCATAGTTCATACTTAATCTCTGGATTCCATGCTACAGAGAATATCTTATATAATTTATCCCTTTTTTTCTTTTCCGCACATTAGATTAGGTTAGATACCACCAAAATGCTGATATATGGCATATTAATGAACAAATGTGTCAGAATCATGTACAATGAGAGATTTCTTTTTAATTTTTCTTGTTCCATAATGCTATGAACTTTTTGAATTTTCCATACAGGAGGAATTTGTGTACATTTTACCTTACAGGTAATAATAGGTTAATAGATTGATTGTCAGCAAGAAAATCAATGAATCAAGAGACAATGGCTGCATTTAGCTGTATCAAGAGATCAACAAATAAGAAACCATTTTTTATTATCAGAAACTATTTTTTTCTTCCCAATGTTGTTATTTTGCACTAAAGCAAACAACAATTGTGATGTGTGTAGCTTCCATTATCAGTCTGCATCATCAGCAACCTTACAGGTCAAGTTTGCAGAAGGGAGGGGGGCATCCGCATGCTTCAGTTGAAATACTATGCCAATAATTACAAATCAAATAATACCAACCAAGCATATCATAGCTCCGAAATTCTGCATCGGTGCTAAAGAGAACAATTTAATTATTCCAAAGCAATCATTTAAGTGTTTCGTTACTGAAATTAGCAGTGAAAAGCTCAATTTCAACTCATCAAATTGCATTACATCAATTTCAGCACATTAGCAACAAATAAGTAAAAATACCTTTGCTTTGGAATAAACATACTGAAGCTAGTCCGTACTCTTCCTAGACTCATTGTCTGCCCCCAGTGACCTCTTCAGCTCCGATTTCGCCTATGTTTAATAAAAAAGTTCAAAATAATCACAATAAGAAATAAAAAGAATTAGGGATTAAAGAACCCCTTATCTCCTTCTTCGATACTTCTCCGTCGTCCCCCCTTGCCTTCCTGTTTCATGTGCACAAATAGCACAAGTCCCTCCTCTTGCTCTATAGATCTGGCGACCACAGACGAAGGGGCTGAGAAACACTTACCTTGATAGACACCCAGATCGATTGGAAATGAAGGGCATGCGGTTTCGATCTGAAACAACAGCAACAACGACAGAACTTGCACAGGGCGAAGTTGTCTGACTCATCGGCGGGAGGGATGCGGTGTCTTCGGCCGCTTCTAGTTGGGTTTTCCCGCCTGGTTAGGGCTTCCGGTGTTAGGGCTTCGATGGTCGCCGTGACGGCCATGAGCGCGCGGCCTTGCAAGTAGCAGTGATATTGTCCATCCATTTCTCTCCACTTCGCTTTATGCGTCGAAGTCCTATAATCCGCCATTGACATCCGTCTCCAACATAAACAAAATAGAAATAATTTCAGTCAATTTAAGAGAGAGAGGAAGAAGAAGCTCTCTGATGAACTCTAGAGAAATGAAATTAGGGCTGGAGCATTCTTAATTTCGTCTTAACCCAACTTCCTTTCTCATATATATATATATATATATATATATATATATATATATATATATATATAATACATATATTATTTATATCGTTTTATTTATTAAAAAATTTTAGGATTCTTTTTATGAATGTACTGTTATTATATATATATTGTCAATTGAAATTCAGTCAATACTTAGCGATTATTATATTCTGTCCGTATATTTTGAATAAAAAAATTACAACATAACTATAGTTGGCTTCAAATAAAAATCATATTTGTTGCTATAATCTGTCACTAGATCGGTGGTTATGTGGTCGCATAAAAAATTGGCATATTGTTTACTACTAATTACCAACATAAAAAATCGGTCGCTTAACTAGCGTCGTTAGTTTGTCGGCCATTTGTCGTCAAGTTTTGTTTTTTAAAGTGTTTTTTATTTTTGTTGATATTTGATGACCGAAAATTTTAGTCGCTATATCCGTCGGCATGTTCGTAAATTTCTTGTAGTGGGATACGTCATTAATAGACATCGAGGAAAGAACAGTTTAAAAAAATTAAAATAAACATTTTTTAATGTAAAATATAAAAAAATATTTTAGTCTTGTAAATCCGTATTTATAAAAATTAAGGAAGAAAAAGTAATGACAACACTCAATCAACAATGGTTAGCGTAATTGTTGTCGTTGATCACATAAAAATAATTCTTTTATGTTATCAAATAAATAAGCATATAGACAACGGTATTTCAACAACAGAAGTGATAACCGTGGTCTTTAAGCAGAAAAAAGTAATTCGACAACAGTTAAACAACAACGGTGTTACAAAACCGTTGTCTTTTAGCGAAAATATTTACAGAACCACTACGGTTCCTACAATGACCACGGTTGTGCGCTGAAAGACAACGGTTTTTCAGAAAACCGTTGTCTTTTTGGTGTAGTCATTGAGCTTTTTTGTAGTAGTGTATACAGATACACATAGGAGCACATAGGTGTGGCACATGTTGCCCCGCTCGAGCAGCATAGCATATTCGAGAGCGATCCAGGGGTGATCTGTCGATCCATAACATGTAGGGTGTTACCCGTAGAGCATAACCATATACGGTTTTATCCGTAAGCATAATCATATACGGTTTTATCCGGAAGCATAATCATATACGGTTTTACCCGTAAAGCATAGCATGTACGGTTTTACCCGTAAGGTTTTTGAAAAGCATAACATGTACGGATTTACCCGTAAGGTTTTTGAAAAGCATAGCATGTACGGTTTTACCCGTAAGGCTTTTGAAAAGCATAACATGTACAGTTTTACCCATAAGGTTTTTGAAAAGCATATTCGAGAGCGACCCGAGGATTTGTGCGGTGTTACCAACAGTCCTAACATGCTAGTACGGTATTACTCGTATAAAATACACATAATATGGTTTTACCCATAACTTCACATAAATTTCACACAAGTTTCACATAAATTTCATATACTTGTCACATAAAGATAGGCTCAAGCAACATTCATGTAACAGCCACTATAACAATAATTTGCATGAAAAACAAGTAGACAACACAAAACAAACACATAGAGTTACCCCACCTAGAAGTGCGTACGGCTAGTTGGTCATATAGAAGTCCTCTTCTACTTCCACTTCCTATAGTCCTACAATATAGAATATTTGTCTTAGCATTGGTGGGTACTAGGCATAAACATAAATTGAAGATTTGGGGCAATATTTGTAATTTTATAGAAGTTGAGGGACCATTTTGCAATTTTATAAAATATTTCAAATTCATATTTTTATGTAAAACTGGTGATTTTGAAAGTTGGGTTCTTTGGAAATTGGTTTGAGCCGAATCTGGTTCAAAACGAGCATTTTATTACACTTTGAAAGTCTAGTGGCATTGTTATAATTTCTAAAAAAAGAGTGACAATTTTGTAAAAAGGGAATTTCGTAAATACATGGATTGGTTGCCTTTCAAAAGGACTGATTTTGACTAGGGCATAATTGAAAAACTCAAAAATTGTATTTTAGCCCCTAAATAATAACTAATTTTCAAAAGATGGTATATGAACTTCTGCACCAACTTTGACCAAACTTTTCCGACGACTCAATCATCGAAATTTCAATTGGGACGTGACTACGGAAAGCTCTTGTCAAGAGCTTTCTACAATGACCAACCACAACAGAATCGGAGTTCGTAACAAAAAGTTATGGCTCCTTGAAGGTGGTTTGGTCATATGAGTTTCGACTAAACTTTGATTGGCCATAACCGGAGTTCTAGAGCTCGGATTGCGATTTCGAAAGCTGTTCCAGAATCCTCTCGCCAAGCGCTATCATATTGTTAAAGAAAATATGGGTTTTGATAAAGTGAAGAAAATGAAAATGGGGAAGTAGCTGATCCGACGAGCCTAAAAAGCTATCGGGTCACTTTTCCGGCAACATCGTCGGGTTTCGGTGGCTGGAGATGGAACATTTGAGAGGTAAAGATGGAAGACTTACCAGCTATGCTTTGTGGGAGAAGAAAGGAAGACTCTAAGCTATGTTTTGGTGGGAGGAGATGATTGAATGAAAGCTCCTCTACACCTTTATTTATAGCCATACCAAGTACAAAATCATGGGAATGAAACCGTGGTATCGGCTGCCGGTTTTGGGTAATATAGTGGGTATAAAACCATGGAAATTAGCATTGGTTTTGAGCAATATTATGGGCATAAAACCATGGTTTTTGGCCGTTGGTTTTTAGGTTAGCAATCCTATAGAGTGGGCTTACTATAAAAATGTAGGATTCTCCTATATTATTGGGTAATATCGTGTCTAAGTGTTGTCTAATTAAACTTTTATTTTCCCGACCCATTCATACTATTAATTATGAAAAATAATAATTTATGCAAGTGTAAGAAAATAACTAAAACAAGTAAAAATGCACACAAAAATAATGTAACTCATACTGTTTTGCATAAATCAAATAAGATGGTGCAACTAGAAATTTGGGTCGTTACATCCTCCCCCTCTTAGAAAAATTTCTTCCTCCAAATTTGCATAGACCTATGACTTTAAACACAAGGATGTAACTGAAGAAAGAAATCGAATCAAGGTTTAGCGGGTCTGCAAAATAATTCAACAATGTATGTTGTAAATTTAATGGACAACATAAGTATTTTTTTTTTTTTTTTTGAGGCACTATGAATTTTCAAAAGAGTCGTGACAAAAACATTATCGGCATACTTTATATATGTGTGTGTGTGTGTATATATATATATATATAACAATTTCATGAAAAATTCTTGAGGGACGAGATGAAATATCAGGGAATGCATTTTAAATTTTAGTGAGGCCAAATTGGTATTTAATTATTAAATTGAAAATATGGAATCAAGATTTTGTTATCAAAATATAACTTTTGGCTTAGTTGACTTGGAATTGATTCAAATGTGAAAAATGTCAAATCTTCTGAGATAAATTCTAGGAAATCCCGAGCCATTTTTAAATACATTGAGAAGAACCAAATTTTTAAGGTAAGATGTAAATCTGGAAAGATTAAGTGAAACTAAAAAAAGTGGTGGAAATAAGAAGTGAAGTTTATGCAATGGTCTTTCCAATTAAAACTAGAGGCTTTTGAAATTGAGGGTTGAAAGTTGTAGTAAAATTTATGATGATGGCTTAAAAAAATATTTTAATAGTAGTTGGACCAAGTGAAATTAATATATATAAATAATTTAACATGAGAGTGTTTGAACAAATAGGTGTTTTTTGAAAATTTAGTATTTTTTAAAGATATGATGAATTTTGGAAAGGAATCAGTGACAAAAAATTACGAGATATTTGATAGGATTTTTTTTTAATAGGTAAAAGGGGATCAAGGATCATCAAGAAAAATATGAACAATTGGCTTTTGACTCAAATAGGGAATAGATAATTTGGACAATGCCATTTTATTTTGAGATAAATTTTAAAATCACAGGCTACTTTAAAATACATTGGAAAGAACCATTTCTTTTCCCAGGTAAAAATTAGGGGCTCAAACTTTGGGGTTCAAAGTTGTAGTGGTATGAAATTCAAGATTATGGGTCAACTAGACTTTAAAAGTTGTGGAATCAATTAAAATTAATACATATATATACAAGTAAATGAATACAAGGTAGAAAATGACTAAGAATGAATTAATTCATACTAATATGTTTTAGATCGAATTTAATGAAATGCTTGAGGGTTGAAAAATTGTGGCCTTACCAGAAAATAGTTGAAATAAGGATATATTTAGTTCAAGATCCAAAAATTGAAGTTTTTGAAAGTGGGTGTAAGGCCGATGATGGCTTAAGAAGGTACAAACCCTTTCAAGAGGATGGAGATTTGTTGTAGGGCAATTTGGTACTTAAGGATCATGTTGTGAATGGAGAGAGTAGGCAGACCTAAGGTTTTCAGGTCAGCATTCAAATCAACTTCATCTTCAGTATTGTGTGGATTCTCGACATTCTTGCATCGTATGCTTTGAATCATGACCATCAGGAAAAAGTCGCCATCGAGGCTCAACTTGGAGTGTGACGTGAGAAAAGAAAATAAAGGCATACCTCAAACAAGCTTATAGGTTATACTCAAACACACCACAGTATTTCTATCCCTGTCAATACTAAAACATAAGCTTAAACGCTCTTATGCCTCAAATATCTAGCTCACACTACTACCAACAAACAAAGACGTTTCATGCACGTGCACGAGTACTCGTTGCGGCCGTCGGCGGTCAAGAACAATCAAGCCTAGTATGTTGTTTTGCAATGATGCTACGAAGTAGTGAGATAACATCTAGTAATAAGTAAATTCCTCTAAATTCATCATGCATTCCATACACAAACCAATGTAGGTAAAACATCAAATGGGTGAAACATGTACACTAGTACACACTGCCGCAAACAGTGGCTTGTGATAGTGTCGAGCCCAAATAGCACACAATGTGGGTAAGACAAGTACACTAGCACACTGTTGCGGACAACTGCTAGTAGCATCATCAAAACCCAACATACACATAGCCACATAGTTCACATAAAGATATATGCATCCTTGTAGATCACATAAGTCTTGCATGAGAAATAAAATTTGGAGGAGTACTTCTTGTCATGACAACATATCTTGTGCAACTCTTTCATATGCACTCGTGAAACAACTATGTGTCATAAGCTTAGATGGGAAAGGATGTGTATTTAAAACTGGAAACTTTCATTCCCCCTTTTCTGCTATTCGAGATTTTGAGAAGGGTAAAATGTACATCTTGAGAATGAAAACATGCTTTGAAATCACTTAAGGACTTGACTAAGTAAAAAAAAATGAGATTTTAAGAAGAACCTAATTTTATAAACATTTGTGATCTATATTAAAATTGACAAACATATTAGGGCTTGACTGTGACTCCATAAGGTGGGATTAGAAACTCGAATAGTTTTCAAAAATCATGGGCCGATTTGGAGAAAACGTGAAGATGTTATGGTCATTTGAGGATAGATTGTAAACATGATATATTTATCAAACTATTGTCATAAAAACTCAGTCATGCCCCGGTATTTCTAAAAAAAAAAAAAAAATTCAAATTCCCTTTTCTTTCCTTTCTCAAAACGGAAACACCCCTTTTGATTTCATTAAAATATTCAAATGTACAAAAAGTAGTTTTGAAATTGAAATACTACGCCTTTTAAAAAAATGAGCTATTGTGTTCAAATCATTTTAATTTTATGTTGTTTTAAGAAAATTTGATTTTTGATGAACTCGGGGGCATAAAATTATAAATTAGGGCTTTTGCGTATTTTTTTATAAATAACTTTGGGTTAAATATTTAAATCAACCTGAACTATACGAGTTTTGACACATTAGTACCTAAACTATATTTTTTTACCGATCACACCCCGAAGTACACGAATGTGACAAGTTGCAACCCCCGGCTCGTTTTTCCGGCCAAAATTAATTCACGTGACTCTCACATGCTTGTTATGGGGTCAGTTGATATTTTAATAAATTTTGGGTCATTTTTATAAATAACTAAACTTAAATCCTAGGACCTAACCATAATATCACCAAACCTCAAATTTTACCCTAATTATATATTTTCCTTCGTCTCTTTGGCAAAGACGCGACCCAAAATTTGCAGAATAGTGAGGAAGATGAATATGAACTGCAGTTGCAGTGTTCCCGCCGTTGAGAGGACTTCCTGGACGAATCTTAATCCGGGCCGCCGCTACGCTACTTGCGATCGTTATCGGGTAAGCCCTAATTTTGTTCTTCTTTTCAATTTGTAGCTTAGGTTTTGATTTGTAGGCTGAAAATAATGGGTTGTTCTTCCGATGGGTGTTTGTAGTTGTTGCACATACTATATCATTATCAATGAAGTTTGTTCTTGTTATTCTCGAATGTGGCCTTAAAGAGCTTGCTTGCATAGAAAAAAAGTGCTCGAAATTTTGCATATGTTTTATAATTCGTGTTGCTGTACTTGTTTATCTGAATTTTTATTTATTCGGACAGCTTGAAAATGGTTGCCAGTTTTGGGAATGGTTAGATCCGCCGATGTGCGATCGTTCGCGGCAAATTATTCCGGGTCTGCTGCGGCGCGTGAACAACCTTGAATCAGACATCCGTAGACTGGGTGACGCAGCTCTAGCGGTCAAAATAAGAAACCTTGAAGTCGAGCTGACACGGGCAAAAAAAACGAAATAGGGTAGTGTGGATTATAACTTTGGTGGCCATTGTAATCGCTATTTTGAAGTGAAGTATCGATCCGTGGGGCTAGAATAACCGGTGGCAATGGATTGGTGTTTTGGTTGTTTTTGTTAGCATACTTCTTATGCATTGTAGTATATGTCCTTAGCATAGTTGCAATGTAGTGCAGGAAATGGTTTTAAGATGAATTGGTAGTTCTAGTTGTTAATCAGAATGTTTGTAACACTTAACAGTGTATTTGATATGTTAAGGAGAAGGTAGAATTCTTGTGTTAAGCAGAATTTTTTTAGTCATTTGGAGTTGATTTGTTAATCAGAAACCTTTGGTACACTAGACAAAGGAATTTGGAGTTGATTTATTAATCAGAAACCTTTGGTACACTAGACAAAGGAATTAATTTTTGCTAGCTATGCACGATCTTTAGATTTTGTTTGGTTATGTTTCCAAAATTCACAATCTAAAGCATAATCAAAGATTCGAAAATTTAAGTTGTTGGATGTATTGAGTCTAAGCTTTCCTTCCAACCGAGCCATACACCGGAAACATGAATTAAAGGGTGAAAGAGCATTTAAACCAAGCATTTGTTTCACATTCTCAGATAGAAATCAGCCTTAGTCATTTCACGGGTTCAGTAGTAAAGTAGCATAATGCTCATTGTTTGGGTATTGACAATTATAAAAAAAGCAGCACATGCGCCACCTCAAAAAGACCATATTTGTGCAAAAAATGCTTAGAGATTGTACGTAACACATATGAGTACCAAAGACTCTATACTTTAACAAAAGCAATTGTCAATAACCTAACAAAAGCTACAGCTTTTCCCACTGCTACATCACAACGCACTCCGGTGGTGTATCATCTCGTATGAACATCTTAGCGTTTTCATGATTCGGTTTTTTGGAGAACCTGACTTCATCAGTTATCGGGTTGCTTCGTTCCTCCACCGCCGGACGCATGAAATTTCTGGGATTGGGTATGTCAATTATCTAGCCCGGCAGTGCGAGGGAGTCTCTTGGGGGAGCCCTTTTCCTTACCTGTTACACAAATCACAAATCAGTTAGTAAGTTTAGTATAGAATTTTCGGTAATCTGAAGTCAAGATCTTTTATGCTAAATCAGGAGAATTTGACCTGCAATTTCTGTCTGACAGGCGCTTTAGTTTTAGTCCCTGATGTTGACTCTTGTGTCGTTTTTGGATCAACAGATGGAGATATACACTTATCATTTTTGCGGACTTTGGCAGTAACCTTTGGAGATTTAGAAGCAACCTATTATACCAGGAGAACCAATGCAAAGAAATTAGTAAGTGTTCGAAATATTAGCTATTCAATTCATTCTAATACTCTAAAAAGAAACTCAATTCGACGATTCCACCTGTAGTTTTCGCCTAGCTGGCACAGTCGGCCTAGAAGAAGCATGGACTGACTCTTGAGTGTTCCTTGGATTATTATGTACCCGAGTTCGCGCATTAGAAGTGCTCGGACCAGGTCTTCCGGCCGACCCGTTTCTGTAAGAGACTTCTTTCAGTTTGGCTTCTCGTTACTCTTGACGGAGTAACGGGGGTGTTAGTAGGGGCCTAGACACACATTAGAAGATATAAATTTGTATTAATGACTTTTTTTTGCCTTCTACAGCTTCAAGTTTATGCAAGGATATAATCTTAAATGTGTGCAAATAAATCCGCCCAACAATATCCACGATCAACTAAAAACTCAATCACGTATGCATCAAAGTAAGCTGCACAAATCATAGCAAATTGCATTGCAACACTGGAATCCAAAATCATCAAACTAAACTGGCCTAAAAATAGCAATAACCAACTCAAAATTTGAGCACTAAACAGCAAAATAAACAAATTTGTAATATCCAAAATCAACCCAAATTTCCAGCAAAAATACATCAAACTAAACTGATCAAATACTCAAATAGAGGGGGCTGTTGTTCCTGCAAATAATTCCGCTCAAATGGATCTCAACAAACTAAACTAATTCCAAGCAGCTAATAAAAAAATCAGGTGAATAAAAATATTAACGGTTTAGAAGGCTCACCGAATGCAGCTGCGAAACAGGGATTTGATCTGCATCAACCCTGGTTTTTCGTTTGTTGGTTGGCCTTGTCTTAGGTGTTGATGTTTCCGGGCACTCATTGGTTGTTGGCTTTTGCTGTTTGGGCTACCAAAATAGTGTATTAGGTTCTTATAAGAAAACAAAAACTGCCTAAGTGTCTGTAATTGAACATATTTAATTCAGCAGTACCTTTTTTCTTGGTCTAGTGACACGATCAGGATCTGCTGCCGGGATGTCTCGTCCAGGGCCTGATTCGGGAATGGCGCTGGGTTTAGTTGGGCAACCACGTGCATTATGGTTAGGCATATGGCAAATAGAACATGTCATAACCACGCCTTTCCTCGATACTTTCACAGGCACATCCTCCTTTTTTTTCTTCCCCTTCCCTGATTTCGAACCACCTTTCGCTTCCTGCTCATCAGCTCGAGGTCTTCGTTTGTACTGTTTTGGCCTACCCGGCATCTTCTGAGGAATTGGAGGCAATAAAGGGGGCCACGGTGTACTCGGCCAAGCATCGATGCTATCCAGTGCACCAAGCAAATTGTTGTAGCACTTCAGGAACGTATCTTTACTGTAGCACTCGTGGACATAATTTTCGGGCTGTTCTGACAGATAATAGATGGCGGATATGGCGTGGGCGCAAGGTAAGCCACTCAATTCCCACCGCCTACATGAACAGCTCCTTTCCTTCAAAAGCACTTTATACCTGATATAGAATGTAAACAATAATGAATGGTCATCAAACTAAACTTCTTTGAATAACAACTAAAACTAAAATTCTGCAGCAGTAGCAGATTTAGGCATAGAAATACAAATGTGTTTAGATAGAAAAAAATTACAGATTTAGTAAAGATACCTGATGCCACCTGTGCCCTCAATCTCGAACTGATTCTCGCCATTCCAATGAGCTTGAAACTCCATTGCTCGTTTTTTCAGCTCCTCGATGGTCTGCTCAATTACAGGACAAAGCACTCCATGATATGCCATAATTTTATCCCGTCGAACATGTAGACGTTTCATCAGATTAATCCTAATAGACTCCAGCATGGAAATTATTGGTTTCGTCCTCGCTCTAAGGATCATAGCGTTGAAACTCTCGGACATGTTGTTCTCTACTTTATCACAAAGGCAAACAGCTCGGAAATGACTCCTACTCCAATGGGCCGGTGGCTTCGTAGCTAGCCATTGAAACGCCTCCTAGTCCAACTGTCTTATTTCCCCCATTGCCCGATCAAAGTCAACCATCCTTGACGCCCTTGCCGCCTTCCACAAGCAGTTTTTAAGGGCCAAACCCTTATGATTCTGCTTGAAATTCTGGTACAAATGAGTCACACAGAAATGATGCTCGCACCCTGTAAGTAGTGTATCCACCGAATCTATGAGGCCCTTTTGCTTGTCTGACATAATAGTCCACGCTGCTGGATTCTGAATGCCTAAATCATCAACCGGTAGTTTAATAAACCACGACCACGTCTTCTTCTTTTCTTTTTCAACCACGGCATACGCAAAAGGATAGGCACCGTTGTTCCCATCAACACCAACGACACTAAGCAAAATTCCACCAGCCGCTGTTTTCAGATGACAGCCATCGAGAAATATTATTGGCCGGCAACCCTCTAAAAATCCCTTCTTTAAAGCACCCCAGCATATATAAAACCTTTTGAAGAAACAGCCCTGCGCCGTTTGCTTGCACTTAATTTTCACGGTAGTTCCTGGATTAGTATCCACCAATTCTTCCGCATATGACCACAAAAGTGCATACTCTTCGGCCTCACACAAACTACCCTTCTTTTGCACCAGCCTCTTTGCCCTGTAACAGATAGACGGATTCACGGTAATATTCAAATCATTACTGATCCAGGAAATCATCGAGTTAATTGGCCACTTTGGATCGGTATAAATCTTGTTCCGGTATATGTCGGCGATGAGCTTGGAAGTAGCATGTTTTACCCGCTGGACCCGGGGACATTTGTGTGTGTCACACAAAGTCTTCACCTGAATAGTTTTCTCTTTGCCCATTTTTTAAGCATAAATTACCCAAGGACAGTTTTTGTGACTACATTTGGCCTGGACTTCCTAAACAAAACAATGTTTTCAAAACACTGTTTAACGAAGAATTCAGGCTCTTTGATTCCCTTCCTCGGTTCCTTGAAGACCGGATTCCCCCTATGGGTTGGCTGCTTCTTTAGGTTCTTGCTACTGCTAGCCTCTTCAGTATTATCCACTTTATCATTCAACCCACCCCACTCGGCCTCATCGTCAACATTATCCTCGAAGTCTAAGTCATCATCATCGGAGAGATCAAATTCACTATCGACCATCCTGTCCGAACACACGGAATCCTCGCCAACAAACTGCCCATCATCACTCCCCCCATTTTCATCACTAAGGCTATCATCCAAGTAATCGTTGTTTGTGAAATCCGGAGGGAAGCCTGTTTCATTCCCCTTGTCACCAGAAAAAATAACTAATTCCTTAGAATTCTCACTTAAACCATCAGCTCCTATGTTATCCTTCCCAGTATTCATATCATGATCGTTAACCCTTACATGGGTTACATAAACCCCCACTAACCTATTCGGTCCTGCAAACCCACCCAAGAGCATAGCATCAACATCACTATCTATGGGCCACAACGAACTACAATTATTGTACCCGTTCTTATTAAAGTACAATTTGTCGACCCCTTCCAACCCTATCTCTTTAAACATTTCATTCAATTCCAATAGTGACATTTCATCGGGGTCACAGTTGTCTATGTGGGTAATACTCCCGCCCACATATCGAAGCAAACCTGACTCATGGAATGCCCCACTATGATGTAACCTAATTGTAAATTTTTCAGAATTGTCACCTGCCAAAAAAAAATTAAAAAATTTAAAAGAGTATCATTAAATGTCCCTTTATTGCATTCCCAAAAGCACACCTAATCCTATTCGAGGCACATAGGCCCACATCAATACAAATAATAAAACAATAAATTAGACCACGTTGACAAATAATGCCACAACAACCTAACCTAAATTAAAAAAAAAAATCACGGCCTGAAACAATAAATAATACTGAACACATATATGGGAATACACACCCAACTCAGAATTAAAATTAAATTCACCTTCCAGCAAACAGGCCCACATACAGAACTATTTACCCCACATTTAAGACACCATGACTGCCCAAAAGAAGCTGACAGGGACAATATCAGCCAACCAACAGGTTTAAAATACAAAATAATCGAAAATACCAAGGCACACGGGCCCACACCAGCACGATTTATAGACAAAAATTGGCCAATTTTATAACTCGCATAACAAATGTTGTAGAATCCATCGTCCAAGAAACCTTATACTAAACCCTAGACCGATTTCGTCGACCCACACACAATCTGAACAAAATCCCGCGAATTAGAAGTTAAATCCATGAAAAGCAGTCCCAGAACATTATTGCGAACACCACTGAACATCGAGCAGAAACGAAAAATGAAAAACGCAAGAAAGGCTTACCATAGTCGGGTGTAAATTGATCTTCGCGAAGCTTGCACCGTCGCGTGTCTCTAACAGCCCACACCATTGAAGGATTTTAGCAGCAAGTAAAGTGGAGAGGAGTAGGGTTCGCCGGAAAAATTTGTCGGGGTAAGGGTTTGAGAGGACGCGCCGTTTTGAGGCAAATTTCTGAGTTGGGAAATTTTTACAGGGAGGTAAATTAGGGTAAAATTTGAGGTTTGGTGATATTATGGTTAGGTCCTAGGATTTAAGTTTAGTTATTTATAAAAATGACCCAGAATTTATTAAAATATCAACTGACCCCATAACAAGCATGTGAGAGTCACGTGAATTAATTTTGGCCGGAAAAACGAGCCGGGGGTTGCAACTTGTCACATTCGTGTACTTCGGGGTGTGATCGGTAAAAAAATATAGTTTAGGTACTAATGTGTCAAAACTCGTATAGTTCAGGTTGATTTAAATATTTAACCCAATAACTTTAGACCATTCAATCATTGTTCAAGTAATTTTGTGGAAATTTTAGATATAGCGAAATTCATGGTAATCTTGTAAATCATAATTTTGTTTCATAAATCTCCTAATTCTTTGAAAATTTGGTTTTTCAAATAAATGCATTAAATAGATACTGCATATCTTTTTTTTTCTTATTCGAGAAAAACGAGCGTAATGCTACACTGGAAACATGCAAGGATTTCATTTGGATGATCAATGTAGCAAGTTGTGGAAATAAATTTTGTATAAGTGGGTACTTGAGGCGCTGATTTAAGAAATATCATGTACCAGCATGAGATGAACAGACATATAATTCTTTTGCAAAAACACTACTAGTGTGAGTCAATATGAAGATTTACATAAGATATGATATTCATTTACCACTTAAGGTACACATTATCAATCATAAACAATACATGAGAAGATAAGACATAGTACATACCAGTTTTGATGAGGTAGAATGACGCCGGATGCTGGCCTATTATGGTAATAAATTAGTTTTATCTTTCCTCATTTGTTAAAAAAAAATAAGGTTTTTGACTCAAAACTAATCTTTATTAAAAATTTATAATGCACAAGTCTACAGAAGAGTAGATCTTGCTCTGATACCACACTGTAACGTCCCGTTTTCGGAAAGAAGAAACTTCGGGGAAAGGGGCGCTACAAATTTTGTTTGAGGATATATTTTTCATTTTTCTTTTGTAAATAATAAATTTTAAATAGAAATTCGAGATATAAAAATAACTTCATATCGTTAGATAAATATCAACAACAAAACATATTTTGGTGCAGAATCTCTTTTCTTAAGAAATATAAATTCACTTTCAAACTTTAGAGGACAATCCCCAAGTACTTTTATATCAACTAAATATATCTTCGTTCAAATAAATAAACAGTTGAAATATCATCTTTGAGAAACTATTATGATTGAAAATAAATTTTACTTTGAAATTATGTGAATTGGAGTGGTGCAGGCTATGCCATCCGTGTCAGTCCTCCACATCGGCCTTGGTACTAGAAATGTTAGGGATGAGTGTTTGGAAAATACCCCGTGGGCTCACTCGGTTGCCCACTTAGATGTCATACAAGGAATTGCAATAACGGACAGTTACATAAATAATGCATATACCATCAACACATAAAACACATCCGAAAATATTTTGGAATCTAAATTAACATTAATATGCACTTATATACATACTATATAGATACACATTGGAGCACATAGGTGGGGCACGTGTTGCCCCCCCAAGCAACATAGCATATTCAGGAGCGATCCGAGGGTGATCTTTCGATCCATAAAATGTACAATGTTACTCGTAGAGCATAATCATATATGGCTTTACCCGTAAGCATAATCATATACGGTTTTACCCGTAAACATAATCGTGTACGCTTTTACCCGTAAAACATAGCATGTACAGTTTTACCCGTAAGGTTTTTGAAAAGCATATTCGGGAGCGACCCGAGGATTTGTACGGTATTACCAACATTCCTAACATAGCTAGTACGGTATTACCCGTATAAAATACACATAATATGGTTTTACCCATAACCTCACATAAATTTCACACAAGTTTCACATAAATTTCATATACTTGTCACATAAAGATAGGCTCAAGCAAAATTCATGTAAAAGTCATTATAACAATAATTTGCATGAAAAACAAGTAGACAACATAAAACAACCACATAGAGTTACCCCACCTAGAAGTGCGTACGGCTAATTGGTCATATAGAAGTCCTCTTCTACTTCCATTTCCTATAGTCCTACAATATAGAATGTTTTAGCATTGATGGGGACTAGGCATAAACATAAATTGAAGATTTGGGGCAATATTTGTAATTTTATCAAAGTTGAGGGAGCATTTTGCAATTTTATAAAATATTTCAGATTCACTTTTTTTACGTAAAACTATCGATTTTGGAATTTGGGTTCTTTGGAAATTGGTTTGAGCCGAATCGGGTTAAAAACGAGCATTTTATGACACTTTGAAAGTCTAGAGCCATCGTTGTAATTTCTAGAAAAAGAGTGAAAATTTTGTAAAAAGATAATTTTTGTAAATAGATGGATTGGTTGGCTTTCAAAAAGACTGACTTTGACAAGGAGCAGAATTGAAAAACTCGAAAATTGTATTTTATCCCCTAAAGAACAACTAATTTTCAAAAGATGGTACATGAACTTCGACAACAACTTTGACCAAATTTTTCCGGCGATTCGATCATTAGAATTTCAATTCGGACATGGCTACGGAGAGCTCTCATCAAGACTTTTCTATAAACCAGCCACAACAGAACAAAAAGTTATGGCTCCTTGAAAGTGGTTCGGTCATATGAGTTTTGCCTAAATTTTGACCGGCCATAACCGGAGTTCTAGAGCTCGGATTGCGATTCTGAAAACTGTTGTGGAATCCTCTCGCCAAGCCCTCTCATATTGTTAAAGAAAATATGGGTTTTGATATAGGGACAACAATGAAAATGGGGCAGTAGCTGATCCGACGAGCCTAAAAAGTTGTACGATCAATTTTCCGGCGACATCGCGAGGTTTCGGTGGCTGGAGATGGAACATTTGAGAGGTAAAGATGGAAAACTTACCAACTATGCTTTGTGGGAGTAGAAAGGAAGACTTCAAGCTATGTTTTGGTGGGAGGAGATGATGGAATGGAAGCTCCTCCACACCTCTATTTATAGCCATACCAAGTACAAAACTGTGGGAATAAAACCATGGTATCGGCTGCCAATTTTGGGTAATATTGTGGGCATAAAATCATGAAAATTAGTCACTGATTTTGGGCAATATTATGGGCATAAAACCATGGTTTTCGACCGTTGGTTTTTAGGTTAGCAATCCTATGGAGTGGGCTTACCATAAAAATGTAGGATTCTCCTATATTAATGCGTAATATCGCGTTCAAGTGTTATCTAATTAAACTTCCGTTTTCCCAACCCATTCATACCATTAATTATGAAAAATGATAATTTATGCAAGTGTAAGAAAATAACTAAAACAAGTAAAAAATGCACACAAATTAATGTAACTATTATAGTTTTGCATAAATCAAATAAGATTATGCAACTAGAAATTCGGGTCGTTACACATGAGGTAAAATAATGTTTATAATTGAAATATTACTATGCCATCGTATTATATCATCAAAACCTTCATTGTTCTTTTATAGGGTTAAAAAATTTAACTATATTTTAGGGTCTTTATAATAATAATATTAACACGTGCATAAACATGAAATGAAAATAATTTTTTAGTTTATTTTAGTTTAATGTTTAGGTTTATAGTTCAGTTTAATTTGTACGAAAATATGATCTATTTAAAAAATATTATGTTTAGTGCACTACATAAAAAAATGGTTCGAAATTATGTTGTAACAATAGGTGAACAAACTGTAGAGGTTTATAGTGGGATGATAATATTATGATTTATTTTTTTGTTGATTCAATGTATGTCCATCTTATTTCATGTTATGCGTGTGTTATTTTAATATATAGTAGGTTCGGTCATTCAAAATAGAAATAGATACAAAAAGCATAAAACTAAATATGTTATTAATATTATAATATTAAGCATGCCAAAAAAAGGCATAATCAACTACTAAGAACAATATTGTCATATTCAACAATCAAAATTATGTGAAAATACTTAAGGATTTGGTAAAAACCAACTAAACACTAATTATTGGACTTAGATTGGACAACATCAAAAGTCCAATTATGCATGTCAATTACAACAAAATTAAGGATATCTCCAACGCCGAATGAGTTGTCATTGAAGAACTTTGCAACACCTCTTTAGAATATTCATCGATGACCTCAAAAAGGATACCAACATCCTAGTTCTTTAAGTTCATCCTCAGCTTCGCGTCTTTCTTAAAAATACCATTGGGCCGGAATAGTTTTTTTGCATATTCCTTCGCAATGATCTTTCAAAAAAAAACCAAAATATTGAAATCAGTATATAAATAAAATATACAATGAAAAAAAAAAAACATGATTTTGAAATGTTGTACAATTCTCTTCTTTTCAAGTAAGGAATTATTGATGTAAAATTGGAATTCTTCAAGATTATTAACAGTTGATGATTCTTCCATCTTGAACGTTCTTCTTTTTCCGAACTTCATTCTTTGAATATCGGCCTTGTAACACTTCGTACCATCGAACATTTTCACTTCAAAAATATTGTCACCATTATAGTGGAACAATATGATATCACCATTGATTAGATTGATTTCCATTTGGAATTCACTCCTTTGAGAACCCAGTCATTAAGGTGAAATCTTATAGAAACATCCCATTCTTCTTCATAAGTTGTCCTCAGAATGCATACAGGAGGCGCATAACAATTTATAGAAACCATGAAGTTTGGTGGAATATACTGTATAATGAAGAAAAGTGGTAATATATTTAAAAAATAAAATTGAGATAAGGAAAATATTTTTTATATCAAAATATGAATAACTGTCGTACCAAAACATCTCCACTTGTATGAATTCCGACTAGCACATAAAACATGGAGCAAGAAAAACAGTTTAGCCTGAACAACTTTTTGCTTTCTTCCAAACCTTAATTTGCAAATAAAAAATTTACTTAGAGGGATTAAAAAAATAAAGAATAGCGAACTAAAAGAAATGTTAAATGTAAGTGTAGTGTTACCGTGAGGACCCGAACTAAGGACGGACACAATCATAGCCTTGCAGTTGTTTTTAATGTAACCGAAGGCATTAAAAACAATCACTCCAAACTCTTTTACATTATTATATCTAAACAACAACAAATCTCCTTTTTCTATGGAGTTACCGTAAAAAAATCGCTTGATTTCACATGCTAACATGTACAAATTATTATCATGCCGGATACAAAAAGTCCAACATCCTCTAAAATAGCCTCGGACAAAACACGCACATGGCAGATTAGCACCAAGGGCACCAACAAAGTTTGTATTACAAAAAAAATAAATAAATAAATAAGTATCTAATTAATTAGTTGCCAAAAGGGCATATAATATGAAAATACTAACCAATTCTTGAATGGTCGGGTCAGGTTGTATCAAGAATTCGAGATCATTGTAAAATCCCTTGCATAAAGGCTTATTCGTATGGATGAACATCCAGGTAAAATTTGGGAATACCAAAAACATTAGTAATGACGATTTATATATAATGTAATAACATAAATATTAGCGTCTTAAATGTAAAAGCTATATTTGATGTAAAGTAGGGAACACTAAACTACCAAGTATTTGTCTTATTATATCCAGACAATAGCTAGTTAAAATGATAGAAAAAAACATATTTTTTAAATCTGGAAAATTAATAAGTGATTTTTTAATAAATATCATAATAAGGTGATATATTTAGCTATTCAAGTTTAAGAATAGGATTTAACAATAAAAACCAACTACGAAATAATATCAGATTAAGTCCTATATCCACTGTTCAAAATTTCAACCTTTTTAATAAAACATATGATTAATAAACAAAAAAAATTAATCATAAAATATCAAAATCAAAATTAAATACATTTACCTCAACATAACAACAACTAAAATTGAAATATTATTATTAACTATTTCCTATCGGATTAAAATTGATAAACAAATATGATTTCTATAAATATTTTTTTATTAAATCTGGACAACATTAAACACGCAATCTATAAATTAAATTTTGAAAATTCCAGAAAAAACGAACTATAAACTTACAGAATCAAGCAATTAAAATGAACCATAAACTTACATAAACAAATCAGAACATTCCAGAAAAAACGAACTAAAAAATATAAAATCATGCAAACCCTAAAAAAAATTACCTTAAATTCTTGATTAAGCAATCCTTTGAAATCTGCAAAATAAGCAGTCAAACGAACCATAAACTTACATAATAAAGCAATCAAGCTGAACTATAAACTTACAGAATCAAATCAGAAAAAAAAAAAGCAGAAAAAACGAACTGAAAAATAAAAAATCATGCACCATAAAAAAAATTACCTTAATATTCTTGATTAAGCAATCCTCTTGAAAATCTTGAAAATAAGGAGCCAAAAAAGATTTCAAAAGATTAGTTTTGCACAAAATGATAACATGCACGCGAAAAAATTCAATATGAGTTACAAACTCTTATATTTTGATCACATTCAACACGGTAAAAAACACCAAAAAATAATTTATAAACCTACAACTAAAGTACAATAAGAACAACGGCGGTCAGTAGAAAAAATATGAAGTAAAAGTTCATTACAAAGTTAAACAAAACCACAATCAACAAAGTAATAGAATACCAACAACTTCTATTGAAAATCTCCATAATTCTTTTGGTTAAAAATTGAAAACGTTGATATAAAATTAAACAAAACCACAATCTAAAATTTACAATCTACATATAACACAATCAGAATATAGAAATCACCATATAGAAATCGAATGATTAAGACCAATGAATTGAATGATGAATCGAAAAATTAACAAAATCAGAATATATTACTATATAGAAATCGAATGATTTAGACCAACTAATTGAATGATGAATAGAAAAAATACTAATTGAATGATGAATGAATACCTGAAATTTTTTTCAGAGAACCCAATTGCAGAAATTGAGTTTTGAATGCTTATAAATATTCTTTTCTCATATTAGGCGGTTTACTTGATTAATTTAGTTTAACAATTCTAAATAAGGGAAATATTGTACATTAAAGATTAATTTATTAATTCTTTAAAACTTGCCAAAAATCCCTCGAAAAAACCCCTTAGAATCTACCAAATCTTAATTTATGAATATATGAGATAATTATTGCATTAAAAACATAATTAAATTAGACCCACCAATCTGATGATGACACGCGTCCTAGTCACTAGGGTATTAGTTTGTAATACTAAAAATAATAGTCCTTATTCTAACTTTTTCTTTTCTTTTTTACTAAAAAGTCAATTTGCGAACTAGGTTCAATCTTTGGGGTATCAACAATACTAATTGAATAGCACATTATGTAAATTTTAAATAGCAAAATGCACATCATAAATATTCAAAGCAGGGTTTTTTGCAGATAAATCTCAAATGTGAACCACTGCAACACTATGATATTCATGAATAATTGCACCTGGCACCTTCTATATCTAGTTGCACGCAAGTTCTGAGGATAACCCTCACAGCACTATGTGGATCCGCCACTGCAAGTTTCAACTTGAACTCTTTTATTTTGTGTGGTGCATGCACTCTTTGTATATTTTCAATTTAATATTTAAATTAAATTACACTAAACTAAACTAAACCCTAAAAAATCGAGGAAAATGTTGGAAACTCAAATGTTCACTAAAGTAGTATTTGTTATTTTAACCACCTTTGATATTTTTTAAAAACCACGTTTGGATGTTCACTCTAAAAAGTAGAACACATGATTTAGAAAATCAACATGCTAATAACTACTGGTGAATTTAAAGAAAAACGTAACATACAACTACTCCTTTATTGTTCTCAGACCATCTCGAGCTAGGTGCTGGAGTGGTCATTTTGTCCACATTCTTTTCTCCAAAAATTAAGCTAACAAAACTGTATAATCCACCTATTCTTTTGCATTACTAGTGGCGCTGCATAATATATATGTTTTGCCTTTTAATATTCAACTAGTACAATACTTGTGAAAAAGTTTCACGGTTTGTTAATTTTTTTTATCAATAAAAAATACATAAAGTTTCTATATATTACGTCCATATAATAAGAACTACTCATATTATATACATTATATTATAGGGTTAATTTCAAAATGCAACCTGTACTATGTGTGATTTTATACTTTGCAACCTAAACTAAATATTTTTTCCGATCACAACCTGTATTGTACGTTTTTTTTCACTTTGCAATCTCCGGCTATATATTCCGGCATGTATAAGCCATGTGCCCATCACATGCCAAAAGAGCCAATAAGATTGTGACACGTGTCAATCTTATTTAAAAATTTAAAAATAAATTATTAAATATATAAAAATGATTAAAATGCCTAAATAAATTTTATATAAAAATTTCAGAATCATTAAAAAAACAGAAAATAAAAATAAATTTAAAAAAAAAGAATTTTAATTTTTTTAAAATTCATTTCGAATTTAGAATATTAAAAATTTATATCTAAAATTATTTTAAAAATCCTAAATTCATATAAAATTAAAAAAAAATCTTGAAAATTATTTTTAAAATTCTAAAATACATTTGAAATCCAGAATATATAGAAGATATATATTTTCAGGAAATTAAAAAAAAAAAGAAAATTGAATTTATATATTAAAAATAAAAATAAAATTACAGAAAAATAGTAAAAAATAGAAGATAATTTGAAAACATTATATAAAAAAGTTTCAGAAAACTAGAAAAAAGAAGAAATTTTTTAAATTTCTTATTTCTTATATTAAAAAAAACGTACAATACAGGTTGTGATCGGAAAAAATATTTAGTTTAAGTTGCAAAGTATAAAATCGCGCATAGTACAGGTTGCATTTTGAAATTAACCCTATATTATATTATAGGAAATAATACTATATACATATTATGTTATAGAAATACATATGCCTTTTTTTTATATAAAAAGGAGCTTACGTTTCAAAAGGATAGAATAAACAAACTAATATATGAATTTTAAATAATCATACTGATAAATCAAATTTTGAAACTCAATACCCCTGTTATATTTTACTTTCAGATCTTTTTATAGATGATTGGAATGCTTATATACCGGAATTTGAAATTGTAATTATCTGCAATTATTTAATGAACTTATCTAGGAGAAATAAAAAAAAGTATTGAAATTTTAAATATTGAAATATTTTAAAATCTCAATTAACAACTGTGCGAATCTAGGAAATATGAGTCATTACTCATTAATTGTAATAGTTATATCAACCTTATCCAGAGAAAATAAAAAATAGAATTATTAAATATTAAAATATTATAATATATGTTATATCTCAAACACTTGACAAAGTGCTTGACAGAATGACACTTGGCAAAATAATCTCTCTTTAGTATTTTGTGATATATATATTTATATATATATTATTCGTCTCGTAATATATTCTTATAGTATTGTTTTTGTTTTCTTTTTGTAATAATATTATTACTCTCATTAAAATTAATCAAGAAATGTTTCAAATATAATTATAATAAATAAATAATGAAATGTGTGATTTCAATAATACAAGAATACTACTCTCTGCGTCCCATCTTATCTTGCACAAGAGAGGTTGACATAAATATTAAGAAAAATTGTTTTTTGAGATTTTGTTGACTTTTTCAAAGGTTGATTGAGGATGGAGACTTTGAAGGTAAAAATTGTGTTATAACTTTCATTTTCTAAGAAGTGTGCAAGTTCGTCTGGGACGGACGAAAATAGAATGTGTGCAAGATAAAGTGGGACAAAGAGAGTATATGATTTTACTTCAAAAAAAGAATATTACTACACATAAACAGAACATAAATTTAAAAAAGGCATTAAATATGAAATTGCAACAATAGAAAACATAAAATTAAAAAGAGTAAATAGAATTAAACAACGTAATTACTGAAATAAAAACACAAATAAGACCTAAAAATAAATGCAAAAATTAATGCTGGTAAGTGTATCACGAATCTGTATTAGATTTGCAGACTGGAAAGAGAATAGAAACGCACCTTTACCCGAGGCTAAACACGCATTAGTCGCTATTTCGCTGACGTATCTTTTCCATATTTTTGTTTTAATATTTTTATTTTATACCAATTTCCTTTAATAAGTCAGGGTCAGCAAAATTAGGGATTCTGTGGGAACTGGACTGTTGCTCCAAAAGTTCTCGGGAAAATTCAGAAGTTTCCTTCTAAATATTTCGATGCTGGGGTCTTGCCCTTGGTCTATCACTTGAAGGTACGTTTTTTCGTTTTGCAGATTTAGCATTGTCCACTACAATTTGTTGCCGTTTTTTTTTCCGGCATTGCTGTAATTTGTGTTTGTATCGTTGGCGTCAGTTTTCTCCTTTATGGTAGGCATGTAATTCTTGTAATTTAGCTTGTTGCATGTGTTCGCAGTTTACTTTGTCTAAGAAAAGAAGATGAAATTAGGTTTCTATCTAGGGATTGCTGTATTCGAGTTGTGTATTCGCTGGGAATGCTGTCTGTATTAGAGTCTCAGTGGGTTTTTAAGAAGGTTCTTACTTTACTGGCACTTGATAGCCGATGTTGGAAAATTCAGCTCAAGCCAGCAGGCTACTAGTTTTAATTTACCAATCATTATTTCCTGTTTTCCATTTTTGCATGTGTTGTTTACCTAAGACAGCGGGATTGTGGCCACCAGGACAGCTGAAAAGGATGGTGAGCGATACTCGATCTACTCGAAAAAGTAAGAACGAATCAGATGGCAATAGTTCGAAGAGAAAAGTGAATACAAGAAAAAAATCATCAGAGTGTAGTCCGGGAGATGCTAATAAAACATCAACGTCCAGACAAATAACACCAAGTCCTCAGTCCACTCGCAAATCCAAGCGTCTTGATAAGGAGATGCCTCCGATTTCACTTCCTGTGGATAGGAAAGCTGAAAGACTTGGGAAATATAGTACGCCGAGTCCTCTGAGGAGGTCTGATAGGGGTAAAAAGGAATTATCATCCTGTTCTTCAGGTTCAAAACAATCCCCAAAAAAACGTACTCCATTAGAGTCGAAGAGAAAGAAAGAGAAGCCCTTGATTGAGGTGACAATGGAATCTAAAAAAGCTGAACTTGAGCCGGAAGCAGTTGGCATGAAGAGAAAGAAAATGGATTCCCGGAGGTTCAGGTCTCTATTCAAAGTGCAGCGCATTCAGGAAATTGTGCGAGGTAATTAATCAATGTCTGTAGTATTGTCCTTTTCTCTGTGTGTGTGTTTGGGGGTGGGGGGGTGGGGTGGGGAGGTTGGGGGAGGGAGTGCTAGTTGTTGTTTCTGATTTTATTATAATAAATGGCTAAGAACTTGCATGCAGAATCCCTATGATGAATATGTGTCTAATTTATTGAATTATTATCCGTATTACAACATTTTGACTTATCTTTTATATTAGATGGTGAGGAGGAGCTGGACAGATCGGAAAAACTATCTGACGTTTGCAGTGATCATTGTGGAGGTACTGGCTCTGAGAAAATGGAGATGGTGGCTGAACTAAGAGATGAAGGTGTCGAGAGAGCTGTCAATGGAGCTCTTCAGGAGTCAATTTCTTCTTTGGAAGGCTGTCAAGTAGATGTTGAAAATGACTTCCACGTGGATTCTAGTCTTAGTGACCCTGTTGTGAGAGAGCCTGGTTTAAAATGCTGCCCAACTAGTTCAAGTGTGGGAATCGTGTCTGACAATCCTGAAAGATTGCAGATAAATAGTTCTGCAATTGAAATTATGGATAATTCTGAATCAGATATTTCACCTTGCTCAGCAAGGTCCCAAGATGGTTCAGTAGGTTCTGATAATAGTGACAGCAGTATGCAGCCTGAAGGTATTTCTGCATGATGGATAGAAATTCATATTTTATCATTGTAAGTCAGCATGACATGCTTTTTCTCCGGTTGCAGAGGCTTCTACATCACCACCGTCTATGTGTGAAAATTGCAATCTCGTAGGGACTTGTTCACTATGCTCTAAAAACAAAAGGTATGTCTCAACGTCCTAGCTGTATCCCTCTTGAATCTTCATCTTTGCACCCTGGTCCCCGTGTAAGGCAAATGATGACTATACTAAAGCAAATTCCAGAAATTTTAGATTATATGTAGATCATCGAGCACATTGAAGTCACTATATTATTTGTCGGTCTTGGTGCAGTTTGTAGTTGTCTGAGATATTGGGGGTTATGCTCTAGGCAAATTCCAGAAACTAGCTTGCTGCACAAGCTTATGTATTGGTAGTTGAATGTATAACTGTCTGGTTCTTTTTCCACGTTTGACCTCATTGCTGGTGTTTTTTTTCTTCTGAAACTCCCTTCTCAACCCACCAAGAAAAAGAAAAGAAAAGAAAAGAAAAGAAAAGAAGAAAGAAATAAAATAAAACAGAATAAAGACTAAGGTAGCATAGTAGTTGCTGTTTGCTAATGTAAATGATATAACTTCTCATTCAGGGTGGGCTATGATTCACCAGAACAGGAACTTTGCTCCTGTAACCCTGCGGTTAATGAGGATCGAGGCTGCTTCATTTGCAAGGTTGGTGTTTTCTTTTCACACGGGTAGCATACCGCCCATCAGCAAAACCAAAGATCTTTTAGTGTTCAATTATGTTTTACTGGTCTTCTTGTTTCTTGACAAGTTGAAATATATATTGGTGAATGCCTTTTAACATTTCTGCTCTAAACAAAAATAGAGAATTATTCTATTCGATGTTCTTATTTAACTATTTCACAGCTTCTTGCTCTACATGTTTATATAATGAAACCGCTCACCATATTCTTTACAAAAAGAATTCCTGCTCTGTGGAACTGAGACTGAGTACTTGAAAAGGACTGAATGCCACTGTCCACTGTGATTGTGTAGTTGGATTGCCTGCTCACTCAAGAATGTTATCTGCTATTGATTTTTTTCATAATATGGACTGTTTAAGAAGAAGAATCATTGGAAGCTTGAGGATTGATATCAGCCAAAAGTCTTCCTTTTCTCTATTTACCCACCATATGATGCAAGTTTCCCATGATCTACTAATATGCCTATTAGATTATTGTCCTAGTGGGTGGTTGCTCAGAACTTGTGCATTGCTCCTGTTATAAGTTGTAAAAGCTTTTGGAGCTTTTGAATGAAATAGGTTGTGGGGAAAGACATTTTTGCTGGATTTGTGAATACTATTGAATAGTTCCCTACGTCTTTTAGCTAGTTTAGGTGGTTAACACAGAGGATATTAATATTAAGGGGACTTAAATAGATTGTATTGGTGTTTTTTTTTTAAGGAAAATATGCTGTATTGGTGTTAATGCATGGTTTATGAGGACATTCAGAACTTTGGCCTCTCTTAATGTTCTGGATTTGCAATCCATTGACTAGCAAATACGGGTTTTAAGGGTCTAGAGATTTCAGCATCTAAATTTTAGTGTGAAAGAAGAATAAAGACGGCAAGAATAAAAGAATGAACAAGGACAGATGGAAACACGGGGTGCCTCTACTTGATTCCTATGAAGTAAATTGAAACTGCAACCAAACATCTCATAAGCTCCCTATGATTCATTATGAATCACGTACTTAATTTGACAATTATTCCTTTCTAAATGTGAAGCAGGGTCTAGGGCCATAGGGTCTTTAAATTCTAAGTTCCACCACATGATGTGAAGTTTAGATGACTCAAGGCCAAAAGTCTTTAGACCTTGAACAATTAGGAACCACTCTGCCCAAATACAACTCCAAGTTTTAAATATTATTTGGATTTCAGTTTAGGGGCTTTCCCGAGGACAAGTGAACCGATAAGGATAACTAACACATCTTCACGTAGGACCAATATGTTTGCACCTTTTTACTACACGTGGGCCTGGATTCACCATATTTTATGCTCACTAATATCATCTTATCAGCCCTTCGCCTTCGTGAAATAAGCTTTACTCCCTCTGTTTCCTTATGCCCTTCTTTGCCGCTGAGATGAGAAGGCAAAAATACTCCCCTGTACGGATTAATAGGTCTTGTGTCATGGCTATTGGTACTAGGGAGGGTTCTTAATTGTGAAATTGTGCAAAAACGGTTTCCGGATATGCTACATTCTCCCTAATTGGCATGTCCTCTGAAACCAATTCTGAGGATATGGATCATACTTTTGTACATTGTACCTTTTCCTGTCTTTGTGGAGCAAGGGCATTATTGGAGTTATAATTATCTTGAAACATCCCAGAAAACATTAAAGGCGGTTTTTTGATGAACTTGGGAGCACACATCAACAAAAGAGTCAAAACCTTGTGGGAGGTTATTGTTCATGCACTATTCTGGTTAATATGGCTGGAGAAGAAGAACAGGATCTTTGAAGACAGTTAGGAATCGATAGAAGAAGTTTGGGTCAAAGCTAAATTTAGAATAGCTTGGTGGATTTCAGTCCATAAGGATTTTAGGGGTCTTTTGCTGACATTCTAAGAGATTTTAGCATTGTAATGTAGTTGAAGGAAGATAGTGTGGTATTGAAGTAGGAGAACCTCTTCCCTATGTAAACTTTATTTATTTATAAATAAATTTCAGTTTCTTATTAAAAAAAGAGATGAGAAGAGAACATTACTTTGTGGCTTGTTCGTTAATTCATATCGCGACATGATTCTACTAGTTTTCAACTCAATCTGATGGAATGTACTTGTTTCTTCATATGGTCTCTCATTGATATCTAATCTTCTCCCTGTTCTTTTTTCTTTTGTTTTTTCACACTTTATGTCTGGCTGTAGTTGTGACTTTCTCAGTATTGATTGGTTGCCATAAACTTGTGAAACAAAAAGTATAAAGCTTTCGCTCAACAGAGAGCTGCCACGATCATTGTTTTAATGTTTTTATTTTTAGGATAGAGGTGATCTTGGAGCTGCTGTTTCCTCAGATTCTCAAACAGATGGTCGTTACAATGTGTGTGCCCTGTGCAACAAAGATGGCGATCTCCTGTGGGTAAAACTTGGTTTTTGTGCTCTTCTTACTAAATTGGTTATTGATCATTCATTGTGCAAATATGATAGAATGTGTGTTAGTTGTCAAAAAGAAAAAGAAAAGATTAGAATATCTTTCTGTGTTGACATTTGCATCTGTTTGCACTGAGGTCTTCACTAGGTTTTGGGTGAAATGATGGGTACACAATACATGTTAGTTGTGTGGTAATGGGGTTCTTCTCTGTTGACATTCATTAAGAATTCGTGGAGCTTTTCAATCTTTTCTGCTTGTTTCCTTTTTTCTTTTAATAAAATGGTTTCAGGGTGTTACATAACATGCGCTTGCCATAGGAAATTTAGAGTAGCACTTTGGTTGTCTAGCCATAGGAAATTTAATGGCTTTCATGTTTCAGACTTAGCTAGGAATTGGTGCTATATCATGTTTTAACTTTTCTCTCTTTCGGGTGTATGTTTCTGTTAGGGATCTCTCATCCCTATCATTAATAAAATTTTCTCAAGTTTTTCATCAAAAACATGCGCTTGCAGGTGCTGCGTGGGGAAAGGTTGCAGGAAATGCTATCATCTCTTTTGCCTCGACCCATCTCTTACTGATACTTTGCCAGGTGTTTGGCACTGCCCCAACTGTGTAAAAAAGAAGCTATTATTTGGTGTGCACTCAGTGTCAGAGGGAGTTGAGTCGATTTGGGATGTTAGAGAGGTGGAGGTATCAAATGTTGAAGGTCTGGCATGTTTATCTATATGCTTGCATGCAAATAGAATCTAGTAGCAACCTACCCATATCAATATGGGTAGGAAGAATATCTATTATCACTCTTAGCTTCGTCATGTTTCTGTTTCTTACTTTAATATTGGTTGTCTATTGTAGGAATTAAGCAGAAACAATATCTTGTTAAATACCACGGGCTTGCTCACATTCACAATCATTGGGTGCCAGAAAAACACCTGCTGCTTGAAAATCCTTGTATTCTATCCAACTTTGTTGAAAAAGATCAGGTTTTCTTGTATAGAATTCTGATGTGATTGTCTGAATAATTTGTATTTATAATAGAGATAGGATGATAACACTTGATAGTATTTATCCTGACTTGTAGAGTGTGAGATGGAGTGCAGAGTGGGTGGTGCCGCATTGTTTGCTGAGGAAAAGACCTATGCAGGAAAAGATTTATATAGCTTCTTCTGCTGTTATTTCGGTTTGTGAATATGAATGGCTTGTGAAATGGCGTGGCCTTGATTATGACCATGCTACATGGGAGTTAGATAATATCAGCTTCTTAAGCTCATCTCTGGGTCAGGACTTAATGAAGGACTATGAAGTTAGTCGCCACAAGGCTAAGAAAGATAATAATGAGGTGCTATCCTTGTTTACATCAATTATGCTAGAAGTTACTTAATTCTTGTTTGATGATATATTGGCGTGCTTCTTTATTCATCATTTGGTTTGTCATGGTTATTGGTCTTTTCAAGGGTTAATTACTGAAATTTCCCATAAGGTTTGACATCTTTACAACGAGAACTTGATTATGTAATGAAATTGCATATAGTCTCTTCTCTTGAGGCTTTTGCGTCTTATAAATCAGGGGGGACGTCTACGTAAATTACGAACATGCTCTGTGATTTTTTTCTTCGTAAATATGATTAAACCTCAAGTGTCACGCCTGGTAACATTCCTCCATCAAATTCATGAAGACATTATGGTTGGATGAAGTTTGAGGCTAATGTCATCAGTCTTTATCTTTGTTAAACTTTTAGCATATTCGGAGCTGTTTGGGAGGGGTCCGTGTCTTGATGAATATGAACTTAGGGGAGAAGGCAACTGAACTTTTTCAGTTTTTGGTAAACATTGTATCTATTTTGTTGCAGCATGCATTAATATGGTGATGTTGTAGATAATGCAACAAAACTAGTTGGCTTGCATCTCAAGTTGATCCAATAGCATTTAAATGGTTGGTAAAAAGGATGGGTTTTTTATATTTAGAACAACCATTACGGTTTAAGTTTCAAAGAGCAATTGTGCAAGTTCTTTAACAGTCTACATGGTTAGAAAGGAGTAAGGGAGTGTGTGAAAATATAGAGGAATGATTGAATGAGTTTGGTGTAGGAACCGTAGGATTGTATTTATAGTAGCATGGTGGTTTGAAACCACAAAGATCTCAAAATGTTTTTGCTTCTGATATTTCTAGTGATTGAAGCATGTACTCAAGTTTCTCCCTGTTCTCTGTGGTAGAATTCATCTCTTTGTAAACCTATCTCTTTTATTAATAAAATGAAAAAATCAAAGAGATATTGGGGGAGGTGAGGGAGGGGTATTAGAAAGACCCAACACAAAAATGCGTGGACCACTCAATTCTCCGAAAATTTACTGAAACCTGGGCTAAACATTGTTGGTTTTTTGGAGAACTGAAATGGAATTGGGATTAAGAGCTTGAGAACTGGGAGTTGTTGCATAGTTCTTTTGTGAATTTGTCTTTTCGGTTGATGAACTTTCTTTTCGGTGACTGCTAGGCATAGTTTGTGTATGTTGGTCTATTCATTCATTTAGTGTCTACAAGATGGCCAGACCACTATTTCAAAGATTATGTCTATGTGGATATGGATTGGTAGAATGTTGGTGATAAGCTATGAGTTTTTAATCAACCAGAACATATACCAGACGTAGATGCTTAGGTAGAAGAGGATGGGAAACAATTGGGTGAACCTTGTACACAGAAAGAATGGATCAATAGTATTTGGTTATCTAGTTATGCACATGTGATATTTAGCTGAACAGACTTAAGCTATTGTGCCATGCATATGTGACTACCGAGTCAATGACGAGGACCTTCGCAGCTCACATCAACAACTAAGACTTTATCCCACTGTATGGGGCTACTGACTATATGGATCATATTTCTCCACCATGTTTGGTCTGGACATGCTCTTGTTTATTTGGTAACATATCCCTTTTAATAGCTTCTATCCAATTCGTTTTAGTCTTCTCCTTCCCCTTTGAGTTTGAATTGATGATCTTTTATTTTCTAAATGCTGTACTGTGGCATTAAACGGTCTCCTTCCGATACGCACACATACTCATCCTAGAACAATCTTAAGTTGCACTTAGATGTTTGTGTAATTTTTCTTTCTTTGATAAAAAAACAAATTGTTGATGTTGAACAGAACGTAAAAAAGGGATGAAATCCCTTACACTCGTTAAATCTTCAATTACAAAGTATAGCAGCAACCTCTTACTAAATCTGCTGCATGAACAGTTTTAAAATCTTTATGACTTGATGATCAAAGGGTTGCTCTATATTATGATTATTTTTTCCTGTGGATGGTAACTCTAATATTGCCTGACTTTTGTGTATAGTGAAAGCAACTTATGCAGTTGTTGAAAGTGGACTCTAATAAATATGGATATTTAGGTTCACAGTGACCAAATTTAATCAACTACTACGGTTGCTTCTTTGTCAGTGCTTCCACAACTAGTGATTTATTCTGATCTCTCAATTTTCTAGTGAATTTGAACCTTTTTGATCTTTTTTTTTTTTTTATCTTATGTGAACCTTGTATTGATGATTCCGTTTAAATAACAGTATGACACTGAGGTTTGAGGTTTTTCATAAATTGCAAATATTCATTGCTAAAATAATTTTGTGAAACCATGGTTTTGCTTCATGAGTTCGATATGTGTATATATGGATGTTGCTTGGAACTCATGATCTATTTATAATATCATGCCATAGTGACACAAACTGGTATATGCTGTATAATATATCTCACCCTTTTCTCTTTTCTTATACTGCAGTTTTACGCGGAATCTGTTGTCAAACTTCCAGTACTCCCGGCAAGTCGATCACATATAAATGTGAACTACATGTTGAAAAATGTGAACAAACTATGTGAATGCTTGTGCAAATGCCTGAATGCTGTTGTTTTTGATGATCAGGTGAGCTTCGTCTGTGTTAAGTTTTATGCAATAGTCTCCCATTGATTATATATGTATGAATGTTGGTCAGTCTTCATGATCCTGTATATCTGTTTTCAGTAGTACTGTGTGGCTGGCCATTTATATGGTGAACTTGAAGCTTTACTGTATTTTATGATTCTGATGAATGATGTCTGCTATGCAATCAATTTCTATAGCCAAAAGTATGTAAAATATATGTAAAATATTTGATTTTCAGATTTAGCGTTGCACATGTGTCTTTCTGATGAATTGAGGTATTCTAAGCATAGTATGGAATATCCGAACAAATTTCAGTTCTTAATCTACATTTGATTTCTTTTGTTGGGAGGTACGCGCGGTCGAAAAATAAACCATATGATAAGTGCCTCTCGTGCTTTTTTATACTTACATAAGTGATTAGTTCAAAGTCATAGCTGTCAAAGGCGTGCCTGAGGCGCAAGGCGCACAAGATTTGAGGACATGTGCCTCTGTGTATGAGAGGTGGCTGCAGTTTAGGAGGCGCGCGCGTCCCTGCGCCTCACGGGTTGTTGAAGCGAGGCGCGCCTTTTGGTCGCACTGCCTTTTTCTTCTAAAACTTATTTTATGTTATGTTTGACACTTCTAATTTTTACTTGTTTGTGCAATTATTTACTTGTCCAATGTTTATTTTAGCCTAATAATAATGGAATTCATTTATATAGCTATTGGTATGTGTTTTTCTATGTTTTTGCACCGGTGTGCAAAAGGCGTGTACCTTGGGCATGCCTCTTGCCTCGGGCGCCAGATGGCCCCTTGCGCCTCTGCGCGCCTCGCGCCCTAGACACTTCAAAGTCCTTTAATAACTGCATCTACATGATATGATGCAATTCGTTCTTCATCTAGCGGTTATGTTTTTTGTCATCTCATTTCATCTTTGAAAGTAAAATAATTCATCATTCACTCTTGGATTTGTCAACAATAGTTTATTCAATGATGTAAAAGCTTATATCTGGTCTCAAATGCTTGTTGGGCTATATTTATGAATATGGTTGTGGTGGTTATTTCACTTATATGCTAACTCTATATATTGTACGTGTTCCCAGTATGCTTGCACAGTTGCAATGAAAATGTATTTTCTGATTTTGTCTATAATTGTTGTTGCTGCTTGGTGTAAGGTTTAGTGGTATGTTTATGATCTTGCTTAGCTGTTGGAAACTGATGTTACAGTAATTTTGAAGCTAGACTTTGTAACTTATTTTATTGAGTGCAGGAGCGAGTGATGACTGTCATATATTTTATTCAATCTATGAGTGAAACCTGCCGGCCTTTCTTAATTGTGACGACATCTGGTTCATTATCTCGATGGGAAGCCGAATTTGCGCAACTGTTGCCATCACTAGATGTTGTTGTGTATGGTGGAAGCGCAGATACACGGAAGGGGATTAGAGCATCAGAATTTTATGATGAAGAAGGTTGCATGACGGTCCAAGTACTCCTTTCTTCTGTGGAAGCTGTTTCCGAGGTATATATATTATTCCCTCCGTCCTACAAAGATAGGCTTATAGTTATTTTCACCACAGATGAAGAAATGGTAGTTTATATAGTTAAAGCACTAAATTTTAATTCTACTTTCCTTTTATTCCCCTACTTCTCATTTATTGCTTAAATATATTTGATTGAAGTGGAGAATATTAAGGCACATTAATTAGGGGCAAACATGGCAATGAACAATTGATGATGTGTTTAATATAGTCAGTGGCCTGTCTCTGGGATGGACTAAAATGAAAACCAAGCCTATGATTGTGGAATGGAGGGAGTATGTAATGTTTTTGTTTAGACTCACAAGATTGCCATCTGGTTGGATATGAGGAGTTCTGAAAATGAGAACATTTGACCAGTTTATCTGTTCTCTCACCTTAATTATGTTTCTTCATCAATACAAGTCAATAGTGTCAATAGTGTTGTAATCTGGTCTGCAAAGTATATGATGTGATTTTCTTGTCATAAGGGTGAGGGGTGTTATTATACAGGCTCTGTGTTGGTCTATTTGGTTGGAAAGAAACAAGAGAATCTTTGAATCAATAAAAGATGTTTGGGCTAAGTTCAAATTTAGAGTAGCAAGGTGGATCTCGGTCCATAAGGATTTTACGGGACTTTTTAAAACCGATATTCAAACGGATTTTAGCAATGTATTTTAGAAGTATAGTTAGCAGGATAGTCTAGATCACTATGGGAAACCTCATCCCTGTGTAATTTTGATGATATTAATAAAAATTTCTGTTTCAAATAAAAAAAAGGTGACACGAGTATTAGCGAAATATGTGGGTCAGTAACCATTGTGTGTGAGCTCTTCGTTATGATTACTATTAAATTAATCGTGCAGGACCTAGAGATGTTGAGGAGCATAAAATGGAAAGCTGTTGTAATTGACCATTGTCAGCACTTTGGTATATCAAATGCACTTGAACAAATTAAGATGCTTTTGACAGATACGAGGATACTTCTGGTCAGTGGTCAAATAAAGGTCTGTTTGTCGCATGGTTTTGGTGTTATTGTTTATCACAAAAAATTCTTCTGATGGTTAAATTCCCCATTTTTTAACTTTTCAGGATTCAACATGTGAGTACCTTAAAATACTATCACTAATAGAGCCTCATTCTGATTTTGACGAACTAAGGGGCCTGAAGCCTGACACAAGTGACAGTCTTTGTATATTGAAAGAGAGGTTATCACGTTTTATTGCGTATGGAAGCGCTTCTAAAGTATCCAAGTTCATTGAGTACTGGATCCCAGTTCAGATATCAAATTATCAGCTTGAACAGTATTGCGCTACACTTCTTTCTAACTCTATTCCTCTTTGCTCTTCTTCAAGAAGTGATCGTGTTGGGGCCCTCCGAGATATTCTTCTTACAGTTCGAAAGGTTTGGTCATTTATCTCTAATAACGTTACATATGTATACTTCTTCATTCTTTTGAGAAATTTTGATGCATCTAGATATGCATCTGTTATGCATGTGTCTAAGCACATCGTTTTTTCATCTTATGGAAGAAGCCATGACCACATCAATGGCAAGGAGTGGGTTCATGTCAATTAGGAACTATTGACATATTTTATGTATGGAGATGGGCTTGATGGCTTAGATCATGTGGATTTGTGTAAATGTTTGCTCTAATGAATCGTGCAAATCTACCTGCTCATTTTTATGATGCAAAAATCTCATTCTATATTGTTAGATGCTTTGTGTAACTTTGATTATTTATCCTTTTGTTTGCAGTGCTGCAATCACCCTTATCTTCTGGATTCATCTGTTCAAAAACACTTAGTCGCTGAGCAGTGTCCTGCTGTCGAGTTATTGGATATTGGGATAAAAGCAAGTGGCAAATTACAACTTCTTGATATGATGCTCACTGAGATTAAGACTCGAGGTTTACAAGTGTTAATACTTTTTGAGGTAAGAGGCAGGACTTGTTAGTGTCAGCATCCTTTTCAGTTACTCTTGTGGAACCTTCATTTCTTTTACCTTAAAGGTGAAAGGCTTGCTTTTTAATGGTGCATGGCATTGATTGCTTTCTGTTTACTGCAGCTGATTATTGGCTCTGAGAAGGCATCAGCTGGAGATATATTGGATGATTTTCTGCGCCAAAGATTTGGTCCAAATACTTATGAACGCATAGATGCTGCTGCGGTTGCTTTAAACAAGAAGCAAGCTGCTGTGAATCGCTTCAACAAAAAGGAAACGGGGCAGTTTGTAATGCTATTAGAAAATCGTGCATGTACCTCAGTGATTAAGCTTTCATCTGTGGATGTTGTTATCATATATGATAGTGACTGGAATCCAGCAAACGATTTGCGGGCACTGCAAAAGATATCAATTGATTCAAAAGTTGATCAAATCAAAGTTTTTAGGCTATATTCATGCTTCACTATTGAAGAAAGGGCCTTAGTTCTTTCAAAGCAAAGCTTAAGCCTTGAAAATAATTTGCAAAACTTTAGCCGGGCCACAAGTGATGCTCTGCTCTCCTGGGGTGCCTCATATCTGTTCAACAAGTTAGATGAATATCATGCTGATAGCAGATGTAGTTTGGCTTTTGACTTTTCATCTGAGCGATCACTTTTGGAAAAAGTTGCCAATGAATTCCAAGGCCTACTTTCTGACAATTATGTAAATACTGACTCAAGTTCTGTCATTTCAGAAGCTAAATTGGGTGTTGGGAATGGGAACTATAGAACAAACATTCCACTGCTTGGTGAGGCAAAAGTTCAGTTAAAAGATGGAGAAGAGCCCCATACGTTTTGGAAAAACTTGTTTGATGGGAAAAGCCCCAAGTGGAAACATTTAAGGCCGCCAAGTCCACGGAATCGGAAGAGAGTTAATTACAAGGAAGGATGTCCTAGGAATTCAGAAATTGGCAAAGATGATATGGTTAAGAAGCGTAAAAAGATGGTTAATGAAAATCTTGGTCCAGCCTTGCTTCAAGTCACATCAGACAATCATCAAGTGACTGCAGATGCTGTTTCTAGAGGAGGGTTATCCCAAGACACCTACCCTTCTTCACCTAGTAATATACATTTTTGTGGCATTTCGATACAGAATTTGTTCCTTGGAGAATCAATTTTTCAGTTCAGCTTACTCCATCTTACAAAACATTTCCTATGTTGATGCAGGGCCTTCTACCATCAAAGCCAGTGATCAATCTGAAAATTTCCAAAGAGATGGCCATAGATCTTTGGGTGGTGAAATTTCTGTAGGTGCTGCGTCAGAGATGAGAAATGTGCCATCTGTTGAGCAAAAAAGCCTCCACAACGTTCTGCAAGGAGAAATGATGAGACTGTGCCAAACTCTTAAACTTTCGGTACCAGACTCCAAATTTTCATTCTTTATAGTTCATTCTTGCTGCTGATTTTTTTTAAAACTAGTTGCTGCATAGTGAATATTAATGCATTTTTTATTGCCATACATTAGTATGTTTACGAAATTTATCTTCTTGTGAGTGGAAAGCAGAGAGATGCAATCAACTAGAGACTCCCATGATTCTTTCGTTATGGACTTATAACATTATATCTGCAATACGTCCCTAGAGCAAAAATCAATCTATCTTGCTTTGTCTAATTTTATTTGGAGGCAAAGCTGTTAATCGTGTTACTAGATGTCAGCATGGATGGGTGGGGAGCTACTTTAGTTAAAGAGGAGTAATGTGTGATATAAACTGTTGGCTTGCCACCATTGGGGAATAATGGGATCATCCTTGTTTGTCACTAGCATAATGATTTAGGATAGTGTTAGTGGTGCTTACCGTTGGCTGTAATATTGGTTAATTGACTATTTGATGATCTAAAATTGGCACTGGGGAGTGGGTTCTTCACTTGTCATGGTTTCCTAATACTTAGGAAGGAGAAATGATGATGTTCTCTAGAACCTTCGTACCTTGTGATGCTTTCTGCTTGGGACTTGTTTTACTGATAATCATGTTAAAGAACTTCATCCCTTGCCATCAGCTGGGCTCTTGCTCTTTGCTTTTGAGAATGAGTGAGACACTTGTGCTTCATATTAGTCTGCCATGGTTTTCTTTTAAATGGTACACTACGAGCGAAAGGGAAAATGTAAAGTTGTAGTCGGTCCTAATAAAGGAAAGGGATAACCAACTTCTTGGTGTATGAATGCGCCTATTTAGTCAGTCCGGGCTTGTAGGCCAAGACGAGTAGGATCTCGGATTGCACCTTTTTGAACTTCCAATCCGTACTTGAGTCAACCAATTGAGCCTTTTTAAGTGAAAGATGATCCACATATGGCACCCATAAGTCCTCATATTTCGCAATATTGATTTAATTACAGCTGGATAACCAAACGTTAATAGATGGAAGCATTTCACACTTTTCCCTCTTCATTTCTAGTTCTTTGCCATCTCCTGCCAGAAGTTTTATATTTCGTTTGAGAATAGCTGTGGCCAGTTGCCACTTTCTATTTGAAGAATCTGGTATGTGTCCTGTACCCTTACCTGAGTCGTACCCAAAAGAGTATTGTGTTAAAGAACATTATGCATGTTTAGTTTATTTGGGAGTATGAATCGATATTGGGATTGGAGTTTGAAGATGAAAATGGAAAGGTTTACTATTTTCTTGTCAATTTAGGAGTTTGAAGCTTGTGTATTTGCTTAAGTAATGTTTAATCATGGTAGGCACGTATTCTTTGGATCAATGGGATTTCTGATCTTTATTTACTTACTGATTACTAATCTCTGTCCATGTTGTCTGAAATGCAGGAAGATGTCACTCATGTGGTTAGAAATTTTTTAGAGTATGTGATCAAGAATTGCCAGGTCTTTAATGACTCACCGTCAATTGTTCAGGCTTTCCAAATCTCTCTGGTTAGTTCCTTTCCAAAGTATACAATCAACTTATATGTAAACACTTGGTTAGCATATTTTATCATGTAATAGAAATTGTGCTGTGCTTTTCCAGTGACTAGTAGCATGAATTTCTGTCTAGAGAAATTAACAATTGTAAATAAAAGCAAAAAAGATAAAAGACACTAAATTCTATGTTAGTATGGAGTAGTTCCAAGTGTCGAGCAATTTTTTATTTATTAGTATTTGTTTTTTTGTGTGTGTGTGTGTGAGGTGTGAGCCTGCATTGATTATTAGCGTCAGGCATATCCTTGATGTGATCTTTGAAACATATATGTTGCTTGTTGGGATGTCTCTGATTGGATTTTCATGCTATCCTACTCAGAATAAAGTGTAGCTCTTAACAAACTTTGTTCGCATGTACGGCACCCCAGGGCATGTAACAGATTTCTACTCAGAATAAAGTGTAGCTCTTAACAAACTTTGTTCGCATGTACGGTACCCCAGGGCATGTAACAGATTTCTACCTCAACTATGCGAATTCTCATTTACCCTTCTAAAATTAACAAGAGCAAAAGTGATAGAAAACGTTGAGTCATCAACGCACTTCTCCATTTATGAACATTCATCATCAAATTGCTAGATATTGGCTATCAGGCTGCTCATCTATTTAATTTTTAACTATTAATACCCTCAGACATTAATAATTTAGATTGTCTTTCTTTTGATTTGCTTTACATTTATAGTTTTCTGTTTAATGGGTTTTTGCCTAGTGAAGTTAAATGAACTACGTTGTGTAAGAAGCATACTCCTGTGATCATGAAAAGGTATCATCAGGGATTCTTACAATCAACAAATTATCAAGTTATAGGAGTTATTTCTCTCTGCATGTTCATTTTCTCTATTTTGCTGTAAAGTATTTTTCTGAACATTTATACACTGCTCCAGCTTCCAGATTCAAGTAAATAAGTATTTCTCTGCTAATTTACGTTTTCTTCATATTTGAGTATCTGTTTGTTATGTAGTGTTGGGTAGCAGCATCAATCACGAAGCAAAAGGTGGATAAGAAGGAGACGTTCGCTTTAGCAAAGCAGCTTTTGAACTATCAATGCACCGAAGAGCAGGCCCACTCAGTTTATTATTCAAAAATGCGGTCTCTCAAGAGAATGTACGTGCAGTCTACAAATAGTTTTATTGAGTTCGACAGAGATTGCTTGTTAATAGAAGAAGACATCAATAGAGAAAAATCATCAAATGTTATTGGAGATGGTTCACATTTTTCATCACCCAAAGAGAAAAATGTGAAACTGGAGGAAACAAGTGTTGCTAGTGAATTTGACAATAAGATCAAGAAAGTACATCGGAAATGTGAGAAGCGGATGAAGAAACTTATACAGAAACACGAACAGGAAATTCAGGAGATCCAAAAAGTCTGGGAGAAAAAGTGGCAAGAGTTGGAGGATGACCATAAATTAGAGCTGGCGTTTATTCGGTCTATGCAATATCAAGACTCAGTAGGATTAAACAAACTCAAGCTGTTAGAGGATAAATTTAAACAAAAGATCGAAGAGCATAATCTCCTTAAAGACGCGGAGCTTAAAGAAATTAAGGTGAAACAATTAGCTGCTGTCAATGAGGAGAGACTAAAGTCCGCTGGCTGGATAGCTGAAACAAAAGCCTGCTCTACTAAACTAAGGGCTATCAATGGGCAACAGTTAGTCAATACTCAATCTGATGATGATGCCGAACGCCTTCAGCCAAGTACGTCCATTGACGTCATTGCTAGCGGAAATTCACTCCCCGTGTCCGGACAGCAGGTGGAGCCCGAAAATCTGAATAAGAGTTCACAAGGGAATGATGGCACACCTGTCACAAACACTGTAACCAGTATTTCACAAAGTGGAGCAGGGTTCACGTCACCGACAGTGGTTGGCTGTCGTAATCAATCAAAGCATTCCAGTGATAATGGGGAAACTGTTTCTGCAAAACTACTTCCTCCTCTGGAACAGGGATCTGATGATATTCGATCAGGTTGTCCAAGTCAAGAGCTTCCAGTTCCTAATGAAATGGTGGATCACGCCCACACTGGAGAATCAAGTAATGTATTTAACAAAGAGTCTGATAAAGCAGAGAAGATTGCTTCATCTGATGGTTTAGTGAGCCAGAGAGGTGGAACTCTGGAGGCAGCAAATGGGGGTTTACATGGCATAGTACAGCCGTCGTTGGCTTCAGAGCAAACCATAGCTTTGCCAGATTGCTCCAAGCAAGTATGTGTTTATCTACTTTATTCTAAATGTTCTTCAGTTATGTGGTGTTTTTTTCTTTTTGTTTCTTTTCCTCTCTTTTTCCTCCCTTCTTTTCTCTTTCCCGAAGCCTGAAGGTTAAAAGATTTCCAGTTTTCAGACAAAGTTTAACAGCTCTAATCTATAATTTGTCCTTTCGGATTCATTGAAAAGGGTCTTCAAGTTTAATGCTCTTTTTATAAGTGTTACTGTTTATAGTCACAATTTAACTTCTCTAGTTTATTAATTGGCCATTGGGATTTTAGAAAAAGGGCTATCAAGTATGGTGTTCTTTTAAAAAATGTTCAAGCTTAATCTTTTTTCCATTTTTTTTATGTCAAATTCATTTGACAGCTGTCTAAGCTCTAGTTTCACTTTACTTCTAATTTTCTGTATACAAATATATTTAACTCCATATCCTCAAGGTTATGTATAAAACTTGCAAGAATAACAAGTTTGTGGTCATAGGTGCTGCAGGATGAAACTGTCCAAAGTTTGGGGTCTGCTCAACCGCAAGACTTGGATGCGCCGGCTGTAGAAAATCAAAGTACTTTGCAGATTGAAGTAGCAACATCAGAACCCGTGGACTCTGAAAGTGATGAAATTGTGACACCTGTACCATCCAGTAATGAAGATCCAGTCCATAATATCTCCGAGCAGCAGCAGCCATTGGTTGGTGCAGCTAATCAAGCTCCAGCTGCTGAAAACCATGATGAAGGAGGAACCTCCTCCCAAGCTGCAGAGCATGGAGGAGCGGAGTTGTTTTGCCATGAATCGATTGCTCTGAGTGAGGGCAATGTGGTAATACATCCTCTTCACCTTGATGTAGGACCTTTTACTGATGCTCCTCATTACTAAGAGTTGAATCAATTTTACAGAATGGTGTAGCTATGTCCCAAGCAGCGGTGAGCATTTCAGAACAGTGTAATCACGCTGTTCCGCAAATGCTGGTCATGGATGCAGTCAATCTTTGTCAACCCATCAACAATGTCCGTGCAACTCCTCAACCAGCTTCTTGGAACTTAGCGCCGCCATCATTAGGGGATCCACTGCAGAAGGAATTAGAAAGGATACGTAAAGAAACTGACCAACTGGAGAAAACCCGTGCAGACACGGTCAGTCTTGAATTTCTTGTTGATCATATTCTGTATGTTGCATATGCGTTTGCTTATAATAGGAGTCTCTCTTTATACAGGTGTCACAGCTAAAAACCGACTGCGAGAAGGAGATAGAGGAGTTCATTTCTCAAATACGTAATAAATATGCCGTTAAACTTCAGGAGACTGAAGCTGAATTTACATCGAAAAGAAATGAACTTGACAAGATCCAAAATAAAGTTCTGCTGAATAAAATATTGGCAGAGGCTGTCAGATCCAAGTGTTTGGAACTCAAGCCTCCTGGACTAAGAGGAGCTCAACAAGGTAACTGATTTATTGACAATAGTAGTCTGGAGCTCAATTTATTTCTCTTTCAAGAGTCTGCATCTGTAAGTGTTAATCTCTGCATCCAGGACATACCTTCCTTTAGCCAATAGCTTAAACCAAGATCAAATTTGTTTTAGATGGGCCAAGTACAATAAATGAAGGTGAGGCATGCAGGGGTGTTTACATGAATTTTGGAAGGGAAAGATTTTTGGAGGAGGTATAGAAAATAAGCATACTGGAAAAAGTGATTATTGGGGAAGTGTAATGGAAAATGTGAATGTGAATGTGAATGTACTGGGGAAATCTCAAATCACTTAATACTAAGTAGATTTCAAATCCACAGCAGTCATTTTACAAAATAAGTTGACAAAGAAAGTGAGTGCAATGGTCCTCAAATTCATTATAAAATGAAAGTATGTTCATACAACTTCTATGATCTTTCATCATGGATTTCAAATCCAGTCTTCGAGATCTCTTCATCCAAATGCAAATTGTCATAATTATCTGTTCTTGCATGGCCCTTGCAGGTGGTCCATCCAATGTGGTGCAGCAGCAGCATCAGGTACCACTGCCACCTCGGATCAGACGTTCCCCCGGGCCTTTGTGTTCCCAGCCCACCCGTATCCAGCCAACCACAACTTCCCCGACTATGCAAACCCCACAGCAGCAACCGTGGTTGCGTCCTTCTAGGTCTTCCCCAATATCCATTCAAAGTATCGCACCTCCGACTATTACAGCTCAGCCCGTACAACATGCGGCAGCTCATGTCTCGGGCCCTCCCTCTCGACCACCAGTCATCAGTGCCATCTCCCCTGCTGGGAATCCGCGTGGTGCTGGTAATCGTTCGATAGCTCCTCATCTTCAACAATCGAGGGCTGCTGTAGCATCCACTCCGCCTACCACTTCACAATTGCCTGCTCATCTTCAGCCTCTTCACATGCGGCCTTCACAGCCCGGCCCACTACCACGAGCTCCACAGCAGCCTTCTGCTAATTTGGTTGCTCATGCCTCGTCCACTCCCCCATCCACGTCACCATCTGCTCTTCAACTTAGACCCATTCAAATGCGACCTCAGCCCGTATCACAGCCAGTCCCACTACCACGAGCTCCGCAGCAGCTTTCGGGGCTTCAAGTGGGAGTACCAGCTCCCCCTAATCCATCTCCGACTACAAACGGGCCTTCTGTACCCGAGAGACATATTCCGTCTTTGCCTGAGATTAGTACTACTTTTAGTCCATTAGAACAATCTGACTTGGAAATGCTAAGTAGCAATGTACAGGGTAATCAGACATCTGCTGTAGCATCAGATGTTGTTTGCTTATCCGATGACGAATGACATTGGAGAAATTGTTATTGTCTATCGAATCTGGCCACTTTATTTATCTGCTATTTTCTAATGGTAACTAGGATGATTGGTTACTAGTTACTTTCAGTGAAATGGTGATAAATGGTCAGGTGCATTTGTCTTGGTGTGCAAAATAAGCGTTGCTTGGTAATTGATGGGGTGGATGAGGCATGAGTGACTTGTGCAGCACACAATTATGCACTTGATTAATAATGTGTGTGTATTTGTGTTTATTGTTTTATTTTTACAAGGCAACAGAAGGCAAAACATTTTTCACAGTTGGCAATCTAATGGAAGATTTCCAGCCGCTTCTTTTCCGCCTCAGAATGCTTATTTATTGGTAGTCCGGTCGTTTCTTATCACCAAATTAAACGTATATATATAAGAATATGTATACACGATACCTAGCCTATAACTCTAACGAGTAGAGTGGTAAGTAAGGGTGGATATTACAAGCAACTAATGATTTACGATGGATAGGGTAATAAACTTAAACAAGTAAACGAGGGGGGAGGGTTTGGATTGAGTTAACAACTAAAATTCTAGATAAGCAATAAATATTTTTGGTATTTTATATCAAATAAAGAAAGACAAATAACAAATGTTTTTCGGGTTTGGAATATGATAAAAGGTTTACCCTTGATCTAGTATCCCTTGAATCCGACTACCTAATGATTATCGTTGATGTCCCAAATTCAATGTGATTTAAACCCTTATCCCACAATCTACAAGGTCCGGTTATGTAGATCGTGTTGTCCCTTAATTGTGGATAAATTGAATGTACGCTTATCGATGTATCCCTACCCAAATTAATTAGTGATCCAAACAAGCTCTTTTCACACTAATTGATATTGGGCGGTCACGAGCTAGAACAATGGGATAAATAAAGCATAAACCTCAACACGATCGGGTTTAGTGGCCAAACTCTATAATGCCACCAATGATATCAAGCATTGTTCGCTACTAAGGGAGATTGAAGCTTCAACAATCACGGAAAGTGAAGTTCAATCTCTAGCAACATACAATAAATGTCTCCCAAAGGATGATCAATCCTAAAACAAGCATCTAGGCATGAGACAATTCAATCAAGCATTATAGAACATTTAAATTGCATAAATAAGGTAACATCAAGAGTCAATAATCACATTCTCATCATCAATCAAGGTTCAACATGATCAAGGATAGAATTTAGGGTGCTAGTCACCCATTACACCTAATACAATCAAGAAATTACATAAAATACAAGAATTCATAAAGATAGAGTGATAAAACCCAAAGATGATCAATGGGGAAGATGATGTGACTTCTTCTTGCCCTTCTCTCCTCCTTGGATGTGATGTTGGCTGAATAGTGCTTCCAAAAGTATCAAAAGGTTAGATCAAATTCGAATGGGATGATATATATATAAGGGGAGAAAGTGCTAGTAAAAAATAGGCAAAATCGCATAAAATAAAGATTTTAAAACAGGGTAAGGAATCTCGACCGAGAAGCAAGTGTGTCTCGGTCGAGACGTGAAAAAAAGATTTTTCAGCTGGTGGGTCGAATGTTGATCTCGGCCGAGACGTGAAAAGGGGAAATTGGGGCTGGCTAAGGTTTGACTCATCTCGGCCGAGATCTTCAGTTCTGCAAATCTTCATGTTTACCCTGGAGACTCATCTCGGCCGAGATTTTCATCCTGTCTCGGCCGAGATCTTCAGTTAGCCCTTCATTTTGTTGTCTCGATCGATCCCTCGACTCCGCGGTCGTTTGATGTTCTTTTTCGATCCTTTTTCACCTGTCTTAACACAAAAACAACACGAACGCATTATTTTGCCCATGAGAGTACAAAAGCACTAAATACATGTGATTATGCACATTATTGACACTAAAAGTGTCCTAAAGTGCGTGTACGGAACACGTGTACCATTTATCCATCATTCAAATCAGATCATAGAAACCCCATACTACTCGATGTCAATTTTACTTGCCCGATAAAAGATATGTATTATCTAAATCCAATATTTTAGTAATCGCGTAGGGTGGATACCAATAAAGATATTGCCAGATCAACCTACCCATCTACCAACTTTATTTAACACATAAAATAAAGTATAATATAAAATCAAAATGTTACATATGATTTACATTTATATATGTAGAATTGTACATATATAATTTATTTATTTATATGTTATAAGGCATGGAGGAGACGAGCCCATAGCCCGTTTGATCCGTCTCCGTTTAGGTCTAAAGACAAATAAAATCCTTGGCGTCACCCTAAAAAGCGACTCAAAGCTAGAATTACTGATCTGAAAAATGATAGCTCAATAGATCACTTTTACATTATACGTGGTTTGGAATCATTGGCCAATAAACTATTAACCAGCCTAAAGATTTAGGTTCAACTTATTCAAATTTCAAATGCTAATGATTGAAACAATTATCTCCATTCCAACATTATTGCATGCTACTAGATAATTTCATGTCGCTTAAGAAACATTTTGAAAATCATTCTCACCGAGGTATAAGGGCCTATTTAATAGGATAAGTAATCAGATTTAGTCATCTGTTTGGTATCTCATACATCTTATTTTTATAAAACTAAGATTTGGCAGCTGTTCATGATCAGCTCATGTATGTTATCTGCTCAAATTGAAGAGATAGCTTCTACAAGTTTCAGTAGTAACTCTGATAACTAATTTTTGTCTCAAAATTAACTCAATACAAAAACAAGTATATTTTAAATATTTTTACGAATCGTTTCATTCAAATTCAGACTCGAGCCTTTTGGGAGGTGAATGAAAAATGAGTTAAAAATGGTATAAAAGCATGTTGTGAGCAAACGATGATTTAGTTTTGCTATTTTCATAAAAGATTAAGATAATTTTTCTTTTTGTGATGGGGTTTCTATGTGTTGCTACTCAATTCATTTATGTATATAAATATAAGTAGTATAATATTCAATTTTATTTGTATTTTGTGATGCACGATTTACAATATATTTATTTGTAAGAAAAAATTGAATGAAATAATGGAATAAATAAATTGAATAATTTAAATATTTTAAGTAAAGAAGATAATAACTTTTTATTTTATAATAAACTAATTTAATTTAGTTTTATTTGCAGCTCCAACACCATACAAATAGTTCAACCCACAATAGATATTCAAATTTAATCATAATCAACCAACAAACAATTGTTTATTTCAAATTTATTATTTTATAATCCATCCGTCTCGCAAAGATAGTCATCCTTTTTTTTGGTTGTGTCACAAACATATTACATACACAATATAATCTTGACAATATTAACAATTATATTTTTTTGAATGTAACTTCTCTTAAACTATGAAATATAGATGTCAAACTAAACTAGGATAAGAAAAACATGAATTTGATATATTATACATGAACATGAAAAAGAAATGATTTTTTTTTTTTTTGTTAAAATAAATCAATCGTAAGGTGCCACCTACAAATTATTTGATATAACAACTTGTCAGAAAATTCATATTTTAAACTAATTCTTGGCATTATTTTAATATATATAGTGTTTAAACACATCTCTCTTATTATATTAGTAATAATTAGATTTACCTATTTGTAGCAGGTAAAATGAAATGGAAATACTTATATGGTAAGATGATACATTTTTCTTGAGTAACAAAGTTGAAACAAAAAAAGTTATAAGCTTTTGAAATTTCGTACGGAAAAGAAAAAAGAACATAAAGAATTATGATTGGTCCATTTTATATATGTCATGGAATTCATGTCAGAGTTCACTCTCCTGATTGGTGCATGCACAACTGCAAATAGTGTTGCACGTGTTTGTATGCGCCAACCACTCATACCTATTTTTCAACTTTGTATGATTCGTCAAACGAGATTGCATCTGTTTGGAGACACAAATTCAACAATCCTTAGGATCAGATTTCCAATATTGGGTATCCGGGAAAAGATGACGGCCAAGGGGGATGGAGAGTATATCATCGATCTCATAAGGAAGAAAAGAGACATGCAACAATCTGGAGTTGGTTAAGGCCAATGTTGTTGAGCACGATGAAAGCTCAAGGAAGAATAACAAGACGAAATCTGGTCCGGCAGGAAAGAATGTTAAGATAGAAGAAAGAGATTTTTAAGAAGAATTTCAATGATAATTGCTTCAATTGTGACTGATCGGTCACCGAGCTGCTGAGTATAGAAAGTCGAAGAAAAAACAAGAGGCTAATGTGGTGGATGGGATCACCAAAAATGTTGATGACATGCATCTTGTGGGGATGGTCTCAGAGGTAAACTTGGTGGGTTCAAACCCGCGTGAATGGTGAATTGATAGGGGTGCAACCCGTCACGTGTGTTCTAACAAGGAGCTCTTCAGCTTCCTTGATGATAGTGCTAATGAAAAGCTTTATATTGGAAATTATGCCACTTTGGATGTGAAAGGTCAAGGCAAGGTGGTCTTGATGATGACTTCAGGGAAGAAGCTGACTCTTAACAATGCGTTTTACGTGTTGGAGATTCGCAAGAATTTGGTGTCCGGCTCGTTGTTGAACATGCATGGCTTTCACATTGTTTTTTAGTCTGATAAAGCTATTTTGTCAAAGAATGAGATGTTTGTAGGCAAAGGTTATTTTTATGATGCTTTGCTCAAACTAAATAAAATGGCTATTAAGCCCAAAATGAATGAAAAAATTAACTCTTCCGTTAATTTGCTTGAGTCCACTGTGTGGCATGATATATTAGGACATGTTAATTTTGATAGCCTGTGTAGGTTGATGAACTTAAAAAGGCATACGTACATTCCATAGTGATACGAAATTCAAGTGTGAAACTTGTGTTGATGCAAAATTAACCGTTCATCTTTCCAAAGTATTGAAAGAAATAGTGAACCACTTAGCATAATTCATACCGATGTGTGTGATTTAAAAGCCGTGCAAACTCATGGTGGAAATAAATATTTTATTACTTTTGTAGATGATTACACTAAATATTATTATGTGTATCTTTTAAAAAGTAAAGATGAAGCTATAGAAAAATTTATTCTCTACAAGAGTGAAGTTGAGAATCAATTTAATAAAAAGATTAAGCTGCTACGAAGTGATAGGGAAGTAGACTATGAATCTCCATTTGCTTATTTTTGTGCTCAACACTGAATCAAGCATAAAACTATTGCACCTTATTCACCTCAACAAAATGGCATTGCAGAACAGAGGAATCGGACTTGAAAGAAATGATGAATGAATTATTGTTGAGTTCTGGGTTACCCCAGAACATGTGGGAGAAGCTATATTGTCAGCCAACTACCTTTTAAATAAGGTCCCTCGAAAAAAGGTGGATAAAAACCCTTATGAACTATGGCACGGAAGACCACCATCCTGCAAATACTTAAAAGTGGGGAGGTGTCTCTCCAAGGTGGTCATACCTTTCCCCAAGAAGGTAAAAGTTGGACAAAAAATTATTGATTGTGTATTCATTGGATATGCACATAAAAGTAGTGCGTATCGGTTTCTTGTGCATGAATCTAAGATTGATGACATATACAAGAACACTATAATGAAGTCTCGAAATGTATCGTCCTTTGAAAATGTGTTTACTTATAAAACTCAAGTGGAACTTGCCTCCACCAGTAAGACTGTGGAAACAGTGAAAAAGAGCACGATGAAGAGAGAGAGGTTGAGCCTATACGAAGTAAAAGGGCAAGCACTTGAATGACCTTTGGTCCAGATTTCCTTTGTTGAAACCTCATGCATGCTTAGTGTTGATAAGTTAGACACTACAACTGAACCAAAGAGGAAGTCAACATATGCAGAAATGCTGTGCAGAGGATTAGTCCCAAAGAAAGCAAACATCCGTTGCAACAGTCAGGAAGAAGACAAAGATTCTGATCAAGCAAGTACAAGTGCATTAAATGACAATTAATGCTTCTGATGCTTTTGCATTGTACACAACAGACTAGCTTACTTTTCTGTCTCTTTGCTTTGACTAGGGCAACACTTACAATGTATAAATAGGATGCCAATATTCTGTAAACTGATCATGAAATGATATGAATACAATGGCCTTCCAGCAAAACATCTTTCTTATGTTCAAGTCTGTTTTCTTTCATGGTATCAGAGCAGGTATATCCTGGCTCTGAACCCCAAAACCACCTTTCATCCATCATTACCTAGTTTACAAATGGCTGAAGAAACAGCCACAAGTGGAGGAACATCCAACTCAGCCGTTACAAACATCCTAACACAAGTTTTACATCCTTCCAACCAGTTGGTCTCTGTGAAATTGGATGAGTCCAATTTTTTAATATGGAAGCAGCAGATCTATACAGCAATAAGGGGCTATGGCTTGGCCCCTTACATCAAATCACGAGATAGCATTCCACCAAAAATGCTCTCAAATGAAGGAGGAGAGGAGAGCATAAATCCAGAATTTATTGTGTGGGAAAGACAAGACCAACTATTGGCATCTTGGATCTTGTCTTCCTTGAGTGACAGTGTTCTGTCATTGATGGTGGGACTGGAGTCTTCATATGAGATATGGAGTACTCTTGAACAAAGCTTTGCAAGCCAAACAAAGGCCAAGCTGATGCAGTACAAAATCCAGCTTCAGAACACCAAGAAGGAAGGATGCACAATGAGAGAGTACCTTGGAAAGATGAAGAATTGCTTTGATCTCCTAGCCTCTGCAGGACACAAAATTGGTGAGGATGACAAAGTAATGCACATTCTGTCCGGTTTGGGCTCTAGTTATGACTCTGTGATGGTCAATGTGACATCACGAGCTGGAGAAGTGACAGTAACAGAACTCCAATCCTTGTTGCTGTCTTATGAGTCAAGGCTTGAGGTGAATCAAACTCAAAGCCAAAATGTAAACACTGATGGTTCACAACTAAGTGTTAACTCAGTGACAAGAGGAAATCAGGCCCAAAACTTCACCAAGAAGTTCCAGACAGAAGGTTTCAGAGGAGGCAGAGGTCAACAACCCCAAGGTAGAGGAGGAAGAGCTCCCAGAGGTGGTTTCAGAGGGGGTAGATCTGGAAGATCAAATGGGAACAAACCTACATGCACATACTGTGGTTACTATGGACATGCAACAAACAAATGCTGGTACAACCCTGAGAATAATTTTGTTCCACCACAACAAAATGTGCAGCAGCAGCAGCCTTTTAACAAGAATCCTACCTTGAACCTGGCTCAGTTCCCAGCATACAACTACAACCAAGAAGGTGGATCTGAACATAGTTGGTATCCGGATACTGGAGCTTCAAATCATGTTTCAAATGACATGAGCAATCTCAGCATGGCCAATGAGTATCAAGGTGCAAACAAGGTTCAAATGGGGAATGGTGCAGGTGAGTATATAACACACTTTGGTGATGCATTTCTGAAATCTCCCTCACACACAAAATCCTTCATTCTGAAAAATCTGCTTCATGTGCCTAACATAACTAAAAATCTCATTAGTGTCTCACAGTTTGCTCTTGACAATGCTGTCTTCTTTGAGTTTCATCCATCTGTTTGTTTTGTTAAGGACCAAGCAACGCAGGGTATTTTGCTCAAGGGAACTATTGAAGATGGTCTTTACAAGTTCACTCTACATCCAGATCATTCCATCAATCATTCTGTTTTTTCAAATCAAGGAGATAACTCCAAGTCTGTTCAATTCAATCAAGGAAATTGTTCCAGTTCCAGTCCTAGTCTTGTTTCTCTTTCTAGTTCTGTATGTCAGCCTAGAATTTGCAGTGTTAACTCAAAGAAGAGCAATAGTTTAGATTTGTGGCACCAAAGACTTGGACACAATAGTCATGATATTGTAAAAATTGCTCTTCAAAGCTGTAACATCCCTTATGAAGTGAATCATGTTCCATCAAATCTTTGCATTGCTTGTTCTGTAGCTAAGAGTCACAAACTTCCATACACTGATTCCTTGTCACAATACAATAACCCATTGGACCTAATACACTCAGATCTGTGGGGACCTTCTCCCATCACTTCCAGAAATGGACATAAATACTATGTCAACTTTCTAGATCACCATACAAAGTTCACCTGGATTTATTTCCTGAAGCAAAAATCTGATGTTGTGTCTGCCTTTTCTCACTTTAAAAATCTGGTTGAAAACCAATTCTGTTCCAAAATCAAGTCCATTCAAACTGATGGAGGAACAGAATACAAGCCTTTGAAACCCATCCTTGATTCCAGTGGCATTGTTCACAGACTGTCTTGTCCTTACACTCCACAACAAAATGGAGTTGCAGAGAGAAGACATAGACACATTTTAGAAACTGGCCTATCTCTTCTAGCACACTCTCAGGTCCCCTTACAATTTTGGGATGATGCTTTTGCAGCTGCAACTTATGTGATGAATAGAGTTCCTGTCAAAAGCCTATCCTACAAGTCTCCTTTCCAAGTTCTTTACAAACAGAAACCTGATTATAAAAGTCTTAAAGTCTTTGGTTGTTTGTGCTTTCCTCATCTAAGACCCTACAATGATCATAAACTTCAGTTCAGATCACAACAGGGAGTTTTTCTTGGTTACAGCAACCAATTTAAGGGGTATAAGGTTTTACTCCCTAATAGAAAAATCATTTTTAGTAGGGATGTAACCTTTGATGAATATGTGTTTCCTTTAAAAAATACAGATGATCCTCACTTCCAAGATTCCAGTAACTCTAGCTCCTTCATCATGACATCTCCCATAATTCAGCACTTCCAAAACACTCAGTCCTCAACTGTCCTGCCATCAACCTCTCATGAACCACATCAAAGTGACAAATCTCCATCTCATAGCACGCCTCAAACTCCTACCCAACATACCAATAATGCCAATCCTGAGAATATGCATACACCAAGTGATTTATATACTTCACCTAACACTAATGCTTCAGTTGAAGATGTTTGTCAAGCTGTTCATGCAGGTCATCCTATGATCACAAGATCAAAGGCAGGAATCTATAAGCCAAAGGTTTATACTCTCACCTACCTTGAAGAAGAACCACCATCTTTCATGGAGGCACTGAATCATGCTCACTGGAAAGAGGCAATGGTTAGTGAGATTGGAGCTCTAAAAACCAATGGGACATGGAGTTTATCAAAGCTGCCTCAAGGAAGAAAGATAGTAGGATGCAAATGGGTCTTTAAGGTCAAGAAGAATGCTGATGGGAGTGTATCAAGACACAAGGCAAGACTAGTGGCTCAAGGATATTCACAAACCGAGGGGTTGGATTACACAGAAACTTTTAGTCCTGTTGTGAAGCCTTGTACCATACGTGTGATGCTGACTTTGGCTGTGGAAAAAGGGTGGAATGTGAAGCATTTAGATGTGAATAATGCTTTTCTGCATGTGGAGCTGAATGAGGAGATCTTTATGAAACAACCACCAGGTTTTGAAGTAAGATCAAGTGATGGAGATCCACTTGTATGTAGGCTGAACAAAGCTCTTTATGGCTTAAAGCAGGCCTCAAGAGCTTGGTACTTAAAAGTGAAGGGTGTGCTAAGTAACATGGGTTTTCAGCATTCAAGGGCAGACAACTCCCTGTTCATCAAAGTTAAAGATGGTAATTTCATTTATCTACTCATTTATGTAGATGACATTCTTGTGACAGGTAACAACAGTGAAGAGGTTGCTCTTGCAATAAAGTCTTTGTCATGTCATTTCTCCTTGAAGGACCTTGGGGAAGTTCATCACTTCCTAGGTATACAAGTCACAAGAACCCTTGAAGGAATGCATTTGTGTCAGGAGAAGTATGTTAAGGATTTGCTAAAAAGAGCAAATATGCTGGAGGCAAAAGGCACAGGAACACCAATGATCACTTCTCCACATTTGTCAAAGGATGATGGAGCTCCTATCAACAATGCTACCTTCTACAGAAGCTTGGTGGGAGGTCTACAATATGCAACCATCACAAGGCCAGATATTGCTTATTCTGTGAATAAGGTGAGTCAATACATGGCTTCTCCAATGGATACTCACCTAAAGGCTGTTAAGAGAATCTTAAGATACCTGGCTGGCAGCTCAAGCATGGGTTTACATTTGAAGAAAACTGGCAATTTAAATATAACAGGATTCTGTGATTCAGATTGGGCAACGGACACTGATGATAGAAAGTCTATCACTGGCTTCTGTGTTTATCTGGGAGGAAGTCTTATCAGCTGGAAATCCAAGAAACAATCCAGTGTGTCAAGGTCAAGTACAGAAGCTGAATATAGAAGCTTGGCTCATGTTACATCAGAAATTGTATGGATATGCTCTTTGCTGGAGGAACTTAAGGTCAAAAGAGATAAAGTGCCAGTTGTTTGGGTTGATAATACTAGCACAATTGCCTTGGCATCAAATCCCATTCTGCATGCTAGGACTAAGCATGTGGAACTTGATATTCACTTCGTGAGAGACATTGTTGGAAAAGGATTGATTAAAGTCTTCCATGTACCATCAAATGAGCAGATAGCTGACTTGATGACAAAGCCATTGAGTCTGCAATTCTTCATGAAATTGAGGAACAAACTCAACTTGGTTCCTCAATCTGCACTCGAATTGAGAGGGGGTGTTGAAACCTCATGCATGCTTAGTGTTGATAAGTTAGACACTACTACTGAACCAAAGAGGAAGTCAACATATGCAGAAATGCTGTGCAGAGGATTAGTCCCAAAGAAAGCAAACATCCGTTGCAACAGTCAGGAAGAAGACAAAGATTCTGATCCAGCAAGTACAAGTGCATTAAATGACAATTAATGCTTCTGATGCTTTTGCATTGTACACAACAGACTAGCTTACTTTTCTGTCTCTTTCCTTTGACTAGGGCAACACTTACAATGTATAAATAGGATGCCAATATTCTGTAAACTGATCATGAAATGATATGAATACAATGGCCTTCCAGCAAAACATCTTTCTTATGTTCAAGTCTGTTTTCTTTCATCCTTACTTATATGCTTGAAAGCAAACCTCTAAGTTTCTTAGAAGCCATAAATTCGTCAGAAGGATCTCTTTGGAAAGAGGCCATTCAATGTGAGATTAATTGCATTATGCGAAATCATACTTGGGAGCTAGTGGATCTTCCTCCGGTAAGTAAACCACTAGGTTGTAAATAGATTTTCAAAAGGAAAATGAAGCAAATGGGTCAATCGATGAGTACAATGCGAGACTTGTGATAAAATGTTACAAGCAAAGAGAAGCCCTTGACTACTTTGACAACATTCTCCTGTGACGAGACTAACTTTCATAAGATGGTTTTGACCATTGCAGCCTTAATAAATCTTGAAGTGCATCAAATGGAATTCAAGACTTTTTCCTCAGTGGAGATTTGGAGGAAAAAATTATATGGAACAACCTAAGGGTTTCTCTGCTGCTGGACAAGAGAGTAAAGTTTGTAAATTGGTTAAGTCACCATATAGCTTGGAACAAGCACCAACAATGACATGAAAAGTTTGATAACGCCATGATAGGGTATGGGTTTAGGATCAATGAGTGTGATAAATGTGTCTGCGTGAAGAGCACAGAAAATGGGTATGTGATCCTATATTTTTACGTAGATGACATGCTAATCATTGGTAGCTTGCCAAGATGATCAAATTCACGAAAGATATGTTGAATTCAAAATTCGACGTGAAAAATATGGGTCTAGCAGATGTGATTCTTGGAATCAAAATTCATAGATCAACTGAAGGACTTATTTTGGGTCAATCTCATTACATTAATACAATCCTTGAGAAGTTCAGCAAGGATGATACTTCATATGCTAGAACCCTGATAGATACAAGTCAACATCTATAAAAAAAAATAGAGGAGAAAGTATTTCTCAAATCGAGTAATCGAGAATAATTGGGAGTCTAATGTACCTAATGAGTTGTACGAGACCAAACATAACATTTGTTGTGAGCAAGTTGAGTAGATTCACAAGCAATTCAGGAGACGTTCACTGGAAAGCAATTGTGAGATTACTCAGATACTTGAGATATGCTTGTTATTATGGACTGCACTACACTAGGTATCTTTATGTAGTTGAAGACTACAGTGATGCCAATTGGATATCAGATATAAAGGACTCAAAGTCAACGAGTGGATACATCTTCACTTTAGGTGGTGCATCAGTATCATGGAAGTCTTCTAAGCAAACTGTAATTGCAAGGTCCACAATGGTGTCGGAGTTTATTGCACTATACAAATATGGAGAAGAAGTCGAATGGCTTCGACAGTTCTTAGAAGATATTTCAATGTGGCCTAAGCCTGTGCCTGCAATCTGTATACATTGCAATAGCCAATCGGCTATTGAGAGAGCAAAGAGCAACATATACAGTGGTATGTTTAAGGATATACACCGTAGACATAATACTGTTAGACAACTACTCTCGACCGGCGTAATCTGTATTGATTACATAAAGTCTAAAGATAATATAACGTATCTGTTGACCAAAGTGTTAAATAGAGAGTTGTTCTCAAAGTCATCAAATGGAATGAGACTAAAGCCTTTGAAAGAAAGAGTTCAGGTAATGGAAACCCAACCTAGTTGACTGGAGATTCCAGGATCTAGATTCAATGGGACAACCTAATTGTTAAACTCTGAGATCAATGCAGAGGTTAATCTCAAGCTCATTCCTGGGATGAAACAGTGATGCCTGTGCATATAAGGTTAAGCTTGAGGCTTTTAACGATTCTTACGCGTAGTTTTGAACGGGGTAATGTAGGTTGCTCTTATTTAAGAACACCTATGTGAGAGAGAAGTGGGGCCGCTTCAAGGGGAATTGTGAAAGGCTCAGTTCCTAGAAACTCTTGCAGAACCAGGAAGATGTTCATGGCCGAAACGAATATAAACATTAGAACTGAAATGCGTTAGGAAGAATCTTGTGTGAAGCACATCATCATTTACACAAATGGCAGATATGTTAAAGGACATCATGTCTACTGTTACCTTGTAAAGTAAATGTGTGTTTCACAAGGGAATGTTCAAAGGGTAACACCTATATGTCCTATGGAAGAATCAACTGTTAATTTTTATCATCAAACAATTTAAATTTATCAATTTCTATTTATGTGGGGGATTGTTTGAAAAATTGTCCTTTTGGACAACCCAGTTCGGGCCTAATTTAAAGCGGGATCCGATAATGAAACATGGAATGTTAAGGTGGTATCGTAGTCTCCCCCAGAAGAGGTTCGAGACTATATATCATTTGCCCAAAACGGCTGATGGGTGAATGAGAAATCGAAGCTGAAATTGGAGCACTTGAAGTTGCTTTGGGAGTTTGTTCCACATTGAAAAGTTGGTGCAAAATTAGCTAGTATATATATAATTATCCTTCTAAGGAGCATATAAATTGTAGCATAGAGGTTCTCTCTCTCTCGTGCACCCAGGCGTTGCGGGTACAAATCAAGGACTGATTCGAGTCTTGGATCAAGGGATTTGTGTGCAAGCCCGATCTGCGTACACGAATATCGGTCAAATCGAGGGGCGGTCCCGCGAGCCAACTTTTTGCTATTATTTTTTTTTCCAATTTGCGTTATAACTTTCAGTCTTTTGGTATTCTACATGTTTTTGGAAATCAAGATTAATTTTTCTTAACTTCCGATAATGTGTAACATGAAGTGCATTCATATATGAATGATATCATATAGCACCTGACAAACTTGGTTGTATTTGAAAGAAGTAATTTGATGATAAATTGGACATCCTAAGTAAAAAATCTTTTGGTGTTGCTTGGATTATCATGTATTTAAAATCCTCGCAATTTAAATTCTCTAATTCAGACACAACATCACACTTTTGGAGACTATTTGGAGAGAAGGAAAGTTGTATTTTTCTGTATCGCAAATTCTCATACACATCGGTGCACGAATCTAAGATCCGTGTAATTTGGGGTACAGGTGGATTCTCAAATTGTGTAGAGTTTTCATAAAAATATTTATACTGGATCGCAGGCACATTCTCATGTTGTGTGGAGTTGTTCATGAAAATGCATCAGTGTTTGTACTGAAGGATATTACTTATTTTGAAGAAATGTATTAGTATTTGATGTTAAAGTGTATCGGTTTTTATGCGAAGATTATTAGTTCATTTGGTGAATCTATACTTAAGGTACCCCATATTTGGGGAGGTCTCTTGTGCACCAGTAGATCCGTTCGATTCGGGTCATGGGCCAAAAGATAGTACTCCCTCCGTCCCACCTTATCTTGCACACTTTTCATTTTCGTTCGTCCCAAGCGAACTTGCACACTCCTTAAAAAGAAAATATTAACACAATCTCCACCCTCAATCAACCTTTAAAAAGTCAATAATATTTCAAAAAATAATTTTTCTTAATACTTGTGCCAACCTTCCCTTGTGCAAGATAAGGTGGGACCGAGGGAGTAGTATTTATGTCTAAATGGTATTACATGTTCTGAGCAAATGTATATCATGGTGAAATATATCACGATTTATGCTTATGCTTAAATGTACCTTTAAGCATAAATCCTGATACCTAATCTGAATTGCATCATGCAACTGGTATACATGAGACTTTTGCCTCATCTTTTGATAAAAGATAGTACTATTTACATTAAAACGTATTATTATTTATGCTGAAACCACTAATATATTTTTTAGAAAAATAGTAATTTTTAACATAAATAATACTATATTTTCATAAAAAAATTACACACAACCCGCAAATTTACCGATAATTCAGATTGTACAAATTTAAGATCAATGTAACTAATGTACAAGAGAAATACTCCATCTTGAGACTTGATTATAACTCAGTTGACAGAGAACACTTTGTAACCTTGGTCATATGACCAGGGATCAAATCCCAGCGAAACCTCCCCTTCAATAAAAAATGTACTAAAAAAAGAGAAATACTCCATCTTTATTAAGTTGGTTAACTAATTCTAAAGATATTTTTTTGCTGAGAAGTGAAGTTCTTTTTTCTGTATTAAGTGGGTCAACTAATTTTAAAATAGTATATGAAGAAGGATTCAATTAAAGTCCTCCGCTTTCCCTTTCTTAGACCGAAGAGGAAGTCGGCGTTTTCTTTAATAACTTTTTAAGGGAAAAGGTTCAAATATGAAATCTTATTCATAGTATGCCTCAATAAGAAATCTTGTTTCTAATTAATAATAATCCAAAACCATTAAAAGGAATAACTCATCAAACAAAAACAAAAAATTGTTCCTCGATATCACGAAAATATTGGCCCTATCTTTCATAGAAATTCTACAACTACAAAATTTATCTTCAAACTATTTTCAAAAGCAATTTTGATGCAAAAAGATTTAGAAGATTTTCCCAAAGAATAAACTATAATGTAAATCAGGTGCACGGTTAAAAAGCTATCCATAAAACAGTACCACTGTTTCTATTGAAAGGTATTATATGTTTTGAATATATTATCTTTCAGCATAATATATTTATTTTAAAAAAATACTTTTTCAACATAAACGTTAATATATATCTTTATTTTAAACAAGTACTTTTTCAACACAAACACTAATACATGTTGATGTGCCCATGTCAGATGTGTAAATATCTCATCCATAATTCTGAATAACTTAATTAAGGCCCTATTTGGATGGAGGAATTTGTGCTATGAATTTATAAATTTATTGTCAAATTCACTCTATGTGTTTAGACAAAATACTAAATGAGTGGATTTGTAAATTCAGATTTTTAAATGAGTGGGTCTTGTGTGTACTCAACACACAATAAGCTTATTATACACTTGCTTTAATTAACACATGGATGTGAAAAATTCGCTCAAATTCAGTTTAAGACACATTTCGCGTCCGATTCGCATGACCCGCGGGTCGCGAGATATATAGAGATTCATTTTAAATAAATTAAGGGTGAGTTTGTTTATCAAAACGTTAGGGGGTGCAGTGGATAAGGTGCGGGGTTGGGATTCGCAGGTCTCGAGTTCGAACCAACGATCCACAAGTTTTTATCCCTTACCCTTTTTTCTTCTTTTTTTTTTTTTTTTTTTTTAATAAAATAAAAACATAATTAATTAGTAAATATGGGCTATGGCTTGGTGGTTGTGTGGCAAGCACAATAAGTGAGAAGTCATGGTTCAAAACCCATTCTCTACATTTTGATTCCAATATTTAATTTTACCAATTATCTTCATTCTTTTCTAATTTATATTTATTGATTATTTTCTTTACATATTAATTTATATAATTAACAATAATTTATATATTTACCCTAAAAATATTATTTATAATTTTAATGTTTATTTTTCTAATGTTGTGGATTAGATAAATTACAACATGTTTAACAAAATAATTTTAATTACTTCTCTTGTTTCATTTTTTGTTTTACTTATTTTTATTTACAAGTTTTATTGTTTAGGTAAATAAAAATAAATTTTAGTAACAAAAATTATACTATATCGATAATAATTTTATACTGTTAGCCAACATGGTATATACTATGAGCAAACAGAAAATATACTGTAACTAACAAACTTTTACTTTTAGGCAACATAATCTATACTATATGCAAATAATTAATATATTGTAACCTGGAAAAATAATTATAGAATAACATAAAAAGAATAAATAGATATACTGTAAATTGTAAAAAATGTAATACTAAATGAACTTATGCTTTTAAGCGAAATAATATATCTATAAAGGAACAATAATTATATTGTAAGTTGGAGAAATAAATATACAGTAGTATACTACAAAAAACGATTATACTGTAACTAATAAACTTATATTATTAGAAAACATAACATATACTATAAGCAAATAATTAATATACTGTAACCTAGAAAAATAATTATAGAGTAACATACAAATAATAAATAAGTATAAAAGATATACAGTAGTATACGACCAAAAAAAAAAAAATTATACTATTAGGCAACATAATATATACTATAAACAAACAATCAATGTACTGTAACTTGGAAAAATAATTATAAAGTAACATATAAAAAATAAATAGATATATAGTAATACACAACAAAAAAAAAAACTTATACTATTAGACAACACAATATATACTATAAGCAAACAATTAATATACTATAATCTGCAAAAATAATTATATAACTATAGAGTAACATATTAAAGACAAAAAAATAACATGCTAGATTCAAACCCTTGACTCCATACCAACAACAATGTACACTTACCATCCTAACCATGTCCTCTTTGATGTTAAAAAATGCAGCCTAATATATATAAGTAATTTGAAGCATAGAAAAAAAGGAAAATCAGCACATACAGCATCGAACCCACAACCTCTTCTTTTATAGAAGAGTACTTAACCAATTCTCCTATGCTCACATTCAGTAAATGGGCGCGCCTTATTTTTTATTTCACGTTTCACTGAAATAAAAAAGAGAAAAGCATGGCTGCAACATGGATTCGAACCCAAGTTCTCTAAAAAATATAGCGCCGCTTCAGCTATGGGCTTACCAGTGGGCAACCTATTAATTAATAATCAAACGCACCCTTAAATATTTATACATGCTCTGCGTAGAAAAAGAAAAGAAAAAAAAACCGCCCTGCCGGGTCACGCGCGACCTGTGCGCGGGTCAAAAAAATTCAGGTGCACAATAGTGGTATTGTGTGTTGGGTGCACACAAGTTTTTGCCTTTTTAAATCAACCCAATTAGAAATCCAAGATTTGAGATGGACCATTTTACACTATTTTGGTGGATTTCAAATCATTTAACAGATAGTCATTTACAAATCCCTTCCCCCCCTCTCTTTCTCTCTCTCCTCCCGCGCACCTCTCCCCATCGACTCTTTCTCTCTCTTCTTCTCTTCTCCGCATCTCTATATCTCCCTCTCGTTCTCCAATGCATTGCTCCCAGTAATTTTTATTTTTTTTATTCTTTTTTCTTTTATCTCCAATGAAATGCTCCCAATAATATTTTGGAATATAAATATATATATATATATATATATATATATATAGATAGATAGATATATGTTATTACAATCTGATGGTATTTCTGGAAAATAAGAGTGTGAGGGAAAGAAGAAGAAATTGGAACGTAAATCGAGTCGTGGAATACCCACTGTCCTTTGGACAAAATACTTCCTGGCCAGTGCTCACGGAGTGAAGGACTCGACCCCGAAGATAAAACGATTTCCCCCTTTTTTGAAGTAGCACCACTATCAGAAAAGGTATCAACGAACTAAGTAATGTTCGTCTAAACTCGAATGCTATGAGTTTGTTTGAGATGCTCAGAATGAGATTTCAGGTGGAAAAATGTTGTGTGATGTATGCATGCAGGAGACAACCTTTTTATAGGTCTGCTGGGGGACATACATTTTAAATGTCATTATTTAGCCATTATATTGGCTGTTACAGGCTGAGTAACAGCCCGCCTAATACTCCTTAACTCAGACCATTACTGGCTGTTTAATATGGATGTTACAGGTTTGAATTTGAAATACAAACTCATCCCCAAGTCCAACGTTTGGGCTTCCAAGCTCATTCGGCAAGCCCAGTCATTTTGGGCTTCCAAAAAGATAATTAGCAGCCCAAGGCCCAAAGTCCACGGGTCGCGGCCGAGGTCTTCCCAAGGACCAAAGGCCCAGGCCCAAGCTCGAGGCGAGGCGTGGCCGTGATCGTGCTGTGCCGAGCGAACGCGTGTGGGCTTCCAAGAGGACTCCCTCACAAGCGTACTTGATATGCTTTTAATGATGTGCTCTTATATTTATAGTTAATATTAAGAAGATCAAGTTTCAATGTGGGATGTGGGATATTAAATGTATTTAATCTCCCATCCCACATTAACATATAATTAAGTGACTCACTTTATGAATTAATTTCTCACTCACCAAAAGTCAGTTTTGAGAAATTCAAAATTCTACGATTATCTACTCCACACATAGATTAATTATTTAAAGTTTAATTCCTACAAAATTAAACCTTCCACCACTTAGTTATTTAATTAAAGTGACTACTTATACACTTTAATTATAAATTATCCAACAATATATATATATATATATGTGTGTGTGTGTGTGTGTGTTTGTGTATAAATGGAAAAAAAATCGGTTGATTTATATGTAGATAAATATTATTTTATTTAATAAAAAATATAAAATTATGAAACTTTAAAGAAAAAATTGCATTTTACAAATGTTGTATCAGTTTTTAGTCAAACAATGGATTCCAAAATTTTGGATTTAAAAATCCTTTTACAAATCCACCATAAATCCAAACAAGGGATTTCAAGTCAATGGATTTCAAATCTAAGGATTTTGAAATCTATTCATTTTAAATCTCTTGACAAATCAAATCCCTCCATCCAAATGAGGCCTAAGTTATTTTCATAGAATTATGACACTTCAGTTGGTTGATACATTAACATGTGTGGAGGTTAGTATTAAACATCTTTATCCCCACTGAGACTCTCCAACTGAATATTATCCCTACTTAATTTCACGCTTGAAAATGTGGGTCAGGATAAAGATTCCTCGTTGGAGAAACATGGTAACCACGAGGATTTGGATTCCCATTCAATTTCTTATAACCTCAATATATTCATTTTTCAGCTGAAAGTAATACCTATTTCTAAAATTAACAGGGCAACAAATCTACAACAATCAACAAACAAAAACAAAACATTTAAGAAATAAAATAACAACATCAACCATAAGAATAAAAAAAGTGTTGAGTTGAAACTCTTAAAATTACAAATTACTAGTTACATGAAGGTACCATATGTTCAAGCATTGAGTGGCTGTGTGCATGCGTTTGTGTATAAATTTAAATTAAATAACTGGGAACGGGAATCCCCTTTACATAATTGGAGATAGTATGGGGCGGGGACATGGTGTAACAGCCGGCGCACCGGAAAAGAAGATGTACATTGTTGATGTGAGTATCACTAATCAATTTTTTTAAGCTCTCTTCAGTTGTACAATGCTCGACTATATGGTTGCAGATCAATTCTTTTAAGCTCTCTTCAGTTGCAGTGCTCGACTATACGGTCACACACCTGCACAGTATCGGGTGCTTCCATATTTGACGGTCTGTCGCTACAAACCAACACAAATCTTTTCCAGCGCGCTTTGTCCACGCTCACGCGCATACCCATCCTGAAAACGCACTGTGAGGAACTCTCCAGATGATCACCCATCCTGAAATTGCCTCAGGCGAAACACACTTAACACAAATCTTTTTCAGCACACTTTGTCCTCAGTCACGTCCATCCTAGGGAACTTTCCAGAGGGTTATCCAGGCCAAGCACACATTAACACAAAATTTATTCCATCACGCTTTATCCTCACTTACGCGCATCTTGAGGAACTTTGCAGAGGGTCACCCGTCCTGAAAATTGCCCTAGGCCAAGCATGCTTAACCTTAGAGATTTCTCCGAAGTCCGAGAAAAAAAGGTGCATCTTGTTGGTATGAGTAGCACTAATCAATCCGTATACCTGCATAGTCTCAGAATGCCTCTCAAAGCTCTACTATATGGTCTCATACCTGCACAGTTTCAGCATTCCCACTTTTTCTGGTGTGGAATCAATGCATTCATGTCTCCCTTCACCTAAAAGTCTGCCAAAAGCCGCTCATTACCTGTAGGGGTGCGCGTTCTATCTGCGGCTTCAGGTACTCGACCCAACCCGCATGGATTTCATCCGATCAGGTTGGCTATTTTTTAGTCCATCAGGTATCGGGTTAAAATCGGGTTAAAGTTTCTCAGGTTTTTGCCGGGGTCGAGCTTGGTAGGGTCGGATTTTTTCGGGTTCTCTATTTTAACAAAATCAACAATAATTCTACACATCTTTCAACAATCTTAAAGAAGCAAAAAACAATTAATCATAGAAAAGTAACTTTGCGAAAAACCTAACCCAACCCGACGGGTGAGTACCTGCAAGAGCGGGTACCAACACGAACGAGTGAAAAATCGAACATTTTTATGGGGTACTTGATGCGTCGGGTACTCAACCTGGAAAATACGAGAGCGCACCCCTAGTTGTCTGGGTCTTCTTTCTTATTACACCGACGATTACTCCGTATCCTCGTCGCTCTCGCACGTCAAACCCACCAGCTTCCGCCTAGTGTGCGTGAATGATGAAAAAATGTGCTGGGAAATACTTGTATATTTTTGTAGGGACAATCCGTCAAACTTAGAAACTGACCGTTATACATGAAGGGGAGCACGACTTCCATCCTACCTCATCATTCCCAACCTAATAACATTAGATCCTAATAAGGATTAGACCTTATGAAAATTTTGCTATCCTGATGTTGACGGTCGATAAGGGAAAATAAATAATAAGATACTCCATCTGTCTTAAAAGAATATTCAATTTTTTTCGATGTCTCAAAAAGATAGTTCCATTTTCTTATTGCGATTACATTAAATGTTCATTTTATTGATATTGTCCTAATAAATTGTTCGTTCAAATTGTAATTTACAATTTACATGATTTAATTCACCATAATAAATAAAGTATAATAAGAACTTTCTTACCTATTAGATGAATTTTCTTAATTGTGTAAAACTGGAAAGATGACTTTTTTTTTAGATGAGCGAATATAAGATTTTAATTTGATAACAATATATTGAAAGTACATTTTAAACTTTCAAGTGAAATTTAAGAGATATGAAATAGACAAAAACACCTTTCTATTTTTTTCTCAATCAATTATTTTTATTACCATAAATTCCTATCTTTTTTTTCGTACCTTATTTATATAATATTATATGATTTGTATGACAGATTTCCTTAGATAATTAAGGGTAATGTTAGAAGAAAAAGGTAACAATTGTTAGAATAATACTCTTTTATAAAAAAATATTTTTTCTAAAATGACTGCTTATTTGTGAAGGGAGGGGTATTAATTAATGAATTAAAAGTGAAGTTTCCCAAAAAGTTGCAACAAATACTACTGCGGTTTATTTCCGGCAGCAACCATATCAAACATTCATACTTCTCTCCCTCCCTCTCTCTACCATCTGGAATCTGCTGGTGATATTAGTAAGCTTAGTTTCTTCGTCTCTACATCTCCATGGGTTTCAAATACGTTGTTGTTCACTTTAGCTCTAATATCGAATAAGTCTTAGTTCTTTTGATATATAATTTCCGTCTCTTCGCACATTTGGGGCTTCCAGTGATCGATCTTTCAGAAAGAAACGGAGTTTTTGAGGTCCTTTTGCTGTACTTTTAATCCGGTGTATGCGTTGATATTCTACGCTTAGTAGGCCACTTCAGTTTTATACATCTAGTACCTTCTAACGAGCTTGGGTTTAAGATTTAAGTAACTACTTCGTAATTAGTGTCGCTTGAATTTTTCGAGAGAGTTGGAAAAGTATTTGTTGGATTTGTATTGGCGTGGTTACAGTAATACGGTACAGTAGTAGCACGTGCTTTGGTAGCTCTGTTTTTAAGACCAAGATTTAAGAAATAATTTTTGTAGATGTGAAAATGTTTTTGGTAGATGTGGAGATATAGCTATGGAGTTACTTGATTTTCTACTTTTTAATTTTATTCGCGTTCGTTTTGTTGCCTCAAATACCAGCTAAATAAGTTGTAGTTGTGAAATTTGAATTAGCATACAGGAGTATTTCTTCAATGCTTTCTCAATTGCTTGCCAGATAAGATAAGTTCATCAAGATAATTGGGGTGACGAGAGAGGTTTAATTGTTAGATGAACCTTTTGCCGATATAAATTTGATGGCGATATGTTGTTTATAGGATTTTCATTAGTGGGGTGCAAATCCATGTTCATTGACGTGGCAAATAAGATTGGTTCTTCCACGGTTGCTTAAATAATTGATTACTGCCTGGAGTCGAGCAACGTTCTCCTTCACAATGGGAACCTCGCATCGGAGGTTTGTGGAGATGCTGATGTTGATTTACAAAGTTAGATAAAATCTTGTATCTGGCCTATGGTGCAATTATGATTTGTTTTCCTTATGCAGTGGGGTTTCTAGGAAGTCAAATGACACTGCCCGACTCCTCATAACAACCATCATGGGAATGGTATTAGGCTATTTTGTTGGTGTTTCATTTCCATCTGTTGCTTTACGTAAGGTATTTTCCAAAAATTCTCACAGAAGTTTGTAAATCAAAGATGCTTATCACCCATTAGGTTCATTATGTCCCATACTTATTTCCTCACATTTGACAGATTAATCTCCCTTCAAGCTTAGTGACATCTTTTGATGTAGCATTTAGTGATGATCCTCATGGTTCTGCCGGTCGCAGCTTTCCTGAAAATCTTGGTTCGGGAAGTACTCCTTTAACACCTAAGGTATTACTTTTTTTTTTTTTGGTGATTGTTCATTTGAAGTTCTGTCATTTATACGGTCAGTGATGACTGTTTTCCTTGGTTCATTTTTCTGCTGCAAAAACTGAAAATTTGTGTTCTGGACAAATTTTTGAATTTCCAGGTGCTTGTACTGTAATTTTGATTGATTTGACTTTAAAAGGAAAAGGGGAATTTGCACTCCACCTTAACTTCACTTTAAACATATGCTATTTTCCCCTTCTAGCTTTTTGGAGTTCTTTTTAGTTGATCTAATTTCTGAGGAGATGATTTTCTGTATCTGCAATAATATGTTCCAGAAAATATCTTGCCTTGTATGTTTGTCGTCAGCAATGCAATGCAATGCAAAGAAGATGACTACCACTGTCCAATTTAATTTCCTCAACTACCTCAAGAATTTTACAGGATACCTATTAGCGAATAATCCAATTAATTACCAATAGCAATGTCTCACATCTAACTTATTTCTGCTACAGGAATTCACACGCTAAGTATATTTCCTTAAACAGCCTCAGGAATAGATGTTCTGATTAGAGAAAGGTTCCAGTTACCATTGACACCAATAACAGCTGATACCCTCATTAGGATTTCATCTTCAAGAATATCGGTCACAATACAAATTAAGTCTATTCATACCACCTATGACCTATCTCTGACCAAATAAAGATGTTTTCAGAACCACATTTAATGTTTTTGTCCAGTCCCGTTCTTTTAACTAGTAATGTACAACACTCAACACATTCATGTGGTAGATCTAGATCAAGTCTCGTATAAGTTGAAAAATAATTAAGAAGTAGCTTCTCAGAGTTCTAGCTCAAGTGCTAGTTTGGGTCCTGGTTTTCGCCCATGCCATACTTTTGGTATTCTAGTGGTTTCTGATTGTTTCCCATGTCAGCTTGTCTGTAACTGTGTATTGTAGTATTCTGTTGAAAAAGGTGTTTGTTGCATGCATTTCCTGATTAAGAAAGTTAATTGTAACATCCCAGATTTTTAAGAATAAGAATAAATATTCTTTTGAAAAACGACTTTCACCCAAAACTGTAAGTTCACAATCTATACCAAATTGAGAACTAGTATCGTTTTTTAAAGAACAATTGCAGAAGCATACTTGAATTTGAATAGATTAAACTGATTCAAGTAGGTAACTTAGAATTAAAAGACATTGCTCTCTCTCCAATATGGGAGACTTCCTAGACTAGAATATTTGTTGGTAATGAACTAATATAATAATTGTCCAAGTTTAAAGTGGAAATAATTTTAGCTCATTGCTTAACCCCAATAAACATACCCATTTTATAACCTCTTACTATTTGTCACCTACCATGGAGGCATGGAGAAGTATCATAGAGTTAAAAAGGACTAAATTTAAAGTACCTTTTAAGAATAGTAGTTGTACATCATGACTTAAAATAAATAAATAAGTTGTAGCAGAAACATAGTTAATGTAGGGGATCACTTAATCATGAAAAGTCATAGTGGAATCATAAATAAAATAGGAAGTCACATAAATATTGGTCAGTTTTAAACATTTTTTGAAATTCCATATATTGCTTCTTCAATAGATTTGAAATCTTAATTGGATTTATAACCTTTAGCTACTCACACCCATCCGGCAGACACCGTCAACTCCTTCAACTACAAATGTAAGTTTTGTGGGGGTGAGCACTGAGCACACTAGCTCTGTGGAACATTTGTAAAATCTAAATGCACATATAAATTTAGATGACCAAATTGACATGTAGAAAATAGGGTTCATGACTTCACACAGCCGTTTGCATAGTTAATGACTAGCCATTCGTATGTTAACATTTGCAGGCACGTGTCCCGAGGACCCTAATTGATTGTCCTGGACCATATGTGGTCCCATGCTAAGCTAGAAACTGGAGTAATTGCGTATATGTTGCACAGTCACATAGCAAATTGCCATGACAAAATATATAGACATTTAATAATGACAAATGAGTAATTAGAATCTCCCACCTCGATTCTCGCAGCAACAAAGAGTGGAATGCAATGTCTTACAGTCCTAGTCTTTGGAATCCTCATCTCCAAAAGGAATGCAATCACACCCTAGAATTTCTCGTAAATTTGAATAATTAACAACTGGAAATTAATAAAGAAATATTTACAATGTAAATATAATAAGATAGAATAATCAGGAAAATAAGGCGTAGTGGCTCTGGACTTAGAGATGAATCAGATTGAAATATAACATTTGGAGACCTGGGGCTGATTGGATAGACACAAACTTTTGTACCAATTTACACGAAGTTGGAAGGATTGGAAATCCTGGCACACATGAACATACCTCACCACAAGGAGACACAAAAATACTGTAGCATATAGGATAGATACAAATTGGACATTGGTAATCGGTGAAGGTGAAACGGGCAAGGCAGTGGATGATCTAGGGTAGTGTTTCAAGGTGATATCAGTGGAGTTGAGTTTATGAAACTGGGGGAAGACAATTCTAGGACTGAAATGGGAAAGTACTGATGATTCATGGATTAGTTTGGAAGCTCTTGGAATAAAGTATGAGCTACATGAGCGGATACAATAATTGCAAATGTAAATTGGAGGAGCTGAAAATAATGCAAAAGTGATAAACTAGAAGGAAACGTGTATTGAAAACTGATATGTTTAAAAAATGATGGGTTCTTATGTGGGCATGACTTTACTAAAGGAGCATTTAGGTGGTTTAAAGCTAGCCATTAGTGGAGGCTGTTCAGTTTCATCTCTCACAATTAGTTTAGCCATTAGAACAAGAGAGGTTGCGAACTTGAAGAGTTCGATAGTTACAAGAGGTGGTTCAAATTCTTGTAGAAGAATTTTAAGTGTGCCATTAACATTAGTACCATTAACAACCTTTCCTCCATGAAAATATCAATAATAGCTTTTATAATGAATAAAAAATGAAACAATTTACTGGGGTTATCATCCCATCTCTTTCCTGATCAAGTAATTTAATAATTTATTTTGCATGAATCTCTAGCGACTTGCATTTCTCGTATGTTCTCTGTTTGTTTTTCTATATTTGTTTAAGATATAAAAGAGTTTGTAATCTTTTTTGGTTTCAGATATATGCTTCTACAAATCCTCGTGGTGCAGAGTCTCTGCCACCAGGAATTGTTGTTTCGCAATCAGATTTTTATCTGCGCAGATTATGGGGCGACCCTAATGAGGTAAAATTGAAGAAATCAGATGGTGATATCCATAAGTATCTCAAAGATAGTTTGTGATTTTGTGTTATAATTGATTCCCTATGCTGCTTTCTGTCTCTCAATTAATACATTATCGTATTTCTGAAATGGGATAAAGTGGTTTGTCACAAAGCTGCTTTCACTAATTATCCTTCCGTGATCTAATGTGTTTTCTGTTGACAACTGAATTTACTAATTAAGGTGTAATACAATTTCCAATAGTAGGAATATGCACATGTTTTTGGCATCAAAGATTCAACATACTTTTTCATGATATTTTATGGAAGTGAAATGTGCTTACCACTGCACGCTGAAACTTTCAGGATCTGAAAAGGAAGCCAAAGTATCTAGTAACATTTACAGTTGGTTTCAATCAAAAGAACAATATTGATGCAGCAGTAAAGAAGGTTGAGTCAGTTTCGAATCTTATTAAGCTATGAACATACTTTTCCCCTATAGCACTCCTCTATTAAAATTAAACCGTGACGTGATATTGCAGTTCTCTGCGGATTTCCAAATACTGCTGTTCCACTATGATGGCCGGACAAGTGAATGGGAGGAATTTGAGTGGTCACGTCGTGCCATACATGTCAGCGCAAGAAAACAAACAAAGTGGTACTATTCTGCAGGGTTCTGCTAGTTTCTGGCTGTTTCTTATATGATTCTGTGTCAGTGTGTCTTTGTTGTGATTTTGTTTCTTCTAAAGAAAAAGTCTTTGTTGTAAACTAGAACCTGGCGATGAGGTATGTTTAAGAAGATGAGATTTTTTGTTAGCCAAGCCTGTCATGATCCTCTAAAAGAGAAGTTTCTTTGGGTACATTTTAATGATGTTCAGCCCTAGTTTAAATATTCCGACAGACTTTAGCAATGTTATTGTAACGGATATAGAAGATCAGCAGGGTGCTATTATGCTGTTCTGAGAATCTTACTGAGAACCTGGCTATGTGGTATGTCGTGAAGAAGATGAGATTTTTTGTTAGCCAAGCCTGTCATGATCATCTAAAAGAGAAGAATGATGTTCAGCCTAGTTTAAATATTCCTACATACTTAGCAATGTTATTGTAACCGGATATAGAAGATCAGCAGGGTGCTATTATGCTGTCCGATAATCTAGCTGATAACTTTGATGAATCATTAATTTAATTATGATTTTTGCAGGTGGTATGCAAAGAGGTTTCTACATCCAGATGTTGTAGCAGCTTATGATTATATTTTCATTTGGGATGAAGATCTTGGAGTTGAACACTTTAATGCGGAAAAGTAACAATAATTTTCTTTAGCTTAAAAATTCATGTATTTTTCTCTCATTTGACGAACTTTTACTCGTCAACTGAGCTGGTATTTTCTCAATGTACTAGATATATTCAGTTGGTTAAGAAACATGGTTTAGAGATATCTCAACCAGGTCTTGAACCCAACAATGGACTCACATGGCAAATGACCAAGAGGCTAGGTGACAGAGAAGTTCACAAGTAAGTCCACTGATTAACAATCCAGATAACCTGCCCGACCCCCAACACTTCCTCCCCGCCCCACCCCCACCCGCCCCCCTCTCCCTCCACAAACAAAAAAAAAAGGTTTATTTTAAATAGGTGAATGGATGTGAAACAGGGATACAGAGGAGAAACCTGGCTGGTGCAGTGATCCTCATTTGCCTCCATGTGCAGCGTATATATTCTTTCCCAGTATATAGTTCGACATGTCTGTTTCTGCATTTTATGCTTAAATGAATCTAGGTATGTTTGTGCGTTTAAAATCATGGGACATATCTCTATCTGAGGGAGTAATTTTTTTACAGTTAGTGCTCGGAAACTGTTCATTATGGTATTTTAGCCTAGGTGACAGCAAAGGGACAGCTTTTAACAACTTGAGAGATTTTTCTGAAATCTGCTTTTCTAACTGTTGTTTCCTTTTCATGTGGTCTTCTTCTGCATACCTAGTTAATTGTTGGGCAAATATCTTTATTGAGTGCTTGCCAGAGTAAATTCATATGGATTTTTACAAGCAATGTGATGAAGGCACCCCTTTATTTGTTGTGTATAGTTAATTCTGCTTCAACGTCACGCAAGTAGTAGATCACAGTTCGAAGCATGAAGTGGTAAACGTACTCATAAAAAATCTCTTGGATATAAAGTATAGGGGATAGATCAGTCAAATACTAGAACAAGCAAGGAAAATATTACAATTAGTCAATAGAATAATTATTTGTGGCAGAGTGCGCATGGCGCATTGAACATCATGACCATAGAGTAAAGTTTCACTGTTTCCATACACCATTTTGTGAAAGTTGGTTTCCATGATGCTCCTAGACGTACATTTCATCAAGTAAAAATAAAAGACAAAAGAAAGGAAAAGAAAAAGAAATCAAGATATACGTTTCATGATTCTTCATATTTAGCTAACTAATAATTTATTAATTCTTACCTCACAAATGAACAAGAATAATATGTATCACTCCTGCATTTTTTCAGCTTCGTAGAAATTATGGCTCCGGTGTTTTCTCGTGAAGCTTGGAGGTGCGTTTGGCATATGATTCAGGTATTTGTCTAATTTTGTGGACATATGACTGTGCTTCTCATCCCCAACCTTATAAAAGCGCTACCACTCGACTATATATGTATGTGCATTGTAACTTAGGCAACATTTGGATTTAAAGATTCGAAGATGGAATGTAGATCTATTAATGGTTGTTGGGGTAGTGACTCATTTACGAACCATTTGAAGTCCATCACTCTCACTTTTTAGCTATACTAGTTGGAGACACGTGCGTTGCACGTGATCAATAAAATTTACAAAAATAACACATCTAAATATTCTAAATAGGTAAACATAGAAATTAATGGTATTTCATGAAATAAAAAAATTAACAATACATAGTATCTAATTGATTTAAGTATAGACTTTAATATATGAGTTTTTATGAACTATTTGTATTTTTTTCTTTAGAAAAATATTTTAGTACTTTAAGTTTTCGATAACTACGAAGATATTATTTGCCTATACTTTAGTAATTTACTGACAGTTTCTCAACATAGTCTTACACGGTTTAGGAGTTTAATCCGCATTACACCTAAGAACCCCAAAACTTTATAACAAGTATAAACACAAACCATTTGTTATATATACGAAGAATATAACCCAATTAAAAAGAATTATCTATATACCAAAATAATTTGATGCACAAATCAATAATCTCAATATATTTTTTCTTATTTATTTGATTGATACACAGTGTTTATCATTTTTTAAGATAACTTAGTTACATGAATATATATTAAACCTACTTCTATAGCCTGTATGTCCCCAAAACGTTAAGATCGGTAGATGTCTAACATTAACGGCTAAACCGATCAATACATGAATGTAAATGGAAGAAAGAATAGATTATTAACAACTCTTAACTCTATTTCAAATATTTTATATTTTGTTTGTTTGATATGCATTTAGATGTAACACTACAACTTCTACAGTTGTAATATTTATTTATATTTTCTTTATGGCAAATATTATTGTTGCATCTAAATATTTATTTGTGTAAATAAAATTTATTTAAAGAAATATCAATGAAGGAATGTACAAAGAGAATTTATTAATCATGACATTTCTTTTCTTAATCTTAACAAATTAGCAGGAAACTTATCATAGTTCTAAAAAATAACATTTATTTTCTTTTTACTGTTATCTTCTTATATTTGTCAATGAAAAATATTATTTTTATATTTGATATCTAATATATTTTTACGTAAAATTTATAGTAAGATTACGAAATTTATAATAAACAAAATCCTATTAAATAAATTATTTTGAATGATTTAAATTATCTAGTATGATTTTCATATTTATTCTCATCGCATATCATTTAGGAGCTTTTCAGATTTATTTTATTATGAATCTAATTTCCTTGTACAATTCAAATATTCAAAAGTTTAAAAGTTGAGAAATTAAAGTATGTGGTATTTTTATGAAGAGTTATATATATAAAAGGTATTTTTATCTTTATACTTAATAAGTGAAAAATAAATATTTTTTCAATTGATTAACTACCTATAAATAGTTAATTATTATTTGTACTTTATTAATAGAATAATTGAGATTGTATTATAAATTTAATCATTCCAAATTTCTAATCGTGCTAATTATGTTCTGTTATTTATAAGATATTGAATCCAATAACTATATAATTTTCTACTAACTTCATTATATATAGTTATTGATATTTTAAACATACATTTTCACTTTTAGGTTTTAACTGAACTTTATTTTACTATGTCAAATTTATTCTAAGTTAATACATTACTTATTATGTGCTTCGTACTTTTCACTGTAAGTAAAATTGCGTGATAAATGCAGAAGAAATTAAAAATCACTGAGAATTTTGTACAAAAGTTTATCGCACTTGTATGCCTCAAGTTCACGTAATTCTAATTTATATAACAGACCTTAATTTTTTTATAATTACTTTATTATTATTATTATTTCCTATTAAAATCTATGTTCTCAGATCTTTATACATTGCTATGTAATTCAAGGATTAAACATTTAGTTGAATTTTTTTACCTAAATAATTTGAAACAAAATTAAGTAAAAAATAATTATTTTGGATATTAATTTACACCATTTTTTCTTTAAAATAATTTTTTGGAGTACAATAATTGATTGATCACTAAAGTTATGAGTTATGATATGCAATTTACTTTTATGTCCTTCAATTATAGTTATATAGAGGGTTATTTATGTCTACACATTAATTTGTAAGAAATACTCATACTTTTATAGGTAGGGGATTTTAAGTGACATTGGTGAAATTGAAAATTGAAGTCCACTTAGTATTGACTCATTTAGAGACAGAGTCCATCCAGTTCAAATTCCTCAATACAAACGTAATGTTGGAGCTTCCCACCCCCTTCTTTTTCCTCCCGTTTTGATCTCTTTTAATGTTATTAATCAATCACTCTTTCCAATCTTGTGCTTGCAGAATGATTTGGTACATGGATGGGGATTGGATTTTGCATTAAGAAGATGTGTAGATGTTAGTCCCTCTCTCTCTCTCTCACACACACACCCACAAACCCCCCCCAGGCTGAGTGGTGATCCGTTTCAGTCTTGTTTGTTCGTTTTCTCTTCCCTATTTTTGTGCATAGCCTACCCCAAACTTGATCGTAAAATCGTCTGTACACTTTTGTTTTGCCCCTGCAGCCCGCGCATGAAAAAATTGGAGTTGTTGACTCACAATGGATTATTCATCAAGTGATACCATCACTTGGAAATCAGGCCAGTCATCAACATCTTGCTCTAATGTTCTGCATAATATTTCTCTTAACGATTGTTGACATTCTTGTTTTTAACTTAAAGTACCTGTGCCAAGTTTCGTGGATGTTATCTCCCTTTGTCTTCTTCATGTAAACCCCATATTCAAGGACATTAACACATGCATATGATGGCGTGAAATGTCAGATTGGGAAATACGGTTGCCTGTGCTGCTAGAATAATGAAATAACATACAGTTTGCACATGCAACCATCCATATGTGGATCCCTCCATCCCAGAATTATAGGTGCTTTGTAGCTGTGGAGAATTAATCTTGATTATTGTGTTAAGAGTACCAATTAGTGGATTTTTTTCTTAATTGAGATATCGAGCTGTCATTTCTGGGTTCACACTTTTAGAAGGAAAGAAGATGGAGATCAGGGGATTATGATAAGCCTATTATTTATAATAGGCGTGGCAAGAAGATATCACAATTAATGATGGGCTTAGAACTT